>OX383904.1:15242293-16538126 GCA_947532125.1 Saturnia pavonia
CACATTGGTTAAAAGATGAGACTTTGTATTCTTCATGGAAGAGGAAGGATATATTAATTCGTTTATAATAAAATTTTCAAACGTAACTATTAGCAAAAGTTTTATCGCAAACATGAAAAGACAAGCAAATCACCGGCATGACTCCGCATAAATCCAACCGCAGCAACGCGGAATGTCCATTATATCTGATCTGGCGTTGTCAGTGCGACAATGGTGGGTCACAAACAATATCAAGAACGAGTAAATGTCATCGAACGCATCGTTGGTATGGGCCGTGACCGGTGTTGCCAGCTTTGCCGTGTAGCGCTGATAAAATAAGGGCTGGGCAAAATTTTGTCACAAATATAGGAGATTTTTTAAATAGTAACACGGAATAAGAAAGTAGATTTACAGAATGTACACCGGCTGATCCCGGAACATGACACGGTTAAGCGTACCATAATGGAGGGTATTAGACCTGGTGTATGGTAGTCGTAATCCAGTCGCACACAATTATCATAACCTACCACCCAGTAACCACATAAATGTTTTATTTAATTTCTAATTTTATTTTTGATAGTGTCGCGACAACGATAATTAAACTAAAATAAATTAATAATAACTTATATTTAATATTAGTGTTACTCATCCACACTTTTTGTTGGATGCCTTTTCATGAACCGTAGATACGGATATCCCGCTTTCGCAAACGGTTAACAACTCTGGGCGAGGCTCTATTGCGTCGAGAGAAATCAAAAATGTACATTTACGTTCAACGAGACCATTACAATGTATAATTTAGATATCAACTTAACGGTCAATGGTGGATTAGTCACGATTTGCTATCGACTCTTCCGTGACCTCAGGCGGTTTGTGTGGTTTGTTACAACACGTGGAGCATGTGGTCAACCACCATTTGAAATCTAATAAAATCTTTTTTTTTTCTTAAGGTATTGACAAAACGCGTACTGATTAGGATAAACATACGGCTGTCCCAAAGAATTACGAATTTGTTCTTTTCATTCTTCATCAGCCTTTTTCTACCCAAAGTTGAGTATAGGCCTTTTTCTTTGCACGCTTTTCCGTCCACATCGAAGTTCACACGGCTACCTTAACTTGATTTTCAGTCCATCCCATCAGCGGCCTACGATGTAAGGATTTACATGAATTACGAATACCTGGCCAAATTGAATGAATACGTGTTAAACTTTACTAAGACAAATGAGTAATGCAACCAACCAGTACCAAAGTTTATTTTACACATTACATCCCAAAACTCAATATTTTATGAGAGGTGTATAGAGGTCAACTTATATACAAGAATTCTACGCAGAAATTGGTTTATTTCAAGAGGTCAACTGATATACAAGAATTCTACGCAGAAATTGGTTTATTTCAGATTTAATTATAAGATTTCGATTTACATTAACTACATGGTACATTAATTATGGTCTCTTCGACTCCATAAAACATTTTTTTACCATCGCATGCTCGATGGATGTATTTCAATTTTTGGACGATGTTCTGTCAGTGGACAGTGTTCCTAGATGCAAGCTCGTTTGATGATGCTTTAATACTCTTTAATAAAGTTCAAGTTCTGATAGATATAAAAAAACAGTGAAGAGTTAAGTTTGCTAATGCTCACTGTCGTAGGTAACATTCTCAAGTAGATAGGTATATTGTGAAGCACGTGTCGGTGCGTTCTTTCACGAAGTTAAGCAACTTCCTTTTCTACACGCACGATAGATATCTATAGATATAAAAACTACCATGTTTTAAAATGTACACGTTTAACGCGGGTAGCGTGGATTTTCTCAAAGCGATACAGTTAGAAAGCGAAAAGGCTATGTACACTTTAACTTATCCGTTCATCTGAGTAACGACGCTCATAAAACATAACCGGTATGTTAGGATGATGTACTGTGGCTTCAGATTTTAAAGCGCGGTCACGAGCCAAGACTGGAGCGTGAGATATAGGCTTGACAGATGTCATATCTAACTCAAATTAATGACATTTTTTCGAGTTCGAAGCGTTGCTATCTTGTTCTTGATTTAGGTCGATGCGATCTGAAATGTTTCACTTGCGAAATTTCGTAATCTTTTATGAATTGTCTGACTTTTAATCTAACTAAAAATCTATGACTAGCTAACTCTAAGATCTGAAAGGAGGTCTGGGAGAGCAAAAAAGTATGTTTATTAATTGTGATATATTTTGTTTGAAAGTTATTTAAGTTATTTCTGGAAAAAACATTACAAAAGGAACAGGCTTCCAACCTCCTGATTGAAGAAGAATGAACGGAAAATAAAATGAATTTACTTTTAACAACTATCTTAAAAGGATACCCGTTTTTTTTTTAATTCTTGATAGGTTTATCGTTATGTCCAAAATATTACTTGATGTTAAGTGACGATGTGGCTCAAGATGGTGACACGCTAAGCCTAGTGGAGAAACTGCCCTCAAGTGCAGCTGCCGGAACACACCTATTGGTGCTTGGGAACAGATTTTCAACTTGAAGGTATTGTCAGGCGGGCTTTAGAAAGAGCTCTGCCACCATGTTGTAGTTTCATCATGATGTTTTCCTTTACCGAAAGCTCAGGTTCATTGCAGGGATTCGAACTCACGTGGTGTTCGTACACCCTATCACTGAGCCATCATTGTTTCAAAGATAATAAAGACTGGTAGTATTTTCATGTGTTGTTTTCTCTTCGATGAAAAAATTAAGGGGGAGGGGGATAAAATGAGTTTTTCTAATAAGGTGATAGGGGTCAAGATTGAAAAGGTTAGGAACCGCTGCAATAATACAATATAATATGGCGCGCGTATCTTTTTATTTTGAAAGTAACTGGAAGGCAGTCTCATACAGATAGATACTCGTATAATAATAAAAAAATACGTTATATGTATTTGCTTGTTAATGACCAATTTCAATGTAATATTTGATTGTCGAAGGCGTTACTTTGCAGAAATCTATCGCAAATAATTATCCGAAATTTCTTTGCTATTTCCGCCTGCAATAGATGAATAGTAGTTTCAGCTACCTACATCATAAACGGTCTTATTACAAAAACAAAAATAAACTCGTGTTGAACATGAGTTTTACTAAACAGTGTCTAAGATTTAAAACCGTGTTGAACGTGAGTTTAAAATGCTTTATTACAAAAGCTTGTCTAACCGATGTCTAGCTAAACATCTGGTTTAATTTTTGTATGCAAGCAACTCTGAATAACATTCACTCAATACGATCTCGCCATTCAAAAGCGTTCCATTGTATTCAGATATTCTCCAAGTAGTTTGTTTTAACAATTATATTTTTGTTTAGATCATCATCATAAAAATAATGATATTGTAAAGAAGATATTAATTATTATTTTTTTGATATTTTCTGCTAAGCGAGTATAATTGTTAAAATACGAAATATATAAATTTAATGTACGACAAAGTTCGTAAAGTGAAATCTGAGTTCGTGCGTACACCTACATCACATTATTGCTTTATTATTTGTCGTCAAATCGCAATACATGAAATTATTATAAAATAGTTTTATTAATTATTGATATATTAACGGAAATCAAAGTTAAAAAAAATTGATGAAATAATACATAAGAACTCACGTCAGTTTAAATAACCTCTTGACGAACCCAACACTGTAGCGCACATGCTACTTGTATTTTTCTGGCTCTATAGACAGTGTTATTGTTCTGTGCTAAAGAACCCCACGAGAACTACATGTAAGCTCATTTTTTTTTATTACAATCTCACCTGATGTTAAGTGACGATGTGAAGATGATAACACGCTAAACCTAGTGGAAAACTGGCTCTCCAGTGCAGAACTCTCCGGAACACACCTATTGGTGCTTAGCGACAGATTTTCAACTTGAGGTTGGTAGCCAGCCAGGTTTAACTAATTATACTGTTATTCAGGCAAAAGCTTGGCTAAACCTATATTTATTTTAAATACAAAGTCATTATACGCTTAGAATAATAACAGGAACACGATTTACTTGTGAATAACAGAAACTGTTCAATTAATTGACATATTCGAAATCAATAAAATCCAGAAAATCTATGATATCCATAAATTATAACCAAATATATTATACCGCCAACAAATACAACTACAATAAAATAAGAATTGTCAGTTTAGACTAGCGTTAGACAACGCTTCCTTTGTGTTTAAATTTTAGACGCGTTTAAAGCGTGGTTATCTTTAAACAACGCCAAAACACTCTTTTGTAATACAAAATTTTTTAAACATGTGTTCAACGCGTGGTTATCTTTTTTGTAATAAGACCGTATATGTTTAAATTTAAATAAAGCTGAAACTACTATTTACATCTATTGTAGGCGGTTGTTTGATATTTGTTTAATAGTTAAAAACAATTATGTTTTCATTTATAGAATTACTTTTTTGATAGTATTTTTAAGATCTACAATTATCGGCGTAAGCCATTTAATCGCCTTAAAAGCGTCTTTTTACCGTATTATGTATCGTCACTGCTTATTTCGTATATTATTTTATGTAATAAAATATATCCTATAACCTGGCCTGATAACCTAGCTATGAATTAAAATAAACATATAAAAATTCGCATAAAACGAACTTAAACATACAGACAGACAGAGAGATGTTGTGTTTTATATTATGTATAGAGGATATAGATAGATAGAAATAATTAATTCGTTTGAAGAACTATTAATCAATTCTAATGATATGAAGTCCAACGCGCTACATCCACTACCGCAAGCACAAGTTATGGTCTAGACTACAATAATTTATATTCTAGGCGATTGTACCTAATAAGGTTTTCACATTTAATTAAGTGTTATTTATTACTTTTCTTTAACTACAAAGAATAATATTAATTTTTTTGACGGCACTACTTAATGGTAAGCACAATTCAATCCAAATACAACGGCGATCGTCGAGGTAACTACATCCAATCGCCAGTCTTCTGCCAGCGTGTTCAAATGTATTTTCACGTTATGTTTAAAGGTTTCCATGTTGTAGGAAGAAGGGAACACACTGGCTGGGTTCCACAGCTTCACAGTAAGGACCGTGGTTTGGGTAGTGATAAAGCTGTGGTTCCAGAGCTAATAGCGTGTGTTTCTTTCTGTTATGAAAAGAAGATGTTATGTTCCTCAGATTGGTGATTAATTTCAAAATGCTACGAATAAAGTTAAGGATGAATAGAAAACTAGTCCTGGCAGGTTTTGTCAAGCAAGAATCGGCATTCATTGAATTAAA
The DNA here is from genome assembly GCA_947532125.1 of Saturnia pavonia. Classification (NCBI taxonomy): domain Eukaryota; kingdom Metazoa; phylum Arthropoda; class Insecta; order Lepidoptera; family Saturniidae; genus Saturnia; species Saturnia pavonia. The sequence goes on from OX383904.1 coordinate 15,247,519, forward strand.
AGCATCGGCACAGATCAAGGTTAATTAAGTGTTATGTGATTAACATTATAAAAGATAATTCACAAAACGAGAGAGAAAAATATTTCATATCGTTTTTTTTTTAATTTAAAAGTAGTTTTTTTTTCATAATTTTTGTTTTATTTGAGACGTGACGATTTACTCGAAGACTTTATCTAACATGATAAGCTTAGAGAGGGTACTTTCTTACCACCTTGGGTTTAAAGCCCGTCCTAGTGTAGATCCGGGATCCAGTAATCAAGTGAGATACTAGGGTATCTGTACCCGACTGGGTTGCGACCATCATGGTGATAAACCATTCACAGTACTCTTTTTGATTTGTCGCATTTCGGAAACAGCCGGTATATATCAATACTAGCTATGCACCACGGTTTCACCCGCGTATAATTTAAAAGAAATCGCTGATTGATGTTTTATAATACTTCAGTATTGACAATATTTTATCGGGCGGCCAGGATTATGCTTTACAACTCACACGACTCGTTCGCGCCACTACACTTACAGTCATAGACCCGAGTCAAATGTTGAATTATTTTAATTTTACATTATCTCCCAAACTATATAAGGTGCAATATTTTTGTACAACATTGTATTTCACGTATCACTAACCATAACACCAGCGCACGGGGATAAAGCAGTTAGGGTGTGCTATTTCTTCCGTCTTAAATCAATATTTAAGGCTAGCTAAGAGGTATATCCTAATGCTAGATAGCCTATACTATTCCTTATGAATCTGGCTACCATATACAAACATATTTTTTCCGAATCCGACTGGTAGTTTCAGAGATTAGTGTGTTTAAATAAACAAAAAACCTCTTCCGCTTATTGTGCTAGTATAGATATACCGATATACTTACAGTCTGGCATGACGACGACACACAGCAAAGGATTACTAATCTCTATTGTTGTTGTGTTTGTAGTATGATTACCATCAAGTACAGTGCTGTCAAATTGTTGTGCTACAATAAAAAAGTAAGTCTTGCTGCCTGAACTGCACTGTTAAGTAACAAAATTCAATTTAAATGTAGTTCCCACATAAGCCGACGAGAACTAAATAACTATGTCAGGGTTATGTTCGCTTCACCAATAACTCTGGTTTGTAATAATGCTACAAAGCTAGAATCCCCTCAACACATTCAACAAGAATTTTTTGGATGTTAGACAATAAAGATTATAAATATTTGTGTAAACATTTGAAGAAAGGTCTACTGTAATAATAATAAAAGAGGAAATTCATCGGTGTTACTCCAAAAAAGGAAAGACCTCTTAAGTCACATTAACGGTTAAGCACAGTTTGCAAGTTTCATTAACCGCATAGGTAGTCCGTTAGCGAGCCAATATGACATGTCTTTTGGAGATAGAACTCAATCCGGTTTTACTTGTCTTGGGCATAACACATCAACTTGTTGTAGTGTTTTTTTTTAATATTGAACACGAATTCAATTTATTGTAATCGTGGTCATAGAAACGAGATTAACAAACAAACAGCAGTATGCGTTTACATCTAAATTAAAATTATTTTGCACGCATAAGTATGTATTCACTAGACAAGAGATTTAGAACAAAATTTTACTAGAAAGATTTGGCAAAGGTTCGGGTCGCAAAACGTGCGTGAACGACATTATTTACGATTTAAATTTGGTTACAATCTCACCGGATATTATTAAGTGATGATGTAGCTCAAGCTCAATGGTAATACGCTAAACCTAGTAAGAGGACAGGCTCTCAAGTACAGCTGCCAGAACACATCTATATGTGCTTGACGACAGATATTCAACTTGAGAATAGTAGCTTGCGAGGCGAGTATTAGAAAATGCACAGCCACCTATGTTGCTATGCTTGCAACACTGTTTTCGTTCACCGAAAGCTTAGACTAGAGGTGAGCTATGACAGTATAAATTAAAACCTGTTTCACATGTTCCTGTTCCAGAGAAATAATACTTCCTTCTTGTCTAATAATAATTATACTACTGCCTGTTACATTGGGCCTGAGCATGTTCCAAACTTTTACTTGCAAATACCTGTTTTTTTTTTTTTTTTACACAATAAATACGCCTCTCCCATATCTCAGGCTCATTGCAGGGATTCGATCTCACTTCGATCGACGCAGTATTCGTAAATTTACAACTGAGCCATCATTGTTTCAAAATTAGAAATCAAATGATAACAAATATATGAACAAATTCTTTGTCAAGTTTAAAGTTTAAAACCCTTATGAAAATCAAGTTAATAATTGTCCTTTGGTATTTAAATTAGTCAAAGCTCCTGTCGCTACACCCATCTACCTTGAGCATGTCTCTTAATATTTTCATAACCTACGAGTTGAATAGAAACAGAGAATCTAATTTTAGAATTAGCTGGAAAGATTGGCCATCAAAGAAACAAAACAATCAATAACCCGTTTTTTCTCGTTAAACATCCAAAAATAGCCCGTCGTCAGATATAAAAAACAAACAAACAATCTTGTAGATTGGATGTTTACGTTAGCTACTTATGGACACGTTAGAAATTCCTCTTAGAAACAAAGGGACATCGGTAAAAAATCTAAATAGTTATACACATATAACGTATACAAGCAAGTAAAAGTGCAGTTATCTCACAATAAAATACTATAAAAGTATGTTAGAAATAAATAATTTAGCATTTTAACCAATATTTTGTTTACTAAAATATTCAAACTTAATTATTTAAATCAAGAATTATTACTATATCGGAGAGACATCGATATGAACTATCACAGACACCAGAGTTTCCCTCGACATCGTCGTTACGGAATAATATATCTTGTGGGCATCAACAGCGTTAAGTACAAGCACTGTTGAGATGTGCACGCTACGAGGATCCAAGTGAAAATGACGTCTGTTAATTTTGGGGTTACCCTCAGAAGCCTCCAACCTCTCTCTATATAGCCACCCCAAGCCTCAGTGTTAGCTCGAACAATCTTAGGATCCAATATTAACGGAGGTCACAATATGAGGGCTCGAGCGAGAATTATCCTTCAAGCCTTTTTTTCTATCTGACTATACTGTTAGCCATAAAAGCCTTGAAGCCTCAGACGGCTTTTACAGTTGCACCAGGCTTGGAAGCGAGCGCTTATGGAGCTCAACTACGAAAGTGCGGCAACAAGCCCCAAGGGTGGCAAAATGGCCGAACCTCGACCTGGACTGTTGCCGATCATGCGAAAAAGTAGCCATCTGACTAATTCCCTATCCCGAGCTGACTTACTATACATAAACATGTTTCTGCCGTCTGGGAGGAAGGAAGGGACATGTGTATATGTATTTAGTGATGTGTAAATTTTTGTCTAAACTGACTAGCCGAAAAAGAAAAAAGCCAGTCCGGTATGACAGTGGTGCTTCTGCGATCGAACCTTCCAGAACTTCTACCATTTTTTATTAATAACGTATTTATAGAAAAGTTTTAGCTGTTATATTACTATCTACCATTTTGAATTTTATAACATAAAGTTTAAGGTAAGAAATAAATCCGACGCAAGAAATGTTAATGCTATAGTTATTAGTGGTTAAAGTTAATCTAGATAACCTATTCCCGGCGTAACTTTGCTCGTGTTTGTTAACATTACCACAGAAACTACGAATAGGTTAGGCATGAGCATGTATAGACTTAGAGATTGTATTTCGAAACGTTTCGACATATTACTTTATTATTTATTATAATTATTAAAATTTGAGTTTCCATATCAAAACCCAGTTTCTACACGCGAGGAATAGTCATGAGCTGAGAATTGGTCAAGCATTTATGCGCTTGTTGTCATTTCGGTTGAATGCCTTCTGCACACGCCAAAAAGTTCCGTCAGCTGTAAAGTAGCTTCAGGCTAACAGCGATAGTTAGTTTAAATAATTTTAAACTAAAAAAACACGCTTTAATCACGCACTAAGAATTATAAAAAATTTTAGTCTAATAATAACATCTCATTAGCAAGCCTAATCTATTGGATTCGACAAAACGAATCATATGAGCCTAAACTCGAGGGGATTCATGGTAGCCACTAAAGAGTACCACTATCGACCTCCTGGCTCCATCACCAGACCCTAGTTACCTATCTTAATCTATTGGACTTATCATAACATCAAAAGAGCCTACACTGGTAAGGTTTATTAATAGTCACTCAAGAGTTCTACTATCCACCTCCTGGCTTCATCAAAAGATCAACTCCAAGATACCAAATTATAGTTCTGTCATCGGAACTATATATACATACATTTCGATAAGATAATTAGAAGTAGATTAAAATTGACTTCTAAGATTGTATTGCATTGTTTGTTAGTTAGTTTAGTTAGTTAGTTACAAGTGAAACTAATAAAAGCGTTTTAAAAAAATTACTAATCATCTCAGCAGATGTATGACTGGACTACAAAACCTATTATATATTATTTCTCATAGGTGTTTTTCCTGGCAACGCTTTATCTCCGTTTATTCTTCATAAAAATAAATTATTGTTTCTCGCTATTGAGGAAACATAGACAATTTGATTAAACAAATATCTATAACAAAAAAAAAAATAGGAATGTTATAACTTTTGGTAATAATGCTGATGGAAATATATTCAAAGTATCATCTATTAACAGTCTGATTAACGAATATTACAGGCTCTGTCTGTCATTTAGATGGCTTGTTTACTTTTTAAATATGCGAAATATTCGCACAAGTCAGCTAGAGTGTATATGTATATTACATGTATACTCGTATTAGGGTTACACATTACGTTTAGTGCGGTAACCATCTAAAAATGTATTATAAAATAACTCTGGTTTGACAGCTGATAATGAAAAGTATAGATTTTTTAATAAACAGAGAGGATAATCTTTATCGACGTTAAATATTAGCTTTCTTCTATATGATATCAAGTAAGAAATGGTTGCGTTGGAAAGTATTATCTATATCTGGGTCCTAACAGGGTCTTAACTCATGTCTGTATTTATTCTAGAGACATGTTTATTGTTAAATGATAAGAAGCTATTGATAATAAACAAACTAAAGGTATAAGAAATGCGTTGGTTTTTTTTTTTAAATTATGATATTGTCTTTGCATTTTATGAACTAAAAATATATTATAAACCCAGGTGCTTAAAGTTCATTCTTCTATGACAAAGTTTATAATATTATTGTTCATAAAATGCCGTTGCGTTACATAAGGGTCACAGTTAAATAATAGCAGATTATTAGGTTTTTCTTATTTTATTAGGTCGGCAAATATCGTGCCAAAGCATACTTCATGATACCGGTAACAAATTAAAATATTATTAACGAATTTAATACAATTTCATAGAAAAAAGTCCTTCTCACTCAACTATAGAATATTTTACACGAATCTATTTAAAAATACTATAGATTAAAATAAGATTTACAATATCTTAATCCGCAGATATCAATACAAGCTTCTCTCATCAATAGACTGCTCGATCGGTTAACTATTGGTAACTAGACGAGGATTAATTTTGTCTTATATTCGTCACGACTATGACTTTACACTGCGATGTAATTATATTTACCCATAGGTGAAGTAATATATTTAAGTATGTGTATAAATGTGCTTGTAAGAGGCAGGGCGTTTTTAAGTTCTTTGCAAGTTGAAAATGTGTCGCCAAGCAGCTATCAGTGTATTTCGGCATCCGCACATGATAGCCAGTCTCATATTTAGGCTTATCCTAAAAGCGTCTTCGACAACAACGGAACTAAACCTCGAAATAAACTCTATAGTAATAAAAAAAGGTGTGTGTGCGATTCACACACGATAGAAGTGAAACTGAATTTTAAAAGATATTTTATTTAAACAGTGTGCAATATACATACACATCGACATTTGCTCTCACGCTCTGCCTCACACAAAGAGGAGAGACTGATAATGTGCGTTAAACGTAAATAAATGGCAGCGATAGAACCAAAATCACATGAAATAGTATTCTTTGTAGTGATACTCTCAATTTCACAGCTGTCAGATACTAATGTGGAGAAAATTTGGTATTGCCAAATTGATAATCATTGTCCTAAAATATTATATTTTTGTATATTTTGCGTTTTTACTTTGTCAGTGTTTAAACTAAGTTTAATATCGTGTTTTCTCACGTTCAGTGAACGAGCTGAAACTATCATTTCTGTGGTACTGACGGCATTATTTGTGCTGACATTTACTTGCTACGATTATTCGATGTTATTTGTAAAATGAGTGAATATCTATATATTGAATGTTAAGTACATTTAATCATCTCTATTACATAATATTCCTTTTATATTTATATATTCTGTTATACAGGATTGTCTTAAGACAAATTTATATATATAACTGTGGTATAGATATAAATTATAAACGATGACATTTTTCTTTTTTAAATTCTGATTTAAGAATGGTTAATGATCAGGCGAGTTTTTACAAAATGTCCTACCGTGCCCCTACTATGGTTGCATAAAATATTATTCAAACCATTAAGCTAAGGTAAGCATCGGTGAAGGAAAATAATTCCTCTGTTAGTATCTTTACGCTTATCCAGTATTAATCAATCCGTACCATAGATCTAGATCAGTTTGTTTGTAAACGTGAGAAAGGGCTTTTGTATATTATGAACGATGTCGGCGTGGGCGTCAAGTAGGAGTCAATTCTATGTAGAACAACTCAAATCGATTCCTTTCATATAAATCTTGTATTTGTCTTTATTATCTTACCTTAATTTATAAAGGGGTACATATATTTTCACCTAATACATATTGGCAGCTTTTGGAACTTTTTTACATGCGTTTTTTATACATTACGTGAAAAAGAAAACAGTATGTAACCTACGATCAGCTATAACCACACTGAAATATAAACTCGGTAATTTTTTTCATAGTTGTATGGCAACTTGACGGCACTATGCTTGAAGGGTAAGCAGAGCACAATCCAAAAACAATAATACCGAGACATCGGCAGTCCATAGCCGTTGGCCGCTGTCATACCAGACTGCAAACCTCTTAGCAGCTGGATATAAGTACACTGATTGATCTCAAAACGCGATAAACCAAAAAAGACTCACTGAAGAGTCACTGTGACGGATTTATCACTAGGCGCATCGAGTTCGCGAGTCAGTCTGGTACAAATCTCTAATACCCCGCTTGGTTACTATATATATACCGGCTGATCCTGCAACGTGACATGCCTAAGCGTTCCATATAGCTAGTGAAAAACCTGGGCTAGTTTTACTATCACAAATGAGTCTTGAGGACTTACCTGAAATCTTAACGTCCGTGCCCGTTGCCAACCAAACCCTTTAAACCGTACACCCTAAACTGTATAGTATAAACTATACTATATAATTGTTATGTCGTAAAAAAAACAATAAACACGTTTTTGGGTTCAGACATCTTAGAAGAACGCGCTAGTCTCGTATCTTAGTATCGTAGCGCCCAGTAACTCTTAAACTAATTTTGTATACAAACTATATATAGACTACGTTAAAAGGAAAAGGCAATTGAAAACATAAATACTAACACTCTATAAGATTCCTAATCGAGGTCACGTAAAGAATTACTGCCGCGTGATAAAAATACCTCGTAAATCTGTATTATCGTATTGAAGGTTTGGACACGAAATGGAAATGGAAGCTTTTGGAGTGTTTTCCAAATTAATTCCTTCAATAAAATCAGTTTTAAATAATTAATTACTTATATATTTTATCTAATTTTTAAACATGCTCTACGATGTATTGTTTTGATTTATTCATATAACTACTTAGTCAATGGACGCTTATAATATCAGGGTAACTAGCGCATTGCCTTCCTTGAACCCCCATTCTCCAGGGAGCTCTGGTACACCTACTCACCGCAGGAACACAACAGAAGGTTTTTTGGCTGCGATCTACTGTAGGGTGGTGGTTTTTTATCAGTCGGTCGGTGGCGAAGGTAGACAACAATTTTCAAAGAGATTTCTCTTGGTTTTTATATAAGTATTGGATTTTCCGTACAGAATGCCTTATTATAAAAAAACACTAATTGTCAGTATAAATAATTATGATCTTTATAAGCTACTTAAATATTTAGAACTATTTTAACACAAGTGAAGCCGCTGGCAGTTATGATGTAAATTATATTATAAAATTCTTTAAATTGTGGTATCAGATAAGGCATTAATTAAACCAGTGGCTCTAGAAGCATTAAATTTTGTTTCCTTATATAACGTAGTCAAGCATTAAGAAAAGAGTTAAAAATAGGACGGTTTATGGCATGTTACCGATGCGTAATTATATCGGACACACGGCCAGTATTAAATAAAGCAATACCATCTACTATAAATATCAATTTCGTTTACTATCTCTAATTATTTATATATAAAAAATCAAATTTATATTAATAAATCTGTAGATATGTCTATACATGTTAGATATGAACGCCGTTAGCCTGCGGCGCGATGGCACGGAGTCGCGTCGGCGGCGGCGCGGCGTGGACTTCGAAAATTTCAGGATTAAGTTTATTATGATATCAATGGACGTTTGCCTATTTTGTAGGAGAGGCAGTAGAAGAAAAACTCTCTCACTCGGCGTGCCGATGGGCGGTATATCCAAAATGGAGCGTACAAGAGCATATTATAATCTTATAGAGGTTTTCTATATTTTAGTACTAAAGAACGTTTCCATTATAAGGTTAAAAATCTTCAGAACTAGCTAAGCTGGAGTAATTCTAGCATTTATTTTCAGTACAGTACAGTTTCAGTACAGTACTCTCAAAATCACGTTGAATGTACGTTGATGTTGATGTTACGAGCTAAACCTATTAAAACGTCCGAAGAAGTGGCGGCTGTATTCGATTCTGCCACATCTGAAAGGTCCACTTGGCTTTGGGGCATGTATTATCTTCAAATGTCGTCAATTCATACAGAAACACGCACACCCAGTGAACCACTACATTTAATTGAGCAAGTTATGCGGGCGACCCGTGAGAACTATGGGGTACTTTTCTACGTATGACATCCTTGACGTTCTCGGCGGCGCGGCGCGCTGTCACGGCACTCTAGTACATGTAATTTTTCCAAAATTTCCTGTATACATTCTATATAAGAGACACTGATCACGAGTATGCTATGCTAGCCCCGGATTTAACTGGAAGACGGCTTGACCGATACTTATGTAATTTTGTACACGAAAAGCTTACGTCATTGGTCAGTTGATAGATAGGCTATAAGAATTTTCATAATCGTTTTAGAAATCGTAAAAATACATTTAATTTTTTTTTATTAATTCTCAAACTATTTTGATGATATTTTGTATAATTCCATGATTGATGGATGGGCTATCAGAATTGTCTATAAAACTTTTAGAAATCGTAAAAAAAAATTACAAAGAAAAATGTATTAATTCTCAAACGATTTCCATAACGTTTTCTACACCGGAAGCTTATGTCATTCCGTAATTGATGGGTCTATAAGAATTGTCAATAATATTTTAAGAACCCTTAAAAAAGTCATTTTTTATTAATTTGCAACATATTTTGATGAAAATTGTACACAGGAAGTACATGTCATTCTTCAATTGATAGGGTATATGAATTGTCAACAGTATAAAAAATATATAAATACAAGATGAAAATAATTACTGCGCAAAAAACGCGTGCGTAGCCGTGGGGCACCGCTAGTGTAATATAAAATCCTTTTACATTTTATTAACCGATCAACGCCCACGGAACTCAAGCTAAACTTCCCGTGTTTAAAATTACTTGCGGTCAAAATGATTTATGAGCACATACGTAGCTATCTATAAACGTTTTAATCATTTATCCCGATTCAGCTATCAAATAACGGTTAAGATTTATTAATACGTACTTGATAAAGCAATTAAATTGATCTATGAAGATATTCGGTACTTTATATGGAATATGTTAGAAACCAAAATACAAGTAGATTATTTTTTTATTTTACACGAGCAATTTTATAGGACGTAGTTACAGAACTTGAATTGGAATAAGAGATTTCAGCCTTTAAGGTCCAGCACGTCACAATCGTCATAAGTGTGTTTCCATCTTTTAGTATTAAGTTAGAAACCCTCGTGTGCCTTTGTGAGCACCAAAGGCCAACTTAGGCCAAAAATTGTTGTTTCTCCCCAATAACATAATTTCCGATGTTATCAATAAGTAAACTTCGAGTAAAGGTCCCTTATTGTTTTTAAATTTGTTTGACAGGTTTTTAACGTAAGTATCGTTTACTTCTGTCTTAAGACAGGATAAGACTTGTGATTGAAGAGGATTTATCTACAAACTGTAGGATTCAATTCAATGTTACATAAAAATCGTACTTCCGTACTGTAATATTCGTCACTAAATAACAGATTTTTTTCAACATCAAACAGTTTCTAAGCGCGTAAGCGCCAAGTAAAATTCTCCGCATTATGTTATGTCAATATCGACGTCGTAATAAAGAATATACTAATCGTTTCGTATCGTATATAACCATCGATTCAATTAAAACATAATATGTTCGATTTACAAGTATCGAAATTTATTTAACGTAAACAACCTATTGCCTGCGACTTTGTTTCCTATTGTCTTCGAATGAAACGACTTGGGCACCACCTATTGTAAACTGTTTGTACTAATACAGACCCAACGCGTATGTGCGCACAAAAATTCACTAAATTTTCATCGAAATCTGGTGAATGGTTTAGGAACGCATAGGGGACAAACAAACTAAAATAAACATTCGTTTTTATATATAAACTAGCTGTGCCTCACGATTTCACCCGTGTTAAAATATGTATTCGAACAACTCTCTACCGCGCTAACGCCAACTGACCCTACATCTTTCCAGATTGCTTGACGTTCTCTGTTCCTGCTCCTCAACTTAAAGTCATAGCGTGAAGTGATATAGCCTATAAGCTTTCTCAATATATACACTATATAATACATAGCATTTTTTTCACAACTGACTTGTAGTTCCAGAGATTATCAAACAAACAATCTCGAGTTTTATAATAACATAGATCAAATATGTGGAGATATCTTAAAATATTTATTAATCACTTCTACTAAACAGTAAGCTTATTAGAATTATGTGAGTAACCTTGCGAAGTAATCTATGTTGTGAAATCCTCATACAATGGGCAAACCCTTCGAATTTACGACATAGTTTATATTCTGAAGTGTTGTTCTGTATATAAAAGTCATTGGATAAGTGTCACAAAAGCTGACGTTAATTTGCCGTTAACCTTGATTGAACTGAAAAAGAGAAGGGGCGATTGAGACTTCAACATTTCCACCTCACGATTCGAGATAAGGACGAGAGAATAAACAAACTCATCGTTTGCAAAACCGTCTGGCGCCGTACCACTGCCATGTCCATACTCACGATCAATCATTTAAAACGAACGGACGGATCGGAATTTATTTAATAAAATTACATATCGCAGTGAGGAATCGACTTTCGCTTGATTTGCGAATAAATGTATTATAATGATGAATAGGGACATCGTTCTGATAGTAATTAATGACCCTTTTACTTGGATCCTGTCGCTGGCTTAACGGTTAATATTCAACACATTGTAACAAAAAGTCTACACTATGAAGTTGAAAATTATTTTATTGTGGTGAAGATAGACACACTCAATGTTATGCGTGACCAACCAAAGAAGTATAACATTGTTAACGCGGGTACTTAGGTACACGTATCCACTTTTTTTACTTTCACAAAAGACCTATGCCTAAGAAGACAGCAAATAACCAGACACGCTAGCCTCTATGAGAAACTGACGACTGTTTGTTGGTTAATTCCTTTTGACTGTTAAACCTTTCATGAATATTTTTGTTAAGCCAAATTAATTAGCTTGTTGATAAGCCAAATACAGTCATTGCACACTCGCTGACCCCGAAACAGGAATCACCGAAGCGAGTCACAATCATAAACACCCTGTTTTAAAACCGTTTTCAATATTATATATGAGCTTACGGATAGATCGCTATCGCCGATTACTACAAATATAATTCCTATCTACTTCGTCTGAAACTTATATTGGATACGCTGGTAAGCTTGATTCGTATGAGTATTCCTATCTCTAGCAGGCTACCTATCCATTATCCCGATGACAGATAGAAACGTTCAATAGGAAATACTATCTATCGATAAGTTATTGAAATGAAAGTAAGGGCAAAAGGATAGATTTGTCTATCTTTTATTAACTGAAACAACGGATAGATAGGATGTTGAAAACGGTCGTTAGTCATCTAATTCCATCTTATTTAGTAGCTAGCTGTGTCCCACGGTTTCACTCGTGTTACATATAGGGCCCGTGTAGCCCTACCATTACCACTTCCGCTCCTTAGGGTCGCAACGTGAAGTTATATAGGCTATACTATTTCTCATGAACCAAGCTATCATATACAAAAAGTTTTTTTCGAATCTGATAAGTAGTTTCATAGATTAGCGCTTTTAAACAAATAAAAACTGTTCATCTTTATTATATTGTTAGTATAGATGTCTAGTTTGGACCGTTGATTTTCATTAGAAACACAACAAGACATAATGAAACTTTGTATGATGTTCATGATATACGCAGTAACAGAATGACACCACGGTAATTGGTATTCGCTTCATCGAGCACATAACATCAATAGGCTCAATTAGATGCGAACTCGTCGCACTGTCATATTGTACCAATCATATTTCACAATCACGCCAATCGATTCCAAGAAATATGTCCCTTGAATATTCGTCCACCACAGCTTCTTGTACCTAATCAAGAGTTAATTTATTATCATATTGTGTTAGGGGATTTTTAGTAAACAGTACCTCTTTTAAATTGAAATTCTGCCCTACCATTTTAAATGACCAACAAAAATTTATTTTAGAAGAAATTAGTTATTTTATTACATAAGTTACCTGTGCCCGCAGCCCCGCTCGTGTGTACTACAAAATTATTGTTTATGAAGATATCGTGATATTTTTTTGATAAGGACCAATTGTCTGGGACATGTAACAAAAAAAAAAGATCAAAATCTATCCAATACTTTTTGCGTAATGCTCGCATAGCGTGAAACTTTATTCATTATATATACATATAACTAATTTTTGAAGAGATTACACTGTTTAAATTACTAATATTCATAAGTTACTAACACAATTAAGCGACTTAAAAATGAATACACAGCGTTTCTGTTGTAAAAGTTTTCATTATAGAGTTTTGTGTGAAATGTCGTAAAATAGAAACTGTACCTAATACCTTGGTCCGACTGCATTATAGGTTTTATTCGATAATTATATTAAAACTGGCTGTGCCCCGTGCATTCAACCGTGTTAAATTTGGATTATACATGCCTGTTTCATGCATACTTACCCACAGATAGCCAGATTGATTGACGTTTATGTTTACTGTTTCACACCTAATGATCTTAGCGTGATGTTAGATATCTTATAAACCTTCCTCGATAAATAGGTAATAAAACAAACAACAAAATCTGACTATAGTTCTAAAGATTCGCGCGTTGAAACACACAAACAAAAGCTATATTATATGTATAGATACATTACTACTTTTGGATCCGTGTGTTCCTAAATCCCAACACTTCCATCACAAGAGAGAAAAAAACCTATACCTATACCTATACCTACCTATTTCGCATATGAGCCGAATTAAAAAAAAAACACGTTTATCAGTACTTAATTTTGATAAACTTACGCTGCCATCAGTATGAACAAATTTGATTACTCTATTATAAACAATTACCAAGTGCGGATCATATGTTATGTAGTTGTCCGTACATCACACAGACACATACTTAGCGAAGGGGGCTTTAAGTAATTTTCAATGGAATTTGTATGAAATTACTTCACAAAGTACATTTTATAATTTGGTCGACTATTACTCGTTACCTTCTAAAGCCTACTCAGCTGTGATCGTTTTCATTTAACTTCCTTATATAATTATACTACTGTCGTGTTTTCTTTTTTTCGCATTTTCAATAACAACTATTTAGCTGGCAGGAGGGGGGACACTCGTCCCTAACAAAATTAACACTTTAAAGATTAATATTTTTCAAACGGATCCCTGAATCGAAAAATTGTTTTCACACACCAACAATATTTTTGAACGATCTGTCCAAGGACACTCCACACCATTAGATAGCCGAGAAAAAAAAAACACCCCCTCATTACGTGTAGGATTAAACATATTATTTTTAAGATATTATTTTACCACTTTGTCGGCGTGATTAATACCAAGCCAAATTACATATGTCTAGTCATAATAATTTCTGAGTTAAGCCGCGGACATACAGACGGACATGACGAAACTATAAGGATTCCTTATTGCCTTCGGAGCCTTAAAAAATGTACAGCAGACAGAGTTTAACAGCTTTTTGTATACGTTTCAAAGTGCATATTGCACCCGATGCATCCTTTTCACACTTTTGTTTACAAACAGCGCCGTTCTTGTTAATAGTCCACGTGTTTATAACTACAAAGGAACGTCCATGAGCTTAAGTAAGCAAAGCTCCTTTATACCGGGCACCGGGAGGTGGATAGCGCTTACGACTATGAGAATTCCTTCAAATAGATACATTGGCGGAAAAAAATATGGATTTTAATTTTTATTAATTACCAGGATACCTTTACCAGGATAAAAGTATCCTATGTCTTAATCCAGGTTATAAACTGTCTGTGTTCAAAATTTCATCTAAATCCATTTTGCCGTTTTTGCGTGATTGAGTAACAAACAAATAGTCACTTTCGCATTTACGAGTATAATATTAGTAAGGATGACGGGTGAAATTTTGAACACAGGCAGCTGAGGTATAACCCTGATTAACATAGACATGGGATACTTTTTATCCTGGTAAAGGCCCAATTCTTAAGTCCACGCAGACGAAGTCGCGGGCACAGCTAGTTTATAATATTAGTAAGGATTTTCACTTCAGTTTTTTATCACGGCAAAGTTACGGCATTGTGCGTGATGTTAAGTACGGTAAAGTCCAAAAACAACGTCGACCATCGAGAGATAGCATTCACGACACGTCGCCGCGGTAATACCGGCCTTACAAGCTTCTTGGCAGCTGGATATACATTGTCTGATCCCGAAACGTGACAACCCAAAAGAGAGTCACGGATTTAACAACATGTAAATGGTGGTCGCGACCCAGTCGGGTAAACATCTGTACTATCCACCCCGCTTTATACTAGCGATCCAGTCACACACAGTTTGGCTTTTCCTACCATCCGGCAATTCATCTAATAGTTCAAAATTAAAGGGTGAACACAGATTACTGTCAATGTATCACGTAATAGGATTGGGTTGGATTTGCTGGTCTCTGGATGCGAAGTTCCGAAATTAGTTATAAAATATGTGTGTGTATAAAGCGTCGATTGAACTATACATTTTAAGCTATAAATTTTATTGTATTTTGTTCTTGAAAGTACTTAATAAATATGTTTATGGTATCTAAATCGCAAGTAATTTGCGGTGCGAAATATTTTAACATTATTTTGCATTAAAACATCGATTAACTCATTGAACACTATTGAAATACTGCATTATCCTTACAATGTATTCGGTTGCGATATGAAACGCACTCTCAACGCAACAGTGTACAAAATTGAACTATAAAGAATGAGTTTATACGATAAAGTGTCATTTTCAGGCTACGTGCTAATAATATAAATATTTTATGAAAGGTATCTAGAACCTGTGTAAGTTTCGATTGTGGAATCACAAACACCACACCTACTTCTGCTGTTTTCCCGTTTGAAGGATGCGGTTGGCGTGTTGGCAACACGCGCAGACATACAGAGCTCAGGAGTGGCAACCTTTATTAATTGATTTTAGTTTGGACTTAAGGTTTTATATGAAGTCGGTTATAAATAGATCTAGGCTTAATTGACTACTTAACATTAGTTGTATCGTGTGTATGTTTGCTTGTTCACATCATTAAAAAATTAATATATATTTAGCATCATCCACATTTATATATTAATCATCGTCATCGTTGTCTTCAAGATTAAACGATGCATGTGTCATCTATTGTAAAATGGTTGCACTAATTCAGAAAACTTCACAGTCTGGCAAAGTTTCATCCCATGGGATAAATTTTATAGGAATGCATAAAGTAACGCACAGCTAGTCTCATCGGGTTTAAAATATTTGAAAACTCAAATACTTAACATAGTATGTATTTAAAAAAAAACCTTTTTAACCAACGTTGTATAAAAATTGAATGTTCTTTAGCAATAAGGTAAATTTAAAATTTCAAAACAGATTTAATAACCTATTCATTCAATCTTTGTGACCATTCCGATGAGCCCGTACAAGATATATTTACTGTAACTTGGTAAGGAGAGATTCCAGATGATGCCGCATTATTAGGTCAATTATGTTGCTAACGCTAACGCATTATGTTGTTCTAATGTCATTGAAGTAACAGACCATTAAATTTCCACTCGACCAGGCCTATCTCACATCCGTTCATCAGCTAGAAAAGGACTGATAATCTTCAAACGGCTGATCAAAAGTAATTAAGCCATTTGGGAGCTACGATCCCACAGACAGATACACAGGTTATACTTAAACTACCCTTTGTTTCCGTCAGGGGTTAAAAATGCTCGAATTCACAAAGTTGTTTCCTAACATTGTTATTACTAGTTCACGCTTTGTTAAACTATAATCAAGTAAAGAAACTATGTATTTAAAATGAACGCTTCCGTTCTCCGACTCCTCGACTTGACTCCAGCGGTAATACGGACCGTAGATTTATATCTTTTTAATGCGTATATGTATATGAGACTTAATTTAAATTGTATAAAAACAAGCGGCCGACGATGCAAGGTTATATATGCATTCTCGTTGTAATAAATTGATGAATACCAACTTGTTCGACAGATGCAATACAATTTGATATCGTTTAATATTTCTGCGACAATCTAATGCATTATGTAAGTAGGTATGTATACAGTATTATCCATCCATTTATACAGCTGAAATACGTCCACTACTGGTTATAGGCCTCTCCAAAGTCCGCCACAACGACCAGTCCTACGCCGCTCGCATTCAGCGCGTTTCCGCAGTCTTCAAGTCGTCGGTCCACCTAGTCGTGGGTCTGCCCAAGCTGCGTCTTCCGGCACGCGGTCATCAGTAGAGATCTCTACAGACCCATGGCCACCTTCCACTGACACTTAAATCTAGCATTTCTGAGGGGTATGTGGTATATCGGTGACTACAGAATAATGTAGTCATTCAAATAAATATATATATTTTAATAAAAACAATTTATAGGAGTAATTAATATTTGCAATTTACAGTTAAACTGTAAATCTCGTCTTAACGGCGAATTAATCAAATAACATGGTGAACCTCTATTCATTGATGATCGGAAACATCTCTTATTAAATGGTCATATGGTATAATGACACATCGTGACCAGGAACAGTTGAGGTGTCATAATCAAGAATAAATTACATTTAAAGACGTCGAAATTAAATTGTTAATAGACGAACTTTTGTTTTCGGAATGTGGGTGTTTGTGTTCAAACTCTTGAATGATTTTCTCAGATAGCAAAAGTAATAGCTAGTTTGAGGATATGAGTTAAAAAATTCTCAAATCTATTAATACTTTTCCTTTATTGAGGAAACTAGTTATATGGGACTACCAGCGAACCGCCCTCGTTTGAGTTATTTCTATAATGTACTTACATTTTTTGAAAATCTGTGTACATTTTTATATTAGTAGTTAGTTTTCTTCTAAAAGTAAAAGTTTTACTTAGTTGTAAGCTAAGTGTCTAGTGACTATTCGATCAAAGAAAAATTATATAGTACCTTTTTGGCTATAAATGACCAAGCAAAAATGTATAATTCGTTTTATGCAAAAACTTACCACATTATATTCAAATATCAATTTAATTTATATGTCATATTAAAATTATAAGTATTCGTTTGAAGAAGGTATGGAAAGGCAACGTGCGAAAGCTAGTTATGTTTATAATCAAGTATAAATCTTAATGATGAAGACAACATCACATAATTCGCGTTCACATCACGATCTTAGCGCAGTGTTCTGCATAATCTATTGAAGTTATCTCGGCACGCATCTGAACTGACAAAACAACTTTACTCACCTTTTTATGTATTGTACAGTAAAACAGTATGAATTTCTGATTTTCTTCTATATTCAAATAAAAAAAAACCTTTTTGTTTATGTTCTTAAATGTTTATGACTTGCCCCATTTTGTACACTTTTAGAGTATATTATAAAGTGCGTATAGCAAATATTGTAAAAAAATATAACTTTTGTAGGTAGTAGTAATAATAGTTACGTATATTGGTAACAATATATTCACAAGTCCTTTATATGTTACACGATTTATTTTTATTTATAACTACATTAATTGATTAAGGGATAAAAGTTAAATTTTTGTCTCCAGTGACCATAGAAAATATATAGGTATGTTAAGTTGAAATTTGCAGGATGTTATTTCTTGTGTACGTACAAACAGTTCCGTCACGACAAAAAAAGAACATTGGCTATTTAACGAAATGTTAAAATTCTTGAACGACGACCTCTTAATAAAATTCATTAATAAATCAATTTTGTTTAAGAACTTTCCATTAAGAAAAGAATCTAAAATAATTGTTGTGTCAAAATGGGTCACCCTAAGTGTATGTAAAAACTAGGCCAAAAAATGTCTAATCTTTCAAATACACGTCGGTCTTGCAATTTCTGTCTCATATCAAAATAATTTACCATGCTTATAATATAGCACATCTGCCAATAAGACTAAGCATTCAATCAAACCAATAAAACACACGAGGTCATTACTCGCAAGCTGATGTACAACAAACCAAATAGACGTAGAGAAAAACCAAATCTCTTGATATGAATAGATCCCTTCATATAAATCCGTAATGTATAGTTTAATTACGTATACAAATTGAACTCTTTAGAAATCTATGATTATTACACTGTAATTAATGAGTTTTAAATTATAAATTCCATATTACTATAAATATTCTAAAGGTTTTCTATTTTTTTCGGTTGATTTATCTACACTGTTAGATTTTATAAGTAGATACAATTTGTGAATACGTTCATAAGAGGAAACTTCTAGAACTACTTATACGACTTTAAAAATTATTTCGCTAATAATTCCACTATGTGTAATTGTCTAGTAGGAGATTGAAAACACCTCTTATCTATTTTCAGTGCGTTACGAGGTATTTAAAAACTCTTTACGCATAAAATAATTAATTATATTTTATGATAATTGCGGAAATAGTAATATCCACACCTACATGATTTAATATGTTGAAATAACATTATTCAATATTTAAATAGTTTTTTATACTTGTAGTATAACCTGGATTTTCTAGGAGTGTCTAACAAAATAAAAATATAAATCATTTTAGATATCAATATATGGTACTAAGTACTAGTATATTGGTACTAACCGGCTCCGTAGACGTTGTTCTGCTTTTCCAGTATTGATAACTTGACCACAGAGCCATCTATCGTGTTCAGAGAGAACACTTCCATCTAACAACCTGTATACCGACATCATTTTTTTATATAAGCTGTGCCCCACGGTATTTCCCGTGTTTTTGTTTGACCAACTCTCAACCACACCGTGCCGCGCCGTCACTAACGCATCATGTATCCTATCGTTGTTATCACTTCAAGTACCTACTTGACTATAGCTTGCCAGATGGCTTAACGTTCATTGTTACTGCTCCGCTCCTTAGCGTCGCAACGTGAAATTATATAACCTATAATGTTCCTCAATAAACAAGCTATAACATGTCAAAGAAACCTTTTCAAATCTGATTGGTAGATTCCAGGACTAGCACGTTCAAAGAAACAACATCTTGAACTACATAATATTTAGTATAGATGAAGAAACGTGTCCAGTTACAGTTAAACCTTTAACATCATAAAGTTCCACCAGTCATAGTAATCGTTTTACGGTCACAGGCATCGTAACTGTAATTTAGTTACTCATCATAATATGTCGATGAAACATGAAACGAATGAAATATTTCATATAGGCTTAGGTTCTGGGACGGATATTAAAAGAGAATGATACTGTCACTTTTTTTTTTTTTTTCGATCTTACTATTCTGTTAGCTAAAACGGCCCTGAAGTCTCAGACGGCTTTTATAGCTTCACCGAACTTGGTGTTACGGTCACATAAAGGACGTATATGCTGCGGGGTTGACAATCACATCAACGATGTTAATGCACGTAGTACATAATAGATGCCCAAATCATTTTGAAAGTGGGTTATGACTTCACTTCTATGTAGTCCGGCGAGCCACCTTGCGCTTACAGTTTTCATAGATTCAAATATTAATAGAAACATATTTGTAATAACCACCGCTGCTGACAGGCAAATTCAAATACGTCGGGTAGACCACTTTCTGCCTGGCATGGCCTGGGTCTGGGCCTTATACTCAATTGAATATTGGAAACGTTCAGTCAGTTCTATCTAGGTAAACAATACTATTATATCATTTTAGAGTCCATCGAGAGTAATACGTACCTATTCTAAATGAAAAATCTATATAAATAAAATGTTTGAGGTTTGCCGTTGTGCGCACATCATGAAAAAACTATACTGTATTTACTCCTCAGATACTTAGTCCTTCCAAAAAACACACGATATCTTCATTGAATGAAAATTATTAAAATTTGAAGAAACTAGGATTCTTATAAGCACTACGCGTTCTCCTGTGTAATAACGCAGCCGGAGACTTAACACCCGTCATACTGACCACGCATAGGCGGGTCACGTTCCGGGACCAACCGATGTATCTCCAGTACGCAAACGGAGTGGGTAGGGTATTTTAACCGGTGGTTCGCGACTATCTTTGCCCAGAATGATAAACTCGTCACTGTGACTCTCTTATGTTATTAAAGCTATGTACTAAAGATTACAAGAATAATGTATATATTATTATTATATAATAATAAAAATATTATATCCACGTAACTTTGCTAGAATTCTGCATGAATAGTTTCTATTGAATAAGAAGAAAATATTAAAAGAAATTTTTAAATTCACGATTAGTCGCTAGTAATCTTCTATACATATTATAAAACTCAACGTCTCTCCGTCTGTTTGTCCGTTTATGTTTATTTCACGCGAGAACCACTTTCCGATTTACATGTTTTTTTTTAAATTCATAGTTATGTTATCTGGCCAGGTTATAGGATATATTTTGTAAGACAAAGTAACATACGAAATAAGCAGTGACGATAATGGTGAATCAATTCGGGAAAAAGACGCTTTTGAGGCGTAAATGGCTTACGCTGAGTAAACCATAAGATATATATCAAATTAAGTTCCACATAATTGTAAAAGAACTAACAAAAAGTCATTGATAACTTATGTCTATTTTCTAAGGATCACCCACAAAAAGTATTTTTGGGGCAGCACAATTCGCCCGTGTGCTCAACCGACAGTATTCCTGTAGTTCACGCGTGCGGAGCCGCGGGCACAGCCAGTCATAAGATAAAATAGATAATATGTTTGCATGCGTGGCAAAATCGATAACGACCTAAAATATTAATTATATATGTATTTATTTCAGACAAACAAGCAGTAACCGCTTATAAATACGCAATAAGACTAAGCGTACACTTGAACCTCCTAAAATTGCTTGTTCGCATTTGACTAGGTCATAATTTCCTTTATAATTAATTTTATCGTTTATTATTATAATATTTTTCGGTATTATAATCTATATATTATCGGTTTAAAAATTATCCTTTGTTAATTACCTTAAAATAATATACCTCTGCGCGAAATTTCATTTAAGTCGTTTCAAACATTTGAGAGTTATTAAAGAACAAACACCGTAACATTAACATAATATTATATATAAATAAATCATAATTATATATAGATATACATATAAATAAGAAACGAAATCATAAACAGCGAACTAATTAATTTTTTTGATTAAAAATATTTTATAAAACACCTGCGCAGGAGTGGGTAGGTACGGTACACCATCGTCGTTCGGGTAAAGTTAATAAAACTTTGATTTACGATTAATAGTTTCGTGAGATTAATTTGAATAATTTCTTCGTATACAGGATGCTATAACGGGGCCTTAGGATTAGTATATCTTAATCTCATTAAATTGGAATGGAAAATTCTTTATATGATTTTTAATCTTATAACACATACATACCTTCATACTGCATAGTTCTAACGGTATAGAAATTGTTTATCTATTAATCAGGAATATAGAAAGCGCTTAATAATTAAAGTAAAAAAAATAATGAATACCATTAACTTAATTTAGCTTATAAATTAAAAAATGAAATGAAGAGGGCTCAGTGGTAAACGCGCTCTGACACCGTGTCGTGACGTGGCCGCGTGGGATCGTATCCTGCAAACCATAGCTTCTCATAGGGCATCGCGTTGGACGTTAGCATGGTGGTACACCATTTTCTTATACTTCTCTGGCCAAGTATCGGACATAATTTAAAAAAGAGGCATTTTGTATTAATGTGATGGAACTGTGTCTGGCCGTAAACAGTACAATAAAAAAAATGCGATCATTCAGAAATCAACAATCCATCACCGGTCGCCACTGTCACGGGCTTTTACCCATATATGGTGGTCGCAAACCTATCGAGCTGTACAGCAGTTCAAGTGTTTCGGTCAGCTACATCATCACTTAACATCAGGTGAGATTATGGATGAATGTTCACCTATCTATACATATTATAAAACTCAACGTCTCTCTGTCTGTCTGTCTGTTCATGTTCTTTTCACGCGAAAAGCACATACCCGTTTTACATGTTTTTTTTTATTTTAATTTATAGCTATGTTATCTGGCGAAGTTATAGGATATATTTTGTACGATAAAGTAACATACGAAATAAGCAGTGACGATAATGGTGAATCAATTCGGAAAAAGACGTATTTGGGGCGCTTAAATTGCTTACGCTGAGTAAACCGTACGAATATATAACATTAATGTTGTACATAATTGTAGATCTTAAAAAGACCTACAAAAAAGTCACCGATAGCATATATTTGTCTTTCTAAGGATCATCCACAATAAGCATTTTTGTCTTCCGTCTTTTGAAGGGCAGCACGATTCGCGCAAACGACGGCTTTCTGTAGTCCACGCGAGCGGAGCCGTGAGCACAGCTAGTATATAATAAAAAAATTGATCAAGTGCGAGTCGTACTCGTGAACTGAGAATTCCGTTTCACCATATTTATGTTATATATTGTCAAAAAATATGTTTTTCTATTATTCAGTTCCGAATACTTAGCGCAAGCATACACTGTAATTACTCCAAGTTTAAATGTTTATGTGCATTACTGCGTTATAAGACAGAGCAAAAATAAAAGTGAAAAAAAGTTAAGATAACCTTTATAATATCACATATTATTCTATGAAAATTTCAACTGTTTGATAACGGTTCAATAGATACAACGCTTTAAATTTAGAACAAACAGCGTAGGGTTAGCATGGGGTCTTTTTCTTGCAACGGAACCCTAAAAAACATGTTTCATATAAATAAATTTAACCTGGATAGTGAAGGACGAAATTAAAATCGAGGTAGTGTGTAAGCAATTACCATGTGGGGCGCGAGTGTAGCGAACTGGCGCCTGTGCACGCGACGTCGCGCCATCCGGTGACTCATGCCATGCGCGACATAGAAACTACAGCTGTGTTACGCTTTCAACGCAATCGTGAAGCGATAAGCATATCTCTAAGGCTCTATATCTCTGGCTCCAAACTAATAGCCCGCAGGTGAGCGAAAATTTCGTCCGCAAAGCTTGTTTTATTCGTTTTTAATTATTAATCCCGTATGATACTAACGGCAACAACACTGGTGAAATCTCTGTTTTGCCACATGAGATACACGTTTACCTAGTTTAGGTGCATTGAAGCAATGATGGCTCAGTGGTAGCGTGTACGACTTCGCGTCAATTGTCGTAAATTTGAATCCCGGCAATGAGCCTGAGCTTTCGGTGAAGGAAACATCGTGAGGAAACCATAGCATTGGTGGTAGCGCATTTTATAATGCCCGCCTGGCTAGCTACCACCCAGAAGTTGAAAATCTGTCGCCAAGCACCGATAGATATGTTCCGGCAGCTGCACTTGAGAGCTAGTCTTCCGCTGGGTTTAGCGTGTTATCATCTTGGGTCACATCATCACTTAACATCAAGTGAGATTGTCGCCACTACGCCAAACCTATAACGATAAAAAGGTGCTAGCGAGCATCTTATTGTAACTTGTAATTTTATTAACCAATACTTTCTGAAAGTTTTGATTAAAGTTTATCTTTAGGTTTTCTTGAAGCTTGCCATCAACAAGGAAATCAAAGTGGTCCCTGTTCCAAAAAAATAGAAGCCACTGCTCTACGTCATAATAGTTCTAAAATTAAACTTAAAAAAAAAACGCAGTTGAACGTTGAAATGATCGACATTCTTTTATCTGCTCTTTCCTATGACAGGAGTATTATTTTTACGGGTAGTCCATAGTGTTAGTAGTTAGTAGTGGACATTCATGAGTGACTGCTCAGGGCTTCATGAATTATGTTTGTCTTTGTGACAAAAAAATAGTGTAAATATGTTTAGGCCTAAACCAAATGATACAAAAAAAACGATTTTTAACGTTTGTCTACAATCTCACCAGATGTTAAGTGATAATATGGCCTGATAAAGAAACGTGCTAAACACAGAGACACTGGACCTTTAGTTCAGCTATCGGAACATCTAAATAGATGCTTCTACCATCCAGAAAACTTGAGGGTGGTGTCACCAATTTAGTACTAAAAAATACGCTGCCACCATGCTGTGGATTTATCGTGAAAATTTGTTAATTAAAAATTTGGGTTCAAGCTAGGATTGAACCGACGTCCATCAACACGATGTTCGTACGCTACTTTCAAGTCATCATCAAGTTAACATATATTCAAGTTCTAAATTTCAGGTCTCATTTTTTTTATATTTTAACAATTTAAACGTATCCTGTGAATTCAAACCAAACACTATAATAAGAGATCTGATGAAATAAAAAAAAACAATTAACCTTTTATTACATTTTTACACAAATATGTTGTGTAAAGTACTAAGTTTTTGTGTCAAGAACGTAATAAACAATCTAGAATTCATTTACTGATCCGCGGTATTAAGATACTGTTAAAATAAAAACAAAACCACGGTACATATTTTAAAACATCTTAAAAGTCAAAGTCTTTAAAATTCTTTAAATATTCATGTGTATATTTATACTCTACTTAACATATCACATCGCTAAAAGCTTTATGTATATCCTAAAAAGGTACTAAGTAAAGCATTTAGGTACCGTTAAAATTCCAAGGATACTAACACAGTGCCAGCTGCTGGAAAACGTGAATACGCAGACGAACTTACGACCACGCAACTGTTCCGAATTCATACCAACGACACATGCGTGGAAATGCTAATTTTTTTATGCGTGTGACGCGTGTGTTGCTTATTATCGATAACGATTCCAAGACATGTTAATTTTACAAATGCAATTTTTGTATAATTTTTTGAAGTTATTTTTTTTTTTGCGAATGTAGTAGAAGGTTAAATTGAGAGATGCGCGCGCAACCTTTGACTGCATTCTTCAGTGGAAAAATGAGAGTACAATGAATTTACATTATTGTCTCATTGATTAATCATCAACTGTATAATAAATCATGTTGTTGTCACGCAGGATACAATTTTTGGAGTTATTTTGTTTTGTTCCGTCAGAGAAGTATAACTTTCTTATCTGCATATTATTACACAAATTGTAAAATTTTAATTTTTAGATCTCTAGATTTTAGAATACATTTTCATCTTTATTAGAGCCGACTACATATTTATAATTTCTTTTAAAAAAACGTCATATGAAAACATACGTGAGCATTGCTTACTTATTACGTCATACACTCTCGGCTCCATTACGCAATCCAGCCTCGAGTATAATGACCAATTTAGCTTACTTGTATCATAATGTACTTGCTATTAAGCGCCAATTTTGAATTTTTAACAATTGAAGTCATATATATAACCAAATTATTCGGAGCCGATATTTAATAATCATATAATTGCAAATCTTTTATATCTATCTATCCATCATTGCTTCGTGAATGAAATTCTTATTACACTACCCGATTTCAAGGTACCGTTAACATAATTCAGGATTGTGTAATGCTTTATCACACGCGCTCATTATTACTTGCCCAAGATGAAGAGTCCCGATCTAGAACGATAATTTCGACCTGATCTGCCTAGTTAACATAAGCGCTCTACGGATCAGGGAATGAAATAACACAGGGCACTAGGGAGCTCAGTCGCCACGCTACGATCGCAGAGACCTGAGGGCCTAGCCACGTTGACTTTCTACAATTGTTAACGCTAATAGAAAATGAAAACGTATATGGATTTGACATATCTGATCAAATAACTTAACGTTGAGATATGTCAAATCCGTACATTTTTGGGTTTCTATTAGCGTTAACAATTGTAGAAAGGCTACCTAGCTAGGACCGCAGTCGTATGTTTAGTGTCTGTTTGTATATAAAAATATTTTTATAACTAAAATTGTTTACCTAAACATTTGTAAAATGTTCGACACGATGTGATTTTGGGCAATAGGGAGGATTAAGACATTATTAGGCAGCTTAATTTTAAATCTTGTTAAGAGTTTCCGGAGGCTAAAAATTTTAATGCGACAGCCAATCTTTGTCCATAGTATATGTAGATATTTTACCTTAGAATCGTGTCTTGTTTTTCTGTAAAGTAAGCCACTTTGTTGCTACTATAACAATCACAGCAAAAGCTATATTTTGTAGTTTCAACAGTGTACACACTAGCGCTCTTTAAACAGGTTTCGTTAAATCGAGCCGTGTAAAATAAGCGTTTTTAGCAATCTGCTATAAACCAATAATTAATTTAAATATGACAATGTACCATCCGCTTCATAAATAAACAGGTCTGATCGCTTCCAGTATGGCCCCAGAACACCTACGTGCCTAAAATGGAACAATTGAATAAGTAGCTGGTGGGCGAGATGGTAACCGTCGCACTTTTGCTTTCATTATACAATGTGTATATATATGCCGACCATTAACATCGTAAAGTTAACACGATGACCTCATAGACCCGACCTGAATTAAAGATCTGCGTATCCGAAAACGGTTATGTTTCGAATGAATATAATAAAAATATATTATCTCAGTAAAATACAATTGCTTGTGCGATTTATGCCTCAACCAACTACGAATATCTTGCTGGTCTTGCTGGGTGGTGGGACACGATAATCGCGTACAACTGGATCGCGACCAGCAGGTTTAATACCCGTCAGAATCAGCCAGTCGTAGCCTGAACTTATATAGCCTATATTATTCCTCATGAATTTAGCTATCATATACAAAAAGATTTTTTCTAATTCGACTTGTAATATCAGGATTTAGCGCGTTTAAACAAATAAACAATCAAATAAAACAAGTCTTCAGCATTATTATACGAGTAGATACAAGTTTAGTATCTAAGCGTTCAGTATAACATGCGCGAAGAGGAAACATAAAGCTTTACTTACTTTTTGTTAACACTGAATTTTGCTCCCCTCATTCAATTTAGGTAACGCGAGCTACATATGAAAATCCATTCTTAAGAAATAAACTCCAAAGTGTCATCGTTTGCTGAGGCCAGCACCAAGTAGGATAGCGTATTGCACCGACATTTTAAACTGAGAAAAACACTATTAATCTCAAAATATAGTGTAGGTACGTAATATATCCGAGACCGGTAGAACGCCTGCATTTTTGTGTGAATCACCACTTAAATAATAATGTGCAAGCTACAAAATGATTCACATGAGAAAAATTTGAATTTTATGGGATGCATTAAATTGTATGTTAGCTGATCCTCAAATATACTAGGATAATTTTAGAAGAAAAAATAAGCTTTTAATTGTTAGTCTTACTTTTGTTAATTTCACCTGTACATAAAATTTATTTAAAAAAAACATATATGTGTATTTAATGTACGTACGTAAGATGGTATATTTCTTTGTCTAAACAAAAAACGCGATTTTTTTTATTCAGGTTACATATTTTAATTGTTAAAATATTTTTATTTATAAAACGTTAAATTATTTTACACAATTAATAAAAAAAGTCAGTAAAATGAATTCACATTTTTATCATTGATGGCTAACAACATTATGTCGCGCACACATACTGAGAGTGCAGCATTATGTGAATGATGTCTGGAAGTGACTCCCTCTGTGCATCCACTAAATTATAAATATCATAATGGTTATTAACTGTAAATATTATTTGTACAGTTGGGAAAAAGTGGTGAATTTCTTGCCGAATCTTCTCAATAACTAGGATGTTTTTCGAACCGTTAGTAGATTTTGACGCTATTAAGTGCCTTCTTAGGGCCTATATTGAATAAAGTATTTTTTATTTTGATTTCTTGAATTATGACCTCTTTAAAAAAATATACAGTAATGACCTCAAGTTGATAAACAGTATAAAATTATTTATTAACACATTATTATAACTGTTTTAAAACACTTACGCTTTCTGTTTTACGATCGAAAACCAATTTTATGACGATATTATTTACTTAAACATTGTTAAAAAATCCCATCTAAATTACAAAAAAACAACTGTACGACTCTTGATATTTCGCAAGTTAATTGTTAGTCATTTTTTTATATATATATTCGCAGACAATCGCAATATAGGTGGTAAGTTATTGTTTGGGTATTTTATTAAAATGAGTTTTAAATTCGCAGACACCTTTCAAAAGTAATAAACGTTTATTTTATATGTAAATTTTATAACGGTGATTAGCGAAATGGTCAATGCTGTTGTTTACGTAAGATCTTTCTTTTTTTTTCGATATAACACACTTTATCCGCGTCTACTCCTACGCATATTTCTTTAACTAACTTTTATACGAAGTCGGTGAGGTAAAAAAAACATGGAATTAATTCTGCAATTACTTTCCACTATTCTACCCGATGATTCAGTTTTATGAATGACTGATGTATTACACATCAGTGCTAAGCCATCAAAGATCCTTAACATATCGAAAAGGGAGCAACACAACCACCATAACCATTCGACGCTTATTGCTATTTTTTTAACACGAAAAAGATTTTAACCAATTTAATCAAATGAGAAGTTTAAAAGGAGACTGCAATGAGAAAAGACGTGTTCTGATGTAGCTTGGAACCTTTCTGAGCAAACGTATAGACAGCACTAGATTACAATTGTATGTCTTACAAAAGTAATGAGATACACATTTTTTATAACTTCTATAGGATATACAAGGAACAGAAAGGATTATATATCTCCATAAAATAAACTGTTGATAGAAATTATATTTGAATATTCCTAATTTACGATTGTTAACTTACAAGTAGGTATATATCAGGATCTTTACTGACATGTAAACTAAAAAACATAACCTGTAGACGTAAATAAACCGATTTCTATAACAATAATGACTCAGAAAACAATGACCGTACAGTCACGTCTCCTTTTCCGTTTAACCTTCTCTAAACAAACGATCATCTGAACTGGAGTTCGGTGATGGTTCACCTGAGTAAATAAAGATTTACGTGTGGCCAATGTCAGAAGGGGACTTCGATTTTTCAAAAAGCTGACTCGTATAAGTTGTATATATAAACATATGAATCATGCTTAGGTAACCAAACGCGAAATTTTCTAATACCAGTAGGTACTATGAATGTTAGAGATAAAGATACATAAATCTCGAAACCAAAGTTATCTAATACCAATAAGTACTATTTAATGTTAGAAATGAAAATACTTAAATATCGCAACAAAAGTTTTCTAATACTATTAGGTACTATGAACGTTAGAGATAAAAATACTTAAATATCGCAAGAAAACTTTTCTAATACTATTAGGTACTATGAATGTTAGAGATAAACATACTTAAATCTCGAAACCAAAGTTTTCTAATACCAATAGGTACTATTAATGTTAGAGATAAAAATACTTAAATCTCAAAACCAAAGTTTTCTAATACTAGTAGGTACTATGAATGTTAGAGATAAAAATACTTAGATTCCGAAACCATTATATGTTTTCTGAGTGCAATCTGGAACACGACAAATGTGTCCAACAGGATCGCGACCATCATACACCAGGTGTAAACCCGGTCATTCCGGGATCACCCAGTGTATATGTAGCTGCATAGAGGCTTTCAAACCGGTAAGACAACGACGAGCCCCGATCGGTGGTCGTCCTGGTCCTTGGATTCTACTATGCTTATCATCATGCCAATTAAAGAATCTTTGCCGTGCTGTAGAAATAACTTACGGAATAAAAATCACTCCTCTCCGTATGTTATACAAACAATATTATTTTTATGATGAAACGTGTCACATAAAAAAGTCTCGTGCCGTCTCTTTTTAACGCATGTCGTTTCTACACGTGATAATGCGTGATAATGTTAAATTTATTGACATCGGTTGGTAATAAATGTTGAATTAAATAATCCAAAATTATTGATTATAGTATTTAATTAAATGTTCTGTTATTTGTTTTGAGTTTTTCGAACTGATGCTAACTTTGACAAACAAGAGTGCCTTCTCAGAAAGTAAATTGAATAAGTTGTAAGTTATATTTGATTTTGAAATTGTTTGTCTGTCTAACAATTTTTATTTGTCAACTAATGCCATGTATCCGTTGCCGGGCGTAAAAATGTTCTTAAATCAAAATACGTACATTTAAGACTTTTTAGTCTTTTTTTCAGTATACTAGCTGTGTCCGCGGCTCCGCTTGCGTGGACTACAGAATGCTGCCGGTTGAGCGCACGCGCGAATTGTGCTGCCTCAGAAATGCTTATTGTGGGTGACACTTAGAAGATAGATATATACTATCCAATACTTTTTTGTAGGTCTTTTTAAGATCCACAATTATTTAGTACATTAATTTGATATATCTCTAATGGTTTACTCAGCGTAAGCCATTTAATCGCTCCAAAAACGTATTTTTCCGAATTAATTCACCATTATCGTCACTGCTTGTTTCGTATGTTACTTTATGCAAGAAAATATATCCTATAACCTGGCCAGATAACATATCTATGAATTAAAGGAAAAATGTAATTCTAATAAGTGGTTTTCGCGTGAAAAGATCAGTGTTATAGTAAAGTACATTGTACGAAATAGTATATTTCTTCTAATATACGTATTAGTAATTACTCAAGGTATCAATTTTTATAGTACTCGTATAGTCATAAAAATATATTTATTATTTCTCTAGTTATAATTATTAAGCTTCAAAATATATGTAATATTTTCTTATATATATTTTGTAGACATTTTTTATTTCTCATAGATACGAAGTATTACACAACGTAAAGTCCCTATCTTTAAGTGTTGTCTCAACATTTTTTTTTTTCAAGAACATGATGTTAGTAAAAAAATGACAATAAATAAACTGGAACAAGTTAAATTTTGTCCCCATTTCTGTGAATCGGTTATTCGTATGATTAATTGTCGTGTTAAATCAAAAATATGAATATGTCGCGCGAGCGCATACAAAGCGACAACGGGCAGAGGTTGGAATTTGTATAAATGAAATTATCCTCTTTATGTGGAACACCGTTTTATGGTTTCGGTTTTAAAATGTACAGTGTTGTTATTTATTATTTATGTTTTTATTCAATTGTAATTTACTATAAGTTTTGACTCTTCAGTGAGGTTTGAGTATGCTTGTAATGTAAGTAATATGGACTTCGTATCTTACGCGTGACCATTGAATTAGAGTTTACTTACTAACAAATATATTTCAAGTAAAGTTCGTAAAAAGATAACACCCAGGAAGCAGACGGGACTGCATTAGTTATCAACTATTTATAATTGATTCATATAGAAGAAAAATAGTAATTTCCATTGTAACTGAAAAAGTTGTATAGATTATATTTACTCAATAATTAGGTACAAGTTATAAGTTACAAATACAGATGAACAAAAACTTTATTGTAACATTTAACTATACGGTAAAAATACGGTAGAATAGAATTCCTGAATAATTCCTTGATATTCATAAAAGTAAATTTAAATAATGATAATATTTGTTCTTTGACTGTTTCAAATTTATTGAACATATAAAATTAATAATCGATATTCTTGTAAAATGTAAAACTGATTTGTGACCATTTTCACAACAAATTTACAATGTTTTATTTTCATACACCTGGGGCAGGTGTATGAAATTGCATTATAAGAAATGTGATGTTAATATAATTTACTACAGTTTGTGTTTTCTTTATGTACTTTTTTATTTAACCGTAATTCTATTTTTGTTTCAGGTAAAAATATATTCATATATATATAGAAAAACAATTGAAGTCATTGCGAAGGATTTCACGTAAGCATCGATAAATTTCTCTAATATATATTTTTAAACCTTCCCGTGCGTCGTATTCTCATCAATATCATTCTAAATGTATAGAATTAATGCCTTTGATAATCTTTTTATATATAATATACATATTTTCGTATGTTAAATAATTGAATGACCTACAGTTAACACAGAACTATTGCTGCAACCAATTTCAACCAAGCAACTTAAACTGAAGTAGGGTAAATATGGAAACCATTGCGAGGCAGTTATATTATT
Organism: Saturnia pavonia; assembly: GCA_947532125.1. Classification (NCBI taxonomy): domain Eukaryota; kingdom Metazoa; phylum Arthropoda; class Insecta; order Lepidoptera; family Saturniidae; genus Saturnia; species Saturnia pavonia. The sequence continues at coordinate 15,280,148 of OX383904.1, forward strand.
ATGGATACATAATTTAAATGCAAAATATACATTTAAATCTACTACTATATTAAATTGACTCATATTAACACCTTTTGATTACATATATTTAGTATATATTTACAGTAAGTACCAAGTTTAACCGCAAAATGAACAGTTTGCTAATATGACACGCTTTTCAGATTAAGCAGCGTAATAACTGGTATTACTTAATTTAACTTAAAATTAAGTTGTGTAGCCATTAACTTAAATATAATGTACAACTTTATGTAGGTTTTATTATGAACTGTCAAACGTGATAATCATTGGAACCCTGGCATATATAGCATAATTTATTTATAAAAAAGGCACTGCTACAGAGAACAAACTGGACTTATAGTAATAAAATGCAAATATACAAGTAATATAATATAATTTGCACTCCGATTAAAGCAACGCACAACATTGTCTTAATAAATTGATATTAATTAGTAACACAATCATAATTTACAATTTACTTAAACATATCTTTAGGTAGCTACACAATTACAATTAAAGATATCTAAGTCCTTACTGTGTTCATTGTGTGCTCTACACATCCGCAGAACTGGGTTATTATAAGCCACATTATTGGAACAGTATTTTACATGAAAAAGTGTTTGCGTTCGTCTGCTGCCTGTTTTTAGGGAGAATAGGCTTAACAATTCACTGGTATCCCATTTAGAATTCACTATCTTATTAAGGACAGAGTAACCATTGATCTTACGTCTAGATAACAATGTCTTCATATTCAAATATTTTAATCTGTTATATCATTATGTATATATGTTATGAAAAGACTAAACATAATTATAAAAATTAAATTATACAATTAATAAGAAATTTTACTTGTGCAATTTAGTCTTGATAGATCTTAGTCATATTTAGCGCCATCTATTGATTGAATATGTCAAATTTGTCAGTACTACACTAATAATCTATATCTTCTAAACATATTATAAAACTCAACATCTCTCTGTCTGTTTCTGTTCCTTATACGCGAAAGCCACTTATCCGATTTACTTGTTTTTCATTTTAATTCATAGCCATGTTATCAGGCCAGGTTATAGGATATATTTTGTTACATAAAGTAACGTACAAAGTAAATAATGATATAATGGCGAATCAATTCGGGGAAAAATACGCTTTTAGCGCGTTTTAATGGCTTACGCTGAGTAAACCGTAAGAGATATATCAAAGTAATATACCACATAATTGTAGATATTAAAAATACCTACAAAAAAGTCACCTACAGCATATGTATATCTTCTAAGGATCACCCACAATAAGCATTCAAGTCGCGGGCACAGCTAGTACTAAATATAACCAAATTTGCTATATTCATATTGAAAGTATTTAAATCACTATAAATATATATAAATTAAGGATTCAGATTAATGTTATTTGAACACGAATGTTTGTATCATGTAAATATTCATCCACTCGAGGTCTGACTATCACTTTAAGCCGATATTCATTTTCAAATTTATTAGCGCGGAAATTAAGATAGACTTAATGTTTGATTTCATTTAACTAAAATCGATTCGTGCGACGCCACCGACTTCATCTGGCGTGTCACTGGATACAGTAACGTTTATTTAAATGTCACTTAGGTACTTTGTGGACACATATCTGAAAATAGATTTAACTTTATCGTAATACAAAATTGTATACTTACGATAATTTTGTCACAAATTTCCTCAGCTTCTTGCATATGCTTAGAGAACTTTTGTTCACATAACAGAATCTTATCTATTTAATTAAGGCTATCTTTACATTTAACAACAATCGGTTAAATTTAATCACGTTTACCAAAGTAATTGGCACGTTCATGTAGTGACTTATAACTTTAGTATTCTAAATACCCGTTTAGAACAAAAAGGTATTTGCACAAAAAATCGACGAAAAGTAAATTTACATTGATAAAAATTGTTTTTTTGTTTAATAAATGCTTTATTAGTATTTCAAACATGTTATAAGCTAATAGGTAATTTATGTGTAACTTAGTCTTCTACAGTATTCATAATTTTCCAACTTCTTTTTATTTGTTAAGAGCGGAGAACTGTCAACAACAATTTATCATCGCTCAACAAACTTAGCGTTTGTAATGTCTCTCCATCTTTTATCGTATTTTTTTACTCGATGAGAAATGAAACATAGTATTTTTTCTAGAAAATACCGACCACAGAAATTACCTCGTATCGTTCAAAATTTCGACACGTACAAAATCGACGCAGTAAGCCAATTGCAGCCGGTAAATTTCGACCACATTATAAGTTTAATAGTGTTTTCCTTTCAAGCCCTATTCTTTTCGATTTGGCAATGTATTTAGGAATTTAAGTCATAGTAATACGGTTGATTTTATACTGTTACACCGTGAATTGTTTTACTAGGGAGCCAGCGCCAACGCAGGTCTAGACATAATTGAATAATTTCTGTGTATTTGGAACACCGCTACCGGAGAGTGTTAGTAATGCTGTCGCAACACAGGCGATAAGAGAACAATTGAAGCTCTCAGTTGCAGAAGTCTTTTTAGTCCACTTAGAGACTTTGATCTGCTAGCATTAACGTATAAGATCATGTCTAAATTATTTACTCGTATCTACAATCTTTTATACTCCCTTCTCTAAGCCTGTCTAAATATTTTCAGTCCAATGTTTGTCTTCAAATAATTTTCCGTAATTGGACTTGGAACTTCTGCAACTGTATCAGTTTAACTGATTTCCCTGGCACTTCCAATGCACATGTCTTTTCGGGATGATCTACATCTGCGCATCTTTCCCAATTTGACTTAAGCCTAAGATATACCTCTATAAGTGTATACCCTCCGACACAAAACACCTAAATAAATAAAGCCAACCATTAATTTGAGTTCAAACACAACGACCGGTTTCAATAGAAGTTCTATTACAAAAACTGTATTGGCTTGGCTTATTAAGTTAATACTTCATTTTTTTATGCAAACTCTTTAATGTTACCACGCGGTGGCTAATGGTAATTAAAGTCTTGGGAACCACAGTGAGCTTTTAATTTTACTAAAATTTTATACAAATTAAAAAGTATATATTTATTTGGAATTTTAAAGAACATAGCTTGTATATCCTATAGTTTTCACTTGAACAATACACGAATATATTAAAATGTAGCTATATAGGTAACATTCGTGCACTTTCTCGACGACAATAAACACTAGTCACCTGTCTAGTGCATGACAGCGGTGTCATGCTTCCGCCTTTCATAATAACTTCCCCACAGATACTACTTAATAATTGAGATATCCTCATATCCCACTTCTGATAAAGCAAAATAGTACAATTATTAATTTAAAAATATATAGTAATATATTACAAATTATTATTATTCTTAAACGTACTTTTATCTTGTTTTTATTCTATTTTGTTTGAGCTCAAACACGCTTAACCTAAAAATCGGAGCGATGATGGCGCAGTGGTAGCGTGTATGACTTCGCGTCGATTGACCAGGTATTCGAAATACCTGCAATGAGCCTGATATTTTGGTGAACGAAATCATCGTGAGGAAACCATAGCATGGTGGTGGGGCTTTTTCTAATGGCCGTCTGGCTAGCTACCACCCTCAAGTTGAAAATCTGTCGCCGAGCACCAATTGGTGTGTTCCAACAGCTGCACTTGAGATCCAGTATTCCACTAGGTTTAGCGTGTTATCATCTTGGGCCACATCGTCACTTAACATCAGGTGAAATTGTAGCCACTGCGCCAACCTATAACGATAACAAAAAAAAATGTGTGATGGGTATTCAAGTGCAGCTACCTGAATACAACTTAAGTAGAAGCTCGCAATTTTATGTCATTATGCCATGTTTGCATCAGGCTCCTTTAACTTAAAGCTTACATTTCCTATAGAAATCGAAATAATGGTAGAACCTGTGCAAAACTTGAAAAGAAGCAGACTTGCCTTTCACAGACACTAAGCGTTTCAACGCAGTCGTCATGAAAAGGTATCTTTTTTTATTATACAACTGAGGTGTCAAACAAACTTATTGCCTGCCTGAAGGTAAGCGGTTACCATAGTCCATGGTGTATAAACACCAGAGATACAATTGGTAAAATAAAAGAAAACATTTTTATAAGAGCAATGACTATTTGCTATTATGAATACAACATTACCAGCGTTTTTCGTTCTACATGGATATAATGTTACTCCTAAGTCCTAACATAAGCCACTTTCGATTAGTCTTCCAACTGTCTTCTTTTGATCATCGCTCCTTTAATTTGGAGCATTCCGCATTCGATTCTGAACGTATGGGACAAATAATTAGTTTATTTTGTTCTTATACTACGAAAGTGGCAAAGAAGAATACGGCCCTGATGGTAAGCGGCTACCATAGCCTATATGGATGCTTGTAATACTATATATATCACTAGCTCGTTGTGTACCTCGAACCCCCCTTCCTCAAGGAGCTCTGGAACCCTTACTCAATATAGGAACACATCACAAGATTTATTTCTTGTGATATTCAGTACGATGGAAGTATTTCATCAGTCGTCTGCTCCAAGTAGTATATTTCCAAAGAGATTTCTCTGTACCTTACCACTCTTAAACCTATCAATCCTTAACCTATTGATAACTAGCCTCGAGACTGCAGTCTATTATAGAGTTGGTTATAAGTTTATAACTAGCTACAGTGTACACTTAACAATATATGTACTGCATCCATCCGCGGAAAGACGTCCACTGCTGGACATAGGCAAAGATCGCCACAACGACCGGTTCTGCGCTGATCGCATCCAGCTTATTCTCACAACCTTCATCAGTTCGTCGGTCCACTTATAGTGGGTCTACCCACGCAGCGTCTTCCGTTACGTTGTCGCCACTCAATGCCTATGCCGGTAACTTTGGTTTTAATGCGGATCTCCTCATTTTTAATTCGATCACGCAAAGACACTCCGAACATAACCCTCTAGCATGGTTCATATCATGTAATGCGTGCCTACATTCTGCTTTCATTTTTCGTCGAAGCCATCTGTCATTGTTCTATCACCACTTCAATAACACATAAATCTTAGTAAACACGTTCAAATTTCCCTACAACCGATTACCGTGTAAATAATTCACAAACAATAATACAATTGCCGTAACTCAACCAACCGACTACTTATTCCGTTTACAAATCATTGGTATTGACATTCCGTGCAATTTCAATTATAGTAAAGATTTATGTTAAGTCAAAACGTTGTTAAGTTTTCGATGAATATTAAGTCAATTTATTTAAACAGCTTAATAAGGACTTTTGTTAAAAATAATAATAATAGGGTCAAGCCAATAATTATAGAAACAGCTTAATAAAGATTATATCACAAATTATAAACTAAAGAGGAAACGTGATCAGCAAGATATTTGGAGAATTGGTTTTAAATTTAACTGGTATGTAAGTAAGTACGAGAGTGACAACTCGAGCTCGGACTGATTATGTAGAATAGACGAAGTCATAATTTCGTATTCCCCTGTTTCCTCGTCCATAAGTGGATCGATTGTTATATATATATATGGATAATACAATATAAAAGGCAATGCATGTATGTTTTTCTTTTATTTTTATATTCATCAAATTTTATTGCTGGATAGTCGCCAGCCGCTAGTGTTTCCTCTTAAAAACTATAACGAACTATGAAATATTAGAAATCTACTAAAAATACAGTAAATACAGAAAATTTATATTTTATTATCATCTATAATAATATAATGTATACATAAAAAAGAAATATATAATAGTTTAATATCATACCAAACTGTCCACCAATTTAAAGTTAACGAGAATGATCATCCATTTTTGCGTTATAAGGGAATCATTTTAATTTTTATGACAATAATATTGATATAATTGTGACCACAGTTTTAGATGTATCACATTAAATATTTAAAACATATGTTTCGGTATTGCTGTAGATTAAAGGAACTGATCTTGTTGACTTGTGCTGACAATGCTAAACTACGCTTCAAATATAATGTGTTAATAATGTGTAATACATGAGTAAAATATAAGGCGTTTATTACTGAGCGCCTTGTTAGCTGCAACACTTAAGTTGAAAATATATTTCCTAACACCAATCGACGTTTCGATTGTTACACTGGAATCTAAATGAGTCTAACTAGTCTCTCCTTTCGTGCTAATGCCATTCAGCTTCGTTATCATTTAACATCAAGTAAGATAGATTGTAGTAATCGCAAACATTATAAAACATAGTAAAACAGTCGAAAATTAGGTATGAAGTTTAGCAAGCTTTCAGCTTTGCATTGAATCGATTGCTGTAATTAAATCGATATGAAACAGTTGATATAAACTACATGTGTTAGTTTTATACACAATTTACCCAACAGTCACAAAGTCAAATCAGATTCGAAATTTATATACTAATAGGGTGAACCTATAGATTGAGAACTTTTCTATTATTATTATGATTAAAAGTTTCCTTTTGGGTAAAATTTATACGTTCAGTCAATGGCACATTCTGATATTATTTTTCTTTAGGGTTCAATTAATAAATAAACTTAAGTTTATCAGTCATAATCTTTAATAATATTTGAGGCCAGTAAATTAATTTCTTATTTATATAAACAAATTGCTGAAAAAGTGTTGAATATATTAACTATTAAGCCTTCTGCTGTAATTTATTTGTGGTAATTACAAATCATTACTATAAATATTTCGCTCGTCCATTATCTTTGACATTTACGTCCGTTTGACCTTCAAATCAGGAGACAGTATTATTTAAGAAAAATTATCCCCGGCGCCACTGATTCGCCTTCAACATATAAAATTAATTCATATTAAAAACATGATATGGATTTAAATGTATTAATGTAAAAAAACTTAACGCCTTTTAAATGTAATAATTATATAGTTATAACATAAATATAAACGTATTTATGTATACATTAAAAACCAGCTTTTGTAATTTTAATAGTTTTATGTGTTGTATGAAATTGTAATTAACTACGTCATTTTGAATTCCACTCGAAACACACATATTTTTGTTCTCAACCGTAGTTATTTACATATTGCTGTTTTTAATAAATATAAGATTATTTTTTATTGATTTTTTTTAAATATGTAAATAAGACCTAAGTGGTGCAGTCAATATAACATAAACTGGAGTTCCCTTTATCTTGGCAGCAAAATTGCCTCCAAAAAGTGGTTTGTTCATGGCTGACATTATTACAATTAAGATTTGGTTTACGATTACTATTAGGTACGTAATAGGTGCACAACTATGATTCAAGTGGAATATTAAATTCGTTATTTGAATACATGATATTTTATAATTTTCATTACAAAATATAAAACTGTAAATTTTCGTTGGTACAAATTTTTAAATCTCCAGAAGTTCTTCACCGATTGCTTTCAAGTTTTGACACAACGCGTTGCATTTGAATATGGCTGTTTATATATACTTTTGGAAAACTGCGTCATCGGTTACTACACGTAACCTTGCAATACTAAACATTTCTTAAATATGCAGTATAACGTGCTGCTTGACAACTGCTATCACTTAGCATTTTCATCTATTTAATATGATGCTTATGATTCCATTAGGAGTTGTCGGCGAGATTTTTATCTGTCATGCGATGGTTTTTATTTCAGTTCATAAACTTATGTTATGTGGTCCTATATGATGTCATATTGGCGGTATTTTGCGTGATGTACTTTAGTTATTGGGCACAAGTGATGGCGGATTGTCAGTTATAACTAGGAATATGCATTTTCAGTTGCCACAAAATCTCCCAGGACAGTTTTAACAAGGGAACCGCCATCTTGTTAGCGCTATGTTGGAAGATTACTAGAAAGTAATAATTATATAAATATTATATCCACGTGACGTTCTACAGTTGTCATTAAATAAAATGAAGAAGAATATTCCAGAAGTGCTGCATATACGCTATGATTGTATTCAATAAAAAATACGCCAAGCGACGCGGGCAGACACCAGCTAGTAATAAATGATTTCATATTTAAATAGTTCAGTACGATAGTAGAACGACCGTTATATGAAACCAGATCTAGGTCTAAGTGACCTGAAAGATAATATTTGCTTCAAACTTCGTAAAAACTCGCTCAACAGTGCACACGATTAATTCTGAGATTGTTTTCGATGTACTTGTCAGTTTATTTAACTAAGTTCATAGTGATTTGTTAGAATCACGTTACCCAACTTCATTTATTCATACCCCATTTACAGAAATTTGTACAAAAACACTTACAGTTGCATCTTTTTCTGCTGAAAGCTATAATGCTCGCACAAATACATTCTAAATTTAAGAATGTAGCTGGAAATTCGCATTGTCTCATGAGGCGTTCCAAACTAGTATTTTGAAGTAACAGTCTTCCTATAACACATCTTGGATCTTGCAATACTACTTATTAATGACAACAATTGTATTTAGTATTGTGTAGTAGTTTTAGAAGAAATTAATAATTGGTGACGTATCTACGAAAGTGGATTGATATAGGGGTAGAGAAAGACTGAAGAAGGTATGGATTGAGTTAGTGATGTAGATGAGAGTTGATAGAAAAGATTGTAAGAGGAATACATGTTGTACCGACCCTACTTAGTGTGACATGGGATGTAACACCCACCATGGTGACACGCTTAGGCGTGTCAGGTTCCCAAGCCCGGTGAAGCTGTAAAAGCCGCAAAGGCTCCAGGCTAATAGTTTATGTAGTCAGTTCGAAAAAAAAAGAGTCGGGTACCAGATCACCTGGTGTATATCCAGTAATCAAGTGAGTTGGTGGGTTCCGTACCCGACTTTTTTTTATCGTTATAGGTTTGACGTGGCCACCTGATGTAAAGTCCGTTGTAGGCCAAGATGATAGCACGCTAAACCTAGTGGAAGACTGGCTCTCAAGTGCAGCTGTCGTAACACACCTATTGGTGCTTGGCGACAGATTTTCAACTTGAGGTTGATAGCTAGCCAGGTGGGCATTAGAAAAAGCCCTACCACTATGTTAGGGTTTCCTCACGATGTTTTCCTTCACCGAAAGCTCAGGCACATTGCAGGTATTCGAACTCACGTCAATCGATGTGAAGTATTACACGCTACCACTGAGCCATCAAGACCACGATGCACATGACAACAGTCCAGTCACACTGATTGTTTTCTCGCATGACAACGACGACCAGCGATGGACACAGTGCCGTGACTTTAAGATGCTACTAAAAAACAGGGGGTTAGGTACAAAACACTTCGTGTTTTTGGTATAAGAGTTCAAATTTTCCATGTGATATTTCTTCTATTTATTGTTTACCGAAAAATACGCAAATCTTTGGAATTTGCTCTGTACCGTTAACAGACGTATTATCTTCAGTATTATATCAGTACTGTTAGCCCACGTTTCTCTACATATATTAGAAAGTTACGAACAATTCCACATGTCACCTTACTCCAGTTAAACACCCTACTCTTCCACCGGAGACGTTCTGTGACAAAAACCAAACGAGTTCGAACCTGTACGAACAAACACGAGCGCGTCATTCTAAGAAATAACGACGTAAATTAAAACTGGTTGGTCGTTTTTATGGACTGTATTTCACGAAAATGTAACATTGGGTTATATTTCCTTTTTTATTATGACTCGGTAGTTGCAGTTTTTGTAAAAGGATAGAGAACATTACAGTTCAGACGCACCTACTATCATGTATTCTTCTGACTCACTCCGAAAACGATTGTAAAGCTTATTGACCTAATTTGTTATCTTGTTCTGTTTTAACGTTTGACCACAATTAATCAATTGTCATTTTTATATATACTTACATATCGCTCATTTGTAGCGACAGTGACACAACTGCAAAAAAAATATTTTTTCTCATAGATATGGAGTGGGTAATAAAAAAGACGTGTGTCTATTTTCAAGCCAAGGGTTCAATTTCCAATAATAAAATATAGAGATAGTCATTTACTGTAAGAAATGTTAAGAATCTTCAGTAGTGTTATGAAAAAATCTTAAAACTGGCGTACTGTAAAATTTACAAATTTGCACTTGTGTCGCTGTTGCTCATATGGTGGTCTTCATTCATTTGGGCACAAACGCTTTACCATACCAGTCTTTAATGCGTTCCGTATTTTTTTAAGTAATGTGTTAAAATAAACAATGCGTCAAAATTTAGTCCTCAGTAAATTAGTTCATATATTTTTAACTAATTATGTATAAAAAAAACCGTGTGGTGTCGTGGGACACCAGATAGGAACGAAGTTCCTTATTATGAAATATTAATATCAAGTTCTATTCGAGGTATAAAGAAAATAATTATTCAGGTATACATTTTTATCAATAAAAAAAAAACTTTACAAAATTATCTTAACACCTTTATTTTATTTACAATGATTTATAAAAATACATAATAATAACATACAAACAAACAGCTATTTACATTAATAATAATTATGTTCTAGACTATACATTAGACACTGTATAGGCATCATACATAGACTATAAATAAAAATCTTACGCTTTTTTTAACGTTACGGACGTTTTTTGCCGGCTAGGATAGTCCTCCGCAACGCCCCATAAGGAACTTCGTTCCAAAAATTAGTTCAAACGGTACATTTCGATAGTTTTTTTTTTTCATTTTCAACCGTTCAATCTGGTTAAAGTAAAAAACGTTCTATAAACAGTTGGCCGTTCTTTATAGCCGTGTGTCACTCATAAAACGATGCAGCGGAATGCACTGTGTGTGCCCTTAACGATGTTTTGTTTTTACGACGATTGTTTTTACATTTGTTTTACTGCTTACTTTATAGCTCCGCTCTAGAATTATGATCTAGTGAAATGGACGCCGGGGGAACTTATATAAATTTTAAAATGTTTATGTGAATAATTATTTTGATTTGGTTGTTGTCATTGCTGGAATGATTGATTGTGTTTACGTCGTAATTTTAAACAGATATAAGCGCTTTACTTTCGGCTTTTGGACGTGGTGTGATATATATTTTGTTCATTTTACTATATGTTTTCTATTTTACACTTCTTATCATTAATGATTTTACCGGGCACGCTTTAAGACTTTTATAGCTTTTGCCGGTAATGGGAGGTCTAAGTATATCGATGTACACTAAAAACCGAGTCAGAACAAGCTATTTTATAAGTATTTTGTATATGCATTATATGAAAAAATTACAGACGTCAGTGTCTTAATAATCTTAATAAATAAAAATGAAATGCTGTCCGTTGGTAAACCCACCGCTTGAGAACGGCTAGACCGATTTGGCTATTTTTTATTTTAAACTGTTCGTAATTGTCCTAAAAACTGGAAAATTTTAGCAGAAAACTTTCAAATTCGAGAAAAACTTAACTATTTTTATAGCTCTTTATAGTTATAGGTTTAGCGTTGTGGCCACAATCTCACCTGATGTTAAGTGACGATGTGGCCCAAGATAATAACATGCTAAACCTAGTGGAAGACTGACTGATTCTCAAGTGCAGCTGCCGGAACACATCTATTGGTGCTTAGCGACAGATTTTCAACTTGAGAGGGTGATAACTAATCAGGCGGGCATTAGAAAAAGCGTTACCACCATACTGTGTCCATGTACCATTACGATGTTTTCCTTCACCGAAAGCTCAGGCTCATTGCAGGGATTCGAACTCATGTCGATTGACGCGATGCTGATGATGACAATGATGAATGAGTTTTATCAACTCATAATTCAAAGGATGAATATGAGTAATTCCTTTTTTGTTTTGTTTAGGGTCAAGGAAAATGATTTGAAAGAAAACGGGATAGGTGTGTCTATGGTCGAATTATGACTATTGGGAAGGGCAGAACAACTTTCCATATATGACATTAAAATGGATTCGTTTATTTACATTTAAAGGAATATAACAGATTTATTTAAATCGCTACAAATGTAAAAAATATATTTAATAATGTCTTCGATACTTTATATACGTCTTGTGTATTATTTTGTAAGCAATGTCTACCCACATCTGTCGCTTAACACCGCGGATAGAGAGCAGGAAGACCTAATAATACCCGTCTGACTACTAGAGATGTGATTACGTCGATAATTTCAGATCTCCACATCGATAACAGGTGATTGACGCGCTTGTTAGTATAGCCTGCTCGGTCTAGCTTCTTAAGGACGTCGAGATTTTTTATTTTATTTATTTCCCATGAGAGATCTTCCATAGATATTATTCTGAATAACTTTCGAGTTTTTATTTCCGAAGTGTAATTTAACGATAGCGTAGTGTGATACAGTATGACTGCGTTAGCATTTTTGTAGCTATAAACTGCTGTTTTAAAAAACGTACTGATCTTTGCAGTCAGATAGTCATGTAGTAAAGTATGACAGAATACTTTTCTAGTTAGAATGCGTTAGAACACTTTTGCTTTCACTTATTTTAGTTATAATTATAGTGTAACAAAGCATTATCCGTAATCTATTCACTTCAAAAGTAAATAGACTTCAAAAGCGTATACAATCTACTATATATCATTAAAAAAACATACAATTTTCCTGCTAGGCTTAGCATGTTATCATCTTGGGCAACATCGTCACTTAACATGAAGTGAGATTGTTGTCAAACGCTTAACCTATAGGGAATAAAAATACTTTTAAATTTCTCTTCAATTAACGACTCATGATGAAGGAGTGCGTTTTGCCACATCCAACTCTCTACAGAACACATAGATAATAGTAACACCGATTTTTTAAATATTATTTTATTTAAATAAAATTCATAATTACATACAGACTCACATTCACTCTTATAAAAATTACATATAAACATATTTAGCGGGCTGGTACGGTTGGACTTGATCGCGATGACAATGAGTTTGTTTAAAAGCCCATCATAGTAATGATAAATGTTTATAACCAAAATACCTAATGCTAGCTTTACAAAAGTTGATTAAGACTAATTATAACACTCTTCTCAATGTGCTGGTGGTTACCAGGACCCCATAACAACTCTCGTTGATCTCCACACTAGGCTCAAAGACCCGTCTTGTGGATCTGTCTGTGGTTTGACTACACGATTAACATCGTCATCAAATATTCAAAGCGAATATGTAAGTGTTTTCGCTTATGACAGGTTATGGATCTTAAACTGCCATGTTGTGATTTTTATTTTTATTCATTAACTTAGATTCTTTGACCCTATATTATGTAATATTGGTGGGATTTTGTGTGACATAGTTTGGTTATTGTGCATTCGTGAAGTAGATTATAAATTGAAAGCGTGCATTTTGAGATGTCACGAAAACTCTTTAGGTAGTTCTAACAAGGAAGCCACCATCTTGTTTGACCAACTTTGAATGTTTTAAAAAATACTACGAAGCTAAACACATTGACACTGGCAAGTGCTTTTTGCGGCGCCAAATAAAGAAGAAGTTTTCGCGTATGTTTGTCTGGTTTTAAATAGTGCGTACGTGCGTGACATGTGAGTATGTGTGCTGTGTTAGAGAGAATATGTGTATGCATGCATGTACGGGTATATATGCGTATGTATATGCTTGTGTGTGAGAGAGAGAATGAATGTATTTATGATTCGCTTATGCGCGTAGCGGTTCGGGATCAGTCTTATCATATCCATTGAAGCAATGATAGCTCAGTGGTAGCGTGACTTCGAATCCCTGCAATGGGCTTGAGTTTTCTGTGAAGGAAAACATCATGATGAAACCATAGCATGGTGGTAAGGCTTTTTCTAATACCCGCCTGGCTATCTACCACCCTCAAGTTGAAAATTTGTCGCCAAGCGCCTGTAGGTGTGTTTCGGGAGCTGCATTTGAGAGCTAGTTTCCCCACTACGCTTAGCGTGTCACCATCTTGCGTCACATCGACACTTAATATCAGGTGAGATTATGGCCATAACGCTAAACGTCTAAAGATTTAAAAAAATCCTAAATATTTTATATAGCTTTCGAGGTTAGCTATCATTCTCAAGATATAGATATATTGTCAAACACCAATAGATATGTTATCGCAGCTACATTGGAGAGCGTGTCCCCTGTCCCCTATTTTTTGTCTATTTAAGTAGTGGCGATTCGCGATGGATTGTTGATCTCTCAGTGATCGCCAGTGTTTTTGGATTACTATCCGTTACAATTCCGTCACTTTGCCGTTTTACTATTTAAAAAAACATGTATTACTTTCTCATTGATATATAGTTGCTATAAATACATCAAGGCAATGACAGTGTTTTAATGTAACCTTAAAACAACATGTACTAATTTGTAAACCGTATAGTTGATGTAGGTAATCAGTTTCGATGTCCCAGTACTCCCAGTTATATTTTTAACTTTGACATAAATAGTCCATTCCCTATATCGTATCATTCAGACTAGAATCGTATAAAATAAAGATTTATGTGCTCGATAAACTTTGTGCCCCTATAAAGAGTGGGGTCGTAATTAATCTTGACCGTCGCTTCGCGTCGAATCTCGTCGCTTATCGATATTTATTTAATCGAAGGTCGATTTGATAGATGGCGCATCACTACGGGTGTGGAGTTACGACCGGTCGAATCAGTGCCTTATAAAGGTTTCTACACAATGTTTTCACACTGGAGTTTATTTAACGTGATATAATATTTTCGCAGAATCTACTCCGTTGGGTTCATATGGCGGCATTATGACTACACTCTGCAAATAACTGATACAAAGTATAAAATATATGGTTTAATAATGGTTATTTAAAAATAACACCTATTGTAAGTGACGTGTTTTCAATTATGATGACGCGCTATTAATGTATTAATTCTCTGAAAATTTCAATCGGTTACCTATAAGATATAAGAGGTTCAAAAGATGGGGTGTCCATTAAAAAAATGAAGGACGGACAGCATAGCGTTATCAATACGATTCGATACTACGTGAGTGGTGAGTGATACCTAATAATATCTGAAGTTCTACTTTAAAGCAATGATGGCTCAGTGGTAGCGCGTACAAACACTGCGTCGATCGCCGTGAGTTCGAATTCCTACAATGAGCCTGCGCTTTCAGTTAAGGAAAACATCGTGATGAAACCATAGCATGGTGGTAGAGCATTTTCTGATGCTCGCCTGACTAGCTACCACCCTCAAGTTGAAAATCTTTCGCTAAGCACCTATAGGTGTGTTCCGGCAGCTGCACTTGTGAGACAGTTTCTCCACAATGCTTAGCGTGTTACCATCTTGGGCACATCGTCACTTAACATCAGGTAAGATTTTGGCCATAAGGACCATAACGCTAAACCTATAAAGGATTTAAGCCACAGATTTTTAACTTGAACCAAGTGAATACTATAAAATGGCCTACAATCATTCTATGATTTCATCACAATATTTTACTTCATTGTACATTAAGGCTCATTGTTAAATAAGAACTTTTAATAATAACGTTATAAACATCATAGATAATATCTCAAAGCATGTCACGGCATTGAAAAAACATCAACCTATATACAATAAACATATAAATAAATAGCGTGGTATATAATTTTATGATAATAGATATATCTACTAATAAGAATATAACCTAAAGGCATTGATACAATCTAGACAATATAGTTATTTTATAGAGTATGTTATTATAGAAATTTTCGCCCGAGGTCAGAATCGAGAGTCCCCTTTTATAAATCAAGTTTATATGTCAACGTAAATTAATGATTTAGTTTCATTACAATATTCCATTTGCGTTTTAAATTATTTATTAAATATTAAGGTGACATTATTAAGTAATAAAAATGTTGGTTTGAAGCGTTGAGGAGACGTAGTCACATAGCATGGCTCAGTGGTAGCGTATACAAACATCGCGTCGATGGACGTGAGTTCGAATCCCTGCAATGAGCCTGAGCTTTCGGTGAAGGATAACGTCACACGTAACGGAAACAATAGCATGGTGATAGGGCTTTTTCTAATGCCCGCCTGGCTACCTACCACTCTCTGGTTGAAAATCTGTCACCAAGAACCAATAAGTGTGTTCCGGCAGCCAGTCCTGCTAGGTTTAGCGTTTAGCGTCTTACGTCACTTAAGATCAGGTGAGATTGTGGGCGCAAGCTACACCTATAACGATAAAAATGAATCATAATTATTTTATATATCTCTCGAGGTTAGCTATATAGCTATAAAGCTACGGAACACCTAACAAATGTCTTGTATTGAGCCTGTTCTACCGTCTGTATCATGGCGAGTGGACATAAGGGCTGTTCATCTTAATTACCTCTTCTCTCGCTCATAACAGAACCACACGAGCTGGCTTCCGGAGCCACAGTTTTACCTATATAATATTTATAAAGCTATATCTTTGCCATACAATGAAGCTGTGGAACTGTCTCCCGGCCAGTTTGTTCCCTCCTTCCTACAATATCGGATCCTTCAAACATAACGTTTAGAGATTTTTGACAAGTGCCCTGACAGCGACGATTTTCGATGGTGTCGATGTCTCGGTGGTCGATATTGTTTTGGATTGCACAGACCTTTAACATTTATCGTGTTACGATAATTTTTTATCTATTATTAAATGATAACAAATGAATGCTAGTGCGATATAAAATAGAAGTAAAAACCTTTTTTTTAATTATTAATTTGTTCTAAAATAATATTTGTAACAAGGGAATTATTCAACGATTTAAATGAAAAAATGCAACTGTTTTCCTATACACTGATATTTTTCTGCAAAACCTTTAGGCGTCGCGGACGCTACTTTGGGAATAACTGCGCTGGACTAAGTAAAATTTTAGAACCATCAACATCTATGTTACAATAATGAGTCATATGTTACGTAAACGCCGCATAGGAGAGCGTTGAACCATGCACTGGTAGCCTTGGACCTTGGACTCGACCAATAACAGTACAAAACTCGTTCAAGTTAAAAAAAAAACGCAAACGATATTACAACTGAAATTAAAATGAGATGCGACGAGAACGGCCCGTCAAACTCGATCCACGGGTTTCCTTTGATGTTTGGGCTATAACATATAAATTTATTTTTTACCACTGTGTACAATATTTGAATGTATTTTATTCCCTTTTTTGTATTATTACACGATATTTTTTTCATCATGGATGCACTTCAATGCGCGTGTTAAATATAACTCACTCTAATATAACTGCTTAATATATAAACAATGAAATATGGCCGAAACGTGGTCGCTAACTATAGGTCTCATAAGAAAGCACACAAGATCATTCAAAGGGCAATGGAGAGAACTATCTATTCTCAGGTATACTCTGCAGGATCAAATCAGAAATGACAAGATCCGCAGAAGAACCATAATTACCGACATAACCCTAAGAATAGCTAGACTTAAGTGACGAAGAATAATCGAGTCTCGACCTCGTACCGGAAGACGTAGCGTTGGCATCCGCAGTAAGGTAGACCAACGACCTGGTGAAAGTTGCTGGAACCCTCTGGATTCTTGTGAATCAGGGCAGGATCGGACTTTCCGGCGATTTTTGGGGAGGCTTATGTCCAGCAGTGGACGTCTTTCGGCTCAAATTATGATATAAACAATTTTAAATTAACCATTAAGTCTCTTATCCCGCATATCTATATCACTCGATTTATAACATAGTTATTCCTTTCTCTTCCTCTAGCCAAATACTTTTTTCCATCCCTTTTACATATGAAACGTTGCAACGAACTAAAATTATTATCACGCCCAAAGAAGTTTCAATTCAATAACCTGTATTAAAGTAAAATTTATATATTTAACTGAGCTACCTCGGCTTAGTTAAGTTACTAATAATGTTCATAAGCGGAAAAAACGTTACAACTCGTAAACGATAAACTTTATAGCGTTAATGTATAACTTTCTAAGGCAATCAGTTCATCTAAAATAGGTTTTTACGACTTATACTTTTTATACTCGCATTATACTCGCATCCACCCCACAATCGTTCTAAAACTCCACAGATGCGTTTATATCAGCTGTAAATAGTAGTCTGAGCCGTTGGTGCAAGTTATAAGCGCATAGCGATTACACAATTTCATATATCTTGATAAAAATTCAATATCCACTGTCTCTGTCGTGTATATCAGCAAAACGCTTTTCTCGTACATATTTTAAACAAAACAACCAACAAACATATAAAAAATTGTTCTGAAAAGCTTTCAAAACTGTAAACGATTAGTATTAAATATTTAATTAACGAAAAAAAAATCACGGTGACACAGATTTCTGAGAATCTGTAAGTGTGCTCAAATAAAAGCATAGATTGAAGTAAAGCTGTGCTTATATGTATATAACCGTCCCTTCGGTTTCATATATTCGGGTAGTTATAAAACGAGCATGCGCTGTATATTGTTAAACTTTCTCCTAGTTCTAAATTCCTGGTACAACAGATTTATTTACCCAGTTTTTGTTATTAAAAACAAAAAAAAAGATTTAATAGTTATCAAATTCTTGACTATTCTATGTTTTTTTTATGTAGTGTCAAGTTTTTGCCAGAGAAGAGCGCGAAAGGATATGGAAAATATTAAAATAGAAAAAAATGATTCCTAACGCTGTGATTTAAATTCTTATGTGCTTAATAAATTTGTAATCTTGCAATATGTTATTATTAGTAATGACGATTTTGTAACAGCGGCTAAAACGATGGAACTATAATTGGTAGTACAGAAAACGCAACATTTAATCGTATTCGAAATTTATCAGAACATATAATAGCGTTATTATATCAATCGAGATTTTTTTACGCGGCGGCTAATGAGTATTTTTACACGCCTAGCGCTGTTCGCTTGATCTGCTACGTTATTAGCCTCCAAATAAAGGCCGCTTGAAACAGTGTATCAAAGCGCCACGGGCTCGAAAGCGCTGACATGAGAATTACTGTTTCAATTGCTCCGCGATTGCCGCTCGCCATCAACCAGTGTTTACGCCGTTTTGTATGTTTTCCTAGTATGCGTTTACTGTCTTTATATGGTGGTAAGTATAAGTGAGAAAACTTTGTTTGCAACAACTAGAACGATGATTTATTGTTGAAATGACTATTTATGCAGAAATCCTATAAAAAGTGAATCAATTTTTATTAACTACAAATCGGACCCAGTCATTTATGACGATTCGTGCAAAGACGTTGGCCTACAACTCTTTCATCGAAAACTCGGATTCATTGGTTTTTTTTATAATCTGATACAACCATTTCATTTCAAATAAAATATAGCTTGTACTGTAGCAACAAAACGATTACTTCATCATCATTATTATTTCAACTGAAAGACTTCCACTGCTGGACATAGGCCTCCCTATACCTATTCCTATACGTTGTTCGTCGGACCACCTTGTGGCGGGTCTACCCACGCTGTGTCTACCGGTACTAGGCCGCCACTCGAGAACTCTGGCCCCATCGGCCATTCGTTCTAGGAGGTACGTGTCCCGCCCACTGCCACTTAAGTCTAGCTATTTTTCGGGCTATGTCGGTGATTTTGTTTCTCCTGCGGATCTCAATTCTGATTCGATCACGCAAAGAAATTCCGAGCTAGCCTTCTCAATTGCACTTTGAGTGACCTTGAGCTTTTTTTTTCTTATAACGATTACTTATATGTATTTTATCTAGAACCATTAAAAATATTTTTTACAACATAAAGATACAGGTAAAGGTACTAAACAGTAACATAAAAGTAGTAGAACCTATCCAAGATTCGGTTGTAGAAGTACAACCGCCACACCTACTTCTGTCGCAAAACTGCTATGTCCAAAGTATGTAATTGATAACATACACTAGCCCACGGAGAGTTCCAACTCAGTTCTCAGTAGTAACAACTTATTGTTACTACTTTACTGGCTACGTTATTGACTAACTTCAGTGATAATTAATAACAAATAGACTATTTAAAACCAGATCACTAGGCTTGGCTTCTTTGACCAACGAGAGCTCAACAATCCATCATCCGTCATCGCTGTCATGCCAGCCTACAGACGTCTCTGCAACTGGTTATACACTGATTGATACCTAAATGCGACATACCAAAAGAGTTTAACTATGAACGCAGTAAAGTACAGATCCCTACGACCCCACTTGATTACTGAATCCATACTTGTACATGCATATTTGAGGGTTAAAATAAAAATAAACTTACATATATTAACACTCTAGCGAGATATATTAAATATTTAAGATTTATTAATTAATGATTTTAAAATAACCTACCTACGTAGATACTAAAATCGTTTCTATTTATATCTAGGTAATCATTAAATCAATTTGCCAGTGATAGAGTATAAGTAATTGTTAGTTATTCGTATTATATTAATCAAAATTGATGGTCCATAAATACAGTAGGACCCGAAAAAACTTGACCATTAAACGAGATACATTTGCTACTGGTTTTTGTTGGGTATTTTTATATATTTTTTATTATTCTCTGCCGAATGTAATTATAGGTACGGTAGAGAAATATACCTAACCTTTGCGCTTCATATAATGAGTAACTGTGTATCGGTTCCCATAAATAAATGTTCGATGTAATTATTTTAATATTTTAATGTATATATTTATTTATAACTTTCATATAGACCTTTGCTGAGTGTATATCTGAAAAATAATAGATACATTTTACTCTGGTAGATGCATAAACGAAGCTTTAACAATTAAAAAAAAATGGAAAATAAATGGATTCCTACAAAAATACTAGTGACTTCCGTTATCAGTGCAGTTATCAGTGCATAGTTTTAATAAACAAGAATTGCAATATAAGGCATTATTGAATAATTCGAAAACAGTATCGCACCAAGGAATTATATAAAGGAGGATACGATGTTAATCTGATACCAAGTCTGCCATTATTTTACCATTATGTTTTTTTACTAAAATTTTATAATTGCAGAATTTATAACATTTTCAAGTAAAATTAACGTAATTTATGGAGAAATGATAGTTGTGTTAGTTTTGATAGTTTCTAAATTTTCCCTTTGCTGTAAATGTAAAACCAGTTTAGTTACTTCATGTTTCCGCTAGAGGCGGTGATTAATGTTTGAAAAAAAAACTAGATCATTATGTATTCGTGTTTGTATTAAAACTTGTACTAAAACGTTTAATAAAGGTGTCGCGCGATTTAAGCAGGAAATACAAAGCGATTAGTGTCTGCCCCGCGGCCCAGATATTTGTTAAAACCTCAATAATATTTTCAATAAATAACCATTTCAATATAATTTTATTTATTGAGAGAGCAACAGATTATATTTTATTTTACGTGTCAGTCAAAGAAATGACTCTAACCTTATATATATATTTTGCTTAAGACGATGTATTATTGTTTTTTCGGTTGCACTTTCTAACAACTGTATTTAAGGTGTTAGAGCCGACATGGTTAAACGCATTTAGAATCGTTTACAGAGTTATTCCCTGCAGTTAATTTAGAACGATGGCAGGGACGAGGACGTTCCAACAATCCCGGGATACCGCGCCGTCGTGCGAGACATTCTCGGGAACAAAACAAGGAATGCATTGTGTTGGTCTAATGAGTTTTTAGCTGTCCAAGGTTGCGACCTTCGTTGACTTGAAAAGTATCCGAGATGTGTATGTGGGAGTAATAAATTCATTTAAAGTTGTTTTATTGAAATTGTATATGTGTACAGGAATGCAGATAACACGAGTACGTGAATGTTAAATTCTTATACGACTTTTATGAATGTATTATTTCTTCGCTGAAAATAAACTAGGAAGCTACAGTTGTTTGATAATAATAAAATGTTTTTCTAAGGGAGAACTCATTTCTCACTGGACGTGGATTATATTTTTTTCTTATATATCAGATATATAATTGTACATTAGTTCGGTGTATTTAAATAAAAAAGTATATAAAAGCGATTATTTACTAACAATCACAATTTGTTATCCTATTTGGAAAATCTGCTACATACATATGTATATGTTGTATAATTTAACTAAGGTATGTATAATATCACAATGTTTGTTCCTTTTTTAGTTATAACTAGTTATTTAGAACAAGTTATTAAAATTTGTTAACATCATTATGTTAATTTTGTATCAAGTATTTCATTTATAGACACAAATATATAAAAAACTTCCGTTATTTTCTTATACTAGACTATTAATGATATATGATAGTTTTTATAAAACGAATAATTACCGATATCGATAGATCAGTCTTTAAAAGGTTATTATTAGAGTCTATAATAATGCAGTACTAATACACTATTGATGGTCGTAGATATGAAATAAATTTTAAGTTATTTCTCTGTTTTAACTATTTTTAAACATTTTGAATAAATTTTACTAATTATATATAACTGTCAATGGAAGTAACCTTTACGAGTATATGACTATAATATAATATTCATCTATCAACAAATATCATTTCATACAATATATCTGTTGCCATAAATAGATGTAAAAACGTATTCATTCGTAGTTAATTGTTATTTATATTTTAAAAGTGTATTTATATTTTCATACAACATAATCGATACATTGACTCTTGTAATAACATATGATTAAATACAAGTTTTAGATGAAACTGACGTATATTCAAAGAATCAAACTGGGAATAAAAAGAACCTTTCTCTGGATAATATATATATTTTTAAACTACCCTTTTCGCTTGCTATCTTCACATAAATTTAATATGTTATTCAAATCGTTAAATAATAAACTTCACATCGTCCATTATGTGTACAGAATTATTATCTCATAACATCAATAAATTATTAATATTTATAAATTACTAAAAGGTACGTATGTCTAGGTAATGTATGGCAGCGTTCCTAAAAATAGCTTATACCGTTTTGTGTTGAATTTAGAACAATAATAATTACATTAAGTGTTTTGACGCTATCTATTTTATTTTTCAAGTTATAAGCTTAGCGTTTAATACAATCTGAGCCTACTTTAATTTATGATATCATTGACAATAATAACATCCTAAACCTAAAAAAATATTGTTCGTCAAATACAAATCTTGCTTGGCGACAGATTTTTAACATGAGGATGGTAGCTAGCTAAGCTATTAAAAAAATGGCCTTACTGCCAAGCTAGTTTTCGACCAATATTTACCATCACTAAAAAAAATTAGATACACTGTAAGATTTAAACCTCCATCTACGCTATCGTTAAGTCATTATCACTACAAAGCAAATATATTATTACTTATTCGAGAACGTCGAGATCGAGTAGTAGAACAAAGAAAAGTTAAATTCGACTGCGGAACCTCCACCGCTTATTATAACACTTATTTCTTCCGCATTTCTGTCGTAAAACAGCAGTGTTCACGCTAATGTGTTCCAGTCTGAAGGGTGTCCTTGACAACGCGCACTGGCACACCAGGCGTTTCAGTTACTCACTCCTCGCCTATTAATGACTGGCTTTAAGATTGCAATCCTGTTGCTGTGACAACAAAAAAAACTTCTACCGCTTTTGTATTTTTGACCATGTACTCGTATATACACGCGATTGCTAAACATTATGTTTTTATTCAACAGTGTGTTTAGTAATACAAGTATGGCCTATGTAACTTATATGTTGTTCAACAATCGTTATCCCCAAATTCCACCAAGTCGCAAATTATAATAACATTTTAGCATACATATTCAATTTTATGATAAAATCGAAAACGAACCTTCGGCCCCCCATTGCCGGGTGATCGGTTTTTCATTATGGCGCCCATAATTTTAGTCATTACTACAGAATTTACTCGCCAAATTAATTTTCGGACTGGATGCACACAGAGTTATTTTATAATACCGGGGCGTTTGATAAACGAGTTTATTGACCATGGGATCTGAAGTTATTTAAGGAAGTTCACCTTTAAAAGTATAATTATATGTTTTGATATTAATTTTTATTTTATTTGGTTGGTTGTGCTCGACTGACATGCTTTGTGGAATTGCTAGTATATATTCATCATTCGCTTTCTATGTTGTATTCGCAGATTGACATAAATGGTGATGGCCCCTCCTCTCAATGTTCACCTCTGTACATACACAATGGGTTACGCAAGCGGTTATTTTGTTTTAATTATGCAGAACTAACGCTTGCGTCATCAGGGCTTACTAATATAAGTTAATTTTAGAATTTTTGGAATTTAATAAAATTTGGTATAAATTCATATAAATAAATCGTGTAACGAAATCATATATTTTTTTAAATACGAGTTGACCTAATGTTTGTATCCGCGAGCTACATCCAGCGACTCTGTATTTCCCTGCCATCTTCACACTTAATAAATACAAACAAACAAGCACGGTGGACGAGTGAATTAAAAAAACAGTTGAATAAAAATTTTATTAGTGTAAAAAATAATCATTTTCATTTGATTTTAATGATAACAATATACAAATCAGGAATGTGTGGTATATAATTGTTTTTAAATTTAATTCTGAATTAACCCGTTTTGCTTTCTAAGTTATATTAAGTTTTTCCGAAAAAAGCTAATTTTTAATTAATAATTTTCAATCAAAGATTATCTGACTTATATGTAGAGTGAACATTGTCAATGTTATGTTGATTAATTATTTAATTACAAATGTAAACAGCCGTGCTACAGTCTGGTAAAGTGCATTTAGAGACCGTTGACAATGCCATTAAAACAATCTCGGATGTCACGGAATAGAAACACCATGACTCACGAACGTTTAAGCGGTTACTTGTAGAGACAGTTTAAGTTATTATTTAAACGCAGTGTTACTGTGCAACATTCTGAAATAATAAAGCTACTTTTCTTTCAATACAGAAATATAGTCAATCTCGAATGGTTTTAAATCTAACTTATTTTTAAAATTAGTTTTTTAATTATTTCAAACGCACATAATATGTAGGTACTTACTAAAAAAATCCGAGCACGAGAATTAACGGAACAGATACAAAAAACATTTGTTTAAAAATTATGTAGTAAATGATTCGATTTTTAATATTATAGACATATAAATGATCAAAATTTAGTTACTTCTAACCACTACTGCAATTTGCTAAAGTAATGATAATAATATCAGCCTGTAAGTGACCCACTGCTGGGCAAAGGCCTCTTCCTTGCCCAGCTAAAGTACTACAATCTATTAACATTTCTGTTAAAATTAAAAATTTCCGTTCAATTTTTATCATATATATCTCAAAGGTCATTTTCCCCTAACAAGCTATATCTCCGTTAATTCTTCATCAAAATTAATTATTGAAACATTATTTTAAAGCTTATGTTCCTCGATAAAGAAAACATTATAAAAAATGTTTTCATTAGGAATGTTATCTATTAATGTTAATTATCATATGTTCAAGGCGCCATCATTTAACAATGTGTTTAACTAACATGGCAGCTATTAGTTATATTTCGAAATATTCGCAGGACCTATTCCACATTATATCTCATCCTATTACACAAATCGTCTATTGGCAGCATCATTCGTTTTAGCAGTGCGTTTCATTTTACGAGTTGTCAGATTTTTTATACTATTCTTCTTCTTCTTCTCAAATTATGGCTTCGCACTATTCGTGCATTGGGCCAGTGTCAAGTATTTTATATTTGTAACCAAAGCGAGGGGAATTTTCCAGTCTTATGTCGAATTCAGGGCCCTAACAAGATGGCGGCTCCCTTGTTAGAACCTTCCAGGGAGTTTTTGTGGCATATCAGAATTCATGTTCTATGTTATTATTTTCAATTCACTTCACTTGTGCACAATAACCAAGCTTTATTATGCAAAATGCCACCTGTTTTACACAATATAGGATCTAAAAACACAAATTTATGAATTAAAAACAAAAAACACTACATGACAGTCTGAGATCCCGCCAAAAACTCTACTATTCTTCTTAAACATTGAAGCGATTTATATGCCTTTATCGACGATACAAAATCATGTTTCTTATTCAACATTTTTATATCCTTACCTGCGAATGCCTGAAGCCTCGTAATTTCCGTTTTTTGTTTGACTTTCGTTTATTTATTCGGGTCGTGATAACGCGCGTGTGGTTTTAACGTTCCTATAAATCCATATCATAATTAATGCAACAATTCAATTTTTATTGCAAATATTTAAGTTGGATTATAGAAATTTGGAACATTTAAATTAATCAAATGATTCAAAGTTTAAACGCAAGTTCGATACGCATTGAACTGTCTGGCATTTGGTTTCCTTATATCAATGTATAATTATATTACTGTGCAGGCATATTTTACGATGATCTATCAAACTTCAAGCTTAAAAGCAGCTAAACTAAATATAACTCACATGACACTGACCACACGACAAAAAAGGTGATATGGTAGTAGGGTATTTTCTAATAATCGTGTGGTTAGCTACCACCCTCAAATCGCAAATCTGTCGCCAAACACTTATGTGTTCCAGCAGCTGCACTTGAGAGCCAGTCCAGTCTAAGTTTAGCGTGTCACCATCTTGGGACAGATCGTCACTTAACATCAGGTCAGATTGTGATCAAAAGCTAAACCTATAACATAATAATTAAACTTATTATAGAAACGTTTTCTAAAAGCGTGTCAGATGACGTGTCCTGTTTATTTACATACCCCAATTTCCTCACGATTTTCACCGTCAGAAGGATACGTTAAGAAAGTGTGCGAATATTTTTTTTATATATTAATTATTTTTTTCTAAGTGTATGATCAAAATTCCAATGATAAAAGCTCTTCAATCGCTACAACCTATCAATAGTCTATAATTAAGGCAAAAACTTAAAGCACTACACTCAATTGTTAACTATCCTGTTTTTGTAGTCTTACATATTATTAGTGTACAACTCTAATTAGTCTGTATCCCAGGTAGTTGTAATCTTACCTTTTCCCAAATAGTTCGTAACCAACGGAACCTAATTGTAGTAATTATAATATATAACATAGGTGAATAGAATGTGTACTGATCGAGATCGTGTTTACTTGTAATGGCCGTCTTACGTATTGTTAGATTCCTTGCGATTAGATACATGATTCACTGTATAGGTTTAAGAAAATCTTGTAAATACACGACTTTATCTATTTAACTTTTGTACTTATTTATATTCAAAATCAAAAATATTTTATTGAATTTGAGGTCCTAAAATTGTACTGTTCCCTTAAGGAGTATAAGAGAGTGAATCAGAAATAATTTGCTCTGAATTACGCCCTTGTACTTCTTAAAGAAAGTATTGTGTTTAACACCATAACAGTCGACGTAGAATATGATGATGACGCTTCCGTAATGCGCCTCTTTTCAAATTAATTTCTTTCTCATTTTAGATTTTTACACAAGTGTTCAGAATAAAAATATTTATAGCCTTATTATTGCTTTAAGTCCGCGCTCAAGTTTTTTCCCGCTAAAACAAATACAAAATACGGAATTTCACTTTTTTTTTTCAAATTATGAAAGTTCAATAAGCATATTTGTTCTTCTATACATATTATAAAACTCAGAATTTGGCTGTCTGTCCGTTTATGTTCTTTTCACGCGAAAACCACTAATCCGATTTACATGGTTTTTCCTTTAATTTATAGATATGTAATCTGCCCAGGTTATAGGATATATTTTGTTACATAAAGTAACGTACTTATGAAATAAGTAATGTCGAGATATATCAAATTAATGTTCGACATAATTGTAAATCTTAAAAAGACTTCAAAAAGTCAGCAATATCATATATCTATCTTCTAGGGATTACCCACAAAAAGCATTTTTGTCTTTTGAGCGGGGGCAGCACGATTCGCGCGTGTGCTCTACCAACGGCATTTTGTAGTTCACGCGAGTGGAGCCGCGGGCACAGCTAGTTACGTGATAAGCATAACACAAACCGATAAAGATTTTACTTACAACTAGATGTGCTCCGTGGTTTCGTCCGTTTTAAATTTATTCGGCCGACTATTATCACCGCACGGCGTCTAACGTAACCGCTATCGTTATTATCACTACCCTTACTTACCTACAGCTTGCCAGATTCCTTGAGGTTAATTGTTACTGATCCACTCCTTAGGGTCATAGCTTGAAGTTATATAGCCTATACCTTTTCTCAATATATATGCTATATATAAAATGCAAAAATATTTTTTCAAATTTGTTTCTTAGTTCCAGAGATTAGCTCGTTCAAACAAACAAACAGACAATCTTTAACTTTATTATATTAGTATAGATTTAAAATTAAAACAATAGGTTTTAATTTCTATATGATTTCGTGTACTTATTATGTGTCGATATTGAACTAAAAACAGCGATATTTGTAAATAAGTAAAATTAATTACTATTTTTCCCCTAACAACATATTACTGCTTATAATTCAAAGAGTAGGCGTTCGCATAAGTTGAAAGTATTATGGGATTAGCACCCCAACTTTCTTTTATATGAACGTATTTTTTTTTCATAAAATACTTCAAAAAAGGGCAGTGAATCGATCTAATAGTTCGATATCACCCGATTCTGACAGAATATTTTACAGACTTTATTCAATAAACTTATGCACATCTTGCGTAGTTCCTCGCGCGTCCTATTCAATGCTGATAGAGAATGCTTTTTGGCATAAAATCCTCCAGTTGGACAGTTATGTGCAATAAAGCTGTTGCTGGGTGCTAGGTCATCGCAATTGTATCCGACTGAATCGCGAGCACCTGGCATAGTGGCACGCTTAGGCGTGTCGCATTCCAGGAGAAGCGGGTGTATATCCAGTAATTAAGCAACATGGTAAGGTAGGTATCTCTACTCGACTGAGTCTCGACCACCATACACATGCTGATAAGCCCATCACAGAGATTATTTTTAGTCGCATTTCGGAATCAGGCTTGCAAGCCGTCAAAACAGCGGTAATCTGTGATGGTCGTCACCGTAGTATTTGGACTCTACTTACGATCAGGTACAGTACCATTATATTTTCGTATTACGATTAAAAAAAAACTTATAGGCTGTTTTAATTGTACTACATTCCTAAACTATCTGGTTTTATGTACTCCGGTAAATTCAAGAACGCCTGGTTTAAGTTAAAACAAATTTCTTTCTGTTCATCAACGAGATGCAGAATGCTCTAAGAAAAACACACACAACAATAGCCTAAATTTATTTAACAAAAAAAACACATCTTGCTAAACTTTTTTTTCTTTGAAGATTTAGCGTTTGGCCGTAATCTCACCTGATGTTATGTGACGATGTGGCCCAAGATGGTGACATTGTCAATGAATGGTAATTTCAACTCATATTTAATTTTTATTTCTATACACCGATCTAAACCAATATTGAGTAAAATTATAACATAGAATAGTAGCATCTTCACACTTCAATTTTATTGATTTTATAAAATGTACGTACTCAATTCCAGTCTTCAATAAAATAATAATGCAATGCGTAGTTAGTGCAAAAAGCTTTCAAAACGCTATCTGACTTGCCAAATTAGCGTCTCTCATGCTGGGAGCGGACGTAAAGTACCTTATGAAATCTACACCGGCCGGTTAGTCTCGTAAAAAGGTTGTGGTGCCACTAGACGCGTAAGATTTTTTTTTAATACTTTTAGGTGTAGGGTTTCGCTGCTTTCTCACTTGGTGTTAAATGATAATGGGAGTCAAGATAGCTGTTACTATGTTAAGCTTAGAGGAACTGGCTCTTAAGTGCAGCTGACGAAACACACTTGTTATATGCTGTTGCTTATTTTTGTTGATGCTTGTAGATGGTGGTATCTAACCAGGTGGACATTTAAAAAATGCTCTACCACCATGTTTGTGAGATCATCACTATGTTTTCTTCACCGAATACTCAGATTTATTGTATGATTCGAACCTACGTGATCAACGCGGTGTCCGAACACACTACCACCACTACGCTAGTAATATACGGTATCGTAATAATTTTTTTGATATCTTTACTTGTCCCGACTGAATGATTCCTGCATGCGGATCCTTTTTATACTGTAGATGAGCACTAAAGAAGGATATTTGGATATTCAGCCCCTAAGGTGATGAAAAAAGGGATGAAGGTTTTTATAAAAATCCATCATTTTTGTAGATAGATCTCTGAATTTTGGTGTTTATTTTTTTAATTTCTGAGCACTAGCACGATTCGTTCATTTATTATTAATCTGTGGAGCATATAACCTGAAGGTGCTTATTATTTTTGTGACAACTTTTATTAATATATTGTCTGTATACTTCTGTTTTGTTCGCATCTGAGAGTATATTATAAATAAAAATAAAATTAGCAATTCAATTAGAAAGTAAAAAAGACGTGTTTCTTAGTTTTTCAAATTCAATACCTAAGGATGTAAAAGATGGGAAGAATTCATCATTCACTTATGACATCACAATCTGTCAAACTGTCACACTCTGCTACCCGTGCGAAACCGGGGCGGTTTGCTAGTTTGGTAAAAACTGAATAAAAACTAAACAGTTTCACTGACAAGTATCAATTATTATTAAGTAGTTGTGCCCGCGGATCCGCTCGCGTGAACTACAGAATGCCGTCGGTCGAGCGCACGCGTTAATCATGCTGCCCCCGCTCAAAAGACCGGAGACAAAAATACTTATTTTGGGTGATGCTGAGATTATATACGTATGCTATCGCAGACTTTTTTGTAGGTCTTTTTAAGATCTACCATTAAGTAGAACATTAAAGTGACTTATATCTTATTATTTACTCAGAGTCCGCCATTTAGAGCTCCAAGTGCGTCTTTTTTCCGAATTTATTCACATTCTCGTCACTGTTTATTTCATATGTTGCTTTATCTTACAAAATACATCCTATAACGTGGCTATTCCTATGATTTAAAATAAAAAAAAAACATATAAATCGGATTAGTGGTTTTTTACGTGAAAAGAACATAAACGGGCAGGCAGAGAGACGTTGAGTTTTATAATATACATAGCTACTTTAAAAATATAAAATCACTTTTATCATTTTACCAAATTAAACCTTTAAAGGCTCTGAAAACAAATGCTTTTTTATTTATCTGCGTATTTTGCTATATGAATACTAAAAAAACATATGAATAACAGAACATCTAAATTTATTCAAATTATTTAAGACCGTAAAATAAGGCCTACATTCCTCAAGAATTACAATACCAAATGAATGTACTTATATTTGCATAGTAAGATTTTTATACATAATTTATTTCGCTGTTAACATTTTGATCGTAAACAATATATATATATATACCTTTATACCTATTTTAAGTAAATAATTTTTAACATCGTCCAAGTATTTAATTAATTTTAATACGCTGCAAGTGTGACCACATTGTTTATTTTATTATTTCCACGTCAATATTATACAATCTGACTCCCGTTTTACATTTTAATGAAAACACGAATAAATTATTATAGAATTTATAAATAAAAGGTATATCTTAATGGCTTCTCAAAGGTACACAGACTAATGTTTAAAATTATTTTATTTCACGTAAACAAATTTACGAAATAAATCCATATATGTAATTTATTTTATTCAGTTTGATGTGATTTAATATGAAAATGTATACAGTGCAATTATGCTCAATATAACCTCTCTACTAGGCCTTGGGGGCCTTAATTACGAAATAAATAAAGCTATTATCTTTGGACCGGCAACATAATTTAACATAAACTTTTTTAAATGAATAATATGTAAATATATGTATATGTGCACCTTAGAAGTATAAGGGCGTAAGTTAGAATAAACAAAATTGTTCACAGAAAATATTTCGACAATAGTGAAATTTTACGAAATTAATCCAAATTACTTTATCTTCACATAATCTGCTTTCTTAAAAATAAAAATGCACGTTTGCATGTGCTCTATGGACTACAAAACGGATGGAGCGATTCTGATAAAATTTTCAAACAATCGGAGATATTCATATAGCACGAAACACGGTTAAATCGCCAATGTTGAATTTCAGTAGACTACATATGTTTTTATCACTTTTCTCATTCACGATATTCAACAAAATCGCTGGCCCAGCTACTATTATAATAAAGTGCACGATATTCGCACAATTTATTTGTTTTGTCGATACGATGTAGTTATACTAAGAACTGATAGGTAGCTCTGTATTCATTATCAACAACTTATATATTTACGATACAAAATGATTCATAATCACAATATGTGTTTGATTAGGGCAAAAAAAAAACATAAAATCTGAACTTGATAGGTGAAGCTAATGCCTGATCCACACGCTTGCCACTTGCCACAAACTTTATAAAATAGGCAAGCCAAACATCGGTATCCACACGTTTACGAGTGTATTAGTGTGTTTAAGATAAGCAAGCATGACGGATGTAGACCTTATGTCCATTTGGTTTAACCTATTTTAATTGTAAAACAAAGCCAAATGAAACGAGGAAAAATAATAAAATACGGAAAATTCTAAAACTATTTTTTTCGATCTGAATATAAAAAAAGATAAGGGATAAAGTAAGATAAGGGAGTAAACTAAGATTTTTTCAGTTATTTATCATTTTTTTGTTTCGTACAAATGATACTATCTATACGCAAACTTATGGACGCATTGCAAGCGCTTGCCGCAAGCTCCTTTGATTTGTGCATCAAATACCCACTTAGATCGGATCGGTGGCAAGCCAAGCAAACGTCCTATCTACATATTTGAATTTGTTAATGTTTTCCGAGGCTTGGCAAGCGTGTGGATAAGGCATTAGAAAAAGCTGAACAACGTCTGCCGATCCACCAAGTCTATATGGATATAAAAATGGCTGTTGGTATATGAGATTGATAAACTCTAACAACGTTTAACTGATCATCATGAAAATGTGTAGAAAATGTTTTTGTGGAGAAAAAAAGTATATGCTATCTCTGAACGAGATAGGTGGCGAACAACTTCTGCGTGGACCACCTACTAACAAAATAAAGTTAATGATACTCATGAATAAAATACTTAAAGTTTTACAAAAAAAAACAAGTGGCATCTCCATTACGTCACAACTTCTTGTCGGCAATATAAAAGTCGTAGTATCTCATAAAGTCGGCGGAAACTGTAGCAATAAATGTACTCTAAACTGTTACTCGGGCAAGTTTAATGGATGCGGAAGAATATTATCATTGCAGTTTTACATTACCCATTAAATTAATTAGATAATTAATAAGTGCTTTCGTTAAAGTACCAGAAAGTACTAATAAAACGTAATTTCAAATGGTCAGTACACAAAAGTGTTGTCGCGAAACGTTAGCCAAATTAAAACATCTTCAATTTATTTTAAAGACGAATAGATACATTTGTAAAAACTTAAGATCACGCCATTTGAGAGACTGGAAAAAAATGCTTTACAAATGAATTATTATTGCGATCAAAACTCACTGAAAAGTAATGTCATTAGTATTAAAATGCTACATGTTTAATGATTCTTGTATCGTGAACGAGATGTGTTTCGTTTTCTTGCATACATGAACTATTAGCGCCTCTAGTGGAAACGTAATTATCCAAACATATTGCGTAAATATCTAATTTAATTCAATAAGATAAAAAAAATCAATAAACTGAGAACGTGTCCAAACAGCGCTCCTCCCACGCGTAAAGCAGACTGTATATTAAACATTAAACAAGCTCGACATGAACAAGTGTCCAAACCAAGTATCACAGTGGCTCATTCAACACGCCAACTTAATAATACGAAAATAAACAACACGAATAAAGATACCTGACACGTATACAAGGAGAGGTTTAGGAAAATACAAGCCCCTATAAAAATTACGGATAGATTTTGTTTTGTAGTACCTACACTTTACTAAATAAAATTGTCGTTTTTTTTTGGAACCGTTCAGTGGGGCTTGAGATAAAGAAAACGGGAATTTTTGTCAGGCTCTTAAAAATGCCCCTTTCTCGTCTATTCTTATTTTACGTTTTTCCAGATCTGTGATAGTTTAACGTTTATTATATGATAATTATTTTCATCCCGTAATTTTATTTGTACTCTTAGTATTGACAATTCATATAGCCTATCAGTTGAAAAATGACATATACTTCCTGTGTACAAAATTTCATCAAAATCTGTTAAGAACAATTTTATTTACGACTCCTATATGTATTACTGACAATACTTATACACTTATACTCTATCAATTATGGAATGACATGTGCTTCCCGCTCACAAAGTTTAACCGGAATCGGATGAGAATTTATTAAAATTATTTTATTCGTTTTTTTTTTGCGATTTCTAAATTAATTATTGACAATTCTTATAACTTATCAATTACGCTTCCCGTGTACAAAATTTAATCCAAATCGGTTGAGAATTAATAACAATGTATTTTTTCGTATTATTTTTGTACGATTTCTAAAAGTGTTATCGAAAATTCGTATAGCCTATCATTTGATCAATAATACAAGCTTCTCATGTACAAAATTTCATATGAATCCATCAGGCCGTTTTTGAGTTAAATCCGGTCATACAAAAATACAGACAGAGAATTTTTTTTCAAAGGTGTTGAATTATCAATATAGATAACTTCTTTATGCCTAAATTATATATCGAGTTTTGTTCGTTTTAATTTGCGTAATTCGATATCACTTAGCATCAGGATTCTTGGTACAGCCGTTCTTTATTATATTCTTCGCCTTAATTCAGGTTTGGTAAAAAAATATTTTGTTCATTTGTGCCACGTGCCTTAATAATTGGAAGGTAAATTAATTTGTCTTATTAAAAATTAATTGCACGGTATCAGGTATGTAAATAAATTTATTTTCTTAATAATGCAACATTCGTTACTTTGACTCCCACGCCAATGCGCTCGTACACGTTACGTAGTTAGAGATGATCGTCACATATTATCGATAATACGTAAGTGTCAATAACTTTTTTGTTTATACAATTAAGGTGACAAACAAGCATACGGCCCTTCAGATGGTAAGCGGCTTGCGTAGCCTATGGACGCTTGTAATACCATAGGTATCACTAGCACGCCGACCTTGAACCTCCCTCCAAGGAGTACTGGAAATCCTACTCGCCGCAGATTATTGGGTGGATCGTCTATGGGGTAGAGGTATTCCACCAGTCAGACTGCCCCAAGTAGAGAGAAAAAACCAGACATTTCTCTGTGCTCTACCTCTCTTCATAATATTATTATATTTATATCGACCTTATAGCACAATTTTTCTTGTGTCTCAAAAATTGTTTACTGTTTTTATGTAAAGCACTAAATATTTTTTGACACTAAACTTTCTATTCAAATATTTGTCAAACATCGATAAATACTCATACCTATTTTTTGTGTAAACACTTACATATAAAAGTCTATTTTGTACATATTAATTACGTTTTAACGGTAAAACAAGTAAATGATTTTAAAATACTCGTAAATATGTCGTAAATTATATTAAAACGCAGTATTTTGATTTCAGTAGAATCGTTAACCTAAAATAGATGCAATATTTCCTATTTTGATTAAGAGTATTCAAATGAATATTTTAAAAATAAAAATTAATAATTTAAATAAAACACAATACTAAAAAACCAAATATGTAAATAGTTGGTTAGCTTACTAAATAATATTTAACAGATTTTGAAATTATTTATTAACACTTTCTAGGAACTTCAGAAACTAACTAAATATCTTTAGTTAGAATTTCAATTCAATTTATCCAAGTTATACTCAATAACTCTTTGTAAATAAATCAAATTACATGGTTACTCTACTTAAAATGTATTTATCGATGTTTGATTACATTCACAAATTCCTATCGAACAACATACTCTTTAAACGTTATACTTAAAATTAATCTTTTGAAAAACAACTCAAATGTTTTTTTGTTTTGTTTTTAGAAATAATTTGTTCTTGTCATCCATATATATGTACTACGTACGTTCTTGTCAGTTTTATGAATATATGAAATACTAAAATATTTCCAATTACGTTTTACATTGCAAGAAACATCCATA
This sequence comes from Saturnia pavonia, assembly GCA_947532125.1. Taxonomy (NCBI): domain Eukaryota; kingdom Metazoa; phylum Arthropoda; class Insecta; order Lepidoptera; family Saturniidae; genus Saturnia; species Saturnia pavonia. Next base: position 15,315,886 of record OX383904.1, read on the forward strand.
AGAAACTCGATCAACCTTATCAATGCTAAAGCTTTATTCAGCTGTTATTTGGATTTTGTGTATAAGTAATAATGTATTTTTTTTCAATGAGCAATCGAATTAACTAGATATTATGTTGTTTAAACCGGTTACCTTACGCGCTTTAATAACCGACCATACGTAATTGCATCGAGTCTTAATTATCAGTACCTTCGGATGATTTATCAGACATTTCTTCGTCAGTTTCACGTATTAAATCAACGTCGAATATGATGTGATATAATTTCTTTCGGGTAAGAAAATTAATGGCGACCATTAAGATCACAAGGTTATGATACAAAGTTTATTTTTTTACATTTTATTCTCCATGTATCAAAAGGAGAATGGATTGTATTTTTATATTATAATTATGATTTCAATTGTGTAACGGAATATAATATGATGTTTACATCTTTGGTTGTTTATTAAGGCTAACTATATATGTAATTGCTGTTTAAACGGAATTCAAAGTGTACCTGATGGAAAGTACAGTACAATCTAGAAGCAGTAGGCCCGCCGGTGACAAACTAGAGCGATAGTCGTCGCTGTACGAAAAGGAAGAAGTAAAAAGGAAGGTTCACACCGGCCGAGAAGTGGTTCCATCTCTTCACGGTACTTAGACAAACAAGAATTTGCAAACTTCTTTGTTGTTACCGAGATGGATGCTACCGTGTAGCTGTGTCTTTGAAACAGCCCTCGTTTTAGAATTTCTGTTCTAATTTTCACCTTTGCTTCAAGTTCATTTAGAAATTTGTTTTAAGGTAAACCAAAATTATCTCTCATGATTCCTTAATTTAGAAAGTGCAACGAAGCATCGCTCCACTCCCCTTATACAGCAATTCCGACTAAAATCGTTTGTATCGGACGGAACCTGAATTTTCTCGGTTAACCGAAGATTTAACTGGCCCTTGTCACGTCAACAGTAATCTGTTGTTAATTGTTAAACTGCGTTATTAACTTTTTAATGCGACAATTACTTAGAAACAGGAAATTAAAACTGTATTTGTCCATTAAACCTGGATCTTTGTAGGTCAGTGAAAATAATTTTGTAAGGCATTTGTCTACATTCACAGGTTTAAACAACAAATATGTAAGATATTTGGATATTTAGGGATTTTTATAAGAAATATATCAGCAATGTTGTAACCACTGTATCCTTTCTAGGTTCAAATCAAGAGAGCCCCTGATGAGTTAGCACTACTAAATTATACAATACCTTGGCATCATTTAAACCAAGTTTTTGTCAAAATGTTTGACAAACACTTACATTTTGGTAATTTAAATTCATACTATTCATCAGCGACTCTCTTTAACTCCTGTTCTTGGTACGCTCCAATAGTAAATGATACACATCGTCAATGTTTATACCGATATTACAGTTAGTCGACTCCATGTTTCTTTTTCCTCTATAATTAAGTTTCAAATTCATCTTCACACGATGTCGATTTAAATGACATTCACGAAGTTGCATATAAGAAGAAGTTGCCATTGTATTGATTCTTACCAAATAGGTATGTTTTTTATTACCTCTGCTTTCATCAAAATATTCTTTCCAGTTTATGTATAAAATTTTGATGAAAATTTCCAATAATTAATTTTAACATCTTTTGTGCGTTATAAAACATCGATACCAACCAATCTTCTTTTGTGATTATCGTAAGCATCCACTATAACAGCATTTTTTAATGTTCACCTAGCTTAATAAGTATAGGAATACATTGATCTGTGTATTCCAGCAGCTGCACTTGAGAGCCAGCAATTGTGTTCAAACGCGGTCCTATATCACAATAAAACATACGTGACGTTTCATGAATGTGAAACGACATATAAAACCGTGTGGGCGTTCGTTAATTAATTTTAAACGTTTAAACAAGTTGAACGGACATGTGTCTTGTCTCGGTAATAATAATAAATATTCTTGCGAAAAACATAATATTCCTGTACACACTACATAGTAACCTATTGCAGAACACCTGTTCAGGATCAAAACGGTGTGCTGCGTAACATCTGCGTAAGGATTTGCTGTCACTTCGCACCTGACATTTTAATTTAAATGCCTGGGAATGATTTTATCGTATTGGCAAATTATTCTAATATATATGGTTTAGTTATGATTTATATGCTGTATTTATTCGCTTATTTAATTAGTTTTCATGGTCTTTTAAAATGTCTTGATGGCTTTAAGGGCTTGCTTAGTTCATTTGTATTTGTGATCAAATCGTAATTCTTACGTGTTGCGGTCTGCATATCACTTAAACTATTGAAACAATTTGTATGTAGTTTTCAGATGAATACCGGGCTGAAGCCGAGGAAGAAACTATGCTATATCATTTCGCTTTCCCATGGAAACTAAGCAGAAATGATAAAATTACTATTAGCAACAGTAAAATAAAACCTACTTTACGTCCAATTAGGACATGTATAGTTCACGTGCATCAAAATTATTTTCACTTGAATGCACCAACTGGGACAAACTGGATTATAATACACGGCCATATTATAATAAACAGCCAAGTTCGAAAAATAGCATGCATTTCGTACTTGGATCAACTTTTATATGTATATTTAAACTAGGATTGTGTAGTATATTTGGTCTAATCCGTTCTAGATGGCTAACGTTGTTCGCAAGCTTATTGGCTGGTAACCTCCCGATGAGAGCAACCTTGAGCGTGTATCACAGTGTATGTGAAAAACGTAAGAATCGAATATATTACGAAAATCGCACTCGGCATTTTGAAAATATCATTGTACGTTCATAATACCTTTCAACATACAAATATTCGAAACCAGACTAAATAATGGTGTCCGTTCTGAAGCGGCTTAACTTTTAAAGAAGCTATTAGCTTGGTATTAGAGTGGTCTTAATATTAGTTTATTCGGAGCACATGGTTATCAGTGAAACGGATAGTTCTCTTCTCTTTACTCGTATTTAATGGCAACGAGTTTATACACAATTTTGCCAAATGTCACGTGAATGTATTATTTTAAATTAATTTTGTAATCATCAAATATATATCTATGACGAAGGCGTTACTTTGCGGAAATCCATCGTAAATAATTTATCCGAAATTTCTTTGCTACTTCTGCCTGCAATAGGTTATGCGTAGTTTCGTCTTTCAGGCGAAAGTAACGAATAAATTTGGGATAAATTATTTCAAATTTATGTAGCTACAGCAAGATGCAGCTCTTTTGCTAAAACTCTCCAGGAAGTGTCTGTGGCATCTTAAAATGCATATTTATAATTCTCTTTTCTTGTGCACGATAACCAAACAACGTAATAATACATAAAATGCCGCCAAAATATATTAATTAAAATAAATAAACTACTACATGAATATGATCTATTAACGTATATAATCAATGTATTAATGTATATAATCAAAGATCCTGCTAAAAACTCCCGAACATATAGTTTGTAATACATAAAATCTCTGTGGAAAAACAATCTTCTTCTTAGATAAAGGAACTTACATACAACCTAAATATACAATTATTTCATATTAACTATAAATTAATGACACAACAGAAGCTAATGTGCCTGAGCTCGATTAGTTGATTATTCACCATTGTATTCACCAATGGACTTCATACATCATCGGGAAATATTTCATTTGCTCGGGCCATGTGAAAGCAAATGATTTATTATCACCATTGTGGGCTAGTTCAAAGCATGCTCGTAGCTACACTGATTTTCTAAAGGGAGTTGCCTAATGTTTTGTGAACTACTGCTCTTGATGGATACGCATCAAAAGTTTCCTCTATGGCCTATGGAATAGTAGGGCCTTTTCATTTTTTGTAAATACATAAATGCTATACAAATGTATCTCATGCCAAGACTGTTGTTCCAGTTTATTGGTTTTTAGAATCATGTTAACTAAGTTTTTTTACGAAAGGGTAACGTCATTACGGCATAACCTGGCCAGATAACAGAATTTTCAATTAAAAAAAAAAAACAAATGGTATCAGTGGTTTTCGCGTGAAAAGAACATAAACGGACAGAGAGAGAGACTTTGAGTTTGATAATAGGTATAGAAGATCAGAACTTAAACCGTTCGTCACATGCATATGGCTTCTCGTGACAGCGTGGGAAAACGGGACAGGTTACTTTGTTTTATAAGAAAATCATGTTTTTTTATACCACGATGGTGGCAAATAGACCGCAAATAGAACGCAAATAATGACCGCGTGATGGTCAGCACCGCAGCCTATGGACGACTGCAACACCAGAATCTCATCTCAACGCGCATCTCATGCGCGTTGCCGAGCCTTTAAAAACATACTAACTCCCTTTTCCAGAATCCCATACTGTAGTCCCCTAGGAAAACCTTAGCAGGGAGCTCATTCCACATCCGGAGCGTTCGCGGAAAAAAACTGTTCTGAAACCGGACTGAACTCCCTGCCAATGGCGAGCGGTGCGATAGTGGAAGGTAGCCGTTGATATCATGTCGAACAATTCCTCAGAACACAACCCATTATACAAGCGGTAGAACACGCATGAGGAGGCAAAGTCTCTCCTTAGACTTGTGAGATTGGGTTCGTCAACGATTCTCACAGCTCGTTTTTGAGCAAAGTGAAATGTGCCAGGCTAGTATATCCCGGTACTCCCTCTAAGAGATGACAGCAGTACTACATATGCGGTCGGACTTGCGATTTATATAACACCAGTCTTTACCCCGGGGTGAATTACCGCTTTGTTCTATTCAACACACCGAACTCTTTAGACGCTAGCTTGACCTTGTCTTCTAATATTTATTTTAGTCATCTCCAAATATAACAATTAAATTAACTAACATAATATTACTATGTACATTTAAAATATTTTTCAAGTTTAAAGTAATTTCTCCTTCTTCAGTAAAGACAGTGTAGTAATAAGTAAATATAGTCTATGGTATTAGTTTAAACAATCGAATAATCAAAAAGTAATGTTGATAGATGGTCTATGGACAGAAATATAGTACATGAACAAAGCTTGCACGTAGTTTAATTTATAACGGAGTACTACAGTGTTGAACCTGATATAAATACAAATAATACAGACAGTCTCATTAGTGTGATATCCAGGACCATGTATGAATGTAACATAGTAATTGTTCTCAACGTTTAACCATCTACATTAATATCGCTGGTTAAGCACATGAACACTACGTTAATGACAGTATAAGCAGCAGGAAGTGGGCCGATCTCGCTGACGGCTAGGACCGCTGGTATTCAGGGAGGTCTCACAAATTACTTTCTTATTTTGGATTCATGTCAAATGAGCTAATTTCCTTTGTTCTATATTAAACAAGTCATTAAAGCGGTGCTGTGATTTTTTAAATAAATAAAAATTTGGTAGTTAGCTCAACTATTAAGCCGATGGTTGCGGGGCGGGTATGATCTCCGCACATGACAATTTTTTGTGTAAGGATCATAATCCAGGCATAGAAAACTTTTGGAAAATTGTTTGAAACACTTTATATGTTGAAAATAATACCCGTGAATTAATGTTTATTAATTATTACACCTTTAAGAGTAATATAGAATAGTTTTTAAATCTAAATAAAAAAAATTAACATAGTGATTAATAAATAATCTAATAAAAGCAAAAAAAGAACAAAGACAATGTACTAATCAATTTCGATTAAAATAATTCAATTCGAATAGTTTTCAACATAGTTCTAATTTAATCTTAAACATTTCTTAAAGCGATAAAGCCGAGAATTGACCTGAGAACGTGACATTTAAGTTACACAGTATCCTGGAGCTTTTAAAAGCTTGTGAAATATATTCAGAGGCAGTGTAAAACTGAGATGAAATTTATGGACCAAGTTGTTGTATAGTTCTGTAAGTGACCAAATTATATAGTGATTTTTAGAACATACCTAATAGCATACCTATAGCAATTATTGCTGAATATTCTTCTCCTGTTGGTCACCCTTAATTTGCATTGTACGTAACATAATAGTGTGTATAATGAAGAAATATATTTTAATGCAACACAACGTTCACATCATTTTATTGCGATACACGTATCCAGATCTTTATCTTATAATATGTCCTCACGAATTTCCTTCGCTATAAGTGTCACAAGGATGTTGTTATATCTACAAATTATAAAATGAGATTTAAGTAACCTTTAGTGTTATTATTATTATGTAATCTATATTACTTACAAGAATTAAAAACTTGTAAATTTGGATGTAGCAGCTATTGATTCAATTCTAACAAAATAAATAAAAAAAACTATACAAATATCCTCTCCATTGAGACCTTTCAAATAATCCAAACTTGATACCTCTAATGTAAGTTGGTGAGGAGTTGGGCAGATTCCAGAGATGCTGCAAGATTACCATGTTTTCCTAGTATAATTGAAATAACAGAATACTAAATTTCGACTCGATCAGACCTGTAAAAGATGCTCACATTCATTCATGAACTAAAAAGGAGCTGATCTAACGGCTGAACAGATTTTCTTGAAACGCAGCTAAGAACACTCTCGACCAAGTCGACTTTCAAACAAAAAGAACTAAATCAAAGAATCTTCCATATACATATTATAACACTCAACGTCTCTGTGTCTGTCAGTTCGTTTATGTTCTTTTCACGCGAAAACCACTTATCCGATAATATACATGTTTTTTATTTTAATTCATATTTATGTTATCTGACCAGGTTATAGGATATCTTTTCTTGCATAAAGTAACATACGAAATAAGCAGTGACAATAATGGTGAGCCAATTCGGAAAAAATACTCTTTTGGCCAGATAAAAATTGCTTACTCTGAGTAAATCATAAGAGATATGTCAAATTAATGTACCAGATAGTTGTAGATCTTAAAAAGACCTAAAAAAGTCAGCAACAGCATATATATATCTTCTAAAGATCACCCACAATTCCAAAAAGGAAAAAATCTGAAAGAGGACCATAAAGAGAGACTACTGTAGAATATACACTGAACTGAGAAGATACTGTAATTACGACTACAGTGTAGTGAGATTGTTTGAATTATGTTTCACTGAGTACGAATAAATTATTCACCTTATATCTAACGGCATCTTCACTACCCACGGATGTAAACATTATCTCTATAAATATCTTATTAAAACCTACAGGATTTTGTGAATACACGATTCATCTTTTGAAACTTAAATCGAGCTAATATATTTACAGAAAGCAAAACGTAATGACGTCTGCAGGTAGAATTATAATAGAGAATTAACAAATCTGCACCGAAATCATTTTACGACCGTGAATAATCATTATTTGATTTGTATTCATACATATCAAACGAACAATATATACATTTTAATTACTATTTTCGCCAATCCGACACAGTAGATACGGTATAGTAATCGTTCCAAGTCAATCATAGTATCAAAGCATGGATGCGCAATCGGTGACCAATTACTTTTAATTACGTCACTTAAGGGCATTGATATGGTAAAAGAGATAGTGTTATGAATGCGACGTTAGTGCGATAAGGATAGGGAAATTAAAACCGCTTAACGTTTTGGTTTTCGTAGTCATTGTAAAAGTGACCGTTCGTTGAATTAATCCCGCTGAGGAACAGTTTCGAGCGTTACGAAGTAAGCGATCACGGTTTAGCATGTTTTTGTTTACGCTTTGATCATCATCGATCACCTTTAAGTACAGTCGTAAACAAATTGCGAATGTTTTTTTTGTAATAGCTTGGCACATTGTCTGTCCCTGATGGTAAACACAGTACAATCTAAATACAACGGCGACCACCGAGAGATCGAAATTCATCGGCGGTCGCCGCTGTCATGCCGGCCTGCATAAATAAAAATCTCTTCACGTTTGAACTCATATAATCATAATCTGCAAATCCGATGTACTGCCGGAATCAAAAGTTTTACGCATAATGTATTTATTTAGTAGTCGTGAAAATGTTGTTAGATCATGACCTTTAGCCAAGGAGTAATAATAGACGTAAAGAATATAACTATAATTTTTCTTGAAAAATGTTACAATAATTTTAGTGAGACGCGGTCAGTAACGCCGCCTTGTGATTGGTTGGATCTAAATAGCCTCAAAAAGTAATTACAATTAAGGATTTTACCGTGAATTAATTTTATGTATTTATTATTCCTAGAAGGTGTTTTTTTTCTGGCAACGGCATATCTCCGTTAATTCTACATAAAAATTAATGATTAAAACATCATTTTAAAGTTTATGTTCCCTAGATTTTACGATTCGAACATGCACTCAGTCCGAGTGAACTGCACGTCAAACCGTGCAACTTACTTCAGTGTAGCTTCGACTTTTGTGCAGTGTGGGTGCGTACGAAGCGGCGCTTATTGTACGATAATTTGACTCAAAACGTGAACCTGAACGTAAATACCAATTTAGTAGTCAAGTAAGTAAAATTATTTGTTGTTCAAGTGAATAAGTAGGTAATAATATCGCAATAGAAACTATATTTCTTGATTTCTATGACCATGGATATATATAAAAATATTTTAGAAGGATTATTCTGTTGACTGTAAATAAATCTTTTAACTTCTATTTCTTTCAAACTCTTTGATAAAATTATTTTTTATTATATACATAATATATACCAAAAAAAAGTTTTTTTTTAATATAATAAACCTATTTAATAAATGCATTATAATTTTTTTTAAATACTTTTTAAACACTAGCTTTATTTTTTTTCAAATTCTTCTCAACAAACCCTATTATTTGATACCCGTAACACGGGGGTGCAGAAAAATAACTGGTCCGCCATCTTTGGGAGTCCGTCATGTTAGATTTAGAATGACGTCCCGTAGTTAACCATGCATTGTCATCCAAACTAAACGTGTATGCAAAATTTTATTCCATCGGTTGGGGATAACTGTTTTAAAAATCAATTGCAAATTGACCCATACTAACAAGGCAAGTTAAATAAAACTTGAAAGATAATAAATCGTGTTAATAATAGAATACAGTATACAGATCTAGGGTATCCGTGCTTCTTCGGAAGTGTCCGAAGATACGGTCGGACATCACGAAGTGACCCAGGGTGCCAAATACGACAGCCTGAGATACATATCGCGCCTATCTCTTGATCATTCGACACTTGAATCGTAACAAAATGTACCTAAGCGTACGTCGACCGAAGTTAGTTGATACTTTACGATTTTTTTGTCACGATCTCATATTCGATTTTGAGTTTAAACTTTCAGAAATTCGTAAAAAATAAAGACATGAAAGTTTTTAAATATCGTTCGTTATTTGAAATGTTATAAGAATAGTCAATAATACTTGTAAAAATCATACATTATGAGTAAAATAATAATAATTAAATTTGTAGCAGCGCTCAGGGAAATTCTAAAGAATTCGGCCGCTATCTTACGGGACACAAATGGTACGCGGGGTAGGCAGCAAACTACCGGTAGCCCTGGGGCTTACACCGCTGGATCCTCTCTCACCAATACCAAGGATAGGAACTGTCTCACTCACCTGGTGGTGGTCTAAGGTTCCAGACCATGAAGCTCGAGCAATGATATCCGTCGCAGCGCCTTCCACAATACACATATAAATGTATCGGCCGTTTAAAGTTTGTGCAGCACGTTACTAACACCACATATATAGTCTATAAAACATAAGCCGCGCGGGGAACACCGATGTACTTAATTGTTTTTTATAATATTTAAAAAGGTTCCATTAATTAGAACGTCAGTTTTCACAAGAATGTAGCAACGTACTCGTTCGTACTACCAACATACCGCATAGCGGTAGATATGTCGCGAGGCAATTGGTTGCGGCACAATAATTGTTATCTAAACGTTGGCTGCAGCGCATTCAGAGTCTCATGCGCGCAATGATTGGCGGTGAGACCTCCTATCCCCGTGATTGGCGATAAAGGATCCAACTGTAATATCGGCCCAAACAACGCCCCCGGGTTGAAAGATTACCTTTCAAAAGCTTATAAGAATATTAGGAAATCTAACTTATATAGACAAGAAACTTCAACTAGGGAGTACAGAAGTGCTATGCTATGACTCCATTTATCCTAAAACTAATAAATAAACTAGGAAATGTAAAAAATAGAATAAAACTAAAATACATGTTATTACTGTGTCGGTAAGGGACACAATCGAACAATAGGACGTGTAAATGTACCAGATTTTGTTTTAACTAGAACCACGCGTGTCCGTCGATCAGTTCCTGGATAAGTTTCTGGAATAACACCCAATGGCCAGTGTAAAGGGGCCGTATTGCTTTGCATAATTAGTACTACAGTGCCTTTCTTAATGGGTTCGGTATCAGTCAACCATTTTTCCCTAGCTTGCAGAGTATGTAAATATTCCAAACTCCACCTACGCCAGTATGACTGTACTAATTTATCCAAAAGTAAATACCGCGAGATCAAATGGTCTACTTTATCGGAAACTGGCGCAGCTGGTAATGACCTTAAAGGAACGTTATGTAAGAAATGCGCAGGAGTCAACGCAACGGGTTCAGACGGGTCCGGACTAAGAGCGTGGCCTAAGGGACGAGAATTAAGTACTGCCTCGATTTGACAGAGCACCGTCAGTAATTCCTCATAAGTCAGGATTTGATGACCAATAACCCGAAACAAATGTGTCTTAAAAACCTTTATTGTGGCTTCCCAACTGCCGCCAAAATGTGGCGCGCTAGGTGGTATCATTTGCCAACTAATACGTTGGTTCGCCAACTCACAATTAAACTGTTCAGTGTAATTCTTAGAACGAACAAATTCCCTTAATTCATCCAGATAGCCACGTGCACCAACAAAATTGGTCCCGTTATCAGAAAATAGCTTTTCAACAGGTCCTCTACGTGAGAGAAACCTCTTCAACGCATTAAGAAATGAGTCGGTACTTAAGTCAGGAGCTACTTCCACATGCACTGCCCGCGTCGTAAGGCAAATAAATGTACAAATATACGCTTTCTGACTTTTTACCCCACGCCTACGAGTCAGTGTAATGTTAATAGGCCCACCGTAATCAAGTCCTGTATGGGCAAAAGGCTTAGATAACTGTAATCTGCATTCTGGCAAACTAGCCATAACAGGCGCAATGCAAGCCTTTGGTCGGGTTTTAAAACAAATATTACATGCGTGAACGCGGGATCGCACTATATTACGTCCTGACAAAATCCAAAAACGTTGCCTGAGCAAAGACAAAAGTAAATGTGGACCCGTATGACAATGCTGACGATGCGTATAATCAATTATCAGATTAACAATATGATCCTTTTGTGGTAAAAGTATTGGATGTTTATGATCAAACGTTAAGTTGGAGTTTTCCAGTCTACCTCCTACTCGCAATATACCGTTGACCAAGATTGGCCGGAGTTTTTGAATCGGCTTGGAACACGGTTTATTCGATTGTACTGCTTTTATAGTATCTGCAAAGTGGACGAGCTGTAAGGATCGGATAATGACTATTTCAGCTTGAGTCATATCGTTGCTGGTAGGAAAGCCACGAGACATGAGTTTCCTAGCAAATCTCAACACATAAACGATAACACGTAAGTATTTTTGCCATGAAGACATGCGTTGAGCCGTAATATAAAAGATTGGTAAATCCTGCTGAACCGCAGGAGTAGCGAAGGTTTTAATTTCGAGTATATCTGAGTTCGGAAAATTTTCTAAATTAAATGGCTGTAATTGCCAACCAGTAGAGTTTTGATTAATCCAAGCTGGTCCCTTAAACCACAAAGGGTGCTCTTTGAGTTGAGCTGGAGTTAAACCACGTGACAAACAGTCACTAGGATTTTCTTTGCCGGCAATATGATAAAAATTGGAGGCATCGAGGTTTTCGTGAATTTGTGCTACTCGATTCGCTACGAAAGTTTTCCATCGATGTGGGCTTGAGTGAATCCAGTGAAGTGTTACGGTCGAGTCTGAAAAAGCCAGAACTCGCGCGATCTTATAACGAGACGCATAATTGTCTAACACTACTTTGACTAATTTAGACATCAATAGTGCAGCGCAAAGTTCTAAACGTGCTAACGAAATTATCTTTAAAGGTGCGACTTTTGATTTTGCGCATAACAAATTGACGCTTACACTCTTATCAGATTGAATATGGAGATATATAACACTCCCATATGCACGTTCACTGGCGTCCGCAAATGCCAATAATGTGACCATGCAATCGTCTACGACACCAACATGGCGTGGTATATTAAGATGAGTTAACAAAGGTAGCTCATCTTCAAACCTTTTCCATTTTTCAATTATATTTTGAGGCGGAACTGCGTCCCAGTCGATTTTTAATACCCACAACTCTTGAATAAGAAGTTTAGCGTATAAAATAACTGGAGCTGCAAAACCTAGCACGTCCCAAAGTCTAGCAACTGCGGATAAAATATTCCGTTTAGTGCAGACTTTTCTACATGGTGTAATATCAAAGGTGAACACGTCTGATTTGGATTCCCATTTAACACCTAAAATCTTTTGACTGGAGTCATCACTAAATAGGACAGTCTGGGGGTGTAAGTGAGTTTCTGGCAGTTGGGATAGTAACTCGTAGGAATTACTCGACCATTTCATGAGATCAAAACCACCAGCCTTGAATAACCCAATCAACTGTAATGCGACACTAGTAGCCGTTGAGACTGATCGCTCACTCGAAACTACATCGTCCATATACAAGTCCTTTTGAAGGAGACTCGCTGCTAATGGAAAATTACGATATTCATCATCGCAGAGTTGTTTCACTGTACGTAGTGCTAAGAATGGACTAACTGACAACCCGAAACAAACTCTATTAAATTCGAACATCTGCAATTTATCGTTTGGATTAAACCTATATAGAACTCTCAAATATTTGTGGTATGCAGGTTGCATTTTAATTTGTAAATACATCTGCCTCACGTCAGCACAAAATGCGATTGGAAACAATCGAAAATTTAATAATATTAGGAAAATGTCCCCTTGTAAATTCGGGCCTGAATGAAGGACTTGATTCAAGGATAAGCCTTTGTTTGTACAAGCACTTGCGTCCAGAACTATTCGCAGTTTGGTCGTCACTTTGTCATTACGAATAACTCCATGATGAGGCATAACATATCCATTATCATCGACTTCCCTGACTGGAGATATATAGTTATGTACTAAATATTCTTTAAAGAGATTATCATAAGCCATTCGAAACTGCGGCGAGGCTTGAAGTTTGCGTTCTAAAGCAAAGAACCTTTTTTGTGCAATGGCCAATGAGCCACCTAAATCCTGAGGATTCGACTTAAAAGGTAATGCAACTGTATACCGACCAGTTGAATCCCGTATAGTAGTACATTTATAAAAGTTCTCACACTCTTGTTCTTCCCGACTAAGGCTGGCAGCGACACAAGAACTTACCTCTTCCAGTTCCCAAAACTTATGAACCACATCATTTATTGGTGAACTCGTAAATGCACAAAGTGCCTTAGTACGAGGACGCTCAGATCCTGTAAGCATCGGAGCTTCTCCCATGAGAATAAATCCGAGGGTGGTTTGTACTGCATCAGGTTGTCCAGGCGGGCCAAGAATCCGACCAGAGAGTAACAGGCGAGAGAATAACTGAGCGCCAATTAACAACTCTATTTCACCCGGAACCTCAAATGTATCGTCCGCGAGCGGAACACTAAACAAGTACGATAAGGTCGACTTGTCAATTTTACACGTAGGTAACCTATCTGTAATACAATCGACCACCAACGGGCGAATTTTATACGATAGGTCAGTATTAAAGCGTGACGTGAATTCAAGTTCGGTCTCACCCTTAACAAGGTTCGATCCACCACCAAATCCGTGCACTGAAATAGGAGCAACCAGAGGAAGCGATGGCAAAGCCAATCGCTTAAAACAACGCTTCGTAATAAAATGATTTTGAGAGCCGCTGTCAATAAGACAACGAACCATTTGCTGACGGCCACTCGAGTCCACAACACGCACGCGCGCTGTAGCCAATAACATAGAAGACGGAACCAAGCTTGAACAAGTCGAGTTGTGCGCCCCCGTATTATGCAAAGAGCACAACGAAACCCCACCGTCAGCTGGTTCACTTATTCTAGCATCACCCACAGACGACACATCGGTGCGACGCTCGATCGGATCGTCAAAATTCCCAAAAAGTTTTATATTATTAGGAAAATGCAATAAAGTGTTATGAGAGTTAGACTGGCAAGTTTTACATACAGTCTTGTTATTACAAGCTGGTGACTTGTGCATACAACTCAAACACTTTACGCAACCGTTATATTTTTTAATTACATTATAACGCCCTTTTGCGTTAAGTTTCAAAAATTCTGTACATCGATAAATCTTATCGTGATCCGCAGCACTACATAACGGACACGTCGTTCCCGCCGCGACCAAAACTCTCATATTTTTTGTAGATATATTAGGCTTAAAACTTCTAGGTACAGGCACTTTGTCATATGACTGTAAATTTTTATTGACCGTAACATGAACACCCGACCTTTCTATTATTTTTACTTGTTCCTTGACAAACCTTACAAATTCTGTATACGTAGGAATTTTTTCTCCACGAACGGAATTCTCAAATAACTGAGCAGTTTCCGTATCGACTTTTTTAAGCGCCATGTATAAGTAAACAAAATCTAATTTATTTTTAATGTTTAACTTTTCGAACGCATTAATAGAAATTGAAAATTTGTCAATAAACGCATTTAAACCGTCACTAGAAGGACTCAGCATCTTTTTTAAATTGAATATTTCCTCTAAATACGAAGTTCCTAATGTACGGACATCTTGATATTTATCTACCAACGTATTATAAATTAATTCGTAATTAGCGCCTGTCGGCGAAATGCCCGCAATCGAGTTAAGAGCCTTCCCTGTTAGTTGTCCACACAGATAGTACACTTTCTCCGAGTCCGACAACTGTTGATTACAATGCACGATATTGTTAAAACATTCAAAGAACATTGGCCAGCTTTTCGGATCCCCGTTAAAATCTAATAATTGAATGGGTGGTAATTTAACTGTGTTTTTAGGAAACTCTGTGTGCGGTTTTTCTTTTATTTTAAACGAACTAATTTTATTTTGAATGTGAGAGTACAAAGTTTCAAATGATTCCCATTGTTTGAAACAGGGTTCGTAATTAGGGTTCTCGTCCATTTTTAATAAATTCAACTCTTCTACTTGCTCCATAAATTCTGTCCGTAAAGTTGATAGATTACTCGTAACACTTAAGAAATTCGGAATATCATCAGAAGTATTTTCTAAGGTCAAAGATAAATCATAAAAACTTTGAATTTTTGTAAAATATGAACGTAAACGAGATTCCTGTAATTTAATTCTATTACGTCTTTTTGTTTCGGCCATGGTTGAAATTCAGAAAAAAAATAAAAAATAAAAATAACAAATGCAAAACCAAATTAAATAAAACGTTAACAAATATCTATTACCTACGTATGTAATTATAGTATAATAATCGTTAAACGCGTTACTTGGTACACTTACACGTAACTTTATTTTCTACTACCGACTTCAAATGAAATAATTTAAAAAAATGAAATTTTATGTTTCCTAATATATACTAGATTATTTTTTAAGGATAATATTATCCGGCTTCCGAAGGACCATTAAAAAATGTAGCAGCGCTCAGGGAAATTCTAAAGAATTCGGCCGCTATCTTACGGGACACAAATGGTACGCGGGGTAGGCAGCAAACTACCGGTAGCCCTGGGGCTTACACCGCTGGATCCTCTCTCACCAATACCAAGGATAGGAACTGTCTCACTCACCTGGTGGTGGTCTAAGGTTCCAGACCATGAAGCTCGAGCAATGATATCCGTCGCAGCGCCTTCCACAATACACATATAAATGTATCGGCCGTTTAAAGTTTGTGCAGCACGTTACTAACACCACATATATAGTCTATAAAACATAAGCCGCGCGGGGAACACCGATGTACTTAATTGTTTTTTATAATATTTAAAAAGGTTCCATTAATTAGAACGTCAGTTTTCACAAGAATGTAGCAACGTACTCGTTCGTACTACCAACATACCGCATAGCGGTAGATATGTCGCGAGGCAATTGGTTGCGGCACAATAATTGTTATCTAAACGTTGGCTGCAGCGCATTCAGAGTCTCATGCGCGCAATGATTGGCGGTGAGACCTCCTATCCCCGTGATTGGCGATAAAGGATCCAACTGTAATATCGGCCCAAACAAAATTATTACTGCATAAAAATACGTGCGGCGCCGCAGCGCACCGCTTGTTAACATTAAAACTATAGCTATAAATGGAAACAGATAGAGTCGGAGATAGCAACTAATCTAGCTATAAAGTCGACTTACACCAGAAGTTAGTCGAAGATCGCTTACGAATTGTCTAAAGTCAGTCACGATCGCATACTGTTCGTTGAACGGGAGTAACTGTTATGGTTTCAATTGTAACTGAGATTTATTATTTGCTATAAAACAGATAGTCTTACCACGGTAACTGAATGATTTTACCGAGATTATATATTTCAATTTACCGGTTAAATCCAACTGGGGCACTGATATTCGACTATTAAGATAAGAATTTTGATCCGATGCCCTCTGCTTATATGAAATTTAATAATAATATTCTAAAAATCTTTTACAAAACATTTTAAGTACCTCTCTTACATTTCAGGGTTCTATTATATTTTATAGTAAATTTTATTTATTATAAATATTTTGAAGGAAATGCGAGCTCTTTCTTCACTCTTATACCGATTTTATCGGGATTATTTAATGAATAAAAATTCAAAATTAAAAACCGATCGTATATGGTCTAATCTAAAGGGGACTAGTATTGTAATAGACAAAAAACTTAAATAAAATTATATGTACATTATCTATGTAAGTATATTTGTAATATGTATTTAGTATACTAATTATATATTTATAATTTATTACTATTCTTATTTTATACTTTTGTGTTTACTTATTTTTTATAATTTTTCTATTTGCCATACTAAAAATGATACCGGTGGTTAGCTAGAAAAAATACTTTATGACATTAAGCTTCCCAGTGGACGAAATGAAAAGTGGATAGAAAAAAGAGTATGTTTTATAACGTATCTATACTAAATATAAGCTGAAGTGTTTTTTTTATTATTTGTTTGTTTATTTAAACGTGTTAATCTCTGGAACTACCCGTCTGATTCGAAATTAGTTATTTATGATACTAATGCGGTAATTCTGCATGCATGTCATACAACGTTTTGCAACATATTTGCGAAAAATCAGTAAAAAAAATTAATGAAGCAAACTTTTTCATTACATTATTTTTAATAGCAAATAAGACATTATACAGATAGGTCATTACTCTTGGATTTTACCTGCAATTTACGCCTCAGTCAAAATATCAGGTGGAATATATTCCATATTAATATCAGATTCCTCGCTTGAACTCATATTATTATTTTGTTTATAAATATCAGTCAGAAAATTTTAACAATCTTTGACGTTTCTAATATAAAAATGGCGCGAATTTGCAAATGGCGTCACGTTTGTGTGGTGAAAATTAGAACTACATTTTTCGTCTCATTTTCTCTTTAGTATTAAAGCGAGGCAAATGTATTGATAAAAACTGCTTCCAAGGTTGGATTATTCAGCTTATTTATTCTCGTAATGTGAAACTCCTTGGAGGAATTCTTGTATATTTTTATGGCGCTATACAACGGATCATGCTGTAAAAATTTACCGCACGCTTCGTTGTATGGTGTGTAATTTTTATCATTCGGACAATGTATACAGACTTCGTAAATGCATTTTTTGAGCAAATATGTTGAAAAAGTCTCTTTGCATAATATAGTAGTAAGATTAATGAGGAATAGTATAGGCTATATAACTTAATGCTACAACCCTAAGGAGCGAAGCGGTAACTATAAACGTGATGCAATCTGACAAGCTGGCGGCGCCGTGGAGAGTTAGTCGAATTTAAAAAGTAGGAAACTGAGCGGCAATGCTAGTATAGTTATATCTCGTAACGAATGACAATCATATAGAAATGGAAATACAGGATGCTCGGAACAATTCCACAACAAAATAAATAGGTACTACACTGACACTGAATTTGGTCAAACGGAAGCATTTAACAACAACGTCAAACACTCATTGTGTCTTCCACTTTCATCTTACTTTCTATTTGCTCGTAAATGTTTCTAAATATCGGCATTTAAAAATGGTTCATTTTAATTGACGGGCTCCATTTCGAATGTATTAACCCGTGGCGCAAATGGATACCCTCTATACGCTACTAATTTAAAGATGGAAATGTATAAGCATTGGTGCACTCAAGCAATGAAGGTTTTGTTAGAAACTCGCTTTCTCACGTTCGAAAGCTTAGATAGCTTTTTGAGTTGTGTTGCGTTGGAAATACTTTTTTTAATGGCGCTAGTAACTGGCAACTTAGTAGAAACTATCAAACTGGCCTAATTTGGTTACTTGAAGGCAATAAAATACTCTATCATCGAAGTTATAACCACATCATGTTACAATAGGGATCGTGTAAGTAGACTATGATGCCATATGCTGAAAAAAAAACAACTTTGTGATGGCAAAGGTATAATTATTGCATAATATTTTTCATGAATTATTAGTTTTTATTAATAAATAAAATCTGCTTTACCGATATCTTAATAAAAATTTCGTGTTGTACTCATGGCTGTACAAATATGTCATATAAGAATAGTAAATTAAATACACAGGTATAATTTTATCATTTCCAAGAAAATTCGCTTATCCTTTTGTTTAACCTATAAATGTAAACAATAGACAAAATAGAATAAAAATTTCTATTCTTCGATTGAAATTTGTAATTTGAACCAATCACACAAATAGGAAAAAGATATTATGCTTTTTGGATTTTGAACTTTTTTATTATTTTCACAGTCTGATATAAAAAAACTGCATTCATAAATTCTCTTTAGAATCAAACAGTTTACAAGCACCATTTTTTATCCGTTGCACTGGTGAAATACATTTTCCAAATAAATACTACTTTGAAAATAGTAAAGCTTATATATAACTAGCTGCCCGTTAATTGCAAACTATTGGATGTAAATTAAATATATGAATAATTAATAAAAATTATCTTATGTCCTATCGACATAATCGACTTCTATGCCGGATTTAATTAAAATCCGTCCAGCCGTTTGACAGTGATTGATAGGCAAACATTCAAATAAACGTATTTTCGCATTTATAATATACTAGGTGTGCCCGCGGTTTTACCCGCGTATAATTTAAAAGAAATCGTTGATTGATGATTTATAATACTTCAGTATAAACAATATTTTTATCGGGCGGTCAGGTTTATGCGTCACAACTCACACAGCTCATTAGCCAACTACATCTATAGTCATAGGCCCTAGCCGAGTGTTGACTTATATTAATTTTACGTTATCTCCCAAACTATATCCTTCGTCCAAATAACATGCTATAAAGGGCAAAGTTTATCTACACAAAATTGTCTTGATGATGAAGTAACTTTCGTTCATAAGGATTAATATGCCATCCTTAATAATAATTCTCATAAATGACTTTTCAACTTTAAATAAAAAAAACACAAAATACCTTATTGTGGCTTATGTATAAGAAATAGGCATATAGTATCCCGGAATTTTTTTAGATGTACTAAGGAGCAATATTTTTGTAGAACATTGTATTTACGTATCACTAAACATTACGCCAGCGCACGCCGATAAAGTAGTTCGAGTGCGCGTTTCGTCTGACGTACTTAGCAAAAATCAATATTTAAGGCCAGCTGAGAGGTAGCTAATTCTAGATAGCCTATACTATTCCACGTGAATCTGGCAATCATATGCAAAAACAATTTTTCGAATCCGATTCGTAGTTCCAAAGATTAGCGTGTTTAAATAAACAAAAAACTTTTCCGCTTTATTATATTAGTATAGATATTAGAATAGCTGGTGCCCGTCCGCTTTTTTGGACGTAATTCTTTTTTACATCGCTAAATCAACTTCGATGCCATATTTTATTTTTAGAAAATGTCCAGCCCTTTGAACGTAAATGATGGACAAACATTTTAAACAAACGTACTTTAATATTTTTATATTATAGCTTAGGTTTTACAAAAATAACACCTAAATTGTCCATTATTTATTTACTCGTAAAATAAACGCGTAGTAATTCGAAATACAGTTCGATTCATTAGAGCACATTCGATCGTTCAAACGAAGCATCCAGTCGAGAAATATTTACATTGAAATGAATTTAAACGAGATATGAGCACGCGTCAATCCGCCCACGACATGTCAACTTATTTTTATCTACGTCAGTTAAGTTCATAACAGAAATATTATATTTATGATTAAATAAAGGTTTAACGTTATTAAGCCAGCGTATAATATTTCTATTGAATACAACTCACCATTAATTCAGCACCAAGGGGTCATAAATTACACGGTAACATATGAACCTACCGAGTTTATTGGTGCTCGCTTGGAACTGATTGAAGGAAATTGAACTGTTAGCGGATTCAATTGAATTTCATAAAGTTAAATACATAATTTATGAACAAAATGTTAGTATTTACCTCTAAGATACACTGTACAAGTTATACTATACAAAACTTAATATTGTAAGTAAAAATTATTATAACTGAAACTTTTACTTACGAAGCTAAGTGAACCTTATAGGTATTTATAAATCTTTTCACTTGGTATATTTCCAATATGTAGTCGAAAGTCGTTAAAATTTCTTTAAATAAATCTCTAAATTAACTAACATGACGTTATTTTACCTGCAAAATACGCTATGTAATAAAAGTGATTATTGATATTTGATTTTTCGGGGCAGTTAAAAATGTTATATTTACTAATAAAAATACTGAAATAGTAAATATGCAGTTAAGTGATTTAAGTATTAAATAGTAAAAATGTTTTAGTATTGATTACTCAGACACACCTAATTAAGCGTTGTTTCAGGTATTTGTATATTTAACTAAGAAATTAATTTGCCGACTACAAACGTTAGTAAAGGTTATAATTATAATATACTGTAGCGTTAAAGTCACGAAAACAGAAAGCTCAGCCATGTAGCTAAAGAGTTTATTTAATATAAATATATTAGTTGTTTTTTAATAAATTGCCAACTCACTCTAGTTACTTTTTCAATTTTATTATAAGAAAAACAGCTTCATTCTTCGCCTGAAAAATAATAATTATACATAGCCGATTTTGCAAGCGCAATGACGATAATATAATTTCAACATCACTCAATATTATTTAAACTTGAGTTTAATTTAAACATTAATCTATATATTTCTTCACGTTGTACTTTGTATCTTAATTTATGAAAGTAACTTTGTTTAAAACGACTCTCATTAACTAGATATTAAACTATGTTTAAAGTAACTTAACGGTGTCACATAAAACGACTCTGACTTACATAAAATGCATACTTTAGTTCCTTATTACGATTTCATTAATAATTATTTGCGCCGTTGAAATTGATTAAGCTTCTTAAAAGCCTTAAACGAAGTACATAAAAACTAGCTGTGCCCCACAGTTTCACCCATGTTAAAGTTATTCGATAAACTCTCTACCGCGCTGCCGCTAACGCACTCGTTTAGCCAGTTATTTTTTAATTTGGGTTGGTTGGTTGGTTAAGTGACGTTGTAGCCGAAGATACGCCAAGCCTAGTGGGGAAACTGGCTCTCAAGTGCAGCTGCCGGAACACCCCTACAGGTGCTTGGTGACAAATTTACAACATGAGAGTGGTAGCTAGTCAAGCGGGCATTAGAAAAAGCCCTACCACCATGCTCTGGTTTCATCACGATGTTTTGCTTCGCCGAAAGTTTAGATTCATTGCAGGGATTCGAACTCACATCGATCGACACGATGTCCATACACGCTACCACTAAGCCATCATTGCTTCAAATTGCTTGCTGCATTGCTTATCATTGCTGCTCCACTCCTTAGAGTCGTACCGTGAAGTTATACACCTTCCTCAATAAATAGACAATGCAAAAAAACATTTCTTTACCCACCACATACACACAAACTCACAAAATCACACTATATCACTATCACTGTATCACACTATATCTTCATAACTGTAGTATAGATTGCAGTGGATTTGATTTCATGAAAATACATGTCTAGCAGACGCTGCCGAGAATTGTAATGCACTAACTTCAGCCCGCGACTTCGTCTGCGTGACTTGAGAATTGGGTCTTTACTGAGATAAAAGTATCCTATGTGCTAATCCAGGTTATAAACTATATGTGTACAAAATCTGTTCAGCCGTTTTTGCGTGATTGAGTAACAAACAAACTTACTTTCGCATTAATAACATTAGTAAGGATTATATTCCATTATCATTAAATCAATTTCTGCAATAATTATGTGTGGTGAATGCAAAATCCGACGCAATTGCATTTACTCCATCTAATCCCTAAACGTGACGTGTCATCATCGATGTTAAATACAACATATCGGAATTAGTAAAAAGCAAATTCTTCACTGCGTTCCCTTTGGCTTCAAAGTGAAACAACTTTCGCGTCACCTAGTGTAAGCTGGTTACTATAAAGACCCATCGCGAGTGTTCACACAACTAGCCAAAATGTTATAACGTAACGTAATTGAATGCATAGAGAATAAACAAACAAATAAACATTATTTTTATATATGTATAGACTTTTATATCCTATCAATTATGGTATGACATAAACTTTCCATATACAAAATTTTATAAGAATTGGTCAAACCGTTTTTTAATTAAATCCGGACATACAAACAGACAGACAATTTTTTTGAAATGTCTATCAGGAAATATGAAAAAAGTGTACAGACAGAACTATCGATTTATTAATATATATATATATATGCGCTAAACTATTTTAAAGTTGTAAGCACTGGTAAATTAACGATTGCAGTTCATAGCGAAATAACAGAGTTTTCAAATTGACACAGAAACCTATTACATTGACAGATGTAAATTCCTAAAGACGACTGTAGATTTCCCCTGTCGGAATGATGTATGGACCTATAGAATATCGAAGATTTATACTAAGGTTTTGCGTTTACTGCATTCATTACAATTGCATATGTATGATTTATCAAATTTTACATGTATTTAACATGTCTATGTAGGTGTTTAGTGACGTCATATCGAAAATATACAATCCGGGAGTAGAAAACTTTTGGCAAATTGTTTTATAAATATACGTTGCAAATAATACCGGTTAATTAACACTTATTCATTAAATATATTTGCCTCCCAAACAAAACATATATGAAGTTATTTAAATGTAATTTGATTAATATGGTTGGATATAACGCGTTGAATATCTTGCCGTTTTTTTTTTTTGAATTTTTTTTTCATATTTTTTTTTCTGTTTAGGTACCGCACAGACTATCACTCGACTGCGTAGTGTGAGTTTTTGATACGATATAAAATTATTATGATTATATTTAACACTTGGTATTTTGGGAGATGTAATAATAACCATTTAATATAATCACGCCTTTAAATATTATATATGATGCTTTTTACTGATTTCTTTAAAGATATTTACAAGTATTTAACAAGAAAAGGAGTTTCAATTTAAACTTTCTGAATATGAGTAACTTAAATGCTAAGATATTATTGTCTAGGGTAATCACTTTTAATCTCTATGTTAACAAAATCCAATTTACATAAAAAAAAATACATTTTGAATAATTATTTTGGTGGAGTGTGATCTTCACAAGTGTTTCGTCTGGACTTAATTACAACAAAGGAATCTAGATTTTGAAATAAAAATATGACATTTATCACAGTGTCAACTGTCCGCTGTCAAAATAAACTGACATTTTAACATTAGAATGAGTAGCGCACGCGTAATAATACGATATTATTATTAAAATAAATCGCGATTTTCAATTTTACTTATATTATTGACAATTCTTATAGCTTATCAATTGCGGCGATATATACTTCCAGTGTATAAAATTTCAAAAAAATGAATAAAGTCTTTTTGAATTAAATGCAGATATACAAACAAACAGACAAAATAATTAAATAACAAATTTGTGTTCAATGGCCTATAGAATAGCTATCTATCACAAAATTTGTTAAAAAACACATCTACGTATAGAACTATAGATTCATTAATATAGTTAGAGAACACTCTCCTATTTATTATTAATATATACTCAGTAAGCGCTTGTAAGCTTGATAGCGTTGTGTGCAGTGCTTCAATTAATTAAATAAATTGTTATATGCCAAAAATCCTTCAAAAACTTAAATTAATCGTAACTTCATCTACTGAACAATTTTTTAAACAAATCTTGAAAATATTTACTTTACTATAATTATAAAAACTGTTAAAAAAATTGATAGAGTATCAGTGGCGTAGCTATCGGAGGGCTAGAAGGTGCCGTGCACCGGGGCCCTCAAGCTCAGGGGGCCCTCGGACCCTGACGAGCAAAACCTCAAACATTCTCAAATTTCTCCCATCCTAAGAATATAAATATAACAGATAGCAACACGAGTTTAATTATGGCAACTCAGTTGAAATAAATTCATAACTTGTAGGGAATTCCCCTGAATTCTTTCTGGGTCTGTACTAGACACAATAATAGCTCAATTAAATACACGTTTTACTGGTATGAGTGCAGTCTGTCAAAGATTCAACTTTCTAACACCAACTTTTTTACTAGATGTAGATTAAGCAACTTTATTAAAAAAGTGTGACCAGTTCCAAAGTAAATATACAGATATAATAGGCCCCAACGTTTCCCCATAATTTCTTAATATTTACCATCTAGTTCTATATGAATTAACCCAAGCATGGACTGTTCACCAATTATGTAAGGAATAATGCGCAAATATGGAGTGCTAGAATGTGACCCTACGGAAGTATTTACAGCAATGTTATTATTCTATATAATTCCTGTCACTTCTGCAGCAGCTGAAAGATCATTTAGCAAATTAAAAATAATAAAGGCATATTGAAGAAATAGTGTGGGCCAAGCTCGACTCCGACATTTATCGCTAATAGGAATTGAAAACAAAGCCACATCAGGCCTGGATTTAACCGAAATCATTAATACTTTTGCAAAAAAAAATAAAGCTAAGAAAAGATTATAAAAATAGCTTATTTTATTATTAGCTGGTAGATCAGACGTTCATCAATAAGCCCTTTCATTTTTTCTACTTCATTTTATTACCTATTACCTACATTATTAATTGTAATCTACGTCGTTATTTTTTAAATTATCTACCTACTACGTTACTTTCGTCTTCCATTCCGGTTCCGGCAGTTCTTAAACTCTTCACAGCTGTTTTTTTTTACGCAGGATAAGCAAGCATTTGGCCGCGATCTCACCTGATGGTAAGCAACGATGCGGCCGACGATGAAAGATGCTTGCCTAGAAAATACCTGTTCACTCTTGACTTAAAGACACCCAGGTGTACCTGTCAGGAAACAAAGACGCCACTAAGGTAGTTCATTCCCTGGCCGTCCGCATTACAAAAGTTGAAGCAAAACGCTCAGTACGAATTGGAGGAATCTAAACCACATATGGATACCATCTTTAAAATATTTATATATATTCATCAGTTTAAATAGGGCCCCAGTAGTTATTTTGCACCAGGGCCTTTGGTTACCTAGCTACGTCACTGTAGAGTATATAAAATACATTATTAATCGATAACATAAGGTATTTTGACGTTAAAACAAAACACAAGGTGAAGCTTCATCATCCATCTAAAGATATACGGCTAACCGCAGATGCTATGACGTAATCAAAGAGTTGATTAAAAGCTATTAAGTTAACGTTAGCTTTAATTAGGTTCATCTACAGAGATACTTATTAAACTGTACTGTCAAGTATTAAGGTATTTGGTTTTTAATTGTATGTTATGACTTTATATATATATATATATATATATATATATATATATATATATATATATATATATATATAATCTATATCAATCATCAGCCGGTGTAGGCTCCATTTCGGTACTGTAAATATCACCGTATTTAGGCTTTTTAAATACGCATGTATGTGCTCGAATATTCGTCTTTAAGCAAGATACTAAAACCATTAAACATTATCAATTATTTAATATACCACTTGCAGATAATAATATATTGAAAAATACTTCCTTAGATATTTGATTGACGAAGGCGTTACTTTGCGGAAATCCATCGCAAATAATTATCCGAATTTTTTTGCTATTTTTACACATTTATTTATTTACTAATTTATTTAAATTCAAACATTTTATCTTGTAGGTAGCTGAAACTACTATTAATCTATTGCAGGTGGAGGGAGGTAGCATAGAAATTTCGGATAATTATTTTAAATACTTCCTTGTTTGGAATGCGGCATTGTAGTGATAAATTTATGTTTATCAAAACATATTG
The DNA here is from genome assembly GCA_947532125.1 of Saturnia pavonia. Taxonomy (NCBI): domain Eukaryota; kingdom Metazoa; phylum Arthropoda; class Insecta; order Lepidoptera; family Saturniidae; genus Saturnia; species Saturnia pavonia. The sequence goes on from OX383904.1 coordinate 15,342,229, forward strand.
ACGAACAATAACTTCTAGTTTTTACATACATACGAGTATATGTATTTATTATATATTTTGTACATTAATATTACGCCTATATGCTTCTCGTTATACTTTTAAAAAGCTGTTAAGTTTTTTTTAACTACCGTTTATAATTTGTAACTAGTCATCAAATTTATATATATAGTATATTATGCTGCAGTAATAACTTGTTATTTGTGAAATAATTAAACTGTTATCTGTCGTCGTACGTTTTTAAATTAAGTAAATATAGAATCATTCTAAACATGACTAAATGAAATACACGTTTATTGGCAAATATATAAACTACATTATGCATTAAAATATGCATTAGACCATCGGTTTTCAAGGTTTCCCGTCACAGACATTTAATTCAACATGCCGCGTAACGAATTAAATTCATTTTCGCAGATCACAACTACACGATTAACAAACTGCTCTTAAATGCGACTACCGTAAATTATTCGAATGGTCAAAGTGATGATGGAAAACAAGTAAAACAAAATGAGTCGTGGTAGCCGAGTGGTAGAGACTGGCGGAATATCAATTGGATTCACGCAGGTTCGAACGTCGTCATGTACCAACGAATCTTTCGGAATTCGCGTATATTTACTGATTCAAATTGGTAACACTATCGGCTCTCGGTGAAGGAAAAAATCGTGGGGAATCCTGAACGCTCGAGAAAGTTCTTGTAGTACTGCTTTATGTAGGAAAAAATATAGATCTGGTGATTTCTCGGCGTTTTCTATCGCCGATACGCCATGGGCTGGCGTTATGACTAAGCTCGTGCCTTCCCTCAGGAAAAAGTCTCATTGCCCTGCAGTGGGACGCTTATATGCTGGTATTATTAAAATAAGTAAAAAAGCCAAAAAATAAAAAGAAAATATTCTATTGTAAGTAATAAATATTTTCCGATAACTGTATAAATAGAAATCAAATATCGATAGTAACTTTAAAGACGTTATTGTAAACGCTATCCCAGTACAACTATTGCGATTTGCATATTCATAGGTATTTAAATATTTCCGTTATTAACAAATTATTTTGTAAAGATGAATTTTATGAGCCTTTTATCAAACAAATAATAGTGTTGACATTAATCCATCTAACTTTTATCTTGAAACACTGGTTACAATAGGGAAGAGGGTCATAACCTATTTAAATGAATTTGCTAAAAAGATCATAATAAAAGCGATATTATCTATCAATCTATACATATCTAATGCAAATTGCAGACCACTGATTATGATCTCGCGCCAAACAGAGCTTCTTGCTTTAAACATTAACGTCTCCAACTCCATACAGAACTCCATTATTATTACGTTGATTAATACTGCTGAAATCCTCGTTAAATTGTGGGTAATTGTGGATACAATTACTAGTATTAATCAAAGCAAGAAGTTGGCACTGGATAGTCCAGTCAGAACGTGTATTAATGACCTACCGAGTCTTTTGACAGAAAAAACATAGAACATAAAGTCTACTATATATATATAAAGTCTAGATGCAAGAACTACCACAATTAATATATGAATATGTGGGTCCAAAGCCTTGGTGCATACAAAAAACGTGCACCAACAAACGCAACATAATGACACTGTCTGCCTCTAATGGAGGACTGTAACAAAAAGCATTTAACGACTACAAAATTGATGAGTTCTCTTACCGAAAATTGCTTTAATATCCCGACTAGAGCGTGACCTGGGACTGGTCGACGGATTATACCAAGATAACATTTGCGGTCACGTAACTCTCACCTCGTACATCGTAGAGTTAAGTTTTCAGAATATCAATGTAAAGGTATAAATGTAACTACTACAGTTGCGAATACTTTTTTTATCGTCTACAACAGATTTGCGTGACTCAGCGTACCACAACAGACTGATTTTACCCTTCACCATGGTAATAGTAGCGATGTTGAATATCGCTGATATTTGATACTTTATTTTGTCACTTCATATGAAAATTATTTTAGAGTTCATTGTCTTCGTACAAGATTTGAAAAACGTAAATAAATACTTCAACTGACTCTTTGTTTAGTGATCAAGTAGCATCGCGATTCAGATAACTTTTTGAAAATGTGTATCCCAAGTTAATCAGACCTATGTGATATGTATTCTACATCTAAGACAATAATAATACCAATAAGTAGCAATACCAATAGGTAATAATGACTGAAATTGTCTAGAAATTAAAGAAGTCTTAAGCCGTTATAACACAAAAATTTTGAAGATAATAGAAATACTGTCATGGAACAATAAATTCAAATAACTTACAAATTTTATTTCAATGCTGTATTCACTTTTACAACGTTCGACTCGAGATTTGTTATTATTATTCAGTGTGCTATCTAGTCTGTGAATCGAATTGAAAAAATAGTACTACCAAAACAAACGTGTCTCCAAAATTTCCAAAAAACGTCATTATATGCTGAGATAATTCAACATCGTCGTTATTATTTCCTTAACTGTTTTCATTAAATGTTACAACGTCATTAACTTGTTTTTTACTCTTTCACAATTTTTCGGAAGCTTTTCGAAAGGTTACAAATGGAAAGTTGGTGATTGGCACCGCAGAAGTAAGTCAGTCGACCTTTAACAACATTGTCTACACGTGTTTAAATGATTCAATTAATGAAAAGAAATAACATTATATTTTAAGTTATGGTAGTAAAAAGCTAATTGTACACCCGATGATACATCGCTACGGTAATGACAGAGAAAAAAGAAACAAAAGTTGAGAAATGCGTCAAGTATGCGCATACGCCGCTCAATCTTCTCGTAATGTCATTTGTCGACGGTCAAACCGCAACGCAACTACGAAACACATCCTGAGATAAAAAGAGATAGTAGATATACCCATCTCTGAAGCCAAGTCGTGAGGTAACGTTCGACTTTAATTACTGCGTTTACAGACACTTGATTTACGAATCGCTTAATTTGAAAGTGTTGATTTAAGTATTCATGTTGGAGTAAAGACAACTTTTTCAGGAGTTATAACCACGATATAACATAAATCTGAGATTTCATATAAACTGTTCTCGATATGAAAATGTAACGAAAGGCATTTATTTGTTTATGTTGCAATTAATTGAAATTCCAACGATGAATTATGGTTTATGAATAATAAAAAATACATAAACAAAAAAACTCACTAATTGCTGTCCAAACTCGATGGCCTCGCCTGCTTTTGGTATCTACGTACTAATCATTAAAATTCAAACAGATGTAACGAGCTTTGGCATTACAAGCACTAATACAACTAATATTTAAGAACACAAAAATTACTTGTCCACGTTTGATGAGAAAAATCCAATAATGTTTATAAAAGTTTGGTTTTCTCAAAATTTTATGTTCCTGTGTAGTATTTCTTCAGTCACTGTAGTACAGAAATCTTAATAATTAATGATATTGTAATACTGACTGGATTAATTTCAGATTGTTGAATATTATTTTCCATAACTGGGGTCCAAAACAATATTCTATCAATAGTCCAGATTCTGACTTGTGTCGTAATCAAACAGGTTGAGCATTACACGATACAGCAGTTGTCCCACAATACCATTTAAATTCTACAACTACATCCTCATTCTCATAATTGGATAAACAGCCTATTCCCCGCTTGCGTCACGAATTATCCTTCACTAGAATAACTTCAAGACTCGTCACGTGTAAATCGATTACTATGCTTGTAACAATAACTCACATTAACTGACCAAACGATAAGAGTATAACATGCAATTAAGATCAACTCACTTGTTTCAGACTTGGCAGCGATAAGGCAGTTATTGGACAGTGAAACTGGAGCCACGACCTGCCCGAGTTGTAACATGCCCTTTGATAAAGGCAAAAAGAGAAAACTCATCGACACATGCGGACATGAGAGATGTTACTCCTGCATGTTCAGGAACGAGACATGCCCAATTTGTGCTAGGAACAGCCAAGGGAGACGTCAAGTTATGGAGAGATATACGCCATCGCCCCAGCGGCCAGACGATTGGCAATCCCCTCTGCGACTGCCAAAACCTCCGAAACAACCCACCAACTTGGTACAGAGCTGTCCAACACCACCGCATACTAGACGAAGATTTTTCCTCAGTCCGAAATCATTAAGAAGCCCGTTTGGACAGCGTGCGCGTCATTCGCACGATAGCCATGTGCCTCTATCAGGTAAGTTCTTTAATTTACATATCTGTAGGATGCAAATAACCGCTTTGCATCGTCGCGTTGCGCAAACTGTTGACTAGGCACGCAACCAACCAGGCTCCATTGATGCCATTGTGAAGTCTCATTCACAAACAAGCCGCATAGCTCCTCTCAGATAGACTTGTTTAAGTGTTTTTGGTAAAGCGAAGATGCTTGTACCGTAAATAACTGCGAGTGACAGTTGCGACATGAGGCACCCACGCGCCCTCCGCCGGATGTACGTAGGGGTTCCGTAGGACCGGTTGTCTGTCTAGTGTATTTATGGATTTGAATACAAATTCTTTTGCAATTCTACGTAGACAGGCTGGCTGCGAATTTTATTAAACGACCGAAGTTTACTTGAAATGAATATTTCGATAGTTATCTTTACTTTTAATAAAACCTGTATGCTAGTTGTCCATTTGACTTTAAATTGGAAACGAAAGTGTCTATTACTTAACTATTAAAGTTTTAATAAATTGTTTTCCTTATTAATATTTTCCTGGCATTGGTAAAGATTTGTCCTATTACAACTTCTAATTTTGCTGATTGTTAAGATCATGGTTCATAAACGTTCGAAGCTAATTAATTCGTTTTCGCATATCTTGTACGAGTTATTTCCAGAAAATTGCCATTCTTTGTTAAAATATATTCTTCGTTGTTATTAGAGGATATTGGACTATACATTTTTAGTATCGTTAGGACCAACCAAAGATCTGAGAAATGAATCGCTTAAGATCGTTTTAATAGGAATATCAAAGCTTATCGCTCAGGGATGGTCAATTTTTCTGTCAAAGAAGAAGTGTAAAAGAAAAAAAATGGTTACATCTCTGACTGTATATTAACTTAGAAAGAAATAAAAGCATCATCATACTACGTATTCTACAGGTTTACCAGAAGAAGGTCCAAGAAGCGCTGGCTGGCATAGCCTGGTCTTCAATAAGATCAGGTCGCTTTGGTCCGCCCACTCTTCAGTACCACAAGGCCTCAACCAATTGACAGGCACGGTCATCATTAGTTATTGGAATGTGAATTGTATACCGAACAAGAGTCGAAATTAATTATGATTTATGTTGCTGTTAATATGGCAGTAAAGTTTTTTAATTTTATTACTACATAATTAAAGTGATTTCTATCAGTTCTTGTTAATGGTATATTAAAATGTCTACTAATTTATGAATTTATCGGTATGCGGCTGATAATCTAAAGCAAATTTTATTCCAAAAATATAACATCGGTTTATAATCGTAAGATTTTTATCTTTAATTTTGAGAAAACTCAATATGTTTTCATAGATATTGCAATAACAATACATCTCCAATGAATTACGTAAATAATTATCAATACTAGAATCTAAACTCTTTTTAAAATTAATAGAATTTAAAGCTATTGGGATTTCTATTCTACAATTTAATTATTATTATGGTTACCAAGGACATTAATTTGATTGGTTATATGTTAAATCACTTTTGCTACTTTGATATCGGTATTCAATCCACATTCCACTGCATTCGATTAAGCACGGTCGATGCCCGATTCCTGCACATCTTATTTGCCTGTTTGCATAAATTCCGCAGTTGTTTCAATTCATTTGACAAAGCGCTTTGTTCAATTTTACATATGTGTGTGTGCGTGTGTTATTTACGTGGTTTTTGTCCACGGAAAATGCTTATTATGGAATTTCAGTTTGTTTTGACATTATAAATTTTAGTTGGGTTTGGAACTTTTATTTGGATTTGTAACTAATATTGATTTATTTTTTGCTTTGAAATTTGTTGTCAACCCTACTAAGTTGTAAGTTTGTGTAAAATGTTGTTAACATAACAAAGACACACATGACCTAAAATTTGCGCTAATGTTTACCATATTCCATCGACATAATCGGATATACTTATATAAAATGTATGTTTGTAAAATAGTACCTACTTTTTATTCATTTCCATTTTATTAAAAATCTCATCTTCAGGTGCATTTTTACCACACCTAATAACTGCCTTATTGCCCTGAGTTATTAATATTACTTACTATTTTAAAAACCCTGTAAAAATGTCTTTAATTTTGCCGGTTATTCAATTCATGTTTTTAATTTCAATTTTCACAGGTTTTATTCACAATGTGTAACATGAAGCACAAACGAAATATTTTGGAAAGGCCTTTAAATTTAATATTATTTATGGCCAAGATAAAATTAATTTTAATGACGTAACTGTACTCAATGTATCAGTGTTACAAAGTGCGAAGTTGTATGTTGTAAATTATTGATTGGCTGATTTAAATCCGTTAACCTTTTGTAAATACTGTTAACATTTTTATTATATATGAATGAACCCGTAACAAGGCATGATTCACTGTTCCGTTTTTAAGCACAAAATAAAAATGTATAATCAACATTTGATTCTCACTACGGTAAAAGAATACAGTGACAAATATAAGGAATGTCAAGGTTTTTTATATAATGGTATTAGTAACGGGTATGAAGTCCACCAGATTTATGTAAATGTCACAGAAGACATTTTGTCACATCAATCACTATTTAGCTCCTAACTGAAATACCCTTTGTAGCAGTGCATATTCTCAACCACACATCCTTCAAACCAGAATACATCACAGTAAATATTATTTAATATTTATTTTGTAACTTGGGTCCAAAAAGAGTGGAAATACTCTTAATATGTACGACACAAACTTTTAGGGCATTTTATAAAAGATGCCTTGATCCATTTCCTAAAGGTTAAACTGATTTAAAATTGTTTTATGTTGAAGGTTATGTTAGCCACATTCTGTTTACAAGTACTGTAGTACTTACAGCATCTTCAATTGAACCTCATATCTTGCAATTTAGTGATTAGCGAATTTATTGCGAAATAAATAATTCAAATAAGATTCTTTTAGAACAAAATGCTTAAATTTCCAATTACTTTTTAGTGCAAATCGTATATAAATAGGACAACATGAATATTTTTTTACTTGAAACATAAAATAAGATAATAATTGTATTATCTGTTGACTTGTAAATAAATAATTACTTAAGCATTAATTTATAAACAAAAACAAGACATTCTAAGTTATTTGGTATTATCTTTAGACGTAAAATTAATTCCACGAGACAAAGCCGTTACAATCATGTCATTTCGTCGACGTGAAACCTTACTAAAGCTGGTAGGAGTTTCAAGGCCGCTCCGGTTTACTAATGTTACATAAAGTGAATTGTACTGTTTGTGGAGCGAGGCGAGAGCCGCCCTCGGTCCTGTTCTCCAATCCAATTGACAAGTCACACCTTCGCATTCATCGGAACAATATGAATATAATATCGATCTAGAAAAAATCAACACTAACATGTAGGGTTGCCAACAAAGGTTAAAATTCCCGATCAGAATCTTTAAGGTCTAAAAACTTAAGAAACCTTCCTATATAATATTATAAATTGTAGGAGTATTTTGATTCATAATTGTCATAATTTGAAAGTCTTCATTCTTTCGGAAATGAATAAAATCATAATGAATTCCAAGGAAAAGCTGCTACTCCGTCTTTTTAAAACTTTTACTTACACGTACTGCATTTTAGCAATCTGATGATACGATATACGAGTAGTTGTACTGATGACAGGGGAAATAATTTTATGGTTAGTGATGCTTTATGGTTTTAGATCTTAAGAAGTTGTGTGCTAGTCTCGGGGATACTATATTAAATTTCTTAAAAGTATATAGTAACAGACCCGAATAACAGAACAATACATTCATAGTAAGGCTGGCAACCCTAGTACGGTTCAATAAGTGTACGCTATTATACACAAAAATCTCTAGTCTTAATAATACCATTAGTTATATTGTGCATAGCCCCAAGAACCGTGATAAAATTACTCTTAGCGTGAATTCTCCAATTTGTGTAATACAACGTTTAATTAATAAATATACCAGATATTACGAAAATTATACCACTTTAAAAAGTAGGTAGTTAATTAGGTACACACATTTCGGCGACTGACCGTTAAATTACATCTAATTCACACGTCGTATACAATTAGACGTCTACGTATGTAAGTTGGTTCGATATCGCAGCTTCCGTCAGCTGCGGTGTGAAAAACGCCATTAATACACCGTTGTGTTAGTTTGAACTCTGTTTTCTACGGTCGACATGGTACAGTGCGAAAGGATGCTTCAGACCGTCCATAAAAACGCATGTTTTTATTTGAAACAGTTATATAACTATGGTAAAGTGTGTGTTAGTAATATGGTTGTTTTAACCTTACAGTTTTTTTTTTCTATTTATCCTCTTTAATTTTTTTTCATTTCGGGAATATTTCAACTTCAATTGCGGTTAATTTAAATAATAAAAATTGCGAACCTGCAAACATGTTTACAGCTTACTAATTTGCATTTTTTGTGAAATATCTAAAACATAATAATTTTCTTTTTAAATAATTTTTTTTCATAATAGGATACAGAAATATAAAACTTGCCGTTTGTCTGTTGGTCTAAGTTAATTAACCTGAGTACTTTATATTTTAAAGATGTTTTAATGTTCATGGAACTTTGAATTAGTTTTGAACAAAAATCGCACATGACGTTTCGTCAGTCTGACCGTACACTTAACAGTCAACCTTGGCAGTGTCCGTCCATCCATGGCCCCGACGGATAGCAGGTACAACAATCGCCCGTCACGGTAGTATCTGACATTTCAAATTGAATCATTGACTACAATATGATGTAAAGACTCATGTCACGGCCGATTTTTTGTCGCCGTCCGCGTCTCTATGCTATATTTATAGACGTTTTTCACGTTCGTTGTGTTACGTTTGCAAATTTTTTACACCAATTTAGTGTCAACGCAAATATAATTGTGTCGATCGGTCGTGCAGAAAATTTTGGAACGGATAGCCGGGGGATATATTTTTTGTCGCTTTTACAAAACAAAATACGTTATAAAGTAGGTACTTATAAAGGTCAAGTTCTATCACTATTGCTCTGTGGATAAAGAACAGGTGTAAAATACCATGTTGATAAAAAAAACTGGCTGTGCCCCGCGATTTTAACAGCGATAAATTTCTGCTACACTTCTATGGGTCGTAGTGTGAATATATCATAATCTTCTTCAATAAATGGGCTATTAAAGCAAGAACTTTCTAAATGCGTCTCACTAAAGCTTAACGAAGTTAGTCTCTATGAAGATTTTACATATGTAGTCGCACTCGCGATTTTGTTGGGCGCAACTGACTGCGTTTATCTATCTTATCTGCCTTCAAAGTAAGTCTAGAGAGCGAGGCAAGCTGGAGTAAATACTCAGTACATAAAATGAGGAGCCTGTAAGAAATGTAAGTAACAAAGCCAAGGCAGTAACGACACCGGTCTAACTCGATCTGAACGCAGCGTGGGATTCAACGGTTTTTGTTGTTTCACATCGCGACACGATGTCATATTGAATCATATCTAAATATGAATTTTCATAGTACTCGAAACGTTTTAAAGTTCAAATTTATAAAAAAAAGCTATTATCTACTTTCTTTTTTTACAATAAGTAAGTTGTATACAAAGTATACATCTTATATTCGAATAAAATATTGATTACATTTATTTATATAAAAGTCCTGTAATTATCAGCAAAGAATAAAATATGTACTTAATATATAGTTTTATTAATATTGCCGTAATTAACAGTTTTTATCCTTCATCACTCTTTAGAGATATTCCAAATGAAATTCTAATAAAACCTCATAGACATAATGTATGAAGTTGTCTTATATATCAGCCACTCCTTGTATAGAAGTTACCGGTTACAACTTTACAATTGTAATTATGAAGAACGACCAACGTTTTCTATAAATTTGTTTCTCATTCATCAATACTAGAAATGGGAAAAGGAATAGAGACTTCATTATACAGTACTTAATGTTAGTATTGTAAAAAATAAGTACATAAAAAACACTACCTGTGCCCCGTGTTAAATTTATTAGACGAACTCTCAACGGCGCCGCCGCCAATGCTATCGTTGTACCACTTCGCGTACTTGCTTACAGCTTTTCAGATTGGTTGACGTTCATAGTTACTTGAAATGATTGTTTTATCAATCATTTTTATCTCTTAATTATATATATTTATTTCACTTTATTTGATTTCTCATTTATTCATTTATTGTGTTTATGCTCCTTTCCGAAGGCATCTCATCTGTAGGTAATTTACTATTTTAAATATTGTATTACAAACTTCTTTTACATTCGTATATATATATATAATAAGTATGTCGTATAGTAATATTGTATTTTGGCTGAAGAACTTTTTAAATTTAAAATATGAACAAGACGGTAAAATAATTGAAAACATGACGGATGGATTCTGAATCTTAAATGAGATTTGTATAAGTTTATTTATAACTATTATTCTATTTATTGTTTTGACTCGCACATACCTGTCTGGAGTCTATAAAACTTATTTTGTTATAACAAGAGACCTCTCGAATTATAACTGATATTCGAAGGAGTTGGAACCTTTTACTCAACAATTATTATAAAACGAATGAAAAACCTGGCGGATGCATTCATTCATGCTGGCTTGAGGAAGCAGATATAAAAATAGAACAGAATGGAGTTCTAATTAAACACAAACTTCTCACGACGAAATTTTACTAACAGATCATTTACGGATATATTCAGAACTTGGACATTTCTTACTAGTGAAGGTGTTACTATCATTAATAGACTTTAATAAGGTACTCTGTTTTTATATTTCATTTAATGTTAATGCCTTCGGAATACACTTATTAATCTATTTTCCATTTTCATTTCCATAACCCCTTTTAATATATTTATTTTCTGGTATATTATACTTATTTAATTGTCCACGTGACATACTGCTCCGCTCCTTAGGGTCGTAGCGTAAAGTTATATAGCCTATACTATTCCTCATGAATCTGGCTATGATATACAAGTGGAATTTTTCGAAACCGACTGGTAATTCCAGATATTAGCGCGTTTGAACAATCAAACAAAAATGCTTTAGCTTTTTTTATTTGTAACATGTTGTTAATGTCCACATACATTGTTATAATAAAATATGACTCAATGTGACAATATCTTACATTCTTATATTCTTTCAGTCGTGTTTATTGTGTTTTAATTATTAAAATAATTAAACAGTCCACATAAAATATCGAAGTACCTTCGATTCATTATCCAAATAATATCGCTCATCCCTCCAGTAAAACGTTTCTATTCAGATAGCGTAACGTTAGAAAGTTAAGATTGCCATGTTTGTTGTCGCTCGTTCCACGTTTTATCTCTAGAGTGTCGGGTTAAAATCGCGGAACTATGCGTTCTTGTTCCCACGACGCGGTTTCCGTAGGTGCATCGCGTCTATGCTTACACCGCAGACCGCTGCCGCCGCACCTTAACCTTCATTAAGCTTCTATATATAGTTATTGAACATTATAAAGGTGTTAACAGCTACGATTGGTATGATCTTTCATCCATTCATTAACTGACTTTTATTTTCGTTTATTCAATGGATTTATTAAATGCATATAAAATATCCTATGATAACTATTTTAAGAAAGTTAAGGCACAGAGAAATCTGTTTGTAGATTTCTCTCTACTTAAGGCAGCCCCACTAGGAGAATTCCAAGCCGTAAAGCAAAGCTGTAAAAGCCGTAAAGGCTCCAGGGCCCCTAAATAGTCAAATCGAAAAAAAAAAAACTAGGGAAATCTCTACACCCTACAGAAGATCGCAGCCAAATAACCATGTGTTATGTTCCTGCGGTGAGTAGGGTTTCCAGAGCTCCTTATGAAGGGTCAATATAATAAATAACTATCCGTGGTATGCAGATAAGAGAACCTCAGCATATTATGGTTATAGAATTTCAGATTTAATTAGTAACTTGGAGCAATGATGGCTCAGTGGTAGTGTGTTCGGACAACTCGTCCCTCGACGTAGGTTGGAATTATACGAGCCTGGTGCAGGAAAATCGTGATGAAACCATAGCATGGTGGTAGGGTATTTGCTAATATATTTTCTCGTGTTTTAAAAATTCCCATGGGCTTCCCGTGGGCTTGTGTAGTGCTTGCGCCTTTGTGCCTCCATCCAGGAACAGACTTCCCGAGCTGTAGGACTTTATGGATACGTTAAACTACAATGTATCATAAAGACACATAAATTCTCTATACATGTATACAAAAATATCTAATTCACAATTACTGGATGCATTAAAAACTTGTGTAACCTTGGCTCATTGTCTTAATTGCTTATGACTAATGGCGCCGTATGTAGGGTTGTCGATTGTTTGAAAGTATATATTTTTTTAGTTTTACTAAAAGTAAACAAAATCTAAGATGTATCCAAAACTTTTGCAATATTTATATTGTATACAATATATCTTATATATTTTATTCTATAAAAGAGTATGAATTGATTCTTAATAACTTGTTTAGAATAGCCTGGTGGTCGAATAGTTAAGCTGCGTAACTACATGTATGATTTTTTCAAAATTTTCGTACGTAATAATTATTTACACGACAAAAGAATGTCACTAAATAAACAACAACAAGTACACAAGTATGTTACCTAAAATAAAATATAGTAAATTTATTATTCTTTAAAATTATAACAATTAATATGTAGATATTTTATATTATTAAAAACACACATTCCTGGCAACCCCACTCGTGAGACTCGGTATAACATTAAATTTCCTCAATTAATTCATTTCCCGTCAACCGTAAAAACTAATTTCGTTCTTAGCACACAATGAGTTAAAGAAAGGTCGGTGCGAAAACAGTACTATTTTAAATAGCAATTATGAGATATTGTGATGTTCGTTTCCGATACATTATTATGGAAATTACGAGAAATGATGCATACAATGTTGTAAAGAATGGTATCGATTTGGAGTTTCTTTTGATTATTTAATTATTCGTATAGTTTTGATATTCACTTGTGTTACAATGAAATCAATTCCCAAGTGAATCGGTTCACTGTTGAACTTGAAAAAAAAAAGTACTTAATTATTAGTTATTATGTGTTGTAATGCGATTAGCTTGGCTAAGAAATAAAAAGGCAGCGTGTGAATGATATCTTCTTCTTCTTCTTATGGCTCGGCACCATTCGTGTATTGGGCCAGTGTCAAGTATTTTACAAGCCCGGTAAAGCTGTAAAAGCCGTAAAGGCTCCAGAGCCCCACCACAGGGTAACAGTATAGTCAGTTCGAAAAAAAAACAACATTTTGTCAACAAAGCGAGGGAAACGTATAACGCGAATTAAAATAATTAAACCGTACCGGGAATTAAACAAAACCAAATCAATAATATCATATCTAAAAACGTTTCAAGTGTTATGACGAATTCAGAATCCTAACAAGATGGCGGCTCCTTTGTTAGAACTTTCGAGGTAGTTTTTGTGGCATATCAGAACTCTCACTCAGTTATTATTTTCAATCCACTTCACTTGTATACAATAACCAAGCTTTATTATACAAAATGCCACCTATTTTACACAATACAGGATCCAAAAACACAAATTTATGAAAAATAAAAAACAAAAACCAATAAATAAAAAATAATAAAAATATTGCCGGAATGCAACATACACAAATACTGGACTGCGTTCATATTCCAACAAAAATACATCTATATTCACGATATATTAAATTTTGTTATCTAATTACAGTTTTCTTATTTTAAAACAATCTATGTGAGAGAAATTTGAACTCCCAATTTTTATGAATTAATAATCTTGGTTTCTTAAGGAATGTAATATTTTCACATCTTTACTTATGGCGTCATGAGCTGAGAGATTAATGAACTTTAATTCACTGGCCGAAGCTTCAAAGAAACCGCAAACACTTCATAAGTTATTGCTATTTACTTTAATCCTGAACTTAGGCTGGAAATTATTTACAAACATTATGAACTTAAATTGTAAACGAACAAACAACATACCTCTAATCTTGACTAATAACACAGGTTAACTACTTGTTCAGTAATAAATTTACAACGTAAAATTACAGTACATATTTATCCTATTTCATTTTTTTATGCAACATTTTATCTTACTTGTCCAATGTTTCATAACATTGATAATAGGATAATATAGTACGCATGGACCTGATGAACGATGGTTCTTCTTCTTCCTAACTTGGCAACTAGTCCTCTTTATTGAAGACCATTACCGGGTGAATATAGTGTCCTGTCTTAGATGATTTCAGTATCCTAACAAGATGGTGGCTCCCTTAATAAAACTTTCTAGGGAGTTTTTGTGGCATCTCGGAATTCATAGTCCATGTCATTATTTCAATCCACTTCACTGGTGCATATTAATTATTTTAGGTACGGCTAATATCTGCTGAAGTTTTTCTGCAAACGAATTTATATAATTTTTTTGGTATTTCATATAGTTATTATATTGTGCACGATTTTGTATGCATGTTTTTTATTGTTTTGAAATTTTGTAATATTTTAAATATCAGCATGTTATTATGATAGTAATAAATTTATCAATTTATTTAAAATAGGATCAGTGAGATGTATGGACGCAATTTATAAAATATTATATACACCCTATATTGAAACATTTTCCTAGCTAGAACTTTTAGGACGATATATACTGTGACAGATTTCATAATAAAATCATACTAACACTGATTCTTAGTAACGTCCAGCTCATTTAAAATAAAAAATAATACAACTTATTAATCTGAGTCTGTATATTATGGTTATATGAAAAAACATCAGTTTTAAAAGAATCTAAAACGGAAGGCACTTTTTTCTTTATTTCTTATTAAATTAATGATGTTTAATTAAAACCAGAAACATTAATTCCAGATGATGAAGGCGGTCACATCAAACAGGTATACGAGTCAAGGCGGCAGAATGACCTCTATATGCGTCTCGGTCTACTTTTAGGCGAGAGACGTAGTTCCAGGAACAAGGCACGGGATAGCTGTACATCGCTTGCTTCGCTTGATGCTCATACGCTAGCATCACATAATACAAGCCCGGTTAGTGTTTATATTAAATCCAAACATTTCGACCATAAATGTAATTTAAAAGAATTTAAGTTCACATACTAAAGACCTGAAAAGATGACACAGATTTGTAAGTCATTTGTACCTACCCATAAATAATAACTAGTAAGCATTTGAATTTTCTTATCAAGCTGCAGCTTATGAATATTAATATTTTTCAGTACTTAAGTTAATAGTTCCAATGTATGTTTTGTTAAACCTAAACAAGAATTAAAATTTAATATACCTATATATACATAACCTTTGTAGGTATCAACACTAACTGGTTCATCGGAGGTTGATGCAACGACACCTCTAGGCAGAGATTCCCTCGGATCTTTAGCTTCCATGAGCCTCTCTGCAGCCAGCAATTGTTCATCTTCAAGTCCTGGTAGCAGACGACATTCAGTAAATGGTGAGAGGAAAGCGCAAATCAATTTAATTTGTTATTAATCTTCAATACAATAATTGTTACGCTAACCTAAGCTGTAATTTCAACATTGTATTTATTAATTTATGCCTTTATCGAACCAATACAAATCCAGGTTATCCATTAAATCAGAACCTATCCGTAACAAATCTAACCTTACCACAGTTCCAGAATACTATAGAAATAATATTTAGTCAATATCTTTATTGTTATATATATTATGTTTGTAGCACTTCAAAGTGGTAGATCGGAAGAACTGACTCGTATGTCCAGTGGATTCTTCAAAGGGAGGAAGACTGCAGCGAGGCGATCCGCTCGTGTTAGCAGCAAGCAGTCGTCTACCTGTTCGGAAATTAAGAAAGGTAAATGGCTTAACCACTTCTTGTTTCCCTCTTTTACTAAAACGAGTACAGACGTGACTACAAAATATAAACGATTTGTCGTATAACATAAATACCAATTTGCTAAGTCTACAAACGACACCAGAACCAAGCCTGATTAGTTATTTGTCTTATTAGTATTATTTTGACTTTGACAGGAATGTAACCCGAATGGTCCAGCGGTCCAAGTTTGAGACGTGTTTTTTGTTTGTTCTAGGCGTAATGTAGACCTCTATATCGATATAAATACACAAAAATTTATTTTACTACAGTAGAGACAAATTTGTAAATTTCTGCATTCTCTAATGAAACAAAGCAAGAAGATTTATTTTGAAAAATACAATATTTTTACGTTTATTTTAATTCCAGTTCATCCATCTCCGCAACTGACGCTACGGCCGTTGTTCTTCGAAGTGCCATCGACGGATAACCAAAGTTACTTCGCAGGACGGCAGTGGCTCATTAGGGACATGGAGAAAGCCTTGGACTCGAGTGCTTCAGGTAAGCGTTGGCTTTAAAGTGTGATTTTATATATATACTTACTTTTCACCCTGCAGCTAGTGGCCTTCTGTAATAATGATAACTGGACTGACTTCTTAACCGACCTTAGACGCTGATAGGTTACTACAGTAAATGCAGTCGGGTTGCAACGCTTGTACGTGTAGCCAAATATACTCTTCAAATTCAATCATTCTTTTCTTTTGCTACATGTCTCACTACGTGAACGTTCATACACATCCATGTTTTAAAGAAGTTATTAATTCAGAATTATACATAATTTAAATATGTTTTTTGTTACTTTTTGGTATTAATTTACATTCAATTAGTGTATCCATTCGAGGAAATAATTTTACAAAAGAATATTGGTTTTCAAGGTGTCCTGGTGTCCGGTAGTCCGGGAACAGGCAAGACTGCATTAATTCTACAGTTAGTAGAATATTCATGCTTCGGTCGAAAACGAAATTACGAATACGAGGAGTTAAGGGAACAGTCGGACATCAGGGAGATCCTACCTGAGGAGTTAACCGCTGGAATGTTCACCCACCTGGCTTCACATGTCGTTGCATATCATTTTTGTCAAGTAAGCTTTTTTGTCATTTTTTTTCTTTGAAGGGCCTAATGAGTTATTATTATATTATTATTATATTATTATTATATTATTATTATTATTACTAGATTATTATTATTTTTCGATCTATAACATTCAATAAATAATTAGTTATCTAAATATTAATGCATAAACCAACCGCGATTTATTGTGACTACTGTCGATTCAAATTTCATTTTAAATCTTCGAAATTTCAAATGGTCTTCTTTCTAAAGTTCTCTCGTATTCTAAAAATAAAATTTAGTACTTAAGTAGCGGAGTATTTCCTTTAAGGTATTTTTACACAAACATTTTAATTACTTTCAGGCCGATAACAATAGTACGTGCCTGGTGGGTGAATTTGTCCATTCGCTCGCAGCTCAACTGTGCCAAGCTCCTAGACTTCAGGCCTACCGAGAGTATCTTCTAAGTGAATCTGATCTCCTAGCTTGTCTATCTCTTAAGGAATGCATAGCAGACGCCGACTTAGCCTTCATGAGGGGAATTATAGAACCGCTAATCATTTTAAGAAGAAATGGTAGCATAGACTCTTCTAACAGCATTATACTTGTCGATGGTCTTTGCGAAGCTGAATACCATAGACCCGATCACGGACATACCATAGCTTCTTTTCTAGCCAGGCATATAGCAGAGATGCCCAGTTGGTTAAAAGTTATAGCCACAGTAAGGACGCAGTTTATAGATCTTACGAAACAATTGCCTTATGCAAGATTAAGCCTTGATGATTCCGATAATGTGCATAAAGATATGCTAGAATATTTCAACGCAAGGGTACAAGCTGCACCAATAATAGAAACAAATATAAAATCGTCAACAGGAAAGACCGAAGGTGTCCACAATTCAGTAATGAAGTTCGCTCAATATGTACTCAATTTGAGTCATGGGTCTTTTTTGTTCCTTAAATTAATATTAGATTTATTAGAGAGGAGTCATATTGTTGTGAAATCTACGAATTACAAAGTGGTCCCGATATCACTAGCGCAAATATTTTTACTGCAGTTCAATTTACGTTTTCCAACAGTACAATCTTTTGAGAAAGTTACACATATCCTTAGCGTGTGTTTGGCCGCGCTATATCCTCTCACTTTGGTTGAGATTTACTATTCCGTCAATTCTTTATTAGTGAACACGTTTTTGCCATGGGATGAATTCTGTCACAGATTCGACAGTCTCACGGATTTCCTCGTAAAAAGAATCGATAACACATACATGTTCTTTCACCCTTCATTCAGGGAATGGTTAATTCGACGAGACGATAACGAAAGTCCCAAATTCCTTTGCGATTTGCGAGCTGGTCATTGTGGAATTGCCTTCAGACTATCAAGGGTTCAAGCACCGTTAGATTCAGAGAAATCTATGGAATTGGGTCATCACATTTTAAAAGCTCACATGTACAGAAACTTAGGACCAGCTCAACTGGGCCTATGCCCGAGAGATTTACAAGCAATGATGGTAGCAACAAGTTCGGCAAACGTTGGTGAAGCTATTGCAAATCTGAGAAACATATACACTCCAAATGTGAAAGTGTCTCGTTTAATGTTATTAGCTGGTGGTTCTCCAAACCAGATTACCGAATGCCTTGGAAGTGCTCCGTTACTTTGCATGTATTCGTACCAAGGTATCTTATCAATGGTCGGGCTGTTAATAGAATTCGGAGCAGATTTAGAAATGACGAATTCTCAAGGTTGTACAGCGTTATCTTTGGCATGTCAGCGAGGTCACACGGACGTAGCTAGGAGGCTAATTGCAGCAGGTTAGTAACTTACATGTTTTACTATTAATTTTACTTTGTTATCCCTTACTATTGAGTCTATCTTACGCATTCAATCATGCAAATAAGTTACACGACAATTTTAATCATGTGTCAAGTTAAATCAGTTGATTTAACATCTTCACACAGACTCTCAAAATTAAAAATGATATGGTCACTAATAATATAAAGTGTTAAAGTTTGTTTGTTTGTTGGAGGTAATTCTCTGGAACTATTGTTCCGATTCTAATCATTATTTGATTAATAGGTAGCTACATTATCCCTTAGTTACTTACAGATTAGTTCTCATTCTTATTAAATTGTATATTGTAGTAGTATAGCGAAAGAAACCGCGAACGGTTAAAAGTAATTTATGAAAAAGAATATTTGAACGGGTCGATATTTACGTAAATAGAAAAATCACAATGTTTGTTTAAATCATTCGGATTCGAAAAATTATTTTTGTATATGATAGCAGACTCACGTGAAATAGTATAGGTTATCTAGCATTAGACTACACCTCTCAGCTAGCCTTAAATATTGATTTTTGTTAAGTAAGTCGGAATAAATAGCTCACCCTAACTGCTTTATCCGCGTGCGTAGGCGTAATGGTTAATGATACGTAAATATTGCTCCTTAGTACATCTAAAACAAACTCCGCGATACTTGTATATATGTATCTTTAATACATAAGCCACAATAAGTTATTTTGTGACAAATTATTATTGAAAATTGAAAAGTGATTTATGAACATTATTATTAACCTATAGGAACAAAAAGTTATTTAAATATCAAGACAATTTTATGTAGCTATGATGTTGATAGATACGTTGTACATCATAGCATGTTATTTGGAGGAATAGTTTAGGAGATAATGTAAATTTAAAATTATTCAACATTCGGCTCGGGCCCATGCCTATAGGTGTAGTGGGGCGAACGAGCCTTGTGAGTTGTGAGTTTGATGAGATTTTGTGTATACTGAAGTATTATAATTATAAATCATAACTCAGCGATTTCTTTTATATGATACGCGGGTGGAACCGCAGGGCACAACTAGTTATTTTATATGTATGATATCTAACTAAATTTTTTCAGGTGCATCTCTAAGTCACACAGACACGGCAGAACAAACACCTCTAGTGCATGCGGCTAAAAATGGGCACAGGGACACTGTGATCTACCTCCTGGGCTGTCAGACCGGAAAGGGCGACAGGAACTCTATAGAGATAGACGAAGGGAACATCGAGCAACTCGTACCGGGCTCCCGACACGCTTTGATAGCGGCAGCACAGAACGGACACTTGGATATAGTCGATTACCTTCTGGATACTGCTGAATTAATCGTAAGTAGAAATCAAGTTTCATTTAGTTAGTCAAATCAGTTTAATTTAGTTTCAAATTTTATTTAGTTAAATTAACTTAAAACATTTTAGTATAAAACAATTTTGGACATTTGTTGCTTTGATGCTTATTTGGTATAGTTTTAATTAGTGTAGAAATAATAAAATAAATAAAAATATGATAAACTGAACTAATTTCAGAATTGTCCATAAAGCTGTTTTAAATAAATCACAAGAAACAAAAACTAGATAACTGTGAAAATTATAGACATTTTTGCTAAGTTCGCAATTTCTATGAAAAAATATTATCAAAATAAAAAATACTTTATTTGATTTAGGCCCCGAGGAGGTCCTTAACGTTAAAGAGCTAAATAGTTTCGGAAAACACTTGTTGTATCAGTAATTCGTGTTTTCTATATACATGGTGTAAACAATTTCACATAAGGCCATTTAATTCCAAACCAAGCAAAGCAGACACTCAGACACAGTACTGACAATTATGATCATCAAAGAAAAGTCAGTCATGAGCGGGACCGAACTCGCGACCTCCTGTCTAGGGCTTAGTACCACTGCGCCACGACACTTTTATTTTATTGTCTATTTTGATTTGTGCACAGCCCGATGGCATATGCCCAGTGACAGGAGAAACAGCTCTAACAGCTGCATGTTCGACCGGTAACGCTGCCATTGCCAACGCCCTGTTGATCCGGGGCGCGACCCCCTACTCCCTGAACGCGCGGCAGCTGTCCCCCCTCGCGCTCGCAGCCAAGAACGGCAGAACAGCCCTAGTGCTCAGGCTTCTAGACTCCGGTGCTGATGTAATGGGCTCAGGCGGGAAGATTCCTCTGGTTCTCGCCGCGGCTGAGGGTCATTCAGATGTTGTCGAGATGCTCTTAGACCACGGTTAGTTGCTTTTTATCCTAGCTCTTCTTCTTCTTATAAAATGGCGACGTGTTTGTACACAAGTCCGCCAATGTAACGTGAATAGTACCATTAATGAAGGAGATTGTATCAAAAAGTATTTATGTAGATGTAAATTTTGGTCCAGTCCAGGCTATCTATAGACAAACACAATACTAACACAAGCCATGTAATTAAACATAAAACATCAAGGTTATGTTAATAACACACAAAAAAATCAAGCATACACAAGAAAATTACAGACATACACAAGAAAATTACAGATATACACAAGAACATCGCAGACATACACAAGAAAATTACATCAAAATCTACAGCTTAATATTATTAGTTTTAATAAATTTAGACAGTCAATCTAAAACAGTGGAATTATGAGGCACAAGGATTAATATGCACATAAGATAAGTAGGGCAAGGGATAGAAGAAGGTGCAAGATGATGAAGAGAGAATCTGTTCCTAGCACAATTAAAACATATGTGGTCAGGTGATCCGTTCTGCAAGACACATACACAATCTAAAAAGATTTTGACGTTTCAGAGACAAGTGTGAATATAATATATTATTTTTTTGTACAATCGTAAAATCTATTACTTCAAACGCGTGTTAAAGTTACACGAACAATTTTTGTCTGCGTTTACAATGACTTTACTAGATTTATTATGGAGTAATGTCTACATACGAACGTGGAAATTGTGACAACAAGTTTAACGTAACAACGAGGATTTTAGAATATTCGGTGAACTAAATGTCACGGTTGACATTGCATTATTATTTTTGTAAGACCGTGATTTAGAGTAACACACATACATAACTCTGTTGTTTTGTCTCTAGATGTTGTTTTTTTGTCCAAATTTCCCGAATAACTTATAATATAAAGGACACTGATCACAAATTTTACCTGAATCAATAACGGATTGCCTGATTTTAAGAAATTTGTATACATCAAGCTTACCTCATTTGTCAATTGATAGGCTAAAGAATTTTTGAATAATGCTTTAACAAATCATAATTGTTTTTTATTAATTCTTATCTGATTTTGATAAAATTTTGATGATATATAAGTTTTTTTATAATTGTTGGGCTATAAGAATTGTTAATAAGACTTCGTAGAAATCTTCGTTTTTTCTGCATATAAATTAACTTTCAACCGATTCTGATGTAATTTTGTATACGAGAAGTTTACTTGAGGCGTTTTAAAATTGATAGGTTATAAGAATTATCAATAAAACTAAAATTACTAGAAGAAAACCAATTACTGCGTAGCAAGCTTGTGCGAAGCCGCGGGGCACCGCTACTTTTAATATAAATATCAGATCTGATTTTTCTTTACTGATCGACGATAAACCTATATTATGACAATGGGTCTGTCTGACGTCACAATACCGCAATTATAGCCGCTTTATCTTACGGTTTGTCACAACATTAGAAACTTAGGTACATATAGAAACTTACAATCAGAATTAGGATAGTGCTGGAGTACAGAGATATAAAATGTGTGGTAATTTTAGGTGCTGATCCTGACGCAGTTGATGCTGATGGCGTCTCGCCATTAGGTTGGGCTTGTCTCCGCTCGAGAATACCAACCGTCATCGTTCTACTCGACAAGGGAGCTAACATTGGTAAGATATTTTGTTTGAAAACTCGTCGATATCCTGTTATTGCAGAAGCAGTGGTGTAGCCATAGGGAGGTCTCTCCAGTCTAGTGGAGATAATTCCCTGTGCACGTGCCTACGCAGGATAACCGCACGTCTTAGCGTGTACAGGCATGTACAGGCTAACCATACGACGTCTCACAAAAATAATTATTTCGGTTTCGGCAGTCGCATGCGCGAATTTAAAAAACGTGCAGTATTCCAAGACAAGCTCTGGTCTATGTACCTGCGCAGACACACCCGCCCAAATAAGCTTTTCCGCTAGACCGTAACGTGTGTGACTGGCTTTACGGGTTACACATCTAACCGTGAAAAAGAAATATAAGTTACACATACAAATACAATGTTATTCAAGTGAATGTAATTTTTGTTGAAATCTAATGTAAAGAGAATCGGACGGGTTCTAAGAAAGTATTTTTTAAATGAAAGATTTCTTCGAATTTGCTTTAATGATGATCGTCGTGTTAATGAGAACACCTAGCCTCAATTAAACCGCAAAAAGGCAGTTTCAATTACTTTTTCTGCTGTATAGAAGCGTGATTTGCCACACGACTCGATACGCCGCTCTTTATTATATACACCCGAACCCGGTAGTGGTAGCTGCCGCAAATTACACCCCAGTCCCACCCTGTTACACCCAAACGCCCGAAGGTAAAACGCCGACCGTACGTACGTACGTACGTTTTGCCGTACGTTTTGTACGGGTACTAAATACATTTATCTATATTTGACATCACTCTCACATAATACGTGTAAAAATTATGTAATTATGACATATATGATGTAAATTTGATGTCAAACCAAGGTATCGTGTTCAATGGGTATCTATCTCCTCGTTTCACAGACCAGCCAGATGGTAACGGGCGCACTCCACTCGGACTAGCTTGTGGCGGTTCAGCGGAACTCGTCGAGATCCTCCTGGAGAGAGGTGCATCGCTGGAGCGCGTTGACCACAGTGGCTTGAGACCTCTGGATAGAGCCATCGGGCAGAGGAACATTCCAGTTGTTAACTGCTTCTTGAGGAAGGGGGCGAAGTTAGGTCCCACGACTTGGGTTATGGCCTCAGGCAAACCAGAATTTATGTAAGTTAGTCCATTGGTTCTATTATATTAATTTATAATTTACTGATAAAGTAAGTCAGGAACAGGACCGAAAGGGACTTGCTGATATGAATAGCATGAATTTAAACTGTCAAAATATAGGTTTTCGTCATAGCATTTTAGCAGAACCTTGTCCCGAAGATATCAAGATGTTGTATGACCTAGTAGTGCTGTCTCGTCTGATTTGATTCTAGAAAAAATAGAGTACAATGGAGTTGGATATATTCAATTAAATAAACGTCCCTAAAACAAAAAAAAATATAGTCAGTGTGTAATGTCTCAATATTTTTCTTTATCTTATAACACTGAAGGTTCTGGTACCACCATATACATGGTAATATTGAACTTAATTAATGATCTACCATGATAAGTCAGGATTGCATATTTATGAAATATATTACCAGATTGAATAGACATTGACATTCCTTAGGCTAATACTGCTGAACAAACTGCTGGAAGACGGGAACATGCTGTACCGGAGGAACCGGCCCTCTGAGGCGGCGCACCGGTACCAGTACGCCCTGAAGAAGATGAACCCGCTGATCAGCGACGAAGGTCTGAGCCGCGCGGCGCCGCAGCCCGTGCCGCAGGAGCACGTCTCCGCGTTCGTGCAGCTCAAGACGAACCTCTTGTTGAACTTGTCGCGTTCTAAACGTAAACTTAACGTAAGTGTTCTGGACTCGTATACTTTCACTTTTGACTTATCTATACTAATATGATAAAGCGGAAGAGTTTAGTTTTGTTTTTAACTCACTAAATCTCTGGAACTACCAGTCGGATTCTAAAAAATATTTTTGTAAATGATAGCCAGATAAATGAGGTATAGTATAAGGGATATAACTTCACGCTACGACCTTAAGGAGCGGAGCAATAACTATGAACATCAAGCAATCTGGCAAGATGAAGGCATGTGCGGGATGTGGAACAACGATAGGGCAACACGGGCGCGGTTGGAGTTTGGCGAATAATTTCAACACGGGTGAAACTGTGGGGCACAGTTAGTCTATGTATATAGTTAATATCTGGAGGCCGAACTTTGCTCACTGTGTCCCAAAAAAAAACACCTATCTAAAGTGCGTTTTTAATCCCACAGAGTAATATGACATTTCAAGTGTTGCTAGTTAAATGGATTTAAAAAATAGTGATGTGTAACAATCCAAAGTATTCGTAAACCGGACGAAATATTAACACTACTGATACGATACTTTTGAAAATAAATAGAACCTTCCAAAGGTAAAAAAAGCCGTAAGGCTTTAAGGTAGACAAAATCATGTCTATCACGGACCAACCGAAGCGTTTTTTTTTTTTGTATTTTTTAGTATTGTAAGTAATTTACTACAGTTATGTGCATTTTATAGTTTCCAGAATTATTTAATGAGAATAGTAAATTATCGGGTAAACTGAATAATACAAATTAATTCATAAAAACTCTCAATTCAGTATTTAAAATCCTACGATTCAAATAATAGGAACATAAAATATACACAACACTACAAAAATGAATGTGGCAACATTATTTTCAAGTTTGACATCAGTGATTTTCATTTTACTTCATGGGATTAAACAACACAGTCTGTAGGTAAACTTGGAAAGTAAATACAAAGTGTCATTCATGAGCGTTAGAGAGAAATAAACCATTTAGAGTGCACCTTGTTTTGAAATACTTCTACTTATAAGAGTAAGTAGCTATTTCTTACAAATTTTTAGTCATTGGAAATAGTAACACGTTTAATTCTTTAGAGGATTCTTTTAAACGTTTGTCCACATCTCACGTGATGTTAAGTGACGATGTGGCCCAAGGTGGTAACACGTTAAGCGTAGAGGGTATTGGCTTTCAACTGCATTTGTAGGAACACACGTATAGCTGGTTTTTGCGACAAAGGTGGCAAATTAACATACGGCTCGCTACTACCGTAGCCTATGGACGCTTGTAATACCATAGGTATCACTAGCGCGTTACCGACCTTGAATCCCCTACACCAAAGAGCTCACTGTAGGCATTCGAATTTACGTCGACCGAAGTCGTGCCCGGCAATTAATTACCCGATGTGGTTTCGTAATGTTCACGTTTTACGAAATCTGAAAGCAAACCATTAAAAAAAATTTTTATTTTCTGAATCAACATTACCTATCTTAAAACAAACTCATACAAGATAAGAAAACGAGTATAATGCCTTTATATAACAGCAGAGAGTTGTTGTTCGTTGAAACTTTAAACGGTCGGTCAACTTGCGATTACTCCTACGTCAGTGGCGACAGATACACGATTTTCTGTATCGTCTACTTACTTAAATCACTGAACAGTTTTGATTTAAAATGAAGTTAGTTTTGTGCGCGATCGTTTGTTTGATTGGTTGTGCTCTTGGCTGGGGTCGAGGTGATTTGGAAAAGTACGGACCGTTACAACTTGCACTGCGATCGAGTTTTTTAATAAATTGTAAGTTTTCATCTAAACTATATATAACAATATTATAAAGAGGAAAGATCTGATTGTTTGTTTACATTGAATAGGCTCTGAAACTACTGGACCGATTCGAAAAATTCTTTCTCCATTAGAATCCTAAATTATGCCTGTTGAACATAGGCAATAGAACATTTTCAAAAAAGTTAGGGATCCGTATGAAAACTTCGATAATGTATCCCAAAATGTAAAAAAAAAATACCAAAAAAATCGTTATCGCGTACGCTACTAAAATTATTGACCATAGAGCAAAGTGATCTAATAAGATTTTATAGAGGCCATATAAATATTTACAAAAAAGTCCGCGATACCATATGTCTAACTATTACAGTTTCGTCACGATAACTACTAAAAATTATGTTTATTATATAGGAACCATCAGAGGCGTTGGACTTAGCGACGCGCGCGTCCGTCCTCAGGCCGAACGCTTTCGAATGCGCGTACGCGATGGCCCGAGCGATACTCGCACTCAACAAACCGTCGGAGGCCTTACCGCACGCGCGACGCGCGCTGCTGCTGGCGCCCTCTGCCGACCCCGCCACCCTCAGGACCTTGAAGGCTCTGCAACAGGAGATCCTCACCAGGATCAACGCCGGCTCCCACAGTTTGAACGGTGATAACAGATCTATACGAAACTTTGATACAATCAGTCTGAATATGCCTTGATACGTAACCTGCTCTGTGTATATCCAAAAATAAACTTTAATGTTAATAGAATTATAACGTACTTAATGTTTCATTTTTGATCTAAAACAAAATAATAAGTATACGTTATTGATTATTTTATTTTCATTATTACAAAAGGGAAATATTTTGTTGTTATATTAAAAATAAAGATGTATATGTAAATCTTTGGATTTATTTTATTCAGCTTATTACATTATGTAGAATGTGTGCATAAATAAATTAATCAATTTAAGGTATTTAAACACATATAAATATCGTACGTGCGTAAAAAAATCTTAAAAATTATGAAGGTGTTTCAATAGTTAATATATAAAAAAATATTTGTTTGTATGTTTTTAATTATGGTCTCTACAATTAAATGTACCAACAAATTATAACACGATCTCGACTACAATTTCGCATTCATATATAACCTATGTTTTTTTGCAAATATTAATGTAATTTTATGGAACCAAACGCACACAAATTTTGGTTCCGATATTATTGCAAAAAAATAACATTAATATTTATTGACATCGAGCGAACGAATGACACATCACATAATCTATCAATGGGTTTTGTTATTTTTCTCATATTCTAAATAAATTGATTTAAATTAAAAATTAGAAAAATGATATTATCACCGAATGTAAAAACTAAACGATTACTTGCCTGATGAGATAATTAATTTCATTAGATATTAAAAAACTAATTAGGATAAAATATTTTAATTATGTGATGAAATTACATTATAGATAGCGTGTAAATATGTAATCCTTTTATATTTTATTTTGACAATGTACAGTCTTCATGGATTTTTAGTTATTTAAGCCTCGAATAATAACATTTTGCACTGTATTGTTGTGGACACTTGCCATTATTGTATTTTTTTGCAATTTAAAATTACATTTATTTTTTATTATTACAGAATAACAATCTCAGTTTACATGACCTTAGTTTGACATAATTCACATATCACGGATCCAAAATGTGACACATGATCTGCGTGCGATATCAAATTAAGATCATTTGTTTACTGGGATATGAAAAGTTGGTGCCTTAAAATTTAATTTCAATGAAATTTAATGGTTTTGTCGTTGACATGTTTGAAATAATGAATAAACATTTATTCTGAGTTAAACTCATTCGCCAATTATCTTGCTTATATTTTTTATTTATTAATTATATCCATAGTATATAAAACTATGACATATAAAAGGCATGATGATTTTGTGAAGGATTTTTTGTTTGTTTATTTGTTTGTGTTGGATGTAACTATATAATATGGATATGTACCTACAGAGTGATGTATGAATAGTTATTTTTTAGTATTATTTATTTTTAAACTGACGTTTTTTTTATCATGAATTCGCTTTCAGTGAAATTAGAATTAAATTGCATATACATTTTTTGTCATATAAAACACAGATAATAATTAATATGCAATACATTAAATGAAAAAAATATGATAATTTCTACAAAATATTGTATTGAAATATGTAAGACTGACACAGATTGGTGACATTTCATAAGAAATATTACAAAATATACAACATAGGAAGTAATACATATTGTAAACTATGACAGTACATATTATGATTGTAATATTAAATACACTTTTTTCATATTGCTTTAATATATTTCTTTTATTTCTTCTCCCTTTAACCTTAAATTATGAAGTGTCTATAATGGTGCAAGGTTACAAAAACAATGTTGCTGTAACGTTTAGTTTTTTTTAAGATATTTACTGATTTGATCAGCTTTGTGGTAAGGGGCTAATAATTAATTACGTAAAGGTCCCTAGGGGAGAGGGGAGTTAAAAAATCTCTACAAGCCTTTATCTTGGGGGAGGAGAATATAACCCATTTTTACGTAACATTTTAAGTCGAAATTTAATATTACAAATCTATTTCCATTTCGGATGCCAAATGTCTTTCTTCATTTTATAATGTACACATAGATTTACATCTTATTTTACAAATTTTCATTGTTTCTGAAAAACGAGAGAGAATTTTACGCAAGAAGAGGGAGGGGAGTTCGAGAAATACTGAACCCATAATGAACCCATACATGGGAGTAAGGGGGGTCAAAAATCGTCAAAATCATCCCTACGTAATTAATAAATGGCCCCTAATTTAAAAAAAAATCAATTCTGGGACGCGTGGTTGGCCTGGTTGAGTCTAGAACTAGACAAATGTAGGAAAAAAAAAATTTGCCGTAGCGACGTAAATTGTTACGGTAGAAAACTACTTTCAGACATATTATTTATTATTTTCTAATTTTTTTTTAAATGTTTGCAGTCTTAATTATTATTGATTATAACTAAATTACAAAAAAATCTGTGCTTAATAAAATAGGTATTAAACATATATAAAAAAAACACTTGCCTTACGTATACAAAGAACGCATTACATATATTACTATCAATATTTTTCTAAATTTTAGTTAAAATTGCTGTGTTATTTATATAATGCGACATATTTAAATACATATATAAAATCAGGTATTTGATATCACGTGAGTATAAAACACCAAGTGTATATAAGAATCACGGGAGTATGATTTTTTGAAAATCTTTTGTGGTGGGGGAAAGTCTTAAATCAGAATTATTGGTAGAAACAGGAGTAACGGTAGAAATAGAAACTGTAGTATTAGTAGAAACTGGGTTAGAGGTAGTGGGTGTAGAATTAGTAACATTAGCGTGCACCATTGCAATTTGATTATGCAACCAAAATGGCGAACTTCGCAGGACACCGTCGTTGACATGTGGCTTTAATATAACATTTTTATTCTGTGGCATTCTCATGTATACCGGTAGAAGTATTAGAGGCTTCATTGCCGTCGGTTTGACGTTAATTATTCGCACCTTTGGCACATTTTTACTACTTAGTATCCCGTAGTCGTAAATGGGCTTTTTCACGATTTTCGTCTTGTACATTGGTCGGACCATCCAGCTGAGCCGCGGTTTCTTATGTACTGTTGGCATGAAAACGTGATGGAAGTGATTCAGTATTTCATCGAATTTCTCCTGAGTTATGTTTTGTTGGTTGACTGGCACGGTGTTCGTCATGTCGCTAAAGATTTTTGCGCATTGTGGTGTGTTTTTGCGTCTCGCTATGGGACATGTCTGAAAGAAAACTTGTTTGTTAGTACTTCTATTTTAATAATAATATAGGTGATAGTTTAATATATGCATAAATCATTCTGCGACCCGCTAAGCACTATGGCCGAACTACCAATGATACATAAAAAATAACAAGTCTCATGCAATCAAACTAATTAAAAATTATGTTAATAAATCTGTCAATTTGTGGGCCATTCGCGCTTGTGACGTGTAATATATGTAATGATTATCGTGATTAACTGTTTTTTTTTTTCGTGGCTGAGTGCCTTAAGCGCTCGCCCCCAAGCCCGGGTGAAGCTGTAAAAGCCGTTCGAGGCTCCTGAGTCCTTATGACTAAAAGTATAGTCGTAATAATAAAAGTATAGTAAAAACAGTTTTTTTTTTTTTATAAATAAACATCATATAGTTTTTTAAATTCTGCGGCCAGCATGAAATAGCTATTACATATATGGTGGAAAAAAGGTTAAGTATGGATAGTGTAGAGTTGTAGACATATACTATTATATAATGATCCACTACATAAGGCATTATTTACCTAAGAAAATTATTTACCTAAGAAATTGCGAACACTGTATTCCAAATTACATTTAAAATTTACTGTTGTTGTGTTCACTTTTGTTTACATTAAAAAAAATCTGCATCTACAACCGACCTTTCAATTTAATCCAATAGTTACGCAGTTTTTATTTGTCTTGACGAAAATTTTATATTCAACTTGAAAATTGTTGGTAGGTGGGTAGGTAGCAGAAAATGTCCGTCGACTTACAGGGTCAAAACAATTGTGACTGACTGGTTCGTGACCACCATGCTCATGGTGATAAACCAGTCACAATGACTCTTGGTTTATCGTTTTTTGGAAACCGCTGCCGAGAGAGTTGCTGGCTGGCATAACAGCGTTGACCAGCGAATAATTGCCGATCTCTCAGTGGCCTTTGCCTTGGATTGTACTGTACTTACAATCAGGTAAAGTGCCGTCGCATTGCCATGCCACAATAAATTAAAAACTTTTTTTTTAATTGGATCACGATATTTTCTTTCGTGGTAAACTTATGTGTGCTCTGTGAAAAGGCGGGCTCCAGAACACAATCGCTTTAGTTTCTAAAGTAAATTCATCAATTAAAAGTGCTTACCATCAGCATGGTATCGATTACATTCAGAAGTTTCTTCGGCGAGCTGCAATGTTCCCTGTACATAGGTATGTTGGTGAACGCGCTCATGAGTAAATCCAGCAGGGCAGTCCACTCAGGCTGGAACAAGGTAATCTGACGGATACGATCCTTCATCTTGAAGTGATCCATGAAATTGTATTTGTTTAATATACCCATTTTACTCATCAAGCATGTCGTGGATGGTGTTTGGTCATGACACTGAAAAAAATTATTAATGAATGTAAATGATAAATGATATTTTTCTGAAAATTCCATGAGTTTAAGTTGTTACGAAGCAATGATGAAAATTTATCAGCTGCACTTGAGAACCAGGCCTTCCTTAGTGTTAAACTCATTGTTAATAGGTAAGATTGTGGTGAAACACTTAAACTTATAAAGAGCAACTAGCTGACCCGCCTAAATATTTATCAAATTATAAAATGTAAAAAAATTAACAGCTGTCATGTTAGTTACATATATTGTTAATAGATGGCTCCTCCTGCATCTTACTTTAATATACTTTATTTACGATTTATACGATATTTCAAGCATTTTTTAAAACCCCTTTGAAGTATTATCTATAGAGACGGTCAAGTAATTCAATAGGATTTTTTTAATCAAACGAAAACATTAATTTTAATTGCATTAAATAATTGAATGTTTTGTCAATAGCGGGGAAAATAAGCTTTAAAATTATTTTTGATTAATATTTTTTATGAAAAATTAACAATTCAATTAATATGAAAATTGTCAATTAATAATTATTGAAATGGCGTTGTCAAGAAAAAACTGCAAACTAATTCTCATTAGCTTGTATATTTTTAAGACCTGACCTTTGTTACAATCATAAATTAATGATTAGTCTCCGATGCGGTTAAAACACAGCGGAGACCAATAATTAATCTATGGTTATACTAACAAAATTTCGAACATAGAAAATATATGGGCCCCATTAAATTACTCTATCTCTCGTCTGTGTTCATCACCTGTCTATAACCCTCTCTGCTCTCAACCAATAAAGGAAACTTACGGCTACATATTAGATTTTTATCATAACTAAACTATTTTGATAAACTTCATTTAAAATCATGTTAATGTGATGGACAATCACAACGATGGATGCCTTAGTGGTAGTATGTTCAGACACCGCGTCAGTCGACGTAGTTTTGTATCCGAAAATAAGCTCGAGTTTTCGGTGAAGAAAAACTTCGTGATGAAACCAGAGTATGTTTGGCATTTTCTAATGACCCACTGACACCAACCTTAAGGTAAAAATCTGTGGTTTTCTCGACCTTCTAGTCTTGCGTTTTACCATCTTAGGCCACATCGTCACTGAATACTTGGTGAGATTGTGGTAATAACGCTAAACCTATAAAGTATTTAGAACTATGATTTCTGAGACTTACCGAGTATTTAGTATTGAACACGTAATTTTTTTTTATTCTGTTTATTGTTGAAATTTCTGGTGCTTCTTGTGCGTAATTAAGAGTCGTCAAATTGCATTCGGTTAAAACATTGCGACTTACGAGTTCTGGCAAGTGACATAAGTCACGACGTTTTCTCTGTAAATTTGATTAATGTTTTCTCGCTATTAGTATTATCAACGCTAGAATTTCAAAATTAAATTTCACCACAATAAAATTTCTTTAACGCCATCTCGTGGTCATAGGTAAATTCTTTCGTTGTCATAATGTTACGGAGATGGAGTTGATGTCTTATTTCGTAAAATAATTTTACTTAGTAGTTATAAATATAATTATTTTCAAATATTCTACAACAAATATTACAATATCTACCAATGTAACCAATAAAGATACCTACTGGCCTGTATTTTGATGAGCTCACTTGACAAACTGCATTATTTCTTGTATGCCTGAAAATGAAAAATATTTATGAAAATTATTTACAGATTATATCATGTATATAGGCTATAGCTGCGTAGAGGGATAAATTAGATAACTAACAAAATCAGATTTCCGAAAAACGCTCATATAATTATTATTTTTAGGCGAAAGCGACAGTGAGTTTTTACGTACAATTAGCTTTTATGTATATTACTGAGACCTCGGCTCTTCTCATTTATGTGAAAAAGTGTGACAAGACGTTATCTAATTTATCCGTTTCTGACGTTACGAAATTTAGGTGCAGTTATCTACCTGCTTTATTTTTTTGATTTTTTTTAATACGAACTAAGATATCACAGCCTGGGTAAGACTTTATGAGGCTGTAGACTTTATGATAAAGCAATAAAGTCCATTTCGATAGAACTGTATCTCATTCTTCCTCTATGGCAGCGATATATCACTCTTAACTCAAAAATAATAAATAAAGATGTATTCGAAGAATACAAAAATTAATATACTTACTTGCATACATCTTTTTTTGATTTAAACGGACAGTTCTGAAAAAGTAAAAAAATACTACAAAGTAATTTTAATATAATTATTATCAAGTATATCTATTGTCCTAGTGCCATTGGAGCATATGAATATTAAGTTCTTCTAGGAGTCTAGTAAAGAATAAATTAAAATACAATTATTTTATTGTAATTCTAATTCATGCTCACGCATACATAGGGTTGACATTCGTCCAGATATATTTAGTATGTCACCGTCATTACGTCCTCTGTCTCGACATCCCGACAAACACTATTACGTCACAAATTTGCGCTCGGACACGATATTCCAAAAATTCACACCAAATTATTTGGCCATATTGGGGAAAGAAAAATATGGTAGGTATATAGGCGGTTTTGAGCGACGCAACACGACGGTTGCTTTAGACGATAACATTTGGAGGATAAAATTGTCTCGGAAGAGTAGAGTGGAAAAATTTGTATGAAAATGCTACACTATGCTCAAAATTATACGAATATTAGTTTGCGTTACCTGGCCACAACGCCATCGGAGAAAGATTATTTTCATTCATATCGAGCCAGTAGACCGATGAAAGAAATCGCCTGCTAGCCGAGACTGACGAGTCAATATTACAGTGATAGATAAACTTTAATATGACTTGCACGGAGCTTTATAAATATGTGAATAATAATAATATATGCGCATAAATAATCACTTAAAAAAGTATATGAAGTCTTCAGTAAAATAAGATCAAGCTACGTCTAACATAGAATACATTACAATTTCAGGATTTTTTTCTCTTTGCGTCCCGACGAGAGCCTAGCCGTACATGGCAACTGTACGCATGCGAACTTCCATTACTCAAAGAACTGAAGTCGAAGAAAAAATCATTTAAAAGTTACCTATCTATAACTAACATGAACAACCTATCTGCCGGTTATTAATGGTTACACAGTTCAAGTGTAGTTGTTGATTAGAAGCTACGCCATTCGTAACATGTGATCCAACGACGTCAACGTATATCAAGCTTTCTACAAGTATCCAATACTAAATTGGACACAAAGATGAAAGAACTATAATTCTGTTTCACTTACCTCAGATAGTACATCAAACGTGCAAGACAACAATTTGTTTATCTCACAATCAGCTTCATATTCTGTCAACGGTTTCTTCAGGCAAGTGGTCATCACTCGGGCTTTCGCTTTCGTCCATCTGGGTTGCGACTCGGTCAGTTTATCGAGCATTTTTATAAACGCATCGGTATCAACTGATCCTGATTCAGAAACTATACCAAGTTGTTCGAATACGCAATTCTCTTTTTCACACTGTAAATATAATTTTATAAATTTAGGTTTAGAAACCTTTATAATAGAGTTGAATTGATTCTTAAGATAAATGAATGATCAGTATGCCATATTGATACTAGACAATAGTGACATATCGAACATTAATGTTTTTTTTTTTCAGCAACAGATAGACTGAATTTACTACCATTAAGAAAACTGCAATCTACGCTACATGAAAAAATAATAAATTTCTAATATAAGAAAAAACTAAATGAATAACAAACGAATATGAACTGTATCTGTATAATATTTTCAAACCAAATATGTACCTATATATTAATCGCATAAAAAGTTACTTGTATGATTTTTTTTTTTTGTTATATCTAAATGTTTATTAAAATTTGGTATTTGTTCAGAATTAGACGCGCTTTAGCGCAAAGTTTTTTTTAAAACAGGCTTTAAAGACGTTTGTTCAATGATGTCATGAAGTCATTATTCCTTATCAATAGTAAAAAATACTTATATTGAAATTACAGAATAAGGCACTAGCATGAGATCTCTTGTCTTGATTGCTTTAGCGGTCGTCACGGGCAGTTCGGTTGTGCTCATACGGGTTGTATTTTCAATTGATAATCTCCTTTGACCTTCCCATTTCACCTTGAAGTCACACTCAGCTCTCCAAGATGGTCGGATGAATTCTGTCATATCGCAACAATCCAGAGGATCTGTTAGGTCCTAAAATGAAGCCAGCATTTTAAAAAGCACTCTGAACATACATATTTTAAATGAAAACATTAAAAGCAAATGGACGAATATAAAAAATACGCAAAATGTACACAAATCCAAAGAACTAAAGAGTATTTTTTCAGCAAGAAAGACGAAAATGAATCCAACTGATGAAACGGGCATGTACATACGTGTGTTGTCACTAGAATTATTTACTTATAACTTATAACACTTCATATTAAATAAGGTACTATTTAATATATTATATTAGAGATTCCATCGATATGATTATGGAATCCGTACTATACAATAAACACACTGTTAGTACTATTGACTCGCACTATTGACTGAGTGCTATAGAAACATGTATGCTCTGTGACCGCACGCACCGTATAAGCTGGCAATGACCGGCTTGACGACATTCTTGCTTGAGTTGTCGGATCGTAAAGACGTCAGTTAAATATGTCGACTACAATAAGTCGGATGTGGAATGAGCTTCCTGCTGAGGTTTGCCCAGGGGACTACAGTATGGAATTCCTCAAAAGGGGAGTTAATAGGTTTTTAAAGGGTCGGCTCCGCGCATGTGATGCCTCTGGTATTGCAAGCGTGCATAGGCTGCGGTGACCACTTTTACTTACCATTTCCTGGTTGCCATTTTCTTTCAAATCATTAATTGGAGTATGGTCCTCTCTGTTAGAAATTTCATTAGGAATAGTTGATGATACCTGAAAAATGCAAAGGAAATTAAGGTATTTTTTAAAAGATGCCTGAGATAGCTCTGTGGCATCTGTTACTAGTAAGTCCTTACATATAAAATTAGTGTTTTATATGGAAAAAGGAAAACGAAAAAAATATTATGAAATTATAAATTTAATAAAGCGAAGTTTGTTATGATTATCTATGCAATTTCGCCATTTTATAGATAGTTCATAGATTCCATTGCTGAAAAAATTTTGAGAGCAAGAATCAATAAAATCTTTAAGGCCTCATCGGAATTGATTTTTTTTTCCTTGCAAGAAATTGCTCATATTTCGATAAAAGTGGTTATCTGTTGGAGCAAGATCTGGGGAGTATGGTGGATGTCGGAGACATTCCAGCCACAGTTCCTCTAATTTAGCGATCGTCGTAAACTATGGGGTCTAGCGTTATTCTGAAGCAGCAGTGGGCTAGAGAGATTGAACAGTCTCGGTTGTTTACAATTGTTGACAATACAGATCTGCTGTTATCGTCTGGGCAGATCTTAGGAAGCTGCAGTGTATGACAAAGCGGAGTGTACCAACTCACAAGAAAGGACCTATAAAAGGATAACTTACTTTGTCGCCGACACCTTTCAAACTGACGATCTTCAGTGCATCACCTTCTCTACTCGACGTAGTTCCATTCATAGACACTGGAGCTACCGTAGTTGGCTAAAACAATAACAACGTGGTCTTAAAAATCAAATCAGAGAACTGCAACGCGGAGTGCATTTTTGGGCTCTATTTTATTTTTGTCATCCGAGTACGTGCTAAATCTGCCAAGTGCGAGTCGTGTTCTTGCACCGAGGATCCAAAACAAAATTGTTTTTATTGAATTTGGAATTCTTAGCGTGATGCCGATTGGCATTTGGCTGTTAATATAATTTACTGTTTTACTTTAGGGTTTTGATCAGCTCTGCTTTTGTTTAAAACATTTTATAATATTCGCTACTTACATTTAAGTTTGCGGCAAACCGTATAGGATCGTAACGTGGCGCGTCGATGTCGTAGTGAATCAGAGACGAGAATCCGCAACCAGAGAGTTCTTTTTCCAGAATTACTGGCGGTAAGTTGCAACACTTCGCACTGTAGTACTGGAAACAAAAAAATATTACTTCTAAAGAAAACGGGCGAAGAAATGTTTTTGACTGAGTCAACAAAATTATTGTTTTGCTGTTTTACCACAAAACATGATATGGACAGGCTCGTTCTGGCGATCAATTTAATGATTATTAAGGATAGATAAATAATAAGTGTTGAATAAATTTTTCAAATAAAGATTTCCAAAAATGACTTTTATTAGTAGCCTTAACCTCAGGGCCGGATTTAGAAGAGAACAACAGGGCTTCAAGACCGTAAGAGTCCACCACAATATGAGTGTAACTTTTTTTTATACAGAATCATAAATATGCGTGTTGATAAAGAAAAAAAAAAATTGAAAAACATCTTAAAGCTTATTCTTATAATTTATATTTAAAATTATTTGGGCCTCGACTTCTTCGTTGGCCTTATAGGCAATTCTGGCTTTAGATAAGTAACTGTAGCAGCATAAGCTTGTAGGTTCCAGTCGCAAACAAGGATGGCTCACATTCACACACATTTTATTTAAAAAAAAAACTATGACTTTCTTCACATTAGATTGAAGGGTATCGACCAAGAATTAGATGTAGACTGAACATCACTTGTTATGTCTACTGCCATTTTTTGGCTGTTAAACTTGAATAAATATATTATGATATCGAATAAGTTTATAAAAAAATTAATATTCATTCATGGTGGCTGGGAATGTATGCGTGATTTCCGCGGCCAGGCACCCGGTTGAGAAAAACACCATAAAGGAAACCCTTGGGAGAAGTCGATAAGAGTACGACAATGCTCGTCTGATACGGCCCAGCTGAGGACTGCTAACCAATGCTGGATTTGTTAATTTAAGGAAAGCTGTTATTAATTCACGGCAACATTTTAATCTGCAGTGTATTCTTTCACAGCATTTCAAAAGAATCAATCACAGCATGGTTTTGGGGGCAAAATTTTAGTACATCTTTTAAAGTCAACAACACGGCCTCATCTGGTCATCTATACCTCTAACAAAATAATATACTAAGAAATTCAGATAACGAATTGATAAAACAAATGGGTGAAATATAAAAATAACTTACATTACTCAAAAACCAGGAAGGGCGACGTTCAATGTTTAAGCTTTCTTGAAACTTTTCATACACCCTGTAATTAAGAAATTAAATACAGGCAATTACAGCATTATAACAACAATTGTTAAGGCTAAAAATATGCACATATGCCCAACATAATATACACAATGACACATCTTCCATCCTTTTTCCTAATATCTGTCCATCCCTTTCTCCCCCACCTTTCACCGAAGTCAGTTCGAGCTTGAAATCAAAAAGGCGAACATTAATGGTAACTGCACGATTTACAAAAATCAAATAATAAACTTTTAACTCAAATATTGATTGTGATGGTGCATGATGCGGTGCTGGAATACAAGTGAACAAGAGAAGGCCTCTAAACTTCGTAAGAACTGTATACTAGCGAGTCCATTTACTCCTTCATCCTTCATTCCGTATCATTGTGCATAGTTATAATCGACCTAGGAAGGTTGCCTATAATTGATAAACAAACTAATTTCAAAATCAAATAAACCAGCGCTTACAACAATATTTTATTTATTTATATCAAATAAACACCAATAGGTGAGATACTACATTATACCTATACTGCCTAATAAGCTTGCCCGCGGCGCAAAGTTTTTGTCCTGATGTTGAAAAGTATTAGAACCTGTGCGAGGTTTCACTGCGGAAGCACCACCACCACAAACCAGCAATGCTCGCGTTCGCAACTCGAACTGACACACGAGGCCTTCTAACCCAGTTCTCAGCAACAATTTATTATCATCGACTTCGAAGATTGCGATTCCTTCTAGGTTTGTTGTACATAGCCATAGGCTGCAGTAACAACAATATCAAATGGACTGCATCATGCATGTCTGGTTACTACCTTATAACGTAAAAAGAGTAGTTATATATATTTTTATTTCTATATATGATGTACCTTATGAGCTATTCTTCATCGTAAACATTAAGAAGATTACTAACCTCTGTGAAAACATATACTTGGCTCCTGCTAGTGTTTGAACAGGGGAACAAGCAGCTTCCTTCTTTAAACTTTCTTCAGGGCAATTCTGTAAGGGAGAAGTAATTTGTCAGTTATTTTAGGTTTTCCCTCTTTTTCGCATCCTAAATTGAGAATGGGTATACTTTGCATACTGAGAACAGTGTGGACATAATTTAACATTTACCACCTCATTTTCCATAATGAGACACAGTTCTGCTTTTTTTTAATGGCATTTCATGCACGGAGATCTCTTTGGAGATGTCTCTTTACTTGGAGCAGTCCGACTGGTGGAATACCTCTATACCTCCACCCTACAGAAGATCGCAGCCAAATAACCTTGTGTTGTGTTCCTGCGGTGAATAAGGTTTCAAGAACTCCTTGTGGTAGGGAGGTTCAAGGTCGGCAACGCGCTAGTAATAACTATGGTTTTTCAAGAGTCCATACCCGATTACCATCAGGCGGGATGTATGCTTGTTGGCCACCTTAGTTGTATAAAAAAACCGCAACAGTCACGTAAATATTTTTTTTTTAATTATTCTTGTCATCTTCAAACATAGCTCTAACAAGATGGCGACTCCCTAATTAAAGCCATCCAGGGAGTTTTTGTGAATTTAATATACAATGATGGCCCAGTGGTAGCACGTACGACTTCACGTCTATTGACGTGAGTTCAAATCCCTGCAATGAGCCTGAGTTTTCGGTGAAGGAAAACATCGTGAAGCAACGATAGGTAGGGCATTTTATAATGCCTGTCTGGTTAGCTACCACCCTCAAGTTAAAAATCTGTCGTCAAGCACCAATAGGTGTGTTCCGGCAGCTGCACTTAAGAGTCAGTCTTCCTCTAGGTTTAGCGTGTTATCATCTTGTCATCGGCTCACATCGGCTCCTAAAAGGCGGGAAGACCGGCGAGTCTTCCTAATTTTATTACGTCAACAGTGATTTCTGTTAGAAGATTGATGAGAGATTTCAACTTCAGGGCAGTAGCTTACCCAAATGATACTAACAAAGAATGCCCTTCCACCGTGCTACGTTCTCATCATAAGCTAGAAAATGCATTATGGCCCGCCAATGTATGATTCATTCACTCCTTAATTCGAATATAATATTAATTATTTTATGCATGCATTCGTTCAATCACTCATTTCTTCTTCCATTCGTTCATTCATTTATTATTTTGATCTATCATTCGTAGATTCAAATTCATCATGCATTACTTATGACATTTGTGGAATATACTCAAGAGTGAATGTAAAAGACACATACCTCTATTAATTGATCGAGAACGCAGTGCCACAACGCTTGACCTGGACACGTGTTAGAGTATCTTCTAGGTCTGCTGTCGTAGCATGCTGTCAATACAGACCCAATGGTCTCCCGCCATGCTCCTTGCGGCAGCCTCGAAGTGAGTACCAAAGTGAACAGCTCCTTCGGAGGCAACTGATCCAGCAAACCTACCTTTGTATTTACACACGCCCATTCATGACACTGTAAAAAATATATGTTTGTATGATTATTGAAACCATATTAATGATCTAGTATTCGCACTATATTGACTTTACTATTGACTGGACGTGTTAAAAAGCAGCGGCTAGGGCACGAATATACTCACTTAGATCGCCGGAAAGTTCACATCTTTACAGATATTCCATAATTATACAAAGAGAGATCTATGAACATATTATTGTACCTACACTATAAGGTATTTGCTTTTATGAACATTTGATCTTAATCAACCTGAACGATTAACGATAAAAGTAGCTTCTTCCATGATGATGTTATATTTTTAACACTGTCTCTTTGATATTGCCCTGACATATATATATATATATATATATATATATATATACAAGTTGTAGTAATTGAAGGGTTAGCAAAGTATTTAGTCATGGATCCGATTTTTACTGACCGTGAAAAAAGTACCTCGTGAGTGTTTTCCTCAAAAAGAAACCTTATTTCATTTCCAAGTTGGTCTTTATACTCGTTCAGGAGGTTCCTTAAGATGAATTAAAATAAATCTACTTCTACCACATCAAAATCTGGGTGATAGGTACAATTGTGTCCGACTGGATTGTGACCAGGATACACTAGGTGTAACAACATCTGTCAGAGTGGAAAGCTTATGCGTGTTGCGTTCTAAAACCAACCGATTTATATCCCAGTAATCAAGTGGGGTGGTAGGGATCTATATCGGACTGGCTCAGGACCACCATGCACATGTTGATAAACCCATAAAAAATGACTCTCATTTAGTTTATCACTATTCAGGAACAGCTTGTGTATGTCCAATTGCAGATGGCAATGGATTACCAATCTCCTGGTGGTTGTAATTGAATTGTACTGTGCTTACTATTAAGTAAGTACATACAGCGTAGTCATATTGCCATTATACTAAAAAAAATATTTTAATCTACACTTCCGCTCTCAGCTTGATGGGAAGTCTTAAAATATCAACATAGTCTTTTACATTAAAAAAAATAGGAGCTATAAAGGCACCAAACTCTGTGTGTTCAAAGGTCCCTGGATAACCCTGTCCCTCGTGAATATGTGTATAAGACTTACCAGTCGTGAATTTCTCAGGTATGATTTTCCAAAGCCAGGTTGTGCGACCGCCTGAAAATTTGATTTATGTAATGTTGTATCATATAATTACATGATTAAAATGAAAAAAAAAACATTAGTTACATATATTATATTAAAAATAAAAAATACTTAAATTTTTACAATTTTTGATTATTTTTTTTTGTTTAGAACGGGGATTTGGTGTTACAAGGACCGGTTTTCCCCCACTAAAGCGTCATATTAAATAAGATACTGTTTAATATATGTCGGAGAATCATGTCTATGTGATTATGGAATCCGTACTAATTATTTATTATTCGTACAATGACTATACTATTGACCCACGCACTATTGACTAGGCCCAATAGCAACAGGTGTACTTTGTGACTGCATGCACTTTATAAGCAGGCAATGACCGGGTTGAAGTGCCCCCGACTTGCGAGTGTTTATCACGGAAAAGAACGCCGCGACACGCGCAATGGCTCTGTGTCTCGAATACCATACCGCGTTGCCGATTCGACATGGGTACAAATCCTTCTATAGCTAGCTATCGCTTTCAAGTTGAAAATCTGATGCCAAAACCTATCGTTGTTTCTGGCAGCATTACATTTCAACATTTTTTAAGGAATTTATCATGTAGCACATTAAAAAAGCTTGTTGATTTCTGAGTCTAGAATATAGCATCTGTCGCAACCCTAAACTATAGCTACTATGATTTCACAAGTTCTAAAAGAGTAGAAATAAACAAACGCAAATTTAATTCACAATCAAAGTGTATAAGATCTTTGACCTACATTTATTGAAGTTAATTGGAGATCCGGAGTTTCCTGATAGTACATTCATATTGTTACATATATCTTTATTTTTGTTATTATTTTTAATCATTATAAATTATTTATATTCAATTAGACGTAATTGTAACAATTTTTTATGTTACATCATTTCGTATTTATTGCTCCAGCTTTACTAAAAATATAATTATAATTTTTGTTTATAAAAAATAATCTACGACATCATTGTTATAACGTCTCATTGTTATAACGTCCATAAAAACGTGTCTTTTTAATCTTTAATTATTATTTTTTACACTGGCATTTATTTTGCAAGTAGTGACTACGATCATACGACCATCAGGTGAGATCAAGGCAAAGTGAATTCCAATAATCTTGTTTTTTTTTCGTTACTATATTTCTACATTTTATTACAGAGACGGGATTAGTTATTATCAATGCTCATTCTACGCATTTAACATATTAATATGTAAAAAAAGGAATTTAGTTTTTAAACCGCAGCGGAGACTTATTATTAATCCAAGTAGACGCAGTTTATTTTAAAGTTTTACATTATTAACGCAATATGAAAAAAATATATAATAAATAATATATAAATAATAAATGCGCACATTGTAAAAAAAATCTACTCTATGAAGTTCCTAGTTAAGTCAACTTGTTTTATTATTGTGAAGATAGTCACACTTAATGTTATACGTCACATAACATGAAGTATGACTGACTATACAAACAAGTATAAATTCTAACACGCAATAACTTTTTTCATAATTACTATGTTCATTTTCTCTAGATTGTACCGACTTAA
The DNA here is from genome assembly GCA_947532125.1 of Saturnia pavonia. Taxonomy (NCBI): domain Eukaryota; kingdom Metazoa; phylum Arthropoda; class Insecta; order Lepidoptera; family Saturniidae; genus Saturnia; species Saturnia pavonia. Next base: position 15,385,878 of record OX383904.1, read on the forward strand.
AACGAGTATATTTGTATTGCATCTCGTATTACAATAAACAAGGAAATCAATTTACTGTATACACGAAGTCTTTGAACCTCACACCTAATAAGCAGAAAACACCTGTATTATAAATAAGTAACTAAGAAATTAAACTCACCAAATGTAACAGAAAAAATAACCACAATATTTTCATGTTGGTTAACGGAATATTCAAGAATAACTGAACACAATATGTTGATAAGATGCTTTGGCCCCGCTCATCTTGGGTCAAGTCGTTTTGATAAACTTTTTATTTTGCTTTGTGTCATTATATACGACATCATTTTAATTGTATTTAACTAATATTATATTATCTACTAACAGTGCTTGCCAGATTGCTTGACTTTTATGATTACTGCTCCGCTCTTTAAGGTCATAGCGTGAAGTCATATAACCTATAACCTTCATTAATAAATGGGCTATACAATTCAATTTTTTTTTCCAATATGGATGTAGTTTCAAAGATTATCGCGTTCAAGCAAAAAAGTGCCTCCCCCTCTGAAAGTAAAGGAACCTAAATAATTTTGTCAAGCTAGTATAAAAAAAAAATCGTTTTCCTTGCCTGCCCCCCCCCCCTCTGGCCAAAATCCTGGCTACGTCCATGGGTTTTTCAATCTCTATAGGTAAAGGCAAATGGCATACTGAGGTTGAAAGGAATTATCTTTTTAATTAATTAAAAAAATAATGCATTTCACCCAATGTAGTGTTTGGGGGTATGTTAAACAGTACCTATAACACAGCAAATCTGCGACCGATCGGTTTGGCGGGTGATAATGGTAAGAGATTCGAAGGTATTGCGCTTATTCCCTGGAGGATGGATCGACCTTTGATATGGTTTGCCATCTGCGTCGTTACTTTGGTGCTGTTCCATCTTCAGTTACTTCATTGAAAGCTGGCCTCAATTAGCCCATTTTAGAACCTCGTATGAGATGGAGGTCAGCACTACTCAGAAGCAAATTAGATAAGAGGAAATTCTTTCTCAATTAGTTCAAGGAGAAAAAAAAACACACAGATATTAAAGTATTTATTTAATGTTCTTTCAAGTCCAGCGTTTTAATAATCGTAATGTAAATGAAATTTGTCAATCGTGTTGTAATCGTAAGTAGATGGGTGCTAACATTCAAGCACTTTACAGCATGTTGTAAATTGTTTTGTTCGAAGACTCGGTGGCTTTTGCCTGTGAAAACAAATAAAAGAATACAAATGATGACTAGTCATTACAAAACAGCGCGATATTTCTGTAAAATATCCGAAACAGTTCTCTAAATTAAGGAATATATGATTTTTAAGAATGGTAAAGGCTGTACAAGGTTGTATGCCACAAGTATTTATGCCGCAAAGCAACAGTGTTCACGCTGCTTTGTTCCTGTCTAAAGGGTGTTTTTGATAACACCCACTATTACACGACACTTTTCAACTCAGTCCTCAGGAGTAAAAACCTATTACGACTGGTCTCAGAACTGTGAGACTTTTGAAGTTGGTTATACATAGCTATATATAGCATTGACCATTAAATGGCCGTGAGTAAAATTGTCCCCATATTTATCAATTTATAAATAAGTTTAAAATAAACGTTGAAGCAATAATCGCTCACAGTTTCGATTCGGTAAAGGAATATATCGTGAAAATCACCGAACACATCGTTATACTGCCGCAGCTGCGACTCAGTCGTCCGTTTCTAGGTTTAGTGTGCGTCCATTTACGTCCGGATGACGTCCACTGCTGGATATAAGTCTCCCCCAAAGATCTCTGTTCGGATCCAGCGGTTTCGTGTAACACTCACCAGATCGTCGGTCCAGCCTGTAGCGGATTTGCACACGCTTTTTTGTAACGTGGTCGCCATTCGAGAACTCTTCCGTCCTATTGGCTGTTGGTTCTACGAGAGATGTCCCACTCACTGTTACTTAAGACTAAAATCTAGTCCACACCGTTACATTATTAAACTTGAGGTCAATTGTTTAATTCATCAAAAAAAAATGTATTTCAGATGGACACAGAAAAATATTTTTACTCAGTATTTACTGCTATCGAGCTTAATTATTGTACTTAATATATCATTCGACAAAAAATTGGTCTAATTTTAAGTAGACACGTAAAGCCTGTAATCGGGACTAGCTGTAAAGTGTAGCTCACGGTATGATAGATGCTTTGCAAGAGATATTCATACTGAGTTAGCAACTAAAAATACTCAACGACAAGTGTTCCCAAAGTGTACATCGCGACGCGGCGCCTGGAGGAGTAAGGGTACTTCCATGAGTAAGCAGGGGCGCCACAATAGTGGTTGAACACGACAATACTTGGTGGTAGGATAAGCGTGTCTGACTGTATGACGACCACCGTACACCATGTTTAAAATCCAACACAATGGCACGCTTAGGAGTGTCGCGAGATAATAGATATCAGACTGAAACCCCTTACAATGACTCGTTTTTAATTTGTCGCGTTTCGGGATCAGCCAGCGTATATCCAGCTGCTAAGTAGCTCGTAGGCCGGCATGACAGCGGCGACTGTCGATAGACTGCCGAACACTCGATGGTCGCCGTTCATTTAGGATTATACTAATATATACTCAAATGAATCTCAGATTGTGAAGTTTATCTAAAAAGTTGTGTTTACTTCTGTGCCTGATTAATGTGCGACGTGACAAAATACTAAAACAGTAAGTGCGTCCTGAACTGAAACTTTGGAACCCTGTTTTACCATTTGTGCGTAACAACCTCGCCGCTCGTAGGTTTCTTTGCATCCTACAAAGTGGAAGTATCCTAACTATAAATAATTAAATTGCTTTAACTCACTTCCTCATCAAGCCCTGTTGTAGCGGACTGAGGTAGATAGTCTTGATATTCCAATAACGACGTAAATCCACAATCACCCATTATATACCTGTTTATTATTTCAGGTACAAAACAACACTTCGATGAAAATGCCTGTAACGTAAATTAAAGATTTAGTTTAATCTCTAAGATGGTATCTACAAACATAATATTGATAATAAATTCAAATGCTTATAGAATGTTGCTTTTGGGACTTATGCATTGACATATGCTGTTCGATTTGAATTTAAAATTCATTAGGTGACTGAAAAAATAATGCGAACAACATTTTTTGCACATTTAATTTTCTGTTAACTATAAAAAAATATAATAAACAATATAATAAACATCCATCGCGTGATTTTGTTGAATATAAGAAGAGCTCGACGCAGCAAAAAAAAAGAAGGTTATTTAAGTTTTTATGTCTTCATTTTTGAAAACAGAAATAGGAACAAAATTAATTAGTTAACAATTGTATACAAATTTCAAAAATTGATATTATTTTTTCCAAACGGGCTTTATTCTTTCTAGTTTTCAGATATAAGCATTTTTTTTTTAATTTTTAATTGATATTTAAAACTATAAAAGAATTATTTTATGTGTTAAGTATACTATTTTCAGCAGCAGTGCGCCTAATGCCGTAATAGCGGCGCGTAGCCCCATTTTCAACGTTAAATAAAAATTATAAATAATTGAGATAGAGTTCCGGGAGTCAGGACTTCTTTATAGAAAATTTAAGGATATTTTTTCTAAATTTCTTAAATATTAATAGTTTTTGAGTTGTAACTAAAACTAAATGCTGTTTTGCTTTTCATTTTAATTTGTTAATAACAATTACAATTTTATATGTGAGATCCTTGAGATACATTTCTCTAAATATCATCTGAATCGAATGCGCTATCGCTCATATTTTTAGGAGCTTTATCTCGAATTAACTCCATTTTGAACTGGTTGACCAGACTAAACGTAACATTAGATATTCTACCGAAGTTAATCATTGGAATACGGCGACCTAATTCAGATTAGGAGTGAGATGTAATTATCGGAACAGCTTATGTGCTAACGCGCACAGCGCTACGGTGAGTTGCGGTGCGGTTTTGAAATGGTATCGATTGTGGATTCGTGCACTGCGGTAAAATTTCTGTGAGTTTTGTCATTCGTATCGCAAACTTCATAGAAGAAGCACGGCCATGGACTACGAAAGCAAAGTCCGCATTTGTGTTTATTTTCTTATTCTTTAATAGTTTTAGCACCTGGCCACGATCTCACCTGATGTTAAATGACGATGTTTACATACAAGATGCACGCACAAGATGGTTACATACTAAGTCTAGTGGAGGAACTGGTTCTCAAGTGCAGATGCCGTAACACACGTATAGGTGCTTGGTAACAGATTTTCAACTGGAAGGTGGCAGCTAGTCAGGCGGGCTTTAGAAAAAAATGCCCTACAAATGCTATGGTTCCATCACGATATTTTCCTTCCTAATAATATGAAATTGTTATTTACCTTCTTTAAACAAGAGCAAAGGCTCTTTGGCGTGCTAAATGTATGAAATAATATAAAAATAGCACTGAGGATTGTCAAAAGTTTTTTTAAATATAAAATATTAATTAAGCGTACGTATCTAAAAAAAATGATAACTTCTCTTTGATTATTTCTATAGTTCCTTACAGATGGAACCGGTTTCTTATTTGTTAAAGCTCACCCCTTATTAATTTATGATATTTAAAAAATATATATTATTAATTGGTTTTTATTATGATTTATATCGTAATTACTCCGTTTTTTTTAACTATCACTGAATTTTACGTTAGAATCGATGCACAGTTTACGAGTGTTTAGGCATGAATAAATAAACAAGTATCCATCCACGGAAATTGCGCTATGATCGAGCAGTCTTTGACTGGAGTGAACAATATACTTTGGTACACACTATACTCGTAGATTGTAATATTGGAAGAAAGGACTCATTCGATAACGATGCAGTAGATAAAACCCATACAAACTAATAACTGCTGTTGGTTAGTAGTGAAAACGTTATTTTCTTGTTAAAAACTTACAGTTTTAAGGAGCTGTGCATCAACAGGGTTCTGATCAATATTTCGGTATACACTGAAAATACAAAATAAAACATTGTGATTATTTAGTTCGAACGTGGCCGAACCAAGCGTATATTGGCCGCCCCTACAGACATAAGAAATGTTAAAAAATTCTGCATTTCTCCGATATTTTACATGCTTGCCCATTTTAAGATAATGACTTAGGCTTTCCAAAACAAAGACATAACTTTAATGCATTAAACATTACATGCACCCCCGGCGCTTCTCGACCTTGACTTCATTTTTCTGCAAATTTACTTGTGTTGGTAATGTTTGTCAGATACTGTTGCTAGTAATACTGGTATTATTTCGACCAGTGATAAGTAACGAAGTTACAACCATATGACAGCCTTCATCAAGTCGCAACTCACTCGCAATATCTGGTCTTCCGATAGTCTCTTTTCGTTGAATAATTTCCAGCAAATTCTACAATATTTTATTCATGTACTGAGTATCCGTTTTCATCTCAGATATCGAATGACAATCTACAATCCTAACCCATAGCTAATTATTTTGTAAAAAAATTAGTTACATTCTATAGTGTATCTCTATCGTCTTTAATATACAGGTACTGTTAGGGTCAGAATATTTTTTGATAAAATAGATTAGTATAATATACATACGTTTTATAGCAATGATGGCTCAGTGGTAGCGTGTACGGACATCGCATCGATTGACGTAAGTTCGAATCCCTGCAATGAGCCTAAGCTTTCGGTGAAGGAAAACATCGTGAGTAAAACATAGCTAAGTACCACCCTCAAGTTAAAAATCTGTCGCTAAACACCAATAGGTGTGTTCCGGCAGCTGCACTTAAGAGTCAGTCTTCCACTAAGAGGCTGCGTGTTATCATCTTAGGTCACATCGTCACTTAAGATCAGGTGAGATTGTAGCAACAACGTTAAACCTGTAACAATAAAAAAATAAGTGTAACAGATAAATAACTTATTTACGAAATATTAAATACAAGATTTAATTGTTGTTCTGTATTCTATTTTTAGAGGCTTAGAAACCAGAGCCTATTTAGAGACCCGTTTAGCGCAAATCTTTTTATGATTAAATTATATAAATAACTCTAACCCTTGTGAGTACATAAATTTGGTTCCAACTTCTGTGTGGACTGGTGTACAAGCATCTGTTGTATTCAAATTCTCTTGGGGACAATGCTGAAACGAAATTATCAATAAGTCAGAAATATGAATATCGAATCAAATTACGTTATTCATATTAAAGTTTGTCATTTAAAAATAATACCTGTTCTTTTAACATCAAAAAATCTACAGACGTCCCGTTCAATTAATCCTTTATCCTTATTAAATATTATAAAAGGCACCATCTCTGCCTATTCGTCTATTCGTTATAAATTAGCTTATAACTCGATAATCACTTAACCGATTTACATGATTCATTCTTTAAATCATAAATATATTCTCTGACCATGTTTTAATATACATTTTGTTATGTTAGATAATACATGGAATAAGTAATGAGCAGAAATATTCATTACATACGTGTACAAATACCACTACTTGCATGTTTTCTTGTAATACTTCACCTAAACTATTAAGATGAAATGCGGGCGGCCCTTTGTCTATACAAAGTTCATTCCTGTGTTTTATCTACAAGAGCAAATATTTTTATAAGTACTACATAATCTAATATATACTGCCATATCTATATTTTGCATAATTTAATTATTACAAGAACTATGAACGTTCTAAACTTATTAAATCTACCCATTACTGCTGTTATGCAGACATCCAGCAAACATAATATTGCGTACAAAGGTCATTGTCCAAGGCATAAAAAAATAATCAAATGATCTATTTTTCATGTATGTAGTGTACTCATCACAAGTATAGGTTATCAGTTAGTTGGACTTAATAAAAATGAATCGAAACTTGGGCTGACGAGTGTATTGCAATGACCATATATAGAGAAAAAAAATATTTTTTGAAGTTTTTACTTCTTTAGGCGCGTTTAATAGAGGGCAGAATTGAAAGTTGGGCGCGTTAGTTTAAATCGTGTCAAAATAATATAACAAGTATAAGTATACATACAAAATATTCTTTCACAATAAACAAAGTCAGTAAAATGAATTCACCGTATTATCATTGATGGCAAACTTCATTATGTTGTTAACACGCGGGATACAATTTTAGTTTTTTTTTTTAGATCAAAGAAGTTCATATAACTTCTTACAAGCGTACTACAATCCATGAAACATAATTGAGCTTTTTAATTTAATTGTAAGTAGCAATTAAGAATTGTTTTTAAATCTAAATTCAGATTTAGTTAAGTTCAACTGATATCGGTGTACATTACCTATATTTATTGAACCAACCTCAATAAACTGATCAAGAACACAAAGCAAATGTGTCTGAAGAGGACATGCGACAAATCCGGGTTTCTTGTACGCCTCGTATCGTCCATCGAAACATGAGTTTATAACAATTTCCACCACATCCTGCGCTGCTCCTTGTGGCAGTAAGCCCTTGAATATGTACTTGAAATGGTGTCTCGGTACTTCGGAGTCGAATGTACCCAGTAGCGTGTACAAACAAGACCAAGGTTTACACTGCAATTTGAAAATATTGATTAAAAACTAAATTACACCCTGAAAACGATTCGCGCATCATTTATGTCAAAAACCTTTAGGTAAAATTTGTACTAAATGTTTATAGTGAATGGCAATGTGACGGCCCTATGCCTGAAGGTTAACACAGTACAATCCAAATATAGCCACACCGAAATTGAGTATATATTGACGGTCAACGTTGTCCTTGTTTTATACTTCTAATGTGGCAAACAAGCATACGACCTGCTTGATGGTAAGCAGCTATCGTAGCCTATGGACGCTTATAATATCACTAGCTATGCCCCGCGGTTTCACCGACGTATAATAAATAAAAAAAATACTAATTGATCCTTTATAATACTACAATATAGACAATATTTTTATCGGACGGCCAGGGTTATGCGTCACACTCACACGGCTCGTTCGCGCCACTGCTGCTAAGGCATAGACCCGAACCGAGTGTTGAATTATTTTAATTTTCTATTATCTCCTAAACTATGCATCCAAATAAAATACTATAAAGGGCAAAGTTTATCTACATAAAATTGTTTTGATGATGAAGTAACTATTGTTCGTAAGAATTAGTATGCCATGCCTAATAATAATGCTCATAAATCACTTTTCAATTTTGAATAACACTTTATCACAAAATACCATATTGTTGCTTATCTATAAGAGATAGGCATATGGTGTCGCGGCCTTTTTTTTTAGACGGGCTTATGAGCAATATTTTTGTATAGCAGTGTATTTACGTATAACTAACCATTATGCCAGCGCACGCGGATAAAGCAGTTCGGGAACATTATTGCTTCCAATTTACTTAACAAAAATCAATATTTAAGGCTCGCCGAGAGGTGGAGCCTAATGCTAGTTAGCCTATACTATTCCTCGTGAATCAGACTATCATATACAGAAAGAATTTTTCTAATCCGACTAATAGTTCCAGAGATTAGCGTGTAAGAAACAAACAAAAAACTCTTTCGATTTATTATATTATTAAAGTATTATAGTCTAGAAATAGTACAGAATTATTATATTAGTATAGAATATAGATAGGTATCAACAAGCGCGTTGCCGACCATGAATCCTCCTACCCTAAAAAGCTCTGGAAACGTGGAGGTATTCTACCAGTCGGACTGCCCCAAGTAGAGAGAATTCTCCAAAGAAATTTCTCTGTGCCCTACTTATTTTCATGTCATCCTGCAAGCCGGCTGCTAGATATACGCTGGCTGATCCCGAAACGCGACTTGCCAAACAGAGTGACTAAGATGGGTTTGTCACCATGTGCTTGGCGATCGTGAACCTGTCGGGTAAAGATCTCTACCACTCCATTTATTTTCTGGATATAGAGCGAGCGATCCAGACGCGACACGCCTTAGCGTGCTACTTCGGCAAACTTGTGTATGATGATTTCGATCCAGTCGAATACAATGGTTGTGTCCCAACTAATTTCAACTAAATCGGATGAACGACATTCCAATACACGACAACAGGAACGTGTGTTAATTTTAACGTCAAGTTCGGTAGAGACGACGTTTGAGGTAGGCATTATCACCGATAAAAGAGATGAGATCTAACAAGTTCCAAAGCATTTCCTTTATTTATAGCTGTAGGAATGTACATTCTTCAATTCATTTTCAAAATAAATCGTTACTTTCTTTGATATGGGATTTCTAACTTGACAACTATTAATTGTCAACAAAAAATTTTACTACTTTAATTATAAATTTACATCAATACTTGTTAATAAATTACCGTGAATATTTGATGACAATTAAAACTTGCATTGACAAAAAACACCAAATTAAAAAGAGTAATACATATAAAGTTAGATACAATCGGTGTCTGTACATTGTGTACTCCTTCACTGAACATTTTTTAATATACTAATCACATAGGTACACTTACCAAATCTGAACTATTGTTTACTAGATCTAAGTTCCCATCCAAAGTACCGATAGTCCGCGTGTAAACCTTTAAAAAATTATAAATTTCTCAAATATCATCATTATGTATATAATATGTATGTATATGTTATTGAAAAAGTTTTTTGGCCTTTATTCTAAGTGTTAGTCAGCCTACTTGTTTTCAGGCATTTTATTTGAAGTACCTAACTAGCAATCAAGTTGTGTATCTACCGAGTATAACAAGTTCTGCACTCTGATCCTACATGTTGAGAACAAGCCGCCCTACCAGACGTTTCCTCTGCTTTGTTCCGGACATATTCATCAATATGTAATATTTTTAAGAATAACAAAATTGAAAATCTTTTTTTAAAAATTCCAACACAATTTTTATATGTAAGTACATTCAACAATTCTCATCAATTTGCTAAGTTATATGTACACCCTAATATAAAGTTAGTGATGTTAGATATATTTAGGGGGAAGTGGGGTACTTTGATACAAGGGGCACATTGATACACCAACAATATTTCAATATTAACAAACATTATTAGAGACCCGACAAAACTAAAACGTCCATATACATGTCTTAGCTCCACAGCTATAACCATGCTGACCGCTTGTTAACCGTTAGCGTTGGAACAGAGTAAGTGTGTTTTTAGTACGACTAACTAAAAATACTTAAGTATCTGAAAGTATTTCTCTGCTGTTTTATATGATATAATTAAGATTTAAACTTACGAAACGTTAGTTAATATATCCAACATTCGGTATTAGAAGTATTTTTTAATGTGTTCGATGGTTTTATTGAGTTTTTTATTTTTATTTTTTAATTATCTGCTGGGGCACATTGATACATCAATACGCGGGGCACATTGATACGTATTAATCACATCCATGTAAGCGATACGAATGTAATAAAATCGGTAAATACAATAGAAGTCGTATTTGTGGATACTGATACTAGTGCAATTATCAATGCTGCCGAAATTGTGAAGAAAATGAAATATCTGCAATTGAAACTGAGCTTTATCTACGAAAAAACCTGCATCTAGTAAGTTTGTGTTTGTGTGAATATAAAGCAAGCGTTTATTTTGCAGCTGCAACTGCAATACCTGTGCTTTAGCAGTTACTATTTATTTAAAGGAAACGTCTCGAACTTTTTTCTTTTGTACTTTTTGAAATAATTTAAACGTATATAAGGTTCAACCACACAGCGGTGGTAATGGTGCCAGCATAAATTGAGATACCTTTAGGAACTTGTCATTACTGAATAGAGCTCAGCTTATACCTGGAACTGTTACCAATGGTGCAAGGTTGACTGTACCTAAACATTTTTTATTGTAGTTATTAAATAATTAAATCCATAGTAGTTTCTATAGTTTTGTTTTAAAGAGAAAAGCCTTTGAAACATATAATTTTTCCTTTATTAATAATCTTAAGTCTTATTATAATGTCCACCAGTTAAACCTTATTTCCTATTATATATTCGTACATATATATTGTCGTACTAAAGTGCCCCATTCTATGTATCATTGTGCCCCGTACGTGGGACACAATGATACAAAACCCATTTTTTATTAAATTAATTTTATTCTCATTATTATTTAACTTCAATGATTCTTATGACTCATATTATAATATTGATAAAATTTAACATTCAATAAACAGAAAATAATAATATTTTATTATTTATTTATGCATAAAATACGACATTGAATTTTTCTGTATCAATCTGCCACACTTCCCCCTATATCATCCGAAAATTTCATCATAATCTTATCTCTTAACGTGTGCTAAACAAAAAGGTTTTCTAGTTACTCCGATTAGGTACTTGTTTGTAATTTTTTTCTGCAGCCCTTACACGTTATTGATTGAATAAAAAATACACTGAACAATGCATTTCATTAATAAATAAAAACAGTAAGCCACAAAAATTTACAACTTTACGCAACTTTTTTTATGGACAATAACTATAATAGATATTCGTTTGATTCCAACACTAATTCTGAATAAACAAATATAGACACAGGTTATAAAATCAAGTCGTATATTTAACTACACACTATATTTCCTCATTAATCATTATAGATTAATAGTAACAATGTTACAAATATTGTGAAATAACCAGAATAACAATATGTTTACTGGCACTAAAACACCTAGCTATAGTAAGTAGATGTGAGGTTGGTAGAATGACCAGGCTGTTTACTGCTACTATTTTCACTATTTATAGGTCTACGTTTCATGAATTCATATTAAAATACTCACGGAATGTATAATAAAGGTTAACCATAATAAATTCATGTTTTACGCTACGATACGCGAACAAAACTGATAAGTGAGTCACTATACACTAATAATAAGAAGGCACATTGCGTCGAAAAATGTTAGATAATAAAGGTAAGCGTACACAGGTTAAGATGGGATGGATCGTATAACATCCTGTTCACTCGGTTTCAGTTTTGATGTTCTCCCGTGCAAGTATAAATTTATTTAGCGTGTTCGGACACCGCTTCCATTGGCGTGTGTTTTAGTCTTACATAGAGTTTGAGCTTTCGTTAAATTAACATCGTAATCATCCATCACATGATCTTGGTAGTTGCGCATTTTCTAACACCCAACAGGCTAATTATGACCCTCAAGTTGAACTCTTGAAGTTTAAAATAATTAAAAATAAATCAACCGTTGTCAGATCTAAAAATTGCGCACCATACAACAGAACGTGCGGTAAAATATGTAATCTCACCTAAGTACCTGTTTTACCGCATACTCCGTTGTAGAGCGCGGTGCCGCAATGGTTTCCGATGCGGTTCAATTTCCATTTAAAAAAAAACTACCAAGGAGTTTCACATTAAGAGAATAAATAAGCGGAATGATCGAACCTCCTTGGAAGCGCCTTTAATCAATATGTTTGTCTCACTTTAACACTAAAGAGAAAATGAGACAAAAGATGTAGTTCTAATTTTCACCACACGCACTGGACGACATTTGCAAGTGCGCGCATTTTCATATTAGAAACGTCAAAGATTGTTGCGACTTTCCGTCTGATGTTTATAAACAAAATAATAATATGAGTTCAAGCAAAGAATCCGATATTAATATGGAATTTACTTCACCTGATAACAAGAATGAGGAGCAAATTGCATGTGACATTTCCAAGAGTAGTGACCTATCAGTATAATTTCTTATTTGCTATTAAAATAATCGATTGAAAAAGTTTGGTTCATTACCTATTTTACCGTTTTCTCTTCCGCACTAGTATCATAAATAACTATTTCTTCTGCTGATGTTGCAAGAGCACCTAATATATATTCTGGTACAAAAAGATAAATATATATACGCAGCACTTGCAATCCAGCATGCAGACTAAATATCGGAGCTCTGTTTTCAAAAGCCGTCGTTTTCCTTGGATTTTAATGTAGTTATTTTAAGACACAGTACAGTCTTTTCTCTGAGCCAGTATGAAAAGAATAAGTGCGTCGATAAAGTGTGAATCATATGCAATAAAGCCGGTGTTCGCCGCAGCATTGCACTGCAATATACGTCAATGTAGCGCAGAACGTTTATAAAATAATATAAAAAAATTAAATTATTTAATCGTCAGGCATTCCCCATCACAATAATACGTACCACTATAATCCTACTGATTGATTCATGCGATGCTTCCTGTCAACGCTCACCTTTATATAACACCAGTTTTGATTACGCGTATCTATTCTTGACTCAATGATTTTTTCATACTGATGTTTAACTTTTTACCACACACACTTCAGACCACTACGTATTTGAGTGGCGGATATCAAATGAGACACCTTGACCGCCAGATTATAAAAGCGATTTATCTTACCAATGCCACCTCTGTTTCTTATAAGTTATAAAAATATGTTGGTTTGTTTTTGTCGGTTTTTGTTTATAAATTTAAAAGTTAAAGATTGCTTTTAAATACTTTTTACACTTTTTACGTTGCCATTGTTTCTGGCAATGCTTTTCACTACATTTAGCCGAGGCTGCTTAAAAATATAAATTGATGCGACAATCCTTGCATCAGAATAGGTTTATATGATCAATGTGTGCTCCTCGACATTACGGAGAGTAATTCCTAGCCTTAGATTATTTTATGCAGGAATTACTCCTATTGAATTAGAAAAATATAAGTCATAATAAAATGATATCAGCCTGTAAGTGTCCTACTGCTGGGCAAAGGCCTCTTCCTAAGGGAAGGTATGGGCTTAATCATCACGCCAGCCCACGACGTATTGGTGATTTCAAGCACCGAGAAATTAACGGTTCTATATTTTTCCCACATACATATTTATAGTGGTACTACAGGAACATTTCGGACGTTCCGGTTCCCTCACGATGTGTTCTTTCACCGTCAGCCGACAGTGTTACCAATTTGAATTAATAAATGTAAGCGAATTTCGAAAAATTCGTTGGTACATATACCGGGGCTCGAACCTGCGGACATCGCATCGATATTCGACCGATCTAAACGACTCGACCACAAATACTTAAAAAACTATATATATGCATATTATTCTTAAGAGAAAAACCTTTTAACGTGACGACCGGTGACGGGTGACGAGTGTAGAGACGAGGTGAGATGAGACTAAGTCTTTACACCTTATTACAAAAATACTGTAAATAGAAACCATATTGTACCTGAAACCTGTAAAGATGATCGAGACGATGACGCCATCGCCTTGAGAGTCTTCTAATATGCGGTGTGACTGTTAAGGAGTTGTCACCCTTTATCTCATACATTTTTTCTTTTTGTGAGAGCAATTGTTAACAACAAATATTTTGTACCAAATGATGTCAATATACAACATTTCTCAAAAGTATAAATAAAAATACAATGTAATATAATTTAACATAATTTATTGGAGACTTCATAAGTAAAAAAAAAACTTAAACAAATAAGCTACTTACATTTATAAGCTAAATGTTAACGTGTAGCAACACAGCCTGTGAGACGAACTATTATCAGCAAACAATTACTTTTACTTCTTTATCCAAATGCTGACAAAGCAAACATCATTACTTCTTCAATGCTACTAAATACTACCATAAATTCATAAAAATCATCGTCCTAACTACAAACACATTTTTTTAACATTTTCTAAATGCGATGCATCCACGTAAAAATATTTTTATCATCTGCCCAAATAAATAACTCATTATTATTAAATATGCAGGAGAAGAAAATCGTATTATTAATAGAGATAACATGGACATTTATCGATAATGATAATTATTAGAAACAAAACAGAGTTGAAATACAATACAATAATATCCCGAACTTACGCGATACGTAAACCGGATTAGTGGTTTTCGCGTGAGAAGAACATAAACGGACAGACAAAGGGACGTCGAGATTTATAATATGTATAGATAGATAGATACCTTCAACTATCTACAAATTATTATTTTGATCCCACACTGTTCACTCTAAAGCTAGGTTCATATTATTATGTCGGGTTGTGTCATGATGTGACAGAATACTATCGGTTTCGTAGTTTAGTATCTACCACACTTACGAACATATTTAGAGGAACGCAATAAAAAAGGGGCAAATTAAAGAGAAAACGCATTTATTTGTACGACATAAGCTTTTAAAATTCGTTGAATAAAATAATAAAATGAACATAAAACAACAAAAATCTACAGAATTTCATACACTACGTATCAAAGAAATTAAAAGATAACCAAAAAAACAAATGAAAGTCTTCTTCTTGTTTTGGCGCCGCAAAAAGCACTTGCCAGTGTCAATGTGTTTGTCTTCGTAGTATTTTTATATACAAAGTTGATCTAACAAGATGGTGACGACTCTCTTGTTAAAACTATCTAGGGAGTTTTTGTAACATCTCAAAATGCATGTTTTCAGTTTATTCAACTTTACGAATGCACAATAACTAAACTACATCACGTAAAATTACATCAGTATTACATAATATAGGGTCAAAGAACCTAATTTTTTTAAATTACATTATAGTTGTATATATTGCCAGCAAGAAATAAAATATTTTCTCTTATTCTACCTTTTTTTCGTTCCTCTAAATTTGTCCATAAGTGTAGATTCACATCAATGTGTTGCATTCTGTCGGGGCCGCTTCTGTCGCGGCGGCAATCACAGAGTGTGAACTTGCTCAAACAGCATTTTAGATATCTATGGAATCTCTTTCTAAATTCTTGAACGAAACCGTGAAAGGCACCCCTAGTCTCTCTTAATCTAAATACTGGATGAACCCAATATCTTGTTTCTTTTATATTTTTTTGAGAATATTAGCCAAGACAAAAAAAAATCATCAAAATCACTGCAGTATCGGATGATTAAAAATAAAATATTTTACATGTATCCACACCACAATTAAAGTAGGTAATCTGAATACGCGCCACAATGCACACATAAGTATGAACACTCACCGACACAATCCCACTCAGTAATATGAACCTAGCTTAAACCGTGTTTACTAACGGAATGAGCTCTTCGTCGTGTTTTTTTTTCTAAAATTTTAACCCCCTTCTTAACTAAATTGGGCTTTCTGGAAAGTTTGCAATAGTCATTTGTGTTTCATGTAGGATTATATTAACATGGACCATTTTTTATACCGTCAAATACCCTATTAATAGTTTAAACATGGGAAACAATAACTATTTACAATAATCAGATATTAATAAAAACTTTATCGATAAAATAGACTGTGCATTGAATATCATCGAATATTACAGTTAAATAGAGAAACATCCTATAAACTAAGTGATGTACATTCCCCTCAGCATTTGGACTAAATTTCTACCTTTAAGATTATATTTTAGATGTCAATATTGAATAATATTTTATCTATCCAGGTCGATAACTTGTTGAGATAATCTGATGAACGTTAATAAAAAGCGGCCATACAAAAAATTTACATGCTATAAAAACCGAACAAGCCTAAGCTCGATTATCCATTTATTTATTTTTTCAGTTCATAGACCGTAGTTTCTATGGCTTTTGAGCCTATTCTAAAATAATTTCTCTACTTTATTATATTAGCTTGAACACGGACACACGTATATTTATTCAATTGTTCTAATCTAAATATGAAAGGAATAATGGCTTTTCAATATTTATTGAGAGGAAGAGTGTGAAAATTATATTACTAGATTAATAAGTCAATTGTTGTTGCCAAAATCAAAATTCATGATTCATAATAAATAACTATTATTATAGTATTAATTCTAATACACTCTTTTTGATCTCATTACGGAGTTTATGTTCACTATTCGGATTAGCTACATCATCACAGACGCGTTACAAAATGTACAAAATAAAAACATGCAGATTCTATTGTAAACTGTAGAGGAATCTCCATCGGTATGTCTGCTCACGTTATTGTTGTAATTGAATCTGAAATGTTAAACATTCATGCAACATTATCTTTTAAAGTAACATGTAAAACTTTGGCTACATGTTGTCATCATATCTTTATTTAAATTGAAGCAATGATGGCTTCGATTGACGCGAGTTTGTATCCCTGCAATAAAATTTGTTATAAGGTTTGTGACAAAACCTAAGCATGGTGGCAGGGCATCCTCTAATGCCCGCCTGGCTAGCTACCACCCTGTGTTGAAAATCTGTAACAAAGCACCAATAGAGTGTTTCAGCAACTGCACTTGAAAGCCAGTTCTCCCACTAGCCTTAGCGTGGTACCATCTTGGGCTACATGATCACTTAACATGAGATGAAAGGCTTATACTATGATTCAAATTAATAAAAAACTAAACTACTATTTTGTAAAAAAAACATTAACAAAGAGGAAATGCAAAATTAACAAAATTAAATTTAAAATCTCGCTGAATTAAAAAGTCAAAAATACTGAAAATTAAGAAATTTACAGCTATAATTATATTTATATTCTTAATAAAGATTATCGATAATTTTAATAAAGATTTGTGACATACCTAATTTCCCTACGCGTGTGGAGCGATCACAGAAACGCCCCGAAGCCAAAAGCACGTTTAATACTGTCAAAGTAGTATCGTTGCCAGTTGTCTCGGGTCTGGTCGACCTCCGAAGCAGGCACCAGGTCTTGCTTCAGAGTCACCAGTGTGTGGTCGTCCTGAAATTTATAATATTTTCACCTTATCTAGCTCATCTTGAAATATCTCTTCTGCTTCTGAAGGTTACACATATCAGCTCCTTGACTTCATTTAGAGAAAAACAACTTGTAACTACGGCACTTTCTTATTAATACTAATAAAGTGTTTTGAAGCCTTTTTTTTAAATGGTTGCCTCATTTGCTGAGAAATGTTCAAAAAGGTTTAATTTTTAAGTAACCTTTTAAAATTATATCTTTAATAGTTATCATATAAATAAAATAATAGACCAAACCAAACTCAAAAGTTTTCTACAATTATCCTGCTTATTTTGAACCATATATATAGTTTTAAGCAGTTTTAAGATAAACTCACCTTTTCCTCAATGTTAAAGGTAACTTCCGAGTAGTGTTGTTCTGGCCATTGTTTGTATCGCCAGTACTGAACAATCTTCTTACCCGGTACGAGTTCTTTGAATTCTCCGGTCACGTTTCCACCAAATAAGGCAAACTTACCTCCTTTCTCGGCTTCCAATTTAACATGGCCCTTGAAAATAAAGTTCTTATTATAACAATATTACATTAGATTTTAAGAATCAATACACTGATAATTACCCCATTTCAGAAAAAATCTTTCCCGTTTTAGATTTTGCACTTTAATAACAGATGCATATGACAATAATTACATTTGAAATTAATCTCCTGGTGTCATTGTAGCTAATAGGCTTACGTGTGTTACCTTCTTGATCCACATCGTCACTTAACATCAGGTAAGATTTGTGGCCTAACGTGAAACCTATAAAAATAAATAAATTTACTTGTAATAAAATAATAATATAATTCTGTCAATGTCCCACTACTGGGTGAAACATGGGCTTGATAAATTAACACACTATTTCACAATATACTAATATGATTTTAAACAGAGATGAAAATTTTTTCAATAGTTTCCCTAAATATTCCAAGTCTAGATGCACAAGTTTTCTCGTGATGTCTGCCTTCACCATCAGTTAACAGTCAAATTAAGATTGATAAATGTATATAAATTCAAAATTATTCAGTAGTACAGGCAGAGGATCAGACCAACAGACATTCAAGCAATATTCCACATGATTTAGGCTGTTAACTATTCTGCTTGTACTTCGTTACTTTCCATTTCATTGAATACGTTCTTGAATTATTTAAGCATAAAGCTTCAGAATACAGACTTGTTGACTTCTCTCTGGTTAGGTTAGATGCACCTCTTTTTTAGGACGGCAGTAGATTAATGTAGTGACTTACTATAGGGCATATTATCAGTGCTATTATAAATAAATAAGAGTATGATAGCACTGATGGACGAAATTAGCTAAAAAGACACAAAAGAACTAAAATTATAGTAATTTAATCAAGTACCTGTGTGAAGGCTGTCACCATTTCTATTCGAGTCATTGCATCATAGAACTCATGAGCTCTGCATTGAAACTTTTCAGACAGTTCAATTGTTTTTGTGTCCAATTTACACCCAATTTGCGTTTTCTGCTCCTGTACTATAGGTTCCATATTTATTTTTCTATTAAAGCCACTAGTGATTGTAGAGACATTATCCGGTTTCACAGGAGGGTCACCCTTCTTTGGCAGGAGTAAGCCTTTAGAGTACTCCTCCTTTAGACTCCGGATGTACTCTTTGAGCTGTTTCCGGATCTCATCACGACCAACATTGTGCATGAAGGCTTTAACTCTTTGAGCTTCGTCTCCATTGCCTTTGATGGTCACTGTCATCTGGAAAGTGAATATGTATTGTAATTTACTTGCAACCTGGCATGATTTTTCTGTCATTTTCAACAATCAGCATCGTAGGGTTTCAGCCCACATCTAAACCTTCCTCATGTATCACTCTGTCCATTGATGAACACCATATTATGAAAATCTGGTAGTTTTTAAGTTTATCATGTACAGATAGGCTCAGTGGGGGAATCTATTTTATAATATGTAATAATATACATTAAAAAACAATTAAATTCATGTCTTTATAATGAAAAACTATAAATTTACACAATTTATCATCAGCCCTTTTCATTTCAAAGAATGTTCAATAGATAATAATAGAAATGGTTTATTTTGTAGTTTACTTTGATAACATCTTATTATTTAACTTATACACTTGTATAGATATTAAGTATTGTACTTTAGTAAAAGTAATAATTGATAAAGAAATGAAAAACAGTTTATGATTTTAAGTCCAGTTTAGATGTTTACATGGTGTTTAGACCAATTTATTGTAATAAATTTACTTCAGCATTTCTACATATAAGAAGCCACTGTATCTACTCATGAAAAAAGAAATTATGTAGTTTGTCTTGAGAAGATAATAAGTCCTTGGTTGGATTTTAGAATTGCTACCGCTGAATTTGATGATGTGAAGGAGCAGGAAGGTGGGGCAGTGCGAAAGGTAACTCCTCTGTGAAACGGTTCATTTTTGAAATATTAATTTTTGAGGTCATGTTTATCTATGATTTGTATATTAATTTTCAGCAGATAATCATTTGTTTCTGGCATTATGATTACAGTTCAAACCTAACCTAAGCAATTTTATTGTGGCAATGGAAAATGAAAATATATCACTCAAAACGGCACGAAATTTTAAGTAGGTCATTTTTAACGTAAACCAAATAATGATTGTTCAAAAAGTAACAAAAACAATGTATAGAAAAATATGACGACTTTGAAAATCTTACCTAAGAAAACTTTATTACAACTACTTAGAAGTGACATATGTATTGGCAAATATACAAAAAAATTGATATTCAAAAATTAATTTCTCTAAAACTATTTATTTCTTCAGTGTAAAATTTTATATTTAGCCTAATTATAGAGTCTAACTATAATAAAAAGTTGGAGTCTTAACTCAACGGTAGCCATAAGATAAAATGGTTTCTGTAAAATATATGTCTTTCTCAAAATATACTAATCTCTTTCTGGTTTTTGTTTGTAATATAAAAGAAATCTAAAAGCCGCTGTTTGGACATTACAATATTTAAAACATCATCCATTTGAATAAGGTGGAATTTAAGATTATCTTATGAATTATAGATTGGCTTCTCACCTTCATGGAACTTGATTTTATATTATAAATTTAAATCGGAAATACTTACATCCACCTCGCTGACGTCATTTTCTTCTGACAAATTAGGTATGTGAACTTCTCCTTTTACTTTATCACTTCCACCAGCCAAATGTCCTTCCCATTTCAACTTTATGTCCCACTCGTAAAAGAATATTAACTTCCCTTTCCTATTATTCGCTGATGCCTCCCCTTCAATTTTTTCCACCTCAGTTATCTTACAATCGATACCGTTTTGAGCTATTAAAAGATTATTCAATAATTCTTTCAAACGATCCTTAGACCATGGTCCTGCGTTTTTCTCCGTCCAGTGCCAGTTATTTACGTTAGTCGCGTCGGGACGTTCTTCTACGATCCACCGAGGATCACCTTCACCCCATTTAGCCATTTTTAGAAGTTTAATACAAAGGTCTACACAGCTACGGCTGTTTTCCTAATGTCAAGAATGATTTTCTGTAAAGATTATATTTTTCAATATATTTTGAGATCTGTTGAAAATTATACCGTTTTCAACGAAACTCAACCACGCTTTCACACAAAACTCTTGTTATAAGTTATAATTTTCGAGAAAAATCGCGCATGAAAACCGCATGTCAAACTTTAACTGACAATCCAGTGTTGTCCGCTTAATAAACATATTCCCATCTAGTCTTTTTTTTCACATTATCTGAAAGTACGAAAATGTAATATGATAGCATAAACAAAATTTTTCTTGAGACTGATTTTTTTTATACAACTAAGGAGGTAAACAAGCAAAGGAGCTCTGGAAACCCTACTCACCGCAGGAACACAGAACAAGGTTAATTGGCTGGGTTCATCTGTAGGGTGGAGGTATTCCACCAGTTGGGCTACCCCAGGTAGAGAGAAATCTCAAAAGAAATTTCTCTGTTCCCTAACTCTCTTAATTATCAAAATTAAATATATTTCTACGAATGTTACCAATAAACAAACTATATAAAAAAAAAAACAAAATAGTATATAGTTACAATAACACTCATCGTAACCTATAAAGACAAACTATCATAAAACATAAAAGTTTTTTATTCAATAACATTATCATAAACCAAAATAAAACTGCATTGGAATACTATTCCAATGCAAAAACGACAAATCTACACACTTATCTTTATATCATTATACAGTACTCATATATTTTATACCATTGTAGGTAGTGATCAACAATTGCAATAAATCATATCTTTAAAGTGATTTGAAGACTATAAATTTTGGCTTGAATTGGGGAATGTATCTACGATTGGCAACATTTTGTAACTTTCTGTAATTTTCTAGAAAACATGTAAGCCAACATAAGAAACAAAACATCCGGATGTCAAAATACAATAAACGTATTCCGTTTCACGGATAAATTATTAAATTAATATCACTATCTTAATATTTAAATAATTTTAGAATAAGTATGTACATATAAGTTGTATTATCCTATTAAAACAAATTAACATTATTTCATTAATTAAAGTTGTTTTTTGTTTAAGAGGACGTTTATAAATTATCGAACGTACATTTGATTTGAATAGCAGTACTGTCTGTACACATGGTCGTAACCAGGTACAGGCAGCTGGGTTTTCTAATCATTCGGTCGGAGTCGGAGTGCACCCGAAACGAAGAGTAAATAATTTTAAGGAACGTTGCATTAAAATCATTAAAAAATTATTTCGCTGCCCCCCATGCAAAGTATTCTAAACGCTCGGTTGGAGTCGGAGTGCACCTGAAACCACGAGTAAATATTTTTAAGTAACGTTAAATTAAAATAATTTTAAAAATACTTCGCTGCCACCCTACCAAGTTATTGTGGTAAGATCTCAGTCGGAGTTGAAATATACCCGAAACAAAAAATAAATAACTTTAAGAAACGTTGTTAAAATCATTCAACACTGATTTCGCTTCGCGCGTTTTACGTTGGCTCGATACTGCTACCTGCGGATATTGCGAGTGGCAATCGGATTAACTTAGATATGACTTGAAATGGAATATTATATTTCTTCGTTGGATATTGTCAGTAATCACTATGGACACTCATGGTTCAATCACGAATGAGCCAACGCTGTCAATCAGAGCACGATACCTTTCGTGCTTAGAACAAAGCAAATTACAACACTGCCACCAAGTCCTGTAAGAGGGCTTCTTACATTATAACATGCCCACTGCGTCGTCCGTTTTGGCCAGAAACTAGTAGAACATCCGACTAACAGGCGTAACTGTTCTAACTCTTGTGATATAGCCAAGCCTATTTTTTTAATAATGTAACGCTGCCCTTCTTAGGTACTCACCCACAACCCATGCAAGAAAGTAACTTTCATTGCTAACATCTTCGCGGTTAACTCTAGGCTCGAAGATCGTTGCTCTCAACCACCGATAATACCAAATGGCGTAGCCACGATGTCCAATAAACTTATTAGGTGCGCAGAGCGCTACTTTTTTTCGGATGCTTGGAAAGCCAGTGGTACTAATGGTATCCCAGCAGTAGTTCTTAAAAATTGTGCAGCCTAGAAGTCCTTAGCACTGATACGTTTATACAGCCTCTGCTACGTACCTGGTATTGTGTCCCAAATTTGGAGAGATGCCATGTGTGACATCTTTTACCTAACACTGATAACATGTGTATATCTTGTAAGGATCACTCAAAATAAACATTTTTGAGGCAGCACTTGCGCTCGATTGACAGCATTCTGTAGTCCACGCGAGCGGAGCCGCGAGCACAGCTAGTTCTTTATAAGCTTGAATCTTGCATAAAGTATTGTTCACATCTCCGGGAAAATTTTGTCCAATGCCTCCTTGATTCCTTGAAAACATTACATTGACGGGCTGTCCGCATTGTGAATGATATAGACATAGATAATTAAGTACTTAGAACTGCTTCAAATGCGAAGGGACATTGCCTCGCTCAGCGTTTTATAGTTTGTATCATGGTGTATTTTCTGAAGAGCTATTTGACCTTATCCGATCATCTTCCAAACCAAGTGGATTACTTTACGAAGCCACAGCTATACCTACGGTAGTAGCCATCATCACGGCATGGATAAAGAATATCGCACCTTTGGAGTGCCGTGCGGATGTGGAATGGTCTTCCAGTCAACATGCTCCTTCCTAACTATGATATTGTGACCTTGGACAGACCTTGCAGGCCGATATGACGGCGACCACTGTCGATGAACTATGTCACCTACGGAAACCGTTGTTTTTGGGTTCTACCGTATTTTTACCATCAGGTGCTATAGAAACATATTGCCAAGTTAGTATAAAAAAAAATTAACATTTTTTTTCCCTTGCCTGCCCCCCTGGCCAAAATCCTGTTTACGCCCATGACTGTACATAATATATATATCTATCCAACATAGAAGTAAAAATACTAAAAAAAAAATATAAAACTTAAGCACGGAGTAGTGTGTTGACATTCATAAGTGCCTTCTTAGGGCCTAAATTGAACAAACTATATATCTACGTCTTTCATGCGACAATGCAGCGAAATGATTCAATTTGAGAATCTGTTGCCAAGCATTTATCGACATATTCCAGCAGCTGAACTGACGAACAATTTTCCTCTTTAGACTATGGTTTTGATCCACCGTCACTTAATATCAAGCGTGATTGTATTCAAAACAACACAGATTTGTCATACATTTGACACAATACCCATACACATAGACCCAATAAGGAAACAATAAGAACGCTAGTAAAATTCTTCAACCTTCACCCGTATTAAATTTATTCGACAAACTGTCTACAGAGCTGCGCGTCGCAACAGCTCGCCGCGCCTCCAACGCGCTCGTGTAGCCCCAGCCTTTTATCGTTGTTCCTCTTCCTGTACTTGCCTACAGCTTGCCAGATTGTTTGACATTCATAGTTACTGCTCCGCTGCTAAAGATCATATCGTGAAGTTATATAGCTTATACTATTCCTCCCGAATCTGGCTATCATATACAACAATAATTTCCAATCTAACTGGTAGTCCCAGAGATTAATGCGTTTGAACAAACAAACAAAAAACTCTTCTGCTTTATTATAAGTATAGATTAAACTTTATTAATTATGTAAATTTTGAGTTAAATATATAAATATAGGCCGTGTTTATGATAACGTTATAATTATATATTTGAATGGTTTAAGAATACAATTAATATTCTAGATAGAAACTATGTAGTAAGTATGGAGGTACCTACATAAAAGTGTTTTCAATTGTCACATATTTGGGACATAGTTATTACCTACACTTAAATATTAAATTGCCATCTTATATAAAAAAATTCAAACATTTTTTTTAATGAAAAGTACCTATATGTACTAGTATATTTCATAGGCCGTAGTGCTGGCAATAATTGTCGATGCACTTTTGCCATTTTAATGAATGTTCACTGATGCCTCTGCTATAGAAATCCTGGAGACGGGAATCGATGAACTCTTTAAAGGCGCTTCCAGTCATAACTCCAATAGTTTTGAGATGGTCCTTTGTACAAGCGTTGTCGTGAAGAACGAGTGGACGAGTGGCTCATTCAAGTATTCAACAAATTAACATAGCTTCGACGCAATTTTGTTGTCGTTCAGTGAGTTCATATGGTACCCATGTTTCTAGCTTTTTTTATCTTTCGTATTTGACGTAAACGAAACAGTATCGTTTTATCACTTACATTGAAAGCTTCTAATTCATCTTTATCGAATTTCGTTTCTAGTTAGCCAGCGTTACCCATTGTTGAGATCAAAATTTCCAAAACGTTCCAAAGTTTCCAAAAACGTATCGTGCATTTACTTGCGGAACCTAGTCCATACACGTCATTGATATTAGTGCCGTCTACGCTGCGTTGGTGCCACGATGGAACTCGTATTCGAAAAGGACGCGAATTTCGATTTTTCCATGATCATAGAAATTGCGATATCAAAGAAAAATTGAAAGGCGGGAATACAAATGCACAGCTGCTTTTTAAAATGAACTGTCATAGTTATATTATGAAAAATAATATGACTTTGCAATTTTAAGTATAAAGAAAGATATTCGATATTCACACTAGTCAACATTAAAAATCGGCAATTTCATACTTTAACTCCTAATTCAAGTGTCTGTTTGTCAAAATAACAGCTTTTTACTAAATGCATATTTATGAAAGTATAAAAGATACTTGTAACAAAAAATGCTATTTTAAAAAAATGTTTGTTTATGTCTGCTAATCATGGAAACGGTTGGATCGATTTTGACGAGACTTTCAATGGTAGATAGCTGATTTTATAAAGAGTAACTTAGGCTATATTTAATTTAAAAAAAGAATTAGGGTTCCGCACAAATAAAACAATAAGAATTTTTAATCTGCGGGGAACGGTCGCCACCGATGGCTTCCTGTAGTCCACGCGAGCGAAGCCGAGGGCATATTTAGTCTAAAATAAAGTTAAAATTGTTCACCTAGTTACAAATTTTCATTCTAAACACAATTCTTTCAGAAAATAAAAAAAATGTAACTGAAATTGGACAAAACTATAAGATATACATATAAAGTATTTTTTTATCCACCACCGAAACCGATTAAATACTTTTAAAATAACTATTCATATCAGAATCTCTTATCCATATCATCCCTGCTCGAAACATGACGGGTCGAAAGGTATCACAAAATCATATACAAAACTATATACTATATACAAACTATACAAAAACTATAACTATATACAAAAATATGGTAAATAGATTATAACAACTATCCAAGGTGGCCAACATAGGCCAATTATTATTATTGATGATTACTGGTTATCGAAGCGCGAGTGAACGAGTGAGATAACAAGCCGGCCTTTTCGAAACCACGTTGGCATTCTTGATTCTAGCATCAAAGTCAAACCAGTTGGCAGTTATTTGAGTCCGCGAGCGCAAGCGCGGCACGTTTCTATTGCGTGCTGTTAAATACAAATAGATTAAAAAATATATATAATAGTGTATAAAATGTTTCCAATACGTCGCGTTTTTGGCAGCAAGGTTCTGTGATCAGTGCATTATAAAATTGATATTAAAATAAAGAAATTCGATTCGATATTTAAAATTAACCGCGGGTTTACAGATTCTGGAGCAATGGCGGGCCCAAATGGCAACTCGATTGTTGGCTCAGGCGAAAAATTACAGTTCAGAGGCGACTACTCCTCGACCTTTGACTATGCTGACAGATGATGAACTAGCCATGAAAGAAACAAGTAAACCTTTTTTTAAACATATTAAAATAACAATTTAGATAGAGTTGTTAATAAAATTTATTACATTTAATAATATGTTAAGATTACGCCTAACTCTTCGTTAAATCGTTGAATTTAAAGAAGAGATAATATGAAGTAGGTACACTACGATTAGGGTTGTCAACATATTTTCAGCTGATTAAATTATTTTTCATAATAAGCTATAAAATATAATAATACACTTAAAAATGTTTGTTGCTTATGTAAATTTTAAATTTGTATATTAACAAAAGTAAGTGTCGTAGTTCTATGGCTCCTCCCAGCTGAATTTTTGCGTACTATATTATTCTTTATCAGTATATAGTACGCAGACCCGAAATACAGTACAATACTATGTATTATAGCACAGTTGGCAACCCTCTTTATGCTTTATGCTATGTGGAGCAATCAGTAAACAGTCTGCGGTTATCCCTTAATAAAATTATAAAGCTTTATACGAGGGCATTATACGTCATTTTAAATTATCCTCTTCTTTAATTTATTTGTTATTAATAATAAGACGCCAACAAAATGTATCAATTCCTTGTGTTTGAAGAAAAAGAAATAAGTAATTAAAATAAGTAACCTGGTTCCATTGAAATATATAATAATACTAGCTGTGCCTGCGACTCCGCTCGCGTAGATCGTGCTGCCCTCGCTCCCAGCAAGACAAAAATGAAGACAAATTTTGAAGACAAAAACGCTTATTGTGGGTGGTCTTGAGAAGATATACATATCTAAATATTGTAGGTCTTATTTAGATCTACAATTAATTAGTACATCAATTTGATATATCTCGTATAGTTTACTCAGAATAAGCCATTTAAGGGCCCCAAAAGCGTCTATTTTCCGAATTGATTCACCATTATCGTCACTGCTTATTTCGTATGTTACTTTATCTAATAAAATATACCCTGGCCAAATAACACAGCAATGAATTTAAAAAAAAACACGTAAGTCGTATAAGTGGTTTTCACTTAAAAATAACATAAACGGACAGACAGACAGAGATACGTTAAGTGTTATTATATATAGGATAGATAGATGTATATAATATTAGATAGTAATACAAGTTGATATGAATACATTTTAAACTTAACCTATTTAATTATTCAAGCGAAGCTTATAACGAGCGTTTAGGATGGGGCCTACTATAAAAACCGAACAAGTAGAGAGTAGATCTCGCGCCCTGGGGGTTCCGTATCATTTTGTATCATGTTACATACTTATACAGATATATATTGTTCATCCTTACATTCTTCAACATTTCCGACCCACGACGGTCCGTATTTTTGTGGAAAACTTTTAATTTGCGCGCACAGTACATTGTATGAAATCGTCGGTGATACTGCAAAAAAAGCTATGTCACTGCGAACTGATTTTACAGGAGAGAGAGAATCCTTTTTTCCGATTTGCTAGGTGTGTGATATGCATATCGTGGTGTTATACCGTTAGTAAAATCTATATAATTTTATGAAAAACATTCCTTAATATGGATCTATTGTGAAAAAAAAGGAGTGTGTGCGATTCACACACGATAGAAGTGAAACTTAATTTTAAAAGATATTTTATATTCTATTTAAACAGTGTGCAATATACATACACACCGACATTTACTCTCTCGCTCTGGCTCACACAAAGAGGAGCGACCGATAATGTGCGTTAAACGTTTAACATTTAACGGTGAGTAGGGTTTCCAGAGCACCCTACTCACCGCAGGAACACAACACAACGTTACTTAGTTGCGATCATCTTTACGGTGGAGATATTTAAGCATTCGGGCTGCCTCAAATAGAGAGAAACTTCCAAAGTTTTACATTTTAATTTAATTCTCAAAATTTACCCACGTTTTACCCTAATAAAACCTATTTTACCTCATAGTGACATTTTTAATATTTATGCCTAGAATAGACTTCTATATGAACTTGGCAGGTTTCTTGACAACCTCACTTGTCTCATAGTTTACATTTTTTACAACACATTTTGTTTACAACTTCACTTCCATGGATGCCAATTTTGAGCACATTTTGTATGACGTTGAGGGCCGAAGGATTGAATAAATACAGTGTGTTTAATTCGATAAATCATTAGGAGTTCTCATTTCCCTAATGAAATGTTAAAAATATTGTGCTAGGCCTATAACCTATATTTGTATAAGATATTTAAAAACAACTATGTAATCTTATTTCAACATTATATAAACCCTTATTAAGTTGTCGTTATGAACTGAACAATGATAAAACAAGCAAGTTATGTCATCATATTATGTGATAACGTAATTAAATACAGCGGTTATCGGTTCTTGTTAAATATAACGTACATAATTTTGTTATGATTATGTTATTTTAATATCTCTTATTTCATTTACTCAAAATTAAAACGATAAAATATCATATTTTCTGTAATTCGGTTATTACAGAAACACTTTTGTACAAATCCACACAAACGTATGCATTGGATATACGTATAATACAATATATCTACTTAGTTACGCGTCACAATATGCTGACACAGAAGAAGGATTTAAATAATGGAATTTGTACGAAATTACTTCTCCAAGTACATTTTATAAGTTGGTCGACTATTACTCGTTTAACTTGTGTCGCTTACTGTAGCTTTACTTGTAGCTGTGATAGTTTTCCTTTTAACTTCGTTACATTCCCTGAATCGAAAAATGGTTGTCACCCGCAATATTTTTGATCGACCTATCCAACGACACCCCACACTATGGGATGGTCAAGATAAAAATTTATACCAACCTTAAGAGTAGGGGAGAAATTTTTTTTTTCAAGATTTTATTTTACACTGTTTTACCCTATTTAGTATGTTGTATACACCCATACCAAATTACAGATTTCTATTACTAAAAATATCTGAGCTCTGATCTTGTTGACTTCGGAACCCTAAAAATTAAATGTTGTTCGTTGGTAAGCGCATCACTTGAAAGGGCTTGATTACGCAAAACTTTTTAAAGTTAAACTTTTATTTTATCGACCCAAAAATTTCATGTAGGTTGTATTACAGCTGGCCGTAGAGTAGGAAACTGTGAGACTCGAGGCGAAGATGAAGTTAATATTATTTTATTTTTATTTTTAAATTTTCACTTGCATCGTGGTTTCATAAAACCACACAATACTTTTTTTTATGTTACTAAATTACTAATAGACCGTATATGAAAAAATAATGAAAGGCTTCTTTTCTTAAACTTTGGGAAAACAGATATTACTTTTTCCTATTGGATTGCTTTATGATCTCAAGAACATTGATAATCATGAACTCACGATTCTTACAATAGATTTGCTTAACTAAATCTTTTGTTAGTTCTTATGTGAGAAAAAATCGGGATTGCTGGCGTTGGGGTCGAGCTATTAACTATTGGAAATGGCAGAACAACG
Organism: Saturnia pavonia; assembly: GCA_947532125.1. Lineage (NCBI taxonomy): Eukaryota > Metazoa > Arthropoda > Insecta > Lepidoptera > Saturniidae > Saturnia > Saturnia pavonia. The sequence continues at coordinate 15,416,074 of OX383904.1, forward strand.
TCTGTCGGGTTACCTAGTCTATACATATTACAAAACTCGACGTCTCTCTGTCTGTTTATTTTTCTTTTCACGCAAGAACCATTTATGCGATTTACATGGTTTTCCTTTAAGTCATAGATATATTATCTGGCCAGATTATAGGATATAATTTGTTACATAAAGTACCATACGAAATAAGCAGTGACGATATGGTGAAAAAGACCTACAAAAAATTAGCGGTAGCATATGTCTATCTTCTAAGAATCACCCACAATAAGCATTTTTGAGGCAGCACAATTCGCGCGTGCGCTCGACCTACAGAATTCAGTATTCCACGCGAGCGGAGCCGCCGGCACAGCTAACGTAAGATAAACATAAGAACATTAAAATAAATAGGTACCAAGGTTGAATTAAAAAAGTCTTTAAGCCTTGCAATGCTTTATTTTATGGCATTTTATATATTTTAAGAATTCCATTGAAATCCGAGCGGACAATTAGCTACAAATCTTTAAAAGAATCTATGCCTGATCAGCAATAACGAGTTATAAAAACATCTTAGTTGGTTCTTAGTAGTTGTTTGAGTCAGTACCTTTTGTGTACATCTAGCATAATATGTAAATTTTACGTTATGAATAATAAAATTTTTTTTTATTATAACAAGGTAACCTCAAAATTGACCGAGAGAGAGAGACGAGAGATTACGTACTATTGTACTCTCTCGCTTTTGTTGGTATATTGTTCTGAAATACATACAAAGAAAATGTATCTGAAATTTTACTACTAAAATTCGTATTACTTGTATGGACAGCTTGTTTTAGTACCAACCGTTTTTAGATTTCCCAATTAACATTCAAAACATGTGGTTCTTTTGTGACCTTGAAAGCAAATATTATACCTACGTATCGTAAAATGACGTGTAGCTTGTTATTATGAGTAGGTATAGAAGATTAATTTGGAAATAATAGTTGGTTAAAAATTATTTACTTATCTTTATTAACTGACTTACAAAAATGAGGAGATAATCAATTCTAATTTTTTTTATGGATGTTCAGCCCTGACTTTTTTGTTTATGAACCTATTTAGAAGATTCATTTTTCATTGGAAAGAGGTTACTTCAAATTTCAATGGTGGTCTCATTTTAATTTCATTAGCATTGGACCTTCGACTTCGAAGATACAACAGAGAACTCCACAAAATAACTGAAGATGGTATTCTTTTTTCCTAAAAATTGTGTTGTATTATATCACATATTTAAAGCAAAACTATAATTAAAACGAATACGCAATAAATTACAAAAGATAGTAAAATAATTAATATTTACAACATGCAAACATCTATTTTTTTATGGACTGGCAAATACTTTCCTCTTGATTCTAAGCTGTTACCGTAACCTATAGTTATTTACACACTGCGTTCGTAACCAAGGCCTCTTAGTAATAAGTTGTTACTCCTATAAATTGGAATACTTGGAATACACTAAAGACAGTACTTATGTTTTACATCAGAAATAAGTGCTGTGTACGAATACATATTCTACAACTTTCAATCTCAAATTAAATAAATCTACCACAGGTATCCTTGATTTGTAGTAATAAGTATTTGTAGTAACATTTCAGATTCCTAAACCAGTAACAATGGCCGCGATAAACGCTGCTAAACAACGTAATAATATATGGTCACAGCGACAGCGTAATAATGTAGTTACAATGATATTGTAATAGCAGTCAGCAAAGCATTCATAAAAAATGAATAGTGACTCGATTAGGGATCATTATAATATCAACACCTAATAATCAATATGAATAACATCTTCGCTTTAATTACAATACAAGAAATTATTTTGAAGAGTTCCCTGGTTTCGAAGATCCAATACCAATTAAATTAAAATGGGACCACCCCTAAGGTATCCTCTTCCAACGAAAAAGAATCATCTAATCATCTCTTCTTAAATAAAGAAATAATTGATGAATATCCATAACAAAAATCTACATTCGATTTAAGAACCTCCTCCTTTTTTGGAGTCTGTTAAAATATTAAGCAAATACACAAAAAATATTTTATACTTATTCGTGTTATATAGCCTTGTCTCTGCGACTAATGTGTATATCTATTTTTAATTGAATAAAATTATCATTGTAAATAAATAAATAAAACCATTTTATATATAAAATCACAGTTAATTAATTTGTTACACAGAAAATTGTTTTAAACAATTTATATGCTGAAAATAATAGTAGTAAATTAATATTTATGTATTTATTAATTACCTTTAAAACTAATATAAAAATATTTTCAATGCTGAATCTAAATAAAAAATTTGCCGCAAAAACACGATGCGACTTTCAATTCAATGCAATGTTCATTTCTTGAGCACATGTAATTTTAAAGCCTCTTTTCAACGCTTAGTAATAATTTTAGAGTCACATACTAATGTTATAAAGCGGAAGAGTTTTTTTATTTGACGCTTTTATTAAGACGCTAATATCTGAACCTAACAGTCGGATTCGAAAAATTCGTTTTGTATATAATAGCCAGATTCACGAGGAATAGTATAGGCTATCTAGCATTAGGCTACACCTCTCAGCTAGCCTTAAATATTGATTTTTGTTAAGTAAGTCGGAAGTTCGGAAGACAGCGCACCCTAACTGTTTTATCCGCGTGCGCTGGCGTAATGATTAGTGATACGTAAATAAAAAAATATTGCTCCTTATTACATCTAAAAAAACGAGATTCCAAATGCCTGCCTCTTATACATAAGCGACAATAAGATATTTTGTGACAAAGTGTTACAGAAAATTATTATTATAGACGTTATTTACAATACAGTATTGTACCTACATACGAGTACTGGTATTTCAGGTGTATTTTCATTATCTATACAACGCCGCAGCTGGTTTTAAACGACATTGAGAATGTGCATGTAAGACAATTGCAGAATTTTTATAATTCCGTTAAGATTAACACAAATTTTTAAGCATTTTTGTTTTTAAAAAGACCAGCGTTTGAACGCCGTGGCCCAACCACGCGAGGCAGTACAATTCGTGCGTCTACTGGACCCACGGCAATCTGTAGTCCACGCGAGCGGAGCCGCGGGCATAGCTAGTTTTTATATAAATGATTCTTGGAAGATAGACATATGCTATCGGCCAATTTTTTTGTAGGCCTTTTTAAGATCTACAATTATGTAGAACATTATTTTGATATATCTCTTATGGTTTATTCAGCGTAAGTCCCAAAAGCGTCTTTTTTTCCAATTGGTTCACCATTATCATCACTGCTTAATTCGTATAGTACTTTATCTAACAAAATATATCCTATAACCTGGCGAGATAACATAGCTATGAATTAAAAGAAAAACTATGTAAATCGGATAAGTGGTTTTCGCGTGAAAAGAACATAAACGGACAGAAGAGTGACATTTAGTTTTATAATATCTATAGATATAGATGTATTTACATTTTAGACTGGAAGTAAATTTATGATATAATCAAAAGATTCGAATAAGTCCGCTAACGTGTTATTTTAATTCTTGAAATATACTTGGCAACTATTCAGATAATAAACGTTATGGGTGTGCAACTTGATAAGAAATGAAAATAATATGATAACAGTACAAAGCCAACAGAGTCTAATTAACAATGAAATATGAACCTTAAATACATTAATTATTTAATGTATACAATAAAATGTCTTATCGATTTAACTTTAGTTATTGTATCATACTATTTTTAAACAATAGATTGGTAACTAAATAATTTTAGCCGATTCAAAGCCGAATTCGTAAATACATCTATATAATTATGTATTGGCTTGCATCGCCCGATCAGCCTTTTAAACACACTAGGGAAACTTTACGAGCGACTCCTTCTGAACCGTCTCAAAACCGTTATAGATATTAAAAATCTATACCCTCCCGAACAGTTCGGTTTTCGCGCCCGACACTCGTGTACACATCAAGTGCACCGCCTCACGGAGCACATCACGAGCAACTTTGCCAAAAGTAGTATCGCCCCCGCCCGTATTGCCCGCTTGCGGTCTTTTTCGACGTAGCTAAGGCCTTCGATAAGGTCTGGCATGCCGGACTAGTCCACAAGCTACATCAATTAGAAGTCCCGGATAGGTTAGTTCATCTAGTTCACGATTTTCTACGCGACCGCACCTTCCACTACCGAGTGGAAGGAGTACTATCTACCCCACGCCACCCTATACGCTCAGGCGTCCCGCAAGGTTCCATTCTGGCGCCTTGCCTTTTCAATCTGTACGTCAGCGACCTCCCGAAGCCCCCCGGCGTCGAGGTAGGGCTCTACGCTGACGACACAGTCATATACGCGTCAAACAGACACAGAAAAAATCTCGCCTGCGCAGTCCAACGTGCCGTAACCACTCTCGGGGAGTGGTTTCGAACGTGGCGAATAGCTATTAATCCGGTAAAGAGCGCCGCGATTATGTTCGAACCGCATACATGCAAACTACCACGCACGGTAGGACCCCTCTCATTATTCGGTACGAATATCCCTTGGGCCACCAAGACTAAATATCTGGGTGTCACCCTCGACTCGAAGCTTAACTTCAACGCACACGTTACCATAGTCAGGAATAGGGCCATCTGGATCCTCTCCCGCTTGCGACCCTTGCTCAGTTCGGTAAGCAAAATGTCCTTAAGACATAAGCTCACACTGTACAAGATGTGCGTCCGTCCGATCTTGACATATAGCTGCGCCGCGTTCGCACATATGTCCAAACATAACTTTGCCCGCATGCAAAGAATCCAAAATCGGTTTCTCCGTCGCCTGCTTGACCCTCCAGCCTTCGTTAGGAACATGGACCTGCACAGGGACATGAGGTTTCCCTCGATAGAAGCCTATGTGAAATATCTCACCAGGAGATACTTCGATAGCGCTTCGAATCATCCCAACCCGCTCGTAAAATCCACCGCGAACTACGTCCCAGACAACTCGATCCCCGTTGCCAAACGTTATAAACGCCGTCCGCGAAATCTCTTTGTCGATCCCGATGACGACATCGAGAAAGCTAACAATTTCTACGCGTCCGCTCCCGCAACATATGCGTGCTCGCGCCCACGCCCGCGAAACCACCGTTCCCTCCGCAGGGGACGTACGGTTAACTTCGCTCCCGCACACCCGCCACGACGCCCTCCTCTGCGGCAACACAAGCCTAGGTCCGATCCATCGGCATGGAGCCCTTGAGACAAGCAGCCGCTCGCGCGATACAAGTGACTCTACAATCACTAGCTTTCACAGCCATACATGACACTGCATTATACACACATGCACAACACACATAGGTACATAGGTTCTGTAAGGGACCTTTTTTTTCTTTTTTTGCCTAGTTAGAGTAGACAAAAATTTCAGACCACTAAATACACATACACATGCTCCTTCCCTCCTCCCAGGGGGCAGAAACATGTATATATGTATAGTTAGTTTAGATCGAATTACGCATAGGGAATTAGTCAGATCGCGACTTAATTGCATACGCGCAACAGTCCGAGCCGAGGTTCGGCCACTTTGGCACCCTCGGATGTTGTTGCTTAGCTTTCGTGGCTGAGTGCCCTAAGCGCTCGCCCCCAAGCCCGGTAAAGCTGTAAAAGCCGTAAAGGCTCCAGGGCCCCTCAGGCTAACAGTGTAGTCAGTTCGAAAAAAAAAAAAAAAAAGTTTTGGCTTGCGCCATCTTGCTTGGCATTTCGCATGCAACATCAGTCAAAAAATGTACGATCGGGAAAACAATAAAGGTGATTCATGTGGGCATGGTCAAACATTTTTAGTACACTTTTGTATGTAGTGGGTAATTCATGATACACCGGGCCGCATGCGTGCCCTGGCCGTGGCACGGATTCGGCCCGGTGTGGCATAAATTACCTACTTCATAAAAAAAAGTTAGACCCTGTTAGATCGTGTTCTGAACCAAGACCGGATCGGTGTAACATGAATCATCCTTTACATGTGCAAATGATAACGTATGTCACGTGTAATTGATTGACCCACAACTCTTAGTAGTGTAGTAGATTTTCTGCCTGGGAAATCAATCCATTTTTGCCTTAGCAAATATTTTATTTTACGAAGGCACTTAAAAACAAAACACTTTATTATTGAGTTAATTTCATTTAGTGTGAATAGGGCTGCCATCGCTTAAATTGTTTGTTAACCGGGCAATAACTTGAAAATCCTCAGAGATTTGGATTAAATGGACTTTTTCCCGGACGTCTTAAATAATTGTTTTTAAACAAAAATAAAATAATAATGTATATTTATTTCTAGTTATATACAAAAGCTAGTTTATTATTGTTTGGCAACTTCGACCGATGTACGTATTTAGAGCAAAACAAATGAAATACCTAAGCTATACATGATGCTCTTTCCCAGGTAATCTAGAAAAGTAATTCTACTTCTATTTGCTATCTCATTAATCCTACTAATACTATAAATTAGTGTGAAAGTTTGTATGTTTGTTACTCAAACACGCAGAAAAGCTATACGGATTTTGATGTAATTTGGCTTACAGACACTCGTAGTACTTTTTATCTCAGTAAAAATAATTTTCACGAAAATCTTCACAATGATACTTATTTTTGTAACACGGTTATTTCCATGTCAAATGGTATGTTATTGAAAATAGTTGGAATTAAATAACTTCTATATCTTTGTCCGTAATAGTTGTTACATGTGAGCACTTCAAATCTTTAATGATTAAAATCATTACTGCAGTACTGTTCCAATGCTACCTAATATTAGCACTACTTTTTGATGGACAACCCATAAGAACGCAGAGAGTCCACCAGCTAATAGCAAACCATATACAAAGTAGCCCTATCCAATGCAAAGCTAAGGTAGTGAAAATTTATAAGCACTGATCTCAGTTTATCACATAAATGTGTCATGTGTGTTTTTCACGCGAATCTGTTGTCCATAACTGAATCCTGGTACTTGTACTCCTCCACCACTTCAATGCTTGTACACGTACCTACATAACTGTACCCTAACATTGTGCAGACATTCCTAGCTATGCCCGGCCGACGCTCAATATTTTTAAATGCATACATTTGGTTTTATTGACATTAATTATGGCATTTAATACCGTTATAAGGGATTATTTTAATAAGATCCTCCTGTATGTTACTCTTATTTACATTTATTTAAATCTTTATCTGCATATACAAGACAAGTATAATCAGTATACATGTATACACAACATTACGCATACAATTTTCATGCATGATGTATCCGAAAGGACCAAACACGAAACTGGTTGGCACACCACAAGTGACGTGTCTGGGCTCACCGAAGACACCATCAACCACGGTTCGCAGTATCTGGTATGTGAGGTAGGCACATAACATCTGTGGAGTGGTCCCGCGACCCACACTTGAAGCAGCTGGTGGTATTCCAGAGTATCAAATGCTTTTTTCAAATCAATGTAGGTAGACCACCACCACCTTCTGTTTATCTAAACACTAATTGACGTCGTCTACAAAATGTGCCCAAGACGTTGCTGTGCTTTGCCCCGCTGGAAACCATGTTGTGCATTTGTTAATATATTAAAACCAGCTGTGTCCGGGGCTCCACTCGCATGGACTGCATAATATTGTCAGTCGAGCACACTCGCGAATCATGCTGCCCCCACTCAAAAGACAGAAGACAAAAATGCTTATTGTGGGTGATCCTTAGAAAGACAGATAATATATTCTATCGCTGACTTTTTGTAGGTATTTTTAAGTTCTACAATTATGTAGAACATTAATTTGATATATGTCGTACGGTTAACTCAGCGCAAGGCATTTAAGCGCCTCAAATGCGTCTTTTTTCAGAATTAATTTACCATTATCGTCACTGCTTATTACGTATGTTACTTTATCTTACAAAATATATCCTATAACCTGGCCAGATAACATAGCTATGAATTAAAATACAAACATGTAAATCTGATAAGTGGTTTTCGCGTGCAAAGAATATAATCGGAAAGACAAACAGAGAGACGTTGAGTTTTATAATATCTATATGTATGTATTTATGTATCAAAGGAACCATTATAAGTTGTTATTGCGATGCAGTTCCCTCTTCGTGACGTATGTCAGAGTCGATGACCTTTCTGGCATAACAGTGACGATGGCCACTGTTTTTGATTATACTGTGCTTACAATCAGGTACAGTTCCGTCACTTTAAAGTATCATTATAAATAGCTCCAGTTGTGGTGAATGAATGGCCCCTAAATATATGCATGCCCTCATGATAATCTTTGGGGCTTAATTAAATCAAGTTTGGTTAATTTCTATATTTAAAATTATTTGTCTTCAAAGGAAAAAAATACCTAACGACATAAAAGGTAACTGGTAATCATTTATATGTAAAAAATATTAAGTACCTACCTACTTCGAATATCTTATCATAACAACGATAATAATATAATTTCAAAAGTCGAAAACGATAAGATATCGATTTCTTATCGTTTATTCTTTTGATAGCAATGAAAACTACTTGAGTTTGCCCTTCAGATGATGCATGTCAAATGTCATCATAAAATAATAAATGACATGTAAATACATGAAACATTATTGGCTCAGATTAATGATTGTACTCCGCTGCGCTTCAGTAGCGCCAATCATTAATCTAAGATTATAGGATAACTACAAACTACATGGCTCGTTTCATTAATTCTTTATTATGCTTTTATCATCATCTAGCGAGGTCTCTTCTTAATTTGTAAACTGTACTATTACCTATTGTTCAAGTTTGCCTATTGTTTAGAAATATATAGTACAATAAAATATTATATTTCAGCCTTACATTAATGATTAGCGCTTCAACACGCAGCGGAGAACAATAAATAATTAATAGAAGATTTCAGTTTGAAGGATCCATAGATTTATGACACTTCTATGGTAGATAAAAAATACAAGTGGAAAAAGGGAAAAGTAAAAAATATCGCCTTGTTCTATTTGCTCATTCCATTCTTTTTTTAAGTGCACTTAATTTTATATAGCCGAAAAATCTTTAATTGTAGGTAAATATTGATATATAGGTTAGTCAATTGATAGCGTAACTTTAGTAACTAGCACCACGCCAGCCAACGACGATTTTAAACATAGATAATTCTATATATTTGTATTTAGGGTTCCATACCTCATAATGAAAAAACAGGACACTTATAGGATCACTTTGTTGTCCGTTTGTCTGCCCGTGTGTCAAGGCGCTTTTTTTCTATACTACTATGAGAACATTCTTCAGGCGTTCAAGTTTCGACACGACGTTATCCTTCACTGTGTTACTAATTCAGTTCAAATTATTAAATGTATGCATAACTGTCCACTAATTTAAGAATTTCTTCTTATGAGGTCTATACCATTAAATTTATATTTCTTGGCCTTTGTTTTCAGTAAGGAAGTTGGCGACAGAACAAATCGGTCCTCTCGTGAAGAAAATGGAGGACGAACATCGCATCGACGACGGCGTCAGACAGCTTCTATTCGATAATGGAGTATGTATATTAGTGTGTGATTATGGAGTGTGTATGTATATGTATTTATATTTATTCATCAAAATTGGTTAAAGTTTATATTCTCCGTTACTGACTACTGATTTGCAGATCATTCAATGGAAATTTAATCAGGTAACATACATGGTACTTGCCTCCTACAGGAGGCGCCATCTATTAACAAGCTGCATAACTAACATGGCAGCTGTAAGATATTAAATTATTTACATTCTATATAATGTACGAAATATTCACACGGGTCAGATAGTTTCTTTATAAAGTTCACGGCTTTTATCGTTCCGAAGTCAACAAGGAACCCTTATAGTTTCGACATGTCCGCGGCTTAGTTCAGAGATTTTTAGTACTAGAAAGCTGTAATTTGGTATGGGTTACCATTTATCACGTAGACAAAGTGGTAAAATAATTTCTTAATATTTTTTTTTGTGTCTTCTCTTACACTTCACATGGGGATGATTTTTTTTTCTCTTCTATCTCATAGTGTTAGGTCGTTCAAAAATATTGCGAGTATGTGGGAACCATTTTTCGATTCAGGGATACGTTTGCGTATTACTTATTAAACTTTAAAATTCAATTTTTTGTTAGAGTCAATTGTACAACATCAAACATAAACGAAGATTTAACATAAAACATAATAAAAAAAAAATAGAATTTACTAACATAATTAAAAATCATATTTAGTTTGGAGGGAGTCGTGACCTCTGTGACGCTTCCCCTTCCTCTAGATCCACGCTTGACTTATAATTCAAGTACTTGAATAACGGCACTAGCATGTACATATTTAATGATGTTATTGAAAAATTTTCAGCTAATGGGTATAGAAACCCCAACTGAATACAGCGGCTCAGGCTGTGGGTTTCTCACAATGATGCTAGTGGTGGAGGAGCTCTCCAGAGTAGACCCAGCTGTTGCTGCTTATGTGGACATCCACAATACCCTGGTTAACTCGCTGTTCATGAAACTAGGCACCGAGGAACAGAAGAAGAAATACTTGACGAAGCTCTGCACGGAATATGTATGTTTTATTACTAATAGGCACTTTATTATGTATCTATGATACATAAAAAAACATTTGACCTTAATTTGAAATCACACATACATAATATACTGTCACATTTATATAGATACTAGCTGTGCCCGCGGCTCCGCTCGCGTGGACCACGGAATGCCGTCGATCGAACGCGTACGCGAATCGTGCTGCCCCCGCTCAAAAGACGGAAGACAACAATGCTTATTGTGGAGGTGATTCTTAGAAGTGTTGTGTTTCTGCGGTGAGTAGGGTTTCCTGAGCTCCTTGGGTCAGGGGGGTTCAAGGTCGGCAACGCGCTTGTGATACCTATGGTATTGCAGGCGTGCATAGGCTACGGTAGCCGCTTAACATTAGGCGGGCCGTATGCCTGTTTGGCACATTTGTAGTATAAAAAAAATAGGAGATACACATATACATATTACGCTATCGCTGACTTTTTGGTAGGCCTTTTTAAGAATCACAATCATGTAGAGCATTTATTTGATATATCTCTTACGGTTTACTCATCGTAAGCCATTTAATCGCCCCAAAAGCGTATTTTTCCGAATTGATTCATTATCGTCACTGCTGTTTTCGTATGTTACTTTATTTTACAAATTATTTCCTATAACCTGGCCAGATAACATAGCTAAATCAGCTAAAACCTTGTGGGATATATATGCCCTTCAGAGCATCCATACTCACAAAAACCAAGGCGTCTAATATCCTTTTCCGTAGGTACAGATGCCGCCTTTTTGATAACAAAATTTTAAAACCTTTACCTATGAGCCGTGAATCCGTTACATTCGAAATTCGTATTGGTCGTAGGCAAAATCATCGAATTTTAACAATAAACACATTCCAGACAGCGAGATGAGCGCTCTCACATATACAGGACAAAATCTTCACTTTACGATAGCATTATGTTCTACATCTATCTTCTAAGGATCACCTACGGATAAGCATTTTTGACTTTAAAATAACCGGCTGGAGACCGGCGCGCCGCGGCACTCGACCGACGTCATTCTGTAGCTCAAGCGAGTGGTGCCGCGGGCACAGCTAGTTTTCTATAAATAGTTATATATATTATATATATAGCTAGTTTATCTATAAATAACAAAACCACGCTTCTTCCGTCTGCATCTAGGGTTCAGCATTTTTAACTAAATCTTTAAAATCTCCAGGCCGGTAGCTTCTGCTTAACGGAACCCACATCAGGGTCGGACGCGTTCGCGCTGAAGACCGTTGCGAAGAAAGACGGAGATCACTTCGTCATCAACGGTTCCAAAATGTGGATCTCCAACTCTGACGTTGCAGGAGTTTTTCTAGTCATGGCCAACGCTGATCCGTCCAAGGTATTATTTTTTTTATATAAAGAAGAATTTATCTAAAACTTTTAATTGTACCTCGTACTGAATTGCAGTTCCAGAAAAGCGGTCACAGTCAGGAAAAACGTATTCTGAAAAAAAATATCTGATTGGTGATAAATTAATATATAATCTAATTATTATTTTTTCATAATATATGTCAAAATTAATAATTACATTAAATAAATAAAATAATATTCTGTAAAGTAAATAATATTTACATGAACGAGTACATCAAACGTATTTAAATCGATTTCATACAATTTATTTATTTTAAATTAATTCCGATTCAAACAGAGTATAACAATTGTCCTTGAATTTATATTGCTTATTAAAACGTATATTATGCCCAAATTACACGTAAATTGTATCGCGCAGGCGAGTGTAGCGGGTAATATAATAATACCCCGAACAAAAGCATGCTATAAAAACGTGCTAAGTATCGTTTGAGATGATTTGTCTATAAAAAGTAGCGAAATCTCATAAACAACCAAGTTTAGGATGTAGATATAAGAACACGAGTAATTTTGGCTAAAATCTGGCCCATCTTTTACTCCTTGAATTCCATTCTTCAGAATCTACTGTCTAATGATATGAGCCTAAAACATTTTAATTAATGACAACACAAAAAGGTTAATATTAATACATATATTGTTATTATAAGTTGTGAAATTTTATATGACTTGTGTAAATTTTCTTTTAAAATATTGACATCAAAGGTAATTTCACATTTAGGTATATTTGTTCTTGTTATATTTTTTTCGACAATATCGCTGTTTAGCGGGAAGCAAATTATTTATAGCATTACGCTAGCCAAGGTACAAACCATAGATAATTAAAACAAGTTGTTTTAATTATCTATGGTACAAACTAAAAAAAGTTAAATATATTTATTTATTCATTGAAGGGTTACAAAGGCATAACTTGCTTCATAGTCGAGCGCGAGACTCCAGGCTTGAGCGTGGCCAAACCTGAGAACAAACTGGGTATCCGCGCTTCGGGAACCTGCATGGTGCACTTTGACAATGTCAGGGTCCACGAATCCAGCATCCTCGGAGAATACGGGAAAGGGTACGTTTGTTATGACCTCTGAGACAGTCAAGTAACATCAATAAAACTTGTAATGGATCAAGCTTCTAATTGACATATCAAGCCGTTTGATCAAGCACAAAGCATAGGGACTGCAATCTACTTGATGTTAAAAGGTCATTACAGTAGGTATATATTAGAGTATTACAACTTCAAAGACAGTAGTTCTAAAGTCAGTCAACAAAAGGGTATTAAGCCCGAATATTAACTTTGTAGGTGAATCAAGAATGAGAATTTTAAGTGCTCCAGCAATGTGTGCTATCAGCAAAGAAATTGAAGTAGTTTTACATGAACACAGCTGCTTTGCAGCAGGAAAGGTTGTAATGTAACGGTGCCATTCGTACTTTTCGTAAATTTTGCCACCATCTGGTACGCCTTGATGCGAGCTAAACATCACGTGCCCGCTTCAAGCAACTGGATCGTCTCCGAAGTCCTATAGACTATACATATTCAGAAATACTTGTTTATATCTTTTTTTTTACTTACTTATGTACTTCCAGTTACAAATACGCAGCTGGATTCCTTAACGAGGGTCGCATCGGTATTGCAGCTCAGATGATAGGCCTCTGCCAAGGTTGTATGGATGCCACTATCCCATATACTCTCGAGAGGAAACAGTTCGGTAACAAGATTTATTCCTATCAGGTAATTCAATATTTTGTAACAAAGTATTCATTTTTAGTTTCAGCATATAACTATGTTTGACTACATGATTACTTAATATCACACACTATCAGATGTTCATGTTATGTGTCTTTACCAAGATAGTCACCAAGTCACGAGTATAAATTAGGTCACCAAGTATGAATAAGGTCACAAAGTATATAAATTAGGTCACTAAGTATGAATAAGGTCATAAAGTATATAAATTAGGTCACTAAGTATATCAATTAAGTCACCAAGTATGAATAACGTCATGAAGTATATAAATTAGGTCTCGAAGTATAAAATAAGTCACAATGTATAGATTAGTACTGCAATAAAGCGCACAATTCAGCATCAGTAGTATCAGCTTTTATAGATGACGCTCGATGCTGATTTTAAATTTGATACAATAAGTGTTTTTTTTAAACAGTGGAATATATAACAAGTTTACCTAACATATTGTTATTTATAAACCTATAGTGATCACATTCCTGTCGGGCCTGAATATCCTTTACCCCACTTCTCCATTTCCTCAACCCTTAATACACGGAACTTCTAATAAGATTTGAACTCTTTTTCCAGGGTATCAGTTATCAAATAGCCCATCTCCAGACTCAGTTGGAAGCAGCTCGCTTGCTGGCCTACAACGCTGCTAGGCTGAAGGAGCACGGTCAAGATTTTGTCAAAGAAGCTGCTATGGCTAAATATTACGCTTCAGGTCAGTTGGCTATTTACATATTTAACTAGTTAACCAGTGCGAATATTTCGCATATTTTAGAATGTAACTAACAGCTCTCAAGGGAAGATATTCCTTCCTAAAGTTATGTTTCAATCAATTTTCAACTATATTTTACATAAATAGAGGGAAACATACGTTTTAAAATTATGTTTGAATCATTAAATTTGATGAAGAATTGAGGGAGATAGGTGGCGTTGCCACAAAATAAAAAAATTAAACACCTTTTTAAATTTTGCTAAGATGAAATTTCTGTTTTCCCACCTGTACTATTTAAAGCAGAAACAACGCTATAATCTTAGTTCCAATGCGCCGCGTTGGCTAATCATAAACCTATAAGACTACAATAAACTTTTATAATTTGGCACATTTTTTTTTTGTGTATTTTAGAGATAAATGTCTCAGGGATATAATTGTTGTTCTGATAAGAATTATATTTGGTCTCTAATAACTTTATCTTGAAGTATTAATTATAAATCTGATCTAAATAGGAATAGTATTACCGACAAATATATATTTCTATTTGCGAAAAAATTAATCCATGTTAACTTGTTTCAGAAATTGCTCAAACCTTAACATCGAAATGCATAGATTTTATGGGTGGCGTTGGCTTCACCAGAGATTTCCCCCAAGAGAAATTTTTCCGTGATGCTAAAATCGGCACAATCTACGAGGGTACAAGTAATATGCAACTACAAACCATCGCCAAGATTATCGAGAAAGAATATACTCAATGAACATGTGCATAATAAATTATTAAGTTAAAAATTAAAACAAAAAATTATATACTGTAATAAAATAAAGATACCATTGACACATTTGAAATAATGTATTTAACACTAGTTTGCTCTAATTAAATATCAAAAATGAATGTACTAATATATCAAGGATCCTGTAAAATATGTTTGCAATATTATTTTTTTCAAATGAAGATTTTCTTAGTCATAAGTGATTGGTGCCTTTTATAACTTTATAGCAATAAATA
This sequence comes from Saturnia pavonia, assembly GCA_947532125.1. NCBI lineage: Eukaryota > Metazoa > Arthropoda > Insecta > Lepidoptera > Saturniidae > Saturnia > Saturnia pavonia. The sequence continues at coordinate 15,431,392 of OX383904.1, forward strand.
CCATATTATAAAAGATAAAATTGCTGTTATGCTTAAAATATATATTACAGGGTAAATAAATCTTTGTATACTATGTAAACCAGCAAAATGTTACATTTATTGTATGTGGACATTAAATTATTTTGTTTAATATGTTGTTTTATATTCAATAAAAATGATTTTTAGAACTATGATTTATGAGAAACTAGAATTGGATTGAACAGAATTGAAAAAAAAATTACAATTGATAATGTGTTTAAACCAATTGGCTTTTCTATGTTCATTAATTATTTAATTCTAATTAAGACAAGGAAAATCTTAATATACATTTTATATTTCAATTCATATACCAGACAATGCTGCTACAAAAGTGGATTATCAATTAATTAATACCTATTTAAAAATAACTTAACAGGAAGGGTTACTATGGTTAATGCAGAAAATTTTCTGATTCCAATAAAAAAAACTACTAAATCGACACTAGCAATTTACACTAAGCTTAAAAGTTTTGTTTTTACACTGAAGTATTCAGCATCATTTATATTGACCAATGTAAAAATTATCGTTGTGTTTGATTTATAGCTTCATTATTTATTGTTTGAATATATTTCTTTTAATTTAGTAATAAAATTAGATAACAATGGAAATTGGTAAACTTTCAAGTAAGCCTAGTGTAAATTGGTGATTTTGATATAGCTTTTGTTTCTCAAAAGTAATTAGATGAGAATTGGCTTACTGGAATACTGCTAACAGGCAATTGAACTTTGTTTCTAACTATGAAACCACAATAAAACCATAGTTTAAATTGCATTAAAGTTTATTTACAGATTTGTAATATTATTATAAATTCTTATGGTTTAGGGTCGTGAGGTAAATTAAATCCAACCATTCTTGCTGTCTCCTCAACGGTTCTTTCACCTTTTCCTTTGAATTCAACATTAATTTCTTTATATTTCCTTGAATTAAAAATATAATCATAGTATGTTTTTGCTTTGTAGTGCATCTCGTTAATTGCTTTACAGTGTTGTTGGTCAGTTGTTTGGTATTTACGATACTGGCTAAATATGTATTGTACCATTGGGTTTTCTGAAAGCTTTTTGGTCGAGCTCTGCTTACGAATTTCAGATAGCAATTGTCTTAAAGTTACAAGGGCTGGTTTTGATGTTATCGAAGCCATGTTTCATACCTTTAAATAAATCAAATATTCAGCTTTTTGATCATAAGTGATGTAATGAATTCCTCAGAATTTTCGTATGATGGCTTTTCAGTATTCACCCAAAAGTCAAGTGCAGTCTTATCTAAGTTCTCTTTAGGGAAATGATGAATAGAGGTATCATTAAAGATATCATTAAAATAAAAATTATTTACTAATGGGATTTCAATAGTGTATGGAAATATTTTATGTATGTAAGGAACAGATTCTGTCAGCATTCTAGTGGGTTGATTTTCATTTAGAGATGAAAAACTATTACAAATTAGTATGCAATTATACAGATTTAAACCCCAATTACTCCAAAGGAAATTATTCGTGAGCTGTTTGGGACAATGAGGTAAGTATACTATTGTTAAACCTTTATCCGATATTACATAACTACCTTCATGATTTTCCGTTATAACTTCAACACCTAATACCTTTAAAATATCGCATTCACCCTTGTAGAATACTGGATCGTGTGCTAACACTTTATCGGTTTTACAATAATCTTTTAAACACAACAAGAATCCTAATTGGTATTTCGAAATATTGCACTCTGCTATATGACCAAGTCCAAAACATACAATTTCAACAACATTTCTTGACTGTAAGAGGTTACTCACAGATTTTAAAGCGTCTTCCAGATATTTTGATAATTTTAACTCGTCCACTGCAGATCGTATTCGGCTACAAAAATATTGTAAAGAAATAAACAAAAAAAACTTTATAAACAATTGACATATAACCTAAAAAATGTAATGGGACAGACTTGAATATTAAATAATGGTACCTGATAACTTTATCAGCGTCAATTAAAATTTCCTGCTTTTGGAATACCGAGTCTTTTGGAGGAATTGCAGATTTTTTACTTCGTTTCGATTTAACTATTTGAAACCCGTCACGATCAATTACTTCTTTTGACATATTTTTTATTGTTAAGGCAACTGGGTACAGACCTTTTAAGCCTAGCTTAGTCCTATTTTTCTAAATTTCAAACATCGGTCTTAAAAGATCGTGGCTCCTTTGTTTGACTTTTCAGGGGTTTATGTGATATTTCAAAATTCATGTTCAATGTTATTAATCTAGTCTACTTTACTTGTGCATAATAACCAAACTATTACGCAAAATGCTAACAATATTAAAAAATATAGGGTCAAACATGTGGTTGTATACACTTAGGGGCCAAATAATGCAATGTTACGAATAAGAATGAAAGCCACTAGATACATAAATGACAGTTTATTGAAGTGAAACTTCTTATGCGACTTCCAAACGTTAAACGTTAAACGCTACCATGGAGGGGTATGAAAGCACATTATCGGTCTCTCCTCTTTGTGTGAGACAGAGCGAGAGAGCAAATTATATACTATTTTATATTATCGGTCTCTCCTCCTTGTGGGAGCCAGAGCAAGAGCGCAAATGTCGGTGTGTAGATATATTGAACACTGTTGAATACTTGCTTGTATTTCAGCATTTAACGTATGTTAGTATATGTGAAAAGTACGTGAGCTAATACTACTGTACACTGTATGCGGCTGCGTATTACAGGTTTTTAGTAAGAAGTCTTATGTAGCATATGTTAAATAAAATTTATTTTAAAATGAAGTTTCACTTCTATCGTGTGTGAATCGCACACACACCTTTTTATTTTTTACTATTACAAGCGGTGCCCTGCGGCTTTTCACGCGTTTATTATGCATAATAGCAAGCAGTTTATAAGCAGTAGATAATTATTTACGTCTCGTAATTTTATTTTTACTCATTTTATTTACCATTCTTATTTATAAACTGTCAGTATTGACGAATAATATACGTGAGTACAACATTTCATAATTATTATTTTTTATAATAGCTCGGCACATTGACTGTAGGTACTGTCCCTGATGGTAAGCACAGTACAATCCAAATACAACCACCGACGACCACCAAGAGATCGAAATCCATCGGTGGTCGCCACTGTCATTCCGGCCTACATTTACAGGCAGAACTACAGATTTATTAATATAGTTTTGGCTTCAAACATATTTTTTTTTACAAAATATAAATTTAGGTATAGGTATGTATAAAGGTGATAAGTACAAAAGTATTAATGTAGAAATAAAATTGATTGTACTACTAGTATAGATATAAACACCTCCTAGATTTTTAAAATTTAACTTTTTTAATGGTTAATTAGTTACACTCAACTTAATGTGGTATGATAGTTTGGATAGCAGTAAAAATAAAGTATTAAAATAATAGAATATAAATGAAACAGATAAATTTAAAAAAATTAGAAAAAATTGGGCATTTTATTTAAGAATACATTTCACATAGGTACTTAATAAGTTAATAATTAATATCAAACATAATCAATTATCTTGGAATTGATACAGTTATAAAAAAAATATTGTGTGGTTTACAAGTCAAACTTTTTTTAAATTTATAAATAATAGTTTTTCACTTAATTTGAAACTGGATTAATGGTAGTTTCCTTCACCTCTCCTTAATAGATAAAATAAATAATACAACGAATAATATAATGTATTATTCCTAAGCAAAAAATACAAATTATTTAAGACATGTGACACACATTCTTTACTAAAACACATTAACATATACCTACAATGTTCCGAATTTACAATTATAATCCTTGGCTGCAAGGCATAAAATTCAATTTTATTTGCGACAATGTAATGTAATGCGACATGCGATAGAAGAACTAATTTTTTTGGGGCAATAGAATAAAAGTTTCACTTTAAAACGTAAATTTACATGATTGCTATTTTAAAATACATGGAGTTTTAGCAATGCTTGCAGTTTTACCATTATTTACTTATGCATATAATATTTATAAGAGCTACTAGTATCTACAAGTTTTTTTTTTCGAACTTACTATGCTGTTAGCCTTAGGGGCCCTGGAGCCTTTACGGCTTTTACAGCTTTACCGGGCTTGTGTATCTACAAGTGTTACAAGCTGTTTAAGGTTCGACCGCAGAATCCCCACCGTCACACCTAATTTTGACGCAAATCTGGTCCGAAGGATGTGGTTGGCAACACGCACTGGCACACGACGCATAAAGATATGAAACTTCATAATGCTTGTGTTACAAGAACCGGCTTCCTCTATTAGCACGTCATATTACATAAAATACTATGTAATATGTGTCGGAGAACCATATCGATGTGATTATGGAATCCGTACTAATGACTTAGTATTCGTACTATTGACTCGCACTACTGGCTAGGCGCGATTGCAATAGGTATGCTCTGTGACCGCACGCATCTTACATGCAAGCAACGACCGGCTGGAAGATTTCTCGGTCGAGCTATCAGATCGTGAAGTTCTCAGTTAATAAGTCGATTAGAATAAACACTGTTCCTGACTGCCGTCTCGCAGCTCATCTCGCTGCGTATTACACTCGCGATCACATTAGATTTAGATTAGATTTTTTTTTGTATAATGTTTACTGTTGTAAGTATATTTAGTAATCCGGTCTGATTTTTAATTTATAACTTAGAAATTTCAAGGGCAGTTCTAAGTAAAATTAGACTCCGCTTACGATCAGGTTGGTCGTACGCATGTCTGCCACCATTGTAGTATAAAAAGAAATACTAAAAGTTATTTCGGAGCCCCGAGGCTAGGGATACTAGGCACATGTTCCGTGTGGCCTTATCGTAAAGACAGACCTGGCTACCGCTAAATAAGATATCATCGCTTCAATCGCTTGTTTGCACTTCATCGAAATAATCGTTTATTGTATACAAACGTAAACCACTTAACCTTATTCGAATATGGGTTTTTGTGTCCTCTATTACAAATTCCCACATACAACAATGATACGTCCTTGATCAGGTATTTGGGTTAGAAAAATTGACCACTAACATAGAGTTACATGGAGGACGAATGGTCGCGGCGCATATTGAAGGCCCATTGTCTGTTTTGTATGGGAATGACAATCAAAATCTATGAATACAACATTCGCATCACGCACCCGTATTCGTTCCAACATACCGTAATACGAATAAGGCGACAATAAGTTGTACTTACTCACGAAATGATATTATTAACCGGGCAAGTTTAGTCACAGGACGACGTTTTCCAGTACTACCCGTGACTGAACCGCGCGAATACTATTCTAAATTTAAATATTCTGCGTTTTTATTATTAGTTTTCCGGGGTTCTGTTCATTCTGTCAATTTAAAATTGACATATTGGTAACACAAAAGTTTTAATTTCTATAAATTAAGTTGACATTGATCATTTTGGTCATTGATCTTTATTTGATGAACTAAATTGTAAATCATGTAAAAGATATGTAACTATGCAAAATAACTTTCTAAGTTGTGTACTTAAGATGCGCCTATACTGGCCGCAATACTAAAACACGTAATTATATTCGGCACGCTTCGTTTCATTTTATATAACAATATTTAAATTTGTTTTGGTGCTTGAAATTTGTTTTTTCAAATGGACTTAGTTTTATCACGAACGTGGACTGCGTCTATCGTGTTGTAATTGTGTATTATAGACGTTAGATGTAATACATTGGTTGTTAACTAGGAGATGTGCAATGGACATGTACATAATGAACGGCCGATCGAAAAGGAGCAATAGTGATGGACTGCTATCAAAGTGGGGGAGGAAATATGTCGGTGGTATCCTGAGTAAGCGGTCATGGATCACCAGCGGATATGATTTAAACGTAAGTGAACATTTATAAGTACTTCTGTCTTTGCTGTATGCATTATCATTATTGATTCATACTTCATTATAATAAACTTAATATTTATAAATATAAGAGATCCTTCTAAAAGTATATGGTTTTTACTTCAAGTTCTTCTTCTTTATTTTGGCTGTGTGTTCATTTGAAGCAATGATGGCTCAATGGTAGGGTGTACGAACATCGCGTCGATGGATGTGAGTTCGAATCTTACAATGAGCCTGAGCTTTCGTTGAAGGAAAACATAATGATGAAACCATAGCATGGTGGTACGGCTTTTTCAAATACCCGCCTGGCTACCTATCACCCTCAAGTTGAAAATCTATCGCCAAGCACCTATAAAGTGTGTTCCGGCAGCTGCACTTGAGAGCCAGTCTTCCACTAGACTTAGCGTGCTATTGTCTTGGGCCACATCGTCACTTAACATCAGGTGAGTTTGTGGCCACAACGTCAAACCTATAACTATAAAAAAAACAGTTCTGCCAACGTCACGTGAGTGAAATATTTTTCTAATTATTTTTGTAATCTTCAGACATAACTCTAACAATACAACGGCAGCCTTGTTAAAACTGTCCAATTTGCAGGGATTTTTTTGTGGGAATTTAAAATTCCTAGTAATTATTTTTACAATCCACTTCACTTGTGCGCAATAACCAAACTACATAACGTAAAATTCTGCCAACATTACATAGTATATGGCCAAATAACATAAGTGTATGAATTAAAATAAAAACCACCACATGACAGGCCAAGATCCCGCCACAACCTCATTTGCTTCTAGCTGCAAAAAAAATAATTAAAAACCTGCGCCATCCACTGTAATGAAGGAATTGAATTAAATTCATTTACTTTTTCATAAGAATATTATTTTACTATTACCTACGACTATGCAGACTACTTCGTAGAAAGTTTTTTTTATAGATAATTTATGCATTACGCAACATAATTATTATAATAATAGCTCAGCTCAAAGATTCTTGTGCGACACAATCCTCTCGTTTCCAGACAATCACTGACACCCTGGAAACATTACCGTTTATGTTACAGCCAGAGGAGTTTTTGGCGGTAACTTGAAGTGTCATGTAGTGGTCTTTGTTTTAATTCATAAACTTATGTCATTTGGCCCTATATTATGTAATTTTGACGGCATTTTACGTGATGTAGTTTGGTTGTTGTGCACAAGTGAAGTGAATTACAATAAATGACTAAGAACATGCATTTTAATTTACTACAAAGGCTCCCTGGACTGTTTTAACAAGGGGGCCGCCTTCTTGTTCGATCAATGTTTGAAGATTACAGAATAGTACGAAGTTTGGTTTAAAGGACGTGTATCCAAGGGCCTTAATAATTAAAAAAAAATGTTACAGCCGGACTACCACATTACATGCTATATTTTATAATACAATACTACTTCGCGACTTCGTCTGTTTGAAGATTCGATTTGAGTCCATAGAGAAATGAAACATATGTAATTTACCGAGAATAAAAAGTATCCTATATGTTAATCCAAGTTATAAACTATCCGTTCAACCATTTTTGCGCGATCAAGTAACAAACATCCAAAGTTTCAGAGTTACAAATTTTCACATTTATAATATTATAGTAAGAGGAAGCACATCGAAACAGAATAATCGATCATATTTATTCCGTCTTTAACGAGAATCGAACTCACAAACTCTCAGCTCAACAGTATCAAGTACTGCTTACTGCTTCTTCGACGCTATGAAGGCTGTCAAAATAATTCACAAATATATATACAATTTATTTAAGTTATACCTACCTATATAATTAGTAATTACATATTATTTTTCTGGGTTTATACCACGATGGTGGCAAACAAGCATACGGTCCGCCTGATGGTAAGGGGTCACTGCACCCTATGGACGCTTGCAACACCAGAAGCATCACATGCCCGGAGCCGACCCTTTAAAAACCTATTAAATCCCCCGTGAAGAATCCCATAGTGTAGTCCCCTGGGAAAATCTCAGCAGGGAGCTCCACATCCGGAGCATTCGCGGAAGAACGCGGCAGTGTTCGAAGGTGTGAGGATGAACTCCCTGCCGATGGCGGACGGTGCAATGGCAGAAGGTAGCCGTTGGCATCATGTCGAACAATTCCTCAGAACATGACTCATTATACAAGCGGTAGAATACGCATAAGGAAGCAAAGTCTCAAATGTGTCAAGCTAGTGTATCTAGGCGCTTCTCCAAGAGATGACAGCAGTACTACAAATGCGGTCGGACTTGCGATTTGTATAACAGCAGTTTTTGCCCCGGGGTGAAGTTCTGCTTTGTTCTATTCAACACACCGAACTTTTCGAACGTCAGCTTGACCTTGCCTTCTAAATGACTACGGAACTGAACGTCACTGGAGATGTCGACACCACATAGTAAATTGGCTTTTTTTAGCGGTGAACGCGCAAACCTGTATCTTGGTGGGGTTGTATCTGACTAAATTATCACAACCTCAGCCGAAGACCCTGGATAATTTATTCTCGATTTCAGACAGAAGTTGTTCGCGACTTTCTTCCACTTTGTCGCTTTTCGGGATCAGCGAGTGTAATATTCAGTTGCCAGGAGGGTTGCTAAGCATGACAGCAACTACCGGCTATGGATTGCCGATCTCTCTGTAGTCACCGTGTTTTTATATTGTACTGTGCATACCATCAGGCACAATGCAGTCACTTTGTCGTACTACTATAAAAAAAGCTATCGAACGTAGCGTCGAAAGAAGTGCGTTTGATTCCTTCAATAAGCCTGATTTTTAGGGAAAAAGGTAGGGTATTTTCTCCGTCCGGCTAGATAATATTTTAAATTGTGAATTTATCGCTGAATATTCTACTTTCTATGTCATGTCGCCTTGTTTATCACATAACGTAATGAGACTACGGTTAAATAATACGTGAATTACACCTAAATAATAAATTGTACCAAACTTGTAATTTTTTCAACCGATACTTTTAATAAATCTGTATCGGAATTTCTTCACCGTTGATTGAATAACTTTTATGGTTATTTTACTTTCAACATGTCATGAGGAGGGATGAAATTCATATAACTAGAAGGATAATAAGTATGAAGATGTACGATACCTATAGGGCTAGAGGAAGACCGAAGAGGTATGGATTAGGAATCGTGCTACATGTTTTCATTGGTGATCGGTGACTATATAATTTTTAATTCACAGTTCTTATTTAAGATAATTGTACTTGAACTTAAAACCTTCGGAATACATAAACAACAGAAATATTACTCAAAACAATATAGGTATTGAAAACTTTAATGTCAAGCGAGAATATAATCGAAGGGCGTAAAACACGGACATTGACTCTCAGAAGCATCTACGAGTATGTACATTTCTACAAACATCTGTTTGAAGATAGACTTCATACTTGAGTGACCATAGACACATCCATGCACGATAGTAAAATTAATTCAAAGCATATAGTCACTTTCTCTTGTACGTATTCGCAGGTGTATCGTGTGTCACATTTCGGTCATAGCACGCGTTTGGTTCGAATCGTTGCCGCCGCGCCGTCATGTCGCGCCGCGCGCTTCCTTATTTGGATCAGTCGAATGACACCTGCGCTTGCACCTATGTACATTCAAGCACAGAAGTTTTTTGTTAATTGATTCAACTCAACTGACAAAAGAGAATTTTAATTATTACAAAAGGCTCTTTATATCTATAGTATAAATATAATATATTATATATAATTTATTATATTATAATACAAAGTAATTTAGATATTTTATTGGCACATAGTTAACTTTATGAAAATATAAAATACTAGCAACTGCCCGTAGCTTTATTCTTGTTAATTACAATACAAAATATAGTCCTCTATAATAATAAATATATATTGTAATAATAGATTTATTTATTATGGCTATGTTTGACATTCAGTAAGACTATAGACAAATAATATTAAAGACAAACAATATAAATCTATTCTCAACTTGACTACAGACTTTAACAATAAATAAAATATTATATAGGCGTGTATGTGTCAAATACGTGGTAGTGTGTGTCAAATACATGGCAGTGTGTTTAATGTTTTTTTATTGATTTAGTATATTTTTATGCATAATTTTAAAAACTTATTAGCATTCGGCACTTCTCTATATAAGTGTAGGAAATTTCATACTCCTCGTCCGCGCAATTTTCGTAAAAAAGGGTACAAACTTTTTGCTTCACGTATTAATATAAATACAAAGTACCTATTAAGTATAAATAATCATCTTTAATGGGTGGAGGTAACGTTTTTCTAATAGGTGTTGTCTACTAATAAAGGTTTTTATATCTAAATGTCTACATAAAAAAAACTATTAATATTTCCAATACGACAGTATTATAGTTCTCAGTTATTTAGAGTATTTCTCAGTTATGTATTAGAGTTCACAGTAGGTACTCACTTAATTAATCGTAAGCCAACTCGGCTTCAGCTCTTTATTCGTATTAGAACTCCCTTGAATTACATTTCATACTTGGATGATTATCAAATGTAAGTATCAATGCAACACTAATGTTTAAATAAGTACATATGTAGGCAAGTTAATAAAAGTTTCCGAATAATTTTGTCGACGACTGTATATGGAAATCTATGCGTCAGCAACGTTCATTCGATGTTAATTTATTATAAACAATTATTCAATCTGAATTTTTGGAATCGATTATTGTCACTAATAAGGGGGCATTCACAAAACTACTTATGCTATGAAGAGGTAAACTTGTATGTATTATCCCTGATTACCTAAGTTAGTTTATATTCTTACTACATTTTACATTGTAATTAACGCGAATTCGACCCGCTAATCCGTTTGCGTTATACAGATTCTAACCAAAAGTTTTGCAGTAAACAAATACATTACCAAAAACCTATGTGGAGGAATTGTTGCAATGTAAAATCTTCTATTCGGCCTTTCGGCCAGACGGGTTGTAAAAAATGATTTTTTAAGGAATTAAGAGTTTTACAAAATATCCGTTGTACTTGTTTTGTGTGTAACAAATATATAAGTACAAAATACCTAAATATATATTACCTAAATTAAATATAACCAGATAATTTATATTAAAAAATATGTAGATCTGTCTGTACATATTCTTTTCAAACTTCTTGATGAACGACACTGATCACGAATATGACGAATTTTTTGTCTGTCTATTTATAAGTCCGGAATTAATCCAAAAAGTTCTTGACCGGGTTTTATTAAATTTTGTAGACGAAAAGTAGGTAGGTATATGTCATCCCGATATTGATACGCTATATGAATTGTCAATAATGTGAGAAAAAATCAACTATAACAAAATAATTACTTCGTAATAAACGCGTAAAGAGCCGCGGGGCACCGCTAGTAACAACATCATAAAATAAGGTAATAGTCAAAGCATATATTTATATGATACTTTTTTGTGATTGTTAAGCGTAAGAGTTTTTAAGCTATTTAAAAATAAAAACTATTCTCATTACATCGAGATACTGAAAAAGGACGAATGGCACGTCGCGTCGCCGTTTTAAACTGCCGATGTAAAACTTTGAAAAACGTCAAATTAACATAACATTGTAGTGAGTGAACGACGTTGTTTACTTTACTTAAAAGGTTGAGAAACGATAGCCTAAGTAAATCACAGAATGAGTTTATATAAACCTTATTAATCTACAGTATTTAATTACTTACATGGCAATAAAACCAATATGTTATTTACCGCAGCATTGTGTATTGCCGCATGCATTTTCTCACGATTATGTGCGTCAAGCGCGCAATTATATTGAATCTGTTTGTCATTCTTACCGCAGAATTAGTAGGCCGTTGCACATATTTCAACTCGGATATGCATTTTATTTGATACCTTTTTATTTGTTTCATATCACTAGTTATCGTGTCCTGTGAACTGTGTGAATCATAATTCATATTATTCTTCTTGTTATGGCGCCGCAGAGGCACTTGCCAGTATCAATGTTTTTAAACCTTCGTAGACCTTCTAGTTTCTAATCTTCAGTGGGGTCTAATAAGATGGTGACTCCCTTGTTAAAACTATTTAGGGAGTTTTTGTGGCAATTCAAAATGCCTTGTGCACAATAACCTATCAACGTCACGTAAAATTCCGCCAAAATTAAATGCATAATATAGGGCCAAATAACATATGATTATGAATATTACAAAAAAAACTACAACATTAAAGACGAAGATCCCGCCAAAAAGTCAAATCTAAATTTTTTCGTTAACTAAATTAACCATATTTTTTATAGGACACACATATTTCATCAATATGGCATAATATCATGCATCATGCCCCATATAGAGAGTATTATTATTCTGTGATTATGCTTACCTAGTGTAGTGCCTACATACCTATACGCTACCAACGCAACGTCATTGTACACTACATATGTTTAGTTTTACACGTATACACTACCCAAGCATTACTCAAATTGAACCAAAATAGGAACGCCAGTGGTAAGTGCACTAATGTAATTAAAAAAAAAACAATTTAAATTATAACAAATTATAATAGACTATTTCAATTAACTATATACAAATAAAATAAAATATGTTTGAAATAAGAAATCACTTAATGTCATCAGTGTATAAAAATTTTAAATAAGTACAAAAATTATGCAAAGACTAGCTGTTAATTTAAACTGATTAAACCAGATTTTGTATAAATGTTCTATTGAATAAGTGAAATGCACTTTTATATGGCCAAATATTTATATTACATTCAGTCTAAAAATTAATTCGGTTTACAGAAATCAAACAAAAAACAATTCATTTTACAATTACATTAGGTACATACTTTATGTTACGCTTTTCTGCGTAAACTTTCGTGTTCAAATTTTGAGGTTATAGTAAAACTAATGCGCCCGTAATATCCGTATTTTGAAGATGTCTTTCTGATCTTGAATCGTTACCTTAAGGTTTTATATATATATATTTTGCACTTTTGTAAAATACATACCGCAAAATGCATTTTATTATTGACTACTAATTTTTTAAACTTTAAACCGGATGCAATAAGAAATTACAATCGCGAAAACATTTACCACCCAAGCGACGCATTGCGACAGACTGGGCCTAGTCAAGTCAGTTTCATACTAATAAACATGATGTTTATTGCGTATTTTAGTTGCTTACATAGTCTTACAGAGGAAAGGTTCTCGTTCAATGCATAAATAATTCCTCTGTAAATAAATCTTTATTATCGGATCTATAATAATAATAATTATAACTATTGAAAAACAAAGGCAAATAACTGACTTATGGATTATTCAAAAAATTGCAGCATAGAAATTAGGCGCCAAAAAAGTGGTGATTGTGACATTGACTTTTGACTCGGTTTTTAAAACAAATGTTGTAAGACCAAAAAAAGTTTTTTTATGTAACAGGAGTTCATTAAAGTGTTTCAAGTGAGGTCGAAGGTGACAATATGCCCCAGATTTTCTTCAAAAAAGTAATGGTGGTGAGGGATCGAGGCAAGTTCGAGGTAAACGACTTTCATTTTCCGAGCCACTCGTCGAGTGCTCCTTGCCGGCAGAGTTACAACTGTTTTTTTGTGTTTGATTATATTAACCTTATGTATTATGTCGGAATCTAAGAAACGTTTAAATTATTTAGTTATTTAAATTTAATATTTTTTTCATTATTTTTATACGTGTAACTTATTTTTTATTTGCATGATATTTTCCTGGTGATGTTTTTATATATCTTAAATTAAATACTGACATTCATTACACGAACTCAAGCCTGACCAAAACACATACTAATAGAGCGGAACTATAGTCACCAAAACAAAACAGCGTAGGCCCATACGTCAAACGTGTATCACTGCCGGCGGCCGGCAACAGACTTGCTTATTGGTCGGTCGTGTTCCCCCCTCGTTTCCCGCAGACCATTATGGGGTCGCGCTTACGGCGGTCGAATTCAGATGTCCTTAAGATCTATTTAATTGAAAACCGAATGAAAATTTATTACAGACATATTATTTGTTCTTTAACACCAAGTATAGTAGCCACGATTTTGTTCCGGTAAGAATATTCTCTTTTCTAGAAAATAATTTCAAGTTGGTCTTTAAAAAAAGCAACACAGTTTTTTTTCCAACGAGCGCTTTTCACATAATGCTGGAGTACATATAATGCCTTGCTAATCACGTCAGCCCGAACTCAGCTAACTCACATGGTACACCCTGCTAAGGAAAGACAGCTGCCGCCCTTGCCCGTGCATGGCTGTCCTTTACCACACCAATAGGAGAGTGAATATATACTTTACGAATACAATAATTTACATAAAATATTAATCGCACGCCACTCATGCTCCAATATTCTTCAACTACATAATACAACTTGTTAGACAAGAACTACCATTTCACGTAACTGAATAAACCGGATCGATGGGTTTAGTTACGCTTTTGATATTATTTGTTTTGTCTTACTTGTTAACGTCAATTAACCTACCTAATAATCTAACGGAGAAAGAAGTATGAAATTCTTGTTACTGACTATCTACACCAATCTGAATGTATTGTAGCTGGATTATTCACTAGTTGGCTAGCTATCTATAATGGATTGAAAATTATGGCTCACCTCCAAAATTTGTTTTAACCTATACCAAGTCTACCCAAAACATTTTCGAAGTGGGCTATAATTTCGATTCCATGTCAGCCAGTGGACCATCTAGTTAATATTTTTTAGTTAAATCAAATATGCAAAGTTTTAACTTATGAACTTTAATTAAAAATATGTAAATCTGGACACTAATCGCGTTACGGTAGCTGACCATTGCTGTTGTAGGGCCACTTTCTGGACTGGTGGCATGGGTTTAGTCAGCCATAATCTATACAATGCCAATCTACCAAAATTTATTCCCCGGATCGTCAGTAAAGTAGAAATACCTACCTATTGTATCATTTAAAATACAATTTTAGAGATCTGACAAAGTATAATTAAACCTTAAGTTACATAAAAGGATACGCGTAGAGCTATGACGTAATGATACAGTGGTATCATCTCATTGACTTGACATTTGTAACTACTTCTTCCATATTATTATGCAACTAGTACAGGGTAACTCAAGGCAAATGAGAATGGATTCTCTTGAAAACTTAGCGCACATAAAATAATTTAACAAACATACACTTCAACAATCTGAGGACATTGAGAGAATTGTTTTCTTCTGAATTATGAGAATTATGTGTAAAACAATTTTTAAAGGAATCTATTTTATAAAATTCTAAGAACAGTAACTTCAAAGCTTTTATACGACTTAAGACAAAAATCTTTCGAATCAAACAACAATTTTGTCTTTTATAGAATTGATTATTAGATCGTTTGGTCGTTGAAATGTCCTACTGATCTTTGAATCAAACTGGAAGGTATCATAACTTTGGTTATTAAATATCTTTTTTTTTTTTTTTTTTTTTTTTTTTTTTTTTCGAACTGACTATACTGTTAGCCTTAGGGGCCCTGGAGCCTTTACGGCTTTTACAGCTTTACCGGGCTTGGGGGCGAGCGCTTAGGGCACTCAGCCACGAAAGCTAAGCAACAACTTCCGAGGGTGCCAAAGTGGCCGAACCTCGGCTCGGACTGTTGCGCGTATGCAATTAAGTCGCGATCTGACTAATTCCCTATCCGTAATTCGATCTAAACTAACTATACATATATACATGTTTCTGCCCCCTGGGAGGAGGGAAGGAACATGTGTATGTGTATTTAGTGGTCTGAAAATTTTTGTCTAATCTAACTAGGCAAAAAAAGAAAAAAAAAGGTCCCTTACAAAACCTATGTACCTATGTGTGTTGTGCATGTGTGTATAATGCAGTGTCATGTATGGCTGTGAAAGCTAGTGATTGTAGAGTCACTTGTATCGCGCGAGCGGCTGCTTGGCTCAAGGGCTCCATGCCGATGGATCGGACCTAGGCTTGAGTTGCCGCAGAGGAGGGCGGTCGTGGCGGGTGTGCGGGAGCGAAGTTAACCGTACGTCCCCTGCGGAGGGAACGGTGGTTTCGCGGGCGTGGGCGCGAGCACGCATATGTTGCGGGAGCGGACGCGTAGAAATTGTTAGCGTTCTCGATGTCGTCATCGGGATCGACAAAGAGATTTCGCGGACGGCGTTTATAACGTTTGGCAACGGGGATCGAGTTGTCTGGGACGTAGTTCACGGTGGATTTTACGAGCGGGTTGGGATGATTCGAAGCGCTATCGAAGTATCTCCTGGTGAGATATTTCACATAGGCTTCTATCGAGGGAAGCCTCATGTCCCTGTGCAGGTCCATGTTCCTAACGAAGGCTGGAGGGTCAAGCAGGCGACGGAGAAACCGATTTTGGACTCTTTGCATGCGGGCAAAGTTATGTTTGGACATATGTGCGAACGCGGCGCAGCTATATGTCAAGATCGGACGGACGCACATCTTGTACAGTGTGAGCTTATGTCTTAAGGACATTTTGCTTACCGAACTGAGCAAGGGTCGCAAGCGGGAAAGGATCCAGATGGCCCTATTCCTGACTATAGTAACGTGTGCGTTGAAGTTAAGCTTCGAGTCGAGGGTGACACCCAGATATTTAGTCTTGGTGGCCCAAGGGATATTCGTACCGAATAATGAGAGGGGTCCTACCGTGCGTGGTAGTTTGCATGTATGCGGTTCGAACATAATCGCGGCGCTCTTTACCGGATTAATAGCTATTCGCCACGTTCGAAACCACTCCCCGAGAGTGGTTACGGCACGTTGGACTGCGCAGGCGAGATTTTTTCTGTGTCTGTTTGACGCATATATGACTGTGTCGTCAGCGTAGAGCCCTACCTCGACCCCGGGGGGCTTCGGGAGGTCGCTGACGTACAGATTGAAAAGGCAAGGCGCCAGAATGGAACCTTGCGGGACGCCTGAGCGTATAGGGTGGGCGGTAGATAGTACTCCTTCCACTCGGTAGTGGAAGGTGCGGTCGCGTAGAAAATCGTGAACTAGATGAACTAACCTATCCGGGACTTCTAATTGATGTAGCTTGTGGACTAGTCCGGCATGCCAGACCTTATCGAAGGCCTTAGCTACGTCGAAAAAGACCGCAAGCGTACGGGCGGGGGCGATACTACTTTTGGCAAAGTTGCTCGTGATGTGCTCCGTGAGGCGGTGCACTTGATGTGTACACGAGTGTCGGGCGCGAAATCCGAACTGTTCGGGAGGGTATAGATTTTTAATATCTATAACGGTTTTGAGACGGTTCAGAAGGAGCCGCTCGTAAAGTTTCCCTAGTGTGTTTAAAAGGCTGATCGGGCGATAGCTATCGGGAAGCGAAGCTTTTTTGCCGGGCTTGTGAATACCTATAACTATAGCTTTTTTCCAGACGGCTGGAAAATAGCAGTGGGCTATGGCTACATTGAAGATGCAGACCAAAAGAGTTATGAGGTGATCGGGAAGAAGTTTAAGTACTTCATTCCTGATACCGTCGGGGCCGGGGGACTTTCTAGGCTTAAGGCCTTTAATAACAGAACAAATCTCGTCATGCGTGACCGGGTTTAACGTTTCCGCGGGGGGAATCGTCGTTAGTTCCTGAACGGCGGTCTCGATAGTTTCGATGTGGGCAGTGTCTACGTTGTCGCAGTTTGGAGAGCACTGGCTCTCCAAGCTTGCGGCAAGGCATTCTGCCTTATCGTCACTATCGAACGCGGGTGGGAGATCGGGGCCCCTTTCGAGGGGCGGCATCAGGGCGGAAGCTTCTAACTTCAGAGAGCGGGCGAGGTTCCAGTAAGCCAGATGGGACGGCTTGAGACCCTCTAGGAGGTTATCCCACCGGTGACCTCTGTACTCGCCGATGCGAGTTCTAACCTCTCTCTGAAGTCGCCGTAACCTACAGGTGTTATCCCTCGTCGGATAAGAATCGTGTGCACGTGTCGCGGCGTTCTTTTCAGTGATTAACGCTCGTAAGCCGGGGGGGAGTATAAAACGGGGTTCGTTTGCCGCTTGCACCTCTCTCGAGGCCTCCCTTACACCGGTTTGGAGGTAGTCGACCAGGGAATCGATCGCTAAGTCGGCGTCTGCTGTTGACTCTAATACATCGGGGATCCTAGCTAAGCTGGACGGGGTAGCGTTATCGGTTAGGTAACGATTTAATATCGCGTAGTCAACTACTTTGACTTTTGGCGGACTGGGGTCGAACGGTTGCCCGAGTTGTAAGATAACCGGGCGGTGATCGGAGTCCAGTTCGTGTACGACTTCTATAAGTCGTAACCGAAGTGAGACACCTTTGAGGAGGGCTATGTCAAGTACTGTCGGTTGACAGTTATCTTGAAAGTGCGTGGGCTCTAGCGGTGCTATGACGTCAAAGCCGAGCACATCGCATAGTAGGTCGAGAATAACCCCGTTAGGGGTGTTACGCGAGTTGTTGAAATGGGTGTGACCGCTATTGAGGTCGCCTGCTATTATTACGGATTGACCGAGTGAAAGTAGCGCCTCCAGATCGGACTGAAGGAGTCTTTTACTCGGGGAGAGATATGCAGAGACAAGCGTGATTGACGGATGGCCAGTCATGCCTATTCTACAGATGGACACTTCCATATTGGTAAGTGCGGGAGGGTCTATTGGCATGCAATAGAGGGAACGCTTGTAGTAGATGAGCGTGCCGCCTCCTCGGGTGGCACGGTCATTTCTGACTATATTGTAATTTGCTATCTTAGGGTCGCGCCTACTGGGTTTTAGAAGTGTTTCTTGTACTAGAAATACGTCTATCTCCCGTTCCCTAAGAAAGGTGGATACTAGGTCCCGTTGTGGAAGGAGGTTTCGCGCGTTAAAGAAAGAGATGTTGAGACTCCTAGGTTTAATGCGAGCCATTTATAACCGTTATCTATTTCCCGGCACGGGCCAGGCGCATTAGCGTCGCTGTCATCAGGGGAAAACGCCTGATGGATTCGGCGGGGCCGTACTCAGCGACGCACTGGTCGTATGCCAGTACTTCCTGAGGGTCATGCTCGCGGAAGAGCATGACCATGTAGTCAACGCCGCGGCGCGTGCTAACGGGCGGGGAGGCCTGAGCCTTAGGAGGCTGAGGGCGGGGAGTAGAGACCCATGCTGCCTGAGGGGCTCGCATGGCCGGATGGGGTGCGCGGGGTGCGGGGGTGGCCGCCACCGGGCCGCGGGAAGCGCCCGGGAGGCTGGGAAAGGCTTCTGGCGTGAGCAGAGGCATGGGTTGACTATTGGCGGCGGGACGTGCCCTCTGAGGAGGGGTGTGTCGCTCTTGCCTTGGGCGCGTAGGGCGCATAGGGCGCGTGGGACGCGGGGCACGGGGACAGCCGCGATAGTTCGCGGGGTGACCCGCGTTGCCGCATAGCACGCAGCTCGGAGGGGTAGACGACTCGCGAGTGCGCGTGCACTCGCTTGTCGCGTGGTCCCCGAGGCACTTAACGCACCTGGGACGTAAATGGCAGTTACGGGCCGAATGTCCGTACAGCTGGCAGTTGTGGCACTGCGGAGGGCTGCGGTTTTTGTGTGGGGGCTCTACGGCTATTCCGGAGAGCTCGCACACTTTCCTGACATTAAAGATGGCTCTGCCCTCGGGGGTCAGATCCAAGATAACTACGACCATATCTAATGGTCGGTTTTTGGATTGTCCGCCGTGCATTCTATGCACTTCGCGGACAGGGAGGGCCTTCGCTAAGAGGTCAGTTTTGACCTCCTCGGGCGTGATTTCCACCGGGATGCGGCGGATTACAACCCGGAGGTGACGCTCATCGTCTAGGGTGTATGAGTAGTAGTGTAGGTTGCTTGCTCGGAGCAACTTTGTGAACTGACGGTGTTCGTCAGAAGTGGTTACTTGTACGCGGATACCGTTGGCCGTGTTACTGGCCGAGGTATAATTAATTTTTAAGTCTCTAAGCTTGTCCGCGAGCTTAGTCCAGACCGCCTTGTTTTGGACTACTACCGGCGGTGGGCGACGCGCCTTTCTGCCGGCAAAAGTACCAGCAGGCGCTGAGGGCGCTGCGGAGCGGGGGGCGTGGCTGTTTAGCCCAGTTTTCTGCGCCTTTTGTGGGCGGGACTGAGTCTCCGGAGACTCGGGACGCGAACGCGATGCCCGTTTGGCGGGCTTGTTTTTTTGAACGAGGGTGAAGCCCTCGTTATCTGTGACTATCGCCGTGTCCATTTCGTTGGACTCGGGTTCGGGATCCGGATTAGTGGGCGAGTAGCTATTGTTCGTAGCTACTAGCGTCGGCGTGTCCGCTTCGGGAACTAACGACGCGAAAGAGTTCTTGATCGGCAGCGCAGAGGGCGCTGGGATCGTGACTTGATTGCCCGGGGAACGCGAGCGCGATGACGGCCGTTTGTACGGCGTCTGACGGTGAGCGCGGGGTGCCGTTGAGCGGGAGCGCGAGACGGGCTTCTTGTCCGTCGCGTGGGGCGCGGCGGGGTCGCTGGTGGCCTCGGTGGCCTGTGCGACAGCAATGGCGGGTTGCGCGGCCGCGATGGCCCTATTGAAATCCGTCCATATCGACGGGTGTAGGCTTGTTGCGAACGCAACGAAGCTTTCCAAGTCTGCCATTCCGGCGGCGGCGGTTGGGCGGGCGGTGGTGAAGTTAAACCTCCCTGCCGGAGAGGCAGGGGGGTGCGCCGAGTGAATTTAAACGGCTATCCCGAGCCGTGTAAAGGGACCTGCGGGTCACGGTGTAATGACTCGCAGGAAAGAACCTACCGGGCCCTACGTGGAGGTCCCTATCAATCCCGAGGCAGAGAACGCAGCCGGTATAAATACCTAGCTATATAAAATATCGGATAAAGTAAAACGGTGAGCAACGCTGAAATAATCATTTTTTAGTATCCCCTCCTCCCAGGGGGAAGAAACATGTATAGTATAGTTAGTTTAGATCAAATGATAGGGAATTAGTCAGATCGCGACTTATTTGCATACGTGCAACAGTCCGAGCCGAGGTTCGGCCACTTTGGCACCCTCGGATGTTGTTGCAAAGCTTTCGCGGCTGAGTGCCTTAAGCGCTAGCCCCCAAGCCCGGTAAAGCTGTAAAAGCCGTAAAGGCTCCAGGGCTAACAATATATTCAGTTCGAAAAAAAAACAGAACAAAGATTGGCCAAGTTTATAGCTTACTAGTAGAGCCCCGCGGCTTCGCACACGTTTGTTTGTCGTCTCATATTTTTATTTTTAGTCTTATTATTGACAATTCGTGTAGTCTATCATATGAGGAATGACATAATTATACTTCCTGTATACAAAATTTTATGAAAATCGGGTGAGAATTAATATATACTTTTTTTAATAATTTTTATTTCTATTTATGAAATTATTATTGACAATTCTTATAGACCATCAATCACGGAATGAGTTTATACTTCTTGTGTACAAAAGTTCATCAAAATTAGTTGATAATTATTAAAAAATTATAATTCTGCAAATTTTTTTTTAGGTTTCTATAAGTATTATTGGAAATTCTTATAGCCTATCATCTAACCAATGACATAATCTTCCTGTGTACAAAATTTCATAAGTAATAATGAAATAGCCGTTTTATATAGAAAAAATAATGCTTTTGTTTTTAAATGATAAGTAGGTATATCTTATATCTTTAAACGAGCAATTCTTGTATATATATACAATCTGAATCTCGGAAACGGCTCCATCGATTTTCACGAAATTTAGTATACATGGGACGGGGCGATAATTCGATCTAGCTAGGATTCATTTTCGGAAAATGTCGTTTTATTCGTGTTTTCAATAACCAACTAACCAGTTCATATTTTTTTATTATTCTGTCGGTAAGATCGAAAAATATTATTCATATGTCATCAGTATGTAATTCGTATTAAAATATAATTTCTAAAAAACACAATTTACCAAAAAAAAAAAACAGAGCTCAGCTCGGCCATCCACTTGTATATATATAATTAGTCGTAGCAGTGGCCATAATTTTCGATGCACTTTTTCCATTTTAAGAATGCTTCGCTATAAGAATATTAGAGAAGGGAATATATTATGTTATGTGGGCTCCATCCGTCCGCACTTAGACTCTTGATAAGTCCATTGTGCGTAGATATTCCGGCCGGCTATTTCAGCCAGCCCAGCTCCGACCAGAAGCGCAGAAGCCTCCTGGGGCATTCGCAGACTTTTCGAAGCGAGCTCGGATTTTTAAGGATTTCTGCCCGTTGAGTTGTGACTCCAACGCGTTCCAGGATTATGTGGGTGACGGTTTCTTTTGCTTCATGCATGCTCTATACATGTGGCTGTCAATGACACCTAGAACATAAAGGTGTTTGTTAACTGAATAATGGCCAGTTATAGTGACTACCATAACACGTAGATCACTTCTATTAAGACTAAGTGGTCGCCGCAACAATCGCGGTTCGGGAATGGGCACTGGCCGTCACCCATCGATCTTTATGTAATTATATTATTCTTCGACGAAATCAAGAGCGAATTTGATTGAACGGCAGAGGTAGTATGTATAGAGGTTCTACCCGTAGACTGCTCGAATCTTTCTTTACCAGTTTATCTGCTGCGTCATTGCCCAGTGATCCGCTGTGTATCTTAATCCACTGTAGGGTTACTTTGTTGTTAGTTGTAACTCTTGCTGGAGAAGGGAACAGATGAACTCTTTAAAGGCTTTTTTAACCGCATCATAGGATTCGATTCGGATTTTTTCCCTGTAACAAACTAAGTTACTAAGTTCATCGAGCCGCTTCAGCTGCGCAGGGACATTGCCTCGCTGAGCGTATTCTACAGTCTGTAGCATGGCGAGTGTTTTAAAGAGCTGTTTAAACCTTATTCCCTCTTCTCCCTTTCATAACAGAACCACACGCGCTGGGTTCCGGAGCCACAGCTTTACCTCCATGGTAACCTCCACCTCTGCTCGAACAAAGAAATTTGCTACGTTTTATATTTTCCGTACTGTGAGGCTGTGAGACTGTAACTGCCTCCCTGCCAGTGTTTTCCCTCCTTCCTACAACATGGAATCCTTCAAAAATAATGTAAAGAGACATGTGAGCAGGCCGGCATGACAGCGAAGACTATCAATGGATTGTAAATCTCTCGGTAGTCGCCGATGTTACTGGATTGCACTGTGCTCACCATCAGGTTCGATAAAAAAAAACAAATTCGGAGAAAAATGGAAATCAGTTGTAACAAGATCTAGTGAATATGGTGGATGACGGAGAGCTTCCAGTCGTAACTCCTGAAGTTTTGAGACAGTCTTCTGTGCGAGCGTTTTCGTGAAAAAGGAATGGACTTGAACAATTGAAAAATCTTGGTTGTTTGACAGCTAGTTTGTACATCATGATTTGCAATTCTTCACAGTACATTTCTGCACAAATTGTTGTGCCAGTTCTCAAGATGCTGTAATGAACAATGCCGGCACACGTCCACCTCATACTCAGAAGCGGCTTCTTTAGAAGAAGTTAAAAGGAAAACTATAACAGCTCAGTAGGCTTTACAAATTAACAAGTAATTGTCGATCTACATATAAAATGTACTTCGAGAAGTGATTTCGTACAAATTCCATTGAAAATTATTTAAAGCCCCCCTCTCTAAGTCTGTATATTGTGACGGACAACTACAGAACCCTATACTGCGCGTGGCCCGACACTCACATGGCCATTTTATTTTTGCCTTATTTGAGTGGACTATGCGTATTAATTAAATTCAATAATAAATAGTGTTTATAATACTTTTAAAAAAGGAAAACAGCTGTCAATTCTTAGCTGTGCCTCGTAGTGAACTTACGAGCGGGTCATGTATAATTATTTCGTAATGCAAACCTACCTTAGCCTTGGTTTCTTCGCGACTTTTTTAGGTAAACTAGCTATGCCCACGGCTCCACTCACGTGGAGTACGAAAAAAGTTTTTTATTTTGTGAGCATATTGTGAGCGGAACCTCATTATTTTCTAAAATAATAAAATAGTCATGCCTTATAATATGAGTTTTCTGCCAGTGAAAGTCTCGTCAAAATCGGTCCAACCGTTTCGGAGATTACACGGAACAAACAGACAGACAGACAAAAAATTTAAACTGGTTTTTTTCTGTTACAGATACCGTGTATACTGTCATATGCATTTAGTAAAAACCTGTTATTTTGACATTACAAATATACACTTCAATTTTATTATATGTATTATTTAGAATACCGTTCATAGTTAAATCTGTAATGTAAAATAATAAACACTGTTTTTGATTTGTTTTAGTTGTACTACATAGCACGTTCGTTACACTTTGTATTATGAATAACATCAATGTTTTCGATTTTAATTTATAAATATTCTAGAGAATTACACATAATATCTATAAGGTTCAGTGGGAACCCACTCGGACAGCGCGTCGATCGACGCGGGTTCGATACACAATGAGGCGCCTAGCTTTCGTTGAAGGAAAACTTCTTAACGAATCCATAGCATGTTAACAGGGTATTTTCTAGTGGCCCTCTAGCTGAAAACACCTTCGAGTTGAAAATTTGTCGCCAGCATTTATAGGTATACTTCGGCAGGTGCACTTAAAAGCCAGTCCCCTTCTAAAAAGCTGAATATGTTATTGTGAAGTGAAGATAATCTTTAACCCGCGTGGTCACTTAAGATCAGGTAACGTAGATATCTATTATGTATATCAAGTCATCTTTTATAGTCTTGAAAACTGTATGTAGCTAAATTAATAAGCTAATTGAAGTTAAAATAATTCTTGTTTACAAATGACTGAAGAAAAACGTGACAGCAGAAAATTTTAATTTCATTTTTTTAGACGATCACTGACTGATTTTCTGCTGTTAAACATAGAAGCCCACAGACATTATGGCTTACCTACGCTCAAGAAATTCATTACTTATGTATAAATGGATTTCCACCATACCTGTGGTGGTCACCATACAGCGAAGATGACAAGCACGTTACAATCCAGTTATAGCCAATATTTTTTTTTAATATTAGAAGACTAAGATTTACTTCTATTTTTATATAAAAACAGAATATTGTTTTTATTACACGAAATATACAGCTTCTAATAATTTTATTGGTATAATTGTAGGCATACCATCGAAAGCTCGTAAAGTTTTTTTTCTCGAACAAATATATTATTCACACTACTTAATAATTATTTATTTTATAAAAATAGAATTGACTCGTCTTGTACCTACCTCGCGCGCTGCATTTTGAAATGTACGATCTCTTAAAATAAACAACAACAGAAAAGATAAGTAACTTAATTTAGAACATTGTTAGCCAGAGCAAGTTAAATAAAGCTTGATTTATAATAGACAACGTGACAAGTTCGAATTTATCGTTACAATCCTTACATTACTATCTTGTGAACATAGTTCGCAGAATATTCAACTCTGTTTCGTGTGACATAAATATCCGACTAGTAGAAAAAACTTCCCCGCCATGCCGTGTACATAGCAAGATATGACGTGTACTGGCGCCAACAGATGGCGTTAGTGCGATGAGTGCGTCACTTGATAGACTGTTCGCATTATTGTTTCCTTTTTGGTTGTATAGTATTGCAATGAACTACATATAGTTATAATTAATTCTATGAACATCTATTGTATGTTTGTTTTTATTAGAACATATTGATGTATATAAAAAAAAGTTTCCTTTTTAAAGTTTAGTATCGAGGTCATTTCTTAAAGTTTAACATTTGAATAAATTCTAGAAAAAATATGTATACAATTTGCTATATGAATACAGTAAGTATCCTTATCATCCTACCTACTATCCATAAAGTTGTGCTAATTTCAAAATCATTTTCAGATACTTATATAAATAAAGTTAGAATAATTTTATTTTATAGTATTATTGGCGTAAACGCCAATGTTATGTCAAATAAATCATATTACAACATTAGCAATTAAATAACTCAAGATTGGGACTATTAGAACAAACTCAACAGTAGATTACCGGTGGCCGTAGTTGTTTATCGTGCTGATATTTATGAAACCTTAACTTCTAAAACACTTTTTCCCTCGCCGAAAGTCATATATCTAACAATCCGGACCTTGATTTGGCCATAACGGATGCAATTACAATTTTGCAATTGATAATACAATACGGATACAGGTTATTCAAGCGACAAGTTGTAATATTCTAACGTAAATCCGTAGAGGTTATGAGAAAGGTGGTTATTTACGCAACGAGAAGAGACCTTGGTACAAATCATAAGCTTCAAGCAAAGCGGTTGACTTTGACAAGAATTTATAGTACATAAAAAAATATATGAGCTCATTTAGTATTACTCCATTAGATGTGTAATTACCATAAATAATTAAAATTGTTTTAATTTCAAGGCGGCCAGTATGATTATGAAAAATATGTATGGTACAGTGACTGGTTATTCTCATTGGCCATCGGATTTCATTTCATTCGGATTGAATTCCAGGACACGAAAATATTAATCAAATATAACAACAAATTTTAATATAATCGCGGAATTTTAGGAACGTTAGCAACACCACAGCTAAAAATGTACTTTTGTGTAGGTTTTAGCCTGAAATTTGGTGGTTTTTATATTAATTTGTAAAATTATATTAGTTTATTTTACATTATGTTTACCTATTATTGGAGGTATTTTGGTTTATATATATATATATATATATATATATATATATATATATATATATATATATATATATATAGGTATTGGTTATAGTGAAATGGATTATGCACACCAATTAGAATAAACATTTTGAGTTTGGTATAAAATGCTCCTAGGCAGTTCCAAAAAGGGAGTCGTCATGTTGTTAAAGCGATGTTTGAAGATTAGAAAAATAGTACGAAGCTCGGCTTAAAGAACGTATATCCAGTGACCTTAACAATCAACACACTTTTGGTGAACTTATGATTTCTGAGAACTTACACCTATCATTTTGTAACTTAAACCACATCCAAGGGTCGAATACTATCACGTTCGGTTATGACAAATAATAGTTTTCACTTTTTGGTAATACGTGAAAAGTCATCGTCGATTGTTCTGTTCTTTAACTATTAAACCTCGAACTTTCTATCAACGCATATATTTGTCTCACTATTGAACATCGGCCGTACTGACTTTTCGATTCTAGAGGCTTCTCAAGTAATTGTAGTACCTATTTTATAATCCTCATCATCATCATTTCAGCCGAAAGACGTCCACCCTGTTTCCTACTGACAGTAAAATCTGCTTGACATGATCCTTAAATTCATCGTCTGGCAAATCAGTATTGTGCTTCGGGATATTATTATAGGACCTAACACTATTACCTAAAACAAATGTATTAGTCTTACTAAGTCTAAAACACGGTACGTATTTATGTCTATTTCTAGTATTAAAACTATGCTGGTCTTTGACAAAATCAAATATGTAGCTACTATGATGCGACGGATCTATCTTTACTTTCAATTCAACGAAGCATTATGATAAAATTATGTTGATGAAAACTGTCAAAGAAGCGAAACCGTGCCCAATGAGTTAAATTTTAAAACAAAGCTGGTGAGAGCGATGAAATGACATTTCGAACGGCTCGTTTATAATTTCTTTGCCTAATTAATCACGGATATCTGCAGCCTAGAAAGCCTGTGTTAATTCACGAGCAAACGGTTCTAAATTGACTTAACAATAAAGTGGCTTAGTGAATTTACTTGCCTTTTTTTAAATAAGACGTCATAGGTTTATCGTTCGACCACCAGATTACCTGATGTTAAATAAAGCTTAGGCCAAAGATTGTACCAAGCCTTGAGGTACTGTCTCTCAAGTACAGTTGCCGGAACACACGTTTCACAGTGCTTGGCGACAACTTTCAACTTGAGGGTGGTAGCTAGCCAGTTGTGCAATAGAAAATGCCTTATCACCATGCTTCTATGGTTTCATCACAATTTTCTCCTTCATCGAAAACTCAGGCTCATCGTAGAATTCGAACCTACATCGCTCGACACGGTGTGCGAACACGCTACCACTGAGCTATCATAGCTGCAAACTAATTTCCTTGCGTAAAGAAAAATTACGTACAAAATTAAATAAATACAATACATTATATTTGCATTGTGTTCTTTTTTTGGCTGAAAGCTACGGCTGATTTTAAGATTCGATTCATTCATCAGTGCCGCGCGTACCTACTGGGCCGGCCGTCAATGCTTGAAAGATGTTTTTTGCAGGAATATGATTTTTATTGGAAATACTATTTTATTTATGGAGCTATACTTCTTTAGGCTTGTTATGAAAAAATGATGAGAGTGATTTTTTACGACGAACGCGTACTTTGTAACAAAAACCGTACACTATGAAGTTGCTTGCATAACCTTTTTTTATTGTGATGAAGATTGAGAGACTCGATGTTATGCGTCACACAACTCGATATTCAAATAACTCACTTACATAATACATACATAATTCAATGGGGTATATTTTGTGGGGTCACAACTACTTTTTCAATTCATAAACTTGTGTTAATTTCACTATATTCATTTTCTTGGCATTTTACGTAATATAGTTTGGTTATTGCTATCAAAAGTGAAGTGAATTCATAAAATAGCAACTTAATTTCTCTCCTTTTTCTTTTAAAATGAATTAGAACAATATCGAGTTTCACTATTTATATATATTCCTTTCATGTCATTAAAACAATGACACTGGCAAATGCTTATGCGTCGCCAATTGAAGAAAAAAAAGGCAGAATGGAGCCGCTGACACAAACTATTAATTATTATTCAAATTGAAAGTCATAAATACCATTTAATCAATACATTCAATCATTCTTGTCTATACCGCCCACGTGCATTAATAGCGGACCTTCACAAGTAATTTGCAGTTGGATCTTTCCATTCATAAGTTGAATACAGACATTTAGCAGTTCATATAATTCAAATTTATATGTATAGTAGGTACTTAGATACCTAAATTGTATAGATTTCCTTTTGGATGTTACGAAACGAACATTATTATACCAATGTTTATAACCAATTACCGAGGGAAACTGTACTTTCTTTTTGCACGTCAAAGTTGTCATTCATACAATTAATTAAAAGTAATTGATGAGTTTTGGCAGATACTTGATCAGTCATGTGATGCTTTTATTTTTAACTAGCAAATGCCCTCGACTTCATTCGCGTTAATCAAAAAACACATGTAAGTAATTAGAATAAAAATAGCCTACATTCCTCAGGAATAACGTAGCTTCTTATTAATAAAAGAAGTTTTAGAATCGTATCAGTAATTTCAGCGATTAGGTACCAAACATACAAACTTTACTTCTCTATAATAGCAGTACCTAGGTATAGGTATACATTTTCGTTAATGTATTTTATGTCCAGTAATTTTGGTAGTTTTTTATGTGAAGTATTCGATTATTTTATACAATAGCATGAATTTCGAATTGTTTAAAAATCTTCGCATACTAGAAAATTTTGGTACAACGGCCACCACTTTGCTAAATTGTTACCAGACCACTGTAAATATAATCGCAGCTTGCACAATGAGTTAAGCAAATAATACAGAGCTATCATTGAAAATGTTTTAAATTAAAGCACTGACACTGGCAGATAAGAAAATCGTGCTTTGCCATTTTACATGAAAAAAATACATTAAATGACGTTATTTTTAAAAATGAAGTCGTTAATTACTAAAGCGCATGTTGAGATTTATAAAGTGATCGTAAAAATATTCATCGTGTGAAAGTGTTTATATCTCCTGTTTTACTTCCTAAACTATATGTCTCTTTTTATCACATTAAATATAGTAAATTCTGTCTCTTTTACATGCGAGTGTCGAATAATACCGGTTCGGGCCACAAGTAATTTTGACCACAGACATATTGCTCTGCACAGTTATGGGATTATCCCGAAATGTGAAATGATTAAAGATTCACAATAATAAGTTTTTCAATAGTTTTATTCGCAACCAAAGCATTCCGATTATTTTTATTCCTATCTATACATATAATTAAATTGAAGTGTCTGTTTGTAATGTCAAAATACCGGGTTTTTACTAAATACATATGAAAGTATACAATATATCTAAAAAAAACTATTTTAATTTTTTTTTTATTTTCTG
The DNA here is from genome assembly GCA_947532125.1 of Saturnia pavonia. NCBI lineage: Eukaryota > Metazoa > Arthropoda > Insecta > Lepidoptera > Saturniidae > Saturnia > Saturnia pavonia. The sequence goes on from OX383904.1 coordinate 15,461,253, forward strand.
TCTGTTTGTCCCGGGTAATCTCCGAAACGGTTGGACCGATTTTGACGGAACTTTCACTAGCAGATAGCTGATGTTTTAAGACATAGCTTACGCTACTTTTATTTTAGAGAAATAATGAGGGTTCCGCATAAAAAAATATAAAAGGTTTTTTAGTAGTCCACGCGAGTGAAGTGCGGGCAAAGCTAGTATATATATATATATATATAAATATATGTCTAGAGATAATGACATGAATCACTTGACCTGCTCTTGGTGTTCATGGTTTGTGTCATTGGACGAGCCTAGATTTTACTTGAGCCAGCGATAAACTACATTATTGCAGTAATGTTTAACAATCTGCTTAGCTAACATATTTTATTATAAGCGCTTCGATAGCTGTTTTTTGAGGTTGACTCAAAACAATATTGCGAAATAGTTCGATTCTAAATTCGAACAATAACCATGTGAAATGAGTATACATAAAATATATGAAATGAACTTTCTTATGGGTCCTTCAAGCGTAATGTGAAGAGATATTTATGCAGGCCGGCATGACAGCGGCGACCGCCGATGGATTTCAATCTTTCGGTGGTCGCCGTTGTATTTGGATTGTACTGTGCTTACTATCAGGGACAGTAAAGTCAATGTGCCGAGGTACTATTATATAAAAAAGGTCAGGGTTTAATACCTATATTTTAAAAATTTATTCAGATTATAGTAGCTCGGCAAAATGAATTTTTATTCTCACTTTATTATTTATTTCCATTTATCTAAGTGTCAAGTATCGTTTATTCCCTATTGGAAACCCATGTCGGTACATTATCTTAAATCTACCCTTTGATCACTTATTACATTTCATTCTTGCTTATATCAAATTATTTGTATCTTCCTAATTCTTTCTATGTTGTCATTATTATATATATTCCATTATATATCAAATTATTGCTATTATTATATATCATTCTTCCACTAGTCTTTTATTCGCTAAAATCAATATCTTCATTACATGTTCAAATATAGTTTCAAAACTACTCAAATCTGTGGTTTTAAAAATATACGTCTTATTCTTATTTTTATATATAAATCTAAAGTCATTTCAATGGTGTATATACTAAATATGTAAGGTACCTATATTATATAAAATTGTAATATCAATAAAGTGTATAATTTTAAAAAGCAATTCAAAGTATTCAAATCACTGTACAATAAATCAATCTTCGTCATTCCTAGTTTCCTGTTTCCCGCTTAGCTACTATAAATCGGTACTTTGTCTGGTCCCGGAACGTGACACGCTTAAGCGCGCCAATGTGGCAGGTTTATGGTGGTCGCGATTCAGGCGGAGTCGCTACTTTAGTTCCCACTTGTACTATAATTATTCGATCCAATTAGTTATGTGTATATCAAATCATTTTATTATATACTTAGATTACTATCCGTATCACGCGTTTACTGCGAAGTTATTATTTTCACCTTTTCATTTTATTTCTATTTATATTAATGACAATTTTTATAGCCCATTAGGTAAACAATTTAGTATACTTCTCGTGTACACAATTTCATGAAAATCGGTTGAGAATTAATACAAATTATTTTTTTGATATTTTCTACGATTTCTAAAAGTATCATTGACAATTCTTATAGCCCATGAACTATGAAATGACATATACTACCACTCTACTACTCTACAAAATTTTATAAAAATCGGTCTAGTTTTTTTTCAGTAAAACCCCGATATAGAAATAGATATGAGAGCCAAAAAAAATGTTATGTTCGTAATAAATGTCCTTTACAATAGACGTCTATCAATAAATATGAAATAAAATAAATTAATGTACAGACAAAACTACTGATTTATTAATATAGATATAATGTTATAAACATAGTTACAAAATTAATTTGAATGATTCGTGTGGTTAATATCGCGGAGTTTTTACAAAACAACCGGCCGCTAAATAAAGCTTTACACAAACTTGATGCCCTTGATTTCCTTCACAACGAGTAAATTAGTGTCGACAAGGATGTAATTATGCAAGAATTAGTTGTTAGAACGGTACTCCATTAAAATAAATTGTATACCTGAAGTTATGTTAATTTAAATAGGTTCAGTTTTTATAAGGCTTGTCTTGTCTGTAATTTTTTTAGTCATGATTTTTTTAATTTTAACAGTCTTGACCTCACACTGAAGCCAAATAGCATGTTGTTAGAACCTAAACCTCAATATCTTCTATATCTGATATATAAAAATCTTGTGTGCGTCTGTTAGTGATTCTATAACTTGACCGACTGAGCTCATATTCACATAATCATCTTCTACATCTATTCTAACTCAACGTCATTGAAAGATAAAGTAACCTACGAAATAAGCTGTGACGATAATGATGTATCAATTCGGAAAAAGACGCATTTGGGGCGCTTAAATGGCTTACGCTGAGTAAACCATATGATATATATCAAATTATCTTTATTTATTACTAGCTGTCCCCGTGGCTAGGCTCGCGTGGACTACAGAAAAGGTTTTTTTATTTTTGTGCGGAACACTAATTATTTTTCTAAAATTAAAGTAGCCTAAGTTATGCCTTAACACATCAGCTATCTGCCAGTGAAAGTCCCGTCAAAATCGGTCCAACCGTTTCGGAGATTACCCGAAACAAACAGACAGACAGACAAAAAATAAAAACATGTTTTTTTTTAATGTCTCGTGCATATGAAAATGTATGCATTCAGTAAATCGTTATTTTGACATAACAAACAGTCACTTAACACCCTCAGCGCCAGACCCTAGGTAGCAGTTTAAAAAAAATAACAATATTTTTTTTTTGTTCGTAAGTGTTTAAAACTACATAATAATCATATATTGTTTTTCACCCCGCCCCCTTTATCCCTTTTTTCTTCGATTTTTATCCGTGTGACATTTAGATACACGTGGCCTGGGAAAAAATCATTTGAAATGTATACCTCCCAGGCCATGTGTATCTGAAAAGATACACAGGTAAAAACCGTATTTTTTTTGTTTCACGACTCAAGAACGCGTTTTGGAAGAAAAGACATGAATTCTGATTCATTTAGTAGGGACATTGAGAAGTAACAGAAAATACTTGCCTAAGGAAGTTACCAACACAAAATTAAAAAAAGGCGAAATAGCAGTTCAACAGTCAAGTGAAGGCATCGTAGCTTTGAAATGGCGTGACAAGCGAGATGTGCTTATACTTTCCACAAAGCAATCTGGTCTAAAAACGGTCGCCAAAAGGAACAGAAGAGGTGAAAGCATAAGAAAACCTGCATGTATTGAAGATTATAATCTAGGTAAATCATCAATAGATGTGAGTGACCAGATGGCGACTTATGGGTCAGCTTTACGTAGATGCACCAAATGGTATCGGAAACTGATGTTTGAAATTATATGGGGCACCAGCTTGGTAAACCCCATTTCTTGTATAACCAGTATACCTATAAAAAGAAACTAACAATCACAGAGTTTCGTGAACAAGTTATTACAGGTATGCTCGAAAGATCCAATCACACATCAGTGCCTGCTACACTTAGCTCGCTCAGTGCTAAACATTACCTGGTCCCGAATATGAAAGATGGAGTGAAAAAGAAAGCTCGTTGTTCTGAATGTTATAAGAAATACGGTCGACAAGGAAAAACCATCGACGGAAAACTACGAAAAGCTTCCCAAGTTGTAACAAAATGTTCTATTTGTGAAGTGACCTTTTGTAAAAGTTGTTTCAATGATTGTCACTAATTTTTTGTTTCAAATTCAGTTGCTTATAATTATTTTTTTACTATTAACTCTTTTTCAGTGCCTAATAAAGATAGTTTATAAAATAAAAATACAATAAAATATAAATGGTTTTATTGATTACTTGCCTCATAACCTAGAAATATTAACCTAAAATTAAAAAGTCTATAATTTTTTTGTAAAATCACCGATTCCCAGACCATTTACATCGGAAAAATGCGACAGGCCAGAGCTTTCATTTTTGTGTAATAGATGTATAGAAAACGTGTTCCTAAAGAATACACGACGCGTTTACTAAGTAGAAAGATGTGTATACTTTTGAATACACAGTGTTCGAGACACTGTGTGACAAAAAGATACACATGGCGCCTAAGGTGTTAAATTTTATCATATGTATAGATAAACCTTATTTTATCGAGACGATGGGTCCTAGCTATGTTAGGATCCGATAGGCGCTATGGTCGAGCCATTAACTGCTGGAAAGGGCAGAACGTCTGCCGGCTAGCTAGTCCTTAATAGAGGTAATTATTATACAATATATTTGTTTCATGAAGACGATGGTTTATAGCTATGCTAAAATCTTATAGATGGCGCTGTATTCCTTATGAACCAATTTAATTCTATATTTTTGGACATAAATGACTCATAATTGGGATACATGTTGATTTAGGGACAAAAAAGAAAGTAATAAATCTAGAACAAATAGATGGCGCTGTAACAAAAGGTTAAGCAACGTGTGCTTGGCCTGATACTTAACTACACGAGTAGCTATCATTTTCATAACAGATTCACACACAATGAGTTCCCACACCACAGCTTTACGGCAACCTTCATCTTGACACAAACAAAGAAGTTCGTTATATATGTCATAATTATCTTTGCCGTACTTTGAAGTTATGGAATCCTCTGCAGCCGAGTGTGTTCAACGTAGAGTCCATCAAACATGACGTGAAGAGACATTTGAGCAAATTGTAGTGCGCAGGGAGATGGCACTTAGGAATTTCCTTGGGAATGGACTTAGAAATAGTATTTATTGTAGTGGACTTATTCACTGAGGTTTTCTTCATTATCCAACAGCTTGAGCGAGAATTTCCCCAAGCCGTTCATTGCTTTCTTATCAGGTACGTGTAGTCATAGATCACACCTGTTGGTATCGCGCTCAGTCAATAGCGCGGGGCAATAGTACGAATACTAAGTCATTATTGCGGTTTCCATATTCACATTGACACGATTTTCCGACATATATTAAATCATATCTTATTTAATACTAGCTGTGTCCACAGCTCCGCTCGTATGGATTACAGAATGCCGTCGATCATGCGCACGCGCGAATCGTGCTGCCCCCCGCTGAAAAGGCGGAAGACAAACATTCTTAATGTGGGTGATCCTTAGAAGATAGACGTATGCTAGCGCTAATTTTTTTGTATGTCTTTTAAGATACTATGATTTACTCAGAGTAAGCCATTTAAGCGTCCCAAATGCGTCTTTTTTCCGGATTTATATATATATATATATATATATATATATATATATATATATATATACCGGACCTATAACCTGGTCAGAAAACATATCTATGTATTAATATAAAAACCATGTAAATCGTATTAGTGGTATCCGCGTGAAAAGAACACAAACAGACAGACAGGCCGGGAGTCCTTAAGTTTTATAATATATATAGATGACGTGTTGGTAGAGGAAGCCGGTCCTTGTAACAATATGACTGTCCTAGGATTGAAAATCTATCGGTGGTCGCACTTGTGTTTGGATTGCGATGTGCTTACCATCATATGCAATGCCGTCACTTTGTCGTGCTATAATAAAAAAGAACCATTAACGAACTATTACATAGTTACCTTAAGGCCAATCATGAAATAGGGCGTGGGAATAAAGCATAGTAACTATGTAATTTTAGAGGACGTCATTCTGAAAGGTAGTATATACAAAATGAAAAGAATAAAAAAAAATTAACAAGCCTGTTTAATGTTAAAGGTTCTTAACTTGATGGTTTTTGAACATTAAAATAACAAACTGTATTAACTTGATCAAAATGTTTGTTATATGTAGCCAACGGGGAGATATAAAGAGTATTTGAAATAATTGCTATAATTATGTAGTGATTATTTGTTTTGACCGTGAGTAATATGTAACCATATCACGCTACGTTAAAAGTTTATTACGTACGTACGTAAAAATCACAAAAATATTAATTTTCGACAAAATGTATTGGATTTAAGATAGTTTGATAGTTGACTTGTTCTTCTCATTTTTATTTACTGGCAACGAGTGTTTACACACAATTCTGCCAATGTCACACGGATAGAATACTTTTCTAATATACTTAAAGAATTTTTGTGGCAACTCAAAATTAATAGTCTTTGTTTTTATTTTAATTCGCTTCCCTTGTGTTCAATAACCAAATAATATCATGCAAAATTACACCAAAATAACAAAATCTAGAATTCAATAACGTACGTTAAAATAAATTAAGATAAAAACCACTACTTAAATGACAAATTAAAATCTCGCCAAAAACTACATACAATACTTGTCTTATTTTATCTACAATCATTTTTAAATGCTACATTTGTTACGTACTTAATGTTTAAAAATTTGGCCTGGTCGCAATAAAAAAAAAACAAGTTAAGTAAAAAGTTTTTAAAGGGTTGGCAATGCGCATTTGACACTTCTGGTATTGCAAAGTGAAAACCTCCATAGGCTGCGTTGACCACTTACCCACCTTCAGAAGAGTCGTACGCTTGCTTACCACCATTATGGTATAAAACAACTAGGTAAAATGGATTTAAATATTTCTAAGTAAAAATAAAATATCAAAGCGGCAAGAAATGATGATTGTAATAAAACTATATTTCATTTTAATTTAATAAAATAAGTACTTTTATACATTCCTTATTTTTATATGATACTTTTTGTTTTTTGACCACCTTAGACACAGCCCTCACTGTTCTGTTCTCAACTTCTCATTCGGCACTCCTCCGTCCTCCTCAGTTTACCTCCGTACTCCGTTGGTGTGAGACGTGTTGTCATTGTGTTTACGTTATTATAAAAAAGTTTGCGAAGTTTTTAAACCTTATTGGTAAGGAAACTATAGACCGGTTGTTCTGTTCTCATTTTAAATAGATATATATTTAAAAAGGCGAGTTCAATGATAATTTGTGGTGACTTCTAAGAAGTTTGTGTTTTTGTTTGTAAACCCGGATTTGTAAATAATTGTGCAAAAGCGGGTATGTTTTTTTAAATTATTTATTGATTGCAAGGGTACCGTGAATATATATTCTATAAATGTTAACGTTAATTTAATTACTAATTGATGTATTATATAAATTAATTTGTGTTTCATTACGTAGGTTGAATTTGTGTTTCGTTTGTGATAAAAATTATATCGTAAAGCGGGTTTTGTAATAATTACAAACGTAAAGAGGTACAATGGCAAATGTATCACGTTTCTAAATACAATTGTCGATTATAGCACACATAACTTATTTCAAAATAAAACTCAGTACTTAACTTTTTTTTTAAGAAAAGCATTGTAGTATAATTAACATTATGTACTAGCTGTGCCCGCGGCTCCGCTCACGTGGACGACAGAAGAACGCGTAGTGCTTATAAAAATCGTAATTTGTTAAAAGTTGAATAACTTTTTATTGAACGAATATATAATGTTTTTTTTATAAGGACCAAGTACCTACGGAGTAAAACAAGCAAAAAAAGATCAAAATCTAATCTATCCAGTAGTTTTTGCGTGATGTCCGCACAGCGGCAACCCTTAATATAGTCGTAATTAACCCTTTTTATAGTTACTAAATATATATAAAAAATATATATAGAAGATACCTAGTCATTACAAATTCGAGTCAGGTTTAAAATGAAACACTGTAGTAATAATACACTGTAAAATATTAACACTCGTACTTAGCTGCTTATAGAACACAATGGAAAGAAAAAAAAATGTCCTAATTATTAATAACCGTTATAAAACAATTTTTGTTGTTTCTTCGTTCACCTTTCTAGTTTTTTGCGGTTTCGAGTTATTTTATTTAATAGGTCCTTACACGTGAAATTAGCGTTTTATATGGAAAAAGTAAAACAAAAAAAAAATTATTTAATTATATATTTAATCAATCGAAGAATGTACCATTATTATCTATGCACTTTAGCCATTTTATAAGTAGTTCATTGATTCCATTGCTGAAAAAATTGTAGGAGCGAGAATCAATAAAATCGGAATTGAATTTTTTTCTTTGCAAGAAATTGTCCAAATTCCGAGGAAAGTGGTAATCTGTTGGACCAAGGTCCGAGGTCCATACGTGGGTGTCGGAGACATTCCAACCACAGTTCCTCTAATTTAGAGACCGTCTGTCGTGTAGTATGGGGTCTAGCATTGTTGTAAAGCAGCAGCGGGCTGGATAGATTAACCAGTCTCGGTTGTTTAAGGGCTAGCTTTTCCATCATGGATTTCAATTGTTGACAATACAGATCTGCTGTTATTGTCTGACCAGATCTTAGGAAGCTGTAGTGTATGACACCAGCACTGGTCCACTAAACACTCACGCACCATTTTCCGAGTTAACTTTCGCTTGGGACAGGATTTAGCCGGTTCTCCTGAATTCAACCACTATGATGAGCGTTTCCGATTGTCGATTTAAGTTTTATATTTTGTGAAAATAATTATGTCAAAGAATAATCTAAAGATGCAAAAACAAATGAATCACTAAATTCGAATCACAAATACACAAACCTAAATTTGAAAATTTGAAATAAAATTGAATTTGAAATTCCTAATCAAACGCCAGATATTTGACATCAAGGTGGCCAGTTCAACAAAACACCAATTTCGTATGTATGGACCTAATATTACAATATTAGGTCAAATCAAATATTAACATATTTGTCAAGTAAATCTCTAAATCTTTATGCCAATAAAACACAAAAGGGGAACAACTGAGCTTGACATCGTGATTTACTTTAACAATAGCGGCCAATAAACTCAATCTTCATACCACAATATATAAAAAAAATCGCAATACACGCAACACACAATTTTTCTTCGTATGTAGTAATATGCATGGGACATCGTTTTTACAAAACATTGTCACATTATGTAAGGTGTGCCGAATTTTTGACACGTTCGATTATTCAAATTTGACTTTTACTCGAAACGGACAAGTTTAAAATAAATTTAAAACCTTTCGGAATATTTTGTTAGTTACCTATAATCACTGTAACGTTGTTGTTTTTTTTAATCTTCTCTCTCTAGGTTATAATGTGAAACTTCAGTGGCTTTGATAAGTTTATAGACATAATAAAGAGACTGTCGTTAGACACTTATCACTCAGTAATAATCTTTGTATGCTGTCTGTGCTTTACCATCAAATTAAGTGCATTTAATTTACCTTGCCTGTTATAACGATGCATTTAGAATTTTTGGCGGCATCTTAATCTGTAATGTGGTGGTTTTTATTTTTATCCATAAACTTACGTTATTTGACCCTACATTATGTAATATTGGTGACATTTTGCGTGATATAGTTTTATTATTGTGCACAAGTGGAATATAAATTATAACTAGAAACATGTATTTTAATTTGCCACAAAAACTCCCTGGACAGTTTTAAAAGAAAAGTCGCCATCTTGTTAGAGAAATGTTTGAATATAGATTCTTTAAAGTATTCTGTTAGATTATAGTTGGCGAATATGTGGCGTATAGCTTTTCTTCGGATTTTCTATTCTCACCTATGCATGTATCTACCTATGCATGTCATTAATAATAATAAGTTACGTTAACACAAACAATATTTGTAGGATAATAGAAAATATCCTATAATAAATAAATATATCCTAAAACATGGAGTCCTTCAAAGATAACTTGAAGATACATTTGAGCAGGCCGGCATGACAGCGACATCTATCGATGGATTGTAAATCCCCCGGTAGTGGCCGATGTTATTGGATTGCATTGTGCTCACCATCAGGTACAGCGTGGACACTATGCCGTGCTTCGATTAAAAAAAACTGCTTCCAGACACAAGGAAATTGAAATACGACGTCCGCATTATAATATGATAATCGATGGGGTCAATATTACATAAGAATTATGTAATCTGAATAAACCATTAATCATATGTTACATAATATTAATTTAATTTTAATATTATATAACTTTCGCAGTTACCTTCCTAAGTCTTGTCTAGGAAATGTAAATTTATATTTCCGGTTGCTACACTTTGTATATTAGATACTAGCTGAGCCCGACGGTTTCACCCTTGTTGGATTTATTGGACCTAATCTTCACCGCGCCGCGCCAGCACCAACGCACCCTATAGTTGTTCTCACAACCCATGCTTGCCAGATTGCTTGACATTCACGATTATTGCTCTGGTCCTACGGGTCGTAGGGGGAAATTATAAGTCCTATAACCTTCCTCAATAAATATGCTATATAGTTTAACTGGTAGCTTTATAAATTACCGCGTTTTAACAAACAAATAATCTCGTTTTAATAATATTAAGTATAAGACTAAGCTAAATATACATGATTTTTAAAATGATAGCTTGGTCTTAGCGCACGTCAACTACGTAAACCATTGTCCACATGGTTGGAATCTTACAATAAGGATGAGTTTACGGAAAATCGTCAGGATAATAGGGCATTTTCTAGTTTTCGCTTACCTAGTCACACTAGCCTAAAAAAGTTACGTTAATTTTTAACACTTTATAGCTTAATAAAATGTATTCAGAGATTAAACAATACTTTAGTTAAAATTTCTGAATGGTATGCTCTAAATAGTTTACTACTAAATGCAAACAAAATCAAATGTATCAGATTTGGCTTGCTCAATGTTCGGCGTGTTGATAGTTGTATGAAGATAGATTATTATTATGTAAAATAGACTACAACATAATTTCATATATCACTATTTCCTCCTCCAAAACAGGACCGATTATAATATTATCTGCAAGAAGAACTTCATCTATTCTTATAGGTATGCTTTCTTTTATTTTTGAAGTGAAACTTCTTATGCGACTTCCAACGCGTTCAACGTTAAACGTTTAACGTACATTATCGGTCTCTCCTCTTTGTGTGAGCCAGAGAGAAAGAGCAATATATTATAGGTCTCTCCTCTTTGTGTGAGCCAGAGCGAGAGAGCAAATGTCGGTGTGTATGTATATTCCACACTGTTTAAATAAAATATCTTTTAAAATGAAGTTTCACATCTATCGTGTGTGAATCGCACACACACCTTTTTTTTATATTCGTCAATTTTGTTTTGCTAGATATCTGATAACGGCAGTATAACTTAGCAAGTTTAGTAATTTTAGCAGACTACTAGTTTTTATAATAATAAGTTTATGGTAGATATATATTACAATTTATAAAACTATTTGCTCTAGTGACATTATCAAAAGATAAAAGAGAGATAGATATACGTTTGTATGAACTAAAAGCCGCCGCGTCGCGTCGCCCGCAATTCCTATTAACATAGTCCCGTCTTCTAATTAAAGTGCAACCAGATAAATAGAGCGTTCAAACTATCAATCCACAGAGATAAAGCACACAGTGAGTTATTCTTTGTTAGTGATTACAGTAATAGATCAAATGCTGAATTAAATCGTTCATATTACGTTATGTGCGCTAGCGGTACTCATAAGGCGTATGTGCATGATTTCAAATAATATTAATATTATGGAAGTAAAATTCAATATTAATATATCTATTAAGACCTAACTGAATGAATTAATGATGATTTATATAATAATTCGGGCATATTCAAGGACCAATCAGGTTTTATTCGCGTCGCGTTGCGTTAAGGGAACCCTGAGAACAGAACAGCTCTTTAAAAATCAGTCGAATGGTCAACACGATTTGAAAACGTTTTAATTATAATATGTTTATTTAATGTTACAACGTTTTAATGTATCATCATAAAGTTAGTCTACACTATGGTTATAAAAAGCTAAAGTTTGTATCTTTGTGGAGATAACATCTGGAAACGATATCCGATTCTATTTTATTTTTCATTTATAGAAAGCTATGTTCATGCTGATTTATTTGTTATTAAGTTTTATGTCATAACTATACATTTTACCGCAACATCGGTTACGTTTAAAAAAAATCAACACCTTGCGCGCCACCTATTGTAAACTGTTTGTACTAATAGAGAACCATGGCGACTGTGTGCAGTGTGCGCACAACAACTCACCAAATTTCATCGCTGTTGGATGAATTGTTCAGGAATGCATGTATGAACAAACATAAACTTCATTTTTATGTTTATAGATTATTATATAGATATAATAAAGCGCACGAAGTCGCAGGCAGTGAACAGCATAAAATGTCTAAAAAAAGGAAATCTTGTTTTAATGGTTACAGCTGGTGCTTCGGAACTTTTGGCGGGAACTTGACCTGTCATGTGGTGGTTTTTATTTTAATCCATAAGCTTGTGTTATTTGGCCCTATAATATGTAATTTTGGCAGCATTTTTGTTAATTTGGTTATTGTGCACAACAGAAGCGGATTATAAACAATAACTACATATATAGAAACATGCATTTTAATTTGCTACAAAAACGCCCAGGATACTTTTAGCAAAGGGAACCGCCATTTGGTTAGAATTACATGTGAAGATGACAAGAATAATTAGTAAAATATTATATTCACGTGACGTTGACAGAACTGTGGATGAACACAGTTGCTATTAAATAAAAGAATAACAACTGGTGTTCAACCGTTGTACACTATCCCTAACAATTCGTCCGTTGCATGTCGGCCACATCGAGAATTCATCTGCGGAGCGGCGCGCGGCCCGACCGGCATTGTAACGGTACCAAACCAACCAGTTCTAACTTACGACCATTAATTCTAATATGGACGGAATTTATCATGAAATTATCATCATTCGGTACGTGGCTGATGATTTCTTTATTTTCTTTATGATCACTTACTGGTAGCACGGTTGTTGGTAAAAATAAAACAACGTCCACAAAGGCCAGCTAGTATCCATATAAATCAGGAATATCTTAATGATGGTTGTGTATAACGTGTTGTGATTTTTATTGTAATTTCAAATTTCATTTGCGAGCGATAACAAAGAAATAAATTATTAATGTTTCTATTTTAATTAAAATGCATTGAAATAGAATTGAAATTATAAATCACAATAGCTCCAATATGTATCATATAGCATTGTACCTACTAAATAAAATATCTGGTTTTATAGTTTATTATAGGTCCGTAAATTATACGTTATGGTTCTCGGTGTATAATAATTGCAGGTCGCCTAGAAAGTCTCGACACAGTTGCCTCCTTATAATAACACAGATTGTCGCGGTAAAATTTACGAAATCAGTTTAATTTATCCATACTCAGGATGCTTTGTCACAGACCTATGTAAATTATCCGATCATGGGCATTATTAAGTAAAAAGTCTGACTTCGTTATAATGGATCGCGGGTGGTTTTGCCTAGTAATATTTTTTCGACGATTTTCCTATTTTCTTGAGTTTCTAATACGTAGACAGAGAAAGATCGGGTGTGAGATAGCGAGAGTTTTATTTAGTTTCCTTAAATTTTACTTTGTACGTACGCACAAAACACTGTTCTTTGTCTTTGTCAGATGTACAATAAAATGTTAATTTACGTTGTTCTCAAAAAAAATATCAACCTTGACTATTTTAGCACCAAAAAAACGGTTACAGCTATAGAGACAGAAAATCTATAGCCCTTTCTCTTTTGCTCTTCATATTTTTTGTTTGTCACTCTTTCAGTTCGTAGTGAAAGAGTAAGAAAAATCCCAAACTCTTTTAGTTGTTCCCTCTACGTTCTGATATAACAATGTAATCCAAATCAACCAATGACATTAATCTTGGTTTTTTTGGCGGGATCTCAAACTGTCATGTAGTTGTTTTTGTTTTTTATTCATAAATTTGTGTAATTTGACCCTATATTGTGTAATACAGTTGGCATTTTGCATAATAAAGCTTGGTTATTGTACACAAGTGAACTGGATTGGAAATAATAACATGTATCATTATTCTGAGTTGCCACAAAAGCTCCCTGGAAAGTTCTAACAAGGAAGCCACCATCTTGTTAGGATCCTGAAATCGTCATAAGACTGGAAACTATATTTACTCGATAATGGCAGTAATGGTCTTCAATAAAAAGGACCGGTTGCCAAGTTAGGAAAAAGAAGAAGAAGACATTCATCTTAGATCATAAACATATAAAAATAATTTGGTACATATTACATAAGTAACAAACTAATAAATATGTAATTATAGTCTTCAGATTTGAGCTTTACCGAGATAAAAAAAAGTATCTTATGGTTAATACAGATAATAAACTATCTGTGTGCCAAACAAATTTAATCTAAATCTGGTCAGCCGTTTTTGCGTGATTGAGTTACAAACATTGAAGAAATGATGGTTCAATGGTAGTGTGTACGACTTCGCGTCCATTGACGCGAGTTCGAATCCCTCCAATGAGCCTGAGCTTTCGGTGAAGGAAAACATCGTGAGGAAACCATAGCATGGTGGTAGGATATTTTCTAATACCCGCCTGGCTAGCTACCACCCTCAAGTTGAAATCTGTCGCCAAGCACCAGTAGGTGTGTTCCAGCAGCTACACTTGAGAGCCAGTCTTCCACTAGGTTTAGCGTGTTATTATCTTGGGCCACATCGTCACTTAACATCAGGCGAGATTGTGGCCACTACGTCAAAACTATTACGATAAAAAAAAAGTTTCTCGTTTATAATACTAAAGTACGATGATTTCTGATAGAAAAAGAACCAAATGAGAAATTGTCGATTACCAAAAATGACTAAAAATTTAACTAATAATTGTCTAAAATAAAGTTGATATAGGTGTACAACCTACAAATATTCCATTACAACCTTTCTCCTTCTAAATACAATTTTTAAAAATATCTTATCCATGGCTGAAATTATCCGAAAATGTCACTTATCTGAAAAAAAAAACACGTAACATTCATAACTGAAACCAACTAAATATATATACACTACCAAAAATATTAGTTAAATAAGTTTGTAGGAAAAGATTAAATGCTAAAAACAAATATAGGTTTCAATTTATATATTTTTAATGTAATGTTCGATGTATTAAGATGGTTAATTAATAATTAACCAATCAATTAATTAGTCCAGAAATGGATTACTATAGTTTGATAATGGTGATGATGATGATGAGGATGATAAAAATGTAGTTATTTAGATAATTTAAGTAGCTTTATATTAAGGTCTACAAAATCAGAAATTATATAGCTACTTAATGCTTACATGTATATGTTATGAATTATCAGCCCTATTAACATTTCATTTTATTTATAGGGCTGTTAAAATTAAAGTAGAAAAAATTAAACAAATTAAAATTATGAAAATATATAAAGACTTTAAGAAATAAGAAATAGTTAAGTAAACCTATAAATCATAGTGATAATCAAGCACTCCACACTAAATTTGATAATTAAAAGTAATTAATAAGAACATATTATTGAATTAAATTGAAAATCAGTTTTGTATGGTAATAGAAGATATTTTTGCCCATTGTATCTTAACCACTGCGTTTTGCTTCAGGATAATTATAAGTTTATCTGGTAATTTATTAATGTCTTCATTTAATTCTTCAAGTAATAACTTCTTCTAAAACTCTTCCTCTAAATGCTTGTCTTCAAGTCTAAAACATTTATAATTAGTAACTCATTTTAGAACATAATTTAATTTATAATCCAAGGCACTGTAAAATAACTTACGTTGTTTTATACATGTTCTTGATTTCTTCTACTAATTTTAACATCTGTTTACGAGCAAGTTTTGATTGCTGTATCAAATTCATACCAATTCCTATAAGTTGTACCAAAACCTTTTCTTTTTCTTTCATTGTTTTATAATCAGCCTTCAATTCAGAATGCTTTAATGTCTGTTTACGAGCAAGTGTTGATTGCTGTATCCTATTCATACAAGCTCCTATTATTTGTACCAAAGTCTTTTCTTTATATTTTATTGTTTTATAATCAGCCTTGGCTTCAGAGAGCACATCTGATAAGGAAATTTGTATATTTTCATTACATCCCTGAAATTATTTAAATTTTTTAAATGTTTATATAACTTACTGTATAAATAAGCATATAAATGTAGTTAATTTAGTTAAAAAAACAACACCTTATTTTCTTGGGTTACAGGTTAATTATGGAAATTGATTGTTATGCTATACAATATATAGTAATGATAACCGAAATACTCAGGAAAATTATCAAATTAGAAATAATAATTTGAATCATACTAACATTTGTGTATGTTAATGAATAAAAAAATATATTATAGTGCATATTACATTATTACTTTTTAACAAGTTTGTTTCTTACCCTTTCACACGAAAACTACTTAACTGATCATCATGAAACTTTGTACACTTATTCTTGGAGGTATTAGAAGTATCATAGGCTACTTTTTATTAATGCGAGCGAAGCTTAACAGATAACGGTATTTTTTTAAATTATTTTATAGATGTGATTACTAAAAAGGTTTTATAGGCTATGTTTTGAAACATTATGTAACAAAACATAAGGAAAAATAAGTAATGATAATATAAAATCAACTTGGGGGGAAAAAACATTACCAGTCATAATCACTACTTTTTTGGAATACGCTGCCAAAACCTATAAAACATAGGACAATACAAATAGGTGATAAAGAAATCTTCTTTTACAATATATTACACATCTGTATAAACTAGAAAGATACTTATACACTATAATTAACTTATATATACATAATATTAAATATTTAAGCCATGATAAGTTATTTAATGTTACAGAAGAAATCAAAATATATTTATTTTATGTTAAAAATATACGTGAAATAACAATAAATTAATTTTATGGTCAAAAAGAAGAACTGAATCATTGTTTACTCTTATATGGATAACATTATAAGCATATCTTGTGGAAGGGCTTGCTTTTTTTTAGAACTGTCTATACTGTTAACCTTAGAAGCCCAGGAGCCTTTGGGGCTTTTACAGCTTCATCGGTTTTCGGAGGGCTTGTAAAATTTTACGTAGTTTGGAAGTACCCTGTAGGTTTTAATAATCGGTCACTGAGTGACTCTTACTTGACACCTACTTACGTGGTCTTTTAGACTTTTAGTATGAAGGGTTGTATCTCTATATTACGTTACCCTAGAAACTTGAATTTTTACAGTAGTTTGAGGTCATAGACCTTTGTATTCAAAATTAATTTCAACTATATACATCAAGTCCTTATTGAGAAAAAAAAAAGAAAAAACTTAATACAATTTTGTTACATTATTTATACATAATTTCATACGGGATTAGAAATCTCTTATTTTCAATTAATTCCTAAACTTTTGTTAAAATACCTACCTTAATACCAAATTATTACCTATATTCAAAGTGAAACTTACGTAGCATAAACCGTTCAAAGAAAAGCGTAATAGCTAAGAACGTAACAATGTACCGCATCGTTGCGGCTACTTATAGTTCAGGTATATTAACGGCACTGTGTATATACTTGTGTTTACAATACCTATGTTCACGCATATATACTTGTGTGGTAAACAGAAACATCTATACATATTATAAAACTCAACGTCTCTCTGTCTGTCTGTCTGTTTATATTCTTTTCATGTGAAACCACTAATCCGATTTATATGATATTTCTTTTATTTCATAGATGTATTACTGACGGTAATGATGATCCAATTCGAAAAAAAGAAAACACTTTTGGTGCTATTAAATGGCGTACGCTGAGTAAACCATAAGGGATATATACAATTAATGTCCTACATAATTGTAGAGCTTTAAAAGACCTACAAATAAATCCGCGACAGCATATGTCTATCTTCTAAGGAACACCCAGAGTAAGCATTTTTGGGGCAGCATAATTCGCGCGAGCGCTCGACCGACAGTTTTCTGTAGTCCACGTGAGCGGAGCCGCGGGCAAAGCTAGTGACATATATAATAGAGCCTAAACTAGCCTACCGTTTGCAGGGATTCGAACTCACATCAATCGATGCGATGTCCGTACACGCTACCAGTGAGCCATCATTACTTCATTTCTTGTACTAGCAAATCACAATTTAAGTTTAAAACGCGGAACACCGATTTTAATGTAACATTGAAATTATTGAATTAACTATATCTCTGTTTATGTAACGACTAAATTTTTCAATATCACAATAACCACACTTTTCGAATTCGTTTCAGTAATACGTTTAGCAGAACAAGTGTAAGGTCATTATCAAACAACAAATGTTTATAGACCTGTGACTTGTACGATATGCTATATAATCGACGGATCAATTTAATTCGACATTCAAATAAAATGTGTGCGTGCACAAGGATATATTTTCGTTACTAACACGCGAACTGCTGACCTTACCTTAAGTTATTATACAGTAATTCCGGATATTAATTGTTATAATGTTATTACATATCATTTACAGCTCGTAATATACATAATAAATATCGATGTAGGTTTGAATCCTGAATGAAATGAGCCTCAACCTTAATTTAATGATTGACTTAAAGATAAACAGCGGAGACCAATCATTAATATATAGCTAACTTTCAGTGAAGAAAAACACTGCTATGTAACCATAGCATTGGTGGTAGGGCCTTCAAATATCGCCAATCGCCAAGCACCTACAGCTGTGTTTTGGCAGCTGCATTTGAGAGTCAGTCCTTCTAAGCTTAGTATCATTTTAGGCCACCTCGTCACTAACGAACTGCGAAATTGTGATCAAATGCCAAACCGATAATGATAAAAAGAATAAATTAAAACCAAATATGTATGTATACTAGAGAATTTCTCTTATTCTCTTACAAAAAAAATCACTGCTGCGATATTTTTTTAATACAGCTCGGTAAAATAACTACGCAGCATCTGAATATAATTACGATATAGATAATAAACAGGGTAACTGTAAATGACAAATTCCATTGGCAATCGTCAGCGATACGCGGGCTTGCTAGAATGCTTCTTCACTCTCTTCACGCTTCAAGGATCGTAGGAAAAAGGGAACACAGTGACCAGAAGATAATACTAAATCTAAAGAATATTAATACCAAAAATATTATTGAATTAGTTAGCCTGTTTATTGAGGAAGGTTATAACTTCACGCTATGACCCTAAGGCGCGGAGCAGTAATTTTGAACGTCAACCAATCTGGCCAACTTTAAGCAAATACGGGAACTGTAAATTGAGAACAATCATAGGCCACGGTGAAACCGTGGGGCATCGCTAGTTTAACATACTACGCGTCATTTGAAAGGAAAATTAAATCTTTGTATTTAATATTTAAGGGTAAACATAGCAAAAACATGCAACGCTAATATTCCAAATCTCTGTGCAATAAATTTTTAAAATTGGCAAAAGATAAGCGACGATGCTGAGAATCACAAAGAGAGTTTTTATCGTTTGATAAAACATTGTGATAAGATTATGTCACATCTAACTTTTCCGTGTAATTTTCTTTGATAATTTACATGTCCTGTTATTTGAGTAGAAATTTCCTGATCATATTTTATTTATATGTAGATGATATGCTATGTTAAATACAATTATCTAGACGACCGAGTTTCATTCATACTTGCTCACTTTTGTTACATATGACAAGAAAAACTGAGATAGAAAACTAAAAATATTAATAACAATAGAAAATACAAAGTTACATGAGACAAATTTTAGCATCCATTAGCAAAATAATACGCTAGCCAATCCGAGCGAGAATCTTTTCTATACATATTATAAAACTCAACGTCTCTCTGGCTGTCTGTCCGTTTATGTTCTTTTCACCCGAAAACCAATTATTCTATTTACATGGTTTTTATTTTAATTCATAGTTATGTTATCTGGTCAGGTTATAGGATATATTTTGTTACATAAAGTAATATACCAAATAAGCAGTGACGATAATGGTTATTGATTCAATTCGGAAATATGACGTATTTTCGGCACTTAAATTGCTTACGCTGACTAAACCATAAGAGATAAATGAAATGTATGTTGTACATAATTGTAGACTTTAAAAAGTCCTACATAAAAGTGACTAATAGCATATGTCTATCTTCTAAGGATCACTCACAATAAGCATTTCTGTCTGTAAAATAACAAGCGGTTGACCGCCATAAGTTGGAGCGGGGGCATCACGATTTGCACATGCACTTGACCGACGGCATTCTGTAGTCTACGCAAGCGAAGCCGTGGGCACAGCTAGTTCTTATATAAAAGTACGTGATGACTTCATTTCGGATTAAAATGCAAAAAAAGTTAGACGTGCGGTTGCGTTTAACAGTTAACATCCTCTTTCTACAGATGAAAACTGTGGATATTAAAATCATTTCAAGATGAAAATATTTAGTAATAAAGAATTTGTTTTATCTTAAAATCATTTTAATTTTCGTAATATTCGCCTGCAGAGAGGGCATACCCACCGTTAAATGCAACCGTTCCCAAGTGACATACGTACTGTATCACTACCTAATTTCAATTAAAAAAGAAATATCAAAAAAAACCAGCTGTACTAAAATCAACTTTTTCGTGACATTGCTAGCTCTTATCTATATACATTTCTACCGCAAAGCAACAGCTAATATTCGTGCACGTGCTGCTGTTTTCCGGTTCGAAGAGCGTGGTTTGCTAAGCACACACACTATGGTCCAGGAGGCTTTCCAACTCAGTCCTCAGAAGCACCAACCCATTATAACTGGCCTCAGGCTACGGTCCTTTTAAGGTTTGACTGCATGCCTAATAAAACAATATTTTCATCGACACTGGCAGATAGCAATAAGATGCCAATTTCCAAAAAAAAAATAACAGTGAACTGACAAAGCCTGCATATGAATGCAGGTGTTACATGCAACCACTCAGAAATTCAAATATTCTTTCCTCATAAAATTTCTTACAAAATCCGATACACGTTTCGACGATGTTTTTGAATTCACGATTGCTACGTGCAAATATGAAGCGCGCTTTATCAGTAGTATAATAAATCTCTCCCACGATATATGTAGAGACGTTCCTTTCTTGATAGCTAATTTTAATTTTAATTCCACGTCATCTCCTATAGGTGTCAGGTGATATTAAAACAGGAATAAATTCTAAGGGATACTTCATGTCTAAAGTGTTATGATAGTTCTATATATTATTGCTCAAAAGTGTTTTGTTGGCAATATCATATCATATTTTTTCATAAAACTTAATGAATAAAACTAATTATAAAAATTATATTCCCACTATTGACGTCAAAATAGTTTAAAATTAATGTTTTTCATTTGGAGTGCTGACAAAATATATTCAACACTAACATGTAGGAGGCGCCATCTATTAAAAATATATATAACTAACATGACAGCCGTTAGATTGATTACATTGTATAATGAGTATAATGTGCTTAATATTCACTGCAATATTATTGCATAACGATAATTTGTTCGGGTTAACTGAAGAATTTGACACTGTAGCCGAGCGAACTGCCGCGGAAGGCAAACAAAAAGACAATTTTCCACCTATAACTTCACAACAATACACATCAAACAGTGTAATCAGATTAGAGAGTAAACACTCTCACAGTGACATACTATCCCATTGACGTGTGACACCTCCTCAGTGCGGAATGATAAGATAACTTTATATTTTTTTAGTTTATCATACATATTATACATCATTATATTATTCTAGCAACTATCCGTCGCAATGCTGCCAAAGCACAAGTGTAGCCTATTGTTATTCTCTCTTCCAATACTTGCCTATTGCTTGAAGTTCATACTATACTGCTCCGTTCCGTATAGATATAACGTGAAATTATATAGCCTTCCTCAATAAATAGGCAGGCTATAAATAGCGAAAATAATGTTTCAAATCTGCTTGACAGTTCCATTCCCCAGAGATTACCGCGTTCAGACAAACAAAGTTTGTCATGTAATTGTAAATTAATATTATTATAGTAAGTTACCGATTATTAACAGTCGGAAATAACTGCATCAAATCGCAAATATACTCGCGTTTGTTCCCCACTATAAACTCGTAATGAATACAGAAGTTGTAAATAAATGCTTTAAATAATATTATATTATATTGATTAATAAACAATTAGCTATTAATCACTTGTGCTATTTAAGCGTAGGTATTCCTTTGAACATCACCTCAATTAAGCGTGAATTGCAATGCGCACGAACACTCTGCCATAAAATAGTAAGGTACAGAAACCCAGCTCCGTACAACGAGCGATGACAGCGCACACACACATAAACGCGTACGTACAAGGATCTCGGATCAAGTCAGTCGAACGTCTGTCGCTAATATCCGCGTTTTGCCGGTATACGTAATTATTGTTTTGTGTGTGATATCAGATTGTGAGTTGACAAGAAATAAACGGTCGCATCGAAATTGTTGTGTGTTTGCTTGTAAAATACTATATTATATTAGAATGAATTCACGTTTTTCAGTAACCAATTTATATATTATTATTTATCAGAAACAAATATACTTAAATAATGTATACATATCATGTATATGACCTGATTAACTTAGCCATCAATGATAATAATATGAAATCATGTATTGACTTTTTTAGTTGTGTAAAAAATAATTATACTTTAAATAAATAAACTTTATTTGAATTAACTTGGAATAATTTTTGTTTTGTTACGATAAAGTAGTATAACTTTTTACTTGCATACAAAAGAAAACATTCATTTATTTTTGTTGATATCCTCAAATATAAATTTTCATAGAATATTGTAGAGTAGGTAGGTAACTAAATCCAAGGTCACTCGAAGCCGTCTTTCTGTACCTATCTCTTTTGTGGCTCTGCACTGACGAAGCAAATGCAAACATACAAAAAACCTTTCATTACGTCTGATTATAACCATCAACATGCTAAAATCATTTATTCACTATGAGGTTTACCTTTCAAATCTTGTCTACTAAATGTTGACTGCGAATTCACACGCCTTTATCATTATGAACTTTAGTAGTTTTGATCAACTCGCATGAGTCAGGTGATTCTGTATAGGTACTGTATAGCACAATTCACCCCAAAATAGTATGAGTACACCCCAGGGGTCCTTTTAATGAGAGATATAAAATATAATTTTTTCAATATTGAATTATACCTACTTGTATTTTATTTTATAGTTTCTATAGCAATAACTTTAACATCTAGAGTTTATTATAAATGTGACAATTTTAATGTTCGTTCTTCAAATAAGTAGCGTTTGAACAGCTGGACGGCTTCTAATGAAATTTAGCATTTAAGTCGTTTATATCTTGGAATAGGGCATAGGATAGTTTTGTCAATAACTAGTTGTGCCCGCGGCTCCGCTCCCGTGGACTTGTAACTTTTTATTATATTGAATGAAGCTATAGTTATTTTTTATAAGGACTAAGAATATAAGGAATAATGCAAATAAAAGTTAATTGATTTTAAATGAAATAATACTCATTATGATCTTCAACTACAATGGCGTTTCAATCTACTCACCAATAGATGGCGCTGTGCAGTTTTTCAAAATATATTGATACCTTAACAAAAACATCGTTTTTTTTTTTTTTTTTTTTTTTTTTTTTTTTTTTTTTTTTTTTTTTTTGCGAACTGACTATACTGTTAGCCTTAGGGGCCCTGGAGCCTTTACGGCTTTTACAGCTTTACCGGGCTTGGGGGCGAGCGCTTAGGGCACTCAGCCACGAAAGCTAAGCAACAACATCCGAGGGTGCCAAAGTGGCCGAACCTCGGCTCGGACTGTTGCGCGTATGCAATTAAGTCGCGATCTGACTAATTCCCTATCCGTAATTCGATCTAAACTAACTATACATATATACATGTTTCTGCCCCCTGGGAGGAGGGAAGGAACATGTGTATGTGTATTTAGTGGACTGAAAATTTTTGTCTAATCTAACTAGGCAAAAAAAGAAAAAAAAAAAGGTCCCTTACAGAACCTATGTACCTATGTGTGTTGTGCATGTGTGTATAATGCAGTGTCATGTATGGCTGTGAAAGCTAGTGATTGTAGAGTCACTTGTATCGCGCGAGCGGCTGCTTGGCTCAAGGGCTCCATGCCGATGGATCGGACCTAGGCTTGAGTTGCCGCAGAGGAGGGCGGTCGTGGCGGGTGTGCGGGAGCGAAGTTAACCGTACGTCCCCTGCGGAGGGAACGGTGGTTTCGCGGGCGTGGGCGCGAGCACGCATATGTTGCGGGAGCGGACGCGTAGAAATTGTTAGCGTTCTCGATGTCGTCATCGGGATCGACAAAGAGATTTCGCGGACGGCGTTTATAACGTTTGGCAACGGGGATCGAGTTGTCTGGGACGTAGTTCACGGTGGATTTTACGAGCGGGTTGGGATGATTCGAAGCGCTATCGAAGTATCTCCTGGTGAGATATTTCACATAGGCTTCTATCGAGGGAAGCCTCATGTCCCTGTGCAGGTCCATGTTCCTAACGAAGGCTGGAGGGTCAAGCAGGCGACGGAGAAACCGATTCTGGACTCTTTGCATGCGGGCAAAGTTATGTTTGGACATATGTGCGAACGCGGCGCAGCTATATGTCAAGATCGGACGGACGCACATCTTGTACAGTGTGAGCTTATGTCTTAAGGACATTTTGCTTACCGAACTGAGCAAGGGTCGCAAGCGGGAAAGGATCCAGATGGCCCTATTCCTGACTATAGTAACGTGTGCGTTGAAGTTAAGCTTCGAGTCGAGGGTGACACCCAGATATTTAGTCTTGGTGGCCCAAGGGATATTCGTACCGAATAATGAGAGGGGTCCTACCGTGCGTGGAAAAACATCGTAATTTGTTCACAAATATGACTTGCCATATCAAAGAAAGGAACGAATAGTTTTGTAAATAAATTGAAAAACGTACATTCCTACAGCTATGGTACATAGCACCTGTGGAGCTTTTTTTTTCGGTGATAACGACTGCCCCGAAATTCGTTCCTACAAAACTTGGGCCCTTTTTCCAATTTTTGTTTTTATTAGGATTAGGTACTTACAAAAAAACTTGTAAACGTAACATAACGTACTCGCAGTCTCATTTTCGGTGTCACTGTACCGTGGCGTTCTATTTTAAGCACGGTCATTTATTTTTTGTTCCTTGTAAACGGAGCCCTTCTAATTAAAAAAAAAGAAACGAGCACTTTGAATATCTAATTTGGAGATCACGAAGGACGATACTCTATTCATATCCCTCGCACGTCAGTTGAATAAATTAGAAACGTCCATTACTATCAATTTTATCCATGTTCATCTATTTTTATAGTTATAAAATTTTTGTTTCGTTCCGTATTTATTATATATTAAAATATGTTATTATTTTCGTCTTTTATTTTTAATCAATTTATATAGCTTCTCAATTGAGGAATAAGATGTATTTCCCGTCATCGACTTCCCATGTACACAATTCTATCAAAATCGGTAGAAAATTAATTGTTTGATTCTTTTACAGTGTTATAGAGTTATTGATGACTCTTACAGCCTATCAATTATGGTATAACATAATATACTTCTTCTGTACAAAATGACATCAAAATAACAAAAAAATATTTTTTTTGTAAATAAAATATTAATTTTAGAAGTCATTCTAAATTCATATAGCCTTTAATATTCTTATAATTATGGAATTACATATGGAGGGTACTGGCCATATCAGAGCAATCTCGCTATTTCACCAATCTGTTCGCAGGATGCTAGAATACTGGTAAATCACAACCAAGAGGATGCGACGACTGGAAAGACATAGAATGGAGCAGTAGGGGGACTCACCAACGTATACTTGTTTGCATTTGCTGTGATCCGAGGGTGCACCCTGAACTTCCTTGCACGTCTTACAGTCACAACACTTCTAGAGCACTCGAAAGATGTATTTTGCTTGATTTCCGATACTTTTTGCCATTTAACACGAAATTACTCGCAGCGCGTGTATCACTGCAGTTCCGCGGCGGCCATTACAATTTGTTCGGTTTTACGAACAGTTACGCGGCAACTTTGCGCGCGTATTTTAAATTCAATGATGTCCCCAAGGAAATAGGAGATATAGGAAGAATTTGGAATAGGAGAAAAGGGATGTCGCAACATACCCCCCACTTGGAATTCACAAGGATTCCAGAGAAAAGCAAAAATACGTTAACTGTATGTACTCGGAAGCTAAAATTTACTTATAACTAAACAAGTTACAATATATAAATAACCCTATTGTTGTAGAGTCTAAATATAAATTAAATTAACGCTATATCTAAATAAATTAGCTTAAGTAATTTTAATAATAAACTCAAGCTTATTGCAAAGGTAAAGGACAAACCTTCACCACCGGGCGTCGAAACTCGCTGCCATTCGCTGTTTTTACAGTAACAACTCTTACAACGTTATCAGGACCCGGATGAATTTGAATTATTTTGGCTATTTTCCACGATAAAGGAGGAAGATTGTGTTCAACCATAATAACTAAATCATTAATTTTTAAGTTAGGTACAGTTTTAAACCATTTGTTCTTCTGTTGAAGTGTATGCAAATAATCACGCTGCCATGTACACCAAAAAATTTGGGTAATTTTCTTAATTAACTGCCAACGAGAACGTGGGCAGGTCGTTTCGACCAATGGAGCTTCAGGTAGGCCGACGAGAGGACCACCTATAAGAAAATGACCGGGTGTGAGCACATCAGCTTCGTTCGGATCTGACGAAAGTGTACAGAGAGGTCTCGAATTAAGAACTGCTTCGATCTTAGTAAGTACAGTAAACAGTTCTTCTAATGTCAGAGTTTGCGAACCAATAACGCGTTTTAAGTGATGCTTAGCTGATTTGATACCGCTTTCAAAAATACCTCCAAAATGAGGAGCACCAGGTGGATTAAAATCCCATTTTATTTGTCTTACCGCAAGACCATCTGATATATCGTTACGATTTCTAAAGAAAATATCATAAATATCGTTCAGCTGACGATTAGAACCTATGAAATTGGTACCACAGTCTGTAATTATCTTACTGCAGATACCACGTCGAGAAACAAATCTGTCAAGGGCTGCTAAAAAGGCTTCGGCACTAAGTTCTGTCACTACCTCGAGATGGACAGCCTTGACACTTAAACATATAAATAGGCACATCCAGGCCTTATAAGTACGGGCATTACGACGCCGACTTTCCTTTACAATAAACGGACCACCAAAATCGATTCCAATATTTTGAAAACATCTCCCAGACGAGATTCTGTCAGCTGGAAGATCTCCCATGACTGGTTGAAAAATTACTGGTTTAGATTTAAAACATTTAATGCATTTCGAAAGTCTTGAACGAATCAAAAGCCTTATACCCAAAATCCAAAATTGTCTCTGAATAAGAGATTGCAATGTACGAGGTCCACAATGCAGATATTTAAGATGCCAACTATCAATTATCATTTGAGATAACGGGGAATATTTTGGCAGTAAAATAGGATGTATAGTAGTGTCGGGTAAGTTAGAGTGACGCAAACGACCCCCCACTCGCAAAACACCATGATTATCGATAAATGGTGACAAACGTTGAATTGATTTAACACAAGTAGCTCCTTGTTTTACAGAGTCAATTTCTCGAGAAAAATATTCCCTTTGAGTATGCTCAACTAAAATCTTAAGTGCATTTTCTAACTCTATGGTGGATAACGGCGAAGTATATCGCTTATCTCGTTTAAGTTTTATGTTTTTAGCAAATCTTAGACACCAAGCGATAACACGTTGTAATTTTGAAAATGTTGAACATCTTGAGATTAAATCAGTTAAATAATTTTCTGATTGAGCTTCTAGAAAACAATCTGTAGAGAGCGGTTTCCGTTCTGGTAATTCAGTTTCTGATACTAACTTCTTCTGAGTTGGCCAATCGCCAGGAGGTAGACTAATCCAAGATGGACCTTCCCACCAGAGTTTGTGGGTGGCTAGTTCATTACAAGTTGCTCCACGGCTACAGATATCTGCTGGGTTTTCGCGAGTAGAAACGTGAAACCATAAGTTAGACTCAATCAAATCTGTGATTTGTACCACGCGATTTGCGACAAACATCTTAAGGAGATGTGGCGGAGTATTAATCCAAGATAAAACAGTGCTACTGTCAGTATAAGCTCTAACAGAGTCAATTTTTAATTTTGATTGAAGTAAATTATACATGTGGCCCAGCACACGAGCCAATAAAACCGCCGCACACAGTTCAAGTCTGTTAACCGTCAACGGTTTCAAGGGTGCTATTTTAGATTTGCCTATTAAAAGATTGATCATATTTGCTTGTGGCAATGCTGTACGGACTACACAAAGGTAGACACAGCAGCCATAACCTTTAGAACTTCCGTCGCAGAACCCTACAAGATGTATTTGCATAGGATCCGGAGGTAAAAGTAAACGAGGCAATCTAATGTTTTGCAAATCCGCTAAGTTAGCTGCAAGAAGATGCCATTGCTTAGCTAAATATTTGGGGATTGATTCATCCCATGTGAGATTTAATCGCCACATTTCTTGCATAAGCACCTTAGCAGAAAATACAATTGGACAAATCCAACCTAGCGGATCGAAAATCCTAGCAATGGTTGACAAAATTGACCGTTTCGTGAATTCAAGTTTGAAGTCATCCGAAAAAACATAAGAAAAATAATCATTGGAAGGATCCCATTTAATCCCAAGAATTTTAATTATGTGGTCACTAGCAGACTCCATAAATAAATTGGGAGACTGATGATACGCGGGTGGTATATCAGAAAGCAACTCGCAATTATTACTGCTCCATTTATGGAGTTCAAATTTCCCTAACTTTAGTAATTCTATTAACTCGTTTTTAAGCTCAATTGCCTTTTGTAAAGATGACTCACCTGTAATGATATCATCCATGAATATTTCTTCACGCAGAACTGATGCAGCATGAGGGAATTTAGACTCATAATCGTCCGCGAGTTGTCGTAAAGTTCTTATGGCCAAATAAGGCGAACTGGTCACCCCATAAGTTAAGGTATTTAACTCATATTCTTTTATTGATTCGTTAGCAGATCCACGCCAGAATATGTGTTGATAACACCTATCTTCAGGGCGAACTAGTATCTGGCGATACATTTTGCATATGTCTGCTGTAAATACAACCACGTGCAGGCGAAACTTTGTCATCAAATCTATAATATCAATTTGAAGTTTCGGGCCTACGTGAACAATGTCATTCAGAGAATTGTTATTTGTTGTAGGACAGCTAGCATCAAAAACTACACGAAGTCGTGTGGAAGTGCTATCCGGTTTCACGACACAATGATGAGGAATTATATATGCGCTATCAGTAGACGAAGTTTCAACTGGTTGCATGTGACCTAACTGTTCGTACTGACGCATAAATTCCAAATATTGAGTTTGAATGTCTGGATCACGACTTAGACGTTTTTCCAAATTAAGCAAACGATTTAAGGCTTGTCGGTTTGAGTCGCCCAAATCACATGAATTATCCTTTAACATAATGGGTACGACGTATCGTCCATCAGAATCACGGTAACGGTTATTTTTATATTTTTGTTCACAAATAGCATCTTCTGGGGCGCTGATGTTTGTCTTAGGTGGCTCTTCAGTCTCCCAGAACTTTTCAATTACGTTATCGAGCTCAAGAGTGGACACTAACAGAGAAGTGACTTCCTTAGTAGGAGAATGCAGACTTGTGTGCTCTAATTGGCCTGTGATAACCCAACCGAATACACTACCGAGCGCACACGGGATTCCGGGGCCCGGATCAAAGCGAGTACCGTCATAGATACGGTCGTAACATTCTACACCAAGAAGTATGTCCACACGGCTTGGTTTGTCAAATGTTTTGTCAGCTAAGTCGAGATGACTGTAATGTTCCCTAAGCGATGACGGCAAAGGTCTCCCTGGCATATTTGAGGAAATTTTCTTGATGACAACTAAAGGTATATCAAACTGAGGCGATTTGTTAATCATAGGCATGATCGAACAAAACGTAACTCCCTTAATATCATGTATTGTTTTTTCACCAAGACCAGTAACAGAAACATTACATTTTTGTACCTTTAGACCGAGCCTACGGGCACAAGAACTAGTAATAAATGAATCCATAGAACAACTATCGATAAGAGCGCGCGCATGATGCATGACGGAATTCGCGCCACAAATTCGCACTAATGCAGAACCTAAAATTTTAGTTGCCGAATTGCTAGGCCAAGTTGCCGCGCTTGACAACGCCGTTGAATCCTGAACTAAATTCTCAGTAACAGTCTGAGTGGACGAACCTATGGTAGGGGAACTGGCCGACTGCTCACTCGCAATAGGTGCTTCCATCTGTAAATATGTACTAGTGGTAGGGCTCGAAGCATCTACGTGTAACAACGTATTATGTCGATTACCACAAATGGAACAAGTTGTTTTAGATGGACAAGAAATAGAACTGTGTCCCGTTCTCAAACAATTAGAACATAATTTTAATTCTTGAATTAATTTACTACGCGAAATAACATTCATTTTTTGAAATTTAAAGCATTTATATATATTATGTGAAAAATTGCAGCATGGGCACAAGAATTTCGTTCGTTGATCATTAGTTGAAGAAACAAACGAAGACTTCGATTTTTTATTTAGCGGACTGTAAAATTTATTTTGAATTTGTTTAGAATTTACACTTGTTGACTTTGGTACTTTGGTAACTTCTAGTACTTTAATATAATTTTGTAAAAACTTTAATAAGTCGTCAAATGTAGGTATTTCATTTTTATTTTGTAGCTCGAAACGTTGTCGAGTGTCGTTGTCGATAACACGGGAAGCAATGTAAAATAAAATGTATTCACCGAGCGAATCAATATCGAGCGCGCGAAGCGCATTTACACATTCAAACAAAGTATTCGTCAACGAGTTTAAATCATTAAGTGACGATTTATGCAATGGTGTAAGATTAACTATTGTATCGAGATAAGTAGTGGCTAACAGTCGCTTATTGTCATAACGATCGAGAAGTGCGTTGTAAACAACATTATAATTAGAAGCGGTTAACGGAACTCCCTTAGCTATTGTTAAGGCGAAGCCTGACAAATAAGAAATTAAATAGTGAAATTTTTCGATATCCGACAATGACTTGTTTTCATGTATTAAAGGCAAGTAACTATCTCTGAATGTTGGCCAGTTCTCAATATTGCCATCAAACGATGGTATTCGCAATTTCGGCAAATGTATCTGAGGCTTGTACTCAACCGCACTAGTACATGCTGGAACCTTTTGAAAACTCGTCTCTGAGTTATCGGTGTCAAATATCGATTGTGCTATTTGAATTATATTATAATATAAATCGTCGAAAGAATCTAACATTTGAGTATCAGGTTCAACTTCAAATCCGTATTCTAAATTCTTTTGATCAATCGTTTGACAAATTTCATAAAAGTTATCTCTAATAGTATTAATGTTTTTATATCTCGCACGAAAATTTGATAATTTCGACTTATCATGAGGAACATCAATAGACAAATCATATAAAATTTGAATTGAACGAAACTCATGTTCTCGTCGAGAAACTAAAGTTTTTATTTCTGCTTCCGCCCTTTTGGTTATCTTTTCAGTTGGTTTCGACATGGCAAACACCAATCTCTAACTGAACAACTCCACAAAATAGAAAATAATTAAAACAAAAAGTAAAATATTTGTAACTAGCGAGTGTCGTCGCCTTAACAAGTTTTTTATAATTACCCAACCTTTATCGTATATTTCCAATAATTATATTATTGTACAATGTAATGTTATTATTAGGTATAAAACCAGATAAAAAACAGTAGATATAAATGGAATGTATACCACATATAAATTTTATAATTAGGTATTGTAAACAATTACAATATAATAGATGCGTACGTATTATAACTCGGATGAATTTAAATTTAGTTAACACAGCTAATATATGTTACCTACATTGATAATACGAATTTTATTCCGAGTACATACAATCGTACCTAAATTTGCCAATCGTATACCTACGGACAGATTGAAAAATAGGTAGGTAGATTGAAAACACTTTTTTGTTAAAATAAATTATTTAACAAGTTTTGAAGTAACAACGTAATATGAGTTGTTGAACTAATTAGTATAATTGAATGACTATTTTCTTTTGAAATTAAGTAAAAAGCAGAATAGTCATAATTTTAGTGATTCAAGGTATTGATAACCCGGCTCGTATGGATCACTTTTTAATAATGGAGGGTACTGGCCATATCAGAGCAATCTCGCTATTTCACCAATCTGTTCGCAGGATGCTAGAATACTGGTAAATCACAACCAAGAGGATGCGACGACTGGAAAGACATAGAATGGAGCAGTAGGGGGACTCACCAACGTATACTTGTTTGCATTTGCTGTGATCCGAGGGTGCACCCTGAACTTCCTTGCACGTCTTACAGTCACAACACTTCTAGAGCACTCGAAAGATGTATTTTGCTTGATTTCCGATACTTTTTGCCATTTAACACGAAATTACTCGCAGCGCGTGTATCACTGCAGTTCCGCGGCGGCCATTACAATTTGTTCGGTTTTACGAACAGTTACGCGGCAACTTTGCGCGCGTATTTTAAATTCAATGATGTCCCCAAGGAAATAGGAGATATAGGAAGAATTTGGAATAGGAGAAAAGGGATGTCGCAACAACATACTTGTAAATTTCAGGATGTCTATAGGTAACGGAATTCGTTAAAAAGATCACATATGCAGATATATTAATATAGATTACTTGTTATCTAACTTTTAAACTCGCTAATTCTTACCTTTTCCTTACAGTGCAGATGTGGAATAGTCTTCTAGCCGACGTGTTCCCTTCTTCCCATGATATTGTAGCTTGTCGTGTTCAAACCGGCAGACAGACGCGGCAAGAGACTTCTATAATATGTAATAATAGATTACTTGTATGCATTTCTTCTACCTATAAACTCTGAAAATTTCCTATTCCGTCAGGGACTAATTTGGTTAGTTTATACTATTTTATTTATAAGTAAGGAATGTACTTAAGAACACAAGATGTATGTGGATGCTTGATGTACTTGGTGTACTTGGTGTACTTAACAACCGTCCTAAGCAACTTAATAAAGTAAGTAAACTAAACACGAAACCGAACATTTAAACGCGTATTTATCTTAAATCCATTAATGGTCCTTTCACACGCGTTTGGTTAAACGATCAGGGAACGTTTTTAAAGTTCCCATTACATATCTGAATGTGATAACGAATGGTGGCCATGAACTGTGGCGTGAAAGAAAACAGATGCTATCTAAACAAAGGGTCGGAGATACTAATTAAGTGCACGCTTTATGTGGAAGGGATCAATGAAGCCGCAATCAGAAAGAATGTGGGAGAAACATACGGATGGGCGTTTGTTACGTGCACGCATATACGTATTTAAGCTGTCCCCATATGTGTCTGTTACAGTGTCAAAAGACAACTAAACAAATTGATGTTAGTCAATAAACAAAAAACTATCATAAAGTCGCTTCTATAAGAGCTATTTCATTACACGCCGATCCCTTGTTCTTAGGCAGGCCTCATCCAAGTCATCCCTGCTATCTTCACGAGATCGTCAGTCCATCTCATCGGCGACTTAACCACGCTTATATGACCAGTTCTGAGTCTTCATCCCAGTACTGATATCACTGCACTAAAAACCGTAAATAGATATGTTTTTGGAAAATGAAATTATATATAATGACATTAATCTGCTGTACAGTTTTTCTGACACAATAATTTCCACTACGTAAGATTGCGACTGTGAAGTTACCAACGACTTTAAGAGACAATTCGCAGAAATTTATATAAATGAGTATACTCATTTTACAATTCAACAACTTTTAATTGTTATCTTATACTATAATTTAAAGGTTTTCTTATACGTATTAAAATTAATAAGTAAAATTATTCTCTGTTTGGCGCTGACTTCAGGTTCAAACTTATATGATGTGTACTGTACTTATAATTCATAAATGTTTGTGTAATTTCGCTCGCGTGGACTACAGAATGCCGTCGGTAGAGCGCACGCGCGAATCTTGCTGTCTCCGCTCAAAAGACGGAAGACAAAATTGCTTATTGTGGATGATCCTTAGAAGATAGATATTCGCTATTGTCGTCCTTTTGTAAGTCTTTTGAGGATCTATAATTATGTAGAACATTAATTTGATATATCTCGTGTGGTTTACTTAGCGTATGCCATTTAAGCGCCCAAAATGCGTCTTTTTCCAGAATTCATTCAACCTTTATCATCACTGCTTATTTCGTATGTTATTTTGTAGTACAAAATACATCATATAACCTGGCCAGATAACAAAGCTATAAATTAAAGTAAAAATATGTAAATAGGATAAGTGCTTTTCGCGTGAAAAGAACATAAACGAACAAGAACATAGACAGACAGAGAGACGTTGAATTTTATAAAGATATTTGTGTAAGAAATGTACATCTTTAAATGCTTTAATGATTCAAACATTAATTCACACGGTTTTTTTAATGTAATATTTTAGTTTCGTTTTTATAAACATTTAGAGGTTACTAAAGTAACAAAACTAACAACACTATTAAAAAAAACGATGTTTAATAGTCGAACCTAAAATTAGCTGCCGCGGCCATAACTCCGTCACCTATGTTTCTATATACATGGTTTCGTTTATTTTATTAACAACTTGCATGTTCCTAGTAAAAATATATTCGACAGACAAGCATTGGACTCCTGCATGATTCGATAACTTACATTTTTATGGTTATTTAACAACCGATATAGACTTAACAGGATGTTTGGACTTAATAGCTCGTTTCCCTTCGATAGATTTAAAACCGGTTTAAAAGTTGAATTCTAACATGAGACAGGGCTTAAAATAACGTGTGAATGTTTCAATTTTATGTATAAAAATAATACCAATCTCTAAAATAAATATCCCACGATTTTTTTTTGGGAAATACCTACGTTGGCTTAATTTTGTTAACACGCCTGTTACTATGTATTGGCGTTTTAAACGCTAAGAAATCAATAATTCTGTATTTTTCGGGAACATTCCTCAGGTGTTCAGGTTTCCTCACGATGTTTTATTCAACATCAGCCGTAAATGCAACTAATTTAAATTAAATTCATTGAAACAAACTGATACGCGAACTAGCAATCGTATCAATACTCCATTGATTTTGAAAAATTCACCATCAAGATAGACCTCATGGAATTTCGACCACAATGTTATCTGATCTGAAAAGTCAAGTACGAAAATGTTGTGCTTTTTTAAATAATGATTTTGTTTTTTCTCTTATGATTTTGTCCTATTGTCATGATGCAATTTCGATTGTTTCAAT
The DNA here is from genome assembly GCA_947532125.1 of Saturnia pavonia. Classification (NCBI taxonomy): domain Eukaryota; kingdom Metazoa; phylum Arthropoda; class Insecta; order Lepidoptera; family Saturniidae; genus Saturnia; species Saturnia pavonia. The sequence continues at coordinate 15,496,324 of OX383904.1, forward strand.
CTATACTAATAATATGTAAAGGTCAAGAAATTGTTTTCCTGTTTATATGTTTGAACACGCTAATCTATAGAACTACCAGTCAGATTTCAAAAACCCTTTGTTGTATTTTTTAGCCTATTTACTGAGATAGGTTATAAGGCATTACGAATTCAAGCTACGTCTCTAAGGAGTGGAGCAGTAGTCATGAATATCAAGCAATCTGGCAAGCTGTAAGCAAGCACGGGAAATAACAACGATAAGCTAAACGGATGCGTTGGAGATTTGGTCGAATTAATTTAACACGGGTGAATCTGTGGGGCACAGCTAGTAAATGTGTAAGAATTTTCTTGATGCTAGCAGGAATGGACTTTGCCTTAAGTCAAACATACTGGCTGGTGCAGTAGGAACTTATAAAAAAAAACATACTGGCTACTACACGACAAAGGCGGTCAATGATTCTATCTCTTAAACTGTTCGTTTTTAAATCCTAATAACAAGACACACTTTCAACGTAAGTCGTTATTTAAAAGGCTTCTACGACAAAAAGTTTACTTTTGTTTTCTTAAATTAACCAAATCGTTGGTGATCCATCCGACCGTGAAGTCTTCCAGGCGGTTGCTCAACGAGTTTCCCATGGGCACCTGGGTGCGTGTCGAGATATCCGGGGTGCGGCCTGGTTTTTATTATTCAATTAAATGCCGCCTCCGTACTCAAAAATGTATTTCTTCGTATTATTAGTTCGGGTTAAGGTTATTTATTCTAAAACCAGTACAAGTAAATGTGAGATTTAAAAAAAAAAGTACTTTTGTGTAAGCACGTACAAATTTTCCTAATTTGACCTAACAAAACAAAATTAATTCCAAATTGTTTATCCCGGTTGCTATAAAACATGATGAAGTTAGCTGTCAGTGATAATAATTAATAATTTAAATTAAAGTAAATAAATATTTAGTAAAAAGTACATTATTATCATTGAAGTTCTACTTCATCATATGGCACTTCTGTCTCATGATATGCGCGTGCATGATATGCCTTATATGATCATCAAATTTATAGATTTATTATTGAAAAATTTGATGTCTCAGTGGTAGCTTGTACGACTTCGCGTCGATTGACGTGAGTTCGAATCCCTGCAATGAGCCTGAGCTTTCGGTGAAGGGAAACATCGTGAGTAAACCATAGCATGGTGGTAGGGCTTTTTCTAATGCCCGCCTGGCTAGCTACCACCATCAAGTTGAAAATCCGTCGCCAAGCACCAATAGGTGTGTTCCGGTAGCTGCACTTGAGAGCCAGTCTTCCACTAGGTTTAGCGTGTTATCATCTAAGGCCACCTCATCACTTAACATCAGGTGAGATTATGGCCACTAGGCCAAACAAATAACGATAAAAAAAAGATTTATTATTTTAGTCAAGACGTTGGTATTACGAAGAGTTGGCAATTGGCAACAAGATTACGATTTTTACTTCTAAGACCCACCTGCGCTTGTACGTAAAAGTTTGGGGTTTAATAATCTCTTTGAAGTAGAAGTAGCATGCGAGTGTTATAAAATACCCTATGACAATGCCATGCTTGATATTATAATGATTTTTTTCTTTCTCATACATTCAAGGTCAGCGTATCCTTTGAACAATCCTATTCTTTCTAAGTGACGTCATTGCACCATTAGCATAACAAAAGAGTGAAATTAGATCCTATAAGTAGTTCCTGCCTAACCGGTATTGAACGCAACTTGATGATAAAACTATCGTTATATAACAATAACAAAATAACTTGATTGTACAATATAATTAATTTTAATTCTAGCGTCATGAGAACTTCACCTTCCCAACAAAATTGTACTTTCTTATACATCGTTCACATCCGGGATTGAAACATTAAACGAGTTATTAAAAGTGTAAGAATGGGATAGTTTACGATTGAGCGAGACAGATAACTATGCTGGGTTCATCGCACTAGAATTGTGGGACCTGTCCAACAGTGAACTGTACCCCTAGCACGAACATTTTTGCTCTATCGTATAGTTAACGTCATCGAATAGTAACAGTAAAATTTTGTATACAAATTGAAACAGCGCCACGTGAGCGTAAGTAGAACTAAAATTCAGCAGCCGGAACATTTTGTGTCGACTTGCGTGTAGCCATCGAGTAGTTAGCGTATAGTAAACGTGACAAATGTATGGGATTCGGCAGCACGAATAATTTTTTGACGTATAGTATCGTCAGTTTACGATAGCTAGCTAGCGAGAAATACGTGAGTGTTCTCACGGACATTTTGTCAGTGAGAGAGCTATCGAGAGACGATTTTGTGAATAATATTATTTAAAATGTTTTTGTAATGACCTTATCGAGCAAAATCTTTGGTTTTTAATTATTTTAGTGGTGTTTGGCTTAAGAGGAAAGAGTAAAAGGACGAGATTTAAGGTAAGAAAAATATACTTTTCTTTTTTATATGTAAAACTGTATTAATATTAATTATAGTATTTAATTACACCCAGTGTTCATTTTAAAAAAAAGTTGAAAGCTATTATTTGATTAATATTAATGGCATATGCTTATTGTTATTTTTAAACATTTTATTGTTATATTAGCTGAATGTTGAACTTAATATATAAGTATCTAAATTGTGCTTACAGTGGCATTACTCAACGGGTTTTTCTTCGGAAAACTGAAGTTCCTACGGATATATCGGAGACCAAATTTAAAAACCGATACGTGTTAAACAAAAGACCCTTTAAATACTAACGCCATGAACTTGGCACTAACACAAATTTGAGAGCGACTACAAGAATAAGTTTAGAGCATAAGGTATGCAATCAATCGTTTTAATTAAGTATATGCAATGTAAATATGTATTACACATACTTAAATATTAATAAAACTTATGTTTCAGGTTCTTTGTGTCCTGTCATTTTTTGCCACAGGTTCTTATCAAGGTTAAATCAGTTTGGGTATCCACTTGGGGCAAACAAGTGTGAATAGATGTGTGACTCAAGTTACTCAGGCACTTAACAACCCAACATTGGCAAACACCTTCATAAAGTTCCCCACTTCAAGGGCTGAGAGGGACAAAATAAAACAAAAGTACATATTGGATGTATTGTTTTAATATTTAGTTTTTTCTCTTATTTTTGTGATTCAATTTTTTATATGAATATGCGGTATAACGGATGTCTGCCGTTGTCCTTTACTTTTATATATTTTACTTTATACTGTACTATTACTTTATAAAAGTTATATATACAATATATGTTTAAATTTATATTAAGTTTTGCTATACTTAATATATACTTACTTGTTGATAGAATTAATTTTAGTAATGTAAACACTTTGTACTGATTTAAATTTTTATTAATATTGGGAACAGTTAAACTTAATCATAAGTTTTGTTACTTATAGATATTTTTTTTTTTAGTAATGTAAACACATTGTAATGATTTTTTAAAATTAATATTGTAAATAGTTATAAGTTTTGTTACACTTATTATACTTGTAGCTAGAATTAATTCTAATAATTTAAAACTAAGTACTGATTTAAAAATACTGTTCTAAAAATTTAAATTTAATTCTATGTTTTTTCACACCATTATATAATTTTAATAAATACCTTTTATTATCATTTTTCATACCCATTTTTTACTTAAAACTCAAATATTTTTCTAATATATTTAGCTTGCAACTGAAGCTCAGTATCCTGTTGACGAAGCTCTATGTCTCCTCCTTCTTTCTAAATCTACAAATAAACATTCTCTCTCTAGCATTTGCATCACATTTCTAATCATACTCTTCTAATATCGTTTTACTGAGCTCGTTTTTCGCTGGTGTCTCTGAGGTGGGGGTTGTGGGAATTTTTGTCTATACTGGGCTACGGGAGACCTTGGTGGTGACTGTAGTGGTGGGACATTGGTGGTGTGGTAAGTTTAGGATTAAGAGGTGGTGTAATGGATCTCAGCATTGGTGGTATTGGTCCTGGATCCTTGTGGGAACCAGGAGTGTTTCAATCTTCATCACCTGTAGAAGGAAGGAATAAATTAAAAACTTGAGGTTACATAAAATTCTATAACACTATTTAGCTACTACATTTTAACTTATTAATCAGTATCAATTTAAAATTATGCATTAATTAAACAAGTAACATTTTTGTAGCACAATAGAAAAAATAAATAATACATATTCTTTCTCATATTATAAATATGAGTAGAAACTTACCAACAATATGTTTGTCTAGTTGTGCAATTAATAAATTGTTGTTTTGAGGCTCCCCAGGCATCGAAACAATTTTCTCTCCTTCGACAGCCTCGGTCTCCATCTGAAATTATTATTTTTAATTAGTTTTATTTGATAATCAAAGGTTTCTAAGTTTTATTGACATTATTAAAATGAATCATTATTTTAAAGTAATTACCTAAAATAAATACCTCTAAATATTGTATCTCATGCTTTTAACTATTTACAATGAATTAACAAATTATCACTTACTTTCCGACACTTTTCTTCAATACGAGATTCTGCAATACCATGATTGTTACGCATTCCCCTTAACTGTCTCCATTTGTGCATACACCACTGGCGACCATGCGGCGAATTTTGCGGTTTGGATAAATCTCCATATCTTTAGAAAAGAAATATACTCATTAGTAAAGTACAAGTTTAAATAGAGAAAGAGGTAAATAAAACCTCTGATTGTTATTTATTGAGAAGGTACTTACTTTTCTATAAATTCGACCATCACAAAAAATTGAGCGTTATTAGTTCTCAGTCATTTTAATAAGTAGTATTTATATATTGCAAATCTACGAAAAAAAACGGCGCGACGCGATATCTCAAACAACTTGAAAACAAAACAACACCACTTAAAATGGCCGCGTTCGGAAATCAAAACATTGGGCGTTTTTTAAGTTCGTTTAACAAATTAAAAAAATAAAATATGTGGTTAAAAATGATTTAATATTACTTATAATACAAATATGTGATATTATAATCTCAAATATTATATTTTAAGTACCGAAACTAATTTATTAAATACTATGTCGGCTATTTCAAAACGAGTCATTCATTACATTCGGTCATACGTCATAAAGATTGTTTATTTAATTGAACTATCGTATAGTTATCGTGTAGCGTAGGCGATAGTAAGATTATAATGTTCGTGCTGCCGACAGCTATCGAGATAGTATCGAGTGTAGCTTACTCTATACGAATACGTGACGTAACTGTTTAATGTTCGTGCTAGAGGTACTGGCCTCTATACTCCTATATGCAATAAAATATAAGAACTGTTTCATAATATAGTAAATAAATCTATCTTTAGTCCATGTCACAAGTGAAAGCGGTTAATTTTTATATCAGAATAAATCTTTATTCGAGCAGATTGTGAAAATATGAGTAAATAATTATCCGAAATTCCTTTGCTACTTCCGCCTGCAATAGATGAATTGTAGTTTCAGCTATCTACAACATAAAATGTTTGAATTTAAATAAACGTGTAAATGAATGTCTTCAATAAATTAAAATAATATAGATGATAATATGTTTATTTAAGTATATAGGTTTAAAAAAAACAGCAACTTTAGAGTTTCTTGACGATTCTTCTCTAAAGGACAGTATTGAATTGAAAAGCGATTTTTAAATATATTTTGGCGAATATTTTTTTTAGTTTGAGTCCTACTAGTGCTTCTCAAGTTGTTTACAATGACACCCGAATCGATGTCATAGGTGAACGCGTTCTCACGCTACACTAATTAATAATTTTACACAACGCTAATTCACAATAATCACGTGCAGGCACTTACACTATCACGATGAGAGCATGGTCAAAATAAACGCTGCATGACAAACAAGCACCGACATGCTCTATCCATTGTGACCTCAACTGTTTTGTCACATTATTAGTTACGTAGTTATTAGCTATTGAAATCTAACGGTATTTTGTAACCCAAAAAAATTTTACTGGCTATACTGTATAGCTATAACGAGCGAATAGTCGATTTCCCATGAAAATTTAAAATTAAAGAAATAAACAGAAATTATCAGCTTATCGCAGACTACTTTGCTGGTTCATGAGTCTTACAATACATATACAGCATATACTATTTTTACATTTTCTGTATAAAACAAAATTTCAAACATGTTCTAAATACCGGCGGAAATTATTGCAGTTACCACAACGCTTAGATTATTAACTCTACTGAATCGTAAGACAAAACTAAAATAAAACTAACTGGTGCCCGCTTGCCTGGACGAAAATATTTCACATATTTTTATTTTACAAAGTTGATGTAATTTTAGAATTATTATAAGATTATAGAAGTTATTTCGGTACTGTAAGTTTATATATTGGAACACGGCGTAGTATATTCACGAAGTGACGAAGAATGCGCATTCGACCCGAGATCCGGCTCCTGTGCATAAGCATTGTTTATGTCCTTGTTTTAACTTTGAATGTTACGCTGCCCGAATACGGCTTTGTTTATATTGCGTCCCTGTAATGTACAGTCGGTTTTTGCCGCCCGCAACGAAACCTAATATCGTCGAGGCCATTTTTTCTCACATCGACTTGTCATTCAAATTTGTAATAAGCAACCTAGGCAATTAAATGAAAAAAAAATATTTAAAAAGATGATAAGCTCTAGTTAATGATTTTTATATTTTTCAATGTTAATAAAACCTTGAATTGTTAAATCAAAATAAATATATTAATCTAATATCTAATGTGTTCTACATAGATATACATGGGCTCAACATTTCTGTGATTTTATGCTCCAAAAAATAATTTAGGAGGCTGTTAAACTCTACAGAGTCTCAATGATATGTAAGTACTCTATCATGACCTTAAAAAGATCGGTTTTAAATTACGAATCAGTAAATAAAAAATGTCAACCGGTTTTAATGAATTTGTTTATACTGTCAATATATTTCATTCCGTAATTGAGAATCTATAATAATTATCAATAATATAATTATTTAGAAAGGTGTAATAAAATATTATGTCGAGGGAATTATTTCGTAACGAACGCGTGCGGAGCCGCGGACACAGCTAGTTTATAGCTAGGTTATGAGAAAATTATTGCATACAAAATATAGTAAACATAGCCAATGTTTTATTTAAACATGAAACAAAGATAAGTGATGTTTTTAAACGTTATCCATTGTCTTGTGTTACTGTTTTAACTTGTCTACCGACTAACAAAGACAGTATATTATTCTTTTTAGCTATGACATCAAATTGATCTTGAACTGAACTTGAATGTCAAGGCAACAAAGTCTCGAATATAGTCTTGCACAGCGGTTCTCCTAAAACACTACGTACGGAACACTCGACAAATTACTTTTTTAACATAATCCTTCTTTAAGTATATGATAACAAAGTTGGTCGAATAAAATTTATCACTGGTGAAAAAACCTTATTGTGCTATTCCGAAGCAATATTCGTAACAGTGGAATTATTAAATAGCGGAAATACTGATTCGCTAAATCCTGGAGACTTTTCCAAGGAACCCACTCTAAGAATAGCTTCTTAAATTCTAACCTTTTTGTATTTTTCAGGTAAGTGGAAAGAGTATCTGGCAATACACTCCGAGTTAAACCAGGTAAAAAAAATTTCTTACACATAGGTAACATATTAAGTAAAACACTGGAATATTTTTATCAAACTAAACTTTTAATTTTAGCTAAAGCTACTTTTATTTTTAAGATCAAACCAAAAAAAAACATATTATATCGATAATAACATCTCAATATCACGAATAGCATAATTATGCTAAATGATATATATGTATATTTGAAATATTTAATTGGCAACATCTACTGCTCACTGGATCTCTTCGGAGTTTTTGGCGGGATCGTGATATGGTTTGATATGATGGTTCATATTTATTTATGAAATTGAATTATTAATTTACTTAACCAATCAATTTAATTAATTATTATTAATATGTAGATTATGTATTTTGTCAGAAATATATATTTTATTGTTTGGTTAAATCTAGTACAGTTGTAGCACCTTTTAGGTACAATTTAAATTTTAACCACTTATTCACTTACCTATACAATCATTTATTCATGCTGATTTTGTCACTTTCATGCTACTATTACGGGTTCACAGTAATTGCTAAGAGCGGAGTTTCGCCATAACATCCACACTTCCGACATCCGAATCAGATTGTCTATATTTTTTAATGAGACTGTTTTATATAGTGTTGCCATCATTTAGTGGAGTAAATAAATTATATTGGTTGATAAATAGTACATTGTATCAAAATAAAGTACCTACGTCATAAGATATGATTGGGGACAGGGAAGGTCTTGTGTTAATTTACGATCTTTTTTTTTCCTATAAAGTATTTACTATCATTGCCCGAAATAACGTGTACTCCAATAAAAGTACGAGTGGCAACCCAACTTAGTATTTTTAGATCAATCTGCCAAGCTCCCATAGCAATAGAACTTCGAGTTCAGTTAGCTCAAGTGGAAACTAAAGGTCTATTTTAGATGTTTTATGAAAAGATCAAACGTTTTGTTTTTCGTATTGCTAATTTTAGTTAGTCCGCATTTCCGCTAGAACCCGTTAGAGGAACTGGGAGTTACTGTTATAATTATGAAACAAAATGTATTCTTGTTACTAATAAAACTTACGCCACTTATCTGATACTACTGATTCGAATATAAAAATTCTTACAATAATAGAAAGTTGCATTATACCGATGTGTTATGTTATAGAGTATAGGCAATTTTTAGGTGAGCACCTATTCAGGTAATACCATAGGCGTATAACGGTATCATATTACACGTATTTTCGATGGTAACTAATTTCAAAGGTTGTTTTCCCTCTATGTTGATTATAGTACAAACATGTTTAATAACTTTTCGGTACTCAAGTCCTACTGATGCTATCTCTACTATATTATGTAATTATTAAAATGTTATAAACAAATGTGATATTACAAAATGTTAAAATCTAAAAGAAGGTTATATTAAAATCCCATGCCTATAATCTGCGTACAAAACGTATATTCACGTAACCAATGACCAGAATCTTTATGGTTATAAATATGATAACATTAATAAATATTTAAATTAAATCGACCTCAATCTGTCATAGTCGTTTACATAACTTGAATATAAAAAATTAGTTAAATTTTAACTTTATAGCCGCCATGAGTGAAGCCGCCATATTGTTGTTGTTTAATTGACCGGAAATAGATAAAATGGCTGAACTGTCATAATATACTCATATTATCGATGTAACGCTTAATAAGATGATATAACACTTTTTGATTATACAACTAATTAAATTATATAAGTGTAGTTTTATTTGAAGAGATCAAGATTTTTATTTGAAAGATATAAAGTTATTTTCTTTTATCGCGTCTGTATCGTGGCCAACATCAATTTATCTGTTTGATGTGGTTTGGACATTGATTTAAAAAGGGCTTGGCATTTTTTACCAACGGAATCTTTTTTAATAATATATATATAGAAAGAGTGCGAGTTTTCTGAGATTGTGTAATGTGGTGGATAAGCTATGAAACTACCAGTCAAATAAAAAAAACTTTTGCCTATTTATTAACGAAGATTATATGCTACATAACTTTATGCTAGACTCTAAATCAGTAACCATGGATGTCAAGCAAATTGCAAAGCTGCAAGCAAGTAAGGGAAGTAAGAATAACGACAGGCTACAAGGGTGTGTTGTTGACTGCGTGGTGGTATAGTTGGTATATTAAATTAAACACAGAGGAAACCGTGGGGAACAGCTAGTACATTAAAAACATTAATATAAGTCAGATATCATGGTCTCATTTTTTTAAATAAACGCGTTCCTCCATCCCAGTATAATCAAGGTTTTAGAAATTATTGATAAGTTTATAAGAATATTTTTTTATACAACTCAGGTGGCAAACAAGATGGTAAGCGGCTTTTAAATCAATAATTACGATGTTACAATGTATGTATGTATGTATGTACAATGTAATATTCCGCTTGTATAGAGACAATCATTTTCTTGGATAATATTCTTTTATTTGAAGTTCTGATACATGAATTATCTGCTGGCCTTGTCAATTATTACACCACCTTGAACGTAGGTAATCTTCTCTATTCCACTCCTAACTTCATAAATAGGTACCAAATATAGCACATAGATATTAATTGCCTCCCGACTCACAGATTTAGTAATAGTTTACACCTACAGTCTCTTTCTGTTCAAAATTACTCTTAACAAATGAGGTCAAATATAAATGAACATACGTTGTTGGAAAAAAATTCAAATATTACATACCACAAACTAGCTCGATGGTTAAAATCTGAAATAACGTCCACAGAAAATAAATAACTTTCTGATGAACACAGATGTTGTTAAAAAATGTCACAAAATTAGATAAGTTTGTGTTCATAAATAAATGACGAATGTAAAAATAAACTCAAATCTGCATCTGTATAACTCCTGTAAGAAAAATCATAATATATGGAATTTCTGGAATTTCAGGCTATCAAATTAAAATCTGTCTAATACTTTTTATGTCAAAACTAATTATTCAAGTCAGTTTCATGTTTTTGATAGTGAGTAGTGATAAAAAGTATTCTAAGCATAAAAATACAAAAAAAAATGCCGGTCCTAAATTAAATCTCAGTTCAAAACACGAAGGAAGAAACATTGGTCAAGAAACAGGAAGGACATTGGTCCGAGGGGACATACGCAAGAAGACGAAAAATTTGTACTGTAAAAAAATTAACACTTCGTATCGATGCACTAACATCAAGATATTGCCCGCTGACACAATTTCAAAACATTGTGATTCAATCAATGACGTGTAAATACGGCGAAATGTTTCTGTCGAACAGTCATTCGTAACACTTGTCAAGATTTGTCATCTATGCCGGATAGATGTGCCTACAAAATCTGCTATTTAAAAATCTTACTTTTCAGGAAGGTAGCGTGTTCGGATACCGCGTCGATCGACGTGGTTTCGAATCCAGAAATGAGTTTGAAGTTTCGATGAAGCAAAACATAGTATCGAAATCATAGCATGATGGTGAGGCATTTTCAGTTAAAAATATGTCGCTAAACACATGATGATTGAGCTCACGGAACATTGTGATGCAATGCGTAATATAGGTTATTTGATAGTACTTAAATGGCTAGCAGCTACCATCTTCGAGTTGAAAATCTGTCGCGCAAAACTGCAGCAGAGAGTCAAACAATAAAAAAATCTCCGACTTGTTAATAAAAAAAATATCACAATATTATTATATCTAAAACATATTTAAGAAACCAAATGAAAGTAGCTCTATTTGGTAAGTAAATAGTATACACACACACACACACACACACACACATTAGTTTATATTATTGATATTCAAAATAATTTTTTTAATAATAAATGTTCTAGGTTTAGCGTCTTACACTTCAGTCGAGACTGTAGACTGTGGTCAGACATTAACAAATAAATTTAAATAGCATTACTTGGAGTGGTCGTACAAATTGATAAATTGTGTTCTTGTTCGCAATAAACTTTCAGTATTACGAGGTCAAGAAATATGTAGGTAAGCATCAATAAGAAAGACATTCGATGTAATCATAACAAATTGCTTTTAATATTTATGTGTAGCAGACTCTAATCGTCTTGATAATTATGCAGAGATTTTATTTTAAACGATTGATCAAAATTATTTGCGTATGTGAAGTAGAGAATGGGGACTTTCCTGTTTAGACATTAGTGTATTCTAGAATAACAAATCAAAACTAAATAATTCGTGCGAATATTTCACGCATTATAGAATATAAAAAGATTGTTAATGGTGACGCCTCCTGCATCTTAGTTGTTTTTTTCTTGATTAAATATTTTTAAAGAAAATATTGTAAAGCTGATTTGCGAATTATGTGGTCAATGGAAATTAAACCCGTAATCTTTTGCACTTGAGAGCCAGTTTTCTGCTAAGCTTAGCTTGCTACCATCTTGGGCCACACGTCCCTTAAGATCAGATGAGATTGTGGCCACAACGCCAACCCAATAACGATAAAAAATAAAAACAGATCAATAATTTGAAAGTGTTGTCTAATGCAGTAGTTATTTGACAGAGGATATTTTGCACATATTCGTGACGTAACAATAGGATGAGGATTTTAAGAGAGATAGGGCACAGAGAAATTTCTTTGGAGATTTCTCTCTACTTGGGGCAGCCCGACTTGTGGACACCTACCCTACCTTTACACCTACACTACCCTATAGAATACCAAAACCAAATTACTTAGTGCTGTGTTCCTGCGATGAGTAGTGTTTCCAGAGCTCCTTGATGTTTCAAGGTTCAAGGTCAGCAACGCGCTAGAGTTACTTATGGTATAACAAGCGTCCATAGGCTATGGTAATTGCTTACCATAAGTCGGGGGCCGTACGATTATTTTATTTTTAAAAGAAAGGAGCTTTGAAAATAGATCCTCCAAGGATATTAAAATTAGTTGCGACCTTGTGATAAGTGACAGAATAAAATGATTTAGTTGGTAAATGAGATTTTTTATCACAAATCATAATTGCGCGGTCTCGGTGCGGCTCGCATCCGGCTTTCCCGTTAGCTGAGACTCCGACGTCATATACTAAATATATCGCATCGGGTATTGAACCCACGGCCGATATAACGCACTATTAGCACTTTCGTATATACACACAAAACAAACGTATACGCCGGTTCACTAGTATTTATATTTTAATCAGGTCGTTACAGAAATATTTAGGTTATTACGGTTTTATTTTGTTACTAGCTGTGCCTCACGGTTTCACACGTGTTAAATTTATTCGACCAATTCTTTACAGCGCCGCGCCGACGCGACGCATCCGTGTAACCAACATATCGTTGTCTCACTTCCCGTACTTGCCATCAGCTTGTCAGATTACCTGACGTTCAAGGTTACTGCTCCGCTCCTTAGAGTCGTAGCGTGAAATTATATACCTTTATACCTTTCCCAATAACTAGGCTATAAAAAGCAAAAAAAAAAAAATTATTTGACTAAGTTCCAGAGATTAGCACTTTCAATCAAACAAACGAATAGACAAGCCTTATAATATTTGTCTTATATATATATATATATATATAATTAAAAATTCTTCTATTTTTCATCGATGTGTGAGAAAAAGAAGCTGACAACTACAACTCAAGCTGAATTATAGACGATTCATATTTATATATACTTTATATATAGTTACCTATATAAAATAGACGACATCATAATTTCGTGTTCCTCTCTTTCGTCCTCCAAAACTGGACAGATTTTAACAAATTTTGAAAGAATAAGAGAAGAAGGACTTTGGCTATGTCTTCATATTTTAGTTTGATTTTTCATATACATCAAATTTGTCTGCTGGATATCTAAACCACAACAGTGATAACGGATAATTGGGCAGTTTTAGAAGGCTTCTAGTTCTTATAATAATTAATTTATGGGAAAAATCAAAACATGAAAATATAACAGTGGTAGATATATACATATTTGCTCTAGTGCAGGGATAAAACAGAAGAATACGTTTATAATAAACGCCACCCGCATTTCTTATTAAAAGGTCCTCAAATGAATCGCTGCTTGAGACGTCACTGGTCGTAGTCATGTCGACATTATAAATTTGAAGACTTATGACAGCAAATTTCAAATAACTTTGTACTTACAAACTTGACTACGGAACTTTTAATACGTACTAGCAATCAGTATATATGTATTAATTTTTTACATAGTGATGATCCATGTAAAGGTGTTGATAACTATAACGTCGATCATAAATTTATCCAGTCCTAGCGGAAATCGAATTCTATGATATGTATCCATGATTTCGATAAAAAAAGTATGTCAAGCGAATACCGTACAAAACAGATTTCGTTTCCGGAATCTGTAAAGTAAAACTACGGAATATGAGTATTTTATCATTTCCGTTACACATAATAAATATTTCGTGGCCATCATTACTACTGTTTACAATTTAAAAAATGATATTTAAAGTCATTGCTCTCAGCTAGCTAGCTCTAGTTAGTTAGAGCTTAGTTAGCTCTAGGCTTAGTTTTTTTTAATGCAATTGAAACATAATATAATACTTAATATCATAAAATTAGTTTGAACATATGAACAAACCAATGGAACTACCAGAAAAATTCTTTTTGTGTTATATAGCCCGTTTATTAAGGAACATTCTAGGCATAAATATAACGAGATTGAAATCTCGGGGCACAGCTGTTATGCATAGAACTGAATTTTGTTGCATATTTTGTTAAAATATGTTTAGCATTTTGTTAAGTGCTTACGTACATTGTACTAGAAACCTTACTGTATTATAAAACAAAGTTCCCCCGCCGCGTCTGTTTGTTTGAACGCGATAAATTCAATAACTAGTGAACGGATTTTCATGCGGTTTTCATCAATGGATGAAGTGATTCATGAGGAAGGTTTAAGTGTATTATTCATTAACGCTTTGTGTAAATTGACTGAAATATGGCGATGATTGTTGAAGATGTCGGAAAAAAATCACGCCAACTGGGAGCTTTACCGGCGCGCACCGCGTAATCCAACAGAGTTATATGTTTTAATCTGCTGCCCGAGTGAAGTCGGGGCGGGTTGCTAGTTACTTATTAGATTAATGCATTTGAATAAAATACATAGGTGTATTACGTAAATTACGATAATCAATTTTAAATTAATTCATTATATAATAGTATCTTTTTTATTCCTTATTCGAACCCTGTCCTCTAAAATACTCAACAGATTACGATGAAACTTTGGTGAGTTGCTGTGCGTGAAGGTATCTATCTAGTTTAGTGCAACTACTTTACCATAGATGGCACACGAGTTGTGTCATTTTTAATACAACAAGAGCGAAGTCGCAAGTCAAATTTTTATCTACCGCTTATGTGTTTAATGCATAATTGATAGGCTATAAGAATTGTCAATAATAATATGAGTAATAATTAAATTACAACACGAAAATAAATGCTACGGAACAAACATGTGCGCAGGCGCGGGGCATCGCTAGTATTATGATATACATAGTTTGAAAATGAAATACAACAGTATTCAATCGAATGCGGCGTTAGTCTGGTATTTCCTTGCCCGTTTTATTTGTCATATAGACCTTGTGTCCACGGCCATGCGAATAATACTGCCTTAGTCAAGCAGAACACTTGTTTCTGGTCTAATATTGAATTATGTGTTTTGTTATTTCGATTACAATACATTATTAACGTGAAATATATTTCAAATATTGTATTCAAATTATTAAACTGAATGATTACATTATATAATTCTGGAGTAAATAAATATGAGGATAAAATTTCACACACAGCCTATTTTCTTTTAATATGTGAACATAATATCATACGGGGCACTTTAATTCTAAGCTAAATAACTTATAAGTACAAAACCTAGACACAAAACTGACAATCATCATACGACAGTCAGTCGTATGCGGGGATCGACAATGTGAACCGCCGGTACTATAGTAGGTTTTATTATCATCACTGCGCCACGAACCA
This sequence comes from Saturnia pavonia, assembly GCA_947532125.1. NCBI lineage: Eukaryota > Metazoa > Arthropoda > Insecta > Lepidoptera > Saturniidae > Saturnia > Saturnia pavonia. Next base: position 15,511,807 of record OX383904.1, read on the forward strand.
ACCCATGTAATGTAATCAACATTTAAAAATAATATTATCAAAATTGTTTCAGTCTTTTTTTTAAACACTCTACTCACCGTAGCACAACACAAGGTTATTTGGCTGAGATCTTCAGTAGGGTTGACGTATTCCACCAGTCGGACTGCACCAAGTAGAGACAAATTTCTCTGTGCCCTACCTCTCTGTGCAGTTTAATGAACCATCGAGTTACTTATTTTAATAATGTTCCTCTTTACAATACAATTAATTATGTATCTAATAAATAAACTCAATAGCATAAAATTATTAAATATCGAAATTAATTTATGTTGATATTCCTTATGGACAAGTGGTCTAAAACTTCTGAAGATATAAATAAAATTAATGAAAGTTAAAAACGTTATAATTTCAAAGTTTGTTTCAATTGAAACGTAAACAAAACACTCACCGATTTAATGGAAATGGAAATGGCAAATACTACATTCCACAGTTTGCTAAATGAGGTTTATAGTTCGTCTATAAAACATCGAAATGATTGTAGGCAAATCACAACAAAAACCACTTACCACGGACAACTATTTATTGCTTATTTATAAACATTTATATATTTTTATTTTATCCCATCATATCTCCCATCCATTACAGAACCAAACGAACTGCTATTTGAAAACACAGCTACATAGTTACATCCATCCCGACAAGAACAAAGAAGTTTGCCAATTCGTATATGCGAATTCGTATACCCGTACTGCGAAGATGTGGAATAGGCTCCTGGCCAACGTGTTCCCTCCCTCTTACAGTCTCACAATAGTAGGTTCTTTAAACGAGGCGTGAAGAGGCATGCAAGCAGGAATGGAGAAGACTGCCGATGGTGATGGAATATAACACTGGCGGTCACCATTATTTCTCGATTGTATCATACTTTCCATCAGTAATAATAATACTTAAAAAAAAAACAAGTTATGTGTAAACATTTTAGTTTCTTTCACTTTACTTACTTACTTAGACTTTCACTGGCATATGCAGCTTTTGTTATAAGTTACTAGCTTTACCCCGCGGTTTCATACACGTATAATTTAAAAGAATTTTTTAATTGATGATACTTCAGTATCATCTTCTTATCTTCTTCAGTCTATACTTCAGTATAGACAATATTTTTATCGGTCGGCCAGGGTTATGCGTCACAACTCGCTCGCATCGTTCGCGCCACTACCCTATTACTACTTTTAATGTACTTATTTTAGGTTACTACTATTATTTTAATTTTACATTATCTCCCAAACTATTCCTCCAAATAACATGCTATAAAGGGCAAAGTTTATCTACATAAAATTGTCTTGATGAAAGGTTCGTTCGTAAGGATTAATATGCCACACCTAATAATAATCATAAATCACTTTTCACTTTTCAATTAAACTTTGCCACAGAAAACCTTATTGTAGCTTATGTATACGGGACATGCATATGGTATCGCGTACTTTTTTTAGATGTACTAAGGAGAAATATTTTTGTAGAACATTGTATTTACGTATTTACGTACTAATCATAACGCCAGCTCACGCGAATAAAGCAGTTAGAGTACGCTCTTTATTGCGATAAATCAATATTTAAGGCTAGCTGAGAAGGTGTAGCCTAATACTAGATTGCCTATACTATCTCTCGTGAATCAGGCTATCATATGCAAAAAGATTTTTTCGAATCCGACTCGTAGTTTTAGAGGTTAGCGTGTTGAAACAAACAAAAAAACTCTTCCGCTTTATTATGTGAGTATAGATAACTTAATCTACTTTTATTTTAGAAAAATAATTATGGTTCCGCACAAAATATAAAAAGGTTTTTTAGTAGCTCACGTGAGCGAAGCTACAGTCACAGCTAGTAGATAAATAAAGGGTCGTGTCAGCTCCGAAGCGTGATTGAAGTTTACTCTTGAATAAAATAACAATAAGGTTGAAAATAGAAATAAAAATAATAAATCAACTAGACATCATTATCACATGTTGCTCCCCATCTAATTCATGTATCGCGAGCTATAAATGAAAATTAAATATTTTCTAAGTGGAAATCGATTCTTAAAGAGTAAACTCCAAAAATAGTCTAGTCAAAACATTTATTGATTTCAAATTACTGTTACAATTACAACCAGTATGCTGCGTTATTCCAATAGTACGAGTAGATAAGCTTAACGCGTAGGTACTAACGTTTACATTCCTATTATCGAGCTTACGATTGCACGAGTAATTCACAAGCATTAGATATTTTCGTTAAACTTAACGCTCTCGATGTGGGTCAAACGTCAGGACCGGCATCTACGGTCACATCTTTTACTAATGTGTTTTCGCTTTCGTAATCGTTTTTTTTGTCCTATACATACGTTTCTTAACGAACACATATTATTATTGATACATGTATGGATAAAAATATTGACGTATTAAATACCCAGTTAATAGAATATTTTACTGTTTTTATTATCAAATTATCAATTTTATGTTGTTTCTTTCTTAATATATTGCCTAATTAACAAAAAAACAATGTTATATTCGTAAGGGTTCTTTTTGTCCGAGGCATTTGTAACCGCCATAGCAGACGTTGTATATGACGTATAGCTTTCATTAAATAGTTGCATGATACAGTAAATAATTTTATTAGGGAACAGAGGGAATTAGTAGAGTTCATTCGCATCGAGTAATTGAATGAACTGTGACGGCAGTCGGCATTCACGATTGACGACAGTAGGGACGCCGCACCCGCAGCGAGACAAATTGTGCGTCAACCTTCTACCACTTTAATAATTTAAAATAAATAATTCTTTTAACTGGACAAATTGACAGTATCACAGACGTCAATTGGTATATAATTTAGCTTTATATTTGAAACCTTTTATGATTGTTATAATTATCTACCTTTTTTTATTAGTCTCTGGACTTTAATCCTGACCATAATAGGCATGATGACATTTTTTGAAAAGTATTGCTAAAATGATCTTACATATTAATATACAACAAAAATATTTTTGCATACAGGTATAGTAGTAAAAATTGACTTTTTTAAAACAAGTTTTATACAACCATATATAACATGCTCGCATGTGGCATGGCGATGCTTGTGACATCACGAGTCATCCAATAGTGGCGCCGCGCCGCATCGTTCAGTGTTCAAACAATAATGTAGTTATTTTGAGTTTTAAAAAACTCTTCAATACATGTATGTAAGTATATGTATAATAATTCTAAATTAATGAATTTTAAAATAAGTAGTTCATCAAGAACACAACAAAAACTCTACTATGTTATTTATCTTCCAAATAATGTGTATGATAAAAAAAAAACTACAAAATTATCTTATACAATAATATATACATATATATATATAGTGTATTTTGATACAATAATGTATACATCGGCTTTGGTACAATAATAAGACAGGAGATAACAAAGACATTTCTTTGGAGATTTCTCTCTACTTGGGCCAGACCAACTGGTGAAATAACTCCACCCTACAGAAGATCGAAGCCAAATAACCTTGTGTTGTGTTCCTGCGATGAGTAGGGTTTTCAGACTCCTTGGAGAAGAGAGGTTCAGGGTCGGCTACGCGTTAGTAATGCCTGTACTCTTATAAGCGTTTGGAGGCTACGGTAGCCATTTACCATCTGGCGGACCTTATACTTGTTGGCTACCTTGGTTGTATAAAAAATAATATATATCAGATTTCCATAATGACAATTAAAAGAATCCTAAATTTTTATTTATGCTACAGAAAACTAAAATCTAATGTACAAAAAATAAGTTCACCTACCTTAACAAATTTATATCTTATTTATACCTTATTTATACTTATATCTTATATTTATATCTTATTTATACCTTAACAACTTGATATCATTAAAGCTACCTTGTCAAATAACGTCTGGTGAGCCCGGTATGACAGGATAGTTTTTTGACATCATTAAGCCACTCTTCTTAATATTTTTATCAAGTTTAGTACCCTTGAGAAGCGACACAGCAGCTCTCATTACATAGGGCATTGTTATATTATGACCTTGATGAATGACATGAAACCAGTAAATATGTGTTAGGACAATATTTTTATTTACAATATCTTATTTCCTTGCAAGTATTCTCAATATATCGACGAGTTCAAATAGGTTTTAATAGTATCAGGTTAGGCGGTTTTGCATTTCTGTCCGATTGTCAAACTGTGCGTGTGTCATTCGATATTGATCCCGATATCGTATGACTGTTTGCTTTTTCCATTCTTCCAAGAGAATTCCGTTTTTCGCCGTTATATAAGTATATTTTTCTCATTCAGCTTCCTTTACGTTGCGTATTTACCTGTTCATAACTACATAATATATACATATAATAAAATTGAAGTGTCTGTTTGTAATGTGAAAATAACAGCTTTTTACTAAGTAAGTATACATGTTACCTATAACAAAAAATCGATTTTAAAAATTGTTGTCTATCTATCTGTTTCGGGTATTCTCCGAAACGTTTGGACCGATTTTCATAGGACTTTCACTGGCAGATAGCTGATGTTATAAGGTATAACTTGGGTTACTATGGTTTCAGAAAAATATTTAGGTTCCGCACAAAAAATTATAAACCTTTTTTTAGGAATCCACGCGAGCGGAGCCGCGGGCACACCTAGTTTCTAAATATAACTAAACTATATTCATGACATATGTAATGGGTAACATATCTGTTACTTATTAACTTAATTTATAATTAATGTATTCGTTCATTGTTTCCTCTGAGTACAATAATTTAAGTATTGATTGTTTAGTTCAGTTACTGTTAGTAGTAATAAAATATTTGTCATCCTTTATAATAGTTTTTTTTTATAATTATAAAACCGCGTGGGTGATGGAAATTTCCTCTGGAAACATCTCAGGAACATTAGCCACCCTATACATATCTTTTTGGAATGAATTTTCAAATAATAATTATTTTGTACTCACCTATACGTTATATGAAGAAGTCCTAGATCAATGGTCTCCAACCAAAAATGGTCCGGAAAAGTTTCAGACTTCAAAATTTTTATTCGTTTTAAATTATTAATTCCTTATAACGCGGACGCACTGGTGTGTAGTAGTGAGTGCGGATCGCTGGGGCTAAACAAAATGATCAAATAATTAAAAAAAAAAAAACAAGTTTATTTTTATCGAACCTTTGTGGCCCCAGCTAACAACCAGTAAAACTAAGTGGTCCCAGTTCCAAAATAGTTTGAGAACTACTCTTCTAGATTAACCGGTTCTTAAACTGTGATCTCAGTCAGTCTTAATACTTTAGTAAAGTAGATAATATAATATGAGCTTACGGTGAAGGAAAATTTCATTATTAAACCGTAGCATGGTTGTAAGGCTTTTTCTAATGCGGGCCTGGCTAGCAACCATCCTCGATTTTGGAAAGTGTCGCCAAACACATATATAAATGTGTTCCGATAGATGCATTTGATAGCGTGTTACCATCTTAGGTCACTTCATCTAAAATATTTATTTTTCTTTTTCCATAATATAGCGTACATCACAGCGTATCGAAATGAGTCACTATGACTAAGTCAATTGGACATATACAGGTGCGCATTGCCGACCTTGAACGTCATTCTCCAAGGAGCCCTGGAAAACCTACTCACTGCAGGAACACAACACAAGGTTATTTGGCTGCGATCTTCTGTAGGGTGGAGGTATTCCACCAGTCTGGCTGCCCCAAGTAGAGCTAAATCTGCAAGGAAATTTATCAGTACCTTACCTATCTATATGCACTGCAATAATCGCAATACGAACTGTTTACTTATAACTTATTTACAAACGTTCATTATGAATTGGTTTTAATTAGACTTTTAATTAAATAGCTATGTAACGAGGCTTAATGTATTAAAACGTATTTGTTTCAAAGTAGTTATAGCTCTCGATCAGCATAGCCCTAATAACATTCTTGTTATAGGTTCTCAAACTTATTAGAACTACCGTCTACTTAGTGAGTAAAACATTGTCTAGCGCCTCCCACAAATCAAGTTATTTAATAAAAACTTGTTAGACCTTGATCGTGACAAACACGGCCCGCGGTGTGACGATACGCACGCAAGTTAAGAAAGTCATGATAAATATAACGAAAATAGGGTAGAGTAAAATAAATTTATGATTTTGTTATAAGTAATATGTAGATAATTCATTTTAGTTTGAATCATTGAATATTTTAATTCAGTATAACACATGTTTTTTTTTTCAATTTTTTAAGCTGCGTACGCCCCTGTAGTCCGCCTTAATTTAAATTGACTACTAGATGTACCCGCAACTCCGCTCGCGTGGACTACTAAAAAACCATTTTTTTTTTGTTATTGTTCGGAACCCTAATTATTTTTCTTAAATAAGAGTAGCCAAAGTTATTCCTTATAACATCACCTTATAACAACGGTTGAGCCGTTTCGGAGATTACCCGGAACAAACAGACAGACAGACAGAAAAACAAAAATTAAAAAAATAAAGTTTTTTGTTATACTTATCGTGTATATTTCCATATGCATTTAGTACTGTTATTTTGCCATTGCAAACAGACACTTCAATTTCATTACATGTATAGATTCATCTGCTCCCCTGAAAACCTATAGCGCCCAGAATGGGGGCGCTAACACTAACTTTGAGAAAGATGAATCTCTAGAACATTCGCTATAATACGTATAGTCGGCGGCCGCATGTGCAACTAACTTCCTTTGCCGCGGTTTTATTTTATTTGCATACATCTGGAAGATAACCATCGTTATTGCTAACAAGAACAACTTCGAACGTGCGGACCTAACGAAAGAATATTGCCAGATTTTATTTCAAAAATTTCGTTCTTTTTTACATTTTCATTTTGTAACACATAGATTAATGATTCGTTTCCGCGACGCTTAAACTAGATACCGTCGACGTACTATAAAAAAGTAGCAATCAAAACTACGCCGAATAGGCGTACTCGAGTCAATGTTATACCGAAATACTGTCACGTTTACAAGCTTCATTTCAAATAGTCACGAGACCACTCATTAATCTATTTTAAAACGATAATGTTGTTAACATATGTTTATGTATTATTACATATCTGTTAATACTCATAATTATATTATAACAGAGTATTTTGAAAACTATATACTTACTACAAGTAGTGGATGCCGCTCAATTCGCCGGCAGAAGGTAACTTTCCCAGAAGGGTGCCCGCATTGCCTCATTTTATGGCAATACTTCCTCCGCTAACCTAAGTATTGTCCAGCCCTCTGGTCACGAGACGTATGTACAAGATGACTAGCAAGTCCCTAAAAAGGCTGCGTACACTCAGATCTCTCGATTCCAAAGTTTCGAGGCAGTTGCTGCACTAGCTTTTAATGAAGTAACTGGAAGATGAGATGGTGCTAATATGATAAAAGCACTTTATAGAGACAACGGAATCACTCATGAAGATAAAGTAAATACATAATTAGTCTTCCATTTCTTAATATAGCTGTGAATGAAAAATTAATAATAAACCCGTGACAGGGACTCTTTTTTGGTTTGTTTTGTTCGGAATATAGCCGTTACTTTGCCTTGTTACCATAAAAAAGTTACCATGAGTATTTATTATTTAAAATAGGAATTATATTAATAAATAATAAATATTAGATAAGTAAGAGAGGTAGGGCCTTTCTAGGTAGGTAGGTAGGGTACCTTTCTTCGGATATTTCTCTCTACTCGAGGCAGCCCGAATTGTGGAATACCTCCACCCTACAGAAGATCGGAGCCAAATATGCTTGTGTTGTCTTGTACAAAAGTCTTCAATCTAAATTTAACTTATCACTAATAAATGACGGAACACACTGAGAGAAAAACCTTGCATCACGATGTAAGTCTGCATTGTCTGGATTTACCAGTCAACTATTTTTTTACAATCGATGTGAATTAATTAAATACATTAATAAAAAATTACATATTTAAGGATTAAGATACACAACAAGTGCAAAGTTGTCCAAATCCTTCCGAATTTTGTAACATCTGGCAACCCTTATTAAGAATATTAATATAATTGGCTTATCATATCCGATTCATCAATGAACGTGCAATCTGAAATATAGTGCAGTTTCGTTTATTTATAGAACATTCAATTTATATAATAATGATGTACTTATAAAGAAATATGTCAATGGATAGAACTGAGGTAGATACTTAGCGATTGTACTTGTAATTCGATAAACCGTGCAATGGATTTAATTTTCTGATCATACCTAGTCTTGCTGGTAATGAATTTATATGAAAAAGATTGAATAATATAGAGGCTCTATGAATTAGATACACAAACAAAAAAGATGTAATTTAAATAATTTGCGGGAAAAAAGCAAAGTTTGCTAATAAAATACCAAAGTTTCCATATATTATTCTTCGTGATTTTAATATTTTGGTAAACTACTTCGCTTCATTTTAAACGGTTAACATTTCGGTACTGAAGCTGAATTATTTTGTAAGTTATGCGCCTAATTTAACATAGTAGTTAATTATAAGAATATTGTACTGGTTTGTCTGATTTTTTCTTTAATCTAAAGGTATATCTTATCTAAAAACACCCCTCTAGGTGGTAAAATAGGGGTGATTTCAACAATTTTTTTTATCTTTGTATGTATTGTTATAATAACCGGTGGCAGTTTTTCGCTATTTATTGGAGATATATCCTGCTAATAATAATGTGAAAGGTTGGATGTTTGTAACTCAATCACGCAAAAATTTGGCGATTCGTACGAAATTTGGCACACAAATAGTTTATGACCTGGATTAACACATAGGATATTTTTATCCCGATAAAGACCCAATTCTGATTCCATGCAGATGATGACGCTGTCAAAAGCTAGTTGTAATATATATTTAAAAAAACCTTTACTTAAAAATCACATTTAAATGTAGATTTATTATTTTTATATAACACATAACCAAGAGCCACGGCGAAGACATGATCTCCTTGGAATTCTTTTCGCCTAAGCCCATTATAACGGTATCAAAAACGTGACTTCGCGCTAAAGATCTTTCATCGTTTTATTTTTCACTACAAGCATTTATGATGTAACTTATTTGTACTTAAATAGAAATTTAAACAAGTGCTACCTATACAGTGACGTAGCTAGGTAACCAAAGGCCCTGGTGCAAAATAACTATTGGTATCCATAGGTGGTTTAGATTCCTCCAATTCGTACTGAGCGTTTTGCTTCAACTTTTGTAATGCGGACGGCCAGGGAATGAAATGCCTTAGTGGCGTCTTTGTTTCCTGACAGGTACACCTGGGTGTCTTTAAGTCAAGAGTGAACAGGTATTTTCTAGGCAAGCATCTTTCATCGGCGGCCGCATCGTTGCTTACCATCAGGTGAGATCGCGGCCAAATGCTTGCTTATCATGCGTAAAAAAAACAGCGTGAAGAGTTTAAGAACTGCCGGAACCGGAATGGAAGACGAAAGTAACGTAGTAGGTAGATAATTTAAAATATAACGACGTAGATTACAATTAATAATGTAGGTAATAGGTAATAAAATGAAGTAGAAAAGATGAAAGGGCTTATTGATGAACGTCTGATCTACCAGCTAATAATAAAATAAGCTATTTTTATAATCTTTTCTTAGCTTTATTTTTTGCAAAAGTATTAATGATTTCGGTTAAATCCAGGCTTGATGTGGATTTGTTTTCAATTGCTATTAGCGATAAATGTCGGAGTCGAGCTTGGCCCACACTATTTCTTCAATACGTCTTTATTATTTTTAATTTGCTAAATGATCTTTCAGCTGCCGCAGAAGTGACAGGAATTATATAGAATAATAACATTGCTGTAAATACTTCTGTAAGGTCACATTCTAGAACTCCATATTTGCGCATTATTTCCTTACATAATTGGTGAACTGAACATAATGCCTGGGTTAATTCAGATAGAACTAGGTGGTAAATATTAAGAAATTATGGGGAAAAGTTGGGGCCTATTATATCTGAATATTTACTTTGGAACTGGTCTCACTTTTTTAATAAAGTTGCTTCATCTACATCTAGTAAAAAAGTTGGTGTTAGAAAGTTGAATCTTTGACAGACTGCACTCATACCAGTAAAACGTGTATTTAATTGAGCTATTATTGTGTCTAGTACAGACCCAGAAAGAATTCAGGGGAATTCCCTACAAGTTATGAATTTATTTCAACTGAGTTGCCATAATTAAACTCGTGTTGCTATCTGTTATATTTATATTCTTAGGATGGGAGAAATTTGAGAATGTTTGAGCTTTTGCTCGTCAGGGTCCGAGGGCCCCCTGAGCTTGAGGGCCCCGGTGCACGGCACCGCCTAGCCCTCCGATAGCTACGCCACTGTACCTATATATATATCGATAATATATGCGTAGAATAATGTGTAAAAAACACGGTAAAAATTAATTCAGTACTGGCATAAATCATAATATGTATAGCTAGCTGTGGATGATAGTATTATTGTTTATGAAGATATCGTGATAATTTATTTTATGGTTAGGACCAATTATCTAAGGTCAAAATCTAAATTTAAAAAAAAAACGGCAAATCTCAATCATTTTATTTATACACTTGCTGTGCCCGCAACTCCGCTCGCGTGGACTACTAAAGAACCTTTTTTATTATTTTTGCGGAACCCTAATTATTTTTCTAAAATAAAACATTTGAAATAAAGATATTGCTTTCGAATATACAGGTTATGGTTTAGAAAGATAGTTGATAAAATTTGGAAAGCTAACATTACTATCAGTTAGTTCCTTGAATCCAATACGATTTTACACCTCTATTGAGAACCGGTATTATTAGCACTGTCTAGCAACTTAGATGTTGAGATAGAGTGAGCTTTTATAGAAAAAATTGTAAGCAAAGATACTTATTTTGCTTATTATCCGGCTGCCATCTAAAAAGTTTATAAAGAGTTTTTATAACTAATGTTTTTCAATCACATTTCTCTCGCCTTTGGGAGTATTTGGCGGGATCTGAGTTAGTCATGTAGTGGTTTTTATTTTTATTTAAATAATTGCGTTATTTGTTGCGTATAATTGGTAGCATTTTTCGTAATATAGTGTGGTGATTGTGGACAAGTGAATTACAAATGATAAAATGAAAAAGGAAATCGAGACGTCGCTAAAACTCTCTAGAAAGTTCTAACATAGGAGCCATCATTTTGTTCGAATACAGAAGATTAAAAAATAGTACAAAATTAGGCTTAAAGGACGTGTGGCATTCGTCCACCATCTTCTTCTATATCTTCTATACATATTATAAAACTCAACGTACAAAAAAGTCATACATAGCATATATCTATCTTCTAAGGATCAACCACAATAGGCAACAATCTTCCGGCCTTTGAGCAGAAGCAGCACGATTAACGCATGCGCTCGACCGACGGCATTCTGTAATCCACGCGAGCGCAGCCGCGGGCACAGCTAGTAATTAAATAAAAAGAAGAACTATAATTTCAGAATACAAATGTTATTAACATATAGGTGTCTAATATTTTTTCAATTATACACATTATTAATATTATTGCAAAGATGTGCATAATATAAGTAATCGAATAAAAGTTGTAGTTATCGATATATTGAATCATGGTCACTTTAGCCACATATGCGTGCTGCATGAGGTCAACTGTAAATAAAGAACCCTAGTTTTAACAGCAAAAAATGAACAAACACCCAACAACGGTCTTCGAGTTTGCTGGGCACGACTGTATAAATAGAGATACAATATAGACATTTTAAAAGAAAATTGTTATCTATAATAGATATCGGTATTTGATTCAAGAAGAAAAAAATTAGTTTTTGTTAATTGACATATCACACGACTCTATTATGACTTAATTCAATAGAATAATATATACTTTTCAGAGTATGTAATAAATTTTTTGTAGTACAATTAAAATAAATATTTCGAGGCCTATTTTTTTAATTTCAAGTACAATATAATTCGGTTCCGATCTTGTGTGTTTCCGATAGTTTTTAAATTGATATCGTGCATCTATGCATAAAAGCCATTCATAAACATGAGGAAACGAGACAATGTTATACGCGAGAGAAAACGTTTACCTGAGAGAGCGAGCGAGCGAGATTGCATTCCATGCGAGCATTGCTTGCTCAAAGTCCGAACACTGCACGAATGTTGCTATATGTAAAATATTAACAGAGAGTTCAGATTTTTAGAAAGATCGCTTTGTCCGGTTTTTAAGTGTTATTATAATTTATGTTAATGTGTTTTGCGTATTTTTGTTTATATTTTTTATTTTATAAAGTCGACGGTTATGATCTAGAGATTCTAGAGTACAGCAATCAAATATGTGGTTAACTATCTAGGTACTGTGGTATATAATATATACTATATTTTACTTATGTTGAAGTCGTGTATATAGTGCTATTCGTAAAAAATATTTTCTCACATATTAACTTTTGCAACAATATCAATTATGTAATACATAAATATTTAAAAATAAATTCGGAAAAAATATATATTAGCATGAATCAAATCGTCTATCAGTAGTTTTAATAGCTTCCAATAACAGTAAAACGTTTTATTTTGTGTACCTCCATTTTAGTTCCTCTGAGTTTCCGCTAGGGGCGCTGTTAGTAAAGATATGTAAGATAACGAAACTTTTAATTGTATTCGAGTATGAATTTTGATAGATCAATGCTCGTAACAGATCTCCTGATAAAACAACTCTGCTTAGTTTAATTTCAACATTAGCCATCAGGGATAGCAATTGGCAACCTATTTAGTAATAGAATAAGAATAAGATTCTATGTAGTCTTGTTTTTATTTTATTAAACGGCCAAAGGCTGTAATGAGTATTTAACATTAAGTGGAAATTGGAATGCATGTATAAAAATAAATGTATATTAAAATATTTAACACACATTGGCAACACTGCAGCACTAACTGGTTCCACTCACTCACTGACTCCCGCGCACCGCACCGATGTGGTTGTGTGTTGTTTCAGCACATAAAGTCTGTTCTCGTGACAGCTCGATTTGAAAATCGACTGAACCCTCAATTCCGGTGATGACACGTCGAATGTAATGTGATAATTGTGGAAGTTGTGATAGTGTTGTGCACCAGACAGAGAGACACCGAGGATACTTTCACTGGTCTGAAAGTGGTTTAACATTCTTACGGAGAACCTCTTTGAAAGGAGTTGACCGGAGTACACAATACGAAAAGGTAAATATTTGCGAAACAAGTAGATATTTATTTTAAAACAATTAATGTTTTTAAATTAATTCTAAGTAACTTCACTGTTATTATAGAGAGGTAGATTTTACAAATTTGGATGTTTGTAAGATGTAATATCTGGAACTACTGATTCAATTCTAAAAAATATTACACTGACAGAGAGCAACGTTCAAGATGATGTTTACAGGCTTTGTGTTTTGGGTTGGACTTTGGAAACGCTACCGCTGAATTTGAATATGGAAGGGGGTGGGGGAGGGGGGGGAGGGTGAGAGATAATCCCCCTATAAAGGAAAAATTCCGGAAATTAATAGTTTTCGAGAAATTAGTTTTTAAAAATTTTGAGGTTATGTCATTTATTAAGCAAAATTAGGTCACCTCCGCTAAATTTGATGACGCTAAGGGACGGAGGAGGGTCGGGAGGGTGAAAGGGAACTCCACTGTGAAAGAAAAAGTGCGGAAACAAGTAGTTTTCGAGAAATCATATTTGAAAATTTTGAGGTTATGTCATTCAATAAGCAAAATTATGTTACCTACTGAGACTTGTATATAAATTCCCAACAGGTAATTAGTGTTCTGGCACTCGCCGGCCGCTGCCGCGGCCCGCTCGCTTCGCTCGCTCGGCTCGTGCGTTTTGTTCACAATACAGACCTAACCTAACCAATTGTATAAATACAGTATGAAATAAAAACATTTTTTTAGAAAATAACCCAGACGCGAAAAACTCAGAACAGAATAAACAAACAAAACATTGATCGTTCAAAAACCAATAAAAACAAGTTAAGAAAAAAAATACGAAATTTTAAATTAAATTATATATATAACTAAAGGCTTGTATTTTAATAACAATATGTATTAATTATTAATAATAATATGCAATAATATACGAAAATTTTGTAAAAGTTCAAAAAAAACGTTCAGAAACTTTAAGATAATTAGGCTCTATGAGTGAAATTCTCTTGTCTATACATTACGTACTCTGTGCTATACGTTCAGAATAGCTTGATCTGATATTTGTATTGTCAAATTTACTAATTTAAATACGATTTTTAAAATTTAATTAATAAAAATAAACTTGTGATTATCTCATAAACTATAAATTTCCGGAGTGTAAAATTTTATAATAAGCCTAGTTATAAAGTGATCTAACTGTAAAAAAGGAGTGCGAGTGTGATTCCGACGGTAGCGTTTCCAAAGCTGAGCCATTAACTATTTAGGAATGTAATACTTGTATGGATAGGCGACCTTAAAATAAAGCGGAAAGTTTTAGCAAGCTGTGAAGGGAAACTTCAAAAACGCATCGTCTTTTTTATATTGATATAACATTTATTTATAGCAATACTGAAACTATAGTTACAATTCCCGTGTTTTTAACGGGATCTTAGTTTGTCATGACATAGAAGTGATTTTTATTCATAAACTTGTGTTAACTGACTCTATATTGTGTAATATTGATGGCATTTTGCGTAGTATAATTTGGCTGTCCACATGTGAAGTTGATAAGATCATGGAGCAGGAATTCTGAGATGTAATAAATATTGACTAAAAAAACTAGTAAGGGTCCCATCATTTAGATCATCATAAATGGCACGTATCCGTTGAGATTAATAATTATTTAAAAAACGTTACTGTATTGCATTTGGAACAAATCAAGAATTTCAGTAACAATATTTCGGAATATTTGAGTTGCCTAGGATCGGGAAAAATCAAATCACAACACATTTATTAAGACGCATTAATACGAAAATATTTTCAAACATTATTGTTATTATGAAAATTATTAATTAAATTGAAGCTTCAAATGGTGCTGTGGCAGTATCAAGCTATCAAGCTTAAACGCTTAGGGTTCGGTTCACGCAAAAGATAAATTTCGTGTAAAGAATATGAATAATATGTTTGCTAGCTCTACTTGAAATTTTTAGTATAATCTATCTATATTTTAAGACAGGCAGGGCACAGAGAAATTTCTTTGGAGATTTCTCATTACTTGGGGCAGCTCAACTGGTGAAATACCTCCACCCTACAGAAGATTGCAGCCAATTAACCTTGTGTTGTGTTACTGCGGTGAGTAGGGTTTCCAGAGCTCTTTGAGGTAGGGGGGTTCAAGGTCGGCAAGTGATACCTATGATATTACAAGCGTCAATAGGCTACGGTAGCTGCTTACCATCCCGCAGGCCGTTTGCTTGTTTGCCATATTCGTTGTATAAAAATAAAATGTTTAAGCTTTGCCGTTGTGCGTGCATCACGCAAAAACTACTGGTTAGGCTTTGATAAAAAAAATTTACTCCTATGATACTTGCTGCTTATCAAAAAAAAGCCGCGATACCTTCAATCAATAAACAGTTATTCAAGTTTTTATAAACTATGATTTTTATAAGCATTATGTGCTCAGAGATGTGCATAAAATGTTTTGTTAAATAATAAACAACGCAGACGAATTATCAGCTAGTAGATAATATATCTGGTTGCATATTATACAACCTCTGTTTAGTTTGAAAGTCTTGTGAAATTTTCCCTAAATATTATGTTAATATTATTATATTTCTGTACATTATTATGTGATGTAACAGCTAATTACTGCACCGGTACAATAAAATTAGAAATTACTCTGTGTACTTGTTAAAACGAAACATTACTTTCCCCATTGTTTAAAAAAATCAGATTTTGGATTTGTTTTATATTATATAGTATACAGTTGTGTATTTAATTATGAAATTGAAAATCCGTGAAACATATTAAAAAAAATCATTGTTACATTAGTTACCGTTAATATTAAGTTATTGCGAATGTTTATGTTTTTATTTTTTGACTTTGGAACTTATTTAATAAACTACATAAAATATAGAATGTGTTAGGGACGACGATTTGACACTTTCGGATTTTTATCCGTTCGTTTTTTAGCATTATTTATGCAAACATATATGTGGTCAATATAATAATTTCTTCTTCTTGCCTTTATCCCATTTAGTTAGGATCGGCACAATAAGGTCTGCTATTTCACCCTCCTCTATTAGTGTTATCTACTCCTCATTTTATTCTTCATCATTTTATCATTCTCCATTTTAGTATTCTTCGTTTTATTATTCTTATTTATAAGAACAACCGCGAAATTGAACGGCCAATAACTATGACTAGTGGAATGACTAGTTGAATGAACACTTTGATTGAATTTAATTTATACCTATTTAAAATGAGTAATAGTAGAAATTCGCACTGTAAGATTCTTGTTATAATCGGTATGGTACATCAAGTTGCGATTCACCAGCCACGTACGATAACTGCCATAATACTTACTTGCCATAATACTAAACTTAGCCATGAACCCGTCACAATGATTCCTTTTGGTATGTCGCGTTTCGGGATGAGAGGTTTGCAGGCCGGCAGGACAACGACGACTACTACTACTGTAAAAAAAAAACGTTACCATAACGTAAACACCTCCTTTGTCAATACTAAAAATGTTAAATATTATCTTTTTTATCGCACATATGTACGATATCTTTTCTCATATTTAATCTCGGACATCTAACTATTTAAGATAATTTCGCTGAAATATTCTTCAGACGACGTCATGGGAAAAAGTGTATTGCGCGCTGATAAAGCGTGTGACACAGATTTAAACTGTGTGATTACTTTCTTAGTACATGATTTTTTTATTAGTATATATTATCGCAAAATTCAAGTGAGCGCTTTGTATAACAAATATTATCTATCTATACATATAATAAAATTAACTGTCTGTTTATAACGTCAAAATAACAGCTTTTTACTAAATGCATATAAAAGTACACACATTAACAAAAAAACAATTTTTATAACGTTTGTGTGGCTGTTTGTTTGCTTCGGCTAATCTCCGAAACGGTTGGACCGACTTTGAAGGGATTTTCACTTGCAGATAGCGGAAGGAATAATTTAGGCGACTTTTATTTTAGGAAATTAATTAAGGTTCTGAATAAAAAAGAAGCTTTTTTAGTAGTCCACGCGAGCGGAACCGCGCTCATTTATAGTTTTAGTGGTAAAAAGCAAGGCCCTATTTGAATTTAACGATAACGAATGTAAAAGAATGAAGAGTAAATTTTATAGCTGTTGCTATCATTTGCACGATCATCTATCTCTTTGTATATTTACGAGAATTTATATAGTATTACGGCAAAGTGACGATACTGTATCTTATAGTAAGCCCAGTACAATCCAAACACAACGGCGACCACCGAGAGATCTCGCCACTATCATGCCAGCCTGGTAGTACTCGTATCTCGACAGATATATGTATACTGGCTGATTCCGAAACGCGACAACCATGAAGTGAGTCACTGTGAATCGTTTATCACCATTTGCAGGTGGTCGAGTGATTACTGTATGTATATAACACCGGCTGTTTTCAGAACGTGACACGCCTAACCGTGCCATTATGCCGGGTGTTACAGTCGGACTGACCACTTAGCAAAATAGTAAGATCCGAACATTCCTCGGTTGACTTCAAACGTTATTTTTACCAACTTTGTTTCCTTACAACTAAACCTGTTAAATTTTACCTTTAGGTACTCGTAGCTGAATGTCCCAGTACATACACACTTCACAGTGTCTCTCTTTGGCGAACTACTTTTTAAAGTCATCTATATACATGTTATAAAACTCAACTTCTCTCTGTCTGTCTGCCCGTTTATGTTACCACTTATCCGATTTACATGGTTTTGCCTTTAATTCATAGATATGTTATCTGGTCAGATTATAGGATATATTTTGTTACATAAAGTAACATACGCATATATATATAATATGCAGTGACGATAATGGTGAATCGATTCGGTAAAAGGACGCTTTTGGGACTATTACATGGCTTACGCTGAGTAAACCATAATAGATATATCAAATCAATGTACTATATAACTGTAGATCTTAAAAAAAACCTACAAAAACTCAACGATAGCACATGCCTATCTTCTAAGGATCACCCACAATAAGCATTTTTGAGGCAGTACGATTCGCGCGTGCGCTCGACCGACAGCATTCTGTAGTCCACGCGAGCGGAGCCGCGGCCACAGCTAGTTTATTAGACAATCGCAATCCAGTCGAACAGAATTGTCGTGTCCTACCATCCAGCAAAATACTAGGATCCGAATATTCCTCGTTTGACTTCAAACGTTATTTTTACACGCTTTATGTCCTTGCAACTAAACCTGTTAAATTTTACCATTAGGTACTCGTAGCTGAATGTCCCAGAACATACACACATCATAGTGTCTCTCTTTGGCGAGCTTTTTTTTAAAGGTGTATCCAACTAACGATGAAGTAATTTGCATGTCATCATAACAGTAAAATATAAATGGATAAAAAGATACATTAAGTTAATACCAATTTGAGTACCATACACCAGTCTAATTCTCTTACATTTAGGCCAGTGTAGATTTATTATGATTTTTGTTATAGAAATATTTTTAACTCTCAATTATAATGCATTTTTTATTAAAGAGTTAAACCCAAATTCCACAGCTAGTTGTGGTTCACCACATACTTTATAAGGTTGCGATTAGAAACGCTATCGTAATGTTTCCCATAAAACTATATGGCTTTGTTTATGGCGGATCGTTAACTTATCCAGGTTATAGGTAAAATATCGCCAGTGAGTTCCAATTTCGCTTTTTTATATAATCAGTATAAAAAGAAATGAGTACATCTATTTTTTTATTAGTTAATAAGGCGACTGGATATGTGTCCTTTAAGTATAACTTGTTTTCATTGTCATTTTAAATATCTGTCAATTTTAAACTATCGTTGTTGTTTTCATAGCAAATTGACTTCTTTATAAAGTTTAATTCAGTAGAAGTAGGTACATCAAGTATCAACCGTAAAATTTAGTGAAGTACCGGAAAAGAACAGGGTATTGAAGAAGTCATTGTGTATTGATGACATAAACATAATAGAACATGGGACTGCAATCCAGTGGTACTCGACCTGTGGCCCGCTGGCTTTTAATAAAGTAGCTTGGTAATGAAAGTCAAAAAACGTGTTCAACTATAGGAATATGAAATATACAAAAACCGTAATATGGAATAGCTAATACATATATACATTTTTTAAGTACAACTAAGGTGGCAAACAAACGTACTGCCCGAGTGGTAGTAAGCGGCTACCGTAGCCTATTGACGCTTCCCCAAATAATTCTGGAAACCCTTCTTGCCGCAGGAACACAACATAAGGTTATTGGCTGCGATCTTCTGTAAGGTGACGGTATTTCACTAGTAGGACAACCCCAACCGCTAAAAACCATATTTGGACTTTTACTACATTTACAGAAAAAAATTGTCCAAATCGATTCAGTTGAGAACGCTCAACGGATACGCTTATCAACGAACAGCATTTCATTTTTATTTATATAGACTGTAGTTGTAAGGATACGTATCAATATATTAATCGAGATTACGTTTTAATACTTGCGTTTTCAGTTACAAAACACGATTAAATATCAAATCAAAAAAACAAAATCAGTATCCTGGTACAAATGTTGAAAATAATTTCTCGATAAGATTCTTGTTCTACAGTAGTTAAAAAGTTCACATTATCAAATTAAATGTATCTAATTTAATTTATTTTTATTAATATAATAAGTCCTTCGCACACATATAATATTTTATTATAGTGTACATAATTTAAAAAAGGAAATTATTAAAGATATTTTCTCATAGTAATAATAATAAAAAATGTTAACGCCGGCCATTGACCTCATGATTTTTAATATATTTAATTTATGTATTTAACCAGCTACTTTTCGTTGTTTTCTGTTAATTTACTAGCTGGGCACCGTGGTAACACTCGCGATTAATTAAAAAAAAAATCGCTTATTTATGATAGACAATATTTTTATCGGGCGATCAGGGTAAGCGTCACAACTCACACGGCTCGTTCGCGCCACTACACCTATATTCATAGACTCTAGCCAGTGTTCAATTATTTTAATTTTACATTATCTCCCAAACTATTCGTCCAAATAATAATATTAGTACAGTATTATATAAGTATAGATAGTATAATAGTATTATATTAGTATAGATATCCTTAATATTTTAATTTGCATGTACTGGCACAATTCATTTGTTACTTATCTGTAGAACATATAATCTGAAGATGCATATTGTTCTTTTTACCATCTGCTTTTGTCAATCTATTATTATTGTTTGTATACATATTTAAAAAGGTTGAATATACCTGACTAACACTCATAGAATGCGTTCATACATAACCTATTTATTGCACAACATTGTTACTGAATTACAGTCACATCCAAAGTTTTTATAATTTTCAAACCTCTATAATCTAAAAAATATCTACTAAACAACGAAAACAACAGATTCGATAATCATTGGGACGAAGTTAGATCAGTTTGATGTTAGAAATTGGAAAACTTATACTGAGCATAATAAATATTATTAATCCGTTCGGGGTGATGACGTAATAAAAACATTTTTTGGCTCCAAATTCGGCATATATGCCGAATAAGATCGCGGACGAGTTAAATAAACTAGCTTTGCCCCACGGTTTGACCTGTGTTCCCATACTCACCTACAGCTTTCCAGATTGATTGACACGTTCATGGTTACTGCTCCGCACCTGAGAGTCGTGAAGTTTTTTAGCCTATAACCTTCCCCAATAAATAGGCTATAAAAAACCAGAATAATAATTCGAATTTAACCGGTAGGTTCAGAGATTAGCTCGTTCAAACAAACAACCAAAAAAATCTCTTCTGCTGCATAATATTAGTATAACCAATAAAGCAAAGTAAGAAAAGCAAAGGCGTGCTAAACCCCTTAACAAGCTGTAAGAGTAAGCGAGAGAAAAACAAAATGGCAATAACTACCTACATGGTATAAGTCTATTGAATACTATTAATGTATAACAAAATAATAATAGAACCTACTTTTTAATACCAGTTTTTAATTACATATACAATATGAATCGAATTAAATATTACGTAGGTTATATAAAGAAAAATAAAAGCTTTTAAAGATGAGGTGAAAGCGAAAGGTGTGACGGTTTATAATACGATTTATTTGATTTGATGCGAGAGAATTAAATTCTATTGAATCAAACATCATAATTATTTGATGCAAGTTTTTGACATTTTCACATTCATTTAATGACAGAAGTAATGATGCAATGCAATGTTGGTTTTTATTTATTTGATGCAACCCATGTTTTAGACTCAATAGGGCAAATAAAAGTTTTTTAACCAATAATAGTGTTGGGTTCTACAATAAGATTCCTAACCTAAGTACATTAACGATTTGACGTAGAATAAGTTCAAGCGGGTTTTCCTGTAAAAATATTATCATAAGACGGATCATTGTGAATGATAAAGATGTCTGGAAACGACTCCCTCTCTATACCTACCTACATTCACTAAAATAATAATTTGCTTATTAACTGTAAACATTATTTACGCAGTTAACATAATAATAATTGGTAAACCCTATTGAATGTCTTGCCGGTTCTTCTCGATGTCTGGTGTTTGTCCAAACCGGAAGGGCTTTAAGGTTCATAGGCGCCTCTTTAGGGCCAACAAATTGAATAAAGTATTTTTGATTTCGATGTAAGAAGAATAAGGATATTCTTATATTAGCACCAGAAATTGGGATTAATGGGTACTACAAAGCAAATATCAATTTAAAAGCAAAACTTTTCTTAGTATCTGATATTGGGGTTTATTTTTAAGTCAACGATTGTTTTTTGTTATAGGAGAATAATAGATATATTTCTATATTGACGCATCTGCGTTCATTATTCATAATTTTGCTTGCTATCTTCACAACAATAAAACAAGAGGCTTAGTAAGTTTTTTTTGCTAGTGGAAAAAAATCACTCTCAAAGATTTATCAAACGCGCCTAAAAAAATATAATTTCAAAAATAGAAAAAGAACATTTGTACAGAACTGTACATACGCAGGTAATGCTACCGGAAGCCAGGTGTGTCGTCGGTTTACATCACGAACTCATAGAACCGATAAATCCATATCAGATGGTACAAGTCATTAAATCAATGTTGTTGATCGTGTCGTACCTTCTTTATTTAATTTTATTATAGCCGTGTTATGAATGCCAGATTAGATTTTGATTATTGATAGCAACGCTTTCATTATTTAAGGCGACTGCCATATAATAGTTGTTAAGAATTTTAGTTGTTCAGTAGATTAAACAGTTTACCTGATTGCAAGAACGTCAACAAAAATACCACACGTGGCAATTCAAGTTACTTGACGCCTGACTTATGAGCATTATTATTAGGCATGACATATTAATCCTTACTAATGAAAGTTACAACGTAATCAAGATAATTTTATGAAGAAATACTTTGCCCTTTATAGCATGTTATTTGGCCGAATACTTTTTGGAGATAATGTAAAATTAAAATAATTCAACACTCTGCTCTGATTTATGACTATAGCAGCAGTGGCGTGTGACGTGTGACGCATAATCCTGGCCGCCCGATAAATATATTGTCGATACTGAAGCATAATTAATCATCAATCGGCGATTTCTTTTAAATTATACGCGGTTGAAACCGCAGGGCACAGCTAGATCCAAATAAAGTGAATACTTAGTTTAGAGTTTTAAAGATTTATCAAATCAATATTACTCAAATTTATAACCAACTAGCTGTACCCGCGGCTACGCTCGCGTGGACTACAGATTGGCGTCGATGGGACACATGCGCAAATTATGCTCTTTTCTCCGTATTATTTTTAACCGCGAAACCATTTTTTTTTCTAAAGTTAAAAGTAAACTTAGTTACTCCTTACAAAATTTGCTATCTGCCAGTGAAAGCCCCGTCAAAATCGGGTTAACCGTTTCGGAGATTACAGGGAACAAACAGACAGACGAAAATTTTAAAATTAAGTTTTTGTCATAAGTATCATATATGCTTACATATGCATATAGTAAAAAGCTCTTATTTTGACATTACAAACAGACACTTCAATTTTATAGAAATGTATAGAAGACGATTAGAAGTTGACTTTGCAAATCTGCATAGTACCGCACGGAAAATTAAGGCCCGGTCTATATAGGCCCTCATTGTAAACTAAGATTCTCATTCTACGCATGTCCTACAGCGTTAGGTCTGTATGATAAAGTACATGTCTAGCTCAAAATCTCATTACTAAGCTTCGTAAATGGATTACAATAAATTGTTCATTCGACTACCCGTCATTAAAACGATACACAGAGACGATTAACTACATATTAAATTTAAGAAGTTAATTCTTTATTAACAGAAACAAATCTTTCTTTAAAAGTAATAATCCCTGAAAACAAACACCCCTTTATTAACGGGCCGTGTTCGTGGAAGCGCAAAGGAAACGTCAGTCATGTTTCTAGAACATTCATCTTTCACCAAGACGACCGCGACAGTTCCGAGTTATTCCCATTGAAGTGATCGTTCACGCCATGTGTTTTATGGTTGCCATATGCAACGTGGGACTGTTTCTCATAATTATTATGTTCGTTGGAGATATTGAATTATGACGTCATAAAACCGCTTTCCTTTGTTTTTACGTAGACAAACATTACATCGATTTTGAATATTATTTTACAATACTGTAAGTAATTGTAATTCAAGTCAAAATGCTGAAGTACTGCCATTTTTTAATAATAATAATAATATAATAATATATAAATAAGTCATAAAACTGATCCAAGGAATAATTATTTCCGAAAAAATATTGCCATGCCCTTTCACACTTTTAGGAGTAATTTTTTTAATGAATTAATAATAACAAGTTTTACATAAATCTAACAAAAAAAAAACTGTATTCCACACAAACTTTGCCACCCTTTTTGCATGGTGGTAGGGCATTTTCTAATGCCCGCCTGGCTAGCTACCACCCTCAAGTTGAAAATCTGCCGTCAAGCACCAATAGGTGTGTTCCGGCAGCTGCACTTGAGAGGTAGTCTTCCATGGTTTAGCGTGTTACCATCTTGGGCCGCATCGTCACTTAACATCAGGTGAGATTGTGGCCACTACGCCAAACCTTCAACGATAAAAAAAACCCTTTTCAACCCTTAGGGTTTGAATTTCAAGAAATCCCGTCCTGAACGTAGAGTACAATACATCCTCCACGCTAAATTCCAAATTTCTTGCATTTTGGCATAAGCTATGATGAGCTAGTCAGGACATTGACTTTTATAATAAGTATTATACTTATATATATGATTATCTATATTATAAAGAGAGAACGCGATTTTTGTGAGTTTGAGGAGCGGAGCAGTAACCATGAAAGTCAAGCAATCTGAAAACATTTAGGCAAGTAAGTATAGTGAGATGCACACGGGTGCATAGTCGAAGCTGTAGAGAGTTGTTAGAATAAATTTAACACGGGTGAAACGGCGGGACATATCTAGTTAAATAAAAAAAAATAAAAATAAGTAGCATTCAAATATAGCACAATCACTAAAAAGTGTCAACGCTAAACAACATAGTAAACGTTTACGTCACAATTGAAAACAATCACAACACGTGCACACATTACAATGGTCTACAAAATAATTCATCTCTCCAAGACTCTCAACCAATACGTGACTGTTCAATACTCAACGGACAATACAAACGGTTTTACGAAGTTCAAGATCACATAAATGAAGATTGAAGATACATAAATTGAAGGCATTCGTCAATATCTACATTCGTGTTGCATTGAGCAATGAGTATAAAGTCACGTTTTCATTTAAATAACAAACTTTTGCTCGGCCCTAATAATTGTAAATACTATGTAATACTGTTAAAAAAATGCATAGAATTGTAGCTTTTTTTTTGGGTAATGAATTTAGTCCACCTATAAGTTTAGTGGTCATTACATATTAACCCACCTTTAATATTTTAAATATTTGTTATGGTATCCGACTTAATAACACATATTGTATAAAAATATCAACCGGTTACTTATTAAGGATCAATAGGATAACAGCCCTTTAAACCGGGGACAGATAATTTAAGCTTAGTATAAGCGTACGTTTTCTAATTATGAAACCCTAATAAGACTAGAGTTATCCGAAATGATTCATTGATAGAATCTACTCCTAAGGACTAAAATTAAACATATTGGATTGCCCTTATCAACAACCAAATAATCCCTTAATGCGGCAGTGTAAGTACTGTCGATCCCTGCATAGTTTTCATTATAATCATTCAATAATAATTATCCCAGTGATTTCTAGTGTTTTCCGTGGCACCTAAGGGCTCCGAGGAAATGTCAAAAAGGTTTGGCGAATCGGTTACTTTTGTTATTGAATTGTTCAATTAGTTTGGCTGTGACCACTGTTATAATATTCTTGTATATCACTGCCTTTCCATAAAATTTAAGGGATTTGTGATTGTTCCGTAGCTTTAAAAGCTTTGAGCCTGCTGTTTTATCCTATTTAATGAGTAAACTATGGAAAGCAGTTCAAAAATATCAAAAATGGTGAAGCAATGATGGCTCAGTGGTACGAGTGACGTGAGTTCGAATCCCTGCAACAAGGGTGAGCTTTCCGTGAAGGAAAACATCGTGAGGAAACCATAGCATGGTGGTAGGGCATTTTCTAATGCCCGCCTGGCTAGCTACCACCCTCAAGTTGAAAATCTGTCGCCAAGCACCAATAGGTGTGTTCCGGCAGCTGCACTTGAGAGCCAGTCCTTCACTAGGTTTAACGTGTTATCATCTTGGGCCACATCGTCACTTAACATCAGGAGAGATTGTGGCCACTACGCCAAACCTATAACGGTAAAAAAATAAAGAATGGGAATACCTTTTAAGTCTGTTGTATGATTTTTCGGATAATCGTGGAACGGTAATAGTGCCAAAACATATAAAAAATCTGTCACAGTGACTCGCACCGGAGCTTCACGTATCGGGATCACCAAATCTACATCCACTAGTGCTAGTGGCTTTCGTGGTTTTTTAGGTGGTTAGATTGCAGGCTCGCGAGGCGGTTTTAACTGTTTCATGGCCTATGTAGTTGCCGATTGTAACTATATCATTAATTAAAACACGTTTATTTTGTCGAGCCTGTATAAAACAACGAAATACACGATTACCTATAATTATAGTCATACTAAAAAATCCTTTCAAAAATCGTTAGTAAAAATGCTGACCGCATGAAACGTTAACCAGGACTTAAGGACACTTGCAATTCTCATAGGTGATTCGCTCCACTTTCCTTTTTTAATTATATTTGAAGTTAAATGAAATAGTAATCAGCTGGCAAGAGAAACGGGATTTCTTTC
Source organism: Saturnia pavonia (assembly GCA_947532125.1). Taxonomy (NCBI): domain Eukaryota; kingdom Metazoa; phylum Arthropoda; class Insecta; order Lepidoptera; family Saturniidae; genus Saturnia; species Saturnia pavonia. The sequence continues at coordinate 15,538,238 of OX383904.1, forward strand.
CGTATTTGGTTAGCTTTAACTATTTGATATAACTGAAAAATAAACTATAACTTATTATGTTTTACAATACAGATTTCTTCAGATCTTTGACAGGAGAAAGACCTAGTTGTCAATCTTCAAGCGCAGCAGAACCACGGAAAGAATTTTAATGCCAAATATACACAAAGGTACGGAGAAACCTAAAATCTATAAACCTTAGCATTAAATCTATATTAGAAAGTTCAAAGACATCAAAGTGTACATTCTTGCTCGCACCCTATCCAGAAACACATAAAATTTGTAGACGATATAAATAACCTATTCTAATGAACAGCCACCATTTCATATAAATTATTCTGTAAACGGTAACGTTTGTTGTTTAATTTTTAATATCCTTAAACGTTCAACCGTTAGTTCTTCTTCGTTGCGTGAAAACGACACTTAGCAGCATATAAATACATTACATCAATATAATTATAAATTAGTTCAATAATATCATTATTAACTGTAAACATTATTTACACAGTTAAAAAAATAATAAAGCAGCCTCCTAATTACATGTTTCGCGAATTATATTTAGTACTAGCTGCGCCCGTGGCTTCGCTCGTGTGGACTACTAAAAATGTTTTTTTTTTTGTGCGGAACCCTAATAATTTTTGTAACTTAAAAGTAGCCTAAGTTATTCCTTATAACTTCAGCTACCTGCCAGTGAAAGTCCCGTCAAAGTCGGTCTAACCATTTCGAAGATTAACCGGCACAAACAGACAGAAAATAATAATTAAAATGGGTTTTTTGTTATATGTATCGTGAATACTTTCATATGCATTTAATAAATACCCGTTATTTTGACATTACAAACAGACACTTCAATTTTATTATATGTATAGATAAGTTCGACATTGTATGGAATACTGTTCAAATCCCTAGGATGGATAGAAAATTAAAATAATTCATCACTCAGCTCGAATCTATGATTGACTATAGGTGTAGTGGCGCGAACGAGCCGTGTGACGCATAACCCTGGCCGCCTGATAAAAATATTATCTATACTGAAGTATGCATTATAAATCATCAATCAGCGATTTATTTTAAATTATACGCGGGTGAAACCGCGTGACACAGCTGGTTTCTTATAATTCATGTACAAGTTATAAAGTACGCTATGTCTTGTACATAATATAATTTACCATTTTGAAGGCGATATTTAGCCATTTCTACTATCGCTTTGCTGTGGCGAAATGTTTTTAAGGGGCCGATCTAGTTTCTTGTCGGCTCTTCTCAATGACTGGAATGTTTTCGGAACCGGTGAGTAATATATTTAATAAAGCACTTTAGATTTGATTTAGGAATAAAAATGCCCAGGTGACTGCTGTTGTAATTACGCAAAACATTACAAAGAGTTATACGGCTTTACCTTTTTTCATGGATAAAATTCAGTCTGCTAAAGAAAGAATACACATTGATTGACTGATTTCGCGGCTGAGTGCCTTTCGCGCTCGCCCCCAAGCCCGGTGAAGCTGTAAAAGCCGCAAAGGCTCCAGGGCCCCTAAGGCTAACAGTATAGTCAGTTCGAAAAAAAAAAGACTGATTATTTAATATTGATTTGTAAACCGTTATCGTGTGAAATTGACTTGTTTTAACTCAGTAGTAGTGAGTAATAAACCTCTGTTTTTTGCCTTTGTATTTACATATAATGAATTATCCTAACATACGGGTTTGGTTTATTACATTATGTAAAGGAGTTCATTCAACTCGAAGCTAAAATTAGTTTATGAACGCAAATAGACACAGTTTGGATGCATTAGTGCATACATTCATATCGGGCACTGATTAATTACCACATACAATTATATATTTTAAGTGATTTGAATTGGGTTTTGAGCTTATCGATTTGTTATAAATATATCTACTGTTTGTGTATCATCGCGACATTTCACTACTGCTATAGTCAAAAAGATTGGAGGAGTAGTTCTCTCTATCTTCCTTCGCTTCATTTATCCTTTTTCACTGGTATTTTATTTGATCCATTTAGTTCAATCATAATCATTCCTATCTATACTAATAATATAAGCGGAAGAGTTTTTTTGTTTGTTTGATTAAACACGCTAATCTCTGAAACTACCAGTCGGATACGAAAAATTATTTTTATACATGATAGCCTGATTCACGAGGTATATCTATCATTCTATTCGAAAATTTTCATGAATAAATAAGCAATAATAATAAATTAAGATAATAATAATAATTTAATATCTTAATCTTAATTATTATTTATTTAAAATGGCTACACCTCTCAGCTAGCCTTAAATATTCATTTGTGTTAAGTAAGTCGGAATAAGTAGCGCACCCTAACTGCTTTATCCGCGTGCGCTGGCGTAATGGTTTGTGATACGTAAATACAATGTTCTATAAAAAAAATGCTCCTTAGTACATCTAATAAAATTCTGCAATACCATATGCCTATCTGTTATACATAAACTACAATAAGATATTTTGTGACAAAGTCTTATTCAAAATTGAAAAGTGATTTATTAGGCATGGCATATTAATACTTACGAACGAGAGTTACTTCATCATCGAGATAAATTTATCAAACGCCAGTTGATCAAAGTGGCTAGTTCAACAAAACGCCAATTTAATATGTAACGACCTAATATTATAAATCATAAATCAGGCGATATCTTTTAAATCATACGCGGGTGAAACCGCGGTGCACCGCTAGTATTTCATAAACAGGAAGAACTTCGTCGTGTTGTTATGATCTATATTTTTGTGAGTCAAAATTTTACCTGTAATTCCCTTTTTCGCTATGTATTCGAATAAAAGGAGAGCTGTATTTTATCAACTCACAATGGATGTTATGATTAGTTGAGAATATTATAGTGATGTATGCGATTATAAAAGTAAGAATTTAGTAATAGCCTCATTTACAAATTTTATCTTAACAAATAATATTAAAAGTATGTAAAAAACGTGTTTGTTTCATAGAAACATAATCACAAAATCAATAATCAAATAGAAATGACTCAATACCGTGATACGTGATTACAGTTCATTCGTCATCCAGTGTCATTGCGATTGTGTTGTGAAGTAATTAATTCAATGGAAGATTTTAAAGGGATTTTAAAAAAATATTTACTACACGTAAGTTTTTATAATTATACTTTTATATACACGGTATCAGCAAATATTTAACGAATTATTTATTGTTGAACGATTTATTCATCATTTATTCGATTTATTTATTCAATAATTAATAATAATATTTATTTTATAATAATATAATTTGTTAGAAATACAAAATAATAGATAATAATTTCACATTTAATAGATTTTATTTAAATCTTTAATTTGACTCATGATTTGAATTCAATTACTGAAGTTGTAATTCAAGGCATATGTTTATATTCTATTAAAAAAGGACAGAAAATATAATAGAGCGAGAGAGTTTCGTTACTGAACTATGATTATGGGTAATCGCTGAAAACCAGCGCCGTTCAAAAATATTTCCATCGCTAACGGCGATACGCTGACGCCTAGTTTTGTTGTCACATGATTCTTTTTTAATATATTGTGTTTTTATGTTATTTTTCTATGTCTATTATTAATTGCTACAAGAAATAATTTTCTTTTTGATGTGTAACATCTTTCCTCTCGCTTGCTGGATATTTTTGTGGGAGTGATTTTGGAAAAGAGACGGAAATGTGTTACAGAAAACCGGGGAAACGCGCGCTATTTGATTTGACCAATGAGCGCGCGCAGTGGCGGAGAAATGGATGTGATGTGGTGCAAACCTAATTTGCGTGAGGTTGGTATCACGACGTTCTGTCGGCCAACATAATGTATGCGTGTGTGTGACGAGAAAGAGAAAGGGAAATAGAGAAGGATCTCAATTTTATAGTAGGATAACATGTCAGATGGTACACATCATATTCGACTACTGTTTTTTTTTCTATTTATAAGCTCCTTGGGGAAGGGGGTCCATGGTCGGCAACGCGTTAGCGATACCTATGGTATTACAAGCGTTTCGGAGATTATCCCGAACAAACAGACAGACTGGCAAAAATTTTAAAAATTGGTATTTTTGTTATAGGTACAGTGTATACTCATATACATTTAGTAAAAACGAGTTATTTTGACATTACAAATAGACACTTCAATTTTATTATATGTATAGGTTAAAAAGTAAAGATTATTGTCAATGTTAGATAAATTTATTTAATTAAAACGTAAGTCAAATTAATTCACATTATTTTAATTTATGGCAAACTGCACTTTAAAATTTATATCGTCACATGATGCGCGCGCAGCTCACAATTTTATTCTCTACTAAAAGCGCCAAATAAAGTATGTATAACGATAAAATTCAAACAAATACATTAGATATATTTCGTAGACAACATTTTATAAATACATTGTATAGCGTTATAGAAGAAAAGTTACGCGAAGTAATATAACGGAAAAGGTTATAAATAATTAACATTAATTTATTAAAGTTACGTTTGACCTTATGAGATCCTATTAAAATGTCTGTACAATGACTCATATTTATTATAACTTGAAGTACTCTAGCAAAAGTTTGTAATTTTTACACAGATTTTAATGGAATATTTTGCAATTATATTGCATTTAACACTTCAATTTCATTAATTACTATAATTTAAAACTTTTAAAAATTTAAATACTGGTTCGGAAAATACTTTAATGATAAGTTTTTTATTAGCTTATCGTAACACCTAATTCATTTGATCGTAAGTGACACGATAAGGCTAGACACGGGGATCCAAATGCCTGTCAGAATTACCTGACAGACACGACTAGCAATAGATTTTGAGGGGAAATGACGTGGAGCAGAAGCGGCCTCTCATAGGTGTAAAATTAAAAAAAATCTTACCTAACGTTTTATTTGTAAAGAAAATTAATTCGCTTGTCTTTTTTACGACTGAAAATATTTATAGCTACAATACTATGGCAGTATAGCAGGAGGCCGCTCCAGATTTAGTTAATTTATCATAGAAAATCTTTTGTTTCACATACCGGGCCATGTAGAAAGCTCTCTTTCGCACTCATAGAATTCTGTGCTTGTCGTTGTACTGGAAATTTGCCGCCCAACACCTGTAGGTGAGTTCCGGCCGCTGCTTTTGAGAGCCAGTTCTCTTCTAGACTTAGCGTGCTACCATCTTAGGCCATATCGTCACTTAAATATGAGATTGTGCTCAAACTTTAAACATATAAAGTAAGTATTAAAAATATATAGCCGTCTTTAGTAGCAATGACATCTGCGAAACAATGCATGAATAAAATCTAAATAATAAGAAGCAGTGAAATAATATTTTTTAATAAAGTTAAATGTCATTAGAAGTAAACGGAATTCCTTCGAAGCGGATAGTTAGTAAATGTCTAATTGTTTAGATTACGATCCAAGTTCAACGGGTACCGTCAAAAGATTAATGTCCATAGATAGACCAAATACAGGAAACGTTACTTTTTTTTCTTTTAGTTGGAGCCGCAGATGTGTTTTTCTGGTTTAATTGGTTTCGATATAGATTATTTACATATAGGAAATATGTAGTAATTCTAATATGTATAAATAGTATGTTTATGGAAATGAAGTATCAATGCATACAGTTCATAAATAATCTTATAGTCTCAAAGTCTGTCACTGATATTATAGATAGAACTGAATTGGAACGGCTTGTGTTATAGTGTATATTGCTAACTGTACCTTTGAAACTGGAACATAACTACGCGAAAACTGCTATTTTGTAGCAGAAATAGGTGTGGCAATAGTATTACCGCAACTGAACTTTGCACAGGTTCCACAACCTGAATGAGCTGAGTGTAAATTAGAATGGCCTCCGCCCGTTCTATTACGAGTAAGGGACAAACTGTTAAAGATGGTACACTAAGTAGGTAAATACACCCGTAGTATTTTTTACAGTTTATAGATTTAATATTTGACCAATCTCACCTTGTGCTAAGTGGCTACGTAGCCTGTGATGGCAACATGCTAAGCCTAGAGGTACTGGTACTCAAGTGCCGCTGCTGGAACACACCTTATAGCTAGGTAACAGATTTTCAACTTGATGTCGGAGATCACAGATATTTTTTTTTAGATATTTCTCTCTACTTGGGGCAGTCCGACTGGTGGAATACCTCCACCTTACAGAAGATCGCAGCCAAATAACCTTGTGTTGGGGTTCAAGGTGTGTTATCAAATGATATATTACAAGCGTCTATAAAGGCTACGGTAAGCGGGTCTTATGCTTGTTTGCCATCTTAATTGTATACAAAAAAGCTACCTGGCTAGACAAGACGAGAGACAGAATGACAGAGACAATAGTGTTGCCAGATAGATAATAGTGATGTGACGGGCATATTTAAAATTCCCTATTATCATGCTATGTTCCATCACGATGTTTTCCTTCTCCGAAAACTCAAGCTTATTGAAGTATTCGAACCTACATCTACCGACGCGTTGAACAAACACTCTGCCACTGAGCTAAAATCGCTACCCATTTTTCAGTACATAAAGAGGAGACATAAAAACCTGCAAGTTTTTTTTTTGTTTAAATTTGATAGGAAGATGCGGTGACATCATTGTTAACCGTAAGATACAAGGTTAATATGCACTTTTTATTATTTGTTCCGTGACCGGTTGACGAAGCGTGACGAAGGTCCGATGACAGTTCGATGTTTCCAAGGCTTTACATCAAATATCATGTCTAATTCTAAAGTAGTGCAAAGGCACAATTTAGTTAATTTTACTAAGACTTTTACATCATTCAATTAACTTGAGAGTAGTAATTAGGTATATTAATTAGGTAAGAGAGTATTAGAAAATGCCTGTAGGACCGTTTTTTTATCATTATAGGTTTAGCGTTGAGGCCATAATCTTACCTGATCTTAAGCGAAGATGTGGCCCAAGATGGTATCACGGTAAGCCTAGTGGAAGACTGGCTCTCAAGTGCAGCTGCCGGAACACCCCAGTGTAGGTACTTAGAGGACCTTGAGAGTGGCACTTACAACACAATACTCAGCGTATTAGAAAATGCACTGTTACCAGAACCGTTTTAACACAAGAGAGTGCAAGACACCCCAGCGCAATGCAAAAAAAAAACGTAAACCACATTAATTAATAGACCTCATATTTTCGGGCCTTGGCGCGGAATATGCTAAAACGCCTTTGATTGTAATCATACTATGGTACTGTTGCCAGATGACTATCTCATTTTCTCTCTAAACCTAACCCAGGTCCCTAAGTTTATGGTTTTATAAATAAAACCCCTGACGTGTTAGTCCCAGTTTAACATAAATTTTTTAATTGACCATTTATGCGAAATTCCTGATTCGCCCTCTCATTTTATCACTCAGTAGTTACTGTATACTATACAGGCGGGTACTAATAGTGTACAGGGAAAGTTCCCTCTGTACATTTTCTCTTCTATTTTTTCCGCCTAAGTGCTTAAAAACCCCGCTGAATTTAGGGGGTAGCCTCTTGATCTGACAATAGTTTATTATGGATCCATCACGTTTACCTTCGCTAATATCTTTGATTTAATATGGTATTACTATAATTACGCTATTGCTGAGCGATCATTGCTGCAATCCAGTAATTGCGTTATTTAGTTCATATGATGACCAAACGTCGACCAAATATTATAACTTATTAGCGTAATAAGTATTGCCTAATAGGGCCAATGAGTCACGAATACCACAAGTGGGTAGTCGTCAGAGATATCATTAGGATTTAATTAACATTGAATAGATGTTCCCAAGCTTCAACCGCCGTGAGAATACGGGCTGGCAAAACGTACTAAGTAATATTACCAGAAAAATAATTAAGCATACAGATTAAAAAACGTATAAATTTTATATTCATATTATGTAAATAAAAAAGTAAATTTCTCGACATGATATTAACTATTTCTGAAGATCAAATAATACATTTTAGTTCTTTATCGTGGTTTTCATACGGTTTATCGGGAAACGGTCATAGCCCTAGGATATATGTACTTAATGAAACTTGTATAGTGTAATATCATATTAGCTAGAAATGATTAATTAGAAATAATATCAGCAATTTTTGTTCTATTATTACAAGCATACTTTACCCCAAGCCAATGACTAAAGTTATGCGCAAGTATATTGTTTAAAGAATTATACCCCTTTATACAAAAATGCTACTTCACACTAGCAATTAAAGCGCAAGTAGCTTTGTGTTTAGGATTAATTCTTTAAAGGCAAAAACTGATCTTTTTTTAAATACAAACGAATAATAATAGTCCAATTGACGCCTTGTCTCCCAATATAGGTATAATACAGTTTTCGGGTAATTATTAAATTTAGACTCTGAAAAATCGGAACATTCTGATAAAGTTATGCATGTGGCAGCACTAACAGTAACGGAACACTCTGCAGACTGGTTGCGCTGCGCCGCGCCTTGCCGCGGTCTTCGCTATGTAGCTCTACTTCCTTAATCAGTAATCACACTAAATCTGTACACAATATAAAACTCAACGTCTCTCTGTCTCTCTGTCAGTTTATGATCTTTTCACGCGAAAAACATTAATTCGATTTACATTATTTTGTTACATAAAGTAATACAGTCAAACCTGGATAAGCGAGAGTTCAAGGGGGTACAATCTCATTCTCGCTTATAGAGGTTTCTCACTAACCCGAGTTTCTCGCTAATGCAGGTACATGGGTAGCGTTTCTCTCTTATAGAGGTACGCAGCAATAACAAGTCACAGCAACTTTATAAGGGTAGGTATCAAGATGATTACGAAAACAAAACAAAAATTCATGCACTATGTAATTTTATTTTCTTTAGAACTTATTTACACTTAAAAAAAATCCTTCATTTGTTCCTCCTAAATAATACAAATAAATAAAGCTCGACTGTCGCTTATAGAGGTATAGATAAGTAGCAGTCTCACTTACAGAGGTCCATGAGGGAAAAACGACTCTCTCTTACTAAGGTTTCTTCTCGCTAATAGAGGTTTTGGGAGCTTTAAAATGACGGGTCCTGGCTATTACTCTCACTTATAGAGTTTTCTCACTTATCCAGTTCTCACTTACCCAGGTTTGACTGTATACGAATACGAATTCGAAAAAAAAAACGCTTTTGAGGTGACTAAATGGTTTACGCTGAGTAAACCGTAAGAGATGTATTAAGTAAATGTTCTACATAATTGTAGATCTTAAAAAGACCTATAAAAAAGTCAGCAATAGCATATGTATATATATATATATATATATATATATATATATATATATATATATATATATCTTCTAAGGATTATCACCCACAATAAGTACTTTTGGGGCACCTTCTCTATATATAATATCATTAGGGCTAATATATTTATAATGATATTTAGTTAAACGACTTGTTTACTATACAAAAAGATTTGACCCTATATTTATTTTTATTCTGATTAATATACGTAATATCTATATTTTTTCTAATGAAAACATTTTTTGGTAAGGGTATTTCACTAAATTCACCTTTTTATTTACATTTTTAAATACATTATTGTAGCAGGGTAAACTTATTGGTATGTATTGGATATATAAAAACTTAACTATCAAAGAACACACCAATATTATATATCGTGGGCTGTAATTTAGAATCTATTCACAGGGACTGGTTTTTCAAGTATATTTGCCTTAAACAGGTGTATATTATGTGAATTTAAAACAAAACGCCCAGACGCTTATGATGTTACATCATAATCAATTTATAGTCAATTCCTATCACGGAGCAGAATGTCACTGACCGACACAACTCGTCTTATCTCTTTGAAATACAGTTCGAATTCGTCTAAACAGCATGATGAACTTTTTAAAAAGCGTCGGCGATACTTTTGGTCTGTCCGCTCACCTTTACAGTACTTACTTATGTCGTATAAAAAAGTTGAACGTTCGTTTTTGTATTGTCGAAGCTAAGAAAGAAGTCCGCCGGATAGATACTTAGTTACGAGTATATAATGTAATTTATTGTTTTATTTATCAATAAAAAAACAGTATTTAGATTCGATTAGATTATAATGCGGGGTAAGGTAGGGATCATCTGTACGACTGCGACTACCATGCATACGGTAATAAACCCGTCACAGTGACTGTCTTGTGGCGTTTCGGGATCAGTCAGTACAATACTCGTCTATCCAGTTGCTTATTAATAATAGGTTTGCAACTGCATTTATATGTATATATTCTATATCTATACATATTATAAAACTTAACGTCTCTCTGTCTGTTTTGTAACCGCCTTTCCTATTAACATGGTTTTTGTTTTAGTTCACAGCTATGTTATCTGGCCGGATTATAGGATATATTTTGTAAGATAAAATAACATACGAAATAAGCAGTGAAGATAATGGTGAATCAATTCGGAAAAAAGACGCTCTTGCGCGCTTAAATGGCTTATGCTGAGTAAACCCTATGAGATATATCAAATTAATGTTTTACATAATTGTGGATCTTAAAAAGACCTACATAAAAGTCAGCCATAGCATATATCTATTCCTAAAATCACCCACAATAAGCATTTTTGTCTTTCGTCTTTTGAGGGAGGTCAGCACGATTCGCGCGTTCGCTCAACCGCCGGCATTCTGTAGTCCACGCGAGTGAAGCCACGTGCACAGCTAGTATAGTATCATATATGGATAGGAATAGAGTTGGTATTTTTAAATTTCAAGTCAATTTGTCAACCTTGAGATTGATAGGCTTGCATGCCGGCATGACAAAGAAGACCGGCGCGGCGCGGCGCAGCAATGGATAGTCGACCTCTCGACGTTAACCGTTGTTTTTGCATTGTACTTTGCTTACCATCAGGCACAGTGCAGTCACTTTGTCGTCACAAAATAAGTGATCACTAGACATATGTAAAAAAGTCACTATGACTGTGTCTTGCTTTGGTTCGTTGCTTGTTGGGATTAGCCAATTTACAAAAATCCAGCTAGCTGGTATTTTTTTCGTATTAAATTTAAAAGACAGCACGCCAAGAAACGGACAGACCCTAATCTCTCTTTGACAGTTCTTCCCAACAGATAAAGTTTTTAGTAGGTACTTTGAAAAGTTGGGATTAGAAAAAACAACGCCTTCAAAAACAGCGGTGTCTAATCATGCGAAATACTAATTTGAAAAACATTAAATTATGTAATTAATTCAAGTATAGGTGTCAGTTTTAATTTCTGTTAAGTTGAAACAAAGTTTTCTTCCTCTAGTTTGTTTAGGAGTATGCCGTTTATTCTTCTACGTTTATACTAAATGTAGATCATTGTTGACTGTTACGTAATTATCATTAGTCATTACGTGTTTATTCGTAAATGTTTACGGCAGTCGGTACATAGTCTGTGAACAAGGAAATAATCAATTTGCTGCGGTATAAATAACTTCACATGACCTAGTATGGGATAATGAATGTACCTACTATTATTGTAAAAACTGTAGTATAAATAAACTAACCATATTTTAATTTCACGGTAACGTATCAAATAGAGTAATTACTAAGCTGTAGTATTAAGAAATGTCCTATGTATTTTTCTTTAGTTTGCATCGCAGTTGCATTTGCCAGTGTCATTATTTGATTACCATAATTCTTCTTTTTCTTATTTAATGGTAACTTGTGTGTAAAAATATTTTTAGAAAACAAATGTACAAGACGTAAGTTAACTTTAATCGAGAAAGTGGAATAAGAAAATATTTAACTAACCAACGTAAACCAAGTTTGCTCATACGTCGACCGTGTTTGAATTTCTTTCCTTATACATATATAAAAGTGGACGGTGCGACGTTTCTAAGCATTACCAGAAGTTTTGAGATCACTTTCCACGCATTAATTGACGAGTTTAGTTTTCTGTCTGGAATATTGTTGCTCGGTTGTAACATGGGTTCGAATCGTACAGTTAACGTTAGCTTTCGCTGAAGGAAAATATAGATTAATTTAAACACTGGAACAATTAAACGGTTAATCGTCTCGCTCCGTTTCTCTCTAACACTTGTCTGCTGTCTTAACAATGTGAAAAAGAGATAGGTGACTTGTTTACACGTTTATCATGTCAAGAAACCAAAGGCTTATTATCTTAAGTTAATTAAATTTCATATTAAAGTACGCGTACCCTCGATTTCATTCGCGTAAATATTAAAATAGGTAGCATAAAAACTGTTTCCATGAAAAAACACCTAGATTTGGCAAGTTTCATGGTAATCAGTCAAACGGTGTTGGAGTTTATCAAACTCATATAAATACCAACGAGTATATTTTATTACATACATATAGGTTAAAAGAACTATTATGTTTCCTAATTATGGAAAAATAGAATTACTCAAGTTTATATTCACTTTGAGGTTGCATAATTAAATTATTTTCATTAAAATTATTCGTGTTAAAATAATTTCAAATCCACATTTGCATCGAAAATAATATTGCAACCAGTTTCAATTATACGTTCATAGGGTGAACTCCCTCTCAGTATATCAAAATTATTATAATTATTAATTTACATAGTTCATAAAAAAATAGGCTGGTCATATTATAAATTTGCCATTTCGAAGCAATATTTAGCTATTTCTGTTATCACTTTCCTTGTTGCTAAATACGTAATTGTGGGGTGGACCGAGTTTCTTGTCGGTTCTTCTTAATGACTGTAATGGTGTAATGGGAGTGGCAATCGTGCCCAAATTTATCACGACCATATCTAGTAAAGTACTCGTTCCGAACTGACGCATTTTAGAATCCGGTTACGAAGAAGCTTTGTGCCGTGGTGTGTATACAGTCCGGCTCGATGCGGCAGCTATCGTCTCTGAAATAACATGCTAAGTGCGATTTATTATATATCCTAAGTATATATAAATAAGTTTTCAAAGTGTTATCCATGACATAAGCTAAGGATGAGATCACAGTCACAAACCCATTAAGTCCGAATACGGAATGTTGGTCTCACCTTTACAAATCGAACGCTAGTCTGGTTTTGTTTGAAGGTGACATTCAATTTACTACTTTTTGTAATATATATCTTCTATATTTATATACATCATCTTACAAATTATAAAACTTAGCGTTTCTCTGTCTGTCCGTTTATAATCTGTTCACGCGAAAACTCGTGACCTTAATCCGATTTATATGTTTTTATTTTTTATTTTAATTCATTTCTATGTTATCTGGCCAAGTTATAGGATATATTTTATAAGATAAAGTAACATATGAAATAAGCAGTGACGATAATAGTGAATCAATTCGGAATAAAAGACGCATTTATAGCGCTTAAATGGCTTACTCTGAGTAAAACATATTAGGCCCTTACATATGAAATTGGGGTTTTATTAAACTGGCCACCTTGATCTCAAATTACTGGCTACCCGTTAAACAACCGAGACTGGTCAATCTCTCTAGCCCACTGCTGCTTCAGGACAACGCTAGACCCAATACTTCTCGATAGACGATCGTTAAATTAGAGGAACTACAGTTGGAACATATCCGACATCCACCATACTCCCGGGAATTTGTTCCAAGGGCTTACCAGTTTTTTTGGAAAATGAACAATTTCTTGCAAGAAAAAAGAAAGATTTTACTGATTCTCGCTCCTACAATTTTTTCAGGAATGGAATAATAATAATAATGCCTATAAAATGGCGAAGGTGCATAGATAATAATGGTACATACTTCGATTGATTAAATGTATAATTTCATAATATTTTTTTCGTTTTACTTTTTCCATATATAACGCTAATTTCATATATTACCTATTACTAGATATATCAAATTAATGTTCTACATAACTGTAGGTCTTAAAATGACCTACACAGAGTCAGCGATAGCATATATCTATCTTCTAAGGATCACCCACAATATGCGTTTTGTCTTCCGTCTTTTGAGCGGGGGCGGTACGATTCCCGCGTGCGCTCAACCAACGGCATTCGGTAGTCCACGCGAGTGGAGTCACGGGCACAGCTAGTATAGTATATATGGAGTTGGTATTTTGAAATTTCAAGTCTAGGTATCTAAGTAAACGACACATTTTTTTATCAAAAATAATTCACTTTTTAGTCGACTTCAAAAAAAGGAGAAGGTTCTCAATTGGAATGTAGTATATTATTTAATATATTTTTTTATGGATATTCAGCAATTTTTTTTATGAACCGATTTAGATGATTCTTTTTTCGTTGGATAGCGGGTACCTCAAGGGTGGTCCCAGTATAATTTTATTGGCATCGGACCTTCGACTTCGAAGGTACACCAGGGAACTCCTTACAAATAATCGAAGTTGGTATTGTTTTTGTTAAAAATTGTCTTGTTATGTCTGTATATAATATGTCAAACAGTCAAAAGAAATTGTAAAAAGCTCATCGTACATGTTACACGAGATTGTTTGGGAGCACGACGCCAGATCAATTGGAGCTACCTCATGTAAAGTCTAGGCTAGAAATAGACGTAGAGCGCACTAGTTCTCAATCCAGTGTTGACCTACTCTACTACTATTGAATACTCTTCATAAATTAAAATAATCATAATAATTAAAACCTATATACATCTCAATTTGTAATGTGTATAAAATCGCTTCTCGGCCTCCGGCTAAGAGCCCCGAGTGCTCGAAATTGCGCCAGGATGGACCCGTCAACGGCTTTTTTTTGAACTGACTATGCTGTTGGCACGGGGGCTTAACAGTTTCACCGGACTTGTTGGCGAGCGCTTAAGGCACTCAGCCGAGATCCGTCAATGGCCCTACCTGCCCAATATTTATTTGTTTAGTCCCTTCTCATCCCTTCCTAGCCCCCATGCATTATGGGAGGTCAGTGACCAACCCAGGGACTCTCGTGACCAATCCATTCATATGTCCTTTACCCTCCCTTTTCCCTCCGCAAGAAGAAGAAGTCCAAAAAGTTACGTGAACAAACTTACAAATCAAATATATAAATAGATATTCAAAGAACCGTTATATACGCATAATATGCAATAAAAATATGTGGCAAATAAAAATATCTTATACCGCTACTCACCTCGCAATAAATGTTAGGAAACGACGATTTTTATTATTCATAAACACATCAATCATTATACCTTAAACCAGTTTATGCAAATTATTATCATTACTTAAACGACTATAAACTACCTATTACATAAAAATATCCGCCAGATATCCCGTTCTGATTTAATCGGATATTACCTAAGCGCTTGTCCCACGCGG
Source organism: Saturnia pavonia (assembly GCA_947532125.1). NCBI lineage: Eukaryota > Metazoa > Arthropoda > Insecta > Lepidoptera > Saturniidae > Saturnia > Saturnia pavonia. The sequence continues at coordinate 15,553,408 of OX383904.1, forward strand.
CCACGATTTAGTTCTCGTATTTATTTATGTCTGTATGTATTTACTAACAGGAAGCCATTGGTAATTAGACAGTAGTAATTGACAAATTAACAGATATGGTTTCTCATATAATTTTAATATTTCAGATTATTATTTGCACTTTAATCTGTCGCTATAGAAACTATTCATGGGTCCACTGAGTACATTATTTATATACTGAATACCGAAGATATTTTTCTGAACACATCACGCATCTTGACTGTTTACAGTTTTATGTGAAATGTATAAAGGGCTATGAAAGTAAAGTCTTAGCTAATTATATTCTAAATGCTTTAGAAATAAATAGATAAAACAGCTGCTTATGTAGATGTTTGTTTGCTCATAGAATGGAGTGCATTCTCTTTCGTAATAGAGATCGAGGTCGGCGCACGCACCTACCGACATCCTTGAATATTTCAAATAATGGTAAGATGCGCTCCGTAAGGTTCCGCTTACACTCACGATACGTTTGCGATTAACTGTGTTTTAGATAAACGCATAGAATATAGTAGGAATTCTTCGATTTATTTTGCATCGTAGCTTGCCCATAGGCATATGGACAATCGCTGTCCGTCATCGAAACGGAGGAGGCGTCTTTATGTTCGCGCGCCCTACGAGGTTCGTTGGGCTCAATTTTAATGGATAATATTTTTCTCAGGCTTGCAGAAAACAAATATAGTTATAAAGAAGAAAGAAATATTTATTTGTACAAAAGACATTTGACAACCATAGACAATCTAAAAATATTTTTACATCTACCTACTAAAAACTAAAAGTCAAAAGCCGGTTGTTACCAAACGTCATACTTTTCATCAGGTACTTACATTACTTTACCGATCTAGTATAAAAAAGGTAACATAAGGGATCGAATTTATGATCTGATCTGTATGCATTTGAATTCGAAGAATAATATTTCCAGACATTCAAGTCAGTCTCACCTACTAATGATAACATGCTGGGAACAATAAATGAGAATATATGTGCCCAGGTATCTAACAGATTTATTAAGCTGGCGGCGTTAACGCGATAACTGTGTAAATTGTGCAAATGTTATTTTGGACTTTAGGTAATAACCATGCGGTAAAATGCGTACATATTACCTACCTACCTATATTGCGTCATTACCTAGCAATGAAAAAAAACCCTTCCTATAAATTATAATAAGACCACATATTAAGAAATCTTCGACATAAAAGGCATCCCTTTGTAGCTTGAAAACTGCGACAAATAAATCGCATCTTCACCACTGGATCTTACAACGGACAATGATGTACAATTTGCATATTCGCCTTATTATCTTTAATGTTCTCGTTTATCGTACAATGTGTTGGACGGAGGTCACTGTTACACTGGTTTTGTAATTTCGTTAATTGCTGAAAATCGTATAAAATTCGTTGTATACCCAACCGTGCCTAATTATGAGATCCTCAAGGGCATCGTACTACGTTTAGTCCTGTCACGTTTTTCTATGTTTTAAGTATAGTAAGATAATAATTATAATACGGGGTTTTAAATGTACGTCAATCTCTATTTAATTCTTGTCCGTAGTAGATGCCGCGTACTTCACCTTTCTCGAACGTCCAAGTTTTCTTCACATATTTCTTTATCGTTGTAGTATATTATGGTCGATATTAGGTCCGCGTGTTGTGACAATGCCGCCATGTTTTTTTTGACTATCCCTCTAGAAATGAATTTGAGTACGGTTAGTAAATGGAAGTGTATAAAAACTATTGCTGAAGCTATCACACATTACACGGTATCGGAAATTAAAAACTTCATCACACATTAAACGGTATCGGAAAGCGGCGAATTGCCAGGCCGTCGTCTCCGTCCCAGGTGCGTTAAGTGCCTCGGGGACCACGCGACGAGCGAGTGCTCGCGCACTCGTGAGTCGGCTACCCCTCCGAGCTGCGTGCTATGCGGCAACGAAGGTCACCCCGCGAACTATCGCGGCTGTCCCCGTGCCCCGCGCCCCACGCGCCCTACGCGACCCATGCGCCCTACGCGACACACCCCTCCTCAGAGGACACGTCCCGCCGTAGGACAACCAAAGCCCCTGCTCACGCCAGAGGCTTTCCCCAGCCTCCCGGGCGCCTCCAGCGCCCCGGTGGCAGCCGCCCCCGCGCCCCGCGCACCCCCTCCGGCCATGCGAGCCCCTCAAGCAGCATGGGTCTCCACTCCCCGCCCTCAGCCTCCTAAGGCTCAGGCCCCCCCGCCCGTCAACACGCGCCGCGGCGTTGACTACATGGTCATGCTCTTCCGCGAGCATGACCCTCAGGAAGTACTGGCGTACGAACAGTGCGTCGCTGAGTACGGTCCCGGCGAATCCATCAGGCGTTTCCCCCTGATGACAGCGACGCTAATGCGCCTGGCCCGTGCCGGGAAATAGATATCGGTTATCAATGGCACGCATTAAGCCTAGAAGCCTCAATATATCTTTTTTTAACGCGCGAAACCTCTTTCCACAACGGGACTTAGTATCCACCTTTCTTAGGGAACGGGAGATAGACGTGTTTCTAGTACAAGAAACACTTCTAAAACCCAGTAGGCGCGACCCTAAGATAGCGAATTATAACATAGTTAGAAATGACCGTGCCACCCGAGGCGGCGGCACGCTCATCTACTACAAGCGTTCCCTCTATTGCATGCCAATAGACCCTCCCGCACTTACCAATATGGAAGTGTCCGTCTGTAGAATAGGCATGACTGGCCATCCGTCAATCACGCTTGTCTCTGCATATCTCTCCCCGAATAAAAGACTCCTTCAGTCCGATCTGGAGGCGCTTTTTTCACTCGATCAATCAGTCATAATAGCAGGCGACCTCAATAGCGGTCACACCCTTTTCAACAACCCGCGCAACACCCGTAACGGGGTTATACTAGAACTATTATGCGACGTGCTCGGCTTTGACGTCATAGCACCGCTAGAGCCCACGCACTTCCAAGACAACTGTCAACCGACAGTACTTGACATAGCCCTCCTCAAAGGTGTCTCACTTCGGTTACGACTTATAGAAGTCGTACACGAACTAGACTCCGACCACCGCCCGGTTATCTTACAACTCGGGCAACCGTTCGACCCCAGTCCGCCAAAAGTCAAAATAGTTGACTACGCGATCTTAAATCGCTACTTATCCGATAACGCGACCCCGTCCAGCCTAGCTAGGATCCCCGACGTATTGGAGTCAACCGCAGACGCCGATTTAGCCATCGATTCCCTGGTCGACTACCTCCAAACCGGTGTAAGGGAGGCCTCGAGAGAGGTGCAAGCGGCAAACGAACGCCGTTTTATACTCCCCCCCGGCTTACGAGCGTTAATCACGGAAAAGAACGCCGCGACACGTGCACATGACTCTTATCCGACGAGGGATAACACCCGTAGGTTACGACAACTTCAGAGAGAGGTTAGAACTCGCATCGGAGAGTACAGAGGTCACCGGTGGGATAACCTCTTAGAGGGTCTCAAGCCGTCCCATCTGGCTTACTGGAACCTCGCCCGCTCTCTGAAGTTAGAAGCTTCCGCCCAGATGCCGCCCCTCGAAAGGGGCCCCGATCTCCCACTCGCGTTCGATAGCGACGATAAGGCAGAATGCCTTGCCGCAAGCTTGGAGAGCCAGTGCTCCCCAAACTGTGACAACGTAGACACTGCCCACATCGAAACTATCGAGACCGCCGTTCAGGAACTCACGTTGATTCCCCCCGCGGAAACGTTAACCCCGGTCACGCCAGATGAGGTCTGTTCTATCATTAAAGGCCTTAAGCCTAGGAAATCTCCCGGTCCTGATGGTATCAGGAATGAAGTACTCAAACTTCTTCCTGATCACCTCATAGCTCTTTTGGTCTGCATCTTCAATGCAGCCATAGCCCACTGCTATTTTCCAGCCGTCTGGAAAAAAGCTATAGTTATAGGTATTCGTAAGCCCGGCAAAAAAGCTTCGCTTCCCGAAAGCTATCGCCCGATCAGTCTCCTAAACACCCTAGGGAAACTCTATGAGCGGATCCTTCTGAACCGTCTCAAGGTCGTTATAGACGACAAGAATTTATACCCGCCCGAACAATTCGGTTTTCGCGCCCGTCACTCGTGTACACATCAAGTGCACCGCCTCACGGAGCACATCACGAGTAACTTCGCCAAGAGCAATATTGCTCCCGCCCGCACGCTTGCGGTCTTTTTCGACGTAGCCAAGGCCTTTGATAAGGTCTGGCACGCCGGACTGGTCCACAAGCTATATCAATTAGAAGTCCCGGATAGGTTAGTTCATCTAGTTCACGATTTTCTACGCGACCGCACCTTCCACTACCGAGTGGAAGGAGTACTATCTACCGCCCACCCTATACGCTCAGGCGTCCCGCAAGGTTCCATTCTGGCGCCTTGCCTTTTCAATCTGTACGTCAGCGACCTCCCGAAGCCCCCCGGGGTCGAGGTAGGGCTCTACGCTGACGACACAGTCATATACGCGTCAAACAGACATAGAAAAAATCTCGCCTGCGCAGTCCAGCGTGCCGTAACCACTCTCGGGGAGTGGTTTCAAACGTGGCGAATAGCTATTAATCCGGTAAAGAGCGCCGCGATTATGTTCGAACCGCATACATGTAAACTACCACGCACGGTAGGACCCCTCTCATTATTCGGTAGGAATATCCCTTGGGCCACCAAGACTAAATATCTGGGTGTCACCCTCGACTCGAAGCTTAACTTCAACGCACACGTTACTATAGTCCGGAATAGGGCCGTCTGGATCCTTTCCCGCTTGCGGCCCCTGCTCAGTTCGGTAAGCAAAATGTCCTTAAGACATAAGCTTACACTATACAAGATGTGCGTCCGTCCGGTCTTGACATATAGCTGCGCAGCGTTCGCACATATGTCCAAACATAACTTTGTCCGCATGCAAAGAGTCCAAAATCGGTTTCTCCGTCGCCTGCTTGACCCTCCAGCCTTCGTTAGGAACATGGACCTCCACAGGGACATGAGGCTTCCCTCGATAGAAGCCTATGTGAAATATCTCACCAGGAGATACTTCGATAGCGCTTCGAATCACCCCAACCCGCTCGTAAAATCCACCGCGAACTACGTCCCAGACAACTCGATCCCCGTTGCCAAACGTTATAAACGCCGTCCGCGAAATCTCTTTGTCGATCCCGACGACGACATCGAGAAAGCTAATAATTACTACGCGTCCGCTCCCGCAACATATGCGTGCTCGCGCCCACGCCCGCGAAACCACCGTTCCCTCCGCAGGGGACGTACGGTTAACTTCGTTCCCGCACACCCGCCACGACCGCCCTCCTCTGCGGCAACTCAAGCCTAGGTCCGATCCATCGGCATGGAGCCCTTGAGCCAAGCAGCCGCTCGCGCGATACAAGTGACTGTACAATCACTAGCTTTCACAGCCATACATGACACTGCATTATACACACATGCACAACACACATAGGTACATAGGTTCTGTAAGGGACCTTTTTTTTTCTTTTTTTGCCTAGTTAGAGTAGACAAAAATTTCAGACCACTAAATACACATACACATGTTCCTTCCCTCCTCCCAGGGGGCAGAAACATGTATATATGTATAGTTAGTTTAGATCGAATTACGGATAGGGAATTAGTCAGATCGCGACTTAATTGCATACGCGCAACAGTCCGAGCCGAGGTCCGGCCACTTTGGCACCCTCGGATGTTGTTGCTTAGCTTTCGTGGCTGAGTGCCCTAAGCGCTCGCCCCCAAGCCCGGTAAAGCTGTAAAAGCCGTAAAGGCTCCAGGGCCCCTCAGGCTAACAGTGTAGTCAGTTCGAAAAAAAAAAAAAAAAAAAAAAAAAAAAAAAAAAAAAAAAAAAAAAAAAAAAAGCCAGGCCGTCGGTTCAAATGTAATTTTTTATTTTATTTTATATTGAGAATTGCCTCTACCGTTAAATGTATAGTGATGTATTTCTACATCAATTGGTTTTTGTTATTGTCCAAGCTACAACAAGACTTTCCTTTATTTTTTATTGCATGCTTTTTTATTTTCATTAAATAATGAAATGAACAATAAAAAAGGTAGATGTAAATAAAAATTGAGGCGTGTACGCACCTTAGAATATTTTTTTTATGTGACGCCAGGTCATCGGTCATTGGTCCACCATGTGTTTGGTCTGCCCACGCCCGTCTTCCGGTAACCGATTGCCATTTAAGAACTTTTTGGACCATCGGCCATTCTTTTCACGGGTATGTGCCCCGCCCACTGCCATTTCTTTTTAAAATAGCAAATGTGTTCATTCATAATTTTGCCAACGTCACGTGAATGTTTTTTTTCTAATTATTCTTGTAATCTCCAAACATACCTCTACAAAGACACAAAAAAGCTCTCGTCTTAAAACTGTAAAGGGAGTTCATGTGGCAACTCAAAAGGCACGGTCCTAGTTATTATCCATTTGTAATTCACTTCACTTGTGCACAATAACCAGACTACACTAGAATGCCGCCAAAATTACACAGTTTAGGACCAAATAAGTAAGTATAAGTTTCTGAATAAAAATAAAAACCACCACATGACATATCAAGATCCCGCCAAAAACTCCCACCAAGTCTAGCAATTCTGAGAGTTATGTCGGTGACTTTGGTTTTTCTGCGTATTTCTTCATTTCTGATTTGATAACGCAGAGAAAACTGTCGCCAAACACCTATAAGTGTGATACTGCATTTGAGAGTCAGTTCTCCACTAGACGCAGCGTATCACCATCTAGGGCTACATCGTCATAACTTTGTTTGTTGTGAGTTTGTGACCAAACGCTAAACTTAAGTATAAAGAATTAAAAAAAAAAACTTTTAGAAATTGACGATTAATAAAACTATAATTATTTTACCGATGTGTTTGTTACGTTTATGGCTGGTCACGGTAAGTATTCAGGTCACCATCGGAACAGCTGTTGAAAACCGGAACGGGTCGAGGTGAAATTCACCGTCCCGTCGCATAAAAACTTACACACCTCTCCAAACAATACATTTAACCACTCAGTATGTTTATTGCACCCTAAATACATTAATTATAAATATGCAATTATTTGCGTATATTAATTCATTTAAAGCAATACTTTTTAAGTTACTTACGACTACGCAGTTGTTAATTACGTCCAGTAATTGTTTACTTTTTCCGTTGTTATAATTTATACTCTGATATGCTCGCCTCCCGAGCGACTTCTGTAGTACAGATACTGTACAAGCAGTAGCTAGTTAATAACTAAACTAGTAAGTTTAGTTTAAAATATAAATGTAACAACTCTTAGCGATCTTTGCTAAGACATTCAAGTTTTATTGTCAAAAGAATGAATCATTACGTGAATGACGGTGATTTTTGGAAGTGACGCTCTTTCTGTACATCCACTAAAATGATAATATCTGAAATATTGCAAATAAAATAATAATAAAAAATGTTGATCAACCCGATCAAGTTTCTTGCCGGCTCTTCGTGACGTCTCTCGTCTCTTGTTGACATTCAGAAGTGACTAAGCGCCTAAAATGAATAAAGTATTATTTTTTTATTTTAATATTGAGATAGTATGTGAAATGAACAGTATTTTATTGTTATTTCTAATAATCATAATCGAATTAATCTGTTTTATATGAGCATTCCATAAAGCATCCCCACACTTTAAAATTTAAATTATATGATGTACATAATGAAAGCTTTATATATATATATATATATGCATCGCTTATTTGGCAAAGTTGCCAACTTCAATGTCAAATTTGCCAGAAATAAACAAAACAAACGTTGATCTGAATTAAAAAATCGGAAATCAACCACTTTTTGGCTTTTAATTAAGGAAGGCATATTATTTACATAACATTAGTAGATTTTATTTATTTAAAATGTATTTTATATGTGTATCTTTCTTAATTAAGAGAGGAGGTAGCGCACAGTTAAATTTCTTTGCAGATTTCTCTCTACTTGGAGCAGTGCGACTGTAGAAATACCTCCACCCTACAGAAAATCGCAGCCAAATAATCTTGTGTTGTGTTCCTGCGTAGAGTAGGGTTCCAGATATCTTTGAAGGTAGCGCGTAATGACACCTCTGGTGTACAAGTGTTCATAGGCTACGGTAACCGTTAACTAATTGACCGTACGATTTGTAGTCACAACTCTTATAAAATAAAAATAAAAATGTTATGATGAATACATATAAAACCTTCGTTTATTTCATTGAAAGCCGCCAAAAGCGCCATACCCTCTCTTACTAGTAAAACGGGAACTCTGGCATTCCCTAGATATTAGCAACACTAGCATATCAGCGGAGAAAGCACATACCTACCTAAGTTACGCATAAAACGATCACAAATAAGTTCCAAGCGAAAGCGTACCCATATCTGTCGTGAATAAATAATAAATTAAATTTGATAGAACTATACGAGTGCTGTTTTAGAAACAGTTCACAAACCAAACTATAATAAAATATTAATTATGATGATATCGAATTACATTGTAATTTTTAGTGTTCTGTTCCCAAAGGAAGCTTGAAATTGCCTGCGTCCACCCTTTCCTCCTTAGCTTTAAATGGCTGTATATTTGGTCTGTAATAGGAAACAGATTATTTTTTTTAAAGAATAAGTATAATTAGAGTGATTCTCCTGTAATACCATTTAAAAAACTTTTTAACACTTGTCAAAAGTAATAAAAACCAGTATTTTTTTCATTTTAGGTTTGATCGTGAAAACGTTCGTACATACGAGCATAAAACTTATGTATACTATTATTAATGTGAAATATAAAAAACTAGCTGGCCCCTCAGACGCAAGCGCGATGAAGCTATCAAAGCCTATAATGACTCCAGAACCCTTAAGGCTAACAGTATAGTCAGTTCGAAAAAAAAACCCTCCAGAAATTGTTCAGCCATTTCCAGTATAGTCAATAGCCATCTATCGCATTCAGGAACATGATAAAAATCTTCTCCATGAAAAAAAAACACTTACCTACTTTCATGGTGATCGGTCAAGCGGTTTTAGAGATTATATCAACATCAGACATATCAGCATCCATTTTTATGATTGATGACCGTAAAAGTTTTTATTTATTTTTGTTCTAGCAAATCAACAATTTGTACAATAATAAATTATTCATTACCACAGAGTTTATTATCGTAGCGGCTTCAATTTTGCTTTATTTTTACTGAATTATTTTAAGAGTTTATGACGTCGTCAGTCAAACCTCTGATAACGACATAGGCGTCGATTTCAACTCGGTTTAGACGCGATTACCGTGGCAGAAGCCGCGAAGTTTACGTAACAATTGATTAATTAGTAACTACACGCACAACAGTTTTTACGCAACTCCCCTCCAACCCGACGGATAGATAATCCACCACTGACATTTGCGAGACCCTATACTTTTCGATTATACACAGCGAAATAGTTAATGGCAATACTGGAATACGTGATAAAATTATTAATTCTCGATTTTTCTGAATCGCTATAAAAATAATCTCTTACAAAAAAAAAATATTTTTATTCAAATAAGGTGGTAGACGTGTGTATTGCCTAATGGTAAGCGGCTATCGTACCCTATGGACGCTTATAACTCCAGAAGTATCATTAACGCGTTGACGACGTGAACCTTCTTTCTCTAGGAGTTCTGAAAACCATAATCACCGCAGGAATACAACACAAGACTACTTGGCTGCGAAGCTGCGATCTTCTGTAGGGTGGAAGTACTTTACCTGTCGCGCTGTCCTAAGTAGATACAAATTTCCAAGGAGATTTCTTTGTTCCCTTTTTCTTTTCTTTTTTTAAATCTTGTATTCGTAACTGTCGGACGTAGATAATTTTCGTAACGATTATTTAGAGCGGTTCAAAATTTAACAAGTCCTTACAAGAAATGTTTCTTATTATTTACAGTATTATAAAGGTTTATATATATATATATATATATATAAATTAATGTTTGTCCTGTATGTGATCCACACCTGCGAACTTTTAGTGTATTTCGTACAGTTTTACGGCTGTTATTCGCTTTCGGTATTTTGTGTGTAGTTTTCAGATTAGTATAGGACTGACCCTGAGAATGGTTCAATATGGATTTGTGTAGTATGTAGTAGTATTATGTATTTATGTAAAAATATGCAGTAATAAAAAATAAAACTAAAAGACAGTCAATTAATAATCCAAATACAACACGTAGATAGTGCGAAAGATCAAAATCATTTTCACGTTAATAAAGTCGCAACATCCAGCTAGATTTCAATAAAATAAAATAAAAAATGGGTATTCAATTCTTAGAAAATTTAAAAAAATATATCGTTCTTGTAATTTACATAGACTAGCCGGATGTTACTAAGGATAATGATTAAATAAAAAAATCATAAATAAGATTAGAACAATTATAAACAATAACTTTGCATATTTTTAATATAAACTTTAATTTAATTTTTCTATTTCCTTCCAGAATGCCAGTTATGTAATCAACAGACGATATTCAAAAGACAAGATGTCGCCGGTGTGTCACAGCTTCGTGCAGAATGCGTGGAAGAAGGACTTCTGTTCGAACTGCTTCAAATCACGGGAGGAACACGAAAAAAAAGACCGAACAACCGAGGGCAGTAAATATTTGGCGACACCTTTCCAAAACAGAAGCACGTTTTTCAAGAAAACGCCACCGAGCATACTAAAGATACATCCAAAGAAAAAGAACAAACGCAATGTAAATTTTCCAGAAGAAGTGTGTAGTGTTATAGGGTTTGGAGGTGATGGATGGTCAGACGATGAGGAATTTGAAATGTCGGAAGATAATGATGAGGATGATACGTTTCCTGAAACAGAGGAAGAGAGAGAATTGCATCGAATAACAAAATCTAATACAGATTTCAATACTGTCAAAGCTAATTTGTTAGGGGACTCTGGGGGCAAATCGTACACCTCGTTACTTCTTGGTAAAATGCAAACAGATTCCGATGGCAAGAAAAAGACGTTGTTAGTGTCTGTTACTCCCTTTGGACAGGACAATAAGAACTCTAATGTTAAATCACATGTTCGCAAACCCGCTGTTATACACGTATCGGACGCATCAATTGAAGATACAACAACTAGTTATAAAACGAATATAATTCTATCCACATACGTTAAAGAGACCGAAACTATAATAAGTTCAGAAGGAGTAAATACGTCTGGAAATATATGCACAGAGAAATCTTTACTCGAAGAGATTTCGGAAACGTTAGAACAGAACAGAATATCTTGTGGCGGTGAGCTAAATTTCACTCACAAAGATCACAAAAAACCAACTGTTATCGAGGAAAAGGTAAAAGAGAGCATGCAGGATGAGCCGGAAAAAAAAGACGTTATTGAAACGAAAAAAAATGGTATTGTTAGAAAATCGCCTCTAATTAAAACTCAAGAAAGACCCAAGGTGAATCTAAGCCGGTCAGAATTTAAATTTTGCAAGATTAATATCGAGAGCAGTAGTGTAGATTCAGCCGTCAGTACTCTTAACTCAACAGCCAACAACTCTATGGCTTCTGATGATGAGAGCTTCAGTGGTCGAACTGATTCCGACAACGACGACAGTGGCCATTTTTCCGAAAGTCACAAGTGTGAAGAGACCGTTAAAATAAAAATATTTAATGACGACGATAAAAATAACAAGATTTCACCTATCGGACAACATAGAAAAGTGGATGGACAAGCAAGCGGCTATTCAACATTCCAAAGTCCAATCATGGACTTGCCTGCGATAATACCAAAGCAGTCCGATAATATTTTCTCCGCTGATGCCAGTAGAGAGTTGGCCGGCGAGCCGGATGGTAGGGCCGATCCCGACGAGGCTACCGAAGCTCCCGCTTTGCCAAACAGTCCCATTCCGACAATGGACCCGCGTCCGTCATTCTTACACGGAATGATAACTGACATAATACCCGCACATAAACCTGTTTTACCGGAAAAACCTAAGCTGCCAATGAAACCAGTTATTAAATCGACTACTAAAAAAAGTGTTTGCACGACTCAACAACAACAAATGACAGTCCATTTACAACAAAATGTAAAGAAGTGTGAAGATGAAAAAATTTTTGGAATGATGAACGAGCAAAAGAACAATGAATTACATGAAGTACACGAAGACCAATCTGAAACAGTTTACTACGCGCAACCAGTTTTAACTAAACAAGATAGCGATACGTCTTTAAACATCCAAAGTAAACGTAAAGCGCCGACACCACCTCAGTCACCAACCGTGGAAGAATATCCAAATGTATACCAAAGAAACGCAGGGGGATTCATGAAGTCAGATTCACCTGTTGTCAGGGAAATGGAGAAGCGGGAACGGGCAACCATAGCCTTTACACCTAAATCTAAAACTACCGAAGAGATCGTCGAATTAAAAAAACTAGACGTCACTCCAGAACCAGCGCCACGACGAAACATATCACTATCTCATGACAATTTGCTTATAGACGACAAACGAAAAGGAAAACTTAAGTTTTCAATAAAAAAACTACTGCGAATAGGTTCGTCGAAGGATTTAGATAAGAAGGAGTTAAGTATTGCGACAGTGACAAAAGTTACCAATAAAACTGAGGAAATATATGACTTAACGCCAAAGCCGAAGCCGAGACTTGTCATTATTCATCCGTTAGATATTAACGGATCGACAGTCGAAGTTGTGAAATCGAATTGCGAAATTCCTGACCTGCGTCGATTGAGCCACGACGATGTTTCATCGATATATAGTATTAGCAGCTCCGCTACGGATCCTGATACTCCGAAGGTATTAACTAAACCTCCACCACCGCCGCGAAACTCAAGCGATTACAAAAGTGTCACCCACCCTCCAAAACCGGCCCGACCACCGCCACCTAAATCTGTCGCGTTACAGAAGAAACAAAAACAACAAACCTGGGCATCTCATCCGACAAAAGCAGATAATATTTATGCTAACCTTGGTAAGTTTCCGAAACCCTTTCTAATAATTTCAAATTCAAATATTCCATTTAACACTTTTATAAAGTTAGAAGCCGTTTTCACTATATTAGTATGCTATAGAAGATTGCGTTTAACATAAATAAAACATAACGTATAATAAAAACATGTATATACATATGTACGTATAAACAATCAAACATTACAGTCGTACACCGTGTTTTATTTTGATAGGTAAAAAAATATGTGTATTATGATTGTGTATGGTATGAATTTATTTATTTTTAGGATATAAATACTATCGACAACTGTTTTTTTACTATCCATGTATTCATGGATCTGATAAACCATGTCATTATAAACAAACTTTCTTATCATAAACAAGTTTCGTATTTAAGATATTCTTGACAATATTCCAGGAGAAATCAGATCGGCGCTTGCACCAAGAAAACCGGAACGGACGGCGAGTATGCGCGAGAGAGAAGCACATTTAGAGTTACCGAAAAGAAGGGCACAGATAGACGACGATAAAGATGATATGGACGATGGACCGCAGGAGCTGGTCCAGGCTACCAACGAACCTGTCATACATAGCTACGACGACGTCTATAACTCAGCAAAATACGATGAGGAAAATTGTGATTCCGCCAAAAATAGCGATAGCGACTACGAATACGTCCACCACGCACGATCTAGCTCTCCAGAATGTGACTCCGCTATAAAAACAAGAGAAACCGTCACCGAATGTAGAAACGAAACGCGGAAGAGCGAAATCGAGTCCAGCGAATTCCCAAAATACAACGGATTCAGTAGAACGTCCCTACCTTATTGCGGGAGCGAAACCGAATCGGAAATATATTCACCGTACAGTTTTTACAGTTCGACGGACAATATGAACAATTCAAACAATGAGGACTTCCAGAATGACATGACTCCTAAGACGACTACGAACAAATTACGCGTCAGAAAAGGCCGAAGCGTGGTCCACAGGAACTTGGAAGATAATTATGGCGCTGTCGTTATTGCGAATCACGAAGCCCTGGCTCAGGTGTTGGAACAGGTAATTTATCTAATTATCTTGTCTCGGGAGATTTACTAAAGATGCTGTTTGTGGTAGTGTTCAAAGTAAATTTATTAATTTAATTCCAATTGCACTTTTTCGAATTACTGCATATTGTTTTGTATTATTGCATTTTGAAATTGGATAAGGATCTATCCATAACCACGGATAGATGATTTAAAAGATCATTTTCCGTTACTATAAATTATATTGATTTTAATTATTACTATTAATTATATTGAATTCAAGTTCAAGAAGACGCATTTGAATTTTGCATGAATATCTGACATATTATTTTGTCACCAAAAATAACACAAGAAATAGTACAGTCGCACATGGAAAATGTTTGCCTTATAATATAACAAATTGAAATAAAAAATTACTTTTCAGGTACAACAGAGCGCGGCGATGCAGCCATCGCTCCGAGGCCTGAAAGCGTGTACGAATCTCAGGTGGAACGACTTCGCGGTACAAGCATCAGGGAACGTCAGGGCCGGGTTCGTGAAATCCGGGAAACGTATCTTCTACCCGGCCGTGTGGAACTCCAGCCAAGGTCCAGTGAACGTCACCCTGATGCTGTACAAGGAGCACATGGCCTCGCAGATGGTCTGCCAGCAGTCGGTTCAGCCGCAAACGTTGAGCCTGAACGCTATAACCGAGTTTTGCGATCTGGTCCCGAGACAACAGTTTGGAGAAGATGGCGATGACTTGGTGCAAGGTACAATATCTGAATTAGTTAATCATATTTATCTACAAATTGTAGTATCGTATTGTCTTTTATATAATTTTAATATCCAAAGGCACGACAAATTAGTATAATACGAGTATATACTTACCAACCTAATAAAAAAGGCGGATATAATAAATTTGTAATATCTCTCGCATACTCTTGTCATGAAAGTGTCTGAGTAATCTTAATTTATATAATAGGGCTTCTAACAAGACATCCACATTAAAATTTAAGTGAAACATTTATCGTATATCTTTTAATCAACCAATTCTGTATATTTTTTGTATATTTTTATATAATTTATTTCGCTAACTTCTCTGTAGCACAAAGTCTAAAAATACTTTATTCAATTTAAACCCTAAGAAGACGTATGAACGCGAAAACACTACTACCGGTTCGGAAAACATCCTAGTCATCGGAAAGAGTCCGCAAGAAACTCGCTTGGACTTATCAATTTCTTTAACTGTATTTTTAATTAATCATTATAGAGAGGAAGTTAGGGTTTATTGTTTGATACTTGTTGTATTAAAAAATGCTTCCACTGAGCCATCATTAAAGAAAGCTTACCTATTAATTATCATATTTTAGCGACCATCGTAGTTCTGGCTCACGCGCAGGTCGACACAATCCAGTCGTACGGCGAAACCCTCCACACTGCTGAACGTCTCACCACAAAGGAATACCAGCTGGTCCAAACGGAGCAACTCCACGAAGCGATCTTCATGATGCTGCAGATTATCAACGGGCTGAAGTGCCTCCAAGCGCGAGGAGTCGAAGAGGTTCCCGAATCCTTGACCTCGTTCATATCGCTGCGAGAAACACAGCCCATGTCTCATGGGAACAATCTCCCTTCAACGGACGACAGACTCAATTCTCTGTCAGCGCCCAAGACTAACAGTTACGGGAGATTGTGTATATTACAAGGGTACGTTTCTTTGTTAATAATAACTCATCTAAATTTTTAACTAGCTTCATTGGGAGACTAAGTTCTTGTAAACGCGATATTAAGCACATTTCAGACTAAGAAGAAAGTACAAAAAAAAAAAATGAAAGTTCATCAATAGTCACGAGTCAAGAATACTACGATAAAAAAAACTATATAGAATTCCTATCAAAAGTTTTTGAATCTTCGAAAATTCGAATCTAGAATGTTCCACTCGATTCTAAAATACCTGAAATCTTCACCATTTTATATAATAAAAATCAAAAACATTTCATGCAATTTATACACTAAGAATAATTTTATTAGCGTTAGAACACTTGTATCGATTCGAAAAGCATTCCACTAATCGAGAAGAGCCGGCAAGGAACTCGATCGGGGTTATCAACATTTATTTTTATATTTGTTTAAACTTCATATAAAATTGATTGTTTAGTTCTTCTATTCTCTTGGTCTAAGGTTTAGCAGACGGATAGTTTTTTTAGTATATATAGTTAGTCATTTTCAGATATCACTATCATCCGAGATTAGACAATTTTTGAAAAGTCGCTTTAATCACTTTATATGTTGAGAATAATCCCCTTAATTTATATTTCTTCATTATCACTCCTTTATTGCCTTTAATGTCGATTTTTCAATTGCTAGATAATTTTTTACATTACAATGTATAAAATACCTGTCAAAATAAAAAAAAAATATTTATCAAAATAAAGTTCTGCTAATAAATGCTGCTAAATGCCTATATATAATATAATAAATATAATAATACGCCCTATAATTAAAAAAATATATATATCAAAAACGCGGCATTATATTCATCCATTTGACCGCGCGTGACGTCATGGATCAGTAAATAAAACTTGAACTTATCTTCCGGCAAATCAGTAATGTGCTTAGCAAGGTTATTGTAGAACTTAACATAGTTATCTAAAGAAATAAACTTTTAATGGTTTTACTAAGTCTAAAAGATGGGATACGAGATTTTTATACTTTTTTTCATCAAAACTTTTTGTATGTAATATGTAAGCGAATAGTAAGCATTAAATCTTTAGATATTTTATATGAAGATACGAGTACATATCGATTGAACTAGCTACAATATAAAAATAATTTTTAATATTTTAGTTTACATCCATTGTAATAAAATTGAACCCTGTATATTAGTCATGGTTATCGAATAGTTTAGACCGGCGGAATATCAATTCGACGTCCGGCACGTAACAAACTATTTTTTCAAAATTTGCTTACATTTACTAATTTACTTTGGTAACACTATCGGTTGACGGTGAAGGTAAACATCGTGAGGAAACACGATCGCTTGAGAAATTGTTCTTGTAGTACCGCTGTACGTGAGAAAAATATAGAACTGTTAATTTCTCCGCGTTTGGTGGTGGCGCGGTGATTAGGCCCATGGTCTTCTCTCGGGAAGAGACCTTATTACACACTTACAGGCTGGTATTATTATTACTTATGTATCATTTTCAGATTGAGCGACGAAATCAATAGCAAATCAGCCGAAGAGGAGCACCTCAACTCGCTGTGTAAGTGCGCGATCAAATCCCTCGAAATCCTCCTCCCGGGGGAGAAACTCACTCCTCTTCTCAAAGAGGTACTTCAGGAGGAACGAGCCATATCGCTGAACCAGGCCAAGACAGTCTTGGAGTTCATGCTGTGGGGTCCATTGGACATCGTTCAAGGTGTGCCCGTGGAAGATAGGGAGCTATCTCTCCAGAGGTGGCTCGACTTGGAACGGGCGACGGTACTCCACGGGCTGGTGAGGACGAGGGTGCAGCTGAACGTGTTCGAGCAGCTGCACCTCATGTTCTTGGTGAGGTCCACAGCGAAAGCCATGTGCGACGCGTCAGTACTATTGGAGAAAGCCAATGTCTATTGACACTGTACATCATTCTTAAGCTTTACTTAAACAGAAGCCTCGATTAGTTACGTCAATCTAAAAGAAATTTATTTATATTATCTAATCGATTATTCGATTTCAAAACATCGATACTTAAAAGTGTTAAACCCTCGTGGTTTTTTTAAATTATTATTATTATAAATAAGTTGCGTACATTCGAGGTTTATATTTTTAATTAGTTTGTAAGAATTTATCTTAGTCAGGCACCTGAAGACTTATTAACTTAGTTATTCGAAACAAATTGGATCGTGAATCGTGTTTATAAGTACAACAATACAGTAATTCTATGTGTATAAGAATAAAATTTAATATACAGTTATCGTCTTGAAACCGCTGACTTTAGAATTAACTACTATTTTATCGTTAACATCATAATAGGTTATACAAATGAGTAAAGCAGGGTGATAAACGAATGTACATAATTTATGATCAAAGTTGACGATTGGCCTCCATCAACCTAACTGTAGGCGCATTGCAGTTCATGTTAAATTTATAATATTTATTAGAGATGTCCGATGCATGCATTCATCAGAATTACTACAATTTTATTTCAGCAACTATATAATCGTAGTGTTTATAAATTATTACTGGCTTTATCATCCTTGAAACAATTGTTTTGACGTTTTGTGGTTATGTCATTATCCGATGTCTCAATGGCGGCATTTGTATTAAAACTGACATTTTGTTGCCAACCGTAAAAGCTTATTTAGACACTTTTAATTAACTGCCATGCCCTATACTTGTGTTTTTGTGCATACTATTTTGAGTAACACAAAATAATTCGCTAAACACAAGTAAATTAATTTACAGATTGCCGCCAAAAAACTGTTAGTAGTATATATATACTGCATTTCTAATGCAGGCGGAGGAAACGGGCCGTGAGACATGGTACTATGTTTGCGTCGATAGAAAACGATACGTATCGCTCTCCATACATTTCTTTTAAAACAACACTTAGCAACGCGTTAGTAGTACGGGGTGGGCGGAGCGATGCACTCATTCGGTGATAACGAACCCGTTTTCAGTTGTGATTTTGTTTATTTGTTGTTGTTTTAATTTTGTATTATGTAAATGACTCTTCCTACGTATTCGTCATCAGAGAACGACAGTGAAACTGATTGATTGAATTTAATTAAATCTAAACTGATCTTAGATTTGCACTAACTTTCTTACTTCTTTATTTTTTTTCCGACATTGATACTATCTTTTAACTTACAATATAAATTGAACCACAGCAAAAAGGTTTGTTACCTCTGTGGCTGACGCAAAGGTCATTGTCCGTTTTTCCGACTGCCTCAGTAATGAAGTAATTATTATCATAACTTTTTAATTTATAAATTTTATTGTTTATTAGATATTTGTATGCAGAAAGGAAACTCATATTAAATAAATAGTATTATTCAAAATTAATATAAATAAATATTAGGTACGCTTAACATTAAAATTCAAGAGTCGATTCACGTCTTGATATTTGATAATTTATATCGGGTATTGATTGTCGAATAACTGTAGGTGCCAATATAATAAAAGCTTAGGTGCCAATAAATATTAGAACTGAATTAAATATACTCATCGTGTTCCGGTGCCTTATTTACTTGTATAATACGTAAGTAACTGTACATTTTAACGCGTTTAATTTATATTTCCCTACCAGCTTAACGAGTGCAAATTATAAATCGTCTATATTATAAGAATATCATCGAATATAAAATAAACATATTTCTTTATTAACGTTGTTTTTTATTCAGTCTTTATTACATATATTTTTATATATTCATATATTCAATATCTATAACACACCACTCATACAACTAAGGATGTAAAAATATCGACAATAAGTAAATCGATTTCTCACGTTACAATTGTTCAAACTTTTTTTAATACTACAAAGGTGGGAACCAAGCATTGAGCCCGACTGATGGTAAGCGGCTTGGCGCATGTAAATACTCGAGGTATCACTAACCGTATTCACCGCAGGCACACAACAAGGTTATTTTTTGGAGGGTCCATAAGTTGGGCTGCCCCACATACAGGGTGTTAGGAGACCGCTCCCGAAAACGAAGACAGACGATAGCATTAATGACACCTTTGATGATGGCACGGGAAAAAAATCATATTTTTAAAACGTTTTATTAGCATTATTTACGCTCCATCATGTTAGTACAGCTAAATGAAACGATAGTTTCATAAAAAAACACATTACAAAAAAAATAACCAGCAATGAAACACAATTCATAAACAGCTGATGCTCGGAGCAACGAACACACCGTTTCTACTTGCTATTTAATTAAATCAAACAATCAATTTATTCTAGAATGTATTTTATTGTCTTTTTGATTTATAACTCTTCTAATATAACAAAAACATTTAAAAATATAATACCATATTCTTACCAAATTGAAGATTACTAATTAGATTCACAAGCAAATGAATACTGAATGGTACAGAACAACAATCCTACAACTTTTCAAAAACAACTTTTTTCTATTTTATAATAGTTATGAAAGCTATACATATATAAATCATAATAGTTAAAAATAAATATATTTCAAGATTTTTCTAGTTACAACGATGTAGTAATCACGCGTAGTGTTTGTAAAACATCAATTAATAATCGATCAATCGATAGTTTTAAGGACTATCGAATAATCGTTTGTTGAAACAAAACAATAAATTGTTGATATCCAATACATAATAAGGGGCTATTTTTGTGACCTCAATGAAAAGCGCGAACGTACTTTTTTAGCTTGCCAATTTACTAAAATACGCTAACTTCTGATACACGCTATTGCCTTTTCTTCGCGGTGACCTTTTATTGTTGTTTTTTAGAAAACAATCTATTTGTATCGACTGTCCAAAAAGCGATTTTTTACCAACACTACCTACGCACGTGCTATTTTTTTTATGCATACTAAAATATTTTAGCCAGTCATGAAGCAGATCGTTCATTAGAATCATAACTATATTACAATGGGTTAATTTCTTATGTTATGTGACCAAAGACAATCCGCCTAATAGTTTCAGGACTTTATTGGTTTTCGAATGTTCGTGATCAGCTCCTTGTGTTTCTTTCTGTGCAATGGAATATTGTCGATGTTGTGATTTTACCACACTATATGCACTATATTAACGGTTTTAACAGTTATTCGAAGATAAATTACAAACTATTTATATATACCAAATGGATTCACACAATAAGTATAGTATAGATATTAAGATTTTTCAAAATAACGGAAAAAATAATTCCGTGAGCTGGTTCGGTTAGTTTTAAACAAAAAAATACACTATTTTTCCATTGATAGAAAACTGTAAAATAATCATAAAAAAATATGGTGTAAACCCTCTTTGTAGTAACTTAATAAAATAAGTTTTTATCTGTACATATAATAAAATTGAAATATCTGTTTGTTATATCAAAATAACAGGTTTTTACTAAATGCATATGAAAGTATACACGATACCTATAACAAAAAGCCCATTTTTTTTTTCATTTTTGTGTCTGAATGTTTGTCTGTTTGTTCCGGGTAATCTCCGAAACGGTTGGACCGATTTAGACGGGATTTTCACCGGCAGATCGCTGATCTTATAAGGATTAGCTCAGGCTACTTTTATTTTATAAAAATATTAGGGTTTCGCACAGAAAATAAAAAAGCTTTTTAGTAGTCCACGCGAACGGAGCCGCGGGCACAGCTAGTAATAAATAAATGCTCAATAAACCGAATATTACAGTTAGAAAAGTGTTTTAAACTACTACTACGAAACTACTCCAGAAAATTAATATTAAAAAAAAAACAAAACAAAACTGTCGAACAAAGCAACAAAAAAGGACGCTATAAAATGCCTTTGCATTATAATAAAATTACAATAATAATAAATGTTACACAATTAAGAATTCAGTAAGAAAAAAACTCTAAGCGATGTAATTTTCTATAACAAAGTACATAGCTGCAAAGATATAGATACAATTTACACGGCGTACAATAAAACGTTATTGGAATACAACTTATTGTAAACTAAAAAACATTCACGTCGCATAACATTGTTAATGCCGATTCCTTTGCACATAATTGGAACACGTTCATCTCGTGGTTTAATAAAACATACCAAAGATTAAAATACTTCAATCGTTAACGACTGGTGACAATAATAATTAACAATATATTAATTTTTTTTTAAAGCAAAAATAAGAAAAAGTTACTAATTATGAAACAGGCGCGTATCCGAGGACTATCACAGGGGGTCATGACCACCGACTACTCATAATTTTCCATTATCGTTGTAATTTCCATTCCCTCTTCATTATTATAATATCTTTCATGTTAAATCCCTTAGAAAGTCCAGTTTATGACGTCCCTCGAAACTAAAACTCTAGAACCGCGCTTATTATGAATGCGAGTTATTTTAAAATAAACAATTTCAACTCAACATTTTCTTAAAATGAATTCAATGTTAGCCGTAACGTTAAGAACGTACAAAATTGTTCAAACCGGCTGCTACATAGAGAGATTATTAAAAAAATATTATTCGCAAAAATAAAAATCATTAAGCGTTAGTGTTACATTCGGAATGTTAATGTTGTTGATAGTATCGATAATTTCAATCAAATGATACTTCTGTAATAGACATCGATCTATGTTACATGTACCTATTTCATTGCTTACAATATTTATTATTAATAGTAAAAGAAAATATACAAAGTAATTACGCTTACAATAATACAAATTGAAAAATAAATAATATCTTTTAAACACGTAACAAAACAGATCTATTTGTATTAATTAAGACTTATGGTATATAACAATTTATTATTTTAAAAATATATAACAACATATAAGAAGGGCGGCCATTAACTACGTGAGCTGAAAATGGGGGAGTAGTCCGGCTAAATCTCACCAAATCTCATTTAAAGGTTTTAAAGGTACCTATGATATGGCAAAAAGCAAAATACATAAACATCAATATTTAAAAAAGTTTTAAATTGACCGTTGTACAAAAATAATACTTCGTCATTAGCAAAAAAAATATTATCATGATATCTTCAAAAATAATAATTCTGTAGTCCATGCGAGCAGAGCCGCGGGCACAGCTAGTATCAAATAAATTTAATTATTCTAAAGAGTAAGTCTCGTAAGAGAGTGGCTGTCCCACTACATCTTGCCAAAACGGAGGAGATTCAAATTTAAAAAAATACCTCACGTAAATAATGGGCGTCCCCTAACTAAACACATACCGTACAAAATAACCGACGTTAAACAACGCAAGACAGACAGATGTCTTATATTGTTATTTAACATAAAAAAGGTATAATAATAAATTCTTCAAGTACGGAACCATATAAATACCAACGTATTGGATGTTTCCCAAATTATTTTACTACAAATAATGATGACGAAGAAACAATTA
This sequence comes from Saturnia pavonia, assembly GCA_947532125.1. Taxonomy (NCBI): domain Eukaryota; kingdom Metazoa; phylum Arthropoda; class Insecta; order Lepidoptera; family Saturniidae; genus Saturnia; species Saturnia pavonia. Next base: position 15,576,353 of record OX383904.1, read on the forward strand.
TTAATCGATTCAACAATTTGAGTTAATAATATCTTTTCAATTCGTAATAAAGATAATATTATAAATGACCTCAAATATTTCCAAAGAGATTAACACATTGACTTAATGAAAAATATCATAAATTCTGTTTAGTTGTAATAATAATGATCGAATTAGTATTATTGATAGCTCAATACTAAATACTTTGTTTCTACACTCGCTTATCCCGTTCATTTACATCTTTCGAATGCTATTTCTATCTCTAACCAAATACTTATTTCCCTACTTTCTGCATCAGATATTTTATGTTAAATCATATTATAAAACGTTTCATAAAAAAGTCGACCTTGAAATTTTACTCTCGAGGCGGCCAAGCAAATTTCATTTCAAAATTAAATGAAGAGCCCAGTTGAGAAAGTCCCTACGTCCGCTTGAAGGCTTGTTACAATTTATGTAAATATTACACAAACAATGTAAATATAATGTCAACTGAGGTAACGAATTCACTGAGGTCTGAATTATTAATGTACATTATTTTTATACAATATACAAAAACATTATTTATTCTATGCACCGTTCAATTTACTTCTATAAGTCTGATGGAAATATTTTCAGTACATTTTTTGTCATCAAATAATTTTCCTAAAAACTTAGAAATTTCTGAAACTGGTTATTTTTGGATTAGAAGCGTAGATGTCTAGAAAAGTATTAAACAGTCAATGGTACATACGCGGTATTGAATAAAACGATTAACAATACTACATGTATATTATCCTCTAGAGCCCCTTATTGAAATAAACATATTGGGGCGGTTTACCCCCCGTGTTCTTCACTATCTCGTCGTACTTATCCTTCTCGAACCGTTTTATTGTGTCTATTGATAGTTTGCTGAAATTAATTAAATTTATTTTCCATTATATTGAGTTTTTCGATGAGAATTTTCGACCGTAAAATAGGAGAACGATTTTAAACGGACGATAAACTCAGCATCGTAACCACCACCTTTCCTTAGTGATTTTCGAATCCCCAAATTCTCACATGTCCCCAATGATTTAATTTTCCTGACAATTTCCCAAGAAAGAATTTATTGCCCAAAATTATAGAAAAAATACCCCCAATCTACCAACCATGGTAAAAGATTAAATTAACTAGGTATTTAATCGTAATGTCGACATTACTAGATAAATTATAAGTTCGAGACATGATAACATAGGTTTAACTTACCATCTCTGAGGGAAGATCGCACAAGCAGTCGGCACCATGAACGTGAGGCTGGGAAACATTTCAAAGTCTATTTATCTTCTACTTCATCAAAGTCTTAAACCCTACTGACAGATAACGCACCGCTTAAACTGACGGGTATAGAAACATGATATATTTACACAAAAGTATCTTGTATAACTTAGATGACCACTAAGAAAAGACGTTTGAAAATTGATTCCTTTTGAGTGTTTCCCTCCACGGAAATATTTAGTAAAAAGCGAAAGATTTATTCGTATTGAAGGGCAACCAGAGTTGCCAAAATTGATTCCCTAAAGTGGTTAAAAATAGGGGAAGGGCAACAAGGAAACACAAATATAACTATTTTTATAGTTTTACCGCTTACTCATTATTTCCACGACATGTTAGAGGGCCGGGGGGTCGGTAGGCCCCCAAACCCCCCACCGCCCGTAACTAGTTACCCACGCACCCAAATAATTTTGTACTTAATTCAGATAGTTTTTGAGATGTTGCCGATAAGAAATTCCAGCAGGGAAACGGTTTTATAAAATACGAAAACATCGAATTTGGCTTACGCCACAACAAATTTAATACTTGCTGCTAAATGTCAATTAGCCGTATGATATTACTCTTTAAACACTTTATAAGGGACCTGCTCTCAAATGCAGTTGGCGGGTTCTGCGACAGATTCTCAAGTAAAGTTTTCTTTAAGCAACTAAGACGGTAAACAAGCGTACGGCCCGTCTGATGGGAAGCTGTTACCGTAGCCTATGGAAGCTTGTAACACCAGACGTGTCAATGGTGTGTTGCCGACCTTAGACCAACCCTCCTTCTCCAAGGAACTCTGGAAACCCTACTCATCTTAGGAACACAACACAAGGTTATTTGGCTGCGATAATCTATGAGGTGGAGGTATTTCACCAGTTGGGCTGCCCCAAGCAGAGAGAAATCTCCAAAAAAATATCCTCTGTGCCCTAACTCTCTTAGCATGCTATGGGTAATTGGTCATATCACGAGGAGGAATGAAAATCATCTATTTAGAAGAATGTTAAATACGAAGATGATCGGATACAGGAGTGGAGGAAGACCGAAGAAGGAATGGATAGATTGTATAAAGAATGATATACGTATAAAAGTTGTTAATATTGAGATGATAGTTAATAAAGGAACTCTAGTTAAGTCGGATATGGGTAAGAAGAAGGATCAAAACTCACAACATGCCGACGATTGCTGTCTGTATGCCGATGTGGGCCCACTTGATCCTCTGCATCCAGGGCTTTGGCTCCAGCCTCTCCATGATCACCGGTAACAGGAGCATTCCCGGAGCACACATCACGATCCTAGACAACATTGTTCAATTAAAACTGCGTGTTTATAAAAATAACAACAAATTAATTAACCTTAATATTGTTTACCTAGACGTGACAACCTGTGATATTCCCTTAATCGGCGCTATTTGAGACTTGCCAATCACTTTTCCATCCTCGTCGCTAACGTCCAATCCTGGAATCAATAATCCACGATTCTTATCAGAACGTCGAACCTTCTCCTGCAATCTAGACCTAGACCATCTATCTAACCATCTATATAGTTGGCCGTGTTCAAAATCAAAATATACTTTATTCAATTTAGTATTAAAACACTACAATCGGTTTGGAAAAAATCCCAGTGACCGAGAAGAGCCCACAATACACTTGATTGGGTTTACCAATACTTTATTATTGTTTTTTTTTTTTTTAGGTAATAATGTTTAATGTATTAACAAAGAGGGAAACACTTCCAAACATGACTATTATACTCTTTCCTCAATAAAACTTGCTTAATATGATTCATGAACTTATTATACTGCAAATCGGTAATATACTTAGGAAGTTTATTGTAGAAGCTAACACCTTACCTAAAAAACTTTTGTTTGTATTACTAACACTAAAAGATGGGATATTATTTAACATCTACCTTTATAAATAAAAGAGAAATACCACTTTTCATGAGATCTCCGAAACTACAGGTCCGATTGACTTGAAATTTAGCATAGTTACTCCTTTCGCGATGTAGATGCTCACTAAGAACATATTTTTGAAAATTCAACCTCTAAGAGTGTAAAATAGGGATTGAAAGGTTGTATGGGATGGGTGAAAAAACATTGTCTTTTGACTTGAAATTTTGTACCTAGACTCTTAACAACACTGATACATATCAGCATTTAACAAAATTCATCAGTATAGGGGTTACAAAAGTGGGTTGTAAGTTTGTTTAGTGAAAAGCATATAACTCAAAAACGGCTTTCCCGATTCTTATAAAATATTGTACACTGGTCATGATATAAGAATATATTAAAAAAAATCAGATTTTGTTATCTGATTTTGATGAAATTTCATACACGGGAAGTGTGTCATAATTTATAGGCTATAAAAATTGTCAATAACACATTTAGAAATAATCAAAAATATATTTTTATTAATTTGATTTAAAATCACGAGGAAAATTGTACACAGGAAGTATATGACATTCCTAAAATAATAGACTAAATGAATTGTCAATTAAATGCGTAAAATTAAATTACGTTATGATAAAAGTACTGCGTAATAAACGCGTGCGAAGCCGCGGGCACACCACTAGTTCTATATACAAATAAATATTATTCAAAACAAAAATTAACAGAAGCTTGAAAGGAATGCGCTTAAGTAAATCATTAATCATTGAATCAAATAAAATAATACATAAAAAAATTATGTTCTAGATATTATAGGGCAAGATAGAAAAGATACATACATACCTAAAATTATCTCATTTTGTCTCATGAGTGGAATGTTGACCCAGTTAGCGGCCGCCACAGCCACGAAAGGTACGAATCGCTAACAGCAAATAAAAAGACATACATACCTTCAATCATTTAAATTATTAAATCCTTTAAAAACAGGGAACTTAATGTTACTTGGGAGGCTACACGGTATACTATGGCATTCAAGGTTTAATTCAGAGATTGAGTTTTTTGTATCTAATGTGATTAGAATAATATCAGTCCATATCTTCGTATACTAAACAGTGACGCATAACCCTGGTCGCACGATCAAAATATTGTCTATAGTGAAGTATTATAAATCATCAGTGATTTCTTTAAATTATACGCGGGTGAAACCGCATGACACAGCTAGTGTACTGATAAATATAATCAATTTTATTTAAAATTTGTTAGTAATACAATTTCTCATGAAATATTATCATTCGGCATACTATGCAATTCCAGTTTTTATGACTTCCTGTTATATTTTTCTTCGATGTTACAACTTGTACTTGTACATGTATTATAAGAAATAAGTGAATCATATTCGAATTTTATTAGAAAAGTAACTCTTAACACGTAAAATGTTGTTAAAATACAACAAAGTAATGTATTAATTTTGGGTTGAATGTTTGCTTACAATCTCATACATTGTTGAGTGAAAAAGAATAGTGATAGAATTAACGTGTTACCATATTAGACAACAATGTCATTTCACATCAGGTAAGATTGTGGCCAAAGAATTAAAAAACACACACATAGATACGCTGACAAGTCTCTGATGACTTATTGTTCAACACGAGGGTGGTAGCTAGCCACGTTAGAATCATCTATCGACCACTTCGAGGCCTAAAAAAAAACGCTTTATACTTACAGCAAAAATAGGGTTTGTGGCTCGCTTCTGAACCCCGTATTTGAAGATCAAAGCCGTTGTCATCGCAGCGGAGGTAGCTGATAAATACGCGACTCCCATCTGAGTGGTTGTCAGCGGAGAATTCGCATTCCTGTTCGTATAATTCACCAGCGCGTTAAACGACTGATTCACCCATTGCCAGAATACCACCGCTGTTGCTGTTCTGCAAGAATACGATAGAAATGACAGCATTACCTTATTGGAGTAAAAAATCTTTGGATGTGATGCGAGTAAAATTCTAATTAAGTGCAACATTTTATTTGCAACGTTTTTTTAAAGTAATGTTTCTAACGGAAAAACGGTACTGACACGATGTGCCAAGTTATAATCATAATACAGTTAGGGTTGTCCCGAATTTAGCCGGGCCGGCTGCCGGGGTGACGCGCTAGAATGCTCTAGCGGATCCGCGTCGCCTCATTAAAGCGGCGGATAGAATACCGTGGAGGTTTAGGAGTTGAGTAGGAATCTCACATAACCACTCGCTCCCCCGAGCGGGTGTGTAACCACGACGGGTGTCTCCACGTTTAAAAAAAAAGTTATTATCATAATGGGGTTAAACTACAAAGACATTTCCATTCGCTCACTAATAGATGGAGTTGTGCAGCTTTTCAAGAAGTAATGTGAAAACAAAACATAAATGTGAAACGACGGAAGTTTTTTCCACCGATAAAAGAGTTGAGATCTAACAGGTGCCAGTTTCCATAGTAATTCCTTTAATTATAGCTGTAGCTGCACGTTATTCAATTCAATTACAAAACAGTTTGTTACTTTCTTTGATATGGGACTTCTAACTTGGCAAGTCTTAATTGCTAGTATTAAATAAAATTGGATAATTATAATAAAAGTCATGCAAGGAGAAAACGGGTTCTTTTAACAACAAATATGACGAAAATATATAAGTAACAAATATTATTTCAGATAGTAGAAAAACTTATCTAAGTGTTAATTGATAATAAGATATAAATAAGTAAAAAACATGATTTTCAAATCAACCTACAGTTGTACAGATTTGTATTTAATGGACTACTTGACTCATATCAAATTTGGCGCAATAAATAAATATTTACTGTATGTAGTATTTGACTAAAGAAACCAATATTTATCGATTTCAGATATTAAAAGTGTAAGATGTCTACGTATTTTCAATTCTAATGTAACTTGACGTTTAAATTTAATAATATTGTGTATTACAAAATCAATCCCGGCCATAGGTAGTCAACATAAAAAGTTGTAAATGCCTGTCAATCGCTGATTTAAAACACGCTTCGCACAAGTGTCACAATTTTAGGGAATTAGGAAAGGTGTTGTCGCAGCCTGTTTTTTACTTTTAGTAAATTTAATTCAATTCGTTAAAATACAATTATAACATCAAATAAATATAAAATCAAAACAATAAAAAACATCTACAACATAGAAGATATCAGTATTAACGCTTAGGTATTTAGTGGCATGAAACCAAATTCATGAAGATATGAAATAAATTTATTTATATAAAAATTAAAGGACAAATCTCACGCGAGTGAAAAGGTCTAGTCAAAATTTAAAAACGATTTTAAAGACATTTGGAAGCCCACATTTATAAATGGCTCTGTTTGTACATATCTACATAGTATACAAATTTGTTTAATGAAGTTTATTTGACACAAATCCACCTTTGATAAATATCAAAACCGTACCCGTACTTTAGTCAAAGTTTGTTGAAATATATATATATATATATCAATGAACAGTGAACCCAGTTTAAAACCACGATGAGCTGAATAGGAATTAATCAAAAATATAACATGTTACGAAATTCCATTTAATGATATGTAATCAGATTTTTTTTTTCTTTTTCTTTTTTTAAGGCCTTGAACCCTTGGGGTTATGTCGGCCTAGTGAATAAACTAGCTTTAATTAAAATAACAAACAATGAAGTTGTATACCGAAAAGGCATCAGAACTACCTGGTTTAGATAATATAGCATGAAAGGCACCCTGATCCCACATATTGAGACCAAGGAGCCCCACCAGACTTTCTCTCTCTGTTTTGTTCCGGACACATTCCATGAAAACGTGATACATATCTTGAACTTTATCGCAGTTTTCACAATTAGGCGAAGAACGTTTATTCATCAGATAAAAGAATTTATTCAGGGCCATGTGCCCGGAACGCAATCTATGGGCGATAACAATATGGTTCCTGGACATTCTCACGTTAGTGGATGTAATCAGATGGTTTATGGATTAGAGATACTGCAAAAAAACTACATTTGAATAATAAATACCAAAATTTTTCATTAATGGAATTTTTATTTGGTCTTTATATACAAAAACTGTAGACACTATAGTCTACACCGAATCTGATTTCAAAAAACTTTTAGACATAGACCATGATCCATACTAGGATATAGGATACTTTGTATCCTGGAGTAGGTTCCTGTGGAGAAACCTAACGTTTCTTGAACCTTCTATAGTTTGTTTAGTCATCCGTTACGTTGCCAGGGAGTATATTAGGTTTTGCTTTTTTCTCCTAAAGGGCAAAATAGAGAAGGAAAGTTTGCAAATAGTCGAACTTAAACTTGGCTCTAAAGAAAAAGAGTATTAATCATTGAACAAAATTATTGAAATACGTATTTACAATGCGTTATTCAGAATTCTATTTCTAAGAAAATATTTAAAAGAGATACAAAAATTAGCACCTATGGAAAAATAGGTATCCTATTTTAAAGATATTTTCGCTTTATATTATAATCTAAGCATAAAAGTTCTTTAAAATATATTTCTACCCGTGAGAAGCCGAGGCGAGCAGATAGTTGTCAATAAATGACGATAAAAAAACTCTTATTAAAAATGAACGTAACTATTAATTGACTTAATAAATTAACATAAATAACCGTTTTATTCGATGCCTCTAAAACCCCTTACAATCTATTTTAAACAGTCGTAATAATTTAATTTATAAATTTAAATTGTCTTAATTATCTTCATTTTACATCGCAAATACTAATGCTCACAACAATGGCGCAATTCTTGGCACTAAACAAACCTTATCGTAAACCACTCATTAAACCGGCACGATTTTAATGTTCAAATAAAATAGTATTATTCTATCATTTTTCTTTTCCATGGCTTCTTTACGTACATATTTATTTAACTTAATATGAATTTACTTCAGTATTCTTTCCTTTTCTATTAACTTCTCTCAATTAATTCAATAGAAAGAAACTCTTCTCTCATCTGGATTTTACATTACTACAATAAAGATAATATGTTGATGTGATTGACTTAAAGGACTTACCGGTACCACTGTAACATTGCGCCGGTGACGAGACAACCGCCAGGCATCTGGAAGGACATCCTGCCGAATACATTCTGCAGTTCCCCACTGTCAGGGTGGAATGCAGATTCATACAGTTGTTTGGCTCTTATCACTTGTTCTAACTTCGTATCACTGGGCTCTTGACCAGCTCTACAAATGTATATTTAATGCTATAGAAATGTACTCATACAAAAGACTAATTTAATATAAAATCAAATTAACTATAATCAATTTACAAGCCACCAAACTATTACATTTTTTAACAAAAAGAAAACCTTCAATTATTCTGAGGATTTCCCTGGTGTATCTTTAAAGTCGAAAGTCCAATGACAATGAAATTAAAATGAGACCACCCTTGAGGTATCCCCTTTCCAATGAAAAATGAATCATCTAAATCGGTTCATAAACAAAGAAGTTATGGCTGAACATAAATAAAAAAATATATATGTATAATTGGAATTAAGAACCTCCTCATTTTGTTAAAGCTGGTTAAAAATAACACAAGTTCGAAAAATATTCCTGGCAATGGATAAAACCAAATAAAATAATAGTTATAGAAGCTTTTAACTACTTAAGGCACACTTTGACATCAACTATCTTAGTGACTAAGGTTGAGGACAAACCAAAAAGAGACACTGTGTCTGATTTATCACCATGTGCATAGAGATTGTGATGTAGTCAGGTAAAGATTCCCATCACCTCCCTCGATTACTGGATATACACCAGCTGATCTCAGAATGTGACATACCTAAACATGCCACTATAGCGGTTGTTACGTCTGGTGTATGGTGATCAAATGTCAGTTAGACACCCTAACAACCACCCAGAAGTTGGAGTAGTAACCTAATATTGATTGTCCTCAAAATTGCAATTCTTCTTGAGTTACAACTTACAGTCCTAATTGAACTATAATAAATATTGGTATGGAATTCACCAATGAGCCTGACCTTCTTAGCTTGTTAGCAATTGGGTCACATTGTCCACTAGCACTGGATAAAATAAAGGTGAAACACCATAAAATATATAAAAAAAACATATACTGTTCTCACTTGTATTTCAAATATAATTCCTTCGCTTCATAAAGTTCTCTTTCTGAAACAAGTGATAAGAGAGGATTGGAGATAAAAGCAAAATGTCTAAATCTGCCATAGAATGTGCTCTGGTCCCATAAGGGCTGAGTGATATCTATCCTTTGTTTGGAGTTCATGATCTGTAACAAAAAAAAACAATTGTTTTCTTACCCATACCTGTAATAATTTAACATATTAACTGTTTATTACTATCTTTATTTAATGTATGTTACTAGAAGGGAACAAATGTAAAAATATTTATTGCATATATTTATACAAAAATTATAACTGAAGATATTGGAAAATAAAAAAGGTTCAATATTCAGAGTACGCATAAAAATAGCTATTTGCTTTTTTTTATAAACTATTATAACAAGGTAAATTTTGTGCATATGTTTGTAGGATGTAATCCTTCCAACTAAACATTTGATTCTGGAAATTCGAAATATAGGCTAATTTTTAATTTTAAAAACAAGTATGAAGTCACAGACTGTCACTAGTTACTAATGATACATAAAATAAGAGTTTATGTGTATTTATTATTGTAGTCTTGCATACCCTTAACCATAATTAAACTTTAATTACTTATTAAAAACTAAAAATATGAAATATAACTCATTTTTGGTAAATCTAGGAAATATATTAATGGTAACATAGATATGATGTAAATTTAAAGGTCACCTGTTCACAACGGAAGAAGTAAATAACAGTAATGGTGGAAAAGCTAACTGACTAACATGTACGTTTGTCAAATGCATATTAGTCAATTAGCCTTTACACTGTAAATAACACATTGAGTTTATTTTAGTATTCAATTTTGTTTCATTATGGAATATTATAATGAGAACTGACATAGATTAATGTTTAATCTCCGCTGCGCTCCTCGAGACCAGTCCTTGATATATGGGAAATTGAATATAAAGGCCAGTGATGGAACACAATTATTCAGTAGTTTTTTAAATTATTTTTTAGTACATTCATATATGCACATCATTAGAACATACAGAGAAAGAATACTAACGTTATATTAATTTTTAATATAATGTAAAAATCATATTTAAATTAAAAATCACTATAATACTTGCTTATATTATTATTTCCTTACTGTCAAAAATAATGTAGTAAGTAGATGTCACAATTAGTACATAATAAATGTATTATAAAAGAGAGTAAAAAACATTTAATATTTTATTGCCTTCAAAACAAAATTTGTAAATAAGGATGCGTTAAAAGCTAATAATTTGCTATTTTAATGAGCATTAATGCGTGAATTGATTATATAAGCCACACAGAATATATTTATAAAAATACATATATACTTTATTTAAAAAAATACTTACTGTTAGTATACTCTTATCTCAATTTGAATAAAATAATAAATTTCAATGGATATGTATATTTTATAATCTACTGTGTACATAAATTGCAACGTAAGTACTACCCTCTAGTACCCTCACTCAAGTAATCAAATTTGTGTCAAATTTACATTTAGCACAGAATAGTGTTGTAAATATCGATTGAAATGTCGATTAAGCGATAGTCATAAGCACCATCAATTAATTGATTGTTAAAATAAAACATTCAATTATTGTTTTCCAATCAATCATACGGGGTTTTTTGTGATTACAAGGAAGATTTGCGTGAATGAGCTTTTTTTTAGCTCATTAAGTTAGTAAAGTACGAGAACCTTCGGAACACGTGATGTTCTAGTGTTCTGAAGTCAAAAGGAACCCCTATAGTTTCGGTATGTCCGTGTGTCTCTCCGCGGCGTAGCTCAGAGATTCATAATACTAGAAAGCTGTAATTTTGTATGGGTACACACATTAATCACGCCGACAAAGTGGTAAAATAAATTCTTGAAAAAAAAGGTTTGGTAACCTCCCCTACACGTAAAGAGGGAATGATATTTTTCTCGTGTATACCATCGTGTGGGATGTTGATGGATAGGTCGTTCAAAGATATTGTGGATCTATGAAATCTATGAAGTTCTGTAACACAACCAAAATAACTCCTGGACTGTAAGAGTAAGTGGTAGAAAAAGATACTAGACTAATATTTAAAACTCTGTGATATAGAAATACAAAAGTGAAGAAGAAGAACATTTCTTTAGCAGTCGCAATTTGATATTGAATTTGTGGCCCAGAGGTCCTTTTTTCCTTTTTTCGATGTAACTATACAGGGCCCAGAAGCCTCAGACGGCTTTTACAGTTTCACCGGGCTTGCGGCAATCTTACAATATCTCATTACTTTTACTCATTATTTTATCTAATTACTCGAAATCTGGAAAACCGCACACTATTGGAGAACAGTTAATTTTACCTGCTGTTGAAGAGGTTTTAAAAACTGTTCTGTATAAATCTCTATTTGATATACTCAAAAGAATTCCTTTCAGTAACAACACTGTACAAAAACGTATTGATGAAATGAGCTCTGATCTTGAAAGTTTCGTGTGTAAATCTGTGTCTTGTTATCTGCAAACAACTCATTTTTCTATTCAACTGGACGAAACAACTTTAACTGGACACTAAAGGTGAATCAATATTTAATGTCCTGATTGAGTTATTTAAGGAAAAATTAATCCAAATGGATTCAACAGATGGAGCTCCTGCCATGGTCGGGCGTTATCGTGGGTTTATAAACCATCTTAAAAAAATTATATCAGAAGTAACTGCAATTCACTGTGTCATCCACCGATAACACTTAGTAGCGAAAAATTTGAGTGATAGATTGCACAAATCACTTCAATTTGTGATTAATGCTGTTAACGAAATAAGAAACAATGCGTTGAATATGCGTTTATTTGCACAATTGTGCGGTGAAAATGATGAAGACTTACATACTTAGAAGAACGCTGGTTGTCGAAAGGTGCATGTTTAACATGATTTTACTCACTTTTTGAATCAGTTTTAGAGTTTCTGGAAAATAAAGATCCAGATTTAAAAGAAATTTGAAAGCAGTCATCGCGAATTTCACAGATTTGTCCAAAAAATTTAATGACATTATCTTACAATTACAAGAGGACATCCTAAATTTAATACAAAAAAAGGGAATAATTTCAGCTTTTCTTGGAAAATATAAATTTATGAAGCAAAATATTAGTCGGCGTGAATTTTCCCAGTTTTTAAATTTCTCACTGGTAAAATGCCTTGAGGATATTCAGAAATACGTTCAACATTTAATTGCCGTGCATGATGACTTCAAAATCAGATTTGAAGATATTCCGACGATGGAGATACCACCATGGATCATAAATACATTTGATAAAACGGAAGTGGAGAATGTGATATTACAATTACAATTTTTTAAATAAACGTACTTGTATGGCTTTCCATTTGCTATATTTTCTGTTTGAAAAAAAGGTGGAAAAAAGTTGCAAAACATCTCATTTTGTGGAAAAGAAAATATGAATATGGCGAAAATTCAGAAATTCGACCTACCAACTATGGCAATATCATTAAATATGGCGGCCGTCACTAAAACAGCCGATATGACGATTCAAAAGAATTCACAGATTTTAGTAAATGTGGAAGAAGCTTTAGCCGACTTAATTGTTGTTTCTTATAGCACCGAAAACCAAAAGTTTCAAGGTGTTCTTCTGGACTCAAAAAAAGGGTAGGTACCGTAATTGCAGTTGTATTTTTATTGATTATCGATAGGAACTCCTTTAAATTACGTTTAAATGGTTATATTTTTCAGTAACTTACCTTTTGGTGTATACAGTCTACATCCAGCCTTTTCCGATCAGTCTGAATCCACCGAGACACCTGATAATTTACATTCCGTAAGTCAGAGATTTCTCTATCAAGAACCTCAATATGAAGGCGGAAACACTTATAAATCTAAAAAACCTGTTTCAAAAAGCAAGCCACAATCTAAGCAGAAAATGACGATAAGATTACGACCCAGGAAGGTTTTGTGTTCCAACTGTCAAGGTATTTGCAATGAGAACAATGAAAATGTAGAACTTTCCAAGAAACGTAAGTTGGTAGATTACCACAACGCCAATGAAATCTCAGAGTCATCCGCTGATAAAAAATATGTGACGAACAGTATGCTCATTCCTAAACTTTCTAGATTGCAACCAGGTGAGATTACTAGTGCTTTAAAAGGCACATCAAAAGTTTCTAACAAGGCTAGTGAAAGACAAATGAAAAGTGTAAAAATTAGTGATAGTGCACCAAATACGCAAGAACTCGCTTTTGTGAGTGTATCAGATGTGGAATCAGACAATATGAAAGATGAAAATGATGTGTCATTTAGTTCAATGTTTTCAAGTGCACGGACATTGAAAATATGCTTTGGTGAAGGTGAGGGTACAGTTGTTAAAATACCACCACTAACTGGCGACTATAATGAAGACTCTGGAGTGTCATGTGATATGTCTAAACCAGATTCAAAGGCTGCAAAAAAGGCTTTGAAAAAAGCGAAAAAGGAGGCCAGAAAAAACAGCACAGCAAAAGAAGGTCAATCTCCGAAATATGTAGGAGCATTGTCCCCACGTAATAATGTTGCAAATAGTCCATCAAGACTTGATCAATTAGAGAAGAAACATAGACACAGAGTCAAACATAAAAAGAAAAATAAATTGCAGAAAAAGAGAGATGAAAACTCAAGCAAATGTGTTGATAATGTACCAATAGATTATTTTAGTGATATTAAAGAACATTGTATAAAACAAAAATTGTCAATTAACTTGAGGAGATTAAGTAGCAATTCTCATGAGAAGCGGAGTGATAATGAAATTATAGAGAGTGGGTCTGATGATTGTGATGCGGAAACAGTACCAAATTTTCCTGAACATGGAACAGATGTTGGAAGTGGCAGGTTACTTAGAGTCTCACCAGGGGATATAGTTTGGGGGAAGGTTGTGGGTTTCCCTTGGTGGCCAGGTAGGGTTCTTAGAGTCACATCAACATCTAGAGCACATGTTGCGTGGTATGCTTCAACAACATCTTCACTGATGTCATGTGATAGCCTAAGTCCATTTTTAGAAGACTTTAAGGTAAGTTATAGATTTTTGCACCTATTTTTTTATTGTATACAAACTAAATAATAAAATACTCTAACATTTTAGGTATAAAATTGATTACATTCATCCACAAGTTTTCTATAAAACATACAAAAAAATTAAGTACAAATCAATAATTGTACATCTTCTCCTTGCTCATAACCCATGCTAAATAGAGTCGGCACATGTTTTTCTCTTCCTCTCTCCTCTGTTAGCTAACACAAGCCATCCAACCTTTACTCTTCCTGTAAAATAATAACTGTATTAATTTGTTAAAAATCATATATGACGTAGGACAGATAATTTTAATAAAATATAAAGATATAGAATTAAACCAACAAATTTTAAATAGTATATCTAAAATATTCACTTCTGAAAACATTACGAGTTATTTAAAATTGAATATAATGTGCTAGAAGTTGTGGATAAAAGCTAGTAAGAAAGGCTTTTTTAACTAAACCAGTAAATTCATTTATTGATTAACTAGATGTGCCCGCGACTCCGCCCGCGTAGTTTATATTGAAAATAAAAGTAGTCTACGCCTTATAATATCTTCTATCTGCCAGCGAAAGTCACATCAAAATCGGTCCAACCGTTTCAGAGATTAGCTGGAACAAACAAACAGACAGACGGACGACAAAGAAAATGGTTTTTTATTATAAGTACCGTATATACTCGTACTTCTATATGCATTTAATAAAAAGCTGTTGTTTTGACATTACAAACAGACACTTCAATTTTATTAAGGACTAAAGTATCTAAGGTGTAAAGTAATTGAAGTGAAACTTCTTATGCGACTTCCAAGCGTTAAACGTTTAACGCACATTATCGGTCTCTCCTCTTTGTGTGAGCCAGAGCGAGAGAGCAATATATTATCGGTCTCTCCTCTTTGTGTGAGCCAGAGCGAGAGAGTAAATGTTGGTGTGTATGTTGTATGTATGTAATGTATGTATTGCACATTGTTTAAATAAAATAGAAAATGTCTTTGAAAATGAAGTTTCACTTCTATCATGTGTGAATCGCACACACACCTTTTTTTTATCAAAATCTATCCAGTAGTTTTTCTGATGGGCAAAATGGTAAACATCAATCATTTTATTAATATAGATATTTCATTTGTAATTAGGGCAGATTCACCAACATTATTGCTATTTAATACAAGCTGCCTTCCTTTGAAAAATTAATTTTATTACTATTATTTCAGACAAGATTTAACAAGAAAAAAAAAGGACCATACAAGGAGGCTGTGAAACAAGCGACAATTGAGGCGAAACAGAATGAATCTCATGTTACAGATCCATTGGCTAGCCCGACACACTTGGCTAAGGTTTCACCTAGATCGATGGATGTGTTCTCATAAAGTAAGACGTCCGAATTTTATTCAAATTCATGTGATATTTTTAATAACTCAATGTTTGCATAAAATTGCAGGCAATGTGATGTGAAAAGTAGTTTTAATGGCCTGGTTTTATGTCTTTATGTTAATTAAGTGATGTGTACCATTCCTTATGATATTTCATTAACTTCATATAGGGTTGATCTGGGAAGTTGAGTCCTAGTTGTAGTTAATATTTTAACAAATGACTGCCTTTCACTTAATGTTTTAGTAAGTTCATCACTACTTCATCAAGCAAATCTGTCACTAAGACTTTTATAAGTGTTTCTGGCTGATACACTTGAGAGTCAGTTCCTCTAAGCTTAGCCTTATAGCATGTTATCATCTTTGTTCACAATGTCACTTAACATCAGGTGAGATTGTGGTTAAATGCTAAACCTTTAAAGGGTAAAAAACACACTGCTTTGTCAATCTCATACCAAAAAAAATGTGCTTGACAAAATATATCCTTAAAGGCCTATTTAAAACTCACTGTGAAATTGATTGCTTCATAATTTAGATGGCTAAAGTCTTAAAAAGAGAGAAGACATTTTAGGGTATATTTCAATAATGAACAATATTTATTATTGAAAAAAAAAAAGGAAACAGACATGAGATTGAGAAAGGAAGAGGCCAGAACATAATAAATGCTCAAAAGATTGTCATTTAACTATTTCCAATGTGGCATATTAGTAATAATAAAAATAACACTTTATAGACCCTGTAAAATCATTTGGAAACATAATTTTTAGGTGTTTTTAAAACAGTGACCTTTGATTATATACACGTCTAGAATCCTAGTCCGGCATGTCAGTATAATACTTTTCAAACTATTTAAATATAAATAGTATACTCCGAACAGCTGTCTGTACATTTATCGCGCCATAGGGTATAAACGCATTTTTGCTCTCGCAATTTTAATTAAAAATGGCGTTTTGTGTAATTAAACTTTGTAAAATCTACTTGTATAAAAAACTTTGTAAAAAAAATAAGCATAAGAAGATTACATTCCATGAGTAAGTATTGTGATACCATATATATACTTAAATAAATTTTTTTATACAAATATAATTATTTCATAAAAGTGAAGACGTCATTTCTTGTCAGTGTTGCTGGTATAATTGCATTAGAATTCCCACTAAAGATCGTTAAAATTATTACAATATAATATAATAATTATCATGTGCAATATAAATACTATTCAACCATACATACTGTATAGGTTGAAATTACATGGATAAATTTAGTTTTTGTAGTTGGCTAATTTGGTAGGGGATAATAGTAACTCCACACTGTCTTATCGTAAAACCATTGAGTTTCTGCTCGTTAGTTTCGTCTCGATGAGTTAGTTGGTTAGCAGTACCATATGATGGAGCCAGGAACTGGTCACAGGAACTCCTCAATGCCTTAATGCGAGAACATTGAGTTTGTACTTATTAGGTTTGTCTCGATCAGCAGTTGGTTTGCAGAATTTGATCAGAGTCTCACGATGGAGCCAGGAGATGGTCACAGGATCTCCTCAATGCCTTAACGCACAACCATTGAGTTTGTACAAGCTAGGTTCATCTCAATGAGTAGTTGGCTGATATTAGCTGAATGGAAACATATTTTTTGGAAATCTATATCAGGCTTAATATTAATATTGTAGGATTTCCCACAGATCGAGTACTTGCTAATAGTTGAATAGAAATAGTAAAGCGAAGTAGAAATGAAACTTGGTGGAAGCCAAACTTTAAATCGCATATTTGTTCAACTTGTTTCTGTAAAAATGATAAATATATAACAAAGAGAGGACGACAGAAAATAAAAATAGGGACAATGCCTACTAAGTTATTATAAATTTCAACACATAACATAATCTCTATTTCGATGTGATCTGATCAAGCTTCTTGCTGGTTCTTTTCAAAGACGGGGATGTTTTACAAACTAGTGTTTGTAAGGTTTATAAGTGTCTTCATAGGGTCTGAATTTAATATTTTTTATTTTGAATAGAGATTTTTAAACTGTCTACTGTAGTTTTTAAAAATAATGTGATTGTCGTTATCGTGTTTTCAAATAATTTTATAGTTTAAGAAGAAATCCTTGGCCCTATATTGTTATTTTTTATGTTAGCCAGTTTTAATCTGAATATACACTGGCCGATCCCGAAACGCAACAAACCAAAATAAAATCACTGTCAGTTTATTACCATGTGTATGGTAGTCGCGATCCCTACTACCCCACTTAATTACTGGATATACGTCGGCTGATCCCGGAACTCGACATACAAGGTGTATATCCAGCTAAGCAAGCGTATAATGGTCGCGATCCACTGACACAATCATATCACCCAGCACATTGTTCTTACATATCTTAAATTATTTAATATTTTTTTAATTCAAAATATACACTGTTCGTCCTGCATATCAATGATTTGTTAGATGTCTCTAACATGCATTGCTATGCGGATGACAGTACAAGTGATGCCGTATACTCGGGCCGTGTTTACATACCTCGCACACTTGTGGAGCAAAACCGGACCGAACTTGTGTCTGAGGTCGAAAAGTCTCTGGAAAGGGCCTCTGATTGGGGAAAGGCAAACCTCGTCCAGTTTAATTCCTCAAAAACACGTTTGTGTGTTTTCCACGAAAAAAACCCCATTTGTTATAGCACCTAAGTTCCAGGGCACTACTTTGAAGATCTCTAACAATATCGGGATCCTTGGTGTCGATATATTCAGTGAAGTGCAATTCCGGAGTCATTTGGAGAGCAGGGCTGCTAAAATGCAAGGGATTTTTAATCGGTCCAAATAGTACTTTACTTCAAGGCAACGGCTTGTACTATATAAATCGCAAGTACGACCTTACATGGAGTACTGCTCACACTTATGGGCCGGTGCTCCTGCCTACCAGCTTTCTCCTCTTGACTCCGTGCAAAGGCACGCTGTTCGCATTGTCGACGATCCTGAGCTAACATTCGGTCTAGATACCTTACAAATTCGCAGAGATTTCGGGTCTCTTTGTGTCTTTTACCGCATGTACAATGGTGAATGCTCTGAGGAACTTTTTGATATGGTGAGGGCACCATCACCGTTCCAAACTCGCATCTTCCGCCGTTGGCTGGTTCTCTAGAACCTTCCTGTCACGTACGCTAGGGTTGTGGAATGGGTTGCCCAGCTCGATTTTCCCCCAGGGCTATGAAACGGGGCTCTTCAAAAAGGGATTGAAATACAGTCTCCAAGGTCAGCAACATGGCTGTAATTCCCCTGGTGTTGCAGTTGTCCATAGGCGACGGTAACCATTTACCATCAGGTGGGCCGTCTGCCTGTTTGCGCCAGATGGCAAAAAATAATAATTAATGTTTCAGTCGAAAACATACGTATCATTAAGCTACACACTACGATGTACCAGAGACCTCTAAGATGTGTTTTCACAATTAGACCGAAGTGTGTATTGGGATAGACCTATGTAGTATTTTAAACCTGCGCAGGCGACTGGTGTAAAATCTATAATCAACTTTTATGAGTGACACTAGACCGTCGTGGTGGGCATAAAAAAAGTCAAAGCCCTAATTTTCAGCCTGTGGGAAAGACACAACGATGTTTCGTCTCGATAATCAAAACCGCGGACAACAGACGACAACTCAAAAGTGAAAACATTTGTTCGTCGCACGATAAAAAACGCTATTAAGAAATACATAGTTTCGTGTCGGTTATAATATCCCGCTAATCGCTAATGGTTTAATAGATAGTTTCAATAACTGTCCTTCTATAATCTTACTATTGACTGTCAGTTTCGCGATGTGGCTAAGGAGTCAGAGACATTCACAGAGTATGAGGGACGGCTGAATGCTAGCAGTGAGTACCACTAAAGGCATTCTCATAAGGCACGAAGCGAGCGCGATTAATTCACCGATATTGAATTTCAATACACGAATTATCATGCGGACGGGGTCGTGGGCACATCTAGTAGATAATAATATAAGGACCCTTCAAACTCAAAGCACAGTTTTCCTCACTTTTAAAGTAAAATAAATTAACTATATAAAAATAAAGATAACTTGGTAACCCCTTATACTGCAAAAAAACAGCTGACGGGGGTATACAACAATACTTTCACGCACACTAGGCTAGCAAAGTCTTGCCACAAATATGTCATCGGTCTCAAGGCGTTAAGCCAAGCTCTCAAGCGTACACTTACCCGTCATCAAATTAAGAAAGCTGTTAAATACTGGTGCGTCCGAGTTCAGAATATTTTGTTGACTTGCTAATATTTACTGATAGTTGTAGTTGGCCGACGCAGACTTGGAGACCAAATCTGACGATGTAGTGTTCCCATAAACGGTGAACTCCATATTTTTTGTCTGATTAAAGAAAAATCTTAATAATGTTAGTGTGACTGCAAACGGACCGACCTCTCCGTTGAAACACCTGCGGGGAAAAAAAAAGTACGAGATCGCCCAACAGCCCATTGGGCGCATTTGGTATATCAATTTAGCACTGTACTCGGGAAAGCAAGGCCTACAAGAATAAAATACATATAAATAAATAAATAAATAATTAAAAAGGCCCAAAAAACCATCTGCTAAAACTCGGAACACCCAGATATAAGGAAACACCAATTACTACATAGATATAGAGTACAAGACAGTACTACTACACAAAAAGCACTAGATAAAACTGCTAAATTTGGAAGCAATTGAAATAGATAAGAAAAAAAAATACATATATGTATTGATTAACATTTAGAATTATTACTGCTATTGTCTAGCATTTCAATTGACATTAATTAAAATATTTGTGTGCTGCTATTATTATTATTGACCAGTTTATTGACCACTACTATATATACAACGGTGTTATTGCACCCACCTTTTTTAATTTGATCAGCGTATATTTACACGCTTAATTTTATTTTTCACGTGCCTTGTCTTTCAATTTGCTGGGATTAAGGACAACAAAGAGAGCCAGAGGCCCTTCACCAAAAACGACACCCGTGAAAAAGGCTAAAGCACTTAGAACTCCACCGGAGACATCAGTAGTCACACCTAAGCAAACAGCTATAAGTCCCTCAAACTTACACAAGAGCATAGGCGAGCGGGAAAACCGAAGGCCGGACCGTCCCGACCTTAAGGATCAGCCTAAACCAAAGCCAGCCGCGTTAGTTTTTAGCCCGCCAGGTAGAATCACGCCGGCTGAATCCCAGTCGAAAAGAGCAGAGACGGCTCCACGATTTCACTCTGTTAAATTTGTTCGATAAACTCCACCGCGGCGCCAACACATCCGTGTAGTTTATCGTTGTTCTCAATTCCTATACTTGCTACAGCTTGCTAGATTGCATAAAGTTTTTTAGAGTCGTAGCGTGAAGATATAAAATGCAAAAATATTTTTTCTTTGACTAATAGTTCCATAGATAAGCGCGTTCAAGCAAAACAATATCTTAGGTTTTATATATTAGTATAGATTATACTATGACGTCGGTGATATTGCAAAACGGGCTATGTCACTGCGAACTGATTTTACAGGAGAGAGAAAGCTTCTTTTTTAACGATTTGCTAGGTGTGTGACATGCATATCGTGGTATTATATCGTTAGTAAAATTTATATATTTTTATGCAAAATCCTTAGGGGCTCTAATGTGAAAATAAGTAGAAATATAACATTTTAATAATACTGAGGCAGACTCTTTTGACATAGAACGTATTGCAATATCACCGACGATAATAAAGTTGATGAGGTTATTCATTTATTTTATCATTTACCACTGTCATTAGAAACGGAAGAAACAATACCTTGTTAAAAATTATAAGATTTAGAACATTTTCTTTATTCGAGCATCTGGGCCAATCAATAAAGCGTGAATATAAAATTGCTTATATTTTATAGATAAATGTAAGGATTATTTTCAATATAAACTTTATAATGTACATAAGTATGATGATACAATCGCTCTCAAGCGTCAAGGTCTCAAGTATTTAGACATGTGTATAATCAAAGACACTGTGACACGTGAATAGGATTTGATATGACATTGATTATTTTTTGATGTTGCATCGATATTCACTTCAACTGGACAACGCGGTGTTGCTACTTTAGCGATATTTATATTCCGATAATCTGTATATATATTTTTTTTATCAGTATTATTTTTTTTCGTGATTTTCCATTTGATACTTTCATAAATATTTATCCACATATTTTGTATATTTTTTTATAATATTATACTCATTGCAGTGAAATTGCGATTATAAAAGTAATCAATGCTTCTATAGCTCACATCGAAAAACCTAAAATTGATGTTTCCAAATTATCTATGAAATGCCTTTTTTTAATACATATTATTAGTAATATAAAAACAAGAAACTAATCACATCATCAAAGAAAATATGATTGCAAAGGATTTTAAAATTACTATCGCGATAATTTAATAAAGACACTGGAAGGACTGTTTATAAATTAGCATTTAGCAATATGTAGCTTTGTGTGCAATATGTATAGTGATTATTTATTATTCATGTGTATATTATTGTAAAAGTTCACTATTATAAAGTCCTAATGTCAAGTGAGTTTGTGTTGCTTGTATGGTAACAACTATCTGAATACATTTAGTTATATATTTACTGAATTAATCATCACATAAGCCATCACATATTTCACAAAAGTCAAACCAGTGACGGATTAAGTCCGCTGAAAGCCGGGGGCGCTGGCGGTCCCGGGTGGTGAAAGTAAATGATGCCCCCGGCACTGTTGCCAGATGACCGTTTCGCTTTCCTCTCTAACTTAACCTCAATTTTAAAGTAAAATATAAGTAGAACTCCCAAGTGGGCGTTTTAGTGCTACCTCTAGTGCTGAGAACAGATAAGTCAAGTTAAATAGGCATTGTCCACTCAGACTAGTAAATCTGATGACTTTTTTTTTAAGTGAAAGTTGTATTTTTTATATCATTACATAGTATAAAACAAAGTCGCTATAATCTGTCCGTCCCTATGTATGCGTATCTTTAAAACTACGTAACGGATTTTGAAGCGGTTTTTTGTAGTAGATAGAGTGATTCAAGAGGAAGGTTTATATGTATAATACATACATAATATTGTAGAGAAACATTGGTAAATTTAGAGGTTTCTAAGTGATGTCGTAAATAAACACATTTTTTGCGCTTACATTGCAAACGCTGGCTGAACCCCACGAGATAAATCAAAATAATGTACTACAGTATTGTAAACCATAAAAAGGTCAACAAAAAAGTACCAGATGGTATATGTCTATCTCTTAAGGATAACCCACAATAATCATTTTTAATCCTTTACATTTTACGGGGAAAAATTGCTTATTTACGAAGTGATTTTAAGCAATACAGCATTAATCCTTATCCAATTAAGTACCTCGAATACATTGTCCATTTAATATAGATTAATATAGCCCTTTACAGCATGTAATTTAAATGAATATTTCCGAAGATATTACAGATTTAAAATGCAGGGACATAGCGATGCGGCGCGGCGGTACGGTCCTATATACCATGGTCAATTATATGTCGCTCTTCGAGAGTAACCTCTAAACAAAACATGTTTGTATTGTCTAATAACAAAAAAGCTGTAAACGTTGTTTAAGGACATTCTGTAGTAGGTAGGTATATTTAGTATCAGCATTGCACCCGTGCGAAGCCGGGGCGGGTCGCTAGTATTGCATAAATGATAAGATAATCGCGTTCGTTCGGATTCGTAATCCCGAGGGGACTTCTGGAGATTGTAGGGTCTCTAGGACTAGAGGCCCGGAGTGGACCGCTCCGTCGTCATCTTCCTTAGTACGTCACTGGCAGACTCTTGTGTATTTAAATGGAATGCGGAGATAATATTACATTGTACTCATCATAGTGTACACACTACACAAGCTTTAAAATAAAACAGAAAATAATTTAATAAGTACCTAAATTATATTAGGAATAACTTTACAGATACTAAGCGAAAATGTAAACAGTTACAAATAATATATTTTTATCTGAAATACTGCAAGCATCTTTGTAAAAATCTTCAAGGTAAAAACTTACAGTTGTACAAATATTTTTTTACTAAGTACCGGTAAAAAGTATCCTTATCTGAAATGAGTATAGTGTAAATACAATTATATGTTTGTTTTTATTTGTTTTCATGAGCTTTTAATATACTTTTATAACGAATTTAATCAATTATGTTAAATCATTATATTATGTTTATACATATTGGGTTTTAAATTTTATAAATATTTTGTTAAAGATTTATCAAGCCATTCCTTTTGAAATCTCGCTATTGGCTTTGATGTTGTAATATGTATTTTGTACAATTTTTCAAGTTTACCAAACACTTAACAATGGTTTAACTTACGCCAATTAAACACTTATCAATATAAGTACGTTTTTCTTTAATTTATTAAACTGGACACATAGTAGCTGGTTTTCATTTAGCGAACATTACTATTAAAAAAAGGTTAGTTAATATTAAAATCAACAGCGAGATTTATTGTTATTTACTTTTTAAGATGTATTATGTAGAACGACATATTCAGTGGTCACGTTGTGAAGGTTTTAGGGATGATTCAAGTTACACCGGGCCGGGGCACGGACGGAATACGTTCAGACATCAATAGTATACTTTTGTATGCAGTAATTTATGTTAGACCGGGCCGGGTCCGTGCCCCGTCTGTGCTCCGGCCCCGTGTATATGAATCATCCTTTAAATGGATCGATGAGGTTGGAAAAGGTAATAAATGTTCTACATTTATTCCTGTGTTTGTTTTGTAACTCCAAAAATAATTCCATTTTAGTGATAAAATATCTATACTAAATATTATCTAACTGAACATTTTATAACCGGTAAAACTTGACCTTCTTTTTTTCTATGGCCTGTACAACTTGATCGTCTTCTTCTTTTTATGGCCGTTACAACTTGACCGCCTTCCGTTTTCTATATTTCTCAGATGGTAATCTTCTTCTCTGCCTTCGCCTATTCTCGTTATACGGGGTCGACTTTCCTAATCAAGAGGCGCCATTTGCTTCATTGCTCTGTATCTTCATTTGAAAGGCCGAGACGCTTCAATTCTTAATTGTATGGAAAACTTATATGGATTAATATTAACTTATGGAAAACCATTACTGACTTTCACAATAATGCTCATCTAAAAGACAGGTGAATGAGTTTTCTTTACAAATAAAATGGTATAAGTAAAACCTTTCCCTTTTTATTAATGAA
This sequence comes from Saturnia pavonia, assembly GCA_947532125.1. Taxonomy (NCBI): domain Eukaryota; kingdom Metazoa; phylum Arthropoda; class Insecta; order Lepidoptera; family Saturniidae; genus Saturnia; species Saturnia pavonia. The sequence continues at coordinate 15,601,202 of OX383904.1, forward strand.
CACCCATGAAAAATGTTTATGAGCCGCCTCTGATTATAATAATGAATTAGAAGAGGGGTGTTACGGAGCTCCGTAACCGTATCTAATATAATTATTTAGAAATATTTTAAACAATTTCGTATAGGAGCGGAGTCGAATAAAACAATGTCGAAAACCAACCATGAATTATTTTAAAGAATAATTGTCTAATATAAAAATAACATTGTTCACTTACAAATTTTCAAATAAACCCCACTTTACTTCTAAATACAACTATCTGAATAATGTAATATTAATAATTGAAATTATCGAATATCTGAAATAATTTCATATCCGTAATATCTGTGTTTATTAGTCATACATTCAGTCATAGTTACACTTGTAAAATACTCGTATATTATTATACTATGTTGTTTATACTACACTATTCAAAATACATTTTATTATAGGTTGTTATCATAGATTTAGTATAGTATAGATCGGCAATAGGTTAAATAAAATAAGCAAAAACGGAATACACTAGTGTGCGTATTCTTTTGTTGATTTTCTTTGTTATACGACTTACACCCAGTACACGTAACCAGAATTAAACACGTATACTAAACATTAAATTACACTTTTCAACCTTAAACGGAATACACTAGTATGCGTATTCTTTCGTTGATTTTCTTTGTTTTACGAGTTACATCCAGTACACGTAACCAGAATTAAACACGTATACTAAACATTAAATTACACTTTTCAACCTTAAACGGAATACACTAGTGTGCGTATTATTTTGTTGATTTTCTTTGTTATACGACTTACACCCAGTACACGTAACCAGAATTAAACACGTATACTAAACATTAAATTACACTTTTCAACCTTAAACGGAATACACTAGTGTGCGTATTCTTTCGTTGATTTTCTTTGTTTTACAAGTTACATCCAATACACGTAACCAGAATTAAACACGTATACTAAACATTAAATTACACTTTTCAACCTTAAACGGAACACACTAGTGTGCGTATTCTTTCGTTGATTTTCTTTGTTTTACGAGTTACATCCAATACACGTAACCAGAATTAAACACGTATACTAAACATTAAAATACACTTTTCAACCTTAAACGGAATACACTAGTCTGCGTATTCTTTCGTTGATTTTCTTTGTTTTACGAGTTACATCCAGTACACGTAACCACAATTAAACACGTATACTAAACATTAAATTACACTTTTCAACCTTAGATTGATCAAAAACAAGCGGGAGTTGTAAATAAGTGGTCTCATCACCCTATCTCGTTCTAACATCAGCGTATACTACTGTGCTCTTTCTCTTTCAAGTTTCCGATCTATACATATAAGATAATTAAATCTATGGCTGTTATGTATTCAACACAGGATGGTAGTAAGATAAGATTGGGGGTATATATATTAGAGAATTACATCCAAAGATTCATGATCTTTGTTTTTATAGAATATTATGTGGTGATTCATTGTTCTTATTGTTTTTAAATATGTGGTACCTAATATTAATGTAGTGGTTACTTATTACATACAGGAAATGTATTTTTTAAATATAAATTCTTCAGAAACAATGTCAGTCAACTTTTATTTCCAATACTCTGTAGTATTACCAACCAACCAACTGTATATACCAACAGGTATCTTATAAATTACTCCATAACACTTATGGTACTGAGTAATTGTGGTAAAATGTTACCGAAAAATGTGGATTACCAAATTGTGGTAATTCCGCGCTTACCATAAGAGACTAAAACAGCTAAACAATAAAAAATAATCTCTATTTACGTTTTTGTAAAACCAATCCCAACAAAAACATAAATGTGATACTAAAGGCCCAGGGTCCGTATAAACAACGTTCGGGGTAGTTGTTCTCACCGATAAAAGAGCTGAGATATAACGGGTGCCATGTTCCAAGCTGTTCTTTTAATTTTGACTGTAGTGGGAACGTGTTCGTTCTTTAATTCATTCACAAAACAAATTGTTATATTCTTTTATATGGAGTTTTTGTCTTGGCAAATTTTTCATTGCCAAGATATAATTGCGTTAATTTATTATTTATTAAGTCAATAAATATTTACGTTAGTTTTTAATTAAAGAAATCAATTATTATTTTTATTGTAATTTATTGACAGTTAAGACTTGCATAGTTAGAAATCCCATATCAAAGAAAGTAACAAAGTTTTATAATTGCAAAGCTTTAAAATAATTGGATAGATACATATACGCAGTGGCATTAGTATATGTGGCATATGTTGTCAGTTTGTGTGGCGTTTTTTATTCCCACGGAGTAAAATGACGTCATATGTTACTACTATATATTGTGTTTTTAAAATAGTGATGTCACCAATCGGATCTAACCCTAAAACCGTACAGTTTTAAAAAACTTTGCACCCTCCAAATGTGAAGGCAAATGAGAAAACAGAATCGCGTTTCTCGTGGGTCAACCGTAGCGATATTATTAATTTTTGAACTGAACACTTCTTTAGCACTGTTGTTATTTGAAACTCGAAAATACTACAGTAAACAGGACAATCATAATACATCTATAGGATTTAGCCTACGAGAGAATGAGATAGAATATATTTAAATTATGCACTGTTAATACAAGTCCTGATGATTTTCATGATTGTGATCATCGTCGGATTGGCCTAGTGGTGTCAGACGACCAGACTTCGTACGCAGTACACACGAGTGGCCGATAATTTGAATCTCACTGATTTAGGACATATAAAAGAATTTTTAAAGAATATTTTATTTTACTGAAGGTTTCACTTCCGATACGTTTGAACTGCTGCACACATAATATTTTGTAATATCTTCACCATATATACATTTTTAGTTTCCTGAAATATGTAGAGACTAGCTTTGCCCGCGGCTCCGCTCGTGTGGACTACAGAATGCTGTCGGGTGAGCGCTCATGCAAAAGTGCAGTCTCAAAAATGTTTCTTAGAAGATGGTATATCGTAGACTTTTTGTAGTTCTACAAATTATCTTGTACATTAATTTGATATATCTCTCATGGTTTACTCAGGGTAAGTCATTTAATCGCCCTAATAACGTCTTTTTTCCGAATTAATTCAACATTATCGTCAAGGTTAAGTTCGTATGTTACTCATGTAACAAAAAAAAACTAGCCAGATAACATGTCTATGAATTAATGGAAAACCATGTAAATAGTATTAGGGTTTTCACGTGAAAATAACATAAACGGACAGACAGACAGAGAGACGTTTAGTTTAGTAGTATCTTATATACTATACATATAATAAAATTGAAGTGTCTGTTTGTAATGTCAAAACGAGACATTTTTGCTAAATGCATATGAAAGTATACACGCTTCCTATAACGTAAAATAATTTTTAAAATTTGACTTGAAATGTGGGTTACGTGAACTTTTCTTCTTTGCACATTTGTTTATGTTTGCGTAATGCTTATTTGCGTGCTCAAACGTTGCGATAACACTGGTCGACCATTGTCATTATCAATAATAAAAACGAACAACGGATAATTGATATCAGAATAATTATGTCATCAATAATTTTTATTCGTTGATTAGGAATAATGCGTTACATTATTCGTTTATGTAATAATGACCACCTCTAAATTTAGAAACGTCACTTTTTTTATCCATTAAGGACTGGCTTAGTAAACAGAGCACCCAGCCAACAGCCATCAGCCATCTCGCAAGTTATTGAGGAATTAAGTGAAAAACTGTCATCTCTTTACATTTATTTGGGTAACAATCAACTCATTGTAAATAATTTTATGGTTCTTATCAATACAAAAAATCTAATCTCGATTTTCTAGATTGATATATCGTTTCAGTACTATATCGATTAACAAAATCGATTTATTAGCACTAATAATCAATTAATCGATTTCAGATTGTCATCTCTACTTTGAAGTTTGTGTTTCGACTGTTTATTCAAACGTTATATACCATATTTACAAAAAGACTTTGTTAAAGTTTCTAAATGCACAACAACAGAATACTATGAAACGAACTTACAGGTCTAAAAAAGATGTGGAAGGAGCTTTAGTTCACAAAGATATACTAAACTTAAACGATAAAAGTTCTGTTTTCGATGCCTTTTATATACAAAATTTGAAACAAACTAAACGAGAATTATCTTATGTTAGCTCGAATCAATATGTTGTGGCTTCGAAGAAAGTACGTAAAAGGAAATATACTAAAAGAATTGTAAAGAATGCTGACGTGGTAAGCAAAGATTCACCAGCGCCGTCCGCATATTTGACTCCTGATAAATCTATACGAGTCAATAAAGCTTTTGATCCTTTTGACGCTCTTCTGAATTCTTCACTAAATACCCAAGACGTAGGATCTAATAAAAATGATTCGTTTGAGAATGTGAAACCTAAACGGTAAATATGATACTTGAGATTTTTTAACACAGTTGCTAAAATGTATTTTTCCTATACACATAATACCCCAGTAATCCTAATTTACAATTTTGATTGTTAGTCTTTTATAAATACTATCATATTTAAATAGTTAATCTATTTGTAATAATATACTTATATTATTATTTAATTTTTATCTTTGTATATTATTATATTTTTATGTAATATTTCAGAGAGCATAAATTATACACTAGGCAGAAAAAAAAGAATAAACCAAAAATAATTAATTATTCAAGCAGTGGTACAGGTATGTTATCTTTATTATTATGACACAAAATCATATCTTCATAATAATGAACTTATGTATTTAAAATAAACATATGTGACTTTCATAATAAATGACTTTCATTATAAAACTACTTATATTAAGTATTTACAAGTATGCACAAGTTGCATATTTTTTGCCTAAAAAGATTAAACTTAAAATATTAAATGCCAAATGAATGAATATGCATAGTTGTAGTCAATTTTGCAATAATTATCTCTTTCCACTTGAAAATAGCTTTTATATGTTACTTTACAAAATTATAATATAACTAGCTAACTCTTTCTGCTAGTTAATGACTTGACTACAGTTCCATTTATCAAATCCTAACATAGATATGAACCATTATCTCTTTAAAACAAATATATTATGTAAATTTGAGCTTAATCGGTCAAGTCATTTTTTTACATAATTTCAGTTTTAAGTTTACATTATTTCAGATTCGGAAAAAGAAAACTCAGAAGATCTTTCAAATGTATCTCACAATAAAACAGATATTAGGAAACATGAATTATTAATTGAAAAAGAAGCTAAAATAAGTGACCATCTTGCAGATGAATCTATCAACAACATATTCCTTAAAATACCCAGATTAAATAACATTAATCAAAATGATGTCAATGACTCTCTCAGGAAATTAAGTTTAACTAGAGTAACACTAACTGATAATATTCAATCATCTATTTTGCAACAATCCCCATTGTCCAGTACTCCATTTAAAGAGAAATATCGCAGTCAATCTATATATAAATTTTCACCCATACTTAAAAGTCATGACAGTACTTCCAATGTCAGTGCAATTACTGAAAAAAGCATTATTGATAATAACAGTGAAATTCTTTTTGAAGATAATAAAGAATCAGAACCAGAGTTACACAAAACTCCTATAAAACATTTATCTAATTATAGTGTAAATTTGAGAGAAACTAGTTTGTTACTGTTATCTAATATACAAGAAAATTCAAGATCACGTTTATTTAATTTAGATAAAGCCGAAAACAAAGAAAATCATAATTTATTAAAGAACATTCAAGTTAACACTTGCAATGAAGTTAGTATGTTGCATACTACAGAAACTGTCCCATTTCTTGGCTTTCTCAATCGTTTTAGTAATGATTTCATTAGTATGATTGAAGGAAATGATGGAAAAGGAATAGTACAAAATGCAGATGAACTATGTGTTAATGATTCAAAGGGTTCAGAATTATCTCAAAGCATCATAGATTTAGTAGATGAAAATATCAATAATGTTGAGACAATAATGCAAAAAAGTAATGGTGAAACTGAAGCTAATAATGTAAACAGTGGTTCCCAAGATAGTATTAAATTTAGCCTAGAACATCTAGAAGAAAAGGAAAATAATTGTAGACATTTAGAAAGGCAAACCTTGTATGACATTTGTAATAATGAGTCTCTTCAAGAAGTGAATACATCAGTTGTTAAGGTACCCATAGTTAGGCTTGAGAGAATAAATGATTCTATATTCTTTAGATATCACAAAAAGATGATGGGCATATCTCATAATGATAAAAGTAATAATAAATTAACTGATGAATACAGTAACAAATTTAAGAGTTTTCAAGCGAATCAGCGAAGCATATCTGAAGATCATAATATTAAATCAGATAGTGAAACAAGTTCTATAAATGAGGCTACTAAATATTCTGATATTTCTCAGAATTATGAAAGTGGCAATATTTTAACTGATGAAGACGGTAATGAATTTAAGAGTTTTCAAAATAAAACTACTATATCTGAAAATCATAGCATTGAATCCTTTAGTGATACAAGTTCTACAAATGATGCTACCAAATCTTCAATTATGGAGAATGATGATGAAATCTCATCAAGTGGTGAAGCAATAAATAGTGCCAATGAAGAAGAAAGATGTGTAAACTTTGTTACAACCAGAAAAAGACCTGAGCAAATAACTCGCTCTTTATTGTCAGATTTTGAATACAAAAGTTTGAACTGCAGTATGGAATTTGACCTAACTGTATGTAATAATTTGACAGACAATAAAAGCGTATTTTTTAATGTAAGTAAAGAAAATTTAGAGGGTTCCAGTAATATAAACTCAAATGACGAAATTTCAACTTTACTCAACCATACCAAAAAGAGGACGCCTCTAAAGGAAAATTCAAATACAGAAAGATCTGTTAGTACTAATTCTGATGAATCAAACTATTATGACAATGATAGTACAGATGACACAAGTATTTATACTAAAGCATCAAATAAGAGATTTTCTATTAAAAACTATTCACAATGTGCAGAAAGAAAACACAGTACAAGAAAGAGGAGCTCTAGAATAAGTAGGGTTATAGAATCACAAGGTACTTCTGAATCTGGTGATCATCATAATAATAGAAAAATTGATGATGATGTAATCGAAGTAATTTCAAGTGATAGTGCTCCTGAGAAATTTACTAGTAGTGTTATTCAAAGGAACAATAGGTTAATACTATTAAGTGAGATGAATAAAGCTGTTTCAAACAAAGCTGTGGAAATTAATTCTACAAGTACTGATGAGAATAATGAAGTATCTCTGTATGCATTCCCACCTAATGTACTTCATTCCAATGACACTGATACTAGTCAATCTGGAGTAAACACTTCTTGTGTTAGAAGAGCAAAGAAAAGTAAGAGAGTCACTAGTAAATCTACAAAAGTGTCTGATAAAGTTAAGAAACTTGGACAAACAAATGCTCAGATAAATAATAATAAAGAAAGTCTGAATTCAAAACAAGAAACAGTTCAAGCCCCTTTTAGTAATATACAAAAAGAGATAGATTATGATTCAATAAATCCCCTAAAGTGTATAGCTAATAAAAGTTCAAGAATACTTTCTTCAGAACCAAAGAATATGTTAAGAAAAACCATATTAAATGAAAACCCAGCAACATCTTCAATAGTTGTGGCAGATATTAAACCAAACATAGTTTTAGAACCGGGAAAAAAGTGGGAAAGGTCGTTAAGTATATATAGAAGAATGACCATGATGGCTGAAAAACTAAATCAATCAATATTAGATGAACCTATGCAAATGAAAGGCAGAAAATATAGACAAAGTGTTATAAGTACAATGGAAATGCAAGATTTTCAAGGTACTATATTTGTTTACTAATTAATTTTATTACAAACTTAATGCTGGTACAAAATTTAAAAAATATATGTTAAAAAAAGTTATCCAATTTGACACTTTCATCCAAAGTTTCTGTGTAATGTCAGGTATGTCGTAATTTAAAAATATATTTATATAATCGCTTATTAAATGTTACAGAGTCATTAATTTCAGGTTCACTACATAATGATTCAATCAACAGTTGTAGAAGTACTTTTATTTCTAAACCGAGCCGTTCTACTATTAAGTTTGTAAAAGTAAGTATCTATTTATATTAAATTTTCTAGATACATTTATAGATAATTAATGAATATTTTTCTTTTCTAGGATCCAAATATAACACGAGTTAGTTTACACACTACTGCTGTATATGATGATCTAAAAGGTAATTCGTAATTTTATATATGTCCGTTACATTGAGGAGCCACACCAGATATTAAAAGAACCCCTTATTTAGTAGCAAGTACAATGTATGAATAGTTATATGAATGTAAAAATGTCTCCTCAATCTAAATATTTGAACTGAGGAGCCACTTGTTACTCGGAAAGCGCTCAATGTAAAAACGAAAATTTTGTATCGTTTAGTAGTAAATGTGTATAGTAAATACAAAAAATCTCGGTCAGGTACTTCTCAAATTCAAGAAAACACAATACTATTCTCCTCAAAACATCTATTATGAACATGAATTTCCATGAAAGTTGTCGGTCAATTAACAAATAGGTCTTTACCTATGAAATTGCCATTCTGCAGTACTGGCCATTTCAAATCAAAATAATTTTTGTTTGGCTAAGAATTCTAATTTCAAATTAATTTTATTTTAAAAACATGGAATGCTTTTTCCAATAGTAGTCATTTGTTTATTGATTAGTGTTACATTTTCATCGCATTTAAATCTTTTTTGTCATCATGGATACGTTAAAAATTCGAGTAATTATGGAATATGAGTACCGTCGTGGCAGTAACGCGCCACAAGCGGCACGCAACATCAACGACGTTTACGGAGCTAACACTACAAACCAACGCACCACCTGTTATTGGTTTGCTCGCTTGCGTTCTGGGAATTTCGACCTGAAAAATGAACCTCGCGGTCGTCCGAAGACTTTGGTCGACAATGACGAATTAAAGGCGATTGTGGAAGCTGATGATATACAATCTACGGCTGAATTAGCAGCAGCTTTCGACGTTAGCGTCAAAACAATATTTGTCCATTTGCGTCAAATCGGCAAGGTAAAAAAGCTTGACAAATGGGTGCCCCACGAACTCAATGATCGCCAGCGCGAAGTACGCGTCGAGACGTGCCTTGCACTGCTCAACAGACACACAAATGAAGGAATTTTGAACCGCATTGTTACCTGCGATGAAAAATGGATTCTGTTTGATAACCGCAAGCGCTCAGCAAGTTGGTTGGATCCTGGTTCAGCACCTAAACAATGCCCTAAACGAAAACTTACCCCTAGAAAAGTGATGGTCTCTGTTTGGTGGTCTAGCGCCGGTGTGATTCATCACAGCTTCTTAACAAACGGGGTGAGCATTACTGCAGATGTGTACTGTGAAGAACTGAACACAATGATGGAGAAGCTGGCACATCTCCAACCCGCATTGGTCAATCGCTCGTCTCCGCTGCTCCTGCACGACAACGCGCGACCTCATACTGCACAACAGACAGTCTCCAAGTTGCAAGAACTGGGTTTGGAAGTTCTTCGTCATCCGCCCTACTCACCAGACCTTACGCCTACAGACTACTACTTTTTCCAGAATTTGGATAACTCCTTGGCGGGAAAAAAATTCAATACCCGAGAGGCAGTACAAAATGCCTTTGAAGAATTTGTTGCCTCCCGTCCAGCCGATTTCTTTAAGAAGGGCATCAATAAACTGCCACTGCGCTGGCAAAGATGCATTAATTGCATTGGTGATTACTTCGATTAATACAAATAAAAATACATGAAAAAACATAGTTTAAATTTTTTCATACAAAACGTCAATTTCATAGCTAACGACCTAATATTCGAATTAATGATCATTTAGTAGTAGTTGTGTTTGATTTTGTAACATAGGAATAAAGTAGTAAGACTGAGTAAATTTTATAAATAAACGCATATCATTCGGCTCGTCAATCCAGACGTTTTGCATAAATAATAAATAATTGACAATATCTACCTGAGATGACAACGAAATCAAAAGACACTAACATTTAATAGAAATTACTAAATATATATGTACATACAATTCAACATTGCACTTATTCGATATCTGGAAAAAATAGACTTGTCGATATTCCTTAAGAAATCTAATGCTAACAATAATTATGTAACTTTTGATACATTGTACTACAAATTCCAGAATTTGACTTACAAGATTAACTACTTTGTTAATAAATAAGGTTGCGAGTTTCCTTATAAAATCGGGGGTGGCTACTCAATCCACACGGTCATATTTTATATTGACTGTTTGCTACTAATAAATTTAATCATTCGATATCTGGCAACATTAATAACTAAAAACTACCAATATTACCATATTTTTAACTGTCGTTCTGTGCGTTCCGCGGAAGAAGACGCTGCGTGGTCTTTGTCCGAGAAAATAATTTTTATTTTATTTTTATTTAGTAATATTGTGTCGAAATACGTTCACCTGTGAAAGTAATTAGCTAGTAATTACTAGACAACATTGGATAAACATTACATTTAAGTGTAATATTGTGCTTATATACGAACGAAGTTTCATTGACTGCCATTATCCGTAACGGGATAATAGCATTTTTCAACGTCTTTGTTACCAAAGTGTGTAAAGCCAAGTGCATGCATCTTTCCCTGCAATACAGAGGTTGGTTTTAACAATTTGGTAGATGACTGATTATTATTTAGTTGTATTATTTTTTATAATGGCGTGATTGCGAAACGTTATTACGCATGGGGAAAGTTCGTGACACTTCCTCGTATGTGTCATGTTTAGTGACGCGTTTTGATTTTCCAGGATTTTTGAGCGACGATTGTGATGATACGATTGTCGAATTATCAAAATTATCTATTGCTGATGCGGAACCCGATGTCACTGTTTTAGAAGTACAGAATACTTCGAACCGTTTAGCTACAGCCAGGGATTACGTGTTGCGTCGATGCAATCAAACGGATGCGATACCTTTTGATGAATGCTATCCAGAAACGTGAGTGTTTTGTGATATGATTTGAATTCATGAAATATGCATGCATCATAGTCCTTACTTCTACACGGTAAAAAGTGTTGTGGCGGTAATGTAGGTCATGTAAATAACAAAATGGTGGCATTGTTTTGAGATCTATCTTATAGTAAATTTTCTGTTTTTCAACTTCTTAATTTAAAGTCATTCCTATTTTACTTACTATTTGAACATAATACTATATTAACCAAGGCTAGTGGCTATCCTAAACATAGAATTTATGAATTTGATGTTTCTTTCTTTCAAATCTTGATTGGTTTGTGTTGTGAAAACAACAGATACAATGCACACCTGGTAAACAGTGTATATATATATAAGATTACTGACATACATATAATAATATGAAATATTATTGCAGATGGTAAGTATATGATTATAATATCACTATTTAAAATTAATAAAAATATGTTTTAATTTTGTATTTACTTTATGATCACAAAAACATAAAAGTGTTAAGTGATTAAATCACATTGATTAACCAAAATTACATAGGTTATGTAGGTATATGATATGTATTTACTATTAGAAAACATTCTTTTGAAGTCCTTGATTTGCAACTTTATAATAAAAATATTATATTTATACATACATTTGTACAGATATAGTAGATTAAAATGTCCATCAGTTGTGTTGCACTATCACAAATAGTTTTTTTTTTTTAATTTTAGTCCTTTGTTTTTTGTTACTAACTATTCCATACTTTATGTATATATGCTAAAAAATAAAATAAACCAAAAAGTTCATATTTTATTAAACAGTACTTAGAAAATTTGATGAAATAAATTTTTTTACATCTTCAAATAGTTGTCCTCATTGAAGGTTGTCTGTTTCAATGGCACGACCTTGTCTCTGCCAACAATGAATGCTTAGTCCAAATGTAATATTTACTTATTTATGAATTACATACAAAAAAATTAATTTACATGAAATTTTTTACACAAATTTCAGTGACTGTGTCTGTTAATTAGTATTAGTAATTCATATTAACCAAGTATTAATTTACATGTCATTTATTTAACTCATAAGAAATGTTAATTGTATGTGAAGTAAATTAACATGAGGATGTAATCTCATTTCTCAATTCATTAATTTTAACAAAAAAAGATGGTTTGAAAAGAAAAGTATAATGTACAATTTGTAAATAACTTTGAAATACTTTCATTGAAAATTTCATTAAATGTAAAAATGTTTTTTAAGCTTGGTAAAATGTTACATTGTATTTTTATTTAATTTTTACAACTTATATCTTTAGTGTTCCATTATGAAAAATCATGTTGGTAACACACTGTCACATGAATTATTCAAACTTAGTTCTTAGGAAGATGTATCCTATCTATAAATGATCTGAGGATCTTGGTTGCTGTGATGACTTAACATTTAGTTGACTACATGCCTGTTTATTTTATATATTGCACTTAAAAATTATTTCTAACTTCGTAAATAGGAAAGTGACATAACCTTAAAATTTTAACTTTTATATATTTCATAGAGGTGCTGGCATATGTTATGTATTTTATTTATTATGGCACATCAATATAACATAGCATTACACATTTTTAATAATATTTATTCTTATAATAAAATAATAAGCTGTTATATTTAGAAGTGAGCATGGCATGCTCTGACCACAAACTTTAGTAATAAATTTAACTAAGTATATACATTTGACGCACATGTTATATATTATAAGAACTGTATGTTATCTACAAAGTGGTCACTTCCACCAAAAAGTATGCTGATGGTTTTAATTACTTTTATTTATATAGTAGCTAACTCCTCCACATAATTTTTTTGTCATTTCGAATGGCCAATAACTCGTCTCTAATGCTGCCTATCCCGATATTTTTTCCAGACAAATTTTTCAGAACGATAGTGATAAAAAACAAAATAAGCATTACGCATAACCATTATTCAAATAGTAAGTTATGGTCTTCAAGTTCATAAAAGATTCCAATAGAAAAGAGCAATTTCAGTTTTTCCAAAATATTCCATTTTTCCATGTAACTTCAAATATTTATTTCCATAAGAACCTTATTCGGATTATTACTAAATATTAACTTTAGCCAAATCAGTCCAGCGGTTCTTAAGTTATGTGCTACCAACGAACAGCTTTTAATAATACAGATTTTTTTTTTGTTTTGGCACTTCTATTAACTTGTCATGGATCTCATTCGGCCCATATGCTGAATTTGAAGGAAAAAAATTTTTTTATTGCATCATCACCCCAGACAGATTAAAGGAAGATATATATAGAGAGTTATTAAAAGAATCCAATGATTAAGTTTTCCCTCACAGTGTGCTGAAAAACTGCCACAAGATTGGAGAAGGTGTATACGGAGAAGTATTTCTGTGGCGTGACAGGGATGGCCGTGCTCGAGTGATGAAAATTGTTCCAATAGCGGGCCATATCAAAGTCAACGGAGAATGCCAGAAAGACTTCCATGAGATCATATCTGAGATTGTGATTGCTATGTAAGTCTGGTTATAATAACCAACTATTTTTTTAGTATATGAAAGTTTTACAGCTAGTTTTATAATCGAAATTTAGATAATTAATAAAAATCTCTGTCAGCTAAGGCTGAAGTAGGCGGGAATAGAGTAAATAAGAAATAATCTTTTTTACTTTGTCAACATCATTTTCCTTTCTGAAAATTCTTTATATTATTAGTAGATTTTTTTGAATCTATATGTGTAAGTTATAAGTATAGATAAATAGTTCAATAATTACCCAAATGAGTGTTTCGTTTTATATATCACAGTAATGATTGGAAATAAAGTAGGCTACGTAAATAAATAAAATATGGTTGGCAACCGATATGCAGCCCTATTAATTCTTACTATGTTTATATTTAAAATTATTCTAAACAATAAAGAGAAAATGGAGGTAACATGTACTTGGTAAAGATTTTTTTCTTTAAATTGATTACTCAACTACGACAAAATTGAACTCTAGGATGTGTAAAAGAAATTACATTCCTTTTTTAGGGAATTGAGCGCCCTACGCGCTCCCATTGCAGATATAGAACGTCACATTGATGAAGGGAAGAGCATTGACGCATTGGATCTTCACACTATAGAGAACGCCACTGATGTTTTTAATGAGGTAAGTTGTTTTAATGATATAGAAACACTTAATTTGTCAAAAGTAAGTTAATTTTTGCTAAAACTGACTTTGTATAGTTGTTATTATAGTTATGTCCTGTAGTTTAAAAGGTGACCTTTGTCACTAAAACCTTTCATACAATATACTAATTAACGAGGTCATAAAATTATCATTTTTAATAACACAAATAATTTCCTTAGAATTGTAAAACCATTTTAAATAATACCTACGCTTTTAATTTGGTCTTCATGTTAAGAACCTTTAACTAAGAATCTTTTTACTTAATCTTCTCCATGCTTCATCTTCTATCATGCTTAGATGGCAGACAACAAATTAACTCTTTATTTTATTTGCAGTTTTTTTTCTATTCAAACTTCTAACTTAGGGCAGCTGTTATGTGTTCACATATTTACTAAATAATATGTAGTATCTACGACATAAAGTACTAGCATAAGGCATAGTATTCTAAGAGAACTTAGGCACAATTTCCCGCACGAAATAACATGTTAATGTTGTCCACGCTTTCATGGTTTAGAAACAATTACAGTAATCTGTGAATGCAGAACATTGTTCTATGGGTCAGAAAGTCAAAATGGATGTGAAGTTACTTATGTTTTTATTCATCTAGCTATGAAAGTATAAAGGAATATTGCGCATACAGCTCCAAGACTATGTTAAAAAAGGCTTAATATTCCAGTGTAACACCTGTTATCTTAACATGAGTAATAAATGGAAGCTTCTTAATTAATTTAAGTAATATATCTGAGCGACTAAACTTTGCTCTGTCTTGCAAGGACAAAAAATAAACTTTAGGTAAACTTGGAAAAGAAAGCATTATTATTAATTTATTATGTTTCTGAGAAACCAACCCGCTCACTTCGCTAGGCGTATTTCTTTTATTTATTTATCTTATACATATCTTTATAAAAAGTATCCTATGTCCTATTCCACAACATAATCGTCTTCTGTGTCATATTTCATTACAATCCGTCCAGCCTTTTGAGCGTCATTGATGGACAAACATTCAAACAACCGCACTTTCGCATTTATAATATGTACTAGATATATACAAGAACTTCTCAGTTTATTAGTTAAAAAAAAATAGTCGCAAAAGTACGATAAAGTTGTTTCGTCTTTATTAGATTTCTTTTGGGTGATAATGAGAAATAGGTGTTGTTTTAACTCGTACATTCTTTGACCGTCGTATCTAAGCAGTGTCGTGTCAGTGACATTTACCTTATCATTTGTGCGCCAACCAGGAAGTCGACTTATCAAGGAGGTTAATATAAATTATCTTATAAAATAGTCGTAATCAAGTTTGCCTTATACTACACAATTTGAACGCAACGCACTTACACATACACGTGTCTATAAGCTTAATACCGTAATGTTAAAAAAACGCGAGAATAAAAAGGCGAGTAATTTATACAATTTTTCCCTTATTTTCAATTATGCTATAATTGCTATGCGTTATAAAAGAATATCTATATTACTTATATTAATTAACACGTGTAGAAAGTAGATGTAGATTTTATAATAAAGCAATTTCCGAAAAATAATTGCAACTATGGAAAAACACCAGGGATGCTAGACGTAACAGTTTCTTGGTACGTGTACCATTTTTCAGGGTCATGTAACAAGTACGCAAAAATACCAACTTTCATTTTTTTTAGTGTTTAATAATACATCAGCATTTGTAATAATAAATGATTACAAACATTTATAATTATAATAATATGTGAGGCCGTAAGGGTTTCTAGTGATTGCATTACAAACATTTGTTCTTTTAATAATTTGTGTGGCCGTAAGCTACTAATGATTGCAATGTTGACAAACTGTTATAAATTGATGATGCTTTTAATTAATAACTACTTGTGACCCACGTTTCCACCCGTGTTAAATTTTTCGAAAGACTATTGTTGTTCCACTTCCCGTAATTGCTTACAGTTTTCCTGATTGCCTGACGTTTATAGTTACTGCTCCGCTCCTTAGGGTCGTAGCTTAAAGTTATATATAGCCTATTACACTATTTCTCATGAATCTGGCTATCATATACAAAAAGGTTTTTTTTCGAATCCGAATGGTAAGTTCCAGATATTAGCTCGTTTAAACAAACAATCAAACAAAAAAACTTATTATTTGATTACAAGTGTGATAGTAACCCTAATGAGTCCATTGTCAGTGTCGGCATTGTTCGAGTGTACCACCTTTTTTTACTTAAAATACCAACTCTTAGTGATATCTGTACCAGATTTATTGGACCACTGACTACCATCCCTGAAACATTTTGATTAATAATGGTATATCAGCTTACATTACGTATATAGTACAAGTTTAGGACGTAATACGGATATTTAAAATTGATATTTGACGATATGACGATACCACGCGTATATTGAGACAGTGCTTTTTGTTTTATTTCTATTGTTATGTCGACAACTGACCTCAAAAGTTAACTGTCGTGATAGTATTAGTAAATTAGAAGTAAATACCAATAGGCCAGAAAACAACATTCTTGCTAAGACATATTTTTTAACATATATAACAGAACAAAATGCGTTTTATGTATTCATTTATTCATCATTGTGATGTTTATGTATAAGCCATTATACGCGTCACAAGTCAAATCGTTCATTCGAACATAACTCACTCGTATCAAACTCGAGACAGAATAGCCGACTGTCGAAATATTTGCAGTAATGAATCATTTCTATTCATAAATTCCCCCAATGATAGCCTCCGATTGACTGAATCGCCTTATTTAATAGATACCGTAAAGTGGGTCACGTTTATCAGTAAGAATTTATCTTTATATTGCAGCTGAGCATTATTATATTTCAAGTTTTAACATATTATTTGCCAATATTAAACCTGTAAGTTCTCAAATATTGCCCACGCTCGGTTTTATTATTCTTATACCATCTATTAAATTATTTCCTTAATAACTATATTTATTCATTGTCTACAACCGCGCTCCATTTATTGTAGGTATATTTAGGTATTTACACGCCTATACTTAATACACGCGAAGATTCGATAATTCGAAATCCAGTATATTTTCGAAGGACCATTTTTTTTTAAGTGACGTTTGCTATTAAATAGTATGACAAATTTCGTTCTATTAAACAATAATTATTGATTACATATTTCTCTACTTGGGCCAGCCTCGTTGGTGAAATATCGCCACCCTTCAGAAGAACGCAGCCCAAATAACCTTGTGTTGTGTTCCTGGAGTGAGTAGGGTTTCCAGAGTTGCTTAAGAAAAATGGGTGTTCAAGGTCGGTAACACGTTAGTGGTACCTATGGTGTTAAGAAGCGTCCATCGGTTACGGTAACCGCTTGCCATCATCGGGCCATATTAGTTGTATATTAAAAAAATCTAGTCCTATCTCTGACGCATTAAAACGACAAATGATGCCATAACAGTTATTATAAATCTTTCATAATAATATGAAGAGGTAATTACTCGCTTTATAATTTTTACAAATTAACGTCTCATTGTACACATAAAATTATACTTAAATTAATTGAGTTCTTACCCGCGACTTCGCCACGTGGAATTAACCCATTATTTTTTTTCTAAAATAATAGTAGCCAAAGTTACTCCAGATAACATCAGCTGTCTGCCAGTGAAAGTCTTGTCGAAATCAGTCCAACCGTTTCGGAGATTAGTCGGAAGAAACAGACAGTTTTTTTTTTTTGTTTGAATCAGTGTATGTACTTTCATATGATTTTAGTAAAAAGCTGTTATTTTGCTAAAGTTGTTACAAACAGGCATTTCAATTTTATTACTACTATAAAATACACAGTCATCAGGTGAATATTGGAATTTTTGTAAATGTAAAAAGGGCTCGGGCTTTGTCGATCCTTGATCGTTTTTTTTTGTTTGTCTTTTCTGCTGTTTTCTTATTTTTCAAGTGAATTACTTCTTATGAAATACTGTAATTATTTAGGAAGATTCGTTTGCCTTTTCAAAAGTGGAATTTCGAAAAACTATTCTTTATCGGTAGCAGTAATGGAATGATTTTTGGAACCGGGCGCATTTTTCGTTGACTTGTTACTACGATACTACTTGTTGTGTACGACTTGTTCAGACGAACCGTTGCTTTTTAAGAAATAGCTAAAAAAACCTCATTATTAACATTAATCATAAAGTCAAACACTTGACTTAGTTTTAGTAAACGTAACTAGAACGTGGGTCTCTAATTAATTTCGTAACTATTACATAATGCTTCGCCGTGCGGAAGTTTTTTTAAATTAACGTTATTTTAATATATTATACTACGTTTTTTTGTCCTCGGATTGGCTGTGACGTATCGTAGGATCTAAATTCATACTTTTATTATTTGTCCGCCGCTTCCAAATTGAGGCAAAGCTCTGGTATTTTCGATTGAGCAAAAAACCGGTCTGGAAAACGTGACGGTGCCCAATCAACTCATTTACAAACTCGTGTTTTTTCTTGATCAAACGTATTTACTGTAAAACGTCATGATGATACGTCATTTTACCTAGAAGATGACGCACCGTACAAATATTCTACCTAGAACTCTAAAGCGAAATATGGTTTTCAGTTGATTCATCACTTATTTTATCTTAATTTAATCAGCTCGATTTGCCGGACAATAACTTGAAAAAGCTTGTCAAGCTGGTTTTATTGTCAAAAGGTTATTTATAGGGTGGTGGTTTATTATGTGATTGATAAGTGATGTATGGAAATGATTCTCCCTCTGTACATCCACTTGTAATAATTATAGTTAAAAAATAACAATAATTTATAAACTTATTCGAGTTTCTTGTCGGCTCTTCTCGATAACTACGTTATTTTCGGAACCGATGGTAGTGTTTTAACTTTCATAAGTAAGTGCCTTCTTTGGGCCTAAACTGAATAAATTATTTTTGATTGATACAGTGTAATCTTATGGATAGTCCTTTATTTATCCGGTATCATATAAAAAAAAACTCAAGTTTATAAAACCGTGTCCGAATAAATTTAATGGAAATTATCTTTAAATGATTGTTCCATAGTGCATTAATTAGCTAATTATACCATATGTATATCGACGGTTTCTTTTATTGTCATAATGTTTGTTGTTGTGTATGAAATACATAATATAATGATGACTCGTATCTTCTTTATTATAACAGGAATTCGATTTTATTTTCAATTTCTTTCAAAAAAACCAATCAAGCTTGTCTGTAAAATAATTTATAGAACTGAATATTATATAGTATTATTTAAATATTCTCAACTTTGAAAATTTGTATCTATTTATCAAGGCAAAATTGCTATATCCAAAATTTCTCCTCAGTAATACTGAGAATGTTACCATGTTGCCGAAAATTGTACAATATGATTCTGCAGTTAATTTCTTATCTTCCATCATAAACTACAATCCTATCGGTTCCTCCTCCTCCAGTCGAAAGCTCAGTGATGAGCGCCGTGATGCTCTCAGTCCTTCTCGTGACAGAGCAGCTTTCAATTTTTGCGGTCTTTAGCGTAGTTAAGTGCCTCTACGATCTTTGTGTCTAGTTGTTTGAACACTTGGTCGGACCAACTTAGCGGGTTGCGTCCCCTAGTCACCTTCCTTGCAGCTTTCGCGTTTCTATCAATTTCCCCAGATTGCCAGAGTAACAGTTTAACTCTCCTAGGGCTTCAAGTCTGTTAATTTGAATTTGCTTCGAAATAAAAATACAGTCTTCAGTGTTCAGAGGGCAGCTTGAGGCGAGGCCGAACTCTTCAGTGGTTACCAGTGGTTACAACGGTGGAATCCCGAAAAGGATTGACGCCGCTAATCGGCTAGCCTTATATGCTAAAATTCACCGAGGAGTTTTTTGCCTTACCTCTGTTTTACTACCTTTATTTACCGTATTTTAATTATCTCTTTTCCCTATATAAACTTATAGATATACATTTGTTCTTACCACTACTTATATGCTAAAATAAAAGACATTACCAAGCAACATTTATTATTTACATATAAACAAGATCTTATAACTAATCACATGCTTAACAACTGTGAGGACAACTTTTAGGTCACGGTTTCCTTTGGTCGTGCACACAACTTTTGTTGATCACTGTGATATAGATACATGACATATTATGTTCACAATGAAAAGATTCTACAGCCTATAATGTAAACATGTGTATAGCTTCTATTATCATATCAACTGATTATCAACTAGTCTTTTACAAACACAGACTGTTTTACAGACAAAGGTAATTGCCCCTAATATATTTTATGTTTGTTTTATTTTAAAGTATATTTACATTAATACCAAAGGTGTTATAAAATTAATTAAAAGTGAGCTTGTTTTGATAAAGAAATGTTTCCATAAATAATTTTATTTACATATAATTAGGGAAAACACAGTCACCATTATTGTGATGTTTACTAACAAGTATCGGTTAAATAAAGGTTATATGAATGTTGAATTGAATATTGAGAAAATACCTTGATTCAGTTTTCTGTTCAATATTTTCCTTGAATCATATTATTACCTATTAGCTGTACCCGCGACTTCCCTTGCATGGACGTAAGAAGAAATCGTAATAGCTTAAATCTTTCATAACTTTTTATTGAATGAAGATATCCGTTATTTTATTTTATAAGGCGTAAAACAAAAAGAAAATTGATCCAGTAGTTTTGCTTGAAGCGCAAACAACGGTACATTTTTTATTTATTTAGAGGTCTTTTATTAATATGCTGCTAATAATATTGCGAAATTTACAATAAAATTGTTCATAAACGTTTTCAATTAACACTTAACAAAACAAATCGCTAGCTGCTACTTTTAAAGAAACAACAACTTCGACCACCGTAGGTCGAACGCGGTCAATACTATCCGACCCACTGGGATAAAATATATTTTTAACCGACTTAAAAAAGGAGGTAATCAATTCGAATGTTTTTTGAAGTGAAACTTCTTATGCGACTTCCAAGCGTTAAACGTTTAATGTTTAACGCACATTATCGGTCTCTCCTCTTTGTGTGAGCCAAAGCGAGAGAGCAATATATTATCGGTCTCTCCACTTTGTGTGAGCCAAAGCTATAGAGAGTAAATGTCGGTGTGTATATATATTGCACACTGTTTAAATAAAATAGAAAATGTCTTTTAAAATGAAGTTTCACTTCTATCGTGTGTGTATCGCACACACACCTGTTTTTTGTTTAATGAATGTTAATCCATAACTTCTTTGTTTATGAACCGATTTAGATGATTCATGTTTTCGTTGGAAAGATGTTACTTCAAATTTCAAGTGTGATCCTATTTTAATTTCATTGGCATTGGAATTTTCACTTCGAAGATAAAACAAGGAACTCCCCCTAATAATGGATTTTTTTTCTTTATTGCTAAAAATTGTTTTGTATTTAATTTGTTGGAAAAACATTTTCGCCGTTAGATATAAATAAAAATATTCACAGTCGAGGTGGCTTTAATTTTAAAGTCTATAGTATAATTAATGTACAGTATACTCAAACCTTTAAATAAGGATCCTAATCTATGTTCTTTAGGGTATCAGAGAAATGCCAGGGCAAAGAAATGGACAAAGACAGAGGAAATAATCAGTTCGTTGTGTTTTTTTTTTTAGGTATTGGCAGTAAGGTGTGTGTACGGTAGTTATCCCTCGCGTCTACTTGACCTGTGGGACCTGTACGACGAGTGCAAAGGGTCTGAGAACGACAACCCGGCCATCTTGCCAGTGGATCAGCAATACCTTGTGTTGGAGCTGGCCAATGCTGGCCTGGACCTCGAGAGCTACGAGTTTAATAACGCTGAACAGGCACATGCGCTGTTCTTGCAGGTTAGTTTTCAATGTTTTTGCCTCTTGGCCAGCTTGGCCTAATGGGCCGGCATGACAGTGGCGACCACCGATGGGTTTAGATTTCTAGGTGGTCGCCTTTATGTTTGGATTGTACTGTGGTTACCATCACGGACAGTAACGTGAAAGTGCCGAGATAATATTAAAAAAAAAAACAATTGTCTATCCATGATGGTAGTTTTATTTACCATAATATAAGTTTAAAAACGAAGATATTGTTTTTAGTAATCATGTATTTTTAATATTTAGAAAAGTCAATAATAATATATTGCTTGTATTATTACATGACCCAAAGTTTTACTATCCAACGACAAACCAACAATCATTATTAGAGGGACTCAAAACAATAATTAACTCAGGGTAGGTAAAGATTTAATGGGAATACTCATCTACCCATTTTCAGAAAGTGTTCTTTTTGTTTGTGTATTTGTTTCCAGCGCGGCCGCCCGCATGCGCCCGGCGCCTTCGGAAGATAAGTGAATGTCTATGACAAGTTGTGCGTAATGTCTTGACTAGATTTTCACTTATCCTCTGCGGATGCCATCAACGCTTTCGATGTTCCAGTGTGCGGATTTTTTGTTTTTATGAGTTTGTTTGTTTTTAATATATTTATGGCATGTTTGTTGTTTTTTTTTTTCAAATTAATTTTAGGCATTTTCGATGCGTCCAAATGATTTATTTTAATTTGCGTACATTCAGTCATTTGAGTTGGTAAGAAAAACTGTTGGTTAACAGTGAAGGAAAACATCGTGAGGAAACTTTAAAGTTTGGGAAATGATTTTGTGGTACCACCGTATGTGAGGAAAACAGAAATGTAGATTTGTGTGTGCCTGAAAATTGCCCAATACCTTTGCCTAAGTTAGAAATTTACAGGCTGGTATTATTAATTTATATATAAGATATATTCAGTTTTTGTTTAAATTTATTTAATGCATAATCGAAAATAAGATTGTATTCTTGTGTGGCTCTTATAACCTTAGCTTTGTTGATCTTGTATGTTTTCGTGTTCCGCTTCATAAATAATTTCAAAACAATCTTTTCCCATTCTTTTGTTTTAAATCTCATTACCATTCAAGTGTTTTTCACATTACCTTTACAGTTATTCAAACTCAAAAGACGGTATGAAACAGCTATTCAAAACGACGAAAACGATTTTCACCACACTTATAAGGAAACAATGACGAAATGTTTATATATCAATGTGTATTAATAATTCCATTGTGCTTGTTTAGTCCATTGAAATGTTACAATTTAAGGACCGAATATTGAATTTTTTTGATGACGAAATTTTATTTTTTGGACATGTGTGTGTGTGCTACAAATTATGTCTTTACGAATTTTTTGTAAGACGCATAGTTTCCAAGATATCGTGAAAAAAGTGTTTTCACCCCTTTTTCCAAGATGGCGACCGGAGGACGAAGGTGGTGACCCCCACAAACTTGAGGTTAAGCTTCTACTGACTCCCCACACATGACCCAAAAATAAAATTGCGTCCTCTAAAAAATGCAAAGCTCATGTAACATTTTAATGGACTAGTTATCGTCTGTATTGATTCATACAATGTGTAGACGTAAGGATGTTTATGAACCGGTTCGATGGTTGGTTGGTGCAGATCGCTTTCGGCCTTGCTGTCGGCGAGGAGGCGTACCAGTTCGAGCACCGCGACCTGCACTGGGGGAACGTTCTCATATCATCCACTGACCAGAAGGTACCTTCCGATATCTAAGCTATCCGATATCTTCCGATAATACATTATTAGCATTTTGCATACGGCTATAGCAATCTGCATAAGGCTATAGCTATTTGCATACGGCTATAGCATTTTGCATACGGCTGTAGCAATCTGCATACTGCTATAGCAATTTGCATATACGATTAGCTATTTCCTTATAGAATTAACAATTAGCATTGTTGGTTATATATTGGATTTTCTAGTAAATGTATGTTATTTATATTTTGATTTGTCTTAATGGCGTGAATTTTCCAATAATAAAACTTTTTTTCTTTTATCTATATACACAGTGTCTATAACTACGCTAGTTTTGTTAATATGTATTCTAATCTCGAAATAATCTGCTTTACTTTTAAGTGATTATGACTAAAAACGATAACATGACAAAGCTAGTCTTATTCTAGATAGCTAGAAACGATCTGCCTGTCAAGTGCAACTGCCGAAACAAAAGAATATTTGACAAAGGCCGAAAAGCTCAATTGAAATTATTGACGAGAACTGAACCCACGTCCCAGTAGCAACCGCGATCATTCGTCGGCAACGCGCCAGTTGATACCTATGATATTATAAGCGTCCATAGGCTACGGTAGCCACTTACCATCAGGCGGGGCGTATGCTTGTTTGCCACCTTTGTAGTATTAAAAAAGACGGTGGCTCCACTTTACCGTGCTAATATTAAAAAAAACAGTTAACTGTTATCGGCTTAACAGCTAATAAAGAGTAGATTTAATGTTGTCACCTTAATGCCTAACCTAACAAGGGTATATGGAAGTGAACCGCAATGCGGCTTGAACAATAAAGCAGGAAGTGAGTAACACAAAGCGCTGCGTCATAAATAATAGTTATGCACTTGATAAGACTTTAGATAACATTATTCTAAAAGTGTAGAGCATTTCCACGCGCGTGTGTCGAGTAGTGAGGGTCGCTTTACGACATTGAACTATTTATACAACAAAGGTGGCAAACAAGCATATTTTCCGCCTGATGGTAAGCAGCTACCGTAGCCTATGGACGCTTGTAATACCATAGGTATCACTAACGCGTTGTCGATCTTGAAACCCATACCGCAAAGAGCTCTGGAAACCCTACTCATCGCAAGAACAGAACACTAAGTTATTTGGCTGCGATCTTCTATAGGGTGAAGATATTCCACCAGTCGGACTGCCCCAAGTAGAGGGCAATCTCCAGAGAAATTTCTTTGTGCCCTACCTCCCTTTCCCAAGGAGCTCTGGAAACCCTACTAAAAACTTCTGTTTGAAATTGAACTTGATATTTTTATCCATCAATTATGCTTAAACGGATGGACAGATTTTAATGACATTTGGCATAGAAGTCTGTTTTGTCGTGTAATCGGTTAGCAAACATTTATTTCAAAGCAACGCATAATGAAAGTGTAGTTACAATTTTATCGAAGTGGGCTGAATTCAAACGAACAAACAATCTCTTGAGATTT
Source organism: Saturnia pavonia (assembly GCA_947532125.1). Lineage (NCBI taxonomy): Eukaryota > Metazoa > Arthropoda > Insecta > Lepidoptera > Saturniidae > Saturnia > Saturnia pavonia. The sequence continues at coordinate 15,626,313 of OX383904.1, forward strand.
ATAACATTAGTATCTCTATCTATATTTATTATAAAACTCAAAGTCTCTCTGTCTACGTGTTCATTTGTGTTATTTTCGCGAAACCCACTTATCCGATTGACATACATACGTTTACATTCATAGCTATAATATCTGGCCAGGTTATAGGATATATTTTATTAGATAAAATATTATACGAAAGAAACGGTGACGATAATGGTGAATCAATTCGAAAAAAGACGCTTTTGGGGCGCTTAAATGACTTACGCTGAGTAAACCATAAGATATATATCAAATTAATGTCTTAAAAAAACTTTCAAAAATGTTAGCTATAGCATATGTGTATGTTCTAAGGATCAATCACAATAAGCATTTTTCGGGCGTCACATCATCGGCGCTCAAAGTAGTTCTACTTCAGAAAAATGATTGAAGTAATGATAGCTCAGAGTTAGCGTGTACGAACATCGCGTCGATAGACGTGATTTCCGATCCCTGCTATGAGCCTGAGATTTCGGTGAAGGAAAACATCGTGATGAAACCATAGCGAGGTGGTAGGGCTTTTTCTAATATCCGCCTGGCTAGCTACCACCCCACCTCAAGTTGAAAATCTGTCGCCAAGCACCAATAGGTGTGTTCCAGCAGCGGAACTTGAGAGCCAGTCCTCCCGCTAGGTTTAGCGTGTTAGCATCTTGGGCCACATCGCCACTTAGATCAAGTGAGATTGTGGACACAAAGCTAAAACCTATAACGACGGCATAAAAAAAAAGTAGTGAACACTGTTGAGAATGTAGGTAATGTTGTAGTTTGCGACGTTCGTGTTGCGCGGGCGCGGACACCGCGTGCCGCGGTGCGGCGTCAGCGCCACCATCATCGACTACTCGCTGTCCCGCATCTCGCTGCCGCTGGGCGCGTCGGCCGACTGCGCCGCGCTCTACAACGACCTGGCCGCCGACGACGGCCTCTTCGACGCTGTCGGCGACTACCAGTTCGAGGTCTATCGGCTCATGAGAGACAAGTTGGGGTCAGTTACATTACTTTTATTTTCAATGTGTACTTATTACATACTTAATCAAATACCCGACTGCGGCGATTCAACGGCAGCATTGAAATGTCTTCAAGTGGAAATACTAAATTTGAAGGGACTATGCAAGATTCTCTATCAGAATTATGCAAGTTTTAAAGTTAAGAACTTCTGTCTTCGATTAATGTGTAATATAATTAAATTATAGCTTGACCGCCATAAGCGCGACCCTCCTATTGGTCTGCGGGACGCAGGAGGGCAAAAAGACCGACCAATAAGCTAGTCTGGTACTGGCAGCACAATCAATCTCTAATGTTTAACACGTTTTACAATAATTCACATAGAATATACAATAATTTAATTTCATTTAAAACTACATGTGACACACAATATTTTTTAAATATAGTAGTTTTATGATTAGCATTTTAAATAGACAACAACACTATATGCATTAAATATATTATTTATGATTAGATATATGCACCAGTTGCATTAACATGCATAAACTATTGATCTTAAGATATAGTATATCATCTAAATACCGTGTATATCCGTGCACACCCGTCCTCCCGCGTCCCGCAAACTATCAGGAGAGTTGCGCTTACAGCGGTTGGTCTATAATTGTCTAATTTGTTTTTAAGTCTTTGTAAAATGGCAGTATTATATTTTTTTATAAAACTAGTATGTTCATATAATTATACTCTACAATTAATAAAAATTAAAAATTATGGATATATACATATACATTTTTTTAAGTATTATTATTAATAATAGAGCTGGACCGGCAGACACCATTCTGCCCTTCCGATAGTTAATGGCTCGACCACAACGCCATTTATCGGATCTTAACGTATCTATCAGCTATTGTCTCGAGAAAACAAATATATTAAATAAATATGAGCTCAATCGGTTCAAGTCGTTCAGAAGTTCTAGATCCACTAAGAGACTCAGACAAGATTGTGTAATGTATGAGTAATGAGTCCTAATTAATAATGTAATGAGATCCTATTTCTAATTTATTTAAAAAAAATGTTTTTTTTATTACAGAAATGATTGGAAGAACTTTGAGCCATACACGAATATACTCTGGTTGCATTACGTTGTAGATAAAATGATAACGGCCCTCCGCTACAAGAGGACCAATACGAAAATTCACAAGCACTACATCGACAAACTGAAAAGTATTAAAAATAGAATCCTCGATTACAAGAGCGCAGTCGAGTTTGTACTGACAGACAACGAATTTTAACTTTACGAACAAATTATGATAGTATTTTAATGCACATTATTCTCTCTATTATACAAAAAAATAACAAACCGAAAATGGATATATTTAGCGATTTTTGCACGTGTTATAAACGAATGACGAATGTACGTAAGGTTTGCTTCAAAACACTTGTAGACGTTAAAAGAATTATTTACAATAAATTAGTACAATATCAGCTTAAAGGTGCCTTCTTAGCTAAGGTAGTGCCTTTGTTCAGAATAAATAAATTCCTGTTATTGTGTTCCAAAACTGACTTTTATTTCTGTGGTCATTTTTAAATGCAACAAAATTGGCGTCATGGTAAATAACTTTTTTTTATCTGGCAATCCAGATCGTGCACTAAAGGGACTACGAGGTGGGTATGCGGTGCTTAAAAAATTTATGAACAACACATTTCCTATAGCTAATATAGATGATGTATTATATAATCTGTAGCTAATCCACACCTTGGTTCACTCAATTACTGAACTTTAGTCGGAGTACTTTCTGACTTTAGTAGCGGTGCACATTCGCTTTACGCGTATCTATACTTCATTTAATTCACACGAAGCACTTTGTAATTTCGTTTATTATGCTTCAAAATACTTCTACAACATAAGGCGTAGATTTACATTGTGATTGTACCGTCCTCCAGAAAACTCGTTCTAATCTAAATTTTCCGTTTTTATCTAGTTATCTATGCTTGTCCGATGCTTAGACAGGTCCGGCGGGAACTGAATCGCATCCTGCATTGGTTAAAATAAAGTACCTAGTTCCAAATGTAGCCATAAAACATCCGTACACCAGAATGTCGGTCTTGACTACGTAAGACGTTTGAATATCACCCTTGCGTGAAACTTACATTGGAAATGTGATTCACGTTAGACCGGGCCGGGGCCGGGGTATGTCAAACGTGTAAAGTATACTTTTGTATGAAGTAAGTCATTGTACTCCAGCCCGCATTCGTGTCATATCAATGGTAAATTTTTACGAAAGCGGCGACAGGCAGGCTTTTGAACCCCTGGCCCCCTTTAGAATTATTTCGATATCCAATATGAATATGGTGTGAACAGAAAAAAACAGATTGATTAATTCCTACTATTTATTACACAGTATCATTTCTCCTTTTTTTTTGGCAACACAAATCCGCGTGTATTTACTGAGTTTTTGGCGGGATGTTGTAGTATTTACATTAAATAATTAACTAAGGTTTTTAGACCCTATATATAGTATTGGTGGCATTTTGCGTGATATAGTTTGGTTATTGTGCATAGGTGAAGTGAATTATAAATATAACTGGAAACATGCATTTTGAGTTGCCACAAAAACTCTCTTACAGATAGTTCTAACAAGGGAGCCACAATCTTGTTTGAATTCTCTTTAAAGATTAGAAAAGACTACAAATTAGCTTAAAGGCCTTGTATCCTTGCATAAAGGACTTTTAGGAAAGAAATAAGCGGCTTATTTGTCATGTTTATAGAAGTGTTTTGGGCTAATATAGCAGTAGTATTATTTGGTAAATAACAACAAGACTTATGAGAATGATTTAATAATATCTTGCATACAAAATATGTAAGAAAATTTGTGTAGAAGTTGGAAAGTTGAGAATATTCACCCCGTTTTATGGTAAGCCGCCACTTTTAAAGAGAAACCTCTAAAAATACAGTTCTTGACTTTTATTTGGCATTTTTGATAATTTGTTCTATGCATTATCTATTTCTAATTTGTCAGTCAACCTGGCACAGCTGGAGAGACTATAAGGACTATTAGTGAGTTTTTCCTTTTCATCCAGGAAACTTTTTTTTTTAATGAGATTTGGGAGGAGTTTTTGTCGGGATCTCAAACTTTCATGTAGTGGCTTATTTTTTTATTCATAAATTTGTGTTATTTGACCCTATTTTGTTTAATACAGGTGGCGTTATGCATAATAAAGTTTGGTTATTGTGCACAAGTGAAATGAATTGGAAATAATAACATGGATCATAAATTCTTAGATGCCGCAAAAACTCCCTAGAAAGTTTTAACAAGGGAGCCACCATCTAGTTAGGATACTCAAATAGTAACACTGGAAACTCTATACACTCGATAATGGCAGTAATGATCTTCAATAAAGAAAACCGTTTGCCAAGTTAGGAAAAAGAAGAGATTTGGGAGTATTTTGTTTTTAAGATCTGGTAGTCTCATATACAGCTGTCAAGTGTCATTGATGACATTTTGAAAAACGTCGATATTTTTCTATGAAGATACTGGTCTATTATAATATGCTGACATCGATATAAGAATGAGCTACCAATTTAAAAATACACCGATATATGCGAATATGGTTTTAGGGTTCCGAAGTCAACAAGGAACCCTTTACTTTCGTTGTCTGTGTGTCTGTCCACGCCTTAGCTCCGAGTTTCGTAGTACCTACTAGAAAGCTGTAATTTGGTATGGGTGTACATTTTAATCACGCCGACAAATTGGTAAAATAAAATGTGTACCTTTACTACACGTAAAGTGGGGATTCATTTTTTTTCTCCTCTAACCCATAGTGTAGTATGTCGGTGGATAAGTCATAAGTCGAAAATATTGCGGATTTATAAAAAGCCATTTCTCGATTGTCGTTTGCGAAAAATTAAGCTTTAAAGTGGTAATTTTTGTTACAATCAAGTATTCCCCCCCATACCAGTTCACTGATTGTTATTGGATATGTTAAAAAATTCACGGCAGTCGTATATAACTAAGTTAAAAAGGAAAACTGTCGCAGCTAAGTAGGCTATATAAGTTAACGAGTAATAGTCGACCAACTTATAAAATGTACTTGGAGAAGTAATAGGATCTACAAATACCATTGAAAATCCTCTAAGTCTGCATATTGTGACGGGCAATTACGGAACCCTAAACTGCGCGTGGTCCGACACGCACTTGTTAGGATACACAAATCATAGATTAATATGAATAAATACGGAATACCTATATATGACACAAATTGTCATAACACTGGAATCTATTTTTACTCGATAATGGCAGTAATGGTCTTCAATAAGGATGACCGGTTGCCAAGTTATGAGAAAGAAGAAGAATAAGTATCATATTTAAATAAGCTGTTTACAAATTAAAGTTATATTTATTACACGTTAGATAAATTGCACCAATATATAATATCAAGATAGATAGCATCAAGTGCATCGGTTTAATTACGTGGATCGCTATTATAAATCGAGTTTTGAATGTATCGATATATATCATCTATCCTTACGTTTGTGATTTGTCAAATATCTGTAATTTGTAATCAGTATAATCATTATTATACGGTTGAAATTTTTGCTTTACAATTTACTTTACAAAATTTAAAATTATCTCAAATGAATAACAAATTGATAGTTATATAAGAACAACCGTTTGATGTGTTAAGTTTGTTGCATTGTTGATTTATCGTTGTATTTGTGTGTTATCTGCGTTAGTTTTAAAATATTCATGATAGAATCGTAGGGATTATTTCACAAAAAAATCTTGTGTGTGCTCCTTTTTAAATTGCATTATGGATGGCAGTAACGATTCATTGTCGGGTATGTTTATTTTTTTTCTTCCTATATTTTGTTTATATGTTTATTTCAATAATGTAATGTTATGGTGAACGACAGTGTTATCACCGGCTATCGGAGCGTCTCCCGCGGTTCTTTTAACTCCTGGTCGGACGAGGAACATAGCGCAAGACATGGAAGCACTTCGGTTATCTAGACAAGATAATCCCTATTTACAGGTATTGCTAATACTTATATAATGTGAAAATATGATACAATATTTATGCGGAAGTTTTATGTAATATTCTATACTTTCTTTTATTGACAAACATTTTTGGTTACACATTGTACTATGTTCATGTAATTAGAATGTAGCACAATTATAGTGAAATAGCATGCATTATTTCCCTATTTGTACATTTTCGGCTTTTGTTTCTACATTTTATTTGTCTTAAATGTATGTTTTGTGGACGTTTCTCTAAATTTTTTCCCTGTTTCCTTTTTTTCTTATTAAAGAGAGGTAGGGTATAGAGTATTTTCTTTGGAGATTTCTCTCTACTTGGGACAGAGTCCGTCTGATGTCTGATACCCCCAGTGAAGATTGCAGCCTTATAAACCTTGTGTTGTGTTCCTAAGATGAGTAGGGGTAGTAGCTTCATGAGGAAGGGGGTTCAAGTTTGGGGCACATGCTAGTGATACCAATGGTGTTACAAACATCCATAGGCTACACTTAGCCGCTTACCAACAGGAGTGCCGTATGTTTATTTGCCCCTTTAGTTGTGTATAAAAAAATGTTTCCAAACTTTTTGATTTGTTACATTGTAAGAATTATCATCAATAATTACTGTTAATGCAACTTATTTTCAACTGTACAAACAATATTTAAAGTTAATAACCATATTAATAATTTGATGGATGCACAGAGAAGGAGTCACTTCCAAACTTCACTATCATTCACATAATGACCCACCCTATAATTAACCTTTTGACAGTAAAACCTACTTTACATGGTCCTTGAACTCATGTTCTGCCAAATCCGTAATGTGCGTCGGGATCGTATTATAGAACCTAACTCTATTTTACCTAAAAAATGCTTATTAGTCTTTTAAATCTAAAACATGGTACAACTATTTTATGTCTATTAAACTATGTGACCGAAAATTAAACAGAGCAGTACTTATGAAATTAAACTGGATTTAATTTGTGATAAGGGACAATGGTATATGCCCTTGATGATTTTAAATTTATAAGCATTTATCTGAATAGGTAGAATATATTTATTTAAATTCGAGGAAGGATAAACTTAAGTTAACTTTGAAATAATGATTTGTCATGAATGTTTTCAAAAGTGATGCTTAGATGGTTTGGTCATGTAGAGAGGATGAATGAAAGAAGATTGACTAGACAGATTTATAAGATAAGTGTAATTGGGAATGTTGGAAGAGGAAGGCCTAGATGAATGTTCCACCATCAAATCGGGGACGTTTTGAAGAAAGGTCAGGTCAAGAGTACTCTAAACCGACGAGCATGCATGAAAAGATTGATGTATATTGAGGAAGCGAAAGTTGTATGTCAGGATCGTAGCAAGTGGAAGGACGTGGTCTCTGCCTACCCCCTTGGGAAAGAGACGTGATTTATGTATGTATGTTTTCAAAGTGGAATAATTAATCTGTAATAATGATGTTTTCATTGTGGGATTTTAGAGAGATGTTACTATCTTCCTCAAAGTTTAGTTAAGTATACTGTACCTATTCTGATCTATGTTAGTAGTATAATGAGGTTATTTTGAATTTATAGCAAGTTATGGCAAGCAGAGAGAGTCTGATTGAGAGCCACCATGATGAATGTGAATCTGATGACACCATACTTATGTCACAGGTGATTATTAATCTAATGACTCATAAGCTAAGTCACATTTCATTTTTTTTTATAATAAAGCATTTGACCACACTCCTACCTGATGTTAAGTAACATGTGGTTAAGATTGTAACACAATAAGCTTTAAAGGGGTCTGACTTTCTAGTGTAGCTGCTGGAATAAACCTATAAGTACTTGGTGGCAGATTTTCTACTTGAGGGTGGTAGCTAACTTGGCAAGCATCAGGAAGAATTTTACCACCATGCCATGGTTTCATGATGTTAGTTAGTTAGTCACCCAAAGCTCAGGCTGATTTTAGAATCTGAACATTTTTTATCTTAGCACGGCAACATAGTCAGTTGTCACTGTCATGCTGGCCTTCTCAAATGTATCTACATGTTATTTTTGAAGTCTTTATGTTGTAGAAATACATCAGTCAATTTGGTGTCCAAACACACTACCACTGTGTTATCATTCTTCATTATAACACCAATCAAATCTTCATTATGTTACCCTTAAGAAAAACTCCATTATGAGACCTGTGTTACTAACATTTTTGGGTGATGTTTGACTTTAGTCTTACTAGCCTAGTTCCTTAAGGAAATCCATGGTTTAAAATCCTCTTGGAAGGGCTTCATAAACATACAATTTAAAGTCTGTATTACAGTGGTAATAAGCCCTACTATTGAGGCGAGATGTAGCGGGTAATTGTCAGTTGTGTTTCTGGTTGTTAAATATCTATATATGTATAAGCTGTTTACTTAGCTAAATTATGTTATCAAAGTTATGCATTGTTTGGAATTAAAAAAAACTTCAAGTGTTATGCTCTTTACGTGATTATTATTATTATTACCTGTAATTTTCTGTAAAGGTATATGAATAATACTTACAGGAGTTCGGCAGCGCGGCCCTTGACTTTGTGGACGATGATATCCTCACACTAAAAGAAGTCCACGAGCACATGATCAGGTCACCACCGCCCACCAGTTGCTGGCCACATGGTAACAAACAAACAAGCATACAAACACACAAAAACACGCGAAAATATACTAACCATCACTTTTCACACTTACACGAATTTATCAGGAAATTCTTTCATAAATTGATAGCATGCATGTATTTTAGAAATCTTTTTTACATACAAACATACAAATTATGAGCTTTTGTTTATCGGAAATATAATTTCGAACAGTTTTTCATTAACAAAATATGATTGATTGGTAAAAGATGCAGATTACAGTTCTGTGGTTAAACATTTTAAAAGTGGCATTTTTAGATTCATGGTCCAAACTTTAAGTATGATGTCTTGGAGATAGCTCAATGAAATTTACAGGGTAAACAGATGATTAAATGGGCAAGTTCTTAGAAAAGGTTTGAGGATGAAATTTGTTCAGTGACATTTTTTAATCACCCAATTTGAAACGATTAGAATTTTTAGTAAGTTTGTATTTCAACAATTTCTTTAGGCTCAGTGGTATCAAACCTGACTACTATTGATTTCTGGTCTGCAAGACATACTATTTACCTCATACGGAAAAAAAAACAAGCATGTATCTCATATTTCATATCTCTGTGACCAATAATGTCTTGTAAATGAAAGATCGTCAAAAAATACGAAAAAAAACTGATAAACTATGAAAAATAGCATAGCATACTTGGGGTGATTCGGGTACCCGTAGGGTGCTTTACCCTGGACTTGTGCTTATCACTACATTTTGGGACACCTGTATACTAGACAACTTATACATGTCGACGCTTAATTATTGATCTTTTTAAAACTATACTTATCCTCTTCAATTACCGGATAATGAGCTAAGTGAAGAAATGAGTTAGTGTTGAAAGCAAGAGAGTAAAACGATGCAGATATGAGTAACAACTACTTATTTTGACACTCATCAGCTTCGGGTACTGGTTTTACGTTTAAGTTAATAATTAGAAGTCTTGCTATTAAGTCAAGACTGATATTAGCTGTCTATCTAGATAAGTAGATGAAGATATTTCTAAAATTCACCAAATTTGTGACAAATGGACATGCCCTTGCTAAAATATAATCAGCCATGTAACAACCATCTTTGTTCATTTAAAATGATTAAATGTGCCTATTTATTTAAATAATTTGATAGCTTTAACATTAGCTGTGTTTATGAACAGTTATGTGCAGGGATGATTGCCATTATAAAAATAAAATTAAAATATGAAAAAAAGTTACTTGTTTATTTAATTTAGCGGACCATCAGTTTTATTAACAGTGCAATTAAATTATCAAAAAATATTGTTGTAATTTTATCGTGTGCTAGAAATACGTAAATAAGAAAAATGGCTAGATTGCCAAGGTCTCTCTCAAGGAAAAAGAAAAACTAGTGTTATTTAGATATTAGTGTTATAATGTTTGTATATTTTTTACCATTGAAATATCCTATTCTTAGCTTACTTATGTATCTACCAGCGAGCGGACTTTAATAATCTATGGTATCTACACTGTATCGGAAGAATATGGCCGAAGTTAGCGCATACACAGAAGATATAATTTTATTTACTATAAAATATTTTTATCTGTTACTTTTTATGTCCTATATTACAAATGAGTTTTAAAATATCACACATGCACTACTATTTTTTTTTTTTTTTTTTTTTTTTTTTTCGAACTGACTATACTGTTAGCCTTAGGGGCCCTGGAGCCTTTACGGCTTTTACAGCTTTACCGGGCTTGGGGGCGAGCGCTTAGGGCACTCAGCCACGAAAGCTAAGCAACAACATCCGAGGGTGCCAAAGTGGCCGAACCTCGGCTCGGACTGTTGCGCGTATGCAATTAAGTCGCGATCTGACTAATTCCCTATCCGTAATTCGATCTAAACTAACTATACATATATACATGTTTCTGCCCCCTGGGAGGAGGGAAGGAACATGTGTATGTGTATTTAGTGGTCTGAAAATTTTTGTCTAATCTAACTAGGCAAAAAAAGAAAAAAAAAGGTCCCTTACAGAACCTATGTACCTATGTGTGTTGTGCATGTGTGTATAATGCAGTGTCATGTATGGCTGTGAAAGCTAGTGATTGTAGAGTCACTTGTATCGCGCGAGCGGCTGCTTGGCTCAAGGGCTCCATGCCGATGGATCGGACCTAGGCTTGAGTTGCCGCAGACGAGGGCGGTCGTGGCGGGTGTGCGGGAGCGAAGTTAACCGTACGTCCCCTGCGGAGGGAACGGTGGTTTCGCGGGCGTGGGCGCGAGCACGCATATGTTGCGGGAGCGGACGCGTAGAAATTGTTAGCGTTCTCGATGTCGTCATCGGGATCGACAAAGAGATTTCGTGGACGGCGTTTATAACGTTTGGCAACGGGGATCGAGTTGTCTGGGACGTAGTTCACGGTGGATTTTACGAGCGGGTTGGGATGATTCGAAGCGCTATCGAAGTATCTCCTGGTGAGATATTTCACATAGGCTTCTATCGAGGGAAGCCTCATGTCCCTGTGCAGGTCCATGTTCCTAACGAAGGCTGGAGGGTCAAGCAGGCGACGGAGAAACCGATTTTGGACTCTTTGCATGCGGGCAAAGTTATGTTTGGACATATGTGCGAACGCGGCGCCGCTATATGTCAAGGTCGGACGGACCATGCACTACTATAGATCGACCGAAGTATGAGCGACTCTCCTAATGGTCTTTAGACGCGGGAGGGGAACAAGACCGACCAATAAGCTAGTTTTTTGCTGGCCGCCGACGTATAGACCTACGCGGTTTTATTTTTATGACTGGTATACATGAGATTATTTTAGCAAGATGGAATTACGAACGTTACGTTTTAAAAAACTCAATCTAAAATAATGTTTTTAACGCGTTTTTATTAAATTATATAGTATCATATCAGTACCCTTTATATCCATGCAAACCCGTCGCCCCGCGTCCCGCAAACCATCCGGAGGGTCGCGCTTACTGCGGTCGGCCTATGACAACATTCTATCATTACTTAATTCTTATACATATTTTATTTATTAATATTAAATGTGTTAATTGTTTTCCAACGCTATTTTGTTATAAAAAACCTGCAAGTTGCATCTGCATATCTTTATCAAAGGACAAGTTTACTTTCTATTCCAAAATAATGGCTTTAAACACTAATATTTTTTGTGTTTTGTCTTTTTTAATTATCTGTCACTGTCTTATTACAACTACTCACTACTTTGTACTCGTAATTATAATTTAAAAATTACTAATAAAACGTAGCCTGATGTCACACAAAGGGAACATGGCGGTCTATCAGTAAAATACTTTTAAGGGTCGGATCATTAGTTTCAGAGATTACGTCCTACAATCATACAAATTTTACCTCTTTCTAATATTAATATAATATGTTTGTAATAATATATCAAATAAATTTCAATAATGGTCAACATTTTGTCTAGAAAATAAAAATAATAAACACATGCCAAATGTTACAAATATGTATTTTAAGTACCTTATCTACTAGTCAAATTTTACTGTAGTTTTCTTTGATTTTGACTACTCAATGAGTTATTGATAAATCAAGGTCAAAATTAAATCAATTGGTGCAATTTGGTTCCTCTTAAAATATATTTAAATCTTCGATTTTATAACTTTACAATTGGGAATGATAATAAAAAAGTGTGTAAATAACAATAAGTTTAGTGTTTATTTTCATAATTTAATTATTATTGCAATTTACAGTTTTATAAGTAATTATTTAAAAAAATATTAATTAAACATTCTGTTAAATTGCAACAATGTTATGAGGGTCACGCTCATATTTGATGTCGTTAAAAATAATAATATCTTTACTAAAATATAATATAAAAAGTTTAAATTTTATTGTTTGTTTAAGAAATTTATGCAAATAAAATATGTGTATGTATATCAGCACATTAAAATCTTTGAGGATAGATGTATTACATTTTAATTATTCGACGACTAGAGCTGTTGGTCATACCGGCTAACAACACACATACATAAATTACGCCTCTTTCCCAACGGGGTAGGCAGAGACCATGTCCGTTCACTAGCTACGATCCTGACATACATCTTGCGCTTCTTCAACATTTATAAACAGATTCTCATAATTCATAAATTATAGATTGTAATTGCTTGAAATAACGTACTATACGTTTTTATAAAGTAAGTACATACGCCGTAAGCGCGACCCTCCTATTGGTCTGCGGGACGCGGGAGGGGTAACAAGACCGACCGAAAATAGCTTATTTTGATGAGCATTTTAATAAATACCACAATATTATGTATATTAAATGTATTATTTATCATAACACACCTGTCCCAGTTGTAAAAATATGAATAAACTATTGATCTTAAGATATAGGGTATCATCTGAATACCGTGTATATCAGTGCACACCCGCCGTCCCGCGTCCCGGGCTATCAGGAGAATCGAGTTTACAACGGTCGGCCTATAGTTATATGCGAACAGGATGAATATAATACTAACAGGTGTTTTGTTTAAGATAATTGTTATTAATAAATGAAAATTATTTATTTACCGCTTGCTTGGACGAAGACACACTGTCGTACCGAACGTCAAGCGCGTTCGACTTCGCGGCCGACAGCCCCGTCTATAGCGCTTACTCGGTGCATACTCAGGATAAGGTTACTAACATTACACCCTCTATATGTGCTGTCCACACTATATGTCCGTGTATCACATGCTTGTTTTGCACCTTTTTTTCAACTAAATTTGTGTTTTTGTGTGATGTTTATTCCATTCAACGAATTAATTAATTATTAATAGTATTCATGTAGGACTTTTGACTACCATACATAGTGTATTTTGGCCGCATATCTCTGGATAATTACCGTTGACATTTTGTAGAATTAATTTTTGGTTTCGATGTCAATGAATAGTAAATAATTAAGTGAGTTTTTATTATAATTTTGATTAAAAGTTTTCTTAATGATTTTGTTTTCTTAACGGTGAGAGCGAAGTCGTGGGGCACGCTGCATATAATGCGTGTGCAGGATTAAGCCGTGCTTATTCATAAATTATACGCGTACTGTCACTTTGTGGTGGAGACTCGTGACGAGGATTATATTTAGTCGTTTTATATAGGAATCGGTCGGTGGACGATCGCCTCGACGCGGGACTCGCTGTGACGAGTACAGGAACAACAACACCCCGGCCCGGCCGAGGTCGTCTCGTTCGGCTTCACCGCGGTCGCACGATCCCTCCTTGTGCGGGCGTCCTTTATCTTTGCCAGGTAAGAAAATCAACTTTCACTAAAATATACATATGTATAATATGTTCAATATTATCGATTTTGTAGTCAAATAATTCTAGTGACTTTTCAAATGTAGGACAATTTGCGCGGGACGTATTAAAAAAAAGTGTGTGTGCGATCCACACACGATAGAAGTGAAACTTCATTTTAAAAGACATTTTCCATTTTATTTAAACAGTGTGCAATATACATACACACCGACATTTGCTCTCTCGCTCTGGCTCACACAAAGAAGAGAGACCGATAATATATTGCTCTCTCGCTCTGGCTCAACCAAAGGGGAGAGACCGATAATGTGCGTTAAACGTTTAACGCTTAACGTTTAACGCTTGGAAGTCGCATAAGAAGTTTCACTTCAAAAAAAAAATTTTATCCGAATGAGATTATCGTTTATCTCACAAAAATTTGAGACATCATGGGGTTTGCCTGGCCGATATGAAGCATTTAAATTTAATTGTTATTTTGTTTTAAATATGAATATATAATTTAAAAAAATGTTCATATAGTTATTTATAAAATAATAAATCAATGTAATATAGTATAGTCTATTTAAATAATAAACAAGCTTTTGGTCTAATTCACTGGATTTCTAAGTACACGGTAGAGCCATTTCACTATAGTTAACTTATTTGTAATCTGTTGTTATTTAAACTGACTGATATTCACGAATATATAAAAGTTTAGCATAAGAAATCACTATGATACGCTAACACACGTACAGTATAAATGTTGAGAGGGGAGCGCTGAGTCGGAAAGAGCCGACTAGACGCGACGCTGCCCGAATGGCACGTTGCGACGTCCCTTTAGCACGCTTTTACCCCCGTCCAAACGCGCGATTAGATATTACATATAAACAAAATTAAAAATTATCTTTGTGTCGAAATTTTGATAAGTCTGAGAAAGCTAACCAGGGTTTTAGCTTGTTTTAAGATACCATCATCGACTATTTGTGGTCGATACATATTATTTACTAGCTGTGCCCGCGGCATTATATGTGCGGGGAACCCCAATTATTTTTCTAAAATAAAACTAGCCTAAGTTATTCCTTATAATATCAGCTATCTGCAAGTGAAAGTCCCGTCAAAATTGGTCCAACAGTTTCGGAGATTACCCGGACAAACATTTTTAAAATTGTTTTTTTGTTATAGGTTCCGTGTATGAATTTAGTAAAAACCTGTTTTTTTTTACATTATAAGCAGACACTATAATATTTTTTTATAGGCGAAAGCCATTTGCGCTCGGCTCTAAGCAAAAAGTCGAGTCAACAAAGCGAAAGATTCTCGTTGCTGCAACACCCTCGCCCCCCGCGCCGGCCGCACCCCGCGCGCCGGGGCGAGGACAGCGAGCACCTCGTACAGGACTGTGATAACTAATGCTAAATTAATTTCATATCTTTATGAAATTGGGATGCTCTTTAAAACGGAAGTTTTATTCTCGATTACAGTCGTGTAATGTACTAGTCTCATAGTTGTACGCCCTCGAATAAAAGGCATTCTTTGTCTTATTAATTCTGGCGAAACTTTTGGGGTGAGTAGAGGTTTCCAATAATTAGCGATTTGGCTTTAATGGCTTCCATTCGTAAGACATTTGAATAAAAGAAACCATAAGCAATTAGTGTTGAAACAAGTCGATTGGGAGATTGTTGCAAGGTGTCTAATAGGTTTCGGTATGTTGTGCCGGAGTCTATAAGGATTTATTGAATGATACGGATACACAGACAGGACAATTCGAATTGTAACTTTAATTTTAAACTACTTTTGTATATTATCTTTAGTTGCTTATCATTAATTGTATAGAGAGCGCCACAGCGCCGGCGAGCAGCGAAAATGTAAAGAAATAGTTATATAAATAAAAACTATTATTTGATATTGTATAAAATGTTGATAATTATCTAAATATATTTTCAAATTTATGTTAAATATAATTAGCTGTAAAATATACTCACTGTAAAATAATAGACAATGACATTCGCTTTTCTTAGTATAACATTACAAATGTTTAGAAAAAAGAACCACTGAATTATTTTCAAAAAGGATCATCTGTAAAACGTTTTAAATTTACAATAACTTATCGGACTTATTTGATATCGTAGCGATGATTTTCAAGTTTAATTTTAATAGTTAAAGTTAAAAATTTTAAAGAATGCTCACGGTTATTAGATTAGATTTAGAATCGTGAATTATATTGTAGTTGTCAACAATATGTATAAGGATGATACCATTCCCATTTTAAAGGGAGTAGGTTTTTTTTTAAAATTATTGATTCAATATTTTGTATCTTAATTCGCAACTTTAATATATAATTAGTTCAATGTTAGTATTGCAACATTTGGTTCTTGATAATTTTCTTTTAAAATCCGATGAATTATATTTAACAAAAGACTTATCAGAAACTTTTTCGATGTTTTCTTAGGTTGGTTTTAACGTTTTTCGGTATCTAAAATTGACCCCACTGAGTAAAATTAAAGAAAAGTTACTAAACTATTCACTCTAGTATAGTCGATAATATATTAGGTACCAATTAGAATAGTAGTATAGATACAATAAAATAAGTTTTGCTAGACAAATAAATATTATTACTGTTAGAGCAAATCGCTGGCATAGTTCTAAGAACTCGTTATGTTAATGTTTTCATATGTCTGGGCATTTTTTTTTTCGAACTGGCCACACTTAGCCATGACGCCTTGACAGTTTCACAGCCGGGTTTGAACAAAGTGTGCGTTAGCAAATAATAACGATTTTGTGCATCGTTAATACATTTTTCGGCTTTGTTTAATCACCATATTAACTAGTAATTATAAGAAGACTTGCATGACATATCCACAGAAATTAAATAGTTACGTCTAAATTATGGCATAACCTAAAAACATGCACTTCGACTATCAGTTATCATTAAAAAAAATTGATACTGATAAAACGTTATGAAAAATTTTGCAGGACAAAATCCTAAATAACTGATCTTTGTGAATCTACGTATTTTTTTTATTTTTACGTGCATCGTTACTTTCCTTGTTACTTAAAACTAGAGTAGACCAAAATAATGAAACCAAGGAATCGAAAATTAATCGTACGAATCGAAAATTAATTGAATTGATCGAACACCATTGTACATTTATTAGTTTCTTTTTAATTTCGAATAAAATTAATATTTACGTAATTCCTACAATTTTACTGCAAATACACGCAATTAAGAATATTGACTCTAAGAATTAATCTTGTTATTTGGAGTCAGGCATTCACTGATTCAAGTGTTCCAGATTAAGATTTCAATTGTTCCGTAAAATCAACTTCCAATTTAAATTATTCTACATCTCTAAAACGATAGAACGATCTAAATCGATTACGATAAATCAATAATAGTTGATACGTGAATGTACAATTTTAATTTTTTTAGGATAATTTGACTTCCCTAATTTAGGTTTAAAATAAATCCAATATTTTGTCCGTATTAGTGACATTTTGTGTAACGGAAAACAATTTATAAGTTTTCCGAAAATCTTGTATTCAGTAAATATCCGTAAAACATATTAGATTTCAAACGAGAAAGTAAATGTATGTTACATTTATGGAACCAAATTTTCTTTTGATGTTCTGGCGAAGAGACTTGCAGGCGAGTTAGAAAAAATGTATTTAATTATTTTTCTTCAAGTACATTCGCCATAATTTCAAATTACGAAAGATAATAACAATTAAAATTGATATTAATGTATCTAAATATAAATATAGATTAATTATATTAACATTATGTTTGTAAAGTTGTTATGATAGTCCATTTGAAGTATAAAGAAGATATAATTTTGATATTTTAAATAGGCTAATAATTAATCGTACTGTAAAAAAAGATCGACGGGTAATGTTTTTAGTATTATTATATTTTCATAATATAAACTGTAATTGTATATTTGTTGTTCTGTAGACGCTTCATTACTATGTATAGTCGTGAGCGTATATATTTGGTTAATTGTTGTTTTTGTGCGTTTTGTATACTTTTCAGCGCCTCTATATTTTATCATATTGTTTCGGATAATGTTATTGGACGAGCGGCGATATATTTTCAACTCATCACTTACCATTAGCTATGGTGACGTCATTGCTGAGTTGCTATACCTAAAAAAATACCGTATCAATTAGCAGAAATGCATGACATTACATTGTTAGATTTGATAAATACAAAATCACAATATATTTTCATTTGCAATTTCTTGATAAATTATATCCACACCGTGTTCCTAATGTGATTTATATTATATCAGTATTATAATTATTGAATTAAATGTGTTGTCTATAACTCAATTTAATGTTACGATCGTTAAAAAAGCATTTGAAAAAAGATCCGTATCCTCAAAGAGAAATGATATTAGATATAGTGTTTTCCAAGGAATTTTGTTGTACTTTTTTAACTTTATAATGTTAAAAACGTAATAATACAATATTATTTGAATATTACACGAGCTGCTGAGTAGTAGTAATGTGTAATTTCCAGTTATTATATGAAATCAATGAGCTTACGTGTCGTAGAACTTCCCTAATATTGTTTAAAACGTTATACCGTAATCTCTAACGAAAGGTTACAACAGATATAAAGGTGTTTTTACTTATATTTGTCAATTGTGTCTATCGATATTTTCACAAGTCGATAAAAAAGTACTGTTATGAAAAAAAAAACACCATTTCGTCTTTTCGGCTTAATTTTATTCAATTTACAGTTGCAATATTCATTAGATACATATATATATATAATTATTTGTTTGTTGATTTGTATCAATTTTTATTAAACGAACCCAATTTGTAACGGTAAGATGTTATTTTGTATTTAATACATGCCTACTAATTATCTTTATATGTAAAAGTCGATGTTTGCGTGTATGTTCCCTGTGAACTCTGAAACGGCTGGAGCGATTTTGATGAGATTTTCTGACAATTTTTATATTAGGCCAGATTAATGACTAATGTTCCCTCTGGACTCCAAACGGCGCGGCAACAGGTGGCAGGGTTTGCTACTTCATTATATCATTTAGAAACAAAATTTCAAAATTCTTCAGTTATTACATATAAAGTATACGTCAAGTATAAGTTCAGTTATACAATTCAATTCAAGTCTATGAGAATTATGTTATATAGTTTAAAACTAGCTGTGCCCGCGACTCCGTTCGCGTGTATTACAGAATCGAAAAAAAAGTAGCCTAAATTACTCTTTATAACGTCAGCTATCTGCCAGGAGAAGTCCTGTCAAAATCGGTCCAACCGTTTCGAACACTACGCAGAACAAAAACAGAGTTTTTTTTTAAATTTTGGATTTTGATACTAAATGCATACTTTCATATGCATTTTGACATTACAAAGATACACTTCAATTTTATTATATAATATGTAGATAAAACAGTAAGTGATTAAAAATAGAAATTGCATTTTTTTTTTACGAATTCATTAATTTGTTCTTTCTTAATTGCGACGTAATTTTAAAAAGTGATAATGTTTACAGCTTTTAAAGTACCTTCAAAATTAATATTTATTTAAAAAAAAAAATCCTTGATGATAATTGTCTTCGAAATACAACTTGAATTTCCATGAAACTAATAATAATTCATGTATTAATCATTTATCGGTTTAAATTTTTCTAGTTTAATGAGACCAGGAGTTTCTTTAAGTAGTCGTTTATGAGTTAATTGGAAAATTTCTAAATGTTACTAAACATAACGGTATTACGTGTTTATATAGAATTATCATCGCAGTAATGATCTGGTCATTCGCTGGTCGATGTACCGAGATGTCTGTGTAGAGTTAATAAAAAAATATTAAACATATTGACGTTTTATTTACACTATCTAGCTTTTTATTTTTATGAATATAACTAGCTGGTAGCTTCGCTGGACGTAATTTTTTTAAGTTAATTTTACTCTATTCTGCGACATAATCGACTTCTTTGCCGTAACTTCGGTACAGCCCTTTAAGCCCGATTAATGGACAAAAATTTATAATAAAACAAACTTTCACATACAAGCAACGCGACCGCGACTTGATTCAGATTTGAGTTATTTAAAAAAACATCACTCTGGGATAATCTAACCTTCTATCCGGTGACGGCTTTTTTTTTAAAATCGGATCAGTAATTCTAGAGATTACCTACAAACTCAACAGCTTAAAAACCTTTACGACAGTAAAGGTCATTAAAATAAATCGATTTGAGTTACAAAGGATTCGAATAAAAACCACAGCGTAATTTTATTTATTTATAATTTTATTAAATTAATTCTATAACTTTTTTTTACATATAGTAAATTATGTGCATCATCTCGTCAAATACATTGAATTGATGCTGGTGTTTCCACGCCAGCGGTCGCGACAGTAGTACCTAATGTTTTTGCCTCTACGGTCAGACATCGAATGATTGTCGATACGCGATGCACGCTCGATACACTTTGCCTATCGAATTCTAAAAACTTGATTACCGGGTTAATATTTCTACCAAGTTGAGTTGGTGTTGGGCATAATTAAAATTATAAACAAACCTTATACTAACTTTAATATAATAGCTTTTATTTACTAAAATTATGAACAAGTATGCAGAAAGAGAAAAAGAAAATGTATTACATTTATATAATATCACGGCCTTAATTCCAAACGAAGCATAGCTTATATTATGGTAACTTAACAGTTGAACACCCAGATACAACTGACAATTATAGTCACCGCACGAGTCAGTCATTTGCAAAGATCCGAACTCTTATATACTATCACTGCTTCATAAGGCTTGTCAAATTAAGCGAATTCTTTTTAATTATGCTCAACACGTCCTCGTAACTCGTTAACTAAGTTACTGCGGCTTATACAAATTCACAGTATTAATTATACTTAATTCGAGAAGACATGTCCCTGTCATGAGTTTACCAAAGTTGCGATATTTTAATTATCCGTTCATTGAATTGCATCGGAAACGTGGCTACCTCTTCCTCATATTCTTCAAATAGCACCCTATTTTATTTACTTCGTTTACTAAGGTCTCGATTGACTTAATCTGAACATATTTTTTTTTAATTCTTTAGCCACTTCAAAGTAGATACACGGAAGGTTAACTTTATTTTAATGTAACATCTGAAAACCGCCAGCGATCGAGAATGCACGCGGTCTAACCTGACGGCGGCCGTCGCAATTCCGCGCAACTTTGTCCAAGAATATATTTTATTTTATGAAATAATTTGTATAAAAATTTTGATTCCAATATTTACAATTGTACTGGTTTATTTTTACAACGCCGGACTAATATTTTTACAGCGACTAAGTTGAGTAAAACGTCGCGGAGTTGCGACCGGCGCCGGCGGGACGGACGACGACATTATTATTATTATTATTGCAATTTCTTTTCTAATAACACATTTCTTATCTAATAAGAAGTTCGCGTATTACAGTGCGCGTAAGTTTCTAAGGTGCGTAAATACTTGCTCCTGAACGAAAAAGTATCACGCACCGGAACCAATTCTAATACCCTATCGTTACAGTGACACACCTGTCTTACTTAATATATAGCGTATAAAACGCTTTTATTATTCTAATATCGAATGAAGTTTGGAAGATATAGCAAATCAAATTCACTGTAGCAATAGGATACAGATAAATATAAATGAAAGAGACAACATCAAAGGCATAGACTGGATCCGTTTGGCCGTAAACATCGCCCGCGCTCTACACTACACTATATATCTCATATTCCGACGATAGCTTCCCTGTTTTTGTGTTTACAAATTAACGTATATAGAATTAACACTCAAGTAGGGGCTTATACAGAATTTGTACTCTTATAGCGTCCCGTCGCCGCTTGCATACATCAACACGCGATAGCAAATAATAAAGACTGAGGGGTAGTTAATGATATCCATCACACTCTATTAGTGAAGCCCAAACACGAGATCAACACACCAAGAGACCAACAATGAAGTAGCCAAATCAATATCGATTTTGGGCATCACTATAATATGTACATATTCATTGGGCACCATTAAACTTCTAAAATATTAATCAAATTAATAAAATATCGAAATGTGAACATTTGAATGTACTATGGATTGAACAGTGCCCAACGCTACTTAAAACCAATTTATCGATAAACGGGCGGCGTGCACTATTTGTGAAGCAAAACACTGGTACGGTTTATGATTATTGACAGAGCACTAAAATGTACTAAAGTTATATATTTTTACATTGTGATAATATATAAAATATGTCCGAATGTAATTATATAAAAATAAATCGTTGACATTATTATTATTGTTATTTTAATTTGACAATGCCGTTGGCGTTTTTCTGAGCTTTGCAAGTAGCTGAGTTTCGGGCGTTTCATATCACATTTACTCGAAAATCATTATCAATGGTAATTATTGTAAAATTATAACATATATTTTTATGACTTATTTATTTGGTAAAACTATATAATAAAATCTATGAGGTGTAATATAAAAATAAGTGTCATTTTAAGTGTTCACAAAAAATCTTAATATATTGATTGATCTCAATAATACACACACTTGTGCCAAAGCTTTTTTAAATTCTCGAAATACTTCTGGAACTCATTTTTCTTTATGGTTTTTAGCTATTTAAACGTTTTTGTTTGATCTCAATTTGCCGAAATATCTTCCTTTTAAAGGTTATTTAGTTTCGGGAACAGAAAGAAATCACAGGATACCATGCCTTGTAAATAAGGTGGTCAGGGATTACAAGGTCTACAAAAGGATCACTACTACAAGAGCTAGATATTAGCGCACAAGCAGCCAGTTCAAAATGGTTGCTATTACCAATGTAGTTAGAGACGTATATACCAATACATAGGAAAAAATTGTAAGGAATTTTACATCCCGAGAAATTAATAAAATTCCGCTATGTTTTGATCACAGCACGTATATCCAGACATAGTGGCGTACGGTCACTATTCACTAGGTTGTTAACGGTATCAATTTAATAATTCTCTATAAGTATATAGTGAAGATTCTCGCTATTCCGAGATTTATTGAGTCAGTATATATTAAGGTGGTATAACTTGTGGTAAGTTCGATTGCGGAAACACAACCGCACCATCTATTTGTACATCAAAACAACAAGTTGTGGCACATGATGCCTTGCAACTCAGTCCTCAGGAGTAGCAACCTATTATGATTGGCCTCATGACTACGGTCTTTTTTAAAATTGGCAGTACACATTAATAAGTTGCTATAACCACATTATGTTTAATCTACAACACATAACATCTTTACATAAAAGAAGACACGAAGTTTTCAATATCGGTATATTTTAAGTGTCCACGTTTTGAATAAGATTGTCCCGTTGCCCAGAAACGAATACGAATTAAATGAAATTAATTAATTAATTGAATTAAATTAGAACATAATATAGTATGTACCTATATTTTTGTATTATTCTTTTTCGATTAGATTAGGCATTCTGTTAGTGAGGTAACTTTGCCACTAGTACGGTACTAAACTAACCCGATTTTTGAATAAATTTGCTTTCAAATCTACACATAATCCAAAGCAAAGACAGTATAGTATTTATCCTCAGCGGGACAGAATTATCGTCTGAACACTTTACAATACCAGTCAATACAGAGATAGATGGGTTTAAAAATGGATGTATTATCAGGGGTCGAGTAAATGTGAGTATTTGGGGACATAAAAACGCAAATGGCGCCCGACTTTTGAAAAGTCTGTTACATGCATTCATTTACCTTAAGAGATCATACTGTCATTTTCTAAAACAAAGTCTAGAATCTGTTCTGAAGGTGATCACTTTTACTCCTCGATCCTCTTCAATAAATTCTACTTAACTCTTACTTTTTTACAAATAGCACATACATCAGGATTACCACCAGTTTCCTTTTTACTGTAAGTCTTATTTAGAAAAGTGGTTTTATATTGTTCCCTATTTATACAAAAAAATCTTTCTCTTGAATGCGGTGGTAAACCCAATCTTTATTCACGTAAACAAAAGTGTTAACCTACAGAACAGATTCTTATATTCTTACGAAATGATAATACATTAAAACTATCCTTAAATAACATTCATACATACCTAAAACAATTTACAATAATATTTATTAATATATTAGAAAAAAAAACGATTCGTGAGGGCCGTAGAGATTAGATGTCAGATTTGACTCGCGCGCGCCCACAGACTATATAATACAATGAAATTCAGTCATTCAAAAAATTAACAATTTTACTCGTTACAGTATATATAAATGTATATAACAAAAATATATGTGTAATCATGTGGCTTGGTTTGCCGCTTTGATCTAGTATATAACTCAAATGTATTGTCCATCTTAACGATCCATGTATACAAATTTTTTGGTACATGAATGTCCACATAAATTAATATAAGACAGAGCGAATGAATCATTCATTAAAAAAAAACTATTGTTTCATAAATTAAAACTAGTTCTGTACAGTCATTACTATATTAAAACCATATTTTGAGATACCGTATATATATAAAATAAGCTTGTAATTTAGATTATTTTGTAAAAGACCTTGGTGGTTATGACAACGCGCTTCATGCGATATTTCTATAGTATATCAATTTATAAGAAATTTCAAGATTCGTTGCCTCTTGCTCATGGTCATGTTTTTTTCTTACATTAAAGTAAGTTCTAATTAATCTGTGATAATATTGGTACTAGTAAAATACCAGTAAGAGTTGTTCGTTTATGAGTGTTGCCAGCAAATAAAGTTATTAATGAAACATACGCTCAGTCGGTTGTGTGACAATAAAATGAGATCATTAATATTGAATACTAATACTTAATAATGCAATGCAAATGAGTGATGTTGGTTTGTGTGAAGACTTTGTGAAAATGTATCTTTCATCATAAAAGTATTACATAATAATAGTTTAAAAAAATGATATTAATAAATTGTGATATACAAGGCGAATCGTGACGCCGTAACTCAATTGATACCAATTTGTAAATAAATCGTACATATTCATTTTAGAAAATAAATAAAATATAAATTAATAAACATGTACATATATTCGATCAGAAAATTAAGTAAATGTACGGAACAAACTGAACTGATTAGATCTGACACTGATCGTAACAAATTGTCAGCTGGTATATAATTACTGTCAATTAAATATAAAATTGTAAATAATATGTATACAACAAATAATTATTATTTTTGAAAGTTACAAACGAGTGCAATGAAATATTATAATACATGTCATATGTTATGTCATAGCCGTATGTTGTTAGTATTTGATTTTGAAACGAGAACATCTATAATAACGATAAAAGAAAAATTTTGGTGGGTTTTCTTGTAATGTGCGAACCCAATAGATAATGTCAAACATTCGCGGATCAACAACCTTATTATGATAAACATTTACAAGATATAAATAATATACAATTGATATTTTATACAACATACGTGTAACGAAAATTTGATTTCTCTTATTTTTTGTTATTTTCACAGGTTAAATGAATAACAATAAGTACCTAGAGAGTTTTTAATGTAATTTTTCCTAATTCATTTTAAATTTATATTCGTATATATCCGATAGAAAAGTGTAATAATAAATAGAAAAATAAATTGTTATTTTTAAATTAGGCATTGTAGGGGACCCCGTTTACACTCTAAAATCGAGGTTTGATGTGATATTGGCCCCTGAATATTAAAACAAAGGGATCCAGTTATAAGATAGAAATCGCCAATTCATAAAATTCTCTTGACATTTTTTGAACACAGTAAACTGTGTTAGGTTTATTCACATAGTTTCTTCACAACGTTCCATTTTATAACCTAGAAATAATTTAAACGGGAAAAATCCCGAATTTTTACAAATAGCCTACAATTTCAATTCCTATCTCACCGCACGATCCCTTCGTATATGTTTTTTTGTTTATTTAAAAAAGTAGATAACAAACAAATATGTATTTGCACACATTTTAAAGTGTTCATAACACAATGGAATACGTGACGTCGACTTAGAATAAAATAAAAAAAAAACATATTCAATAATAATAAAAACGAATGGAATAGAAACATCGAGTCACTATTGCAAATGATCCGAGCCAAGCTCGAATTATAGAAAGATAATAAAGAAATTTGTCAGGTGGAAGATAACAATTTTTGTTTTTTTTGAAAAGAAACATTGAATATACATTTTTGGCAATTTTGTACTTAGTGACGGTTCGCAGAGGTGTCACGTGTACAGCGTACGCGTGAGTGTGTGTGTGTGTGTGTGTGCGTGTGTGTTGTTAGTGCTGTGCGCTTGCGCTGAATAATCTTTAATATTCCTATGAAATAATTTTACAATAAGTCATTGTCGGAAACTGGGTAACTTATTATTGAATTTTCGTTTTTTTTTTCTTTTCGTCTGCAGCTAGGAATGTTACGGATATTATATTTTGGACCTGGATATGGATTTAAGAGCAGCTAATTGGTCTCGGTTATGGATCAAAGATACAAAAATAAAATAGGTATTATTTGAATATTCGTAGATGAACAATATTAACTATAGTTTTGATAAAAAATAGTTTTATTTTAAGTAATTTTTGGTAGGTATTCGATCTTATTTCTTTCGAATTCGTCCCAATCCGGCATTATTCGAACATTTACATCGGTCACGGATTCGAACATTTATTTATTTCGGATAAGGATACAGAGTTTCATAACATCCCTCTTTTCAACATGCCAGTGAACGTCGGGAGTATCGGCTGACGGCTCCGACAGACAATCTTAAAACAGGTGTCGCAGACATGCCTCTATCTAAATTTTACGTCATTGCAAACGCACAGTTTATGTGAGTGTGTGTATATATGTGTGTGTGTGTGTGAGCGGCGCGGGCGCAGATGTCTTCGACGTCGAGTCACTCTGCCGTTGAATTGGCGGTGGTCACCGTTTAGTCACAGAAACATTCGCCTTAGTATATGTATCAACAAAATGTTCTACGTTTTTATGTAGATATAACGTTTATTGCCGGGACGATAACAGAACAGCAGCGCCCCGCACCCCGCGACCCGCGCCGCACACTTTTCACCTGGAAAATGATAAAACTATATAAATTCATCTGGCACATTTAAAAAAAATTCAGCTTTATTGTTTGGCAACAATCTCGCCTGATGTTGAGTGATGATATGGCCCAAGATGGTAACACGCTAGGCCTAAGTGAGCGTTGGTAACACACCTATTGGTGCTTGGCGACAGATTTTCAATTTGAGAGTGGTAGCTAGCCAGGCGGGTATGAGAATACCACGATACATCACGATGTTTCCGTTCACCGAAAGCATAGGCTCACTGTGAAGATTCGAACTCTCTTTGATCAAGGCGGTGTCCGTGCACGTTACCGTTGAGCCACCATTATTTAACTCGAACATAATATTAAAATAGTTGTTATGCTACCTTGCTAGTTAGTATCACAAAAAGAGTCTCTTACTAATAACATTTTTACCGGTTCACTTTTGCAAAGGGTGAAAAGGTATAGAAAGGAAGGGTGGAGTATTCTCAGAAGTAATACTAATAAAAATTTGAAACGCTATGAATATTTTCTATTAGAAATCAAGGTTTAAGAACGGTCATTTTTTATCCTTTGTAATAAATATATCTATAGCTGGAAGTAAATGAACATTAGATTATTTCACTAGTCGTTCGCTGGGAACGTGTTAGATGGACTGTCGGAAGTTTTCATTTGTCAAATCATTCAATCAAGTAAGTGCCGGTACAATACAATCTTAAAACAACGGTGTGCCACCGAGAGGTCGTCTATTCATCGTTAGTCGTTGCTGTCATGCCGGCCTAAGAGCCTCTCAGCTGCTGGCTGATCCCGAAACGCGACATACCAAAAGAGAGACACAGTAATAAGCATGTGCATGGTGGTCGCGACCCAATTGGACGAACCCTACAACCACTCTTGATTACTGTATATAAAACGGCTGATTCTGTAGCACAACCCGTTTAAGCGTGCCACTAAGCGTAACTTACCTAGACTCTCGTAGAGCGAGCATTACGCCTAGGTCGGGTGGCCGTGTAAGCTGGCAGAGGATGCCCGTAAGGGTGAGCGTGCACGCTGAATGACACGAGCGGGGAGCGCGCGCGGGTCCTTCGAACCGGCACTCCCACGCCGCTGTCACCGCTGTGGCCCGACACTAATGACTCGCTGTCACTCTGGTTCGACGTGTATCCAATCACGTCCACCTCGTCTGGAACATTAAAGAGAATTTATTAGCCTTTCATCATAAACATTTAAACAATAAAGATGACATAAGTATCATATAGGACGCAGTCCACCTACTGTTAAATAAGAAACCGTTTTAGAGGTGTTAATTTTTTTAAGCAACTCTCCACCGTAAGCACTTCGCCGCCACTACGCCAACGTCGGGCGCGGTATTTATTTTTAATTCAAAACTATAAACAAGAACAGATACATATATGTAAATGTCCATATGTACATACAATGATGTAAATAACAAAACAGTTACGTGTTAGACGATAAAAAAATGTGCGAATATCAGTCTTAGCCTGAGTTGAGTTGGCTAGACCATTAGATATCAGTGATATTAGTTAGGTAGGTAGGTGATCAGCAGTGATCAAATTATTTTATTTTGTGATTTTATTTATATTCAATTTGAAGTTTTAATACACCATCTTAAAAGGTAAGATTTTTTTTTTATTAATAATAGTTTCTCGTTAGCCAACGACCTTTAGATTTGATTTATTGGTTGGATTGACAGAAATTTCTCCAATGTTATCAAGAGTGTATCGGTGTACGCGGTCGAGGGATAAGCAACTGTAACAAATCGCAGACGAAAAACTATTGATATTTGAATTCCGACTTTAATTTTTATCTACATCAATAAGTTTTCAGTAATTTCTTAACTCCTTTCCTCTTTTTAATTTAATTTTTTTTTCTATTATAAAAAAATAACATGCTAAATGCATGCTAAACAGGACAAATTAGAATCGACTCCGCGATATGAAAAATTATTTTTCATAAACTAATACAGTGCATATTATTATTGAAAACCCGAATTAAGATCGAGTTCAATCGACTAGACGTCGTGTTTCGATTTCGACAATGTATTTGTTGTAGATAACATAAAATTGATTGCAAGGAGGAAAATATATTGATCCAGGATAAAAGCAATAATATATAATTCTTTATCAAACCGAAAGCTTTAGGCTTGACCGTGGGCTTAAAAAGAAATTACGCTGACAGAAAATAATTGTTTTCTATACAACGAACTTATAGGAAAAACAGAAATAGTATTTCGAAATAATAATTGGAACATGGCACAATAAGGCATATTATAAGTGCTTTCCTTCAATATTACACAAATTAATAGTAAATTACTTCTTCGTCTTCTTTTGTATGTTATTCAATACTTTGATTCAACTTTCAAAAATGTATTCCTTAAATAATTAGTTTTTTACTCCTGTTGAACAACTGTTTTCCTATGATGGAATTATACATATGGCTACTTACACAGACAAAACGTAAAAGACGAAATTTTTGAACAATTATCTTACAGTAAAAATCAGTTAAATAAAATACATCTAAAAAAATTCACTAACTAGATTTTATTTGAATAAAAGTATTGACAATTTAAAGTGATTTATGGGCATTATTATTAGGCGTGGCATATTAATCCTTACGAACGAAAGTTACTTCTTTATGTAGATAAAGTTACTAAGTTTATGTAGATAAACTTTGCCCTTTATAGCATGTTATTCGGACGAATAGTTTGGGAAATAATGTAAAATTAAAATAATTCCGCACTCGGCTTTGGTCTATGACTATATGTGTAGTGGCGAGAACTAGCCGTTTGAGTTGTGACGCTAACCCTGGCTGCCCGATAAAAATATTGTCTATACTGAAGTATTATAAATCATCAATAAACGATTTCTTTGAAATTATACGCGGGTGAGACCGTGGTGCACAGCTAGTATGAGTATATAATTTAACGAAATCGAATCAATAAAAATTAGACACGGATCTCATTGTTTTTCGTCGTGATGGGCTTAGGACGTGACGCCGCACGTTATACCTTTGCAAGGGAAATGTAAAAAGACATTGTAGGGGTAGTATAACTGTAGTCAACTTACACACGTCGTATGGCGCTAGCGGCTAATATGATACCATGATGCACCTTTCTAAACAACCGACACGACGGCTGACAATAGCAGAGCAATAACGGATAACCACAATAAAAATTATCGAGAAATTATCCGTATAATTGCCCTTAGACCCTTAGAAACTTTTAAGTAAAGCAGCAAGGGAACACTGCGAGTTACGAGAACGAGTTAGCGCTCATTCACATATCGACGAATCGCACGATTTGCGAATACCTACGTACCATTGCATCGTACGTCTATTGCTATTAATAAGAAGTCGTCAATGACGGATGAATGTATGAACAGTCCATAAGATGTTTATTATAATCCTTTGTTATGTTATTATAATCTAGCACGTGATTTTATCTAACGATACAGTTGAAGACGGTAACACGTTAGTCTGTCGAAACGCGACGGTCTTTTAAATGCAGCTGTCAGAACACTTATAAAATTATAGGTAACAGAATTCCACCACGATGGAACTTTTATTGATCCAAACTAGAGCGTTATATTATTTGTACATTCGTAAATATAGATCCGTTCATATGTACAAGATATCTGTAGGTATATGTATGAGACATCACTAATTACAGCCTCGCCGGTTGCAATGGCGGCGGTAGCTTTCGCGCCAATTTCCTGCAATACATGGTAAATGGCGGCCAATCGTAGGACGCCTCCCCGGCCCCGTGCAACCAGCCACCCGGCGACGACGCCCCCTTCCGGCGTCCTCAAGAGCTGCGCTTTAAAAATACATAGAAATGGACGGACGCTTAACGTGTAACTTTGCAGTCGGTTTTGTGTTAGCTTTAACCGTTCCATCTCGAAGACGTTTATTGAATTTAATGTTTATATTATCTAAATCCACATCAATAGTATAAATTTGAAAGTAACTCTGTTTGTCTGGCTGTTTGTTACCTTTTCACTACTAAACCTCCGAACCGATCGCAATGAAATTTGGCATAGCGGTAGCCTGGAATCTAGACGATATATGACGATATATTTATATCTAGACGAAATAAAGGTCCCTTTCAAGTTGCACTTCGGTTCCGTTTCTTGATTTTTTTCAATATGATTAAACGAATTTTGCTGAAGGTAATGAAAGAACATTACCATTGTATTTTACTCACGCTAAAATCTACAATTTCCATATGGTTAACTTAGTGATGTGATCATCGATGTTTTACTAATATCGAATATCCCTAAACTAGCCTATATTAGCCTATTTTTTTCGTAACGATATAAAATACAACTTTTACAATTAACCGTATAATTATGCAGGTGCTTTATTCAATTTAGGCCATAAGACGGCACTTATTTAGCTATACTACTAACGATTCTAAATTCAAACTAGTCATCGAGAAGAACTGGCAAGAAACTCGATCCGGTTTATCAACATCTTTTTTTATGTTTTTTACATTATCTATATTGTTTACAGCTATTATAATTTTCAGTGGATGTACAGAGATGGAATCACTTATCAGACATCACCGTCATTCACGTAATGATTCATCCTATAATAAACTATCGATAATAAAACTTGCTTAACATGATTCTTGAACTTATTATCCGACAAATCGGTAATGTACTCAGGGAGTTTATTATAGAACCTAACAAAATTCCCTAAAATACTCTTGTCTGTTTTACTAAGTCGAAAAGGTGGAATGACTATTTTATATTTATTTCTTGAATTGAAATTGTGGCTGCAATTTACAAGTTTAAAATTATCTAAATTTTTCCGAAAATACATTAGATTGTACCTATTTCATATTGATTGATGCGATACGGAGATAATTACTTAGAGAGATACGGAGATGTATAATAATTTTGCTGTATAAGAAAGCGAAGTAGACTAAATCTGGCATCTGTTAACTGGTGAAATTTTACGTACTGCGAATCAGTCTTATAACTAGCTGTGGCCGCGGCCCCGCTCGCGTGAACCACAGATTGCCGTTGGTCGAGAGTACTCCCAAATTGTATTGCCCACGCTTAAAAGGAGGCAGACAAAAATGCTTATTGTGGGTAATCCTTAGAAAATAGATATATGCTACCGCTGACTTTTTGTCATTTTTAAGATCCACAATTTTTTAGAAAATTAATTTGATATATCTCTTATTTTTCACTCAGCGTAAGCCATTTAAGCTGCCCAAATTCGTCTTTTTTCCGAATTAATTCACCATTAGCGCTACTGCTATTTCGTATCTTAGTTTATCTTATAAAATATATCTTATATAGAAAAGAACATATAAACGAAAAGACAGAGAGAGAGACGTTGAGTTATATAATATGTAATAGATGAGCTACATACATAGCTACATTATGTCCACAATATATTAGGATTTTGAATCTTACAACTTAATTATTACATTAACTGAAACCATTAACAATGATTATCGTTACGACGGTAAAAACTACATCAAAATTAATGCAGTAGAAACTGAATTGTAAATTTAAATACATATAGTAAGTACTTATATATTTTTGAAGTGAAACTTCTTATGCGAATTCCAAGCGTTAAACGTTAAGCGTTAAATGTTAAACGTTTAACGCATATTATCGGTCTCTCCTCTTTGTGTGAGCCAGAGCGAGAAATTAAATGTCAGTGTGTATGAGCCAGAGAGAGAGAGTAAATGTCGGTGTGTATATTGCACACTGTTGAAATAAATTAGAAAATGTCTTTTAAAATGAAGTTTCACTTCTTTCGTGTGTGAATCGCACACACACCTTTTTCAGTGATTTATCCCCACAAAAGTGTTATTCCAGTGCGCACTAATTAAAATTCTCGGTTGAATGACAACGGTACTGTAATGGCGCCCACCGTGGTCGGTGGTACTCGCTCCAATTAACATAAAGTAGGTTCCGCCGATGTGCGTAATCAACACTTACACGTTAATTCGTACACATTATTGAATTATATTTATATACTAGCTGTGCCCGCGGCTCAGCTCGCGTGGACTACTAAACAAGGTTTTTATTTTTTATGCGGAACCCTTATTATTTTTCTGAAATCAAAGTAGCATAAATTATGCCCTATAACATCAGCTATCTGCCAGTGAAAGTCCCGTCAAAATCGGTTCAACCGTTTCGGAGATGACCCGGAACAAACAGAGAGACAGACAGACAAAAACTAAAATAAATAGGCTTTTTGTTATAGGCATCGTGTATACTTTCATATGTATTTAGTAAAATCTGTTATTTTGACATTACAATCAGACACTTCAATTTTATTATATGTATAGATAGATTAACCTCAGTCAGTTAGCTGTCAAAGTAAATTAGAACTTGTACTCCTGTCTTGAAAATATAGGTTCCAAAATTATAGAATACACTAGAATGAAATACATATTAATAGTTATTGCTTAAGATATATGTGATATAGATTAATAATGAATGACGGGAACAGCAAAATACAGGATCTCCCTAACTTTCAAACAAACATGATTCATTAATAAATCAGCTCGTTCTGTAAGACCGGCTAAGTGCTCACTACTGATAGAAGAAACTTTTAACTCCCTGGACAATACTACAGTCATCTCTAAAAGCCACCACTTACACCATAAACTATTATAAATTGGTATTCTCAACTGACGCGGTTTGGAGTACCTCTAATTTCAATCTCGTTATCAATTGTATCATCTTATATTGTCGGAGAAGCTAAATTTATTGAATCGAGAAAAAATACCTTGTCGTGTTTTTTGTTTTTATTTCGATTCACTTTCAAAGTATTATCACGCTTCAATGTTTACAGCAATGCCTTATACAACATAAAATAATTCATAAATAATTAGTTCCTCGAATTGAAATGAATAGTTTAGTAAAATTTCTTTTTTTTTATCGAATCACTGCATTGTGACTACACTGTTTCTGTTGATGAGCACAGCTCAATCCAATGACATCGGCGACTACCGAGGGATTTACAATCCATCGATAATCAAGTTCTTTTTTATTCAAACCAATTGCATTATTCTAAGATGGAATTAATACGCGAAAATCGTTTTTCAATTTTATTTATTCCAATTGTATACGGCTATTTCGGTTCACCTGTGCACAGCTGCCAGAGAGTTTCCCTTATAAATCTTTCACCGATAATTTACCGGTTGTTTATCTTCGTACACTATAAATCTGAGCCCTGTTTGTAACGTCATTGAGAACCCCAAAACATGCACGGACGTATCGGACGTACTTACACTTTTTCTTTTTATTGCAATTTTCGAGACAAGAAATGGAGCGAAAATTTAGCGCAGGAAATAAAATATTATTGGAGTAGCGGTATTTATTATATTACAGATTAAGTTTTATTAACAAACTCATTTGATATTAAGTGAAGTTGTGCAGTTGAACATGAAAACTAGGAATGCGAAGTCACCCACAATTGCAGTTGGCGGTGCAAAATGACTATTGCTTTGTCACAAATTTTCTACTTGAGCTCTATAAACCTCTTCGTTCACCTAAGCATTTATTTGTAGATTTTGTCAAATCATATTTAATTCTTATTATTACATTCTACTCTATTATCGTTGACCAAGCAAGCGCAATGAAAATTTGTCACGCATCAAAGATTCCTTTGTTGAGCACTGACTAGACTTCATCAAATACAAATTTATTTGCTTCACAGAAGAAGAATCACATAATTTCTCAGAAAGATTACTTCTAACATTGGACAAACTTGTTACATAAGTGTAAATAAGTCTTTTGAATCTCTAAACAACTAAAGCGCTAGGGTGTACGAAAAAGTTTCGTTATTTATGTGTTTTGCTATAATAAATTATTAAGAAACGTTAGGTAGACTTAGGTGGATACGGGTCGAAGTTTTTGGTATATGATAAAAATGGACACGTAAGTGGATATTGTTGTGGGGTATGGTAGGTACTCTTGCCCTGTGGACCGAACTAAACACATAGAGAAACATCTTTCATAATGTTTCACTCGTGCATGTTGGATCTGACTTTGACAGAAGGTGCTTATAGCCAGTAATCCAATAGTTTGCTGTGATTAAGTATAGGCAGGGATTGCTAATTTGCTGCATCCATCCATATTGTTTGCGATGAACCATTGGTATGAACCAGCTATTGCCATGTTAAACACTGTGGTCAAAACTCTCAAAATCCTATATTGTGCCATTTCGTATTATTAATTATTTGAATTATGAATTAAAATAAAACAATGAGATCTTCTAAAATTATCAAGACCTTTGACAAATGACTTTATTCTGTTAAAGAAATATACACATAATCACAGAGTAAATAGTTTAAGAGGCAAATTGACCATCACTGTATTCAGAATGGAAAACAGAAACGCTAATAGAAGAAAGCAGAATCAAAGCGAGAGAGTTCGCGTGTACGAGTTGATAATAAATTACAAAAGAGTAGAATCTTTCCAATACCCAAGATATAATGGTTAATACTGGTGAAAAACAGAAAGCTATTTGCGTAAAATTACGATCTTATAAGACGTTTGACGCGCAGGAAAACTCAATTCGTTTCAAATTGAAGGGCAAATTAGATTGTTCACGGGATGCCGTGGGCAGGTTCTTGTATAGTCCAGATTTAGGGGCTTCGTACATTTATCCGATATATCTTAGCCTAGAGTTTAACAACAATCTCATCTGATGTTACGGTAACAATGGTAATACGCTTAGCCTAGAATAGAAATTGGTTCTCAGTGTAACAAGAATATAACTAAACTACATCTGGCGTGAGATTTCAATCTTAAGGTAAATCTTAGTCACATGAACGATAGAAAATGTTCTACCATCATATTGTAATCACATCATAAGGTTTTGTTTCAACGATACCTTAGGTTCAACTATTTTCTCTATGATAACTTAATAACAATACTGAACGACACATAAAACGGCATTTCCATTCAAAAATTTGAATAAAACTATATGAGAAAATTATAAAGGAACGCTATTCGTACGAACATTATTCGTATATCGTATTTTGAAGTCTTCAATTAAATAAAATTAATGTGTACTTGTACTATTAACATAATCCGACTATCCTATTTATATAATTCTCTTTTAAAATTTAGTTCCGAAATATATTTTTAAATAAGCATTTATAAGCAATAAAAATAGGATAATTGGAAATGACTAGATATATAAATCTGGAGAGGTGAATAGTTAGGGTTAATGTGGGGTTAGTTGCCCTAGGAAGATAGATGCCCCGTAATTTATACTGAGCCTTGTAAACATAATAGGAACATAGCTAATAGCTATAAAGAAAGTAAAGATCTCGTCCTGTAAATGTGCAAGAGCTTACCTTGCTCTCTGGAATGTGTTTGTGTTTATCGATAAAATTTTGTTTAAGGATTGAATGAAAATTTAATAGCTGTATTGGGTGAAATGTAAAAAAAAGTTCTTGTGACCAACGAAATATTTCGTAGATATGATCGATGAAAGATGAAAGCATCAAGGCATCTAACCCATATAATGGGCATCTATCCTCTAAACTAGTACTTGGCCTTTTTTTTAAATATTAGTAGACCACATAGTAGCTCATACACTTGGTTTCCATTGGTTTCCATTAGAAAGAAAAATCTGCTTCATTATAATTTTTTTTTTTTGAGAAAATGTACAAAGATTTCAATATGTTGGGCAACTATCCCACATTTACATTATAACTCAAAAAAAAAGTCCTTGTTCATTGGCGAATTGATACTGGTCGATTAATTACCATAATAGGCGATAGATAAAGCACGGTTTTGACACAAACCACCTTGATTGTTACAAATATAAATTAATCAACTTTCATTTAAACCTCTTCGACATCTTTATAACATAGACTAGCTTCATTACTTACCGTTACAACGGTAAGAATCCTTTGGAAAGATTTATCGGAGTTAATATAGTATAGTACAGTATATAATATAGTAGGAAATATCCTAGGAGTATTAAATATGTGTACGCAATTCCAAATAGTGGGACACCACTTTCGTTTGAAAAATGGATAAAATGTGCAGCTCCCGCAAAATTTGTCATCGATTTTTAGTACCATTTATATGTGTAAATTCAATATGAAATTAAGTTATGCTTGTATAATTAAGGAAAAATCAAATCTAATTAATTCTTATCGGGATCGGTAACTGCTTACAACGAAAAAAGAAGTAAAAATAAATCAAGGCCATAAAAGTAAGCATTAACTAGACAGCCACTATCTCTACCAACTCCCAGTGTAATTAAGTGTAATATTATACCCGAAAACCGTAAAGCAGCATCTAAGGGCAGTTAATAACTTGGAAGGTACGAAATGAGGTACTAGTTCTCGTGCGAGATAACGAGATCGCAGCGAATAGTGTCTTAATGACGTTTAATCACGAAAACTTACTTTATATTGACGATATAGTTATTTCATGTAACAGCGTTGGCAAACGGGTATGCGGTATTATAATGTCAAGAGGTTATTGTATTATCTAAAACCGATTGTAAATAGATAACCGATATGTCACACTACACTTGAGATCTTAACAGAAGCGAACGCACTTCTGCTTTGCGGTAGAAATGGCTGGCGAGAAGTGTGATGCGTCCTTCCACAGGTACTTCTACCTACCAAGAGTATATATATCCTCCTGAGGAATGTAATATCAGAGTAATGTAGTTTGCAACAGATATACAATATGAATAAAACAAGAAATTTCCCGTTGATTAATATATATGTCCAGAAATTCTTAACACGAGAAATAAAATAATAGTATTTCTTAGAAAAGTGTTAATATAGGTTACATATCATCCCTCCATTAATTGACCGTCCATGTTTCTAGCCCTTACCCTCAGCGCTGATAACAAAGGAACACGCGGGTTTTATCAGAGAACTCGATAAAAACACTTAAGTAATACACGATTCCAATCAGTAGCAAATGTTTGAGAGATATTATTTCCTAAGATAAAGACATCTTATGGATCACTACAGTATTTTGTTCAGTAATTTCTAATTAAATTAAAACTACTGCGGTCTGGTGTTTTTACAATAAACATACATTTTAAATAAAACAAGATTTAAAAATGTACTTTGTATTAAAATCAATATTGGTATATAAAATTAAATTATATTTGTATTTATAAGTATGTACATTTATACATATGTTTCCTTTTGTATGTATTCAGTTTATTTATTTAGTATTATACTTATGTATATATATATATATACTTAGTTCGCTCTTTTTGTTTTTTAATTCTTCTAAATGCACTATATACAACGGTACTTTTTTGTCCATCAATACCGCTGGTTAGCTGGAAGTAATTCCTTATGGCATTAAACTCGCCAGTGTAATTTGTTCATTGTATTTGTGAACACTAGGAAAGATCGAAAAATTTATTATGTATAACTAGTTCAACAAATAATTATATTATAATAAAGAAAGAAAAAAATTGCAATGATACAGAAAAGTAGTGTTATACCGTAACGATAGAAAGATAAGCTTTAAATAACGTTTCCCCATGTATCCGTTTCTCATAGTACCGCTTAGCGAATTTTAAATTCATTTTGTAATATTTCCTAACGTTCGCAAATTCATCGTTTACTTCTTTTTTGTTATTATCTTAACCTCCTTAACTTCATGTATGTCTCTTTTATCGAATTATTCAAAACAAAGGCATTCCTAGTTTTATTATACATGATATATTGTATTCATAAAAAGGCAATAAAGCATTCGTTTGCAATCTACCGTTTCCCATCTCTTCCTCAAGCTTGTGAGTTTCGTATCGCCATCTCGCTCAGTTTTCGGCATTCACGAATTATTATCCATGTTGGTTTGGCTTTGAAGATATATTGCGGGGTTTTGGCATAGTCGCCTACGAGGTTAACAGTTAATCCAAGTCGTTCTTAGACTGATATTTCTCAATCTATATACCGAATTGTCAAATTGTGATGGCAATAAGGACAAATTGTCACGCTGAGTTTATTATTTGGATACAAAGACGCTTACGTTTCAGCATATTATGTAAATACTTTTTAAATTGATTACAAAATAAAATGATTGTAGTAAACAGATTGACTGTAATTCCGTTTGATAATAGAACTATTCCATCAAAGTTGATAGGAGTCCACGTAAGGACTACTACATCGTACGTCCATCGCTATTCATAAAATTTCGTCAATGACGGATGTATATGTGAAGTTATTATTATTATAAGAGAATATTTCGACAGTGGCTATGTATAACGCAAATTTTTCATAAATATAAATATTATAGCAAAAATGTTGCCTCTATTATTTTGTTGCGTACTTATTTATGCGAATAAATATTTTAAGAATTTTAACTTTTTTTATAGACGCGTTCTTCTAAAAGTGAAAAACTTCAGACGATAATCCATAATCCGAGCCGCTTTTTGAAAAATCGAAATACCTGTGTAAAACTTAAAGTTCTGATAAAACTAATCGAGGATTCTGTAGGATTTATTACTTATGACATTTGAAAGGAACAAGTTTTTTTACTAAGAAATTAAGTCTAATTACACGTAGAGTTTCAAATATAAATCCTATTATAACCTTTGACTTAAGTTTATAGATAAGTTGAACACTTTATAGAAATATCGAAAATCCGTATCATTTAATTTAAAAGTTACCCGATTTATATTATTTATATTTATTCTTTTTCTCGAAACTATAAGAGTTTCGGTAATTATGCAATCCACGGACCTACGTCAAGTGGAGTACATTTTCTGTTATAGATTCATCATGCAAGAACTTACGAACACTCCGGCACGTATTTAAAATTGCAGCTTTTTGCATGGTCATGTATGTATTGCTGTGTAAGTCAATCTGCTGTAGGTAATGGTGAAGGTGGTTTGGTATGACCCCTGTGCTAGAAAGTACCAGAGGCACAATATATACTTTGCTCATGTTCCATAATCTACTAATTTCTTCCTTCAGTTCTGTGTATTTGTGAATTTTTTCAGTAATAGTTTTTTGTAAATTATTTGTGTTAGGGACAGCTATATCAATTAAGTAGGTCAGTTTATTCAGTTTATCTATTACAGTTATGTCAGGTCTATTGTTATGTACTGTTTTGTCTGTTAGAATTGCTCTGTCGAAGTACATCTTGTGGCTCTGGTTCTCCAGTACCGGTTTTGGGTTATATTTGTAGTATGGAACTGCTCCCGAATGTATAAGATTATGTTTTAAAGCTAATTTTTGGTGAATTATGTGGGCTATTTGGTTATGTCTATGAGTGTAATCAGTTTGAGCTAGGGATGGGCAGGCACTAGTGATATGTTAGATGGTCTCAGATGCGCGGTGACATTTCCTACACTTGTCGTTTTGGATATTGTGGTTTTTAATTATATATTTTTTGAAGTTTTTTGTATTTATCACCTGATCTTGTATCGCCATCATAAAGCCTTCTGTTTCTGGGAACAAAGAACCTAATTTCAGCCATTTGTTTGAAGCCTCTGCGTCTACATGAGCTTGTTCTAAGTCATTCAGGTGTCGTCCGTGTAGTTCCTTTACACGCCATCTATTTATTTTTTCTTGATTATGTATATGTGGTGATATGTACTGAATGCCTCGATTACTAAGGTTTAGTGGAGTGTAATTTTTATCTAGTTCTACGATCGCTGAATGTATGTTACTAGTTGTTGCTTTTGAAAAGAAAAATTCTCTTAAACTACGCACCTGCCCTTCCCATAATATTTTTAAGTCTATTAACCCTACCTCCTTGTTGTCTTTTGATTGAAATTCGCTGTGTTGAAGATTTAGGGTGTAAATAATGATGTTTGGTTAATGTGGTTCTAGTTTTAATCTCTATACGGGTAATATCTGTTTGTGTCCAATTTGATTATTCCGAAAGAATACGTCAAAACAGGTATTGCATATGTGTTGATAGCTTTGAATAAGTTTTTAGAATATAGCTGTTTTTTGCAGATTAGATTCAACCGTTTCGAGTATTCTGCAGAGAGATCTTTCTTAATTTGAGTGTGGTTGATTCTATCTGTTTGTTGGATTCCAAGATATTTGTATGTTTCAGCTGGTTCCATCTCAGCAAATTTAATGTAATTGGTTCATTTTGTGTGATATTTATAATATTGTCATTTTCTATTATACCTCTGTGTATGTAAAGATTTCTACATTTATCCAGTCCAAAGTTCATGTTTATATCCTTGCTATACTTTGTGATGATGTCTATTAAGTTTTTAAGGTCTTTTTTAGTTTTTGCAAAGAGTTTAATATCATCCATATACAACAGATGCGTAATTGAGGTATTTGTGTTTATTTTATATCCGTTAGTGGTTTTGTTCAGAAGGTAAGAGAGTGGATTAAGGGCGAGACAGAACCACAAAGGGCTAAAAGAATCACCCTAGAAAATGCCATTCTTAATGCGAATTTCATCCGTTCTAATGGTATCAGTGCCGTTAGAAAGATAAAGTGTAGTTCTCCAGTTCGACATAACATTTCGCATGAAGTTTATAATATCTGAGTTAATTTTATATATGTGGAGAACTCGAATTTACCAGGAATGTGGGACACTATCGAACGCTTTCATATAATCGATATAAGATATGTATAAGTTTCTCTTATGTATTATTAGCATGTTTCAGCACTGTGGAATCAATTATGAGCTGTTCCTTGCACCCTTTATGGTTCTGCCTACATCCTTTTTGCTCTTCAAACAATACATTATTGGCCTGTAAATGTTTATTGATGTTACTTGTAATGCATGATGTAATAAGCTTGTATATTGTAGAGAGACATGTGATAGGCCGATATTGGGAGGGGTTTACGCTGTCACTACTTTTAGGTAGCATGTAAGTTATGCCTTTTGTAATGAATTTAGGTAATTCCTGCTCTCCTCTAATTAGGTCTGTAATACTTCTTGCCAAAACACCATGAAGAATAGAAAATTTCTTAAACCAAAAGTTATGTACGTTATCAACATCAGTTGCTTTCCAGTTTTTCATTCTTTTTGTCACTGATTCTACATCGTACCTGGTTATTTCTGTAAACTGCATTGTTTCCATTTTTTGTACTCTATTCTCTTCTATATTATTATTTATATTAGTATGTAGGAATACAGTATATTGTCATGAGTAGTGAATCTCAGACATGTGCTTGAAGTGTTTGTAATCGTAATTAATAAAGCGTGAGGTGTGTTGTGTTGAGAGAGCGCGATAAGCCACCGTTCCACTCGTAAATCAACCGCGCTAATGACGCGCCGACTGCCGAGTTCGAAAGCGGACGGCGAAGCTATGGAAGCGACATAACTGTTAATCGTGCTTATATAATATTATGATGAATAAAGTTCTCCTGTATTTTGCTGAGGGTACGTCTTTACAGCAAATAATCCTTTAAATTTTAATACTTATTTCACTGGAATTATTTACGTAGCCACTGAGTGAAACAATTCGACTGCATTGTCGAGAGACGTATATACTCGTACATGTAAGAATGCAACATGAAAGGAACGTAAGAGGTGTGCGAAAGGGATGAGTATATGTATGACGTTGGAGGGAGTGAGACTTCAAACTACAATAATTAAGACGGAGAGAAATTGTAAGAAGTGTAGAATAATTAGTTAATTAAAGTATTTTCTGAAAAATAAATTAAAGAATCATTTTCCCATAATTTGGGAGATCGTCCAGAGTAATGAGTTAATAAAAATTACAATAATTAAGTGGGATTCCAAAGGCTTGAGTTGGCAAGAATATAACGAAGATGGCGGCTAGTGCGGCTACGAATAACAGCTTGTTACATCTAACTAAGGATTTTATACCGAAATTTGACGGCATCCCGTTACGTTACTATCCCGTTACGAATCAAGATATTCAAGACAACGTCGAAATTTTTGAGTGGTCAGATACTCAGAAATGTTTAATGGCACGGCGGCGGTACTATGGCGTACTTGGGCCATTACAAAGGAATTTCCAGATAAGGTTGACATTAAATCAATACATGAAATAATGGGCTCAAGAAAGAAAAAACCAGATGAATGAAAGCTGTTTGTATTACGTATTAGTAATGAAACAGCTGGGAAAACGCGGCAAGAAGACTGATTATGTGGCCGTTAAATACATTATTGACGGCATAATTGACGTGGAATGTATAAACTGCAGAAATGAAGTAGAATTTCAATTTCCGTAACTGGTTAGCTTAACAAACAACAAGACTCGAGAGTAAAACTTAGTCTAAACCAGCTACGATGGTAGTCCTTTTAATAAAAATCACTTAGTAACTTTTAAAATTTCTAACTTAAACTTTTCAATAATCTGAGTGCTCGCTCGGTCAGTGTTCCAACTTTGCTAATCCGCAAACAAAGGATCCAACATTTGCACAAACTTGTGCAATTAAAAGTGCTTAAAAATAGAATTTTAATATGATTCTATGTACTTAATACTTTTAATGATGAGAAATAGGAAAGAAGTCGAATATTTATTTTGTAGTAAAAATGAATGAAATGATGATGATTAAGTTATTTCCATGACTTATAAAATTTTTGGTCTTAAATGAGTTAAGGCGCACGCAAAACAGCGTGTTAAACAAATCTAAAATGAAGCATTTACATATTTGAAAAACAAATGGTTTTATTGTAATCCTTATATATTTATTTTTATTCAATTTTAACAAATGGTTCTCTATACTTATATATTACAAACGAAAATATGCATCTAATAAACTTTTGCAATTTTCTCTTCGCCACGTGGCGATAGAACGTATAAAAATATAGATGAGCACTTTGCAAGAATTTACGAAGGAGTAAGTTAAAATTAAAGCAGTCTCCGAAGCGATTAGTTAGTGCAATAATATAAATCAGGTCTTTAGCGAACTTAGTCTGATAAATAATCGCGGGAGTGTAACCTCGCTAATGGACCGTGGTTTTATTGTTAGTCTTTTATTTTCACAGCGTAAATTATTTTGAATTACGTCGACGTAGTTACGAGATTGGCGTTGAAATTTACTTTTGTGTTTATAAGTTTGGGTAAATATAATGAACGTACGTAGTATATTATTACGTTTATTTATGTGTAATTAGATGGAGTCACTACTCATCGAAGATAACTGGAAGAAAGATATTGATTGGCTCTGAAGTGCCGAAAGATACTGATAGATGACGAAAGCTTATCAAAACTTGAACACACTAGTTTGGCGGTTTTATCCTTCATCGTAAGTTTAGCCTCATTGCATGATTTCAATTTTCATTTTTTTATTTATTTAAATAGATGGTCAGTGACCTATACACTGGATTTTATTTATAATTAAGAAATAAGGATACTTTTCTTTTAAGGCACCATATATGCTTCATTTGTGCCTTTTACGCAATATAGTAGTTGTTTTTTAAGAAAAAATATTACAGTTCATAATGTAAAGAACAAATATAATTCAAAAAGTCTAACACATCCATTAATACGCAAAATTGCATCTATGAAAAATAAAAAAGGAATGAAAAAGTTGAAAATATAAAAAAAGTATAATGATATTACACTACTATCAAAATGCCCATAGAAATAAATAAAGCACGCTTTAACAAAACTCAGAATAATCAATCATTAAACAAATTGCATAAAATTTTCATTTAAATTAAGATATTTATTGAATTTAAATTTGTGTATCTCCTAAGAACTTCGCAATATTCTCCTATTCACATCCTTCGAGAAAGTTTCAAAGCGTGGTAGACACCAGAACCACCAGTCACGAGAAAACGTATTTCAGGAGCGTAGTTAAAACCGATGTCGCTTCTATACACGTTTATACCAAACTTAGAACAAGGAGTCCGGCGGGCAAACAAGCCGAACGCATACGAACATCACATATGTGCCTATACCGGCGTAGATATTTATAAATGATTGTTTTCCGTTAGGTCACCCCTGAGCACGGGTGGGGGAGGGTGTTGAAAGGATTTTAATGTTAACGGACTTGCCGGCCGACGATATTGATTGATTGATTCGGTTTTGCTTGATGTGTCGATCTTTGACTAACACGGAAAGAAAATTTGGTCGGAT
This sequence comes from Saturnia pavonia, assembly GCA_947532125.1. Lineage (NCBI taxonomy): Eukaryota > Metazoa > Arthropoda > Insecta > Lepidoptera > Saturniidae > Saturnia > Saturnia pavonia. Next base: position 15,671,184 of record OX383904.1, read on the forward strand.
GTCTAGTATTTTTGCACGCATATATGTGTGTTTTGACATCACGACGATTTCAATACGAAATAGAAATGTTCTTCGTGATTCTTATAGTTAAGTACATAAGCTAAGCAAAAAATTTAATAGATTTTACTAATGGTTGACAACTGGAAACTGGATATGGAAAACAATTTTGTCTTCCATGTCTTGTCTATTATTGTACATAGTTGTTCAATGTCTAAAATACTGAAAGTTATCGAACAATGTATTTCTTGACCATACGACTCTTGCCTCTCATCAGCTCGGTTAATCAAATCTCTAAGCGTAATAAATGTTTTTTTTTACTATTTTAGTTGTACTTCATCCAGTCCTCAGCAAAATAACTGCGCTGGTGGATATAGTCAAGAGACAGACATTACCGCCGAGAGGTCACCATGCAAGTCTGTTTTTATGGTGAGCGTAATCAAGTTGGGTCAAAGGGTATCTATCACCACTTCGCTTGCATGACATCACATGCAGTGATGCATATGAAATGTTCCATATCTAGTTTAATGTAAATAACATCGGCGTAACTTAATTGCGCCGGTGTGTGTGTGGAGCGGGGTGTATCGGGGAGCGGAGTGTATCGCCAGGCTAGGCGGTGGCACGCGTCACTCGGCACATGCGATTAAGGTAACACGATTGTCCCAGTCGCACCGGTGGCTATATCAACACGGTTGTCAATTACTGTCTATGACTATAAATAGACTGCCTATAATATATAAATTTCATACTGATAACTTACCGAAACAGTATCTATATTTTTTCCTACCTAATATAATTATATGTAAGCTGTTGGTACTGGCTGGTGATATGCGGAAATCCAATAACACAACAGCTGCCGAGAGATCTATAATGGTCGCCGTCTAGTCTAATACAAGTGACATAACTACAAACCTGCTTATTCAATCAATTGCCCGAATACTCCTGTTTTATATTATTATTTTTCATTTTTCTCTTAATCAAATAGTATACTCTGCTATATGATTATTAAAAAACGTGTATACTTGGATAACAGAATTAGTGGTGTCCTCAACCCAACGTAAATTAAAATTAGTTTCATATTATTTATTCCTTACTTCTTTCCTTTCCTACTTCCTTACTTCATACTAATGCTCATTTGTACACAAAAGTCACTGCAGGAATTTATAACATCGTAATCAGATCAATATAAAAATGACAAAGTTTAAAATTCTCAAATTTTATCAAACACTTCGATCGGCAGTAATTATTTTCTAATAAATGTTGACAGCCCTAAAACGCGTTACTAAATTAACGACCACGTCCGATGAACGGGTTTTAATTTGATATTTCTATCATCCGGTTCAAGCGTTCACTTCAATTTTCCAATCGTTCGCTAGAATTAACGATAAACACAACGTTATTAATGTAAAATTAATTATAACTAGAGTGAACGTATTGAACAGAATTTTCAATTATGGTTTAGTTTCATCACACCTGATGAAATTGGTTTTAAGCAAACCTATTACCTAAAATTCGAGAATTATTTAAAAAAAGTAGTTTTTTAGTAACTATCAACAGATATTTTTTTTTGTTTTATTGCTATATCCAATGAACATGATTACTTAACACACGTTTTCCTCTAGACATACCTTCTCTAGACCACTTGGCTGTGTGGTAGGTCATGAAAATGTTGTCCAACTGGATCGTGACCACCATACAGCAGGTTTAACACCCGATATAATGGGCACGCTTGGGCGTGTGGCGTAACGCGTTTCGGGATTAGCCGATGTACTTCCAGAGGCGATGGATTGCGATTTCTCGATGGTCACTGTTGTGTGTGGAATGTACTGTACTAACCCATCAGGCACAGTGCAGTCACTTTGCCTCGCTACTATAAAAAAGAAAAAAGATAGTATAAATAAGACTAATGTTATTGTCTTATTCTATCACGTGACCGAACCACATGTGTTAAAATGGAAAAGCACAAACTCAAGTCCCGCAAGTTTTATTTCAATAATTTCTTAATTTAACTAATAAAAAGTAGGCCTCAACAAATCCTTGTCAAGGCATATTTTAGTAAAAGAAATACCGAAAGTACGCACCAAAAGGGCCAAATAAAAAATGAGATAAAAAACAAAGGAAAATAAAATGACTATAAAGAAATATTATCACAATATTATTCAGCGTGTTCATTGGACATCAATGTTAATATAGAATCGGGCAGTGGAAAAACCTATATTTACCATAAACATTCAATGGAGATGGGAATGTTTATTTTTACGAGGACCGACATCACCATGCAAACGACTCGGCCGGGGAATCGTGAAATCGCCAATGGTACCTTTGTCACATGGTCGTACTTGGACATTTTAGGGTAGAAAACCCCTAACTTATGAAATCAATTTTATAAAAAAAATTGTTGATACGAGTATTATTCACAATTTTTCGTTCTTTAATGTATATTTAATTTGTGTATTTCTTTTTAGATTCTATATTGTGTCTAGTAAATAATGTAAAAATTTACGTGGTAAGTGGGAGTTAAAAAATTAAAATAGTCCAGAAAACAGTGACCTATTTATATTTAAATTACAGCGTGCGTTTTATTTAAGTGTTAAGATCCATCGCAAACCATGTCAGAGTTAGCGGCAGGCTTCGGTGTGAGTGATAAAACAATTTTAATTCACTTGAAACAAATTGCAAAGTGAAAAAGCTCGAGAAATGGGTACGGAATGAATTGACTGATGCACACCAACAAACACGCATTGAGTGTTGCGTTATATTAGTCAACCATCACAATAACGATGGACTTTTGAATCGTATTGTTACTTTTGACGAAAATTCGTCGGAAAACTTCGGAAACACTCATCACAGTGGTTGAACTCAGGAGAACCGGCCAAATCCTGTCCCAAGTGAAAGTTCACTTAGAAAAAGGAACTGATGTGTATTTGGTGGACCAGTGCTGGTGTCATACACTACAGCTTCTTAAGATCTGGCCAGACGATATTGATCTGTATTGGCTGTGTTGGCCAGATCTGTATTGTCAACAATTACAAACCATGGTGGAAAAGCTAGCCGTTAAACAACCGAGACTGGTCAATCTCTCTAGCCAACTGCTGCTTCAGAACAACGCTAGACCCCATACTTCACGACAGACAGTCGCTCAATTATAGGAACTACGGTTGGAATGCCTCCGACACCCACCATACTCCCCGGCTCTTGTTGCTACAACAGATTACCACTTTTTTCGGAAATTGGACAATTTTTGCACGGAAAAAAATTAAATTTGGAGCTATTGTAACTATACTACCTGAAGTTGTTACAAGGTGGTCACGAAGATTAGCGTCTAAACTAGTAACTTTTTGAAATTTTATCGACTCTAAACTTTTGTTATTGTGTAGATTCGATGCCATTACTCTATTTGTTTAGTGTTGCCACTATAATTGTTTGAAATATAACGAACAATTTATTACCATCTACAAACTTAAATTTTACATTTGTAGAAATGCACAAAACGTAGCGACCGTACTCTAAGACACGTCTGGACTTGCGTGCATTGTTTACCTTACGTGCGCCTCATAAACATTCACTCTCATCATTTTCATAACGATAACATTTATATTTAAAAAAAAACCCTAAAAAATAAATAACTAAATACGACAATGTTGCTCGACGATTGAAGATCATAAATATAGCCGCACAACGAATTATAAATCTAACTGCGATATAAAAACGGCCTAATGAGTCGATTAATCGCCTACAAACTATTCGTTCGCTATATAAAGCCCCCTATTCACTTAACATATCAATTCGATACAGTATAAAAACGTAATAAAGAGGGTAGCTGGAAGCCTTCCGACTCCCGAGCGACAATACACTGAAGGTAGTATAATAAGCGTGGGCCTGACAGTTAAATTGCTGAAGTTAATGCATAAATGATAGGTAACAATATAGGCAGGGCCGGTACAGTATGGGAGCACCGCGTCACGTTGGGCCCGCTTCCATTATGACATATATTTGTTACTTTTTGTGTTCCGAAGTTAGTATATTTAATGACCCATGACTTATTCTTTAGATTGGATAATATTTTTTTACGTAAGTTAAGTATAACCGTGGAAGGAACAACTTAAAAAGTTTGGTATAGTTCTTACTTTTTCTGTCTCTATTGCTGTAATCGCTTTTTTAGTACTAAAATCGCAACAGTTGTAAAAATAGTTGAGGTTGAGTGTTTTGGTCGTGTTTTTTTTACGAGTATAAAGAAAAAAACTTTTTATTGTACATCTGACACTGAACAGTGTTTTGTGCGTACGTACGAGTACAATAGTAAATTTTTAGTTATATCTTATTTAGGTACATAGAAGAAAAACGCAATACAAACAATTCTTGTAAGTATCCACACAATTTATTGTTATTTCATCTATTATTCATTTCTAATTTTAATTCATTTTGATAAAAATATAAACCTTTGTATTTTGTACATTTTATCACGTGACGTACAATATAATTTGCAGATGTTATTGCATTTCCGATTGTATCTATATTTATTACTGAAGTTGAAACGCAAAGTAATATGGCGGTTTAACAGTTATACCTTTATTTGAAACTCATAGTACACGGTATCGACTGTAAATTTTTTATATACAAATACACTGATTTAATGTTTTATGTTCAGGTCTTCTTGTGTCTTACGTATACGAAGGTACTACCGGGTAATAAAGATTTTCGGATTTAATTTTTTGTCTAGCGTCTGCGTGCCCGGTTGTTGATTACGCGGTAAAGACACTATCTACAGATTTTTTTTTCACAACACCTGTTAAGTGACGATGTTCCCCAAGATGGTAACATGCTAAGTCTAGTGGGGGAACTGGCTCTCAAATGCAGCCTACGGAACACACCTATAGGTGCTTCGCGACAGTTTTGGCGAGGGTGGTAGCTACTCAGGCGGGCATAACAAAATGTCCTACAACCATACTATGGTTTCATCACGATGTTTAACTTCACCGAAAAGCTAGGGCTCATTGCAGGGATTCGTATCTACGTCGATCAACGCGGTGCTGTGTGATCAAGCTACCAGTGAGCCATCATTGCTTGGAAAGTTTATACTGAAGACGTGAAGACATGTTTTTTTACTTTTACTGTGTATCAATATTACCATTTTATTGGAAATGTTGACTTACCGCTTTCGGAGACAGAGGAGGGCGATCGTTCCGCAGTCGAGACACCTGACGATGACTCGAGGGAGGACAGGGAGTCCGCTCGCGTCGCGTGCGCGTGTGTCATGGAGGTCTCAGAGAGAGTCCGCGCGTGGTCCCGCGGTGCTGCCCGGAGCTGTGCCAGCCGTCGCCTTAGGAAGCGCTGTTCGCGAGCTAACGCTTCTTTGTGACTCGAGTGTCGCTTTTCGCGCTCTTCTAAACTCTGCAATGGAAAAGAAAAATTATTAACACCCTTGTTTCTTCTTCTTTTTATTTAATGACAACTATGTTCATCCACAGTTCTGCCAACGTCATATGAAGAGAATATTCTCCTAATTATTCCTGTAATCTTCAAATACAGCGCTAACAAGATGGCGGCTCCCTTGTTAAAACTGTCCAAGGAGTTTTTGTGGCAACTTAACATACATATTTCTAGTTATTACTTTGTAATCCACTTCACTTGTGTACAATAACTAAACAACATCACGTAAAATGTTGCCAAAATCTATAGTAATATAATAAAGCGGAAGAGTTTTTTTGTTTGTTTAAACACGCTAATCTCTAAAACTAGCAGTCAGATTCGAAAAATATTTTTGTATATTATAGCCAAATTCACGAGGTAGTGTAGGCTGTCTAGCATTAAGCTACACCTCTCAGCTAGCCTTAAATATAACACCCTAACTGCTTTATCCGCGTGCGCTGGCGTAATGGTTAGTGATACGTAAATACAATCTTCTACGAAAATATTGCAACTTAGTACATCTAAAAAAAGTCCGCGATACTATATGCCTCATAAGGCTCAATAAAGGAAATTTGTAATTTTTTTAAAGAATATTGAAACTTTATTTATTTATCAGGCATGGCATAATAAACCTCACGAACGAAAGTAACTTCATCATGAAGACAATTTTATGTAGATAAACTTTGCCCTTTATAGCATGTTATTTGGATGAATAGTTAGGGAGATAATGTAAAATTAAAATAATTCAACACTCGGCTCGGGTCTATGACTATAGGTGTAGTGACGTGAACGAGCCGTGTAAGTTGTGTCGCATAACCCTGGCCGCCCAACAAAAATATTGTCTATACTGAAATCATCAATCAGCGATTTCTTTTAAAATATACGCGGGTGAAACTGCGGTGCACAGCTAGTTACATAATATAATGCAAAATAATATAAGCTTATGAATTAAAATAAAAATTACCACATAACACCGCTAAAAACTCATGATCCTTCATTGTCTTCGTTTTATATCTTTAGTATCATTAGTGTTTTCATATTTCACTGATTATATAAAACATTTGCTTACTATAGTACATAATTTACACCTAGCGTATGACCGATCATTAATTCCGGTTTAGTTGCGGGTTTTACAGATAGTACATAATATATTTAAATAAACCTTTGACAGCAGAAATATACAAACACAACTTTCATGCTTCCCAATGGCACTACACGGTTCGTGTAGGAATCACAAGTGTTTAAGCTTTATACTCCGTCCAAGCGTGTGTCTCAAAGCGATTCCATGGAAATTTTAAATAAAAGGACCACTTTATTTATAGAATTCTAGCATCAAAGTTGATACGACTGCACGCTCACTGAACACCGTTTCAACTTATTTATATATGAATCAATAGTGGGGGTTTTATTTAGACCGTTTTTTTTTCCTTGTTTTCTGTACCGTACATTCCCTGCTATTGGTTTTAAGGCTATATAAAAAAAACAAGTGTTCGTGCAAAAAAGTGTTAATATATTTGTGTATTTCTCGCTCTAAAAAACTTCATTTGTATTAAGAAATGAAATTTAAACGCCCACATGGGTGCGTATTCTGCTCGGAATATCACCCAATAAATACCGCTTAGTTCGTCTTTTGGGTTTACAGCGAGAATACGGTAGAAGTTACGATCGGTATTATCGACTTAATGAAAGTATTTAAACGCGTGATTCCATAATTTATCGACTCTGGAATGCCATCTCGCTAATGCCAAAAATATAACTGTTTTATAGCAAAGAAAAAAATACTTCATGTTTGTTTTTAAAATTATCTGAAATATCAACCGACCTAGGTACCTACTTATTGAACAGTGTTGAATCGATATATACTACAATTTGAACATAATATATTTCATTTTAAAAAGTAGAAGATTTTGATATATTGAAATCAGATGAAAATTGTACAATATTTTTCAATTCTTATCTAAAATAAAAATCCGCTGTAGAAGGACCGATATCGTAGTCTTTCGGCAATATTAAGTTTTTTTTTTATGGTAATAAAAAGTATACAGGTACACAGGTATACAGGTATACAGGCTTTGTAAATGCATTCTTTGAGCAAATGTGTTGAAAATAATATTTATTGTCACATATGTTATAAACCAACGGTTAAACGTGTTAATAAAAGGAATATATATGGTCATATTAATACAAAGTTGATATAGCGAGGGATAGTAGGGAGGGTCGTGTGTGAGTTCGCATCACACTATCGCCGGAGGTCACAGATGAAATATCTAGCCATAAATCTGTAACAAGTGAGTGCACACCACGCCTCGCCGCTCTTGCTGACTCCACCTCTATGTAGTCGCTTATCTCCTGTCCGCACCAAAACAGTATCGGCGTGATGATGTTTATGTATTGTAACTTCTTTAAGTTCATGTGGACGCTACTAATATATTTCTCACTTAGCAAAAAAGAAATACTACAAATATTTATAGAAACAAACTGTAGTGAACTGGTCTATCTGTTACATAAACATTAAGTTACAATCACAAGGGAAAACGAAAGACCTCTTTGCAATTAGTGACCTTTTAAAAAGTATGAAAATTACGCGGGGATGTTTCCAGGTACGCACTTTAAAATAATAACTATTGAAATGTGGGTTCAAAAGTTTGACAAATTGACTAGTGTTATTTTTGAGGTAAAAATATAACCTTTTTATTATTAGACTGTTATCAAAAATCCAATTCGACATACATAAATTGAGTAAAGTACAAAATAAATTTAACTAAATAAAAATCATAACTATGCATATAGTATTTTATCGATTCTTAGGGAAGGCAAAAAATATTTTCTTTTAAATGGTTTCGTTTTAATATTTCCCATGTTTCAAAATCATTTATAAGTACAAATTTTTTATTTCATTATGTAGGTATAAATATTTTGTTCAGTACATATAGAAAACAGGACTGAATGCTCATTGATATATGCAATCCCGTCTCATAATGCATCTAAGTCAATGTATTAACCACCTCGATACGTATTTTCGTGCAATGTCAGGATAAGACTTTTTTGTCTTTGTTCGTAGAACTTCAAATGGGCACAAAAATCTATAGTATATATATGGGAATCTATGCTATTAACCTCTATGTCACGTGTCATTTTTTACTGGCGACTGGACATATATGACAGTTACTGAAATAAAAACGAAAATATGCCGAATTTCTAACTTACACACAGGATTGAGGTCAATTTAATTATTTCTTTCAATAACTTATACCATTAAATTCAACCATACATCTTTCTTCGACAACCCAATGTTCCTTTGGTCGTTTTATAGACATATTCAAAAAAAAAAGATTAACCAAAACATCGACATTTTTATGATTTTTGCGCCCGTAGTTATTACGACTGCGAAGCTGTGCTGTCTGTGGATTGTCGTATAATACCCGTAAATATTAAATATATACATACCTAAGAAAGGAACGCATACAGCACAAATTATTTATTAATATTATTTTTAATCATGTAGTTATTTATAATTAAACAGCGAGTTTACTAAGTATTGTTATATTGATATGATTTTTATGAAAAAGTATATTGATCTTGGTCAAATTAACAAAGTATCAATTATGAAATGGTACGTGTAATGGAACGCAACGACTACGTAAAGGTCTATTGCGTAATAACAATTACATAATTTTTTTGATTTGAAAAATATTCCCACCTAGATAAATTAATTCCATAAACAAATAGTAGTTAAAATATGAAAAAATAAACTTATATATCTTAATATAGATACATAAGAAAATTTGTACCATGAATGGACATTCTCCTTTTAGCAAATTTAATAGCCTAAATAGTATAGAAATCTTTCTCTAATAACGATGTAAGTAAAATTACCAGAAAGAATGAACACAAGTTTATACTTGAAATTATGTATGAGACATACCTGCAAATATCAATACGCGGTCTTGAAGGTACGGGGCGGGTATCACCGAATATCCGGTACAAATACCAGGTATGAAAATACCTCTAAGTATTGTATATGGGTGGATGTGGTCTGTCTAGGTAATCTCTATCTTTGCTTTATGCATATCTATTACTTATACAATGCATTTCGTTTTAATAGAATGTATTTGTCTGTTGAGATAAGTGATTGAAGTAAAATCTTTCTTTGTTTAACTCTAACAGCTAAGGTTAACGCGACAAAAAGTGAAGGTGGTTAACGTAATCACTTCAAAATTACAACTGACATCAAAAATCAAAACATTGTCGACGCACACAAAACATTATAAATTTTGTAATATATTCGAATACTGTATAAAATTTAATATCCTTAAAATCATGAAAAAACTGTACGATAAACATTGATATACAAAAAAAACACACACACGACAAATAATGACTGGCTTTAGTGTTGTTACGCAATTATGTACCTTAAATTCACACGTATCTGTATCAAATTAGTCTCAACGAATGAAATGGTTTCTAATCGAAACCATGCGACTCGCTTCCGACCATTCGGACTCATTAGACATACGTGCAAATATCAATACCCGGACTTGAAGGTGCGTGTATCGTAGGTATTTCGAACTGTATCCGGTTTGCATACTGGATAGTAAGAAAGGCGCGTACGTGACGTAATACTTTTAAGGTATGTATCGGGTATTTCGCTAAGAATCCGGTCCGCGTACTGGTAAGCTCGCACCGGGTATTAAAACCTGTACCAGTATATACGCCACATGCCTAATTTTGAAATTTTTAGAAATTATTAATGCAATAATTTCAAAATTAGGCAAGTGGGCCCCATGCGATGTTTCTAAATAAAGTCCGGTACATTTTCCGAACGAACGAATTTAATATGTTAATAGCACACTTTAGTTTAGACAATTTATTCTTTGTCTCTGAAGTTAGTAGAATTAATATGCAGGCATAATTATAAAGCTTCGTACGGCTCGAGGTAATTATGGCGGACTTTGTTCCAACTTTCGACACATTTGCTTTTTTTTATACGCTTGATATTTTAACCGAATTTCATGGATAAACAATGCATAAAAAACGATTACCACTGAGATATGGGTATTTATCAACGGTCACCGTATTAAAAAATATTCCGGTTACCGAAACAATCTTCACAGCGTTAAATAAAATATTATAATGATGATTTTTAGTTGATCTATAGAAGGTGTATCTTTATAGTATTGACGGCCTTGTAGTAGCTCGCTTAGATATTGTGTTTAAAGACTTCGTAGGTTCAAATACGTCCACTATTGTACTGCTGTGTCCTTTAGACATTCAGTTTATAATGATAACAATTGACTAAAAAATATTAGACATTTCGTTTTTATGTTTTTTTTATTTCGTGGTAACGTGTACAGACACCGCATCGAAAGACGAGTTCTACCACCCAAGTTGAAAACCTGATGCCAAGCACCCATAGCTGTGTTCCAGCAGCACTTGATCATCAAGCTTAGCGTGGCATTGTGGCATAGCGGTAGCATAGCGTGGCATAGCGGATTGTGGCAAAAGTTTAAAACCTACAAAGAATTAAAACACAACAACGTTAATATAATATTTCACATAGAACTTTCTGGAATATAATATAGTCATACGTTTCAAGTAAAATTAAGTTTGAACAAAACCATTTATAGAATACAATAATATCACAATTAAACTTAGTATTAAATTGGAATCATCAGTACGTTTGTATAATATTGAAGACATCGCGGCGCGCGCCACGATCCCCGGGGTAGTTAACCAAGTCTACGGAACCTAAATCAACAAGCCGGTAATTTACATCGTAGGCAGTACTTAAAAACTGGCGGCGAGTGCCGACGGTTACCACCGCTACATTTCCCATGCAGATTAGAAAACTTTCCGAATAGCCAATTAAATTATATCCGTTACTACCCTTGTTTCGTTTCAGGCTGAGCTGCGTTTGAAAATTCATCAGCCACTCAATATGCGTGTTTTAAATAAAGTATTGAAATACTAAAAGATTCCGGTATTATTTTTTCAATGATTATCACAAGTCAATTCATCGGCTAATAATAAAATTTCAATAAAAAAGTTTTCGTGTCACCCGAAACACTGATGTAATGACGGCTCAGTGATCGCGTGTGTACGGATACCGTGTCGATTGACGTGAGGTCGAATTCCTACAATGAGCCTGAGTTTTCGGTGAAAGAAAACATCGTGATGAAACCACAGCAAAATGACACCCTCAGGTCGAAAATCTGTCGGTAAACCCCTGTAGGTGTGTTCCAGCAGCTGTACTTGAGAGCCAGTTTCTCCACGAGCTTTAACGTGTAAACATCTTGGATCACATCATCACTTAAGTATCAGGTGAGATTATGGCCATAACGCTAAACCTATAAACTATAAAATAACATAAAATATATAAAATAAAATACAGTACGAAAAAGCTAATTCCGATACCAACAGTTTAAGTTGATTGAGATTTACAATATCTACCAAAAAGTCGGCATATTCTTCGTGGTTTCAATACACGGGAAAATGACATCACTGTGCCAGGTGGAAGCCTGCCTGCCTGCCAGTACAATCCAAAAACAACAGTTACAGAACCTTCCGAGAAGTTGACAATTATCAACTTCTTCTATTTCTCGTTTATGATTGTCTTATTGTAAGTATTGATACTGTCCTAGTAAATAAATTAATTTGCAAAGCTGTAACCGGACTAACATAACTATAAGCTTAATTAACATAACCGGGAATCGAACCCGCAAGCTCCGTTTATTGTCAAACTCCTTCCTTTCCAAAGTGATTACGATAATCCAACGTATTATTTAAATATGGAATTGTGAGTTTTAACTTTAACTATAACCATTACTCAATCATACTGTTATTAAATGGGCTTGAATTCATTTCAAAGGTCTTTGATAGGCTTGGAATTATATACAGCGGCTGACATCTATTGCTAAGGGAGGTTATTATACCGTCACATATTATATTGCAATGTGGTACGAATCAAAGCCTACATGCTCTATGCAATGACAAGAAATCAATAAAGCTCGGTAGCGTCCCGTCGTATAGCGTGATGTATATATGATTTCGGATCATATAACGAAATTGATTTTTTCATTAACATGGCATTAGTTGGCATTTAGCTCGCGTTACTGTTATATTTAAAGCGTTTAGTATGGCGACTTATGATGTAGGTATTTGTCGTGTTTCGGTAAATAAATACCGTAATAAAGTAATTTTTATTGAATAGGTACAATCTATTTAAAAAAAAAATTGATGTGAACCCTTATTCTAGAATTACGTAATAACTGCTGGATAGATTTTGATCTTTTTTTGTTATTGCTCTTAGATACTTGGTTCTTACAAGAATATCATGATATTTACATAAATAATAAATTTGTAATCCACGCGAGCGGAGCCGCAGGCACAGCTAGTTTTTTCATAATTATGTGACTTTGACAAGTAGTTTTTTAAATAATTGTACTTTGTAAAAACACTCTTGTCTTAATTGATATAAATTTTAATAATCGTAACTAACATTCGGTGATTGTAGTTTTTATGCACATACCCTATAAGTACGTACTATAAGGAGTAAGTACTTATACATATTATTATTTATTTACATACTAGTTTGACCATAAGAAGAAGTGTTTCATCTTTGTTTTTAACCCGTCCGCGCCAAATTTATTTTTTTATTGCGTCATCATCGCGGACGGATTAAACAAGCACCTTTACTTTCAACATAATGGTCCAATTTTCTATTTATAATTACAATATTATGGTAAAACAGAAGTGCATTATATGTTTTAACGGTAGATGTCACCGCAAATATTTCAAAAGGTTGCGTCTTGTACAAATAATTGTGTGTTTTGCGTTACAAATGGATTTGTCTCACTTTCGGATCGGCTTGATCAACTTGAAGGACTATGGAACTGCCTAGGGACACTGCCCGCTCAGCCGCAATGTTTGCTATGTAGTTCAAGAGCAGTTGGCGACGCGTGGGAACAGACCTTCGTCACCATATCTGGCTAATATATTTAATCAGTGCATAGAAACAGGAACTTTCCCTAATCTAATGAAAGTTAGTAGAGTAGTTTCTCTGTTTAAATCAGGCTGTAGAAGTAGTCTTGGAAATTATAGATCAATTTCTCAACTTCCATCGATTAGTAAGATTTTCAAAAAAGCAGCTAAGCAGCTAGTAAAATATTTCAATGCACAAGAGATTTTAGATAGTCAGTATGGTTTCACATAATTAAAATCAACCAGTGACGATGGTGAAACGTTACTAAGTCATATTTTTAGGGCCTGGTAGGAGTCACAGGATGCATTCGTTGTGATCTCTCAAAGGCAGTACAGTTATACTTAGCTGAAACACTATGGTATGTATGGAACTTCTCTCAACCTGCTAATGCTCTTATTTAACAGACCGCTGTCAGAAAATAAGTATAGATGGGGCAACCTCCTCGGGATCATTAACCATCATCGGCGTTCCTCAGGGCTCCATTTTGGGACCGTTTCTGTTTCTCGTATATATAAATGATCTACCTCTAGTGGTTGAGAACAGCGCTGACATGGTTCTATTTGCTGGTGATACTTATATTCTAAGTGAAAAGAATAAAGAGGTTAGGCAATTAAATAATACTTTAGTTAAAATATCTGAATGGTTTGCGCTAAATAATTTACTTCTAAATGCAAACAAAACTAATTGTATGAAACCCGAGGGTTTCGTTTATAGATTTCATGCTGAATAATGCAGCTTTTTTGAAATTCTTAGCCTAAATTAAATTAAGGGATGGAATTTCTGTTGTATGATTATATAAGTAGTCTAAGAAACCTTCATTTCATTTTTTTTAATCTATTTATTATTATTTTATCTATATGGTAACTGTAGTTATGTAAACTTTTGCTATGGTAGGCGTTGCCATGGTAACCTTTGCCATTTTAATAATAATAAACCAAAGTCCGTCTTTATAATTACGTGTAGTTATTATGTCCGGATTTAACTCAAAAACGGCTTGACCGATTCTTATGAAATTTTGGTCAATTGATAGGCTTTAAAAAATTTCAATAATACTTTAGAAAATGTAAAATTATATATATTTTAACCGATTTTGATATAAGAAATTGTTAATAACACGAGTAAAAGTAAAATTACGGGATAAAAACTACTACTGCGTAACAAACGCGTTTGATTGCCGGACAATGAGTTCAAGGACCATATCAAGCAGGTTTTACTGTTAAAAGGTTATTATAGGGTAGATCATTATGTGAATGATAGTGATGTCTGGAAGTGACTCCCTCTCTGTGAATCCACTAAATTATAAATATGATAATATGATTATTGACTGTAAATATTATTTATACAGTTTGGAAAAAATATCCATGCATTACTTAACGAAACTACATAATCTTTGTCAAAATTTATTTACGAAAACTGATCAGCTACAATTCAGCCATACTAAAAATAATACTGGTCTTACAAAGATACATCAGAAATACATGATCTTGTTAGAAAGTTCTTCTGGATACACGTAGAATTAGATGACGCTCTAAAATCTATGAAATTTCTATCACGACGGACATATTAATAGAAATGTAACCAGAATTCTTAATGAAAATACTACACTACGTTCTCAAGTCAAGCTAACCGCGAAAACCCCCGTAATGGATCAACGTGGAACAGTTACGATACGAATAGGCAAATTCCAAGGCATTACATAGTGAAATCATAAAAATTTGCTGTTATAAATAAGGTTTCAATTGCAGGGTGCAGCTTTTTAACAGAACTAGCATTGAGTTGCTAAATGAAACCATGACTCGCAATAGAAACGATACGCTAAATACGTAGCAAATAGGAATATCTGGAGAAAAACAACTAATTTATATTACAAAAACTTTATCTTCTAGAAATAAGAAATTACTATAGCTAAAATCGCCGCCAAAGAAAAGAACTATATGTTGGTTTAATAGGAACATTTCTGAGAACGATGTGAAGTACTGTGTAAATCTGGGAACGTTTCTGTGAGCACCTAGGATCTTGTCTAATATTTCCTCTTATTTTGTGCATAATATAATTAAATATACTAGGGCTCGATTATAACCAAATACAATTATAGAATGTAATAACGAACTCAGTTTTATGAACCTTAAATAAATAAAATAAATAAATTATTATTCAAACTCTTAAGATTTACCTACTGACGGACAATGCACAGCTTCAACCGATGCGTCTAGAAGCATTAAATTTTACGCAGGAGTTCTTTTTATCATCTAAGGGCGATAAAGTTCCTGAGATGTTGCTGACAGGAACCCCATTGGGCATACGGCTAGGTATTATAATAAACTTAATTAAGTAGTCAAGAAGAAAATGCTTCGTTATAATTCAAGGTTCAATCCAATAGTTTTATCGAAATCAATTTGTTACTATTATTATGCGTAAACATAAACGGAATTATTTTGTTTAGTAGTTAGCGAGGACAATAAATCGAATTAATATTAACTGGGTATTTCGGTTTCCTAAACAATTATACATAAAGGAGCGAGTTTGGCTTAATAACAGCCTCGCTTCAACGACATCGATTTACTTTACACTCAATTAACGAAGCGTCACACGTTGTACCTCCTTCCACCCTTAGAAGAACCTCCCCGTCGCGTATTATCCATTGTTCGGAGCTCGAGAATAAACTTTGAATATGTCATTTTCAATTATAATATTCAGTTAAGTAATATACTACTACTTACACAGATTAGTATAATTATTTTAACCTTTTTGTTTACTTAATAGAAACTAATTATTTGCTAATTTTGCAAAAAATAAGAAATTTAGTTACACAAAAAAATTGCAAAGCCTCTGCAAAATAAGAAATAAATATATAGTTTAAAAACGTTAAAATATATCAAATCATTGTTACAGCGTTGATACAAATAAAAAACACTACACGAAGCTAAAACTCTAAAGATAAAATAAAAATACAATTGAAATATGAATTCAATAAAAAGTCACGAATAAAAAAGGTGCCCTGAGGGACTCTTGTGTATCTAAAGCAGACATAGACAGCGTCTGATAACGCAATAAAGCAAACGCTGAGTCGAGTCCTATCGTCGAAATACCTTGATAAACCTTTACAAAGAATTCCGCCAGTTTCAACGAAGAATCCGCATTGTTTCTGCACTGGAAAATGTTGTCAAAAGCATCTTGCAGTTCATGTTCGAAATATTTTCAAGATATCTCAAATGAGACCTTCTACTATTAAAAATAAACAACTGAAAGGCAAGGATTAAATATAAGCCTCATCTTCCTAGGAAATACGTGATATTATATTTTCTTGTTATTAAGAATGTGAACTTTTCGAATATTAGACTTCATTTTATTGAGCTCGCAAGCGACCTATTTACCTAACTAAATTATAACGTCGAAGTCTGAGTTACAAGCGTGGTTGACAAGAGCTATAATTAAAGAAATAGGGTACAGTTTTAGTCAGATATTTTGACCGCTAGAATATGGAGATGAACTGATACTCTTAAATTGGCAGAAAGTGGTAACAATACAAAATAATCAGAATTTTTCAGTTCTACACGCCACGCAGTTTGATCATTTGACAGTTTCGAAATAAATTTTGGTTTAAACTCGCGTCGAACATAGCGCCCTGTTATTAACCGAGACTGCCGAATATAAATTCGGTATAAATCTGTCGCTGAAGATGTACGGCTGTTGAACACGTTTTGCAGCATTAAAGCGGCTGTAGAACTAGATTGGCAATCAATCGTCACGTTGACAGTACGATTCCATCAGCACAGACACTGCGTACGGGTGAATCGTACCGTTGAGGAACTCGTTCGATAATCCGGGGAATTTCGAGAAATTGGCTTAAGCTTAAAACTAGGTTTGAATGAGTAAAGTTCAAAGTATAAAATTAAAGAGAGAAAAATACACGCGTGCCAGAGGACCGACTTAATACTTGTTATTAACTTTGCTCCGCGTCATCCGGCCAGTCGCCGTCGGGCTTCGTATCTCAGCGATTTTTCATGGGAAATTTAATAAGCTTCAATTTGCATGGGGTTCACTACGCCCGGGGCTATGCGGGGCGCTATCACGGCTCGATGAGCTTCCAGAGGGCGCTGAAATAGATGCTCGATGAATATCAATTTTTCTACTAAATATTAAACCTGATTAGATATCGGAACGTTCACCTTGTTCACCAATGTTAACCACTTTCTATTGTAATTGGATTTCAAATAATATCAAAGCAGAAAAGCAGCACTAGAGGTGATAACAGATAAAAATCACTTCTGTCCTCTTTTAATTCAACGTTTCACCAAAGATAGAAAAGAAACATTAGATATTTCTTACCTTGATTATACAATCAATATTATACACATATATCAAACGTAAATAAAATCGTTTAACTTTCGAGATTTATTTAAATTGTTTGGTTAAGTAATTTACAGACAGTTCCAGCAAATAATTTTTATCTTCCAATGGGAATCGAATGCAGGAATTTTAGTTTTAGCAGTCTATTAAAAGCGTGAAGAAATCCGGTGAATAATTTATAGTCTTATAATACTAATGTCCAAACGTCCCACTATTGACCAAAAGCCTCTTTATAGCGTAGGAAGGAACCAATACCTAAATATTAAATACACGCTAATTTCCTTTCCATATAAACAGATTAATGGCAACTATGTCATTGTTAATTTCATCGACTATTCTAGGTATAGCTCTTATGATTTCCATTCCATGTTTCATGTGGGTTTCTCAACGATGTTTCAAGAGTATATTAACAATATACTAGTGGTATGGTGAAAGATTTGAATCTTTGTCTGTTATACATTATACATGAATGGATATTACCATTATAACCTATTAAAGCGCTCCTTCAGGAATCTATCTATCGTCATATTAAGGTATAAATAATATCGCAACTTCTGTCAATCTTCACAAATCTGTTCTTCTTTCTTCACACTCATCAACTCCAACTTGCATTTGCATCTAAGGTTTCTACTAAAACACATAATATACTTCGACTATAATCGACAACTTTAAAATAATAAAACATAACTAACATAAGAAACAATATTGAAAAAAAAGGATAAAGTAATACTTGCCGGAACTTTTACACTAGTCATCATACAATCATTTACAATATAAATTCACACGTCGAAAACACAAGTAGGTAAAACGAAACCTTTCGTCTCCCTTCCAATATTACCTCGCTATCGACGCAGTGATTTATTTTTGATTTCAGCTACAACGCCAACGGGAATTATAAGGTAGGGGGGCCGTTATGGCCCATAAAACTCTTAATGACACCAACGTGCGGCTTTGCCTTTACAGCCTAGTATTTATTTAAAAGAATACACCAGCGTTTTAAGCGAGCATAATCGTTTCGCATTTTTGTGTTCGAATAATGTGGCCGCTCGCGTTGGGTTGATAATATAACGTCTCGGCTATGTTGCTTGGAATGTGAGAGCCAGTCGAAACAGCAAACCAAACAAATGTATAAACATTTGGTTTTGAGATTAACCAAAATATGAATTAATGATAAATACAAATGTGCTCGAAGGTTGCCATAAGATAAGGAGCCCCCGTTTCGCCCCACTAGGCGGCTGATGGTACACCGTGGAGGTCTAATAATGTATTAATACTTCAGCCATTTATCCAACCTCACCCGCATGTGGTGCTGAAAAACGAATTAGGAAATTACGATTGTGCGCAATTATGCAGGTCGGCATAACAGCGGAGACTAGAAATAGATTGCCGATCTCTTTCGGTGGCCGTCGTTGTTTTAGATTATACTGTGCTTAGCGTCAGGAACAATTCAGTCATTTTGTCGCTACTATAAGAAAATCTAAGATCGGAGTCTTGTTGTCAAGATAGTTGTTTTTTTTTTATTTTTTTTATCGTTATAGGTTTGGCTTAGTGGCCACTATCTCACGTGATGTTAAGTGACGATATGGCCCAGGATGGTAAACGCTAAACCTAGTGGAAGACTGGCTCTCAACTGCAGCTGCCGGAACACACCTATTGATGCTTGGCGACAGATTTTCAACTTGAGGGTGGTAGCTAGCCAGGCGGGCATCAGAAAAAGCCCTACCACCATGCTATGGTTTCCTCACGTTGTTTCCCTTCACCGAAAGCTCTGGCTCATTGTAGGGATTCGAACTCACGTCATTCGACGCGAAGTCGTACACGCTACCACTGTGCCATCATCGCTTCACTTGCCGGAACATAAGGATATATGTTTGGCAATAGATTTTCTATATGAAGCTAGCTAGCAATTTATTATTTATAAAACTGTTTTCTTTTCCAAATCATGTCCCAGCGCGTTCACGTCATTCACAATGCAGTCTTAAACTAGCTATTATTTTTTTGACTATCACGTTCAATTGTTCCATGCATGCGGTAACAATAATAATAAATTTTATTAACGAATTTGATAACGTCTCATTTTCGAAAGTGGAAACGCGTACGTGACCGATAGGAAAATGATTGGCAATATTACTGCCATTATAAATACCGAGGTAGGTTTACCGTCCAGCCCGCGCCCGGTGTGATTAGAGAGATCGTTGCCGTGATAAAACGACCGACACTTGATCACGTCTGCGAGAAATGGCAACCGGTCGCCGGGTATTTCTAAAATAAAACGGACACAAATAATTACATTTACGTCTCGGTAATGTACCAACTTTCGTCCAATGAAACCGACCATTAATGCTCTTTACAGGGTTGCCACCCGTGCTAATAATTTTACTTCGAGTTTGAAGCGAGGCTTTAGGTACTAAATTTACACTTTTCCTCAGCCTAATTCAACACATGAGGATTGACCTAAAAAAGAAAAAATATATATTCGCTCCTTAAAATATATGTATATTATATATACATAAATTGCAATTTTCAGGACCTATCTTCAGAATTTTAAAACTTTTACAGTCTGAAAAGTAGGACTTTTAAGGATCCTCCCTTGGCAGATGTTTATGCTAATCGCCCAATATCCTTGTGGATTTCATGTTTCTAAAATCTAAACACAGTCGTGTATGAGCAGTTACAGTACGTCGTAGGTCGTTACATGGATCAATCCGGACTTTTTCTTATATATACTAGCAAGACAAAATTACGGTACAATGCCCGATAGGCTAACCATAGTACACTTCAAAAACAATGGCGACCACCGACATCAACAATCCATCGTAAGTCATAACTATTGTGCCGGCCTGCTTAAACAGAAACTGAATGATCCCGGTTGATTCCGCAACGCGACTCGTATAAGCGAATTACTATTTCGGGGGTTTTTCATCTCTGCCATGTGTATGGTGGCCGCGACCCAGACGTGCTACACAGGGCGAGCCGTGTCACCTCGCCAATATATAATGTATATATTTTTCTTAATGGCACTTAGGTACTATGTCTGTTGAGTAAATTATAGTCGGAAAAACTAGTACATGTTGTCATCACCGATTCTATTCTCGTTTTAATGTCGGCAATGACGGTAACAGAACCTTTCCTTGATAAAACAGACAGTGTGAAACGTGATTGAAAAAATAATTAAAATTTAATAAATAAATCATCAAACTTTCTTTTTAGATATTTATTTCATTTATACCAAAAACATTTTATGTAATTATAACAAACTATTTTATGTAATTAATATATCTTGCTTAATTACAGTCTCAGAACTTGTAATGTAGTAGAATGTATTATAAAAATTAGTTATCAAGGGTTTATTTGCATTATCACATCATATACCCAATGGTGAACTCAGCAAAAAAGTAGTTTGATGAAATACACTTATAAATATAAAAAGTATATATTCTTTCAAAGGGTTGCCCTTTACTCGACTCAGAACTTCGAAACTTAATTAGTGAAGTAAAAGAGTTTCAACAACAATAATGACTCCATTAATTAAATTAAGTTAAATTTGTCTTCGTTTGGATTATACGAAACGAAACTTAATTTCGTTCTTCCATATTTATATTTTATGAACGTAAAAAACAATCTTAATCAAAAAATATAGTTGCAAAATGTTATTTCAAAAAGTATTTGTAATTTGGAAACGTAACGCAAAAATATTTTCCAAAAACGTTTACAATGAAGGTTTAATTTCTAATAAAAGGTGTTATACACAACAATAATTTAGAAATCGTGAAAGTCTCTATCACTAATACTTTTTTTGTAAATCATATTTTTAACATATTTAAATAATCGAAATATTAATCGAAACTACGATGTAGTTAACAAGATTTTCTTAATCAATAAATTGACTCGTTCTCTGACTAAAGATTTTTAAGAATTAAATGAATCAATTTATTCGGTGACGCAAGTGGTCCTATTAAATACGATCGATTAACTTACATATTACATTATTATACACGGTTTCAGCGGACTTCACTGGACAGAAAGTTGACTATATAGAAAACCTCTGAAGATACTACTAACAATCCTGCCTATCGATTTTACTAAATCTTCATGGCACATCGCTAGATGGCGTCTATTAACATGTAGTATGTCTATAGTATAGTAAATATTCTTTCTAGTAGTTATGAAACTAAAAATATAGCAGTTATTTTCGAAACAAGCCTCGATATACTATAAAATAAACTTCGAACTTTACCACGTACCAACTTTTATTACGTGACTTTTGGGTCTAATAAATACTTTGAATCGATCGCTATCAATATCTGACATACATACAGTGTAGACTTGACACCGTCTTATTCCGTACATCCGTTTAGAATTAACTTTCTGATAGTTATATTTTAATCACAATACAAACTGAAAATGAAAATCTTTCGGGAACGAAGGAAAACGATTAAATCATACATTTAATTTGCATAAAAAATATGTTTGTAGGGTTTAATTAAAAAAAAAACGATAAAATATATATAAAAAAAAATAATGTATATATTATAGTAAGTAAGTAAGTATAGTAAGTATATCTATATATACTCAACGTCTCTTTGTCTGTCTGTCCGTTTATGTTCTTTTTACGCGAAAACCACTAATCCAATTTACATGGTTCTTCCTTTAATTCATAAATATGTTATCTGGCCCGGTTATAGGACATATTTTGTTACATAAAGTAACATACGAAATAAGCAGAGAAGCCGTGAATCCATCTGGAAAAAATACGCTTTTGGGACGTTTAAATAGCTTACGCTGAGTAAACCATAAGAGATATGTCAAATTAATGTAGAAGATCATTGAAGATCTTAAAAAGACTTTTGTTAAAAAAAATTTAGTCTATTGTGTTTTACAAATTCTTTCCAATCGATAATAAATTCTACTTCGTCGAAAGTTACATGAATCCTAACATTTGACATCTATTTTGATGCTTTGCTTGAGACAAAGTTTGAAAACGTTTTGTAATTGGGTGAAATGATTGAGTTTCAGCATTACGAATTCAGTTATACTGAGTGGATTTTAATTCAGTTTACTTAATGCTCTCAGTATTATTATTTCTGTTTTCTTTTATTTTACACGTTTTTTTTTTCAAACAACATAGGTGTATTAGGTATTATTTAACATTAACTCAAAAAATATCAGTATATTGCGGTGTTCTCTTGGTGCTATTAGTATCAAAATTTATCAAAACATCAATTCTTACTTTAAGTGCATATCGATTTTTTTTTCATTGTCTAAGTATTTTAATAACTAACGGCATTCACTGAACATAAGTTCAAAAAATTTAAAGTTATTTAATAGGTACATGTTAATGATGTTAACGAGAAGAACGTGCGGTGTTATTCTTTATTCTCATGATGTTATTATAATATTTTTTAGGATATTTTTATCGTTTAACGTTATAGTCACAATTTCACATGATGTTAAGTGACGATGTGGCTCAAGATCATCGTGTCACCACACGCTAAGCCTAGTCGGGAAACTGGCTCTCAAATGCAGCTGCCGGAACACACCTACAGGTGCTTGGCGACAGATTTCCAACTTGAGGGTGGTAACTAGCCAGGCGGGCATTAGAAAAAGGCTTACCAAGGCTAACATTTCATCACAATTTTTTCCTTCACCGAAAGCTCAGGCTCATTACAGGGATTCGAACTCACGTCAACCATCGCGATATCTGTACACGCTGCCACTGATTCGTCCTTGTTATAATAGTACCATACAAATTATACCCCGATTCCCACATAAAACTTTATACAACAATTTTAAAATAAATATATAACTGTAACATACCGATAATGAAACAACAACAATGAAAAACATGGATAGATAATATCCCATCTACACTTTAGCGGCGCGGCGAGCGGGAGCGAGGAGACTTTACGACCGGTCGTAAATCACTGCGTAACTTTGTACCGAGCGTTTCGACCGTTAGTAGAATAGGCCCGCAGGACTAGCCAACGTTCTTTATAATTCATATCGGTGGCATTTAAGTTGCATCGGTAACCGCTTGATAATTTTTACGTGATTCGTTAATTCTAAGCTGACGCGATCGATAGATTCTGTTTTAATAGAAAAACTATTTATTAGAAGACGAATTAATAATATACTATAGTTTCTATAACTTATGAATGCCTCCGTAATTATAATAATAGACTTAAACAAGGAAACTTTACGTTGCATTCTTAATGGCTACATTCAAGCTTTGCTGGCTTAAGGTATGAAAATTATAGCTATTTTTATATAAGCATTGAAATGATTTTTTTTATCACTGCTATTTCACAGACGATAAATGAAATCGTGCTTTATTTCAAATTGTAACGGTTATAGTCACTGTGACTGCATTTTTTTATTTCCATCTTCGAGTTCTAGAACTTCGCGCAGGCATTACAAAACACCGAAATGAAAATTACATAATATTATGTCTTATACAATGTAACTTAATTCACCCAAATCACCTTTTTAGGAGGCGTATAAATTCTACGAATTGTTACGTAGTGAAGTGAAATCATACTTACATCATATGTAGTATCTAAGCATTTATGATTAATTATATAATATGACAAATTATTTTCTATAAATGTATGAAAATAGCAGTGATATATGTAATGTATCTTGTCTAAATATGAATACATTTGAATACTGGTCCGTATCCTAGATTTTAAGGTTTCTTTGTAGGAAGAGATTGTTATGCAACCATCGCCAAATATGTAGAGCTATATTTTTCTTCACTTAGCACCACATCGTCCCTAAGGCTTAAACATCAATTGAAATTGTGCGAGTCTATTACAAAATAATAAAAAATACATTGTAACTGAAATGGTATAGTTAGTTTAGTATCAAAATTCGCTATCCCAGTTAGAAATAAAGAAAAACCAGCGCTTTCTTTTATCCCTGTTTCCAAATAAAATGTTGAGTAAAGTTCCTGAATTATATTTCAGTGTCATAGAGCCTATATATACTTGGGAGCGCCGGGCCCGGCCGCGAGCTTCGTGTAATAAATAATCTTCCCTTGTTTAAAAATACTGTGAATTTCACGATGAGCTTTTTTTATTCACGAGATGAGATAAGATGGTTACGCGGTATCTTCTCGGAAATCCATCGCTGGACATCACTTTCGTACCGGCCATCAAGCCTTTTGGCTCCTGGATATAACTTGCTGATGTCGAAATGCAACAAATCAAAAGAGTCACTATGACGGATTTATCATCATGTACAATTAGAGTGAACCAAAAAAACCGTATATTTATTTTTTCTTTCCAAGATGAAAAAAATCTGGTAAAGTTTGAGCTCTTTATATCGTAAGAGGCTCATCGTGATTTTTAATTTTCCATTTAAATAACACGGGTTTTTTTTATTTTTGTTTGGAATTTTAATCCGCTCGAACGAATTATCGTCCAGTGAAATTAAAAACATATATTTGTAGGGGAATTAAACGTTCTATAAAAAAGATCTGACATGATTTCTTGCTTGCGACTCGTTTGAAAGTTAATTGAGGTTAAAGTTCAACCTCAAATGGTAAATGATTACTTTACAATTTTTCATAATCTATCACAAAATAATGGCTCACAAACATAAAATATAATATTTGTCCTTTTTTTTTAATTTCTTTTTATACATGGTGGTCGCGATCCAATCAGGTACAGACTACAGACACCATACCATCTCGTTTGATTACTGGATATACACTGGATGATCCCGGAACGCAAGACGTCTAAGCATTAATTAGAAAAAAAAGTTTTTTTGTTACTGTACTCTTATTAAACGACGCAAAACAACTCTTACGCTAGTAAAAAGATCCACCATTTCAATCTTTGTATGTAACTATGACCATCTGCTTGTAACATATTTTTTCTACCTCTTTGGGATATCTACTTATTAAAGGAAATTATTGAATAATATATGAATACTTCTGGATATATTATTATTATATTAAATAGGATAAAATTCCCAGTAAAAAACTAAGACCACCATATTTATAAACGCAAATTATAAACTAAGACCGTATATACATTTGACGTGAACAATAAATAAATTTCGTCTGCTAACACCGTGCGAAATTATTGAACGCTACAAAACTGACTACAATCTATTATTTATGAACAATATTATACAGGGCACGGGGGATGAAGTTTTTCAAGATAAAAAAGCTTAAGTTGGAGTTTTATGTACTTAAACTAAGTTTAGAAGAAAACACTTTATTTTGCAGGAGAATAATGAAATTTGTAACTGTTTCAAGTTTGTGTAAGTTAATATTATTTAAAATAATATTACACACATAATTGTTTTTATTACATTCTTCTGTTTTATGTTATATTAAATTAATGATTTAAATCATATAGCCCAACTAGTATAAGTCTAGTTTTAGGAATAATAAAACAAACCTTGTAGTAAAAAGGAACTAAAACTGGTCGCACAGAAAACGAATTAGCCTTATTTAGCTGTCATATTAAATTATCTCATATTAAATAAGATTTTCTTTAAATTATCGACAGTATACTTTTTAATACTAGACTTAGCTTAGATTATATTAGATTATTCATACTTTTAAAATATTTTTGATAAAATCACCGTTGTCGATATTAGTAGTAAGTACCTAATAAAAAGGGGCGACTGTTCTAGTTTTTATTCTTATGTTTGACCGCAGTTTCACATAATGATAATAAAGTATAAATATCACAATGCGGGACGAACACGCTAATCCTAGGAAGAGAACTGGTTTTCTAGTGCAGCTCCCAGGAACACACCGACAGATGTTTCCACGATAACAGCTAGAAGACATTTCCGTACAGCAAGAAAGCTTCGTCATTACGCATTAACGTTCTTCGACGAGCCGTCCGAATGAAAACATCAACACTGATCCATCAACGTTTCAAAGAAAGTCTATACTAACATTATATAGCTCAAGAAATTGTTTGTTTGTTTGTACGCACTAATTCTCTGGAATTACCAGTCAGATTTAAAAATATTTTTGCATTATAGCTTATTTATTGAGGAAAGATTATATAGACTATGTAACAAAATTCTACGACCTTTAAAAAGCGGAGTAATTACCAAACAAAGGTCACAAAATACGCTAAGCTATAACGACGTAATAGTGCCGTATTGTGGACCCCAAGCTCGGTGAAGCTGTTTAAAAGCCTTCTGATACTTCAGGGTCCTTAAGACTAGCAGTATAGTTAAATCGAAATAAAAAGCCGTATGGTAACGCGGCGCGGGGTATCGGAGGCCGACGAGAACTGAGCCAAACTGTGAACGCTTAAACTATAAAAATATACTTTGAAATAAGCTGAAATTTATTACCAGTTTACGTCTAAATTTCAGACGTTAATAACAAAAATACCAAAGGCGATAAAAACTGCACGAACCTAAAGCCAACCTCAAACGCAAAGCAAAACTTATCTCATTTAAATCTGCAAATGGTGAAGTTCTCTAATTTAAAAATAAAAATCAACACGCCAAAAGATTAATACAGTTCCCGCGGCCGCTGTTGAAGTCTTCGCACTTTTTCTCGGAGTCCATTGGGTTAATTAGCTTGGATGTCGGCTGTTATTTACGAGGGGCAGAGGTCAGGGCCTGAAACTGTACTCGGGAGGTCCACTTGGCACGCCCTTGCCGTCTAGTGTGTCTGCCAGGTTGGTACTAAGAAAATTTAATGAGGCTTTAAAGTATAAGCTCATTGCAAGCTGTATTTTTTAAGTTACGTTCTTCTGGCGCATTATGAAAAAAATATGGAAGTGAATTTACAACACACATTTTACAGCACATGCACATTGTGACAAGACGACTACAATATGAAATTGCTTGTTAAACCTCTTGCTTTATTGTGACGAAGTTAATCATACTCAATGTTATGTGTCACGTTGTATAAAATTGTATGATATACAATTTCATTCTAAAGCCTTTTTTATTAATCGAAGAAAATAATGTAAGAAACAATATCTTTACAATTATTTTCAATACACGGTCTTCATGTTCATTATGGTTATGCTTTAAATGAGGAATTATTTTTGAAATGGTTTTATAATTCATTTTATACGCCTAGTATATATATACTCGTACCTTTTTAAATTTTACATTTCATATTAAAGGACCCTCACAACGTGGGTTAATACCACGTGATTACTCACAAAATAAATCCCTGAATAAGAACGTTAATTATGGTAGTGATTAATAAGGCGGCCGTTTGGATCAGGATGCGGTAAGAGGTATAGAGTGTACGATGTGGTGGATTTTATTAATCGCTTCTATGTGTTCGGTGTGAAAACGCATTTGTAAGCTATTTATTCACAGCAATTATATGGGCTATATAAAACCTTTTTTTTTGTTTAGGTTTACGATAATTTTACTTCTTGTTTATTAGGAATACATTATCATTTATCAGAAGTTTCCTATTTTATTTTATACTGACTATTTGATTAAGCGTTAATAACAGTATACAAGTGTAATAATGAAAATATAGCCTCTATATCACTCAGATATAATGTAGCTGTCCTAATAGTGAAATATTTTTTAGAATCGGTTCAGTCGTTCCAAAGATTATTTCCTACAAACATTTGCGATTAGCTTCGCGACTCGCCATTCATAGCTAACCGTTTCGCTCCGAGTGAATTTTTGGTTACGTGTAATTTTATATCTGTTATATCTGCTACGGTATTCATTTCAATGATATTATGTACAGGGTAATTTTAATGTACATTAAATGCCCAAGATACTTAATATATTTATGTGGATAAGGATTAGTACTGAATTGGAGAAAACAGCTTCGTAAATAACCTAATATTTTTAATCAATATTTTAAAAATAAAAATGGGTAACGTGAGTCATAACCTTAGAAGATAGACATAATATGTCATCCCGGACATTTTTCTAGGCTTTTTAAATAACTGCAATTATTTAGTACATTATTTTGATGTATCTTATAAGGTTTATCAAGCGTAAGTCATGTAAGCGCCCTAAGACAGATTTTTTGACGATTTGATTACACAACATAGATTTTTTTCTAATATACAAAAACGTAATTAGAATGTATCGTATATACAAACTTCCCGTAAAAAATATATCTAAATGGCAGTGAAAACCATATAAAAAACCGTAGCATGGTTTAAAAGAAGTAAACAAACAGATATACGGGGATAGTAATATCTATATAATCATAATCTTATTAATGTCCGTCGATATTTCATAGTGTTACAAGTACAGTTCAAATCTGAAAAAACCCTGAGATATTCTGTAAATAAAACAAGAATGAAATAAATGAAACAACTTGAACACATTGTTTTCGCTAACAATGAAATAAGATAGTCTAATAACATTCATTACCCAAGTCTACTTCAACAAGAAATGAGAAAGTGCCGTTGTAGTCATAAACTTTGCCTCGACATAAATATACATATCAAATTTGTCGTTCGAAAAGAAATTGAATGGAAAATACTTACCATGTTTTTTTTTACTTTCTTTTGGTTAATTTTATAGACGTGGCGGTCGGATAATTAAAGCTTGGAAAAGCTATTCCGATGTCAGCAGTGTCTCAAGACGAAAGTCTTTGACCAGCGTGTGTTGCCAGTGATTGATTACATATGGTGCTGAGACGTAGTCGCTAACTATGGGCCTCATAAGAAAGTTCGATGTAACTCAAGGGACCATGGAGTTTTTCTACGTGATCGTATCAGAAATGATAAGATCCGCACAATAAAAAAAGATTGACACAGATCTAAGTATAGCTAGACTTAAAGTGGTAGTCACGTAGCTCGTAGAACGGATGGCCGATGGGGCCCATGGGGAGTTCTCTAGAGGTGAATACGTACCAGAAAACGCAGCGTAGGTAGACCCGCTACAAGGTGAACCGACGACCTGGTGAAGGTCGCGGGAATTCACACGATCGTTCGTTTTGGGGACCTTTCATCATCATTAGCTCAGATGATGATGATTGAATCTGAACACTTGAGAAATTTTTACAAAGTACTATCGTCTGTTACAGAAAGCAAAGAACGGTCGATTTTTCGGTGTTTGCAATCGCTTATTGAGTCGCGGGTGAAGTGACCTCTCTCCATACATGAGACATACACTGTTTAGGACTATTATTAATTAACAAATCTCTTTATAGTAAACAATATGAGCAAAATTTTGATGTTATGACATAAGATCGTTTGAAATCTAGTGTTAGTGAATATTGCTAGACATTCTGTGAGCTGAAATGTGAATTAAAGTTTGTAATGGAATCAAACTATGGCAGAACTATGCATCAAAGAAGATCGATTAAGATTCAACAATAGTAAATTTCTTGTTCATTTTTCTCTTAAATTTAAGCTAAAAATTACCCGTACTAAATAACAAACTATTAATCTAAAGAGCATAGTATCGTGTATAAGTAGCATAAGGCAGTATTGAGATACTGAAAATAGTCGAGGGCTATCTGATTGCATCATTAGTCAGTTAATTCGCGTTATCTCCAAGGTTGACCCACTTCGGGCTGTTATGTATAGCGCGACTTAATAGTCTTGGCCCTTGTTATTATATCAGACATCTGTATTCATTACGGTCATAGATCTGTCGGTTCATTCATTTATAACACACTAACTCGTACCGGAGATTCCATTCTGATTTCAATATACAATTAACATTGATTTGTAAAAAATACCATATATTTATATAACACGAAGACGTAATATCAGAAATAATAATTTTATTGAGTGTTTCACTGTGGATCATTTAAATTAAGTTTTTTATATATTATATATTATTGCATTTTAATAATTACATTGTTTTATCATTATTATATCTTGGTACACCAAAATGAATGGAGTGCAAATAATCGTAAGTACAAAAGAACTTGAGAACAAGAGTAACCGCCGATACTAAAAAGATTATACATGTATATTCATGAATACCTATCGTTATGTAGGATTTAATGAAAATTCGTGTTAGTGAAGAGTTTAGGCTAAATGTCTATCTGATGTCTCTTAAATCAATTCTCGGAGTAAACGAATGATTTTAAACCAATAAGTTGAACTTCATTCGTGACTTTATCGGCGGACGTACGAGGAAATCTGAAAGAACATATGCGCTCAAGAATTTTTCTCGTATTACATTGTATCTACATTCTATTATGTATAATATATATGATTATCTCTAAACGTTTCAAATCTACTCGAATATATATGATACTTCAGGTTTTAACATATTTAATTTAATTTGCTTTCGTACATTCTCTTTTACTTTGACCGCAGAAATATAGATAATTTTATATGAAAATGTTTGGAGGATTGACGTGGGGCGTTTGAACGCATAAATCATATGAAAACACGGAAACGACCAAGACAGTGCTATCCAACTATAATGTATTATGAAGCGAAGAGGCGGCGCGAATCAGTAAGTTTTCCGATTAGCGTACCTCGCCCCCCCCCCACATCATCGCCCTCCATTCGGAAATTGTAAATCTTCGGCCTCGGCTCCGTTGGAATTTATTAGCCATTAAAGCTAAAGGGGAAAATTGATAATTATTTTTGTACACAAAGGTAGGTAAAGAGAGAGAGAGAAAGAGATAGCCAACGGTAATAAATAATAGGTGTTTGCCGTAAGAGGCGAGTTTACCGAAAATAAATGCAGAGATATTAATAACGTAAGGTATTCGGAAGTCGCTCCGGTTCGTTATTTATTTGTACACGAGATACATAAGTTTCGGGTATTTTCTTTGACGACTTAATGTTGAGATAATGACCGTTGCCGTGGTTACATAATTGGTACAACTTTTGTATAATACATATATATCTGTCCTGTAATTTCCTGTCGTAAATAATGTCCTAGACTTAATTGAGACCGGCAGGATGTCGTGAGACAGAGAATTATGGCGAGAAATTCATGAAAATGTACCTTTCTGTATTATGTAATAGGTATTATTAATATTTACTGAGTAAGTATACTACACATACGCTTTGATTTATGTCGTCATTGTTAATGTTAGCTTGCTCCCAACGGTCTTCACTGCTGTTAATATGCTTAAATAGGCAGTATAATAAACTGCTCTATTTATTAATGATATAGCTTCTTTAATTCAAAAAACTATATCTGAAAAATATCTAATTTGTTAACATCCCATTAGGCTTGGTCATTGCGCAACGTAGACAGTTATTGTTTACTATAACAAGCGGGTTATTGTATCAAAGCGTAACTATTTCTTAGTAGCGGTTTCTATCGTTACTCAAACACTAATGTTCCGTGCAACGATAAAACGTGGCTATTATCGCTATCGAGTCGAAGTTCGTTGTACGCGGTTACCGAAAGGAAAGATCATTGATGTCTCCTTCCCACACATAGGAATGTAGACCATAGACGGCGTTGACTCTTATGTATAAAAATGTGGCCTTGAAATAAACAATCGCACTTTTTAAAAACACTGCATAGACAATAACCTCGTGCCGGCAAATCAACTACCTACCTAACTATAGAGTTTTAAAAACTGAAAAACCAGCTACTAAAATAGATAGTTATGGAAACCGTTATCAGTATTCAATAGATAGTTACGTTTCGTTTCCCAAGAAAGCCGCTATTACCCACCACTACTTTCCATAATTAAGTTATAGCGATTTCATACATTCAAATCAAAAATCTGTGTAGCCTTATCTTCACTTCGCATGTTGTGTTATAGCGGCGGTTGTACAGTCAGCAGCTGTGTCATATTTAACGTGACGTGTAAGGTTAATAGCGCTACGGACTGAGGGGAGACAGGTCTTGTACCCTTCAGAACGTCGCATCTAGGGCTGCCAACTTTGTGACTTGAATTTGCGCCAAATAAACAATTCAGATACTAAAAATATAGAACATTGTACAAACAGCAAAAACATTTGCTATTTCCAACTGCAAAATATTGTGTTACTACAAAAAAAAACATGGCAAACACTGCATTTCTGTGCGCATGTCTGCATTACAAAATTTTACGACTAAAAACTACGGAACCGCAAATACATGTTGAGCTTTAATATACTTGCAAAAGTTTTAATTACCCAAGCCCTACCCCGAACATTTGTATAAAAACATTTTTGAATTCGAAGCTAGCTTGCCATCTCTGGAAATTCCGGCCACATTATTAACCGAGAGACGGTTCTACTAGGGCGTTACAAACGGGACGTCCCGAATCTCGCGGGAATGATGGCAACCCTATTCACAACTTCGGGCTTTAGATCCCATGTCCCGTAAAGTGTAGACGGTTTGTCATACACATTTATCATGGCCACATAGCAATGAATGTGTTCTAATATAATAATAATGAACTGAATGAATGAAAACTGAACTGCAATGAATAAATCATTTTGATGAAAGGAAACAGTGAGGTACAACGACATCATGGTGTGAGGAGATGGTATAAAGTTCCCATGGCTAGGTAAACTACCACCTTTAAGTTGAAAGTGGTCGCCAAGCTTCTGTGGGTGTGTTCCAACAGCTGGACAATACAGTCAAACCCCTTCGTTCTGACGCATCGTTCGCATTCACACGTTTCACATTCACGTTTCGTATTCACATTAGCATTTACGTCACTTGAAATGAAATACGATTGGAGCCAAATCTGAGACTATATGTAGTGTTCATTAAACATTAATCAATCGATAATAATGTGCACATCGAACAATCAATAGTTTTTTACAACAAATGTGGCAAACAAGCATACGGTCCGCCCGATTGTAAACGGCTTCCATAGTATAGAGACGCTTGGTATCATTAGCCGCGTTGCCGACCTTGAACCCCTTTACCCTAAAGAGTTCTGGAAACTCTACTCATCGCAGGCACACAACACCAGGTTATTTGGCTTCGATCCTCTGTAGGGTGGAGGTATTCCACCAGTCGAACTGCCCCAAGTAGTATAAATCTCCAAAGAAATTTCTCTGGCTTTAACTATTTATAGTAGGAAATGATTATTATTTGTGAAATTTGCTATATTTCAAAAGGAAGGTACACAATACGGTGCTGCATTTGTCTGACTGCAAGAAATCCGAACCAAACACATGGATGACCTTTTCCTTGTTTTGGCATATCTCGTCCAATTATTAAATGCGCTACTAAGAAACAATCCATAGTTAATCAATGAGTATATAAATTTTATACAAAACAATTGATACTGTCGTATTTTCAAACAATAATGTTTATTATGCCTGAAAAAAAGTAAACTTTGACAGCCTCTGTACAAAATGCTTAGTTACTTCGATCTATGGTAGCAATTCGTTTGCAGTCCGAACTAAAATTTCATTAAACTGTACCGTTAATTTTGAATTTGCTACATAATTATATTGTACAGTACTAATCAAGTGCAATATTATTGAATTTTAAAATGCGGTTTAATTAATATGAGCATATTCATAAATAATGAACTAGTTGAACACAATTACATTGCTCAGTTAAAATACGTTCATTAATATTCATCGAAGTGCGTTTGATTTCAATGAGACACAAAGATACATTTTATAATTATTATACGAGTATATTAATTACTTTGGTCAACGATATTTCTGGTTAATAAATTGTTATTAATTGTAAACAATAACTTAATTATATAGGAATGTTAGCCACTTGTATCCAATTGGAACTCGACTACTATAATACTATGGTACACTACTGTTTTATTGATACCGTGTATGTGTATATTTTAAAATTCGTTGTAGTACCTATATCATATCTAAATCATATTTATACTTTAGAAAATGGCGAACGAAACTAAAAAGAATCGAATGTTATTTTTCGCCAATTATTTCGCAACACTGACCGCCTTACAATTAATTATTTACTTTAAGCATATAGAAGTTAAATTATTTAAATCGTTTATTCCAAACAAATAAACAGCCTATTATAATATCGTCTTTGGTATTTGTAAGGATTTTAATATTTACTTCCCATTTCGTCCATTTTATTCCAGCTTAGTAAACCAGAAGATAAATCAAAACTATATAATCTAATGGCGCTTTGAGTAGCGCGCCAGTAAACACCGACGCTGTGACGAATGCGCACTGTGTCCGGTGTCCGGCCATCGCTCATCCCACCCGCCGCCCGTCCGTCCGGCGTCCGCCGTTCACCGTCCGCCATCCAATGACTACTTACACAACACTGTTTGCACGCCACACTCTATGTTTTACTCTAGCAATCCGTCTTATTTGACGTGCCGTGAAAAAGATGTTTTGGAGCAAATATACGATGCTTTGATGTTGCGTAATGTGCCATTTATCGTTTCGTGTGATATCGAACGAAGAGATAGGGCGCGTATGAATATCATTTAAATAAAATTTAATATTCGACATGTACGAGTACACGAAACGTTTCTATATTTGAAATAATATTATTTACAAAAACAAGGCGGGTATAATTTGAAGACAACGTTGGATAACAAGCAAAAATATATTTACTATGTAACATGTAATAACATGAGGTAGCATTGGATATAATAACTACAAACTCTTATAAAAAGTAGATGTTGGTATATATGATATAAATAGCTGTACCCTGCGGTTACACCCGCGTGTAATTTAAAAGAAACTGCTGATACTTTATTATTGACAATATTTTTATCAGGTGGTCAGGGTTATGTGTAAGAACTCACACGGTTCGTTCACGCTACTACACCTATAGTCATAGCTCATAGACCGAGCCTTGTGTTGATTTATTTTAATTTTCCATTATCTCCCAATCTATGTATCTAAAGAACATGCTATAAAGGGCAAAGTTTATCTTGATAAAACTGTCTTGAGATTAACTTTCGTTCGGAAAAATTAATGGCTATGGCTAAAAGGATGCTAATAAATCTCTTTTTAATTTTCAAGAAATAATTTTCACAAAAAACCTTATGTATAAGAGATAGGCATAATGGTATCGCGGACTTTTTAGGGTTCCGAAGTCAAAAGGAGCCCTTTTAGTTTTGGTATATCCGTCTGTCTGTCCGCGGCTTAGTAGTATATATAATGAAGTTAAAAGGAAAACTATCAGAGGTAAGTAGGGTTTCAAGTTAACGAGTAATAGTCAATCTACACTTAATGTAATATAGCGGAGGAGATTTTTTGTTTGATTGTTTTTTAAACACGCTAATCTCTGGAATTACCAGTCGGTTTCGATAGCCAGATTCGTGAGGCTATATAGCAATGGGCTACGTATCGAACCTAGCCTTAAATATTGATTTTAGTTAAGTAAGTCGGAAGAAACAGCGCACCCGAACTGCTTAATCCGCGTGCGCTGGCGTAATGGTTAAGTGATACGTAAATACAATGTTGTAGAAAAATATCCACGGTCAGTCGTCGTCGAAGCCTGGTTGGCTTCATAGTGACTCTATGAGGAGTTCTTCTCCGTGTATATATGAAAGTCGTTATCCAGTTGAACGCGAGTGCTCTAAAATTGTATTATAACAAAATGTAATAATCCCCTCGAGATGAAGAAGGCATGGTTATTTTATATTACATTACAATTATAGGACCGCCGTTCAATACACTCTTAGTTTTGACTATATACACGAAAAGAAAAGTAGTCTCTATGTGCATGAATCAACAACTTTTATTTTTTAAGTTGTTAGACAAAATATTATGATCACACCAGCAATTATATTTGTGTATGAATATACCTTTATGTGTATATTAATAGTTGTGCAACCTTCATTCGAATAAAAATATTCTGTTGTCAGGGATTATTAATATTAATTATCCACAAAGATATTGTAGAAGACAAAAACACGAAGAAAACATACCAAAATTTTGATATAACACCAACGTACCTATATATGTGCAAAATCTATGAAAAACTCAAGTTTCAGAGTAACGGCACTTATAATTATCACTGAAAGCATACGTAACTCGAAAAAGGAAGAGCAAATACGGGGAACCTCCGGGAATCCTTCCGAGAGAAACGGAGAGGGGAGGGTGGTAACGGAAGTGGCGGGCCGGAAACGGCTTCGGGCGGAAGCGCGCGAACCCTTTGCCTCGCCCTTTGTTTATCGAAGGTTTTCTCACAACTATTTAACGAAACGGAAACGAAGAACGGTGAATGACACTTTTAAACGCGAATTTAGATCGTTATTTCGTCTACGCATAGTTCAAAGATTTCCCTTATTGTATTAATATCGATATGTAAGTAGATGGCTTATTCTACTACATTATTTTATTTATTTTCGCATAGTGAGAGTAGATGAATATGCGTAAAAAATATTAACAAAAATATTAAAACGTATAACAGAACGTGATCCAGTATTACGTGTTTAGTTATGGATGAGAGCGGACATCTTTGCCCGAATTGTTTCATAACACTTGCACGTCTCTTTCCGGTGTGAGTGGTACAAAAAATATTTATTCTTAATTACACAAATTATCGAGTGTAATAAATCTCAGCTTCATATTTCAAAATTACACTCTTTGACTTTGTAATTAAATTTAATAAAATTATAGGCTTTTATTAGTGTAAGGGAGAAACTGGAGGTTTATTGTTAATAATAATTTAATAATAGAAATTGATTTTACTAAGGATAACCGTAATGGCGGACCGGAAAATAAATATATCATGGATTTGATTTAACACTAGTTACATTAAAAATAATAATTTAAAATACATAATACTAGCCACTTTCTGTATTAATTAATTATATTAATTTGCGGTCTGTTATAAAACTATGTAAACCAACTATTGACTTCCGGAGCTAATCACAATGTATCGGCCCAAACAAATTGGAGACTGAAATACGCTGTGTAACGGAAGTAGGTAGAAAAGTTGGAGTAATTATATTTTAAAAATGGAATTTTCTTTGCTCGTCATCTGTGCATACTCGATCTACAGATAATAAAATTAGTTTTTTTTTGTGGTATTGCTAATGTAAAGAAGAAAAATATAATCTAAATTAATCAAATAAAATGTAACGTGTCTCCTTTGGTGCGTTCAACTTAAGGACAAAAAATATGGGAAAAATCTTGATTGCTAAGAATATTTTGAAGTAAAATGAATTTATATATCTGATAGTAATTTACGTTGCCGGTAGTAATAATAACTTACCTTTATAAACCTTTTGGCTTTTGTTAATAATCCTAGTGTTGTGTGTCTCGATGCTTCTGGTCCTAAGGGCACCATTTCCTTTAATTTCTCCAAGCAGCTTCTGAGGTGTGCTCTCCTGGAACAAGATATAAATAAAATAAATTTTAATCAGGACATTAGCTTATATCGCAGGATCGAGTGTTGGCAACCCCAGCTTTGAAGTTAGCGTTATAAAATTGTATCCTGTAACATCCTGACGTCTTTTTATTTTATTATTACTATTAATAATACATATTCTTTTTTATTATAGGTTTTAGCGTTTGACTGCAGCCTCATCTGATTACAATGTGGCCTAAGATGGTAACACGCTAAGCCTAATGTGAAACTGGCTTTCAAGTTCAGCTGCCGGGATACACCTATGGTGTTTGGCAACAAATTTTCAAATTGAAGGTGGTACCTAGCTAAGCGGGCATTAGAAAATGCCCTATCAACATGCTATCGCTTATGTTATCCTTCACTGAAAGCTCAGGCTCATTGTAGGGATTCAAACATACATCGATCAACGCGATGTTCGAACAAGCTATTTATTACTGAACCATCGTTGTTTTTGAATGTTACAATTAATAATGTTTCAGCAGTACACTGTCCAAGTTAAACTTTGAAACCTATTATTTTGCACGCGAGGAATAACATAAGGAAATTATTTACTTAATTGACAATATATACAAATAAGTAACATTGAGATATATATACATATATATATATATATATATATATATATATATATATATATATATATATATATATATATATATATATGTATATATATACATATATATTTGTCGGTTGACAGTGTTAATTTTCGAAATGGCTAAACCGATTTTGACTGGACTTTCATTAGCAGTTGCAGTGGCAATTCAAAAAAGTAGCCCACTTTTAATAGCAAATGAGTAAAACGAAGCGACAGGCTCCAGCTAGTCGATTATATAGTCGTTCATAGCTTTAGCTAATTAAGTCGGGCGCATTTGAGTATTAGCATAATAGGTTTTCGGTTTGCTTATGGAGTGTAAAGTGTCACGTGATACGACGAAATACAATGCGATTAACTCCTTTGACGGTTCGAATTCCTTAAAACGTTGAAACGAGCGATTATCGTTCAACGTTATATAATCGTTAAAATTATATTAGCATTGTGTGGCAAAATGATCTCACTGTGCCTGGTTTTAATTTCAGTACAAACTAAACAACGGTTTCCACTGTTGGATCGGAAGTCCATAACCAGTCTTCGTTGTCTTGCCGGCAACAAGCATCTCTGATAAACACTAGCTGATCTCGAAACGCAAAGTGTGTTCTACCGGCTGTATCATGGCGAGTTTTCTGAAGAGCTGTTTAACCTAATTCCCTCTTCTATAACAGAACCACACGCGCTGGGCTCCGGAGACACAGCTATAATGTAACCTCCATCTCGGTACGAACAAAGAAACTTGCTACTTCATAACTTTGTCGTACTATGAAGCTGTGGAACTGTCTCCCAGCCAGTGTATCCCTCCTTCCTACAACAATCGATGGATTGTACATCGCCATTGTGGTCGCCGATGTTGTGTGATTGCACTGTACCTTCAAGTACAGTGTAGTCACTTTGCCGTGCTTCGATAATAATCAAACCAAAAGAGAGTCATTGTGGCGGGGGTTATTACCATGGTGGTCTCGACCCAGTTGAGTACAGATAGGTACCCCATTGTACATCCCACGGTGGTCGCCGATGTTTTATGATTGCACTATGCCGTCAGGTACAGTGTAGTCACTTTGCCGTGCTTCGATAATAATCAAACCAAAAGAGAGTCACCGTGGCGGGGGGTTATTAACATGGTGGTCTCGACCTATTCGAGTACAGATAGGTACCCCTACCACTCTTGATTACTATATATACACCAGCTGATTGCGGAACGCGATACACCTACAAGTGCGTGCCACTAAAGCGGGTTAATACATCTGGTGTATAGTGGTCACGACCTAGTCGGACACAATTGTTGTGTCTTAAAACCCAAAACTAATTATGTTACAATAAAAACTTGCAAAATGGAAAATTTCGTTTTAGAAATAGTAGTAAAATGTTAATTTTCATATACCTATTTTTTGGTTGGTTGGCTTGCGGTATTTGGCTTGTGTAAAAAAAATATGCAAAATTTGTATTTTCAGTTAATCTTAATCGCCGCAACACGGAAGCTAAATACAAAAGTTTTTATTATATACTACTAATATGATTGTACATTGCAGTTTAATCACAGCTTCGATAATAAATCCTATAGAAAAAGCTTCTGCCACTAGATAGGTAACGGTTAATCTCTAAAAGCTCAAAGTTTTTTTTTCACCATGTGTGTGGTAGTCGTTATTGCGTTGAACCCTTGCCACCCTGCTTAGAAAATAATGTAACGGTTGCATGTGTAGCGTGTTGTTATTGTACACCTCATCAGATAGGGCGCTTTTAAAGTGCACGTTAAAAATAGCGAAATTGTTTGTACAAATACACGTGCGTAAGAAAAACGACTTTGCGTATGGAGTTTTACCATAAAGGAATCCTAAGACAAAACAACACAAGTTTTACCTCATCAATGCAACAGCCCGTAAGCGAACTAGTCCCACGCATTATCCCCGACGTGACATTACGCCCCCACTGTCACCCCTCCACTGCCAATTACAGCGTGACGATGGGCAGGTCTCGGACTCGACCGACAATCGTGAATTACGACCACTTAAAATAATAACCGCGTAATTTCTACCGTACGTCGTGATGAATGAGGACCGCATACGAGCTGACTGTGCGGAACACGTTAGTTGCCATAATGAAAATCGTCCTGAATAAAAAAAACAACATTAGTTTAATCGATGTATATTGATGTAATAAGCATATTTATATATATATTTTGTATATTTAATTGTATGTGTACTTATTTACTTATGCCGCTCGAATGACCCACCACGGCTCCAATGAAATATTTTTTCTAGAGAGTATTATTTCATTCCGTTGCCGAATAATTTTCCGGTAAAAAAGCCATAAATATGGCGTTAAGCTATTTAAATTGTGTACTGTGCCTGAATATACTTGGAAGGTAGAAATATATTCAGGTAAGCAACTTGACACAGCATCCACAACACAAACTTATTTATTCATTGTATGTTGATAATTGGTATACCAGTCTCGATTTTGCAGCAAAACTGATTGATCTTGAAACGCGCTTGATTGGAGGTTTACGAAAAAAGAGAAAAATCTTGCCAAAATAGGTTATAGAATCTAAACTAAAGCCTGGTGAGTTCACTGCAAAAGAAAGTTCAATAGGAATAACCATAATGAAATGGAATGATAAA
Organism: Saturnia pavonia; assembly: GCA_947532125.1. Classification (NCBI taxonomy): domain Eukaryota; kingdom Metazoa; phylum Arthropoda; class Insecta; order Lepidoptera; family Saturniidae; genus Saturnia; species Saturnia pavonia. The sequence continues at coordinate 15,712,294 of OX383904.1, forward strand.
AGGGATTTTTTCCTTTTATTCAACATTCGATTGGCTTTACAAGGACTAGGTAACAAGGGAATAGTGGAAGTAATTAAAAAAAAACAGTAATGAACTACAACAAAGCAAAAGCCACAGGTGATCTTTCACACCAAATGTCTCTGTATACTCGATTTTTCTCCGAAAATAGTTAAAATGGTACAAAAACTAGCTTTTGAACTCTTACTCAATACTATTATAGAAAATGCCCGTGTATTATATACCACAAATAAAAATATGTCCATTATTGACTTTCGGCAAAACTTGTCACAGTACTTAACTTAAGTACTTAAGTTAACTGCGACAAAGATGTTCATGTTTCACCAACTATATCAAAACCAAATAAAGAAAAATACACACTTACCTAAGCGGATAGAACGGCCGTAACATCAAGAAAATTTTGTCAAAACTGTTACAAAAATAATTCAAAAGCTCTGAGAAGAAAAGCAGCCAGAAATAAGACCGAAGATTGTTACGACTTTTTGTTCCGTATGCCTCGATAAGCCAAAATTATGTCGGATATGTTTTGACAAAATACACCAATTAACTTCTTAATTATGGCTACTCTTAAATTAGAAAGATTATTTTGTTTAATTTTTGTAATTAAAAAGATTTCAGTCATTAAAAAGATACATCTAAAAAGTGTTTTACTTTTGTTTATATCCATATAAACATAAAATGTTCTTAAAACTAAGAGGCAATAAACACTAGCCACGCCGCCACGCCGGTCACACCAAAACTATTGAATACGTGGCCGGTGGCCTCAGAAAGTCTGTCAAAGTCCGGTAGGTAGTGTCGATCATATAGACCCATTACGGTCCCAATGATTCTACTGACTGCCGGTCATTAGACCACCATGGCAGTTAACGTGTTAATATATTTCGTAATAGTTGAGAAATCGTGTTTTACGTATTCGGCAGCACACATAATGGTAAGCGGCATATATACATATGATCAGTTTATAAAAAGTTATCACGAACGTGCCCGGTTAGCAGAACGCCTCTGATTCTTATTTTATGTTGGGTATTCTTATCCGACAGTCCTTTAGGAAAACTCTTTTTTATAGCGAAGTGACGGTACTGTAAGGTTACCTACAATCAACCGTCAGTCATCACATCATGCCAGCCTGCTTAAATGTCTTTCCAAGTTATGTTTCAAGGACCCGATGTTGTGTGACTTGTCGAGAGACGGTTTTACAGCTTTATAGTACTATATGGTATACAGTATATAGATGCTATATAGTATACATTATATAATATGATTTATCTGGTTACATTAGCTGTGGCTCTGCAGCCCAGCGCATGTGGTTCAATTATGAAAGGAAAAACAGGGAATTAGGTTGAACAGTTCTTCAGAGCACTCGCCATGATAAAGGCGGTAGAACACGCTCATCGAGGCAATGTCCCTGCGTCGCTGAAGCGACTCGATGCGCTTAGTAATGGCTGCATCTTCACAATACGAACAACCCGTCTCTGCAACCTGTCCGGGTCATCGAGAAGGTATTTTGCGGATCCGTCACAAAGGCGCGAACAGTATTTCACTCACATTCCGAATTTGTGCCTTGTAAAGCATATACATCTGATTGGGCTTAAAAAAATATCGCACCCTGTTCAATAGTCCGAGTCTCCCTTTCATCTAATCCGTCTTACATCTGTAAGGTAGGCACCAAGAATGTCCTTGCGGACTGTTTTTTCACTTTTACAAAGTCAAAAGCCCATGGTAAATATGAATACAAATTCAACGGGCACGAGATACGTCTTCGAAAATAACTTTAGCAATGGATTAATTATAAGGTATAATTATAAACAGTTTAATGGCGACTATGAATTACCATTATAACATAAAATTAGAATATAACTTTGAGTCGGTGTGAGATTTCATCGTTAATATTTTACCGCGGCTGAAAATTTAACGTCTTTATTAACATACTTTCTGTGAATTTCTCAAGTTTTTAAACTTCCCTTATCTATACACAGTAAGTTGGGGATTGTCATTACGAAATATAAGAAAGTAGTTGGCGCGGCAGACGTTTTTTCCTTTCCAGTAGTTGATGGCTCCACCATAGCGCTTCCTATCGGATCCTAACATAGTTATGAATCATCGTCTCGATAAAACAAATATATTATGTGAATAAATTATATGTGAAATTTTATATATAAGACTATCTGTGCCCACAGCTCCACTCGCGTGGACTACAGAATACCGTTGCTGGAACGCACGCACGAATCGTGCTGCCCCGCTCAAAAGAAGGAAGACAATAATGCTTATTGTTGATGACCCTTAGAAGATAGATATATGCTATTGCTGACTTTTTATAGGTCTTTTTAAGATCTACAATTATGTAGAACATTAATTTGACATATCACGAATGGTTTACTTAGCGTAAGTCATTTAAGCTCCCCAAATGTGTCTTTTTCCGAATTGATTTACCATTATCGTCACTGCTTATTTCGTATGTTATTTTATTTTACAAAATATATCCTATAAAACCTGGCCAGATAACAAAGCTATGAATTAAATTAAAAAAAAACATGTAAATCGGATACGTGGGTAAGTGGTCTTCGCGTGAAAAGAACATAAACGGACAGACAGACAGAGAGACCTTAAGTTTTATAATATGTATAGAGGTATAGATTATTGAAGACAATATAATGCAGAAAATTAATTAAGCCATCCAGACAAGTTTTTTTTTATGTTAGAGCTATGATCATGAACGTGAGCGGAGTTGCGCCGAAAATAGTTACTTTAATATTTAACTTATATATGAAAGTACTGCCGCTATAAGAATATTTACTGTAACGGGCATTTTCACGATTCAGCGCAGACGAAATATACGTTTTGGAGAAATTTGCGACCGTCACACTTCTACCTCGAGTACTCGAAATAAAAATTAATGATTATAATGTATTGAATTGTATTACATACATTATTTTATTTTTGCATTATCTATAAGTTCCGATAATCGTAGTGTTGGCGACATATGAAACACGTAATTAAGATGTAGAAGTATTATTAATAGAGATAACAAATAAGTAACTATTCTATTACTATTATATAGATATATTTGATATAATTATGTTAAGAATGTGTTTCGAAATAGAATATTGATATTTTGTTTACAATGTATGGAATATGTATAGGGTTGGTACTAGATAATACGATTTTCTTGAGATGTATGTTTCATCGGTTTAAGTAACCATTAATTATTGAAATATGTATTGAATTTGTGTTTAATATTATAGAATTATAGATACAGAATAGAATGCAACAAAGATAATAATAAGATTTATAATAGTTTAATAGTAATATATAAAATACATAGACCGGACGACGGGTTCGCCCATAGAAATTAAGGTTTTTTGTAAATTATTATAAAATGATAATTTTTACGAATAAGATTTAATTTGCATTATATAGATCATAAAATAAGGAAAATAATGATGTATAATACATGTATGTAAGGATTATAAATAAAGAATTATAGAGCGGGAAATAGGCCGACCAAAGTGAAAATAGATAACAATAGTGAACCGAGCTCTCTAGGCGATAGGGGCTCTCTTTAAGGTAACGCCTCGGAGTACTTAAGCTCGCGAGTTTTGTACTGGGGCATGTGATTCAGCGTCTATAGATAGATGTCAATCCAACAGATGTCAATAGCAGCAATACGAAGATTGGTCGGCCTAAGAACGCTCCGCTACTAAGAAGATTTTGGTGTTTCATTGAAGAGTCGTCGCTTCGGGTGGATATTGAGGTGCAGTATTGCACCCCCCCCCCCCTCTCCTCGAACCCTTCATCTCCGCCTCGAGGCTTCGAGTCGCCGGTACATTAGTAGGGGTGTCACGAGACGGGCATCCGGCACATACAAATTTCGCCCGTCCCCCTCCCGGGTACTCGTCTCCTCAGTCGAGGGAAGTGACGCGGACCCAACAGTTGGTCCTTCGAGCCGGATCCTCAACACCACTACGAGATGCCAGTCACAAGAAGCCAGAAGGGTTCATCGAGGGAACAGGCGCCTGAAAACACAGAAGCCATCGCGGCAGAGACTCAAGCACACCAGAGCGGCTCAAAAACTACGGAGTTCACTTCATACGAGACCACCATGACCGGCACGACGCGTGACACGACGACTTCCCAGGGTCATGAAAACAAGAAAGCATCCACCGCGAGGAGGAACCGCCCTGCATCAGTGAAGTCACAAAGAAGACGCAAGGAACTGGAGGCCCGCGCCGAGTTAGCCGAGAAGGAGCTTCGGGAAGCACAAGCAGCCACGATAGCCGCCAGGCTGCGCTTAGAAGTCATACAAGCCGAAAATGAAGAGGATGAAGACTCAATTATAGAAGAGCCATTGGACCGGGTGGACCACGTCAGGGAATGGGTCCAGCAGTCTGCAGAAGGATTCTCCAAGAAGGGACACGAGGGGGAGGCATCCAAGGAGGGGTGCATAGGGATTCCCCCACCTTCCGCCGACAAGCCCGACACCAAGGCCGATATGGACACGAGTCACAGGAACCTCGCAAGGGCTATTGCTGAAGAAATGAAGAGCGTTCACATCCAAGGTCAAGTGCTGCAACCGGACTACATGCATCAGCTGCCATTCTTCGATGGTGACTCAAGGGAGTGGATGGCATTCAAAGCCGTCTACGAGGACACAGCCCCACTCTTCTCCGACGTACAGAACATGGCAAGGTTAAGAAGAGCCTTGAAGGGGGAAGCAAGAGAAGGAGTTCGCAGTCAACTATACTCCGAGAGCACACCGGGGGAAGTGATGGAAGCCTTGAAGCGGTGTTATGGAAGAGCGGACGCGCTGGTTCTGGCAGAACTGGACAGAATAAGGAAGCTGCCACTGATCAGCGACAACCCGTACGACGTGTGCCTGCTCGCAAGCAACGTGAACAACACCGTGGCGGCGATACGAGGACTGCGGAAGCCACAATACCTCCAGTCACCAGAGATACTGAGGAGCATCGCCGACAAGATGCCAGCCATATTGAAGTACCGCTGGTATGACTACGTCGCGGACAAGGCTGAAGGGGATCCTGACCTGAACCTGATGGCAAGGTTCCTGAACAGGATGGCGGATCGATGCGGACCACACGCCACACCAGAGGCTGCTACGAGGAAGCAGATACCAAGAAGGCAAGCTGCGCATACGACGACTGATCACATCGAAGAAGTGAGACCAGGAAGAGAGAAGCAGGGGATTGATCAAGGAGGAAGAGAGAAGACTGCATGTCCACATTGCCGCGAGGGACATTTCCTTCATGAATGTCCGAAGTTCCGTCAAGCACCTGTGAAGAACCGATGGAATATCGCGAAGGAATCGCGGTTATGCTACAAGTGCCTGAGCGGACGACATCGAAAGGAGACCTGCCGTCACCCTCCATGCCCAACCTGCAAACGTTGGCACCATAGCTTGCTGCATGAAGAAAGAAGAGAGGAAACGAAGCAAGAAAAAGAAGTGGCCAACAACGTGAGACTTCCTGTGAACTGCACCAGGTCATCGAGAGCGTACCTGAAGATGATTCCCGTCGAGATTTATGGACCAGCAGGAGAAGCCAGGGTCTTAGCTCTGCTGGATGAGGGGTCAACAGTCACCCTATTGGATTCGACGGTAGCTGAGCAGGTCGGCCTCGAGGGACCCAAGGAGACGCTTCATTTGGAAACCGTGGGTGGGCAATCCATGGTGAAGAAGGATTCGATGAAGCTCAACATGCAGATAAGAGGACTGCACCAGTCAAAGAAGAGAACAGTCACCGGGGCACGCACCATTGACGACATGAACCTGACGCCTCAGCGACTGGAGAAGAGCACCATAGAGAACTGCGCTCACCTTAAGAAGCTGATGAAGCAACTGCACTATGAAGAGGATTCCCCCAAGTTGCTGATAGGACAGGACAACTGGGAACTCATCATATCGAGAGCGACGCGCAAAGGAAAGAAGAACCAGCCAGTGGCATCCTTCACTCAGCTCGGATGGGTGCTGCATGGCTTCGATGGAGGCACGTCGCGACCAGTCAACTTCGTGACATGTGCACACGTGTCAGCCCGCGAAGAGGCATTGGAGAAGTTGATGAAGGATTACTTCGCGGTGGAGTCACTGGGGGTCCTGCCGAAGTTTCCAAGCACAGATCAGGACCAGAGAGCACTGGACATTCTGGAGAAGACCAGCCGGCGCTTGGAAGATGGACGCTTCAAAGTTGGACTCCTCTGGAAGAATGATGGAGAGGAACTGCCAGACAACTTCAAAGCCGCTGAAGTGAGATTACATGGAATTTTGAAGAAGCTGCACAGAGATCCGGAACTGAAGAAAGAATACGAAAATCAAATAGAAAACCTCGTGAATAATGGATATGCAGAGGAAGCCGATCAAGATACAACCTCAAGACGTAAGTGGTATCTGCCACATTTTGCTGTCACGCATCCAACGAAGAAGAAGAAACGCCTGGTGTTCGACGCTGCAGCCAAAACAGGAGGGAAGAGTCTGAACGACCTGCTCTTGTCTGGGCCAGACCTGCTGCAATCACTCTTCGGTGTCCTGCTACGGTTCCGGCAGAAACCAATCGCCGTGGTGGCTGACATTAAAGAGATGTTTCTTCAAATACGAATACGAGAAGAAGATCGTGATAGCTTGAGGTTCTTATGGAAGGGCGAGCAAGCGAGTGGACCCATCAAGGAATACAGGATGACATCAGTCATATTTGGGGCCGCTTGTTCTCCAAGTGCTGCGATCTTCGTTAAGAACAAGAACGCTGCTGAATATCAAGATCAGTTCCCGGAGGCCGCTCGTGCAGTGGAGCACAACCATTACATGGATGACTACTTGCAGAGCTTCGATACAGAGGACGAAGCAACCAAGATAGCCAGAGAAGTCGACGTCATCCACAAGAAGGCAAAATTCGAGTTGAGAGGATGGGCATCCAATAGTCCCTCCGTGTTAAGAAGCCTCACGAAGGAAACCGGGCAGATGGAGATCGACCTTGGACCAAAGGAGGAGAAGACCCTGGGCTTACGCTGGTGCACGGAGGACGACGAATTGGGATACAGGACGTGCCTAGGGAAATTTAAGGAAGATGTCCAGCAAAGAAGAGGACCTACCAAGAGGGAAGTGACGAGCGCCGTGATGGCCACCTTTGACCCTATGGGAGTGGCATCGCCGGTTCTCATACAAGGGAAGGTTCTCATTCAGAGCATATGGAGAAGCGGCATCGACTGGGACGAGGAAGTCACCGCAAGAGATCAAGAAGCATGGAGAGAGTATCTCGCGAACGTGCAGGTGCTAGAGACCCTGCGCATTCCAAGATGCTTCACGCACTCAAGCGACGAGGGGGAGATGCACACGTTTACCGACGCTAGCGAGACTGCCTACGCGTATTATAGAGTGCGCAAAAAATATGGAGGCTACCATGTTGCACTGCTGGCAGTCAAAGCAAGAAGGACTCTCCTGAAGCTGGTATCCATCCCGCGGCTAGAACTGCAGGCAGCGCTGTTGGGCACACGAATGACGCGGTCGTTGGAAGAAGAACAGGACTTGAAGATCAAGAAACGGACGTATTGGACTGATTCAAGCACGGTCCTCTCATGGATCAAGTCGGATCCGAGGACCTTCAAACCGTTCATGGCGCATCGGCTTGCAGAGATAGAAGACCTTTCGAAACCACAAGAGTGGCGCTGGGTCCTGACTAGCCAAAACCCGGCGGACGACGCGACGAGAAGAGTTCCTCACGACTTCGACCTCCAACAGGGACCTGCAGCGTGGGAACACCGTGCTGATCGTGGACTCCACGCTGCCACGAAACACGTGGCCCAGGGGTATGGTAACCCAAACGTACCCTGGACCAGACGGCCGCATCCGGATAGTGAGAGTGCGCACCGCAGGCGGGACGCTGAAGAGACCGAGCTCCAAGGTGGTGCTGCTGGTTCCAGCGACGAGCAACGAGCAACGTGACGCCGGTTCCGGACAGCCTTCAGCAATGTCGCCATGACTGGAGTTGGTGCTGCGCACGAGGGGGAGGATGTTGGCGACATATGAAACACGTAATTAAGATGTAGAAGTATTATTAATAGAGATAACAAATAAGTAACTATTCTATTACTATTATATAGATATATTTGATATAATTATGTTAAGAATGTGTTTCGAAATAGAATATTGATATTTTGTTTACAATGTATGGAATATGTATAGGGTTGGTACTAGATAATACGATTTTCTTGAGATGTATGTTTCATCGGTTTAAGTAACCATTAATTATTGAAATATGTATTGAATTTGTGTTCAATATTATAGAATTATAGATACAGAATAGAATGCAACAAAGATAATAATAAGATTTATAATAGTTTAATAGTAATATATAAAATACATAGACCGGACGACGGGTTCGCCCATAGAAATTAAGGTTTTTTGTAAATTATTATAAAATGATAATTTTTACGAATAAGATTTAATTTGCATTATATAGATCATAAAATAAGGAAAATAATGATGTATAATACATGTATGTAAGGATTATAAATAAAGAATTATAGAGCGGGAAATAGGCCGACCAAAGTGAAAATAGATAACAATAGTGAACCGAGCTCTCTAGGCGATAGGGGCTCTCTTTAAGGTAACGCCTCGGAGTACTTAAGCTCGCGAGTTTTGTACTGGGGCATGTGATTCAGCGTCTATAGATAGATGTCAATCCAACAGATGTCAATAGCAGCAATACGAAGATTGGTCGGCCTAAGAACGCTCCGCTACTAAGAAGATTTTGGTGTTTCATTGAAGAGTCGTCGCTTCGGGTGGATATTGAGGTGCAGTATTGCACCCCCCCCCCCCCCTCTCCTCGGACCCTTCATCTCCGCCTCGAGGCTTCGAGTCGCCGGTACATTAGTAGGGGTGTCACGAGACGGGCATCCGGCACATACAAATTTCGCCCGTCCCCCTCCCGGGTACTCGTCACCCCCCCTCTCCTCAGTCGAGGGAAGTGACGCGGACCCAACACGTAGCGCATTTTTATTTCAACAATTTTTAAATAACGATGTTCACGTTAGCCTTACAAAGAACGCACACGCTGTAATCATCTGCCGGAACCAGATACTGTGGTATATTATAAGCAATTTTATTTAATTTTAAAGTGTATTCCGATCGTGTTCCTGTGGTTAGGTGTAAATAAGCTTAGTTAGTGAACATTGCTGTACTCGTCATGAGCCCGCGGCGTCGTGTCGGTCTTGTGAAATGGGCTTTAGTTGGCTTTGATCGCGTATCTACTAATTTCACTTTGAATCGTGTTTTAAAATAATAAAGACAAATCCACTAAGTACATACAGACAATTACCTTGACATAATGGATTCCAGACGTCAAATTCACACACACACACAAAGCTGCACGCAAGTATAACATTTATTTTCATTTATTTTTAGGTAGTAATAATTATTTATATTTACAAACTTCTATAATTTAATGATAAAAATTCATAATTGGCTGCTTATCGATAGTGTTTATATTCAACAATGTCAGAAGCTATGAGTTTTTGAAGTGAAAGCTTCTTTAGCACTGTTGTGATTTGAAACTCTATGAAACGAAAAAGCGACATTAAAAAGAGACAACCATATAGGATTTAGCCTACGAGAGAATGAGATAGAATATATTTACATTACGCACGGTTAATGCAAGGCTTGATTTTCATTATTGTGATCGTCGTCGGATTAGCCTAGTGGTGTGAGACGACCAGACTTCATACGCAGTACACACGAGTGGTCGATAGTTAAAAATCCCGCTGATTTAGGATATTTAAAAATAATTAAAAAAAAATTTTTTTTTCTGTAGTTTTCACTTCTTACAAGTGTGAACACTGCTGCACAATTTTTTTTTATTTGTATTTGAATTTTAGATTAGGGAAAGATACATTAAACGTTTATAATGTTTTCTGAATGGGTTTAATGTGTTAAGCTGTGTAGAACAAAAGCAATGGTCACACTTTTGTGTTTGGTAGCACGTATTGGCACACGAGGCAATGGTTCTCCTCCGTCATACCGATCTCTTAACGCTTCTTTTGAAGGAGCCGATATCGAGGAAAAGAACACGCCGATTGCCACGAATTACCGGCACTATCGGTAATGACACGAAAGAAAATAAAAATATATAGACAGAACCTTGTCGGATAATAATAATCCCAATGATATGTTATTATAGGTTGAAAAAACAAATGATCACGTCGTTTCGTGAAGTATCCTCATTTTTGGGGGAAAAATAGTCTAGGTGAAAATCCAATAAAAGCTTTCCAAGATATATTCTCGGGGGCTGTTAATTTATTGCCGTGTTATTCACCGAGATGAGAGTGCTGGATGATATAATAATCTGCAGAAAAAATAAACCCTAGAAACTGTATCGAGGCAGGTAAAAGCGACAGACGGCGTGCGGGGAAAGTTTATGCTTTTAGCGCACAAATAAATAAACAAAATAGAGCGGAGTGTTTGGGGTTGCCAACGTCTCACTGTGAAAAATTAAATAATAATTTTAAAAATAAATATAGAAGTAAAATTTTAATGAATTAGCTAGTATTATGTTTTTTTTTTTCAGTAAAATTTGATTGATATTATGGTTTAAGATATTTTTATTTCTCTAAGAATATAACAATTCGCTTTACAGAGAAACTTATAGATATAATTCAAAATTTCAACTTGACCAGTGTACAATACCTTACATTACATTACATTATTGTACGTTATATTAACAATTTTCTCCATTTCAGATTGGAAACAAACTTCTTACCGTTGTTAATTAAAGTATTATTATAAACGCATGCAAAATAAATATTGCGTTACTATAAAATTACAGTTTTTCTTTATATAAGTGTAATAGTATGCAAAAAATAATAATAAGTAAGGAAATGACAGAATAATCAGGAATTATTAAGTAAAATTCCTAAAGTAGAAACATGTTTTTTACGTGGCAACATTCATCGTATCCATAGGTAAAACCCGGAACGTTGTCATTCTAGTTCGTAGCAAATTGAATTAATTAGCGTATACGGCGCTAATTGCATCATATGCGACGGAACGACGGAAGATGCGAGTGGTGCTTGTCAAAGGAGAATTCACAAGTATGTGTTGTGATAAAACAAATATAGTGACACTGTTTGGTACATCTCGTCTCAAGAGCAGCGTAACTTAACTGGGCCCATGGATTTACTATAACGTGAAAGATATTAAATTAGCAGTATTTGTAAAAAAATAATCTGCGCGTTATAAGATTCAAGCTCACGCCATTCACAGCTGCACCCGAGCGTCTATCACGGAGCCATCTTCGTTGAAATGCAGAGATTAAATTATTTTTATTAGATTTCGATAGAAAACAAACAATCATGTAGAAACACTGGAGCAACTTCAATTTCCCGTCTACGAACGTTCGCGTTTACACAGAGAGTGATCGAATAACTCGTCGGTATCCGGCGAGCGCTATACCTCACTGTTTGGCTTCCACTCCCGCATTCATTACCGCTTGATTTACAGTTTATCCTCTGTAAATTGAATAGTTTCAACTATATTCTATTTCTACGTTTATTTATTACAAAATTCACTTTATTACAAACTTTTCTGGCCCGTGTGAATATTTCGTATATTATAAAATGTAAACAATCTAACAGCTGTCATGTTAGTTAAATTTATTTTTATTAGGAATACCATCTCGTTTGTTATGTTATGAGTTCCGTACCTCAAAATAAATAAAACGGAACCCGTATAGGATCACTTTGTTGTTCGTGTGTCTGACTGACTGGCTGTCTGTCCGTCTGTCAAGACACCTTTTCTAGAAAACGACTGTAGGTACATAGTTGATATTAATACCGAATAGTAAGGTCTATTACGCTGTAAAAAAATCAAGTTTGTAGGTTAACATAATAAAAAGAGGCTGCTCTTCACAATACAAGTTTAAAAGTAGCACATATTGACCAATTATCAAAACCTATAGGGTACTTCTCGCAAGCCTAAGAGTCTTGAAATTTGCTATGAAGGGAGATTATTTAAAAGAAATTAAGTAAAGAGCCTAAAATAAGGAGTTTTTAATCTAGTGTGAAATTATAATGCAACAAAATTATATTAAGATTTACTTTTTTTCTAGAAAAGGGATTAAGGTATACAGTTTAACTTAATACCGAATAATAAGATCTATAACCTCAAATTGCTGTAAAAAAATCAAGTTTTAGGTTAATACAATAAAGAGATAAACAACCCTTTATAATAAGTCTAAAAGTCACACTCAATGATGAATTATTAAAGCCTATATAGGCTACTTCCAGCAGGCTTAGGAATAGATCCGAAAATAATGAATTTGTAATCGCGTATGAATATGCAAAAAAAAAAAATAAGTTTTTTTTTGTTTTCGCGGTAATGGTTTCAGGGATTAATTTGATATTAATATAAAATAACAAGAACCATGAACTCACATTGCCGGAAAAAAAAACAAGATAGGTTAACGTAACATTGAAATACAGCCCTTCATACTATCAGTCTAAAATTCGTACTAAGTGACCAATTATCAAAACCTACAGGGTATTTCCAAGATTATTTACAATTTTGAAAGCCCTCCTACTATACATATTATGTTATCCATAAAATGCTAAACAATGATCCGGGTCTTCTTTTCAGCATAAAATTCATTGTCGTATATTTTTAACATAACATATGTTTTTTATTTCTTCTGTAATATTAAATTAATTATCGTGGATTACAAGAAGATTTATTTATCACCTATTTGTATTGTGTTTCTATTGTCCGATTTTGGCAGCGAATTCCAAGAAAGTGTGTTGGTAGTGTTTTGTTGATTTTATGTTATCATTTCTTGGTTTTCCTTATGTTTTTTTTATATAACGTTTCAAAACATAAACTAAAACCTTTTAATAGAAACACAAGACGGACAGACTGAGATACATAAAAAAATAAGGATAATATATAAACAATATATATTACTAATAAACTAACTACTACTATAGTAAAAGACTGTATAATAAGACTTAAAATATTTTTTTAAAGTTCCGAAGTCAACAAAGTGCCTTTATAGTTTCGTCGTGCCCGTCTGTCTGTCTATCCGCGGTTTAGCTGAGAGATTCTTAGTACTTGAAAACTGTAATTCAGTATGGATATACATATTAATCACGCCGAAAAATAGTGAAATAAAATATTGAAAAAAATAGTTTTTAGGGAACTCAATGTAATGTTAAAATTCTTGTTCAGGTCGTTCAAAAATATTGCGGGTGTGTAAAAACCATTTTTCGATTCAGGAATCCGTTTCCGAAATATTACGATTTAAAGAGCTAATTTTCGTTAGTCAAGAGTCACCCCATTGCCCGCTAAATGGTTTGTTTTTGAAAAAAAAAACCACGGCAGTTGTATAAACAATAAAGTTAAAAGGAAAATTAACACAGCTAAGGAGGCTTTATAAGTTAACGAATGACAATCGACCAACTTATAAAATGTTATTTGGAGCAGTAAATAAAAATGAAAATTTCATTGAAAATCACTTGATTCCTTTAATTATAGCTGTAGGAATGTACGTTCTCGTTCATTTACAAAACAAGCGTTACTTTCTTTTAGATTGGATTTCTAACTTGGCAACACGTAATATTTTTATGAAGTGTTTTAATACATTTTATTTAATTATTATTAAAGTGTCGATATTAAAATGCCCATATTAATCGGAAAAAAATAACTCTAGATGGGATAAGTTGGCACAACACCATCTGTTAGTGAGAGCCGTTTCATGAGTATTATTTCGTATAAAATCATATTTATTTGAAGCTTAATGATCTAGGCACCTTGATGCCAAATTTTAAGTTTATGAGACACCTAGAAGTGGTCTAGGTTTTTCATGAGTAAGTTAGTGAGTAATAAAAAAACTACTTTTCAGACCCTAATAACTCAAGAACTATATAAGATTCTAAAATTTATTCATGATATTTGGGATTATAGGTATTCATGAGAAGTTTATTAAAATAAAATAAAAATTAAGACAAGCTCGTAAAGTAGGGACGAAAGACAGAGCAAACAATAAAATGTTTACTGTATACATTCATCATGTACTGTTGTTATGAACACAATCGCGAGAACGACATGTCTCAACTAGTGCGCGGTTTACACACACAAATCTATAGTAACAGTCAGTTCTTTGGGTGAACTTTTATCCTTTTATATTGACAACTTTAACAATAATTGATTGCTAACACACTCGACATGATTCGATAGTCGATGGAATAAATTTAATACGGGTGAACCGAGTGGCACAGCAAGTAATATAAAAGCTTATGCCTTTTATAAGCAAAGCGCTTAATTTGACACTCCCAGGGTGATTCGTAGCACTGCAATAACCCGCACGTCTTGAGTAGAGTGTATCGTATGATATACCAAACAGCCGTAAGTTTAGTAATGCATAAAACGGTCTTATACACGTTCAGTTGCAGTATTACCGTCTCACGACTCACCGTATAGTTTGGTGGGCGGGTTTCAACGGTTTTACATCTTTGAGCGTGCTTAATTAAAGTGCCTCTATATTTTAACGAGACGACGAAGACATAGGGAAGCAATTAAATTTGTAATGTGTTCTTGTAAGGAGAATTGTGGTTGGGAGAAGGATTTGTGTGTGCGAGAGACTAACTGTTATAATTGAGATTTTAACTTTATTTGATTTATTACTACGTTAATTTGATATTATTAGCTTAGACGGCAATTGATACATATAAAGACCAGTGGTGGATCACCATCGTCATATTTATTTTTGCTGTGAAATAGTATCCTACGCTTCCATATTAACGCTCTTGAATAGCAAGCAACCTATCTGTGACTGACTTTGAATAGAAATGTATGTTGATCAGCTCCTTAATTACGTATTTTGAAAGAACAAGAAATTGATTTAACTACGCAAAGAAAACTGCATGCCCATTTGATATTTTTGTTACTTAGAACAAAACATTTTTTTTTCAAGTGGTATTGAAATGAATTCCTTAATTACGTATTTTGAAAGAACAAAAAATTGATTTAACTACGCAAAGAAAACTGAATGTCCTTTTGATATATTTATTACTTAGAACAAAACATTTTTTTTTCAAGTGGTAATGTACAAACTGTGTACAATGAATTATAATGTTTGTTTAACATACTGCATGTGGTTTGTATTGATATCTTGTTTTCCTGTAATAATCCTTTTTAATTATTCACAATGTATCCCCTAGGATAGTAAAAGAACTAATCGAAAATAAAAAGTGTAAAACATTCAATCTGAGTGACGGATTAAATTATCCTAGTCATAGGATCCCGGTGAGAGGAAAACTTAAACCTCGGATGGAATCGACGGATGTCGCATCGAATACAGTTAAGTGTTATCACTAGTGACAATAAGCAGATAAGGGTAGTTACTAGAAACTGTCATCGCTAACAAAGACCCCGCAACACTTGAGTAGGCTCGTGACCACGGCCTGTGTAACATGGCCGAAACGTCGAGTAATTAAAAAAGTATAACGCGTTCTAGACTCTAAATATATAAAACGCGATGGTTAAAAAGTGTTATTGAAAGTGTTTAATAGCTTTATAGAATAATACAATTATAATTTGTGATCTTTTTTTGATTTCTTTGTTTTCTTTCTCCATTACCAAAGTTTTCAGTAAGTTTACGATCCTTTCTGAGTAACGGATAGACAGAAACATTACTCGCAAGATACTTAACAAGATAAAATAAATTAACAAAGCTTTCTAGCGACCAATTCGCTAAGATATCTTGTACATTGTTATCAAAGGTACGTACCCCGACCGCGGGATCCGTTTACGACATCGTAAATTACGTACGAGACGGTAACTCGTAAAAAAGTCATCAAGCCCAAAATTGGGAGCACTCGGTATGATAATGCCGTGGACAATCGTTTTTATCCGTGGGCTTGTTGGCACGGTCGGCGGTAATCTTGCATTTTGAAACGAGTGACTTGGGTTCAAATTGGAGTCAAAATTTGACTTCTTTATCACTTTCGTAATTATGAGTAGAGGGACTTTCAATTATACTTCTTGTGTAAAAGTGTTAGAGCACAGAGCAGTTTCTTTGGAGATTTCTCTCTACTAGGCGCATTCCAATACCTCTGTGTAGGGTACACAAGACCGCAGCCAAATTACCTAGTGATGTGTTCCTGCTGTGATTACGGTTTCCAGAGCTCCTTGGAGAATGGGGATTCAAGGTCGGCAACGTGCTAGTGATACCACTGATATTACAAGCGTCCATAGACAACGGTAGCCGCTTACCATCAGGCGGGCCGTATGCTTGTTTGCCACCTTTGTAGTATAAGAAAAAAGTCACAAAGAATTTTCTTTTTATTTTTCTTCGAGCAGGTGAGTTGTTACTTTATATTGAATTCACAATATTATAGTTAAGATAAAGTAAAAAAAAATGGAGACAGTTACGTTTATAGACATAATCCTTTTTAATGAGATGCGACATGACAGAGGTCGGATTTGATGGCGAAATACCTATGTCCAGCACTGGTTTGCTAATGGTTGATAGTAATTAACCCCTTTTTATTAAATTATGAAGTACGTCTACTACGTCCCTTTCGCCTACGTATAATGATAGTCGCCCAAAAAATCCCAAGACAAAAGAAAAAATTTACAGAAAAAGTCACCCGCAAAAACAACTTCCAGTAAATATTTGCGAATGTGTTATACACACATATGTAAAAAAAGAATAACGAGTAAAAAAGATTAACTTGTTACGACTTTTTCAATCCGACAAACGTTTCGGTTCATAACTTCGTACGGATGAGGAACAAGAGTTAAAAGTTTGGAACGGATCGTAACTAAGAGATATACGGATGGATACAAGACAGCAATCAGAGTAACGATGGCATTTATAACCCATGGTACCCACTGGACAAATAAGTATAAAGACAAATTACATACGAAATACCCGGTTTTGATTTAGGGTTGTCGGATTAAATATGATTTTTATTCGTAAAAAGACTGACCTTATAGTAAATGTGTACTAATGTTTATACATAACTGCAATCGCGTCCTGAAGTGTGCATGAAGCTTAAGATTTTTTTTTAAGTTAGCTCGTAAATATGACTGCTTTATGTTGAGATAATTACAGTTGAATTAAAAAATAGTAACGACCGTAGTGATATGTGTAGAATAGGCAGTGACCGTCGTCATTTCGAAATGTTTGAATCCTTATTCATGCTTCGTTCGAAATAAGGCTTTTTTATCGTTATAGGTTTGGAGTAGTGGCCACAAGCTCACCTGATGTTAAGTGATGATGTGGCCCAAGATGATAACACGCTAAACCTAGTGGAAGACTAGTTCTCACATGCAGTTGCCGGAACACACCTATTGGTGCTTGGCGACAGATTTTCGACTCGATGGTGGTAGCTAGCCAGGTTGGCATTAGAAAATATCCTACTATCATGCTATGGTTTCCTCACGATGTTTTCCTTCACCGAAAGCTCAGGCTCATTGCAGGGATTCGAACTTACGTCAATCGACGCGAAGTCGTACACGCTACCACTGAGCCATCATTGCTTCAAATGATTAACGAAAATAATTTTTATTATATGGCGCATTATTTTATTAATTACTAGCTGTATCCCACGGTTTCGACCGTGTTAAATTGAATCAACCGCGCCATCGCCCACGCACTCGTGTTCTCACTTCCCTAAAGCTTGCTAGATTACATGACATTCATGGCTACTGCTCCGCTTCTTAGGACCGTACCGTGAAGTTATATAATCATTAATAAACAGGCTATAAAATATTTCGGTGGCTCCAGAGATAGCGCGTACAAATACATAAACCAAACAAAAAAAAAACAATCTCTTAAGCTCTACATAGTATAGATATTTAATATGTTAGTTGTTTACATAATAAACGTTGATCATTACTATTTAAAATGAGTGACAGCCCTAAATAAAGAGGTCAAGTCGCAATCATAGGCCGCGCAGTTTGCACTGAAAGTTGTGTAGTAAAATATGAAATAAGCATTTAGTGTTCTCTACCAGCGGTTATGGGATAAAACTTCGTGATAGCCCCTTATATTTATTAGGAGAGAACGTTACTCATAATCATTTTTATTTTTTACATTCCTTTGTTACAATAAACATTTCATCGCCGTCTGCTAACTCAGTTTTACAAAGATAAAAACATTGAGAATTATATTATAATATTTTAGTGTTTGCGAATTCTTAATTCCAGTTTTTATTCTCGACATCTTTTTTATATAAATTATCAAACAATTTTTAAGAAATACTTTCTCAAATGATTTTTTAAGGCTTCATTTTATGTCTGTTTGTAAAAGAACACGGACCAAAGAGAATATTTTCGAGTCTGAACGATACGGTTCATAAAACTCAGTCACTAAAGCCGTTTTGTTTGGTTTGTTTTGTTACGATAAAGAAGTTAAACTTCTTACATGCGTACATAAGTACAGAAAAATGTCTTTCACATTAAGCTGTTTCTTTTTTATGATACTAATATATCAAAAATGATACTACACTTCCTATAAAGGATGTGTACGCTTCCCTTTACCTATATAATTCCATTCTAGATCCTAATAGGGTCGATTGATCGATCTAGATATTAGTTTGTATTCTATACCTCTATATTTTTACATAGTACATTCAAAACAGTTTTTTTTTTTAATTTGCAATGTCTATATATGATTATGTTACAAGTAGCGGAAACCCAACGTGTTCGCTCAAAAAAGAACTAAGCCTAAATCAATGTCAACTTTTAGACCGGTAGTCTCTATTGAATTAATATTTTATGTGTTCCCGAAAAGCGAATCGTGATCGACAATAATTAATCACTGATCATCCGAAAAAATCTTTTTTCTCAAGGAGACCATAAATAATTGTATCTTGAAAGTTTTTCCTATTGACGGATGCTGAAACACTAAGTCGACCGATTCTGAAAATATTACATCGGTTTGGTTTTCAATTTTGTGTTATTAATTAATTTCACTGTGGACAGCCTGTTTATTATAGCTTTCTATTAAAAATACATTCATAGTATATAAGTTAGCGTATCGTGAAATATTTGTTTTATTTTCCCCATATCTTTCTATCACATACAAAAATGAATTTTGTTAAGGATAAATACATGAAATAAATCATTAAATTTTCTGCATTATATTGGACTGTTTCTGAATGTATATCGATACTGATGTACCTATACCAGCAACAAATGATTTTTTATAGTAAATGAAAACAGTATAAAATTAGATAGCTATTAACTAACATTTGCGATCATGTGATCTGTGAAGTTTAGAAAACTTTGAGATAATATTAATTTTCTTATTTCATTGAATTTACTTATTTTTAAATAATATGAAGACCAGTTAATTAAGCATCATTTCAAAATAATCGAAGACGCCGTATAAGTCGTAGTATTGACGATATATAGTAATAAATAATATTTCTATTAAACAACTCTTATTTTTATGCCACGCAATGCAAAGAATTCATATTTGCGCTACAACAAAACAACTTCTGTAGGCATCCGCGCTACGCGCCTACGAAGCGTAGTAAAACTGCTACGTCTACTAAAACCGTAGCTAAACCGTCGTAGACAACTACGAATCATTACCGTGTCGTGTTTTCCATGGTGTTGTTTAAATTAACCAAACGACAATGAATTATTGCACATCTACTCGTAAATTTACTCTATAAAATATAATTTAAGTCAGAAATCCGTATAAAATATATATGTAAATGTACTTACAATATCAATTCTATTTATGTCACGTATATACGACTTTGAAATTAAAATGTGATACCTGTACAAAGTAAATATTATAATACAGGATACAGTCGTCGTGACAAGTTGTGCGGATGACGCCTTTCGTTCACACGCAATCTTTATGCAAAGTACATGAGGCTGATAGTGACAGAGTCACTAGCCACTTAAAATATCACGCCGTTCGCCTGCTGCCGTTTTATTTATAACTGACTATTTCCTAGCATTTTCAACTGAATTTATCTATTGAAAAATATAAAAAATAACCCAAAATAATATGTATATTTGTAAAACTTCACTTTTAATTTTCGATATTCCTTATTTGTGGCTCGTAATCATACATACTACTATTATAAAAAGATAAAGTTTGTTAATATATATCTTTATATTTATCTAGAGCTACTGTTTCGATTCTAATTAACTGATAGAAAGCTACGTTCAGGCAATAGTTATAGACAATGTTTTATCCTTATTAAATTCTATATTGTAATGAACGAGTACGAAATCGCGGGCTGTTGCTAGTTATATAGATTTATATAAATATATATATTATTTATGAAGTACAAACCTTCAATAAAAAAAATACGTTCTTTAAAAAAAATATTTAAATATCCTATATCAGCGGGATTCGAACTATCGACCACTCGTGCGTTCCGCGTATGAATTCTGGTCGTCTCACACCAATAGGCCAATCCCACGACGATAACAATCATGAAAATCAGGTCTTGCATTAACCGTGCATAATGTAAATGTATTCCATCTCATTCTTTCGTAAGCTAAATCCTATAGATGTATATGGTTGTCTCTTTTTACTGTCGCTTTTTCGTTTCATCTATTTTGAAACCACAACAGTGCTAAAGAAGTTTCACTTCAAAAATGTTATTTTTATATAAATAAAGATATTAAAGAACATAGTATTTTGAAAGCAGAAATGCTTATTGCACTGTACTAGAACTTCATTAACTTTCTTGATATTTTATTTCGTTGATTGGATTCTCGTAACATGCCGAACAAGACACTATCGTAAATTAGAAAACTACTAAACCTGAACTCACAGACTTTGAAAGTTTATCAAATGAAACTATAAGGTGAGCACGAAACGACAAGTCACTCTTGAATTATTTGTTAATATCATGTTATGTTTTTGTAAGTAAAGATATAAGAGGGCATAGTGTTTTAAAAACAATAATTATTACAACAACTGAAATTATTATAACAACTGAAATTATAAAGTGCGCACGAAACAGTAAATTACTTTGGCATTATTTGCTAATATAAATATTTACTAAATATATTTCTGCGAAGCGAATTTCATGAAATTTCTACATTTTATTCTGAAATATTAAAGCACTTTCTTGCTTATCTATCATCACTGGTTGGTACTTATAAGATTGAGATTTTTACCTTGTAAAAATATATTGTTTTATATCACTGCTTTCTAAACTGGGACTGTTTGGGATATTTATACAAATTTTAATATGATAACTTTCTGTCAGAATTAAAACCAAAGTCTTGAATTGGTGGACGGTAAAAGTATCGCTGTTACAAAACAGTAATATCAGCGTTGCTACGTTTCGGTATGAACGATGTAGTTGGCAACAATTGCTGGTATAAGAGACAACAACTTATGAACTTAGTAAGCCTATATCGGTCGCTATTAACCTTCCCCCGAACTCTTATGCGAATCTCTGTCGCTTGTTGCGCTCTCAAATTAATATTAGATTAGCTTTAATTCGAATAATCGATTATTTGACATACTTGGCGGTTCTTGTAGGAACTTAACAAAATGTAATGACCACATATGCTTTTTTATGAAGAGCAGGCCACTACTATTTCTAAGTAAAATCTTAGTTCATAAGAAGCGAACTTAAAAAGAAATAATTTGAATTTTTTACTTACTAAGCGGTCTGTGACTGTAGTAATTATATTTAATATGATTAAAGATTTTAATTTATTGATTTTATTACAACAAGAGTTATTTTAGTTATATTTTCTCATCTTACTATAAAAGCAGGGGCTATGTATAGTTATATTTCTGTATTTGCAACATTATCATGAAAGTGTATAGCAACTGTGTCGGGTTTAAGGGCTGTTTCAGAATGTAAACAAAGACTATTCTCATGCAAATAGCTCCCGGACCGTGACATGTTTCAAAAATATCACACTACCTATGTATGTATACACTGCGAGAATTGTTTTGTTTTAATATCATTGTACACATGTACAATATTTACATTGTACAAGTGTAAGTAAAAATATATTCAAATCACTTTTCTCGAAGTGAAGGACTTGCAAATTTTTATTTATTTTTAACATTGATGATTAAATATTAGTGCACAAAAGAATAAATCGAAGTAGGTAAATTTGAATACTGCAATAATCTAAGCTTTCAGTATAGTAACAAGTTCTTTTTAGTTGTAATTAATTTTCGGCATAGGAAAACCACTCAATAAGTCGTTTTGTGTTTCTCGCTTTGTAATTCTCAATTTAAAAATCTGTCACCAAGCATTTATCAGAGTGGTTCTGAGATCTGCAATTAAGATTAAGTTTTGTTTCTAGGCTCAAAAACTTTGTAGCGCTTCCTCTATAACACCGAACAACAGGTGTAATGGTAACATAATGGAGTTGATTATAAATAATAAATATTTATTGACAATCTGTAATCTGTGTCATTGAAATAAAGTTGCTTTGTTAAATGACTTGGAAAAAAAATCTATAGGTACTTGGATAATAAAACATTATCTATAATAAATACCAAATTCTATGTTTGAGTGAATATATTTGTATGAATATATATGCGTTTGTAGGTGAATACAGAAATATGTGTGTGTGTGTGTGTGTGTGTGTGTGAGTGTGTGTGTTAGAATGAGAATATGCAATGTTTATGTCAGAAACCACTCAAATCCATGGCGGTTCGTTATCTTTTGATTTATCGGTTTAGACTCTTTTCAAATGGTCAAGATGTTCTACGTTTTTTTTTTATAGTAAAAAGGCTCCGATGATAGAAAGTAAGTTAAATAATGATACTGCCAAAAAATAATGTTTCGAGTAAGAAGAAACCTAAGCGTCTCCTATAAGTAGTATATTTAGTAGTAATATTTTTAACTTGGAAACCTTTTATGCGCCTTCGTCGCTTATATGCTTTTTGAATCTCTTTGATATTCGCAAATCCTGTATAAAACCTACCTACTATGCTACTATATTCAGAGAATTGACAATGCAAAAGTGAACAAAAAAGCGCCCCAGCCTTTTGTCGCGAAATGGAATTACACACGGGCGCACTGTGGGGGCTTTATTGACGAATACATCGCAGCAAGATAAAATATACGAGACAATTTAACAAACGCAATATGCGGGTGCATTGTACATTAGTACTGTTCGATTCGTAGCAAATTAAAAGTAAGCCTTATGGTATCTGTTACATGAATTAATGACTATAAAACATTAATTTAACCTTTGGTAATGCACTAATTTTATTAATGTACTAGTTGTGCTTGCGGCTCCATTCGCATATAACATCAGATATCTGCCAGTGAAAGTTCCGTCAAAATCGGTTCAACCGTAACGGATATTACCCGGAGCAAACAGACAGAAAAAAAAAAAATTGTTTTAACGGTAGCCAAAAATAACTTGCATAAAACTCGTCTGTATCATCAAATATTATTCAGTAATAATTTAGTAGTATTTAATTAATTGGTAGATAAGGAGATGTTTATTTTAATACTATAGACTTATTTACAGCTACACGTACATCAATATTGTGGAAATCATTTAATCTTATTATGCGACCCGGCTTTACCCGATTTCCTTTTTAGTATCTCTCATATACCCATAATTTATTTTTGTTTTACTTAATAGGTAAAGTAAGGAATAGAATAAAATTTAATATAAATAAACTTATATCGAAACAATTTTGAAACGAATTGAACAAAAAGTAATCAGAGATGATAGTTAACAAAGAAAAAATTGTAGTGCAGTGGCTTTCGTCACAAAATAAAATTAAACCGACGTACAATGGCGGCGCTATCGACCAGTACATTGTCCAACAAAAGCTACTCCAATATTGTAATTTAATACAATAAAGGCAACGGTGGGTTGCATTCTGCTCGATTGAATTGCACTGAGGCTTAATAAATTGATAAAGGCTTTCAATATTAATATTTCATTTGGATATAGTATCCTAATATTGAAGCTGACAGGGCTATTTTCACATAATGGATGGTTTGAGTTTTGAAACCTATTTATGTTACATTAAAATAAACACACATTACATAATTCTATGT
This sequence comes from Saturnia pavonia, assembly GCA_947532125.1. NCBI lineage: Eukaryota > Metazoa > Arthropoda > Insecta > Lepidoptera > Saturniidae > Saturnia > Saturnia pavonia. Next base: position 15,736,339 of record OX383904.1, read on the forward strand.
GGCCCCAGAATCTGTGCAATCTAAGCGCAACGATGACTGTTGTAAGACGAAAACTTTTGAATTATCGCCGGCTTAAAATATTACAATGAAAACCTCTAGGCAACTTAATATACTGGCTGAATCTACGCGTCAAAATTTGACAGTGTGGGAGTTACGTCACCATGTTTAACGTGGTCACGGTCCATTATAACACGATTTTTCTGCCACCAATACCCGTAAACTCTGGGTAACTATCGCCTTACAACCTACAAAGCCTGACGAGTAAGGCGTCTACTTTACATTCTTATATTAAACTAACAAACTCAATTTATCAGAAACTTAGAAAGCTTTAATAGAATTTAAGCCGTCTTACAAACTTGTACCATTACTGTGTTTCTGTTAACCTACTATTAATTTAATTCTTTATAATTTCGTATCATTGTGTATAGTTTTCTACCATGTTTTCTCTATTAACTATATCGTTAACTTTATAATAATATTTTGATATGGTATTTGATTTTCTTGGATATCATCAACTATCGTCCACTATTCATTATCATTCATCATCAACGATTCCACGGGATACAGTCGCAAATGATAACTGTAAGAAATGTACCACACCAATATGCTTGTCATTGCTACATATTATTTTAACTACAACATCTTGAAAATAACATAGTAATACATAAATAATAATAGAATAAACATATAAAGTAAAAACGGTGAACTTGAACAATGTAAAAGTTCAACGATTCTGCATAAAAACTCAGTCCCTTTGACAAGCAACTTCTCTATGAGGTATTTAAAATTGTTCTCTCACATGCCAGCTTCACTGAGACCAGTTGGCGTTCGCAGAATTTCACGTGCCTGAAATTTTTAATAGACAGGCGGAAACACAAAGGTAATACGTCAGTTCCGACAACACAGAGAGTTGCCCGTAAAGTTAGGGCGAATTCCGGCTAGCTACGTCGGGTATGCCGTCATAGGGCATCAAGTTCAGTGCATCATTGCATTGAAATAAGTCTAAAGATTCACTAGACAAGCGACATGGAAATAAAATTCTAACACAATATCGACGTCATAATGTAGAGTGATTGGCGGTACTACTCACACTAAAGAAATTCTAGTAACGAGTAAACGAGACAGGTATACTGAAGTGTACTTTTATTTTGTAAAGAAAATAGAACGTAAATTTAACAATGATTCATCAAACATTTACCTCAATCGTTATTTATTTACCGAAATGATATGAATTTTATTCAGTGCGGCATCAATATTGACGATCAATACTCTCTCATAATGTTTGTCCATTTACACAATTTGTGACAATTATCCGTTATTTGGTGACCACTTTTTCAATACTACATAGCGTGTATAGCTTTTTTTAAATAGTAGCGCTGTAAAATACAGTACTATCTGAAATTATTGGCGACCACCAAGAAATCAATCCATCATCAGTCGTCGCCGTCATGGACACCATAAATATAAACGCCGCGACGCGTATAAATGCAGCCATGATGGACTTTTCACCATATGCATTGTGGTTTTGTGACCAAGTGCACCAGACTCATATGATACTGATAATGAAATTAGTCCTTGTAACTAGGTTTATTTTACAATGATTATTTAACGTTAAATTCAAAGCTCGATATCAAGGTCCATATACGAACAAACAAGAGTTATGATAGAGATATTAGAGTTCCGACGGACTAACACTGAACTGCACAAACTAGGTAACCGGAGATGCTCCCAGTTCCGAATCATTTCCCGCAATAACCACAGAGCTGTGGCTACAGAACGACAAGCTAATATTACAATCATGACAAAGACACACTCAATCGATTCCAAGTCCGATTCACACTGGAGTTTATATTTATAGCTATGCCTGCGGCTCCACCCGCGTGGTCTACAAAATGCTGTCGATCGAGCGAACGCGCGGATTGTGCTGCCTCAAAAATGATTATTGTAGGTTACTCTTAGAAGATACACATATACTATCGCTGACTTTTTTCTATGTCTTTTTAAGATCTTCAATTATGTGGAACATTAATTTAATATATCTCTTATGGTTTACTCAGCGTAAGCCATTTAATCGCCCCAAAAGCGTCTTTTTGCCGAATTGATTCATCATTATCGTCACAGCTTATTTTGTACATTACTTTATGTAATATATTCTATAACCTGACCAGATAACATATCTATAAATCAAAGGTTAATAAAAATGGGATTAGTGTTATACGCGTGAAAAGATCATAAACGGATATACAGACAGAGAGACGTTGAGTTTTATAATATGTATAGATGAGGAAAGAGTATTTGTTTTTGGAAGTTAAATATTTGAGTGTAAACTGACTTTGTAAAAATAAATTAGCAAAAAACTATGATTGCATAGGATTAGTCTACTTTAGGTTTATTTACAAACCAAATTCATTTATATATATTTTACTAGGGGGAGGGGGGAAAGTGGGTTTAAACATTTTGACAGTTTTTGATTTATTTTGTCAGTCTGTTAATTTTTACGGCAATATATAAAAAAGGAATGGATGTCTATGTAATACTGTAATATATTTTCAATGTATAGTGAAATGGAGTGAAATTATATGTAATTAATCCAAATTCATGTAATTTTTTAACTAAATCAAATGATTGAGGTTTGCCTTTGTGCACACATCAATCATTCAATTAGTCAGGGCTTGTGTCTTTTGGATAATATCGGTTTATATCCATAAGGATTTTACTTGGGTATTCTCAAATAGACCTTAATTCATTGCGTTACTATTTGGATTCTAATTTCGCGATTGAACTATCGACTTTATCGGATTGTATTGCTTTGTCCTCTGCATTTTGGTAAAATACCTGGTAAATCTTGGACGAGATTTTTTCAGTAGTCTTTTGCTCTAAAAAAGAGTGGGAGCCGTTCGTTCGCAGATAATATGGGAATAGGCGAGACTTGCTGCTGAACGAGATACTAGCCCTAAAAAATACGAGCCCCAGAAACCTGTAGGAAATGATGTATTAGGTTAAATTCACAGCGTAGACGTATTTTTTTTATCGAAGCACGGTTTAGTGACTATACTGTACCTGATGGTGAGCACAGTGCAATCCAATAACATCGGCGACTACCGGGGGATTTAAAATCCTGCAAAATCAACCTTCAAATATGTATCGAACCAAAGCAGTGAAGAGCGTGAGGTACGGTTGAATGCTAACCGTGAATACTACGCCGTGTCTTAGGCATCTCAGACATTCACAAAGCATGAAACATGATTAAATCGCCGATGTTGAATTTCAATACACCTACGTAATGTTTTCTTTTCTCTGCTTTTAATACATTAAATTCCAACCGAACGAATTCACAGGCACAGCTAGTAAGATTATATTTCACACTTATGTCAGTATTAAAATAAAGTATTTGCCCCACGATAAGTATTATATAAAAATAGTTGGTTGTATTAACAATTTTCAAAATTGCCATCTCTAACAGTTAAGTAGTCTGTGAAAATTTTTCAGTAAATCTTGTACTGTAATCAAAGAAACATCAACAAAATATTTCGACAACAAATAAATCGACAAGAAAATTGAATGATAAAATAGATTTGATCGACTGTTACTATAAACACTGTGCATCGTGGCGGTGACGGAGCGCGGTGCGGGCCGGGTTGCGGAGTGCGGCGGGACGCGCGCGGCGCACAGTGTAACAACGGAAGCGCTCCGCTCACCGGAAATGAGCTTTCGATATCCGCCCCGCCCTGCGCCCACTTTGTCCAAATCAATTTCGTTTTACAGCGCTCTCGCGTTCACGCTCGTCCGGTAGAAAAATGCATTGCAAATATTGGAAACTGCTATCCGGTGTTAATTTAATTACCATATTTAAATTTCCTTCGTTTCTTATTAATTTATTTACAAAATTCACAGTTTGAATACCAATAACATAAGCTATATTTATAGTAGATAATTTAGCCATTTACGAATTTTTACTATTAAAATTGAATATATATAAACTTAATTATTGATATATAAAAAATAAAATAAAGAAATCAATTAAAGGGGTTTGTGTGAGTGTGTGTATATACTATTTACATACCAATTAGAGCTCCTTTCATTTGGTTTCTTAAATATTTTTTAGATATAATATTATATATAGATATAACATTATATATTAGCCCCATAATTAGTCCGATGTGTAGGAATGTGAAAGAGTTGTGATATTTTATTACTTTTTTAATAAATCTATACTAATATTATAAAGCTTAAGAGATTATTTATTAGTACACGCTAATCTCGGGAACTACCAGTCACATATGAAAAATTCTTAATGCATTTTATAGCCTATTTATAAGGGAAGGTTATAAGCTATATAACTTCAAGCTAAGACTCTAAAGAACGGAGCAGTAACCATGAATGTCAAGCAATCTGCCATGCTGTAGGCAAATACGGGAAGTGTGAACACGAGTGCGTTGGCAGCATTGTGATGGAGAGTTGATCAAATTAATTTAGCACGGGTGAAACCGTGAGGCACAGCTAGTGTTAATATAAAATATCAGTGATATGGTGTCAGAATGGTTACAAATGCGGTAAATGACACTGAAATTAATTTAGGTGCATGGTGGTTGTGCATTTTTTAATACTGGCTTGGATAGTTTACAGCCCTCAACCGGAATCTGTCGCCAAGTACCTGTAGGTGTGTTCCGGTAGCTGCAATTGACAGTTGTGTGTGGTCTAACTATTATTGGCAATGCCGTTACTCAACATAAAGGTGAGATTTTTGTTAAACTCTATATCTATATAGAATAAAAAAGTAAAACAAAAAATAATTTGTGCCTTATCTATATTATTGGTTCGAAAGACTTTCAAGAAATTTATTATTAAAACTTTATAGGAGGCAATTTGATGATAATAAAATAATCTAAAAAAAGGTCGCAGAACATTATGTAATAAGTTAGATAGTGTCAATGGAAAATATATTTTAAATTTATTATGAATTAAATTTTGACTTCATTTGATTTCATTTTGATTTTGGCTCAGAGGTAGCGTGTACGACTTCGCGTTAAGGAACGAGTAAATTTAACATAAAAAGAAAAGTGACCTCCTTTGTAAAGCGTTCAATTTCCTACCAGAACACTTATTAATCTTTTTTGTGAACTGATCTGTTGATGAGCTATAAATTTTTCAAAGTTTAATAATATATTTTCATATATAATTTATATGGGAAATGAAAAATTACGATAATGCGCCTTTTTTAATGTTAATATTAAGAGCTCAAACTTCCACAATATTTTTTTTTAAACTGATTTTTTTTTTTTTTTATAATTATATACAGATATATTTTTTATATAAATAATCAAAAATATTTTTATTGTGCATTAAAACCGTTAATGTCTTATTTATTTGAGACTAACAACCAACAAGACCCAGAACTTTATCGTCAACAGAATAGTCACCATACGTCCAATGTATTGGTTGCTTTTTTTTCTGAGTATACGGGATACTGCAAGATGTTTACTTTTTTATAAAATAGAAAAGTTTCAATATCTAAATTCGTGAACAGGCCTAGCTCCAGCTTGTTATTGTAGTCAATGACATTCTCAGCGTGTTTATAATCTTCTTGAAAAATCTGACAAATTGGGAAATTATTGTCCTTCATGATTTCAGAAGCTATATTAAAATATAAATATAAACTAGAATATATATTATAGAGTTGCACTACAAATATTTTTTTATTTTCTAAATGATCTATGGACTGGTAAAGCTAAACAATTCCTTTATAGTTTATAAGCATTTTGTAGTTTTGTTCATAAAGCTGACGCCATCCCTCCGCCAAGTTTTAAATTGAACCTGACACGCTACAAAATTCTTGTTGAATGCGAACCGGGCTTTTTCGGCTTCTTCTCACTTATTTTTCCCGAACGTTTTCCTTCAGTAAACTGAACAATGTATCTAGTTACCTCGGCGTTTATCTACATTCCGCCTTTATTGACCGGTAAATGTTGAATAACTCTGGCATGCGAAATTTTTACTTTTTACATTGCGTAAACGAAGCGATTTTTTAATTTTTTCATTTTACGTGGTATGAGTATGTCATCTATACATTTATACAATATGATAAAGCTCAAGAAGTTGTTTGTTTGTTTGTTGTAGCAATGAAAATATTAAGGAAGGTTCACGCTACGACTCCGAGGAGGGGAATAATAATCATGAACGTCAAGCAATTAGGAAAGCTATAGTCAAGTACGGGAAGTTGTCGCAGAAATTTAACACGGTGAAACCGTGGCGCACAGCTAGTCTTATACATGGGGAGAAAATTACAATTCCGTTCACATTTTTGATCATTGACATCACAGGATGTATATAAATAAAGTTCAATCTACCAAAAAATGAAATACATATTTTTACATACAGTGTGATATTCCAGTAATGCCGCGAAGACGGCTAGAAAATTGACATAATTTAATAGAACGGGCCTGACATATTTGACAGCTGTCGTAATTTTCTTGATATTCGCACGCAATTGTGTGAAAACAGTTCTTAATGTGTTCGGCGAAATCGACCGAATTGAAAACTTACCGACTTATACAAATATACGATATATGTGAGCCAATTTACATTTTTACCTATTCAATTTGATACTTTATTCAGCGAGTCGAAAATGTTTTATTTTTAAGATATATTCACATCTCCTCCTTCTTATTGTTGATTTTTAACGGAATAGAATATGTAAAATGGTACCTCCTTATAGTGTCTTGTTAACTAAATAGAAAAAGCGTTATTATTTAAAATATTGCTATCTCCTTCTATTAGCTTCTCCTAATTGTGTTTGATTCTTACTCCTGAGAGACTATATCAAAACACCTTTTCAGTATGTTCCCAACAACAAATTTTACATTCAATACGATACTGTGAGTATTGCTGATTTTCTACGGCGATGTTCCTAAAGTCGCATTTTTCGGTCACTATTACCAGTGTTGATAAAACGTTTATTGTTTACAAAACAGATAGAGTCGATTGTTTAAAACAAGAATATTTAAAAAAGGCCATTCACTGTTCCGCAGGTTGCGTGCTTTTGATAAACTTGACGAACTAAAAAAACGCATTCGTCACAAATTTTTGTTGTAATCACAAAAAATACAGTATCGACGGTTTTGACACAACTAACGATTGTTCGATAGTGCTAATGAGTAATAAGTATCGATAAGTCGATAGTTAATAGTTGTTTTACAACACTAATAGTTACATTGACCTTCGATATTTTTTATACAACTCAAGTGGAAAACAAGCGTTCGACCCGCCTAATGATAAGTGGATACCGTAAGCTTATAGACGCTTGTAACATCAGAGGTATCACTAGCGCGTTGCCGACCTTGAACCCCCTTCCCCAAAGCGCTCTGAAAACCCTACTCACCGCAGGAACACAACATAAGGTCATTTGGCTGCGATCTTCTGTAAAGTGGAAGTATTCCACCAATCGGGCCGCTACAAGTAGAGAGAAATCTTCAAAAAAAATTCTCTTTGTACGGGTAATACTGAAGGTGTGAAGTTATAATTTTTAATGTATTTAGTATTTTAGTATAGATTATCGGTCACAGCTTAAACACTTACAATAGTCGATATAATAAATAGATGTTTATATATATATATATATATAAGTAAGTTTTAGTGGCGATACCGCGCCGGGATCGCTCTCCGGAGTATCATTCGTCGCAAGCTCGTTAAAGCTCGCGCCAATTTATTAAAAGCGATATATAGAACCGACTTGATGGCTTGCCCGCGCTGCGCACAACTCGGCCACCCTATAGGGAGAGACGGTACGACAACACATCTTTTTCATAACTATACACGTTATTTCTGTAATCGATTAGTTTTATTCTTTACTTTCATTGTTATATTATCGATCTCATGTTAATCTAGTTCAAGGCTGCCCGAACCCAAGCCCGCGAACCAGAAAGTGTGTATTAGGATTGGCTCGCCAGCAGCAGTAGGTCGGCTAACGCCACGCGATTAGTGTTCTGATAATTCATTTTTTTATTATTCTTAAACAATGTGTAAGTAAAGTTTTGTTTTTTGAAATAAATAGCTAATTATATTTGAATTTAACAAAACTGTAAAATGAGTCAGCCTTGCTCTAGTGTGTATTAAATTATACTACTTTTTTTTTTACTGTATTATAATTAGAATAAAATCTGTTATTTATTTAAAAAATATCTACGAGTATTACATATTGCTGTGTTGACAAGAGTACTAAACTGTGTAATAGTCCTCAACGTCCTTGTCTTCCTCTACATGGTTATACTAAAATAAGATATCAATACATTTTTTCATATTTATTTAAATAGTAAGAAGTACGAACTTATTTATTATATAAATATATTCATATATGCGGAATTCTTTAAAGCCTATCAGGTTTAGCGCACAAGTGTCACTGCCAAAACACACAGCACGATGCTAAGTTATATATTTCTAACCGTAGAGTATTATTAGTCAAAACATTTTTCTACTTGTTGTATCTACAGATACGTAGGTATCTGATATATACACTTATGTATGTATACACACATTTATATATATATATATATATATATATATATATACATCTGTATGACAGATACCAATAACTATCAACCCATATTACGCATTTTCAAAGAATTTTAACTAGTTGACTGATACATGTAGATGGTGTAAGTTTCTAATTTAAACGCTAAAATAAACTGTCTAATAAATTGAATAATGAACTATTAAGTAGAAAACTTGATACACATTTAACGGTGTCTTGCTATACAGTACATTTATTACATAGTACGAAAGCTACTTTATACAGATTTAATGGTATACTTTGCGTTAATGTTTTATAAGATTACATGGTTGTATAGAGCGTGTGAGAGCGTATCTCTTACGAATCATCCTGTCTACTTAGGAAAATTTAACTTAATTACATCATATATTTACCGTTAATAATTAGATTACATTACATAGCAAACTTAACATATGTTGGATACTAGCTGTGCTCGCGGCTCCGCTCGCGTGGATTACAGGATGCCGTGGGACGAGCAAACGCGCAAATCAGGCAACCACTGCAGTCGCCCGCCGGTCTTTTTAAAGACAAGAATGCTTATTGAAAGTAAAGGTAAAGTAAAGCCTTAGAAAATAGGTATATGCTATCACTGACTTTTTTGTAGGCCTTTGTAAGATCTACAATTGTTTAGTACATTATTTTGATATCTCTCATGGTTTGCTCAGCGTAAGTCCCAAAAGCGTCTTTTTTCCGAATTGATTCACAATTATCGTGACTGCTTATTTCGTATGTTACTTTATGTTATAAAACTATCCTGATAAGTATTTTTTCCGTGAAAAGAACATAAACAGACAGACAGACAGAGAGACGTTGAGTTTTATAATATGTATACATAGAAGATGTAACTAATAAGTAGTAACTCATTATTTATTCGTCCTTTTCGTGTATGTCACTTCTAACCATTGTTTTATAATATCACAGCAAAGTGACTACTCTGTGTCTGATGGTATGCACAGTACAATTCAAAAATAACGACAATAACCGAGAGATTGTAAAATCATCACCTTTCTACGCTGTAGTAAATAAATATCTGCCAGCATCTTCACGTTACACTTTGAAGAAACCGATGTCGTACGGAGTGAACACACTGACCGAGAGACGATTACACTGTTTCATGATAAGGAAAATAAATATATGCTATGTGTGCGCTTGTTTTACTAAACTAATAATTAACAATACGGTATATTGGTTGATATTTTGTCAGACTTCAAAAAAAACTAATCGTGAGCCTAATATATACAGATTGAACATCGATGAATGTTCATTAAAGAAGAACCAGAGGAAGGGCACAGGAATCCGGGACACAAAATTATTTTTAACCGGATCCTATGAACCCTCATAGCTGTACCTAATGTAATATTTAATAATACATAAAAAATAATAAATAAAGCCAGAAAAAAAATGTAGGTATTGCTGATTAATATAAGGTCCTAAATCCTGGATTTTCACAATGTGTGTGGTGGTTTTTATTAGAGTCAGTAGAGCACGAGTGACATACCAACCTGCCAGCTTTGCGCTAAAAATCCAACGAACGAAGATAAGATTTAGATTTTATATGCTATGCATTAATATATCATTTTAATACCTATTCAATAAATAAATATAAAAACATTATGATCTGAAATTCCACACAAATAATGCCGTGGTACTCGGATCGCGGCTGTAATTAATCAAGAATATGCCTTCTAGATGTTTCTCCCCTGATTCTTCCTCATCCCTCCGCACTTACCCCCCCGCCCCGCCCCTTGACGCTTCAGAGCTTTATTTTTGCAGCTGTTGGAAACCTCCATTTCATTAGAAAGCGACAAAAGAGCTTTCAGACTGAAGGATTTGAGAACGCAGTTCCCGTACTAAATGTTTGTAAGTTTATTTTAAATTTTTGTTATTTATTCAAAATGGTATTAATTTTGGAGCATCGTTAAACGCAATTGCTAAACTAATCTATATTTAGTTTAAGAATGAAGTGTATTTTATTCAAATTATGCCCTGAGAAGGCACTTATGAATGTTAAAACATTGTCATCGGTTCAGAAAACATCCTTGTCATCGAAATGAGCCGGCAAGAAAATTGACCGAGTTTATTAATTATTACTTTTTTTAACTGTCTAAATAATGTTTACAGTTATGTAATAATTTTATTCTTTTAGTGGATGTACAGAGAGGGAGACATCTCCAGGCATGAATATCATTCACGTAATGATCCACGCTATCAGTGAATCATGAACGCTTCGGCGATTGCTTAATGATATAATTTCGCTACATTTATATTTAAATACTTAATAATGTTGCAAATAGTTAAACTGAAGTTGCGGAATGACTTCCCTGTACACAGTCGATGTCGATGTTTAATCTGCAGACTTTCTTTTAGTTACCTGCAACAAGGAAAAATCTATTTAGGGTTATTCATTTTATTTATTATTATTTTTACAGTGTAGCTGGCTCGGTAGACGTTGTTCTGTCATTTACGGTAGTTAACGGCTCGACTACAGCGCCGCTTATCGGATTTTAATATCTGAATATGAGCTAAATCGGTCAAGTTGTTCAGAAATTACACGATCACACAGTACTCACACAGAGGCACACAATATTTGTATAAGATGTAAAAAAACACTTTTCGTATAATCGTTCTGTTGTAAAATATATCCTTTCATATGTGTTTCTTAAATATAGCCCTCACAGACTCATTAAAATTTAAAAAATACAAGTGAATAAAAACCAAAAAGTATTTTTAACGTTCTAAAAACACCCAAGACACTTTTGCAGCGTGAAACGTGAAAAGTTTTCAAACGGCTCGTTTGAAAATCCCTTCTCAGATGGACATAAAATATTTATGTCTAAAATTGGATTTTTACGTTTCAAAGTTGCATAAAAAACTTGTATATTTTCATCACTCGAGCTAATTATATCGTTACAAAAATTCGCCCGGAGTTTTTTTATTTTTTTTCCATTACCTTGTGCATTCCTTTGTACCAGAAAATCTCATTAGCTAATGAGTGCTCGAGTGTAAATGAAAAATAAAACATAAATCATTGACGTCATGTATTTGTTTTATATTATTATATTAAGATAACAGGTTTTGTATGCTGTTAGGTAAATATGGAAATTAATTAAATCTAGAATCGGTTCAAAGTTCCGCAAGTGCACAAAACACATCAGTAGGTGCATGAGTCTAGCCGCAATAGACAACGCTCAACCGTCATGCTGTGGTTGCACCATTGTGTTCTTTCACCGAAAGCCCTAGCTTGTTATAAGATTCGAGACTAGAACATTCTATTCGGCATCCAAACTGCAGTATTAGTGTTGGCTCAAGACAAATTTTAGAGATAGAGCGAGATGCAAATATATCACCCTTTTGCTTGCTCCTAAAATTATTACCTATATCATTTGTGCGTGATAGCATGGAAATTAGACTGGACTCATGCGCGCCTTATTAGGTAAGGATACTTACACACTAGCCACATGCTAGCAATAAAAATATTTGAGGAACGAAACAACAACAAATTCCTTTATTTGGCTTTAACACTGCGGCGACTTCTGGTACATAAATGAATTCTAGTGTACTGACAGTGGGCCATCAATTTTAGTAAATAAAGTGTCCGAAATGTATTACCTCATATTGATAACGCGTGTATAAGCAAGAGGTAATCGAACAGCACTCAGTGTTTATTTTTAGATACAACACCTCATATTACTATACAAGTGACCGAAGAGGATAAGAAAATATCATATACCGCTAAGATGGTCGACTCGGACCACGATTAACGTGGACTTGCCCTAAGTGATATCCATCTTCAAGTCGTGCTCAATCGGTCTGCTCTGGAAACAAAGATGTCTGTCTCAAATATAAACGTTAGTTTAATTACCCGCGGACGTAAATATAGGTTTAATTTCGCAAACCGTGTCTTAAAATATTTCGCATATTTTGACAGTACATTAAAGCGGGTCTAATTGGAGAAGGTCCAGGGAGCGATAAGCGTCGATGTGCACATGCACACTTACTTTTTACGAAGTCGTAAAGTCGAGCAGTAAAGATAGGAACGCTCGCTTCCAGAGGAACAGGCGGGAGATTGGCTAAATAACGACACATGTTAGAAAATGTAACAGAATTTCACTTAAAAATATATCATTATCATACATTACTCTTTTTGGTTTAATCTTTGATAACACGTTCACTTACGCTGTTGTGTAATAAAAATATAACTAACTCAATAATACAAAAGATAATATTAGATTTTCTTGTTTTAAACATTTTACTGCTTGTTAGGGCAAGTACTATTATTAAAATAGGTAGTCTTTAGTCCTCCTATTTCACCAAAAAATACCGTAGCCTATAGACGCTTGAAACCCCAGAGGTATCATCACTAGCGCGTTGCTGATCTTGAATCCCCCTTCCCTAAGGAGCTCTGGTAACCCTACTCACAGCAGAAACGCAAAGCAAAGTTTTCTGGCTGCGATCTTATGTAGAGTGGAGGTATTTCACAAGTCAGGATGCCCCAAGAAGAGAGAAATTTCTTAAGAGAATTGTCTGTGCCCTATCTGTATATATATAAATCGTCATTTTTCCGTGTTTATTCACAATACAACTTGAAACCATAGTTTAAAAACTGAATTTCAGTTCGTGGTAACCCTGTTTCGTCGGTACAATAATGGCCGCCAGTGACACTGTCGTGTAATAGCGACGGGAATTGTCGTTGGTTCTCGGTTTAATTTGGGCGTGGCGCGGCGCCTTAGCTGCTGGATAAATACGTCGTAGAAGTGAGCATTTGTACACGTTTTGTAAACTACATCTCGGTGAAATAGACGGTAATTTATATAAGTAATGCACGCGAGGAAATGAAAACGCGGGATATTTTCGCTCGAGTGATATTTTTTGCAGATGACACCTATTTAAGTCGTCTTGCATATAAAGTAGTTCTTTATTACATTTGAAATGGAAGAAAATACTTTGTAATGTATTAAGGTTTTAAACAGATTATATAACCTTAATCTTATTCTATATTGTTTAGCTAAAATAGCTATACTAATTTGATAAGTACAGTGAAAGTACAACAAGTCATCGTTGCTAATAATGTACTGTAATTAAAATGTAAGTATCAAGCCGTCTGAAGCTTCAAGGCCCTTTTGGCTAACAGTTAGATAAAAAAAAACAAGTATCCATTTGTCATTTAGTAAAAAAGTAAATAGAACTGAAAAAAGCACCGAGTGGTAAAGTCGATGAAAGAAATGTTATTATCGTATTGAATAACTTGATCCGTTCATATTCTTTAGCCCGAGGCCACAAATAATTGAGGGAATTCTATACGCTATTGTTTTTCGTTAAGAGTGGATAAAGTTGTGTTTTATGAAAGCTTGGAAGAAATACCATTTTTAGGTATCGACGATATCCAAAAAAAAATAGACAAAGTAAAACAATTATTAATTATTCATCTGGAAGTGTTAAAAAGACGAATGCTAAGTTAGATGTACCTATTAGTAATTATCCAAAATTAGTCAAGAGTATATATACGACGGTATAGCTATTTCTAGGTAATGTTTTCGTCTGACATTAAATTACGCAATTTTAACGAGGATATTGAATGCTAGGAGACGACAACTGTGTCAGACAAGATTGCGACAACTATACACTAGGTGTAACATTCAAAATAGTGACATGTTTTGGCGTGTTGCATTCCGTAATCATCAGGTGTATATTTTTTATATTATGAAGGCAGCAAACAAGCATACGGTCCGCCTGATGGTAAGCGGTTACCATAGCCTTGGACGCTTATAATACCATATCCACTAGCGCGTTACCGACTTTGAGCCCCCCTGCCCTAAAGATTTCTGGAAACCCTACTTACCGCAGGAACACAACACTAGGTTATTTAGCTGCGATCTTCTGTAGGTTGGAGATATTCCACCAGTCAAGCTGCCTCAAGTAGAGAGAAATCTCCAAAGAAATTTATCCGTGCCCTACCTTTCTTTTATCCAGTAATTAAGCAGGGTGTTAATTATCTATAGCGGACTAGTTCACAAAAATAATGCATATTATGGTGAAAAACAGAATCTAGCTGTAGAGAAGCTTGCTGCCTGCAATGGCTTAACGATCTCTCGGTGGTTGATATTGTTTTAGGATGGTTACCACTATGGTGAATGTTACAACTGATGTTTGTTGGTCGTGATCCAGTCGGTCACAATTGTACCCTACTACCCATGCAATTGAGTTGTAAATTTCATAAGCCCATCAAGCAGTTTTATTCATGTAATTATTACAAGCAAGAAACACTGACCAATTCACAACCTAGTAGGACAGGTAGGTCGTAGGTAGTTTTTGAAATGCCATTTCATCTTGCTGTGCTTTGAAATATATACTTAACTAACCGTTCTGCATCAATGTATAGTTGATACTTAAAATATGATTTTTATGTCCGTTATATATTTTTTTTGAAAATGCAGATCTATATGTAAATCCCTCACTAAGTTTCAAGTATTATTATGTCTGCCATGAAATAAAAAAAAAGTATAAGTATGATACTTAACATCGAAAGCTATCGAGATAAGTACGCTAATTTTAATTATTCAAATTACTAAATAATGTTATATTGATTTTAAAAAAAAAAACAATATTTATTATCTGTTCTACGAATTCCCGAAACGGTAGCAGTCATAATTGTCCTGAGTGACGTCATTATATATTAAACCGTCATTTACATTGGTATGTCACGTATATTTTTGTTGATAGATAGTCTCCATCTTTTGATGGTAGTTGAAATTAAAGTGTATATATATAAATTAAGTTATTTATAAATTCTTATATAGAAGATATGAATATGTAGGAAATGTAAAATACCCTGAATATAATGTTATAATTCTACATTATAATTACAGTATAATCTTTTTTCTACTTGTAATAAAATACTGAAAACCAGTTTCAGTTATTTCAATTATCTCCACTAGGTGTCGCTAAATAAGTATACAAACGTTGTTCGAAGAACATTACAATCTAATTCCCACCTCTTCTTTCCACAACAGAACCACACGCGCTGGCCTTCGGAGTTACAGTTTTACGCTAACCTTCATCTCGGCACCAACTAAAAAGTTATCTATGTGTTATCTTTGTCGTACCGTGAAACTGTGTAACCATTTCCCGGCCAATGTGTTCCCTCCTTCTTATGACATCGGATCTTTCAAACGTAACATGAAGAGATATTTATGCAGGCCGGCATGACAGCGGCGACCGCCGGTGACTTTCGATCTCTCGGTGGTCGCCGTTGTGTGTGGATTGTAGTGTGCTTACTTACCATCAGGGACAGTGCCGTCATTATGCCGAGATATTATAAATAAAAGTTTAAAAAATGTTTGAAATATCTTATTGCAGAGCCGATTTGGTTCAATCTACCCCGAATGAGATTTAACGAAGAATGTTTTCTGCTAAAATATATATTTTTTTGTTATTTGTAAGATATTATGTTTACTTATAATATTTTGTTCTCATTTATAGGTAGGTAGGTATACATGTGACAGTGTTTCTGAGTAGAAGAGAATTAATTTAACAACGTTTGTGCTTATTCTTCAAATTGTTTTCATAGTTCACTTAAATAACAAAAACCAAGCAAAAAAATTGTGTGCAGTTCACACGCGGTACAAGTGAAACAGAATACATAAAAATATCATCACTATTTTTTTTTTAATTCTTCATTAGTGGGATTCGAACTATCGACCGTGGCATAAAACAGTGGGACAACTGTATCTCATTCTCTCACATCCTAAACCCTATAAATACATTTACACATACTAGTCTCTTTTTCGTTTCATTAAATCAAATTCACACCGTTCCAAAAGAAGTTTCACTCCAATGATGCTCAAATAAAAAAGGGTTTTGATAGAAATGTTTAGGATAACACATTTATATTAATAACTCTGAAGTTCTGTGTAATAAATGTGCGCATAACCGAGGTAAATCTGTTCTTATAAACTTGAATATGGCCTTGATATTTATTCGACTATGAAGGAAATAAAGTTCCAAAATCCTGAAGTGATTTAATTAGCGTTAATAAGTATCATTATTGAAGTGCCTTATTTTTTTTTATTCATACATCAAGGCATATAAATGCACCTGACTGTAAATGCTTCACTGTACAAAGAAAGATATTAATTAATCTATATTATTATAATGAAAAAAATGTTGTTTGTTTTAGGTGGTTAATTACTGGCGATACTAAACCGATTCTGGAAGTTCTGGTAGAAAGCTACGTTCTTCCTTAGTGACAGGCTATATTTTATTGTTATTGCTATATATGTATATTATAATAAACGCGGGCAGTTTTTTGTCTATAATATACATACAATATCCATTAACAAACGATATTATTATAACATCTTGCATATAACATAGCGAAGTAAGTCATGTGGGTACCTAAAAAGTACCTTGGTTAATTTAGAAACGCGAAGCCCCGCTGCTAGACACTGAGGCGTGTATTAAATAAACAGTGTTTATGGTGGTCGCGTCAGTTTATGCTGGAGTTTACGAAATGATAATTCATAGAACTTTGCTATACATGCTTTTAACCGATCGTTAATGAAAGTTGGTAGATCTACGTGTTTTTTCCATAGTGAATGTTTTTATGATATTCCTGACGCGATAGGTATGTAGCGCTGTGGTTAAGTTTTTAACTAGCATAAGAACATGTTCCGTTCGATAATTATAGTCTAGTAAGTAGGTAGTCTGTGGGTATAAGAAATTCAACGTAACAAGAAGGATAATTTGAAAGGTCACATTCTCAACTCTGAATGATCGGTGACCCGAAACGCACGGTACAGTTACTATGCCCAATGAACATACAAACGTAAAGGTCAACAGATACTTAAAAATAAAATACTAAATTTATCCATAGATGTCACATATGGTAAAACAGTGTATGGTTTTTTACTCACAAAATCGAACAAATTAATTAAAATGGTACAGTGAAAGCGATCTGAGTTCGAATCATATAGTGGTCCTTTCATTTCGGTGAAAGTAAACGTTTTGATGAAACCATCCATGTATCGGTGATTTTTATAAATTACTCATATGGCTAGCTACCTGGCTAAAACGGTATGTTCCAATAACTGTTTCTTGGAGCCTGTTGCCATCCAAATTTCTTTCTATGGCTACAGCGACCCTTAAAATAAAGTTTCTTTTAAATTCTTCAGAGGTTTTTAGCGTTTGGCCACAATTTCACCTGCTAGTGAAGCTAGTGAAGGAACTAACTCTCAAGTCTAGCTGCCGGAACACACCTATAGGTGCTTGACGGCAGATTTTCAACTCGAGAGTGGTAGCTAACCAGGTCTGCATTAGAAAAAAAAACTACCACCACGCATGGCTTCATCGCGATGTTTCCCTTCACCGAAAGATCAGGATAATTGCAGGATTTCGAACTCACGTCCATCGACGCGATCTCCATAACACCACTAAGTGCCACCATTATTGCTTCAAGTGAGATTGTTGTCAATAGTGTTAACATATAAACCGACAAAATATAGCAATTTCTATTCCTCTTAATTCAAAAATTTAATTTTCTTTGATTCCTATCAGTTATACTATGTAATAGTAAATTAAAAAAAAACTTGGCTGCGCTTCCACGTCATAGGCATAGGAATAAGTAAAGTATACTTACCTAAACTTCGAGGAAGGAAGTAATATTAATCGGATACTATCTCTCCCTAAAACCCTGGAATGATAATTAATTATGTTTTACTTCAAGGTTTTATTTGCCTATGTGTAAAAAAACACATTAATTTAACAGTTTTAGTACGGAACCCTAAATGTATAATTATAAACTTCGAAATAATAATTTGTTGCGAATGTATTCGAAGTGGAATAAATAATCTGTAATAATTACGATTTCATTACCAGATGTCAAAGAGATTAGTGTCGTCTATATTGAAGTTGTGGTCATAAGAGTAAGGTATCATTCAATTTTGTATTTCTGGTTCAAGTAGTTTCGTATCTACGTTGGTCTCCAGTCAGTCAAGATCTTTTCTTATACATATAGAAAGATAATCGAAGAAAATGTAGGTAACATGCAATGACCTAGTTGAGATGGAGCCAGACAGCGTGGGCGTCTTATACGCAGAGGTCGACGTGCCAGGAAGGACGCCACGCGTCCGACACGCGTGTGTTATCAACTCGATTGCTTTACAACCTAATGTGATTGAATTTGAATTCGTATATGCCTTTGAAATTTTATGGATCGAACTTCTTCTATGTCGTCTACTTTTTAAATTGGATTAAATGTATGTTTATTACCCCGAGGTTATATGGGAATACTTGTATCCCAACAAAAACAAATGTGTAAAAGAGGCCAAGATCGGTAGAAACGACGTTCGGGGTAGTCGTTGTCATAAAAGAGCTTAGATCTAACGGGTGCCAAGTTCCATAGTAAGTCTTTTAATTATATCTGTAGGAAAGTACGTTCTTCAATTCATGTATAAAACAATTTGTGACTTTCTTTGATAAGTATGGGATTTCTAACTTTGCCCCCTTTTTCACATTTGTGTTTTTCTTAGGATATCATTACTTTAAGAAAAGCTGCACAACGCCATCTAGTGGTAAGCAGGGAAAACGTCACTGTAGTTAACTAATTATGAGTCTTATTTCGTTAAAAATCAATCAATAATTGTACTTATTTCAAGTTTCTTTTTTTTCAATTGACTATACTGTTAGCCATAAGGGCCCTGAAGCCTCAAACGGCTTTTACAGCTTCACCCGGGCTTGGGGGCGAGCGCTTAAGTCACTCAGCCACGAAAGCAATGCTTTAATTTGATTATTATTAAAGCGTCGATATTCCAATGCCTTTATAAATCGAGAAAACAAATGCTAGCACGTTTAACTTCTACGCCATCTCTTGATGAGCGGATGAAAACACCGTTATATTTGATGCTGATTATGGATATAACTTGGCATAGCGTCATCTATTTATGAGTGGATGGAAACGCCGTTAATAAATGAGTATTATTAAAATGTACTTATTTGAAGTTTTTTATTTATTTCTTCCTTTTTATATTATGCTTAATTATCTAACTTGATGCCAAATTTAAAGTTTCTGAGTAACCTAGAAGTAGTCTTGATTTTTGATTAGAGATAAAAATACAATTTATTCAGACCCTAATAACTCAATAACTATTATTTAACTATACGAGTAGGTTTATTCGTGAAATTTGGTATTCTACGTGTTCAAAGGAGGTTTCATAAAATTACAAAATTTCAAGTATAGATCAAATAGTTTTTGACTTATGGAGGGGTCGAAAGTAGCTCGAAATGGTTCGTGGCACACTGGCCGGCGTCACCCGTACCAAACTTGTTAGACACACTGCTGTGTGTCTAGATTAAATACGCTTGAATAATGATTATATTGATTTCTCTACAATTATTTATTTAAGGTTATCTTCGCTAAAAAATGAGAAGATTGGTTATCAATATGGACCTGTACTGCCTTTGACTAACTAGTAAGTAGAACAGTCCATTAGGGCGACTATGTGTATTAGGATTTATCAACAATTCTGTTTGAACCTGAAGGTAATTGGATACACACAACGGTTACCCGGAATCATTAAACACGTCAGAAGAATTGCTTCTAAATACCTCTATAGCGTATATTAAAATAAAACAAAAGCAATCAGCTCTGATAACAAATTTATGAAAAGACAAGCAGAAGTTCAGAACTAGATCATTTTATAAAATTAGAGGAAAACTTTCCCGTAGGCGTTTTCTTAATAAACGACAGTAAAATTATGACAAATTACAAAATAAATTAAGGAACAGGCTCGATATACACCGACAATACACTTTAGTAATAACACAAAAAGCGTTTTTACCTTCTAAAGCGTTAATTAATCTTTCGAGATCTTTTTCTTGAGTTTCTTTGAGAACACTTTCAACGCGCTAGACAATTGTTACGTAATATTACAATGTTATTGTAACAATTTAAATTACGAAACAATTTGAAGTAAAATTTACTAATTAGTTTTTTATTCGTCTCGTCTGGTCTTCAAAATTATTATTTTTTTTATTAATATTCGAAATGTATTTTGAGTACAGGATTTTCGCACATCAAATTTTAATGTTGATTGTAAAGACCGGCGTTCTATATAGAAACATCTACAGGCATGCGATCGCCGTATGAACGGCCGTATGATATCGATCTCCTAATATTAATAACATCTTAAATTTAATGACATTAAAGTACAGCTATACGCTAGCGAATACAGGAATAATCTCTATATTTGAGTTTTACAGCCTTATTGCTACGACTAATAGAGATACTGTTAGATTATTATTGTTTTATTTTTCATGCCTAATTAATTAGTTACATAACACAAATACTGAGTCAAAAATAGATGTCATCCGTTATCCGTTTGAATCATAATGCCAAAAAAATAATCATGAAGTTGAGATTTCTTGCAACGGTTCTTCTGAAAACCATGGCTATGAGTGACGGACATCGATAAGGATAAAGTGTATAAACCCAATAGTTGAATATAAAACAACCCGGTAAAGCTGTAAAAGCCGTAAAGAGCCCCTAAGGCAATTATAGGCTAAGTATATTCAGCTCGAAAAAAAAAAAGACAAAAACAAACATTTAAAATAAACTGGTGTAACAGCAAATATAATCAAATCGTTTAGTTGGCCGAACATTAATTTAGATAAGTAAATTCAAACTAAATTTATTCAAACAAATTGCTTTCACGACCGTGAAAAATAAACCAGACCGTTCATTTAGGGACGTCGAATATTATACTCTGTGCTTCTCGCTAATTTCATAGTGGGGTCGGCAAATGTTGTCTGTCTCTAGGGCTGTTGTAATTGACTTTAGATTGGGGCTAAAGTGACTCTGCGCTTGCTAGGAATATTCATATCGTTTAAATTTGTCCATTTTAATTAAATTTCTAGATTCCTATCCGCAGTAACGACCTCGTCACATCGATTATTATTATGCAATGATTTATGAATTTACAAAAGCCGTGTTGATAATGAATGGGTTGCCAGTTCTACTCCGAGCTGGCTATTAGAAATGTCTTATTATAATTGCTGTCTTGACGATCAGTGCTGTGACATTTTTGTCGAAAGTGAATTGCCAACCTATTTGTCAGTCGATATATCTATATCATTAGTTGATACTTCGCTATATATTAAAGAAGAGTCTTTTTTTAATAAGTTTTTGCCACAATAAAAGTGATAGATAGCTAGGCGAACGTTAGAAAATACCCTACCACCATACTATGGTTTCATGACGATATTTTCCTTCAATGAAAACACAGGCTCATTACAGGGATTCGAACTCACGTCGATAGACGATAGATGTCCGTTTAACGCTATCACTGAGCCATCATTGCTTTGTTTATCAATTTACGAGGTATAAGCACAATGAATCACACATTGATTGAAATCCCTAAGGTAAAAGACCTTGTTTTCTTAAAACTGTATTTCACAAAATTATTGTATTTATTCTTAGTACTGCATAGTGTATTAACCACTCCCACTCCCACTTACTGTAAGAGTTTTAACGGGATTCTTAGTCTGTCATGTAGGTGTTTTAATTTAAAAATAAAGCGTTATTTAACCGTATATTATGTATCTAATCTTAATAGAATTTTGAGTAATATAGTTTGCTTACTATATAAAAGTGAAATAGATTAGAAATATTAATAAATATAACATGTAGCCTGTGATAATGTAAACACTACCTTGAAAGTTCTAAAAAGGGAGTATCCATTTTGTTAGAACACCAAATATTAAAAATAGTACTAAGTTAGGAATAAAGGCGTATATCCAGTGTTCTTAATAATTAAACTTAAAAAAATCGTTTACGATAGGTACAATGGAGAACATTACACAGAGTAATAGTGGAAGAACTAGATCAGAGTATAATCGATCCGATGTCCCTAGTTCCCATTAAACAGTATTTAGAAACAAATTTTAGAAATTGTGTAACATACTAATTTGTTTATTTTTTTAGAACACCATCGATTGTTGGTGAAAAAAGACATCATCAGAAAATTCGATAAAATATCCCCATTTAGCACCAAAAGAGAGATTATTTGACAAAAATACGTCTCGAGATGTGATGTAGTTATTAAATTTCGCAAATATAGTACAGGAACACACAGACAGTGTTGTATTTTTATTTTAAGTGCCTTTAGAAGATCCGCAATGCTTAAAGACTTTAAAAAACTTGAAGTGGTACAGAGACTCACTGAGCATGCCATGCCCGACATCAATCTACAACTGAAACGTCGCACTAAAACCATAGGTTGGAGAGGTAATAACGCGTCTGGACTAAAATATTGACGAATTTTTTGGCCACGTACCGTTAAACGAGTATTTCTACGACCACCAGCGGGTTGGCTTAGGATATTCTAAAAATCCTGCATCAGAGATCAGATTCGACGGAGATTAGCTTAGGACCGGGATGAGTGATGTACAAGAAGAGAAGCTTTTGGTAGTAGAGGATTAGGTACCTACTGAAAATGATGATGATGATAAGAAGAACCTCATTAATTGAATTATTAAATATTTTGTCATAAAAATCCATCTTAATATTAATTTAGTTCCCAAATTCATCACATTTCTCAGTTATTTGAATAAAGTGCCCATAAATAAAGTATTTGAAAATAACTTAAAAAAACAAAGTAACCTAAAAAACTTAATTAAATAGGGACATAGGGAAATTAATGAATGGACATTACAATCAAAGAAATTTCCTTTCGCATTTCCTCTAAATCAATCCCAAAAAGGAGGTCGCCGCATTACGCGATTTCATCTGTCAAGATTCCGTATTTTCCCATTTTCTCAAAAGTCAAATACGTCACTTTATCTATTTAAATTCATCATTTTTTCCGACAATTTATTTCATCCCGACGGAATCGCTTCCTTATACATTTTTTGGGAATCTTTAACATTTGTAATTTTGACATTTACATATTTTATAAAAAATATAGATCATTCAGATTGTATAGAAATGGGTACAGATTTGAGAAAAGAGGAAATGAGTATAATAATCTGATAACTTTTGACAGTTTGAACTAAAGAAATTGAAAAGTTTATTTGTATTTAAATATTATCATAACTCTTTCCAGATTCTTTGAAGGTCCGCGTAATTTGATTTCTATGATATTTTGTTAGATTGAAAAATTCATCATAAGTATTTGAGTTTACAATATTTAAAGATAAGAGTCTTCCTTCAATCAGTGCGTCCTACCGGCCATTACCTATGTAGCCGAAATGTGGACACTCACATTTGGACTTGTTCACAAATTTAAAGTCGCTCAGCGAGCTATGGAAAGAGCTCATGGAGTTTTTTTGAAGGATAGAATCAGAAATGATGTAATCAGAAAGAGAACTAGGGTTATCGACATAGCTCAAAGGATTAGCTCGCTGAAGTGACTGTGGGCCGGCCAAATATACCGAATAACTGATAACTGATTGGATAGATGAGTCGTGGAGCGACGGCCGACCGACTGGATTCAGGACCGAACATCGGGACCAGTGGCGATCCTTGAGGGAGGTCTATGCCCAACAGTGGACAGATACAGGCTGATAATGATGATGATGATTTGAATGAATATATTTTTCATTATTTAGTGAAGTTAAAGTGGCAAGACGAGGAAATAAACGCTGGATCAAGTTGGTATCAATGTAAGAGTCAGACGCTTGCCATGACGACGACAAGCCATAATATCCGATAATATATAGAAAGTTGTACGAAATCTGGCACAAGATCGCGTAAAATGGAATGAATTGAATGAAAGAGAAGGCTTATACCATGTAAATGAATATATATAAACAGTAAGTAGAAAATATTATGCATAATTTTCAGTCATCTAAATATACTGCAAAATGTCATAACACTCAAAAAATTCACTAACCTTACTACTATGCATTTCTTATGTTGTTATGTTAATGTGATATTTTATTTACATATTTAAAATCATTAGTTTATTTTGATGGACTACGAAAATTCCGTAAATTATTTACACTTTTTGATATTATTTACAAAAATCCTTTTTTTTAAAGTTCTTACATAAACATTTTATTAAAAAGACATTTACAGCATTTTTCATTAACGAAATAAGTCTACATCCAGTTTAAAAGACTAAACATTAAAAAAACAAATTAAGGCGAAATGGCATAAATCAAATTCGCAATAAAATTATGCACCCGAGGGCGGTTTGAACACGATACAAAAATTACCAAGCGCTCGGGTAACATGGGAAGGGAATGAGCGACTTTATAAGAGTATCCGAGTACGATCAGTTTTAATTTAAAGTTTATTTGACACTGTATTTTACATATGAGTAACTTACTATTATGTTTGATTCAACGGACACATTTACAATGACAATATTTTTTTTTAGCATTTGATCTGGTTTATTTGTATTAAACTTCTGTACTGAGCGATCACGAAATATATGTTCATTTTTTTAAACTACAGTAAAGAAATAAATTTAAAAATATATATTGTAAACAATAAAGTTTGAATAAAATTTTGCCTTTACATTTTGTGTAGAACACTAAACTAAAAGTTGCTCTAATAATTTCAACGAGTACTTTTACTTAATTCGTTTTTATTTTATTATCTGTAAGTAATATACATAAATATATTCCAATCAAGCCAACATGACAAGTTTGTTTGACGGTGCATAATAAGCTTTACATAGTACGTAACGAGTTCGCGTGACATCATTTAATAAATTCATTACTACGTACTCGCACATTCCCACTTTTTTCGGGTTTAATGAAACCACATGCACAACATGGGAACGCGATGCTGACATCAATGTATTATTACATTAAATACGTTCATTTGTATTATATTTTTGCTACAATATAATGAATAAAAATTGTAAACTTTATATCGAGAATCTACTTGATAACAAAGTATGTTAAAAACACATACGACGATAGTTTTCCCAATCAACACAACATTTAGATTGATGACTAAAGCCTATATAACGGAAATTATTTTGTTGTAAAAGGTAAAAATACGATGTAAAACCAAAACTACCAAAAATACAGCCACCAAAATTCTTTCAAAATGTCTTATCACACTTCGGTTTCAGGCCCTGATAATTCTGAGAATTTTGTGGTCGGTAGACTGTTTTAAAATTTTTAGGTTAGTCAACAAATATTGAACCTCAAAGAAAAATCTATCACATAGTAGAGACTAGCTCATTGTTATGGTAATTTCTTCTATAGGAAATGTTATATCATACATTATAAGCGACAACATTTTCATCTTTGTCTATTATGAGAACAACTGAATGGACTATGCCACCTTCTTCAAATTTCGGACAATTCATAATATGAGCTTCTTCAACGAAGAATAAATCTGTATTTCTTAAGCCTTATGTTTTCTCCTCATCACCCTTTCTATCAGATATTACTATAGTCATGTGTCTGCGAAATACTAAACAAAGTTATATTAAACATTTCTTATTTTAACACCGTAAACTTTTTCCCATTCGGATCTAAGTTTCCAGTAAATTGATAGAACTTAAAGCTTGCAATCAAGCATTAACGCCCAACGTGAAGTCCAAATAATGAGCTCGAGTTTGAAGCATCATACCATAAAAACGGCCAGTTTTATTAAGAGTTTTACGAGTTTATTCCAAGAGACATCACCGAGGAGGGACGCGTCTCTCTTAAGTGATTAAAATCGGGACGGCTGCACGGAAACAAAGCGGGGCGTAATGTTCAGATGAATTTAAATGGAGGTACGAAACAAAAGAAGCGAGTGGAATGCACCGGCGCGGCGTGTCATCTTGTAACGAGAGGAATAGCGTGTCTGGCCTGTCCCTGAGGCAGCCTCTCAGGTCCCTAGCGTTGCTTCCCCCGATCCGCCTCGCAAACATTTCATTCAATGCACGACCTTTTCAATGTTTCACGCTGGGACGGAAAATGGCAGACCTTATGCACCCGAACACAGGTATTTCGGTAGCTACACGGCGTTGCACGTTGACGAAAAGACCAGTTTTACTTTTTTTATTATACTTGAATGGAATTCTTGTTATACAACAGTTACTGAACGTGTTTTTCGTAATAGGAAAAAAATTGAAGACTTTTTAATGATAGAAATGTTTTAACGTGTGTATGTCTTGGGCTTAAGCGATAGTTTATACAAAATAGTTTTTATAGTTTAATTATCTGCTTTAATAAGTAAAGATAAAATTTTGCATCTCCTTACATATTGCAAAACGGTTAATAGTGTAGTAAAAAAAGGGAGATAAATCACAAAGACGTTATTTTGAAGAATATATTAATGATTTATAAAACATGAAGCAGAATAGGGTCTTAAGGATTTTAAAAATTGATTTGTTTAAGTGAAATTTTAACAAAATCTGGTCACCCCAATAAGTCTCTAAACAGAACTAAAGTATATCTCACACTCGTTACGTGAACACTAACTAGTAAGAGTAGAAACATAAAAATAGATATTGAATTTTCGCAGACAATAAACAGCTTTTGGCACAAGTGAGCTCTTGTCTGCCACGATAAGGTTGTCACATTTCACTTTTAGTATATTATATTACACCTGATTTTTAAGCTTAAATCTTGTTTTTTTTACATATAATTTTTTTAACTATTAATTTAAAATCAAATAAGTTATAATAATATACTAGGTAAGCACTTTTAATGATAAAATTCTACCACTTGGTGAACTGGCGGTAAACTTTGCTCCCGCACGTCCATCCTCTCATGCGGCAACTCAAGCCTAGGTCCACTCCTGCGGCATGGAACCCTTGAGCCAGCAGCCGCCCGCGCGATACAATGACACTGCATTTCACACATAAACATCACTCAGGAACATAGTTCTGTAAGGATCATTTTTCTATTTTTTGGCTAGTTAGACAGACAAAGTTGACTATTACTAAATGCATATATATAGTATATATATGCATGTTTCTTCCTTCTGGGAAAAGAGAAGAAACATTTATATATGTATAGTTAGTTAGATCGAATTTTACAGACAGGGAATTAGTCAGATAGAGACTTATTTGCATGTACGGCAACAGCCCAAGCCGAAGTTCGGCCACTTTAGCACCCTTGAGCTAGTTGCCCCGCTTTCGTGGTTAAGTGCCTTTCGCGCTCGCCGCCAAGCCCGGTGAAACTGTCAAAGTCTTCTCAGGCTTTAGGGACCTTAAGGCTAACAGTGTAGTCATTTCGAAAAAGGCCCAGGTGAGTTCTATCTACGACATCCAAGTGAACACAAGAATCGACAAACAAAAGAAATTTACAAGAGGACTACAATCACAGAGCCCTGGATAGACGTTTTCTCTGGACTAGGCCGCGACTGTGTACACCTGAATAGTGAGTTATTCTACTTCTGTCTTTTTGTTAGTATCAATTATTTTACTGCAAACGAATGTAACAATACTAACACACAACTTATACATATAAATTCCTTTTTTTATAAAATATACCACCGACGCGACGACGCGCCCTCGCTCATTAATAATATCGATTTGAAAAACGACATAAAATTGCTTCTAATTATCATATATAATATTTTTTTAATTTCTAAATAATGATCTAATGTTTTAAATGCCATATAAACTGTGGCCTCTCCTACTACGAATAGTTTAGGTCAGGGATGATAAAATTACGGCAAGCAGCACGCAATACAATGTTGTGGACAATGTGGGTATGGCATTCATTCAAGTAGAAAATATAATTAATTAGAATTATGCAAATATTTATAATCATTATTACTGTAGCATTGGTATGTCTAATAAAGTGTTTCGATGTAAATTTTGTTTTTAATTCTAGGCAATTTATTTCTTTTGTTTGCTTAATTAATTAATTAAGCATTAATCATTTATGAAGAAATATATTACGTATATAGCAAAACTGTTTAATAGCTCCTATTCTATATTAAACCTCTAGAGATATTATAAAAACCATTATGCTTTTTCTTAACACCTTCACTTCGTCAACGACATTCGAGCATAATTTTCTGGTGTGACAGGGTATCGAAAGAACCTCGTAATTTAAATGAAATACGGAAAAGTTAAATACAATAATTATGAACATTGAATGCGAGAGGCCCATTATTCAAGCTCGACTTTAATATGATAATTTTTTTAATCATACATGAAGCTTAAATGCTATTGATCTCTATGAAAAAACAATGTTTTTGATAGGGCTTATCATACGGAATATACAGCACACAAGAGGTCTCTTCGATCTATTTTCATATTAATTGTGTTGAAAGCTATAATTTTGCCCTTTTTCTATATCGTTTCAATCCCTGCCAACCCTAAATGCAGCACGCAATATAGAGCCCAATTAGTCTCCCATTCCGCCCCCATTGAGCTAATGATCTGCATACCTCCCCGCCAATAGTCTGGAGGTGTTCGACATACATGACGCCTTCATTAACCGTGTATGTTGGGGAATTTTCAATAAGTTTAATGACGCGTGGGCGAACATCAAGCCGCGCCGCTTTCATCCGAGTCCTATTTCGCGTACAATGGCGTCACAACTTTGTAGTTAATAATTAAATACAACGAATAACGTTTTCTTGGTCTTCTTTGGTTAATAAAATAGATATTTTATCAAATTAAATGGCTTGTTTTAAACAATCTATTATTACATTTTTTTAAAGTATTATATTTCCCTCGCCCAATTTTCAACGTGTCGATTTTAATAACAAGATAAAAGAGAATTTAGTAGGCCTAGTTGATAATAGGTACAATAATTAGGCATCGCACTTCATGTAAAATTAAAATGGTGTCCGCACACTGAAATTTTGGTGGAGGAATTAAGCTTTGCAGCATTCGCAGTAACTAAGACTCAAAAGAACAGATATTGCTATTGCTAGGTAAGTCTACTTTATTTACATTCATAGATGATTGTCCTGCAGTATTTTACTGTGGTGTTCAGAATCTAAGATAGGTATAATAATATTTATACAACAAAACGTACAGTTTGAGCAATTTAAGAATAAGACCATGCGAATCACTTAGAAAAAAGTCTCCGGAATTTAGTATCTTAACTTTGTCCACCCATTACATTCTTAAAATTATAATGCGTATTCAGAAAAAGTTTCATAAGTTTGAACTTTTAATCGACCGGCACAATTACAATTATATACATAGTAATCTCATATTTTAGGAAGTTGTGTTAGGGCCATTCTTTAATTACGTAAGCAGCCCCCTTTCCCCCATGTACCCATAAGATTTCTCGAATCCCCCTTCCCACTTCTTACGTAAGATTCTATCTCGTTTTTCAGAATACATAATAAAATTTTGTTAGAGAAGACTTTCAATAAACAATTAAAAGTTGTGAAAATATAATGCAAATCGAAGTGTACATTATAGAATGAAGAAATAACCATTCGACATCTAAAATGGAACTAGAGTTCTAATATTAAATTTCACGAATTACGTAAGAATGGGTTTTACCCTCCTCCCCTCCCCCAAGATAAGGGCATGTAGAGATGTTTGAACCCTCCCGCCCTGTTTGGGACTCTTGTATTTAATTAATGGCTTTTTAGGTTCTACAATAAGCTTTCTAAACACATTATCTATTTGCCGAAGAATAAATTCAAGAACCAAGTTTTATTTCCGAAATATTACCGATTATACGGTAAATCATTACGTGAATGATAGCGATGTCTAGAAGAGACCCCCCTCTTTGTACGTCCTTTAAAAATATAAGTCCTGTAAAAAATCTTACCTGTATAGTAAAAAAAAAACACTAATTCAATTATAATAAATTTGAATGAACTTCTTTGCAGCTTTTTTGATAACTGGTATGTTTACCAAACCAATGGTGGTGTTTTAACTTTCATATAAGTACATTCTAAGGTATTGAATAAAGGTTTCTGATTTCATTAAGCTTATTTGGCACTAGAATATGCATTGTTTTAGAATATGCTTTTCCGTCGAAGAAACCTCAGGACCGCTGTAAGATTATAACTGACGTCATTTGGCAACTTTTTACCATGCTAACAATGAACTGAGTCCCTGTTCAGTTGTGACGCGTTTCAGCGCGCGTTTTCACAAGGCGCACCTAGTCTTTCTATAACATGACATCGCGCGAACGCGCGGTATCTTTGCGTTCATAATGTATTTAACACGCTCTCACGTGAATGTGCGTTAACTCTTCAAAAATCCATATAAAAAGCTGCCGGTATGACTTGCCCGTCAGATACAAGCGAGCGTGACGTTGAAGGCACCACTCCGATATATTTCATGGCGTACACCGCAATCCCATTTAGTGAGGATCCCCAATTCAACTCCGACAATGGACACGGAGATGTTTACCTTATACGCATGTCGTCCACTCAGAGCGAAGATATAAACGGTATTTTTAAAGGAAACTTGTATAATCATTTAGTGTGCGCTGTGCATTTGCTTTGTTTCTTTATAGTTTTATCACAGTGTATTCCTTGAAAATTCCCTAAATTAAAATATGATCATAATTCTTAAATTAGAATTCTTCTTGCACAATATGGTACAACGTGGAGACTAAATCGATATTATTTGAGCAAATGTGTTTAATATAGTAATAGTAAGGTTTTTTTTAATATATCCCTAATATTTAAAAAAAGCTTTAAACGTTTCGAGAATCTCCGGGTCATTGAAAATATTTATATAATAATAATATTACAAAGGCTCATTTTCACGTAAAATATTATAGCAAAAGAAAAGTATCGCCGTAAATGGATCATCTCCTCCTAACCTAACAGAGTAATTCTATTTTCACCCTGAGTGACACCAGGGGACGGGCAAAATAACAAATAACATTTGTCCTCGTGTCCCATTTAATGAAAAGGTTCTTTTGTTGTGTTTAATGCCTTATAGACTGTTTATTGGATGCGAAAGGTTTTTGACCATTTTCTGTCACAATTTCCGTACAAGCTTTTTATTATCGACAATGCCGTTTGAGCTCAAAATTACAGGCTTTTGTGGATAAGTATGTTTATTGTGTCAATACATTACTCATTTATCGGTCATCGTATTTTATATAATTATTCGAAAAAGTTAATAAAATGTAATGTAAAAAAAAATGAAATAGACGGCCAAGACTACTGAAACAGGCTATTACAATATGTAATGTTATCCTGTAATATTATATTTTTATTACAACTGGAATATATTATATTGTTAGAAATGAACTATTGTCTGTCAGAAGAACCATGTCTTCACAGTTCTGATCTTAGATGCCAAATTTTCTGACTACCACGAATATAAATAAAACTTTAACGACTACAAATAAAATTCACGCACTACGAATGAGTGACTAGACGATGTGAACTGATCGACGGTCCAAGCGAGAATTAATCCCCTCTTTTTTTCGAACTGACTGTTAGCCATAAGGGCCCTGAAGCCTCAAATGGCTTTTACAGCCTCAACCGGGCTGAATCCCCTCCTTGTGCGGTACGACTTATATACCCTTTCACTCAGTGCGACCAGTAAGGTTGCAAAGTAAGGCAGTAATATTCGCTTATGGACATACCCTACTTGCACCAAATCATTTAACAATCCGCTAATACGGTACTTCAATCCATTTATTTTGACAGTAACTACTTAGATTATTCTTAACCGTAGAAAAACCCTCTATGCTAATAAAATAGATACATTTTTTGGGTTCCTGATATAATAAAGTTTGGGTTGACCAACACTGGAAGTCTCCCGTTGCTTTTTATCACATGCATACAACTCATTATTATGACATCTTGATCATGAAAACATCTTTATATTATTCCATAATTATACTGACAACTCAACACACAGTATTATTGAAACAAACTAATTTATTCACGTCAGATCCCGTTCAATAGAGCACGAACGGGCTTAAAACCCGTCGGAGCGTGAGCCCTATATAGTTCGCTTGTAGCTCTACAAAACGACGACGTCTAAGACCCACGCTTTGTTCGCCTCAAACGCTATATATTT
This sequence comes from Saturnia pavonia, assembly GCA_947532125.1. Classification (NCBI taxonomy): domain Eukaryota; kingdom Metazoa; phylum Arthropoda; class Insecta; order Lepidoptera; family Saturniidae; genus Saturnia; species Saturnia pavonia. The sequence continues at coordinate 15,768,805 of OX383904.1, forward strand.
GCGAACGTGCCTCAAACTCGTAAACAAAAATAATGCTAAGACGATTATCAGTGCTATTCATAAATGAATTATATTTTGATATTGAATCCGATTATATTGAATTGGAAAATACCTACCTATCATTTTATATGACAGTGCTGATTGATATAAGAATTATTTAATGTTTGCTCTCCGCCCCCGGAAGGTTATTATGAGAAAACTTCCAGATTGAAGGCTTTCAGTTTATTATACTTTTACTTACAAATCAAAACTACTGATAAAGTGGGAATATTCAGAACCTGGACAACATACACTGGGAAAAAGGCCGTCAAAATGATAAGGCGTGTCGCACTTTTAAACCGATATTTTAAACTTAGTTTGCTTATTTCGTAACATATGTCGTCGAATCGGCAGGCCAATTATTTGTTGTTGGTCACCCTTGTTATTGTAAGTACAGTTACTTTGTTAAGACAGAACAAATAATATTAATATATCATCTTAGCAGACTGTCAAACAAAATAGTTATTAGCTTTGATTGTAATACATACATATCAATAAAGAAAAACATACGTAAATGAACGTTGGATATTTTCTACCGCAGATATAAGGCGTAAATCCTCAATCACGAAAGTCGCAAACTTTTTAGTGAATTCTGTAACCATTACATTACATTAACATACCTAGCTTTTTTTAAGTTTTTTTTAATGGTATAAATGGTCACTCCAGCCTATAGCTATTTAGAACCAACCACAAAAGGATTGCAGCTCTGAGAACAATCATTATAGGTTGCTATACCTGAAGACTAAGTTGGAACGTCTCGCGTGTTGGTGTATGTTGCCAACAATCCTTTGGACCCGAACACAGCAGCGCAAGACCTGCTGCTTTGTGGAAGAAATCGGTGTGACGGTAGTAGTTTCGCAGTTGAACCTTGGACAGGTTCTGCCACTCTTAATTATACTGCATATAACAAACCAAACCGTATTTAACATAGGAAGGAATTACATTAGTACAAATTAATGAAATATAATTGCAATTCGACCTATGAATTCCAAACGTGGAATAGCCTAAAATATTAATGTGAAATCTGGCTCGACGAAGCACGAACGTTCCCAAACACCGACCGAGAACAGAGACCTACATAGTCCTGAGTGAGGCAGCGTGGCGTAGTGTGGCAAACACACCGATAATGGCTGAAGCCTGCGCCTCATCCAACTCAAACGCTACATGTATTTGCGAACGTGCCTCAAACTCCGAAACAAGGCAATCCTATAGACGAGTGTATTCGCACTCTAATTGATTTACTTTTACATAACTACTACCTCGATTTTTCTTGCTTTTTCATACCCCTAATTCAAAAAAAAGCATAACATTTTTAATAAAATACTTCCTTATATAACTTAAATATACATTTTAAAAATTTATATATATTATGGCTTAAATATTTCATTAGTATACAATATGAAATTAATTATTTTGTGAGCCAATATAACCAATTTAAACTTCAATGACATAACACCATTTTTAATTTGTTACATTGAATTCTTAAGATCTCGGTTAAATATCAGATTCCTTACATATTCTTACCAATATAATATTCCTTTTTAATTAAAACGTCGATTTAGTACCTGAAACAAAAATTAATTAATCGTTATTACACCAAAATAACATCAATTTATAAAATGAAAAGTTGTAATTATGTACTTGTAATTATCGAGAAACGTTGGTATTTATAAACATTCTAAAGTGTCTAATAATATATTCATATTATCTTGACGAAAATATTATATACGATGGTTCATTAAAATTCTTTGCATGTGTTTCATTTAAAATTAATTAGAAACAAACGTAAGGTCCGATAAGAAATACCCATACCCAAACGCAGAAAAATATGCGTACAAGTAAACAAGGCATTGTATTATATTTAATAGAAATATTCCCAAGAGGCTGAGAGTTCTCAAGTGAGGACCACGCACCAGAAGACGTAAACGTGACGTGGGCAAACCGCAGATTGCCACAAGGTGGACCGACGACCTGGGAAAAAGGTTGCGGGAACACGCTAGAAGCGAGCAGCACAGGACCGATTGTTGTGGCATTTTTAGCCTAAATGGACGTCTTTCGGTTAGATGGAAGGATAGATAGTAGAAATATTCCGTGAAAATAATTCCATTAAATAGAAATATAGATGTAAATAATAAATTCGATTGCTATTTGGAACTCACTGAATATTATTCAAACGTAAATGAATAAGAATTGAGCATTCTTTTAACCGATGTATCGGTAACTACACCGCATCCTTGTAACTCGATTCCCTAGTAACTTTAGTAAACTAAATTCCGTCCGAGGTTGGCGAATCGCTCCTTTAGGTTTAATATTGCTTCTCGAAGCCACAAGAACGCGACGGTAGGGCCCTACATGTGTGGTGTGACCCCAGTGACCGCGGAGCTGATTTAGTAATGATTTAATTTACAGTTTTTATGACCCTGTAGTTCTTACGAATTTAATTTATAGAACAAAGTAAGGTATCAGAAGGTTAACGGTGATACGAGATGACACAAGCATGCCCAGTGAGATCTAGCCTATATAATATAAAAGTGAAAAGCTATTACAGTGAAATTCTCCGTGAGTTTTATTAAATATCAACAAATAAACAATATCCTGTTTACATAATCTGCAGTAAGCCCAATAGGCGAATTAAGGCATACTTCTGAATGTGTTTTCACATCATCACCACAATATCACCTGATTATTAGTGACGATGTAGTCAAAGATGATAAATGATAACGAATAGAGGGCCTGGATCACAAGTAGAGCTGCTGGAACACACTTGATACTTGATAAAAACGTTTTTTAACCTGAAGGTGGAAAGCCGGGCATAACTAGAAGGTATTTTGTAAGAGTATAAAAAACATTAATATAGTATTTTTATACATATAGAAGGTTATTCAACTGCTTTAATTTTATAAATTGTAGCAAGTGAAAATATCACTGGCAATTTTATTGAACGACTTAGGAATAAACAGGCGCATAAATTGGCACAATTTTGTTACTTATTTTTATGACTATTGTTCTTGGTGGCACTTTTTTTTTAACTATACACATACTCAAGTTTATGATCCAATCGAGATAATCTATCATAACCATCACAGAGTCTAGACGCTAAATCATGTCGCATAAAAAAAACTTATATAAGCAAAATGAAAATATATGCTCATATGAAAATTGTTTTAATGTATTAAGACCATAAAATATAATTCGTTTACCCTTGTTAGAGATTGTTTGTTAATTTACTATTGTCAAGTGTACAGGAGACAATTCATATGCATAATATTCTGATTAAACTAAAATTAATATAATTAATATTCTGATTCTGAAAATATATTCGACTTAACCATGGTTCACTGCTCAGCTTGTAATACCAATATAATAACCGCACAGAAGCGCATAAAATGCAGTCAAGCGAACTGTAATCATTGCTATCATCAAGATTGCGTAAAATACAACGAGTCCGGCATTATCCGTTCCAAGTGGGTATGTCCGATATGTTTATCAGGGCAACCGAAAGGAGACAACACGAACACTCCCATACAGTCAAAATTAAATAGAGAAATCTCGCAGCCAGTTATATCACCATCAACTACGATGTCACAATTGACTTTCCCTTCTAAACCTATTAACGAAGACATTATCAGTGAGATTCGAAGCTTAAAAGAAGATATGTTAACGAGATTTAACAATCAACAAACTAGCCTTGATGCCTACAACTCGACATTATCAACAGTAGTCCAGGAAATCCGTGTTCTTGGGGCAAAGTTTTCTCAAATGCGGGAAGAATTAGATGAAGCTAAACAATCGATAAACTTTTTATCTGAATACCACGATGAACAAATCAAAATAAATAACTCTTTGAATTCCTGTACGTCCAAATTAACAACAGATACTGTCAAGTCGATGACGCAAATAAATGAATTAAGCTGTAAGCTGGCTCTGTTGGAACAAAGAGCGAGAGAAACTAATGTTGAAATCCAGGGGATTCCCGAGCGGAAAAGCGAAAATCTACTTTCAATAACGAAAAAAATATGCTCGGTGGTCTCATTCAACATAACAGATGCCGAAGTTTTAAGTTTTAGCCGCGTTGCAAAATTGCACCCTGAATCAAAGCGTCCTCGTAGTCTAATAGTTAATTCAGTAGCCAACGCGTCAGGGATCAGCTTTTAGCGTCGGTCAAAATGTTTAATAAGACAAATGAAAATAATAAACTTAATACAGCTCACATCGGGATTTCTGCAGAAGAAACTCCTATCTTCGTATCTGAACACCTGTCTCCTGAAAATAAAATACTTCATGCGGCCACTAGGATGGCAGCTAAGGAAAAAAACTACCGCTTCGTATGGATACGTAATGGACGCATATTCGTGCGAAAGGACCCGACATCACCTGTTAGACTGATAAAAACTGCACAATGTTTACAAGCATTGTAATACCTACATTATTTCTTTTCCTATTTTTGTTTTCTTTTATTTATGGTGTAATACTGTTACGTTAATAATAAAAAATTCAATCTTAAAATTTACTATCAAAATGTACGAGGTTTAAGGACTAAGACGGAAGATTTTTATTTATCAGTATTAAAAAATTGTTACGACTTAATAATAATATCTGAAACTTGGTTAAACGCTACAGTATTTGATCACGAATTAATAGATCACCGTTATAATGTATTCAGACGGGACAGATCAACGACAAGCTCTTATAAAACAAAAAAAGATGGCGGCGGGATCATGATTGCGGTATTAAAATCCTATGAAGTTCTTCGTGAGGTGTCATGGGAATCATCTTGCGAGGATATATGGCTTACTTTAAAATTCAACAATCTTACGATAAATATTTGTGCAGTTTATGTGCCGCCCCCGGTTAGTTTAGATTATCTGGAGACTTTTCTACAAAATATGTCCCGAATCGTTCAGACTACTTCAAGTGGAGTGATAAGCTTCCCGACGTTTGTGGTTGGTGATTTCAATATGGGCGAAATCAAATGGCAAATAGATGCTTTACACTTGGTCTCTTCCAGTAACAATTCAGCTAGAACTACCCTTCTACTCGATACATTAGCATTTTGTGATCTTCAGCAGTATAATCATATTGTGAACGACAGTGAACGCATACTCGACCTAGTACTTTGTAATAACTCAATTCTATCTGATGTAGCCGTATCTACTACAGATAATCCTCTACTACCAATAGACTCACATCACCCATCATTAATAATTGATGTGACAAAATATTCCAAACGCAACCTTCAACCAAACAATAGCCCAAGTTTAAATTATTATAAGTGTGATTTTGACGCAGTTAACAGTGAGTTAAACGGAATCGACTGGTGTAGCCTATTTAATGGAGTACGAGACGTTGATCATATGGTCGAAATTTTTTACAAAGTTTTACATGATATACTTGGCAAACATACCCCGCACCGTAAGCCACGTAGCGGAAGCTATCCAGCATGGTTCTCAAGACCACTAATAAGAGCCCTCAAGGAAAAATCAAAGATTCACCACAGATATAAAAAGTATAAAAATTTACGTGATAAAATTGAATTTGAAATTTTAAGAAACCGTTGCGACGCTTTAGTTAAAACATGTTTCAATAATTTTAAAAAATATGCCGCTGAAAATTTACGTAAACAGCCCAAATACTTTTGGGATTTCTTGAAGAAATCTAAATCTAACAGCAATTCCATTCCTAACGAGGTGTCTTGGAATAGTGAAACAGCTAGGGGTGGACAAGCGATAGTAGATATGTTTTCTAAATATTTCCAACAAGTGTATAATTCTAACTTGTCACGCAACAGTACTCTGCGCCAATTAACAACATATTCAAACAATTTTTACTATGGCACTTCTTACAATAATACGTGTAAAATAAATGAAAAAGAAGTCTTAGAGTGTCTAAAATCTTTAAACACTAATAAAAGTTCTGGCCCTGATACGATACCTCCTACGGTGTTTAAAAACTGTTCACAATTCTTGTACAAGCCATTAACAGAAATATATAACACATCTCTTGAAGAGGGAATATTTCCAACCAAGTGGAAAGTTGCATACGTAACTCCTATTCCTAAATCCGGGAAAGTAGACAACGTCACAAATTACAGACCTATATCTATATTATCTACACCCGGGAAGGTAATGGAGTCAATTATTCACAAAAGGTTGTTAGCTCACTTCAATCAGGCATTCAATACAAATCAGCACGGCTTCATGCCGAAAAGATCAACTAACACAAATTTAATTAGTTATGTATCAGATATCGTAGAAGCGATTGAGAGTAAATGTGACGTACATGCAATTTACATGGACTTCAAAAAGGCATTTGATTTGGTAAACCACGACTATCTTATATCAAAATTGAAACGGTATGGAATACATGGATCTTTACTTAGATGGTGTGAATCATACATTAGAAATAGATCACAAATAGTTATGGTTCGCGGATTTTCTTCTCAAACATATGAAGCTCCTAGTGGAGTCCCACAAGGCTCTCACCTAGGACCGCTCTTATTCTTAGTTTTTGTGAACGACATTACCGATAACATCCATTCCAACTACAAACTATACGCAGATGATCTAAAAATATACCGTACTATATCTAAAGTATCGGATATTAACATACTGCAGAACGACCTTGACAACATTCATGCATGGTGCTGCTGTAATGATATGGAGCTCAATTTAGATAAATGCATGCACATAAAATTTACAAGAAAAAAAAATCCAATATCAGCATCCTATCACATAAACGGAATTGCACTTTCCGAAGTATCCTCGATTCGAGATCTGGGTATTACAATAGACAGTGGTTTAAGCTATAGGGTACATATAAATAATATAATAAAAAAAACTTCCCAATTAGCAGGTTTTATAAATAGACAAATGAAGCTGTTTAAACAACCACAAATAACAATTTTAGTGTATAACACATTCGTTCGAGGTATCTTGGAATATTGCAGTACGGTATGGAATCCCGGCTATCAGGTCCACATTGATAGAATTGAGAGAGTCCAAAAACAATTTTTATACCACCTAGCATTTTCCGAGAATCAATGTAGAAAGCTTGATTCTCATAATAAACGATTAGTGTATTACAAAGTGGAACCGCTACAAATCCGCAGGAAAATAGCTGATATAGTATTTCTATACAAACTAGTTCACGGTTTTGTAGACGCTCCAGATATATTAGGAAGGCTGTCCTTCTGTATTCCCCGTTCTTCTAGTCGCGTATGTAACCGTAAAACATTTATTCTGCCATCATGTAGAACTAACCTAGGTTTACATAGTCCCATGTATCGAATGTGCGCATCATATAATAGCGTTGATAAAGATATAGATCTCTTTGAGTTTAGTCCTTTAACCTCATTCAAAATCAGAATTAAACAATACTTTAATAGCACGCATGGCAGAATTTGAAGCTTAATCTTATTTTACTGTTGTTAAATTACTAAGTACGTCTTTTTTCGCTTAACATCTGGTGTTATTTGTTAATGTACATTTTTGTTTTTATTTTATATACTATATTACTACGTTATGAGTGTTTAAACATGAATTTATGTATGTGCATGTATATATAAATGAAAAAAAGTAAGTTGTGTTTGCGTCAAGAAGGGTTCAATTCGTACGTTGATTTATGTAAACATTGTAAACACATGAGCCATTATAAATTGAATCCAGTTTCGCAGACCATAATAAAAAAAAAAAAAAAAAAAAATTAAACACATTTTTATCGAAATACCTACTTTTTAAAACTGTTTTTGTATTTTAGCAGTGTGATGTTGTCTGCGAAATTGATACATTTATTTTTAACTTTGATCGTTGAATTCATAACTTCCAGTATTACATAGGAGAATGATATAATGATGTTTAGTATTGTGACTCTTTTACCTAATATTTAGTAGTTATTATTATACTTTATATAGGACAAGTGAATGTATTATTTATTTTATTAAAATTTATTATTTATTTTATTAATTTCTCAAATTGTGATAGCGAAACTAAACCAACAGAAGATACAGTTGTTCTCCGTGAACTGAACCCCATCTTGACTATTACTCGATTAAGGAATTACACGCTTTCACACACAACACAAACTTTCCATAGAAATTGAAACAACGAGCAGTCAATACAGAGTTAGGTTGGCGTAAGTCGGCGAAGCAACTTTGAAGGGCGACTTGTGGTCCCTTTGTGTGGATTAAGTGATTTGATTAAAAGCGCTTATAAACATTCAATAATAAGATGACACAAATAAATGTCGATATATTATAAATAATTCTATAACATATACGAGGCAGTAAGAATTTATTGTCTGTCCGGCTCCCTAATTACGTATTTCGCAAGAGGAAAGCTATAGCAAAAATATTTAAATACCGGCTTCAAAATGGTAAATTTCATAATGTAACAATCATAACCTGAATCTGTTACTTTAAGTTGATAATTAGCGATTTCTACTATCGCTTCGCTCTTACGAAATACGTTATTAGGGGGCTGATCTCTCAAACATTTATATGCATTGTGAAAAATAAGTACAGTGAAGAACTACTCTACAAAGAGGTCTTCGCTGTAATATTCGCAAACCGGCGTGATTATGACGACAGTTTAACATCGCGGTGCTCACCGTCCTTTTTTGATGTGCAACATACTTACTATTAGATATGATACATATTGCCGATCCGATTATATAAAGCACAAAAGAGATAAAAGATGTAAAATCAGAATGTTTTTAAACGAAAAGGAATCAGCCTGTAATTTGCAATTTGTAACTTTCGGTTCGTTAGTTGCTTTGATTCAAATCAACGATGGTAAAATGGAGATAGACTTTACTTTCCAATGTTCGGTGGGTTGTATATTTAGAGCATAAGTAACGCATAAAATATATAGTTTCAATATTCATTTATGAATTTTATAGTAGTAAGAAAATTTACAAAGATGAAAATAAGAACGATAGCATCTACTTGTGTATGAGAAACATATTTTAAACAAGTTTCATCAAACAGGACAATGAAGTAACATGTAATCCGGGAATAGACAACTTTTCAAAAGTTGTTTTAAACATTTTATATGTTAAAGATAATACACATTTATTTTAAATAATAAATATACCACGAAAACATAGCATTATGTTCATATGACCCCGAGCATGACGTCATCATTCAATAATTAAAACGATATAAGGTTAACGTATTATGTGTTAAGTTATGTTTACTATAGTTCCAGTTTGAAAGTTATTAAATTTTTCAGCACCTATATAATTTTAAAGTCACTAATTCTACATTTAGTATTAATTTTACAGTTTCTTCTTCACAAGAAAACCTAACAAGAATAACATTTAACTGTGTATATAAAATTATAAATATTGTACGATGACGTCAAGTTTTCTGATTCGCGTTTCCAATCACGTTACTCCCAAACAAAAAATTACAATTTACCCAAGGGAAAATCAAACAAATGTACAATTATTTTCTTCAGATTTGAATGTTTTATGCTTGTTATCAATAGACCAATATAATTAAATAATTAACTTTAATTTTGAAACATACTGCCACTTCGCGTATTACCAAAATAATTAGGTAATATGAGTTAATAATTGTAAGATTTATTCGACCACATGTGTTTATTTTGGTCACTTATAACACAATTTCTGTACTGTCTGTGAATTAATCTCACAACTTTCAATAATATGAAATATTACCGCTAAACCAAAACTCTTATGGTATACATGAATAAATGAAAATAAAAACAACTTAGTTTAAACCTAAATATATATTCATTTAAATACCTAATTATTGAGTTTACACTTAACAAATCGAATAAAAAGAGCCTGTCAGACAATTAAATGTATATTTAACCCGCGATAATGTATCAAGCCATATAATTACATTTAGAAATTGTTCCGACATACGACACTAAAAACGTGAAAATTGAACAAAATTATACCATTAGATACATTTAAATATTCATTAGGACAGAGCGTGCGATATCTACATATATATTTATATAATACTTAGTATATATTGTATTATCACATGTTAACGCTGTACACCTGAAATAGTTTCGCCTACGATATAAATTATAACGTCTATGAAATTTATTAGGGCTTAAAAAACTGTAATTTAACCGAGTTTAAAAAACATCTCGGCACGTATCTCGGGCATCAAAGCGTTCATAATTAAATATCTAAAGCAATCTTAATTTATCTTGCTCGAGTTATCTTGATCGGTCTTAAAATATCTTGGTGCGGCTTACAACAATCTATTGAAATTTCAGTTTCGTCTAAATATTAGATATCGTTTATGTGTATTACAACACAGTCAAAAATTATGGAAGGTGATAAAATACCTTTTCTGATATAAAAAAAGCCGTCGCGGGACGTCTTGCAGATGTGTAACATTGAAATTATTTTGTAAAGATAATATGCATAAAAAGATAGTGTATAAAAGGAATTAAATATGGTATAATACAAAATAAACAGTCACTTGAGAATGGCGACGCGTCACCACACCGTATTAGATGTTTAATACTATTATATACCGTGGCGACGCATGGCGAGGTCGCCCCGCCAACAGTCTAGGGGGTTTGACCCGCCGCATTAGATGTTTCACATCAAAACTGGTTTAATATGAATAATGGCGACAATCGACAGTAACTGTTGTTATGTCGATTAAAAGTAATACGGAAAAATATTCTATACAGCTAAAATATAATTATACGACGTGTTAAAACGATTTACTACGACGACTTGATATATTTCACGACACAAAATGATAGCGACTACCATACAATGATGAAAAACAAATAAAAATGGACTTGTTTTAAGCGCAGGTATTTATTTATGCTGCGATATGTGTGGGACGACGAAATATTACTGTTAGTTAATGTTCATCTCTCGACGCTGCTCTTGAACTATATTTTACTTATCATAATTGTGAAATCCAGTCATTCGGAACAGCTCGTATAAGAAATAATACTTCAAAGAAAGTAATTTAAATACTTCTACCTATACATCATATCTAAATCCTTTATGTATCCGTTACTTTACGATAAGATGTATTAACCAGTCATTCACCTCAAGCCCGATAGTATAATCGGATTTCTTATTTGATAAGAAATTCTATGAACCGGAAAACTAAACATCGGTACATGTATTCTAGAGATTCCTATCCCATACTAACCACAACAAATTATGCATAAAAAAAAAATTAGTACCAAAATTTCCTGAATCTGAAAACAGAATTAACCACCAAATCGGACAATATCCCTTGTGTAATACCCGCGTTCTAACGTACATAGTTTCATTTATATAAATGTAAAAAAAATGATCGATCAAAGCGTCCGTTCGTCATAACGACTAGACATGGGTAACATTGCGCTACACCGCACAACACACTTTAGGTGTTGGTACATAGCGCCCTTTAGCGTAGCGCGTCAGCCGCGACACAGCGCCCCGCCACGCCGCGCCGGTCAGCAGACTCAATGACATCTCTCACTCGCTGAGCCGGCTGAACTAACACAAAGTGCGCTGCTTCTGTTAAGAGACAGCGGGCGCAGGGTGCAGGTGGCGTACCATTTTTCTGCGTCGTGACGCTTATTTGAGTTAGCTGAATGTGCCGGCACAATCAGCTGCGCTTGAGTTATTAGAGTAGGTGCAACAAATTTTGTTAAGTTACCCATGTCTAATAATGACTCAGAACGTAATGGTGGGGGATCATTGCATTTGTACATTCATTCAATCTACTCTCGCATACATTACATCTGGTATTAGAAAAAACTGGCAAGAATTCCAATTCATAATTCGAATTTATCAACATAAAACAGTTTAATATTTCTAAGAAAATCGTACGTACATATTCGTGTTTCGTGTAACGTGATTAGTTACCGTGAAACATGCACTTAAGCGCAGCAAAGTTTAGATACAGAGTGCTGCTCGACCTTAACAAATCGTTTCAACTTAACAACGTTTCAACAAACAATGTTGTTAATTTTATAAAATTAAAATAATATTTATTTATACAACGTTAAATTATTTTTGCAACACATTTGCTCAAAAAATGCGTTTACGAAGTCTACATGTACACTATTGTTCGAAAGTTAAAAATTACGCACCATACAACGGAGCGTGTGGTAAGAATTTACTACCGTTGTATAGCGCCGTGCGGTAAATTTTCTATCACACGCTCCGTTGTATAGCGCCATGCGGTCAATTTTCTATCACACGCTCTGTTATATAGCGCCGTGTGGTAAAATTTTTACCGCAAGCTCCGTTGTATAGCGCCACAAAAATATATAAGAATTCCAACAAGGAGTTTCACATTGCGAGAATAAATAATCTGAATGATCGAACCTTGGAAGCACTTTTTATCAATACATTTATCTCATTTTAATACTAAAAAGAAAATGAGACTAAAGATATTGTTCTAATTTTCACCACCCGAACGTGACGCCATTAGCAAATTCGCGCCATTTCCATATTAGAAACGTTAAAGATTGTTGCAACTTCCCGAGTGATATTTATAAGCATGTGTGAGTTCAAGCGAGGAATCCGATATTACCTAATATGGAACCTACTCCACCTGATATCTTGAATGAGGCGCAAATTGGAGGTAGAACTTCCAAGAGTAGTGACCTATCTGTATAATTTCTTATTTGCTATTAAAAATAATCGAATGAAAAAGTTTGCTTCATTACCTATTGTACTGTTTTCTCGAAAATATGTTGAAAAACGTTGTATGACACGCGTATGGAATTGGTTTTTACAAACTTGTGACTGTGGTACATTCGTCAACTCGTTTGTAAAAACCGGCTTACCGCACTAGTATCATAATTAACTATTACACAATAGTATGTGAAATGAATATAAATTATTATAATTCATGGATAACTTCATCATGTCGCACTTTCGTCACATAAAACGCGCGCAGTTCTCAATTTTACCCTCTACAGCAAACACCAATGAAGTTTAAATTAAAAAAAAAACGCTGGGTAAAAAGGGCCCGCGAATACTGCGATTAAGGTACTGCCTATTGGAAATGGCAAAGCAACTTCTGCGGGGCCAGCTAGTAATATTCTAAAGCCTGAGTGATTGTATTATTGAATACTTTATTCTACGGAACTACCAGACCAAATACAAAAAATATCTTTGCGTTAAGATACCTCATTTATTGAGAAAAAATCTAGGTTATATAATTTCACACTACGACCCTAAGGAGCAAAGCAGTAACAAAAACGTCGCTCAATCTAGCAAGCTGTGGACAAGTATGCGAAGCGAGAGCAATACTCATCATAAGTATTAAAAAGAAATGTGTAAATTTAAATTTTATGTGGATGAAACCGCAGGGCACAGCTGTTCCGTATTATTATTATGATATTATTATCTATATAAATAAAACGATTGAGGATTGCCGTTTTGCGCGCATCACGCAAAAACTACTGCAAATAATATATATTGATCATTTTTTGTTGTTTTACTGCTTAGATTTTGATGAAATTTTCAGACAATCTTTATATTATATTAGTCCGGCGGGTGATGCTGTAAAGCTTGGTAGCGATTTAATAAAATAATCTGAGCCATAGTAATGCGCGGCCCGTTTTTCTAGTCCTTACTAATATTATAAATGAGAAAGTGAGTTTATTTGTTTGTTACACAATCACGCAAAAACGGCTAAATGGATTTAAATGAAATTTGGCACACAGGCAGCTTATAACCCGCATTAAGGCATAGGATACTTTTTATCCTGGTAAAGGCCCAATTCTGAAGTCCAAGCAGACGAAGTCGCGGGTACAGCTAGTATAATATAAATGTGAAAGTTTATATGTTTGGATGTTTGTTACTCAAACACGCAAAAACGGCGGAACATATTTTAATGAAATTTGGCACACATATTTTATAATCTGGATTAACAGAATACTTTTATCCCTATAAAGACCCAATTCTGAATTCCACGCAGACAAAATAGTATACAATAAAAATGTCAACTTTCCGTGTTACGACGCGTATCACTTGATATATAGTACTAAACCAATTTAACTGCAGTTCTTAGATTAATGTAGGACTAATCTCAAGGAAGGATCTAAGATTCTCTATAGAGACTTAACAGCATAGATAAAATTAGAATTAAAAACAATTCACTTTTACCATATTTGCGAGCACAACATTAAAGTTACAGTAATGACCTCATATTTTGTAAATAACATAATTTATCCAACGAAATGAGTAAACTGCGTTTTCCATTTGATTGTACAAAGCTGACCTTTCAAAGCGTGTTTAATGGCTTCCCCGTGATAAACGGCGGGAAACTGTCAAAGCTGAACACTCTGTGCACGCAAATGCCGCTAAAGGGTTTAATGCAATTGTTGTATTATCACGTCACTAAAAACAACTGTAAATTTACTTTTAGTCCTTTTGTAATCCATTTGATATTCCTTATATATATAAGAATGCATGTTATAATCCTCTGAGTGATTAATTGCCATGTTAGACTATTTTGTTTATCTTACTCACACTAGACCGGATTAATTTAGATATCTCGATAGATTGATAGTATTAAATTTATCACTCAATTTTATATACACCTCACATAAATTAGAACTTAAACCAAATGCAGTTTGTTTTTTTAACTAGGTACCTGCTAAACATGGATTCTTGAAAATAAATATTTATAACAGTTATCCGTTCCCAAAAAGGTCGCTATAACAAATGGGATCCCGTAAAGTTGTTGATGACTACGTTTACTTGGGACAAAGTCTCCAGTCAGGCCAGTCCAACTTCGAGAAAATAGTTAATTGCTGAATCCACCTCGTCTGAACAACATTCGGGAAACTACATAACATTTTCTCGTCCACGATACCGCAGTGTTACAAGCGTCCATAGACTACGGTAACCAAATACTATCAGGAGAACCGTATTTTGTTTGCGACCTTAGTCGTATAAAAAAAGGACTAAATTTAAACGAAATCCGACAATTGCCTAAAAACTTTATTTAAAAGAAAAATAGGCTGCACCCATATACCATTCACAAATGATTAATTAATTGAAACACAATGAACCTCATTCTATAAAACATTAATGTCAGAATCGTGACTGTATGAATAAGAATAGTATAATGAAAGGTTTTTGTCATCGGCAACATTATTATGATAGAATATTTTGATTTAATGCGTGGCTTGATACCGTGGCCGTGGTCGTCCGTGACACTCGTGTCATTGCTCGTCATCCGGAGTATTAATTGAACTAAATGCGTTAAGGCTCGTTTACATAATGCCGATCGATGTCTCGTTAGTGTACGTACATTAAGCCGGATCGCTGTTAATGAGACTTAGATGTTTTGTATTTTTCTGTGACCTATTTTCAAAGGAGATTCGGTAATCAATGCTTCAATTATAATTATAGGAATATGTAGATTGAAGGGTGGTTGCCAGCGAATTTTGTGTGAGATCGTGTAGTGTGAATGAAGGTGAGTGAATGAAGGTGGTAGGTAAGGTTTTTTTTAATACCAGTACCATTATTTCCCGGAGTAGCGTTCAGTGAAAGTGACATTATTGTTATATTGGTACAAGTATTCAAATTTAATTTTAAATAGTACGAACCAGAAAATTAATTAGATCTTTATAAAATTTAGTAATAATTGTAACACGTAGTTTATACTTGTATTAAAATAACTCATGAAAAGTCAATTACGAACCCTTAATTTTATCACGGAACAACTATTCAGACAATTTATATATAAATAGGACAGACAACACAAAGATACAAAAGAAAACCTATACCTTATACAAGGTTGCGAAAAAGCGTTGATAAAAACAACGATAAGTTTAATGTAATCATCAATTACTCTCACAAGACACGTAGAGGCCCCAATCAACTAAAAAAGTACTTAAACTGTTATCTATCACATCTGAGTCCGCTCCAGAGAAAATACTCTATGTTAGTCAGAAAGCAGTTTTATGGACAACGGCCCCCTTGTTAAAATATACGGAGTTTTTACGAGCGTTTAATCTCAGTTGATGGGGGGACCAGACTTTGTACGTCCGGTGGCATTGATTGAAGGATCTTTTTCTAAAACGCTGCACGGATCTTTCTTGATATTATCGCCCCTTACAGAAGTGGCACAATGTAAAAATTATGTTTTAGTACATACAATAAATAGAGACATCGACGTAATTTTACGTTTAAATCTTTATTTTGTAGTATGCTTACTGGTGTCTAAAGTTTCCTTTTTTATACATATATAACAGAGATAAAGAATTTTATGTGAGTGTGTGTCATAGGGGAATTATGTCCCACTGAAAACATAAAAACATATCGTATAAAATCACGATCAAGATTTACTCAAACAAAAAAAAAAAACTATAATATAATTTTGTATTTTGACGTATTGTAAAAAGGTGTAGTTAGTTTTTAAATATACTTGCAGTGGAAAGTAGAAGCTCGAGGTATTTCAACTCTACAGTTTACAGCGATGATCGTAAACAAAACATATAAGTACAAGACAGCAATAATGACATCCATAAGGTACGGTTGCAACCAATCGCGGTTAATGGCATGTAAAACTGATACGAGTCTTAGTATATCAGTCCTTTTCGCACATCGCTAAGTTAGAAAGAGATACGTGCAATCATCACACGGGGAAACAACTTTGAAGTATCGATTTCGTTAATGTTAACGCTTTGGCAATGGATTTTGTTATATTAAATAAGGATTTAGAGCAGTCGATGATACAACCTGTCTTCGATTCAAAAGAGACTTGATTGTCAAATATGTGAGTAGTTAGCAGTTTGTATGTTTCTGTCACAGAAACAAGGTTAAAAATATATTTAAAATAAAACCGCCGACACAAATAACCTATTCATTGGGCCCATTCTAATGATACCATGTTCTTCTAATAATAATTGAAGTAATATAATACCAACTTTCGAGCTGATAATCTTCAAATGGCTGAACAAATTTTCTTGAATTTAACTAAGAACACTCTCAACCAAGTCAGTTTAAAAAATAATAATTGCCAAGAGAGCGTCGAGCCACGCGCAGTGTAGGATTCCGTAGTTACTTGTTACAATATGCAGACTCAGAGAGGGAGCTTTAACTACGAAACTACTTCTCCAAGTACATTTTATAAGTTGATTGACTATGACTCGCCTACTTACCTCTGATAGTTTTCTTTTTAACTTAATTATATATACTACTACCATTTTCACATACCTAAAAACAACCATTTAGCTGGCAGGAGACGACGACACTCGACTCTAACAAAAATTAGCACTCTCAAAATACGTATACCTACCCATACCAAATTACAGCTTTTTAGTATTTAGAATCTTTGAGCTAAGCCACAGATGGACATAGTGAAACTATAAGGGCTCCTTGTTGACTAGGGAACCCTAAAAATCGGTTCGATTATAAAATTTATCAAAATAAACGTTGTATAAACAAACATTATCTAATTCGGTTATAAGAATGGCTGTTATTTATTTATACACTGTTACATAAACAATATTAAATTATTTTTAATAAATGTTGCATAAATAAACATTATTTTATTCAAATTACACAATTAAAAAAATAACATTCAGTGAATGTATACTATTATCATTAATGGCTAACTTTATTATGTCGTTGGGAAGCGAAATAAAAATTTTGTAGTTATTTTTGTATTGTTACGTTTAACAAGTACTTTCTTATGTGCGTATATAATAAGTAAGTACACACTAAATTGTTGTTTAGTAAATAAAAATATTATTTATTAAAATTACTGAGACTTTATTGAAATTTAAATTTAAAATCAACTCAAACATTAAATCGACAGAGCTATAGAACTTAACCCGTCCTAGCATGTGTCAATCCGTGCCCTGTTTACAAGCCGTAGCGCGCCGGTTACTCAAGTACCCAGTACCCCGGGTCTACGCTCGAGAGGCAAACACTCCAGTCCAATAGGATAGTGCCACCTCTAGGAAGTGACTTTTATAATTATATCCTATTCAAATAATAAACAGAGATTACAAATTTCAAAATTGTTATATCCGTTTTTTTTTAATTTCGACAAGTTTCAATTTTTTTCTATACTAGCGCTTCCGTGCGACCCCGCACGCATTTTTCATTTTTACGTTGATCATTGATAATTTATATGGCCTATCAATTGAAGAATGACATAACCTTTCCGTAAACAAAATTTTATAAAAATCGGTCAAACTATTTTTGAGTTAAATCCTAACACAAAAAAGTGACAGAAGACAAAAAATGTTTAATGTCATATTCACGAATGTATGTGTTGAATTAAGTCTCCATTATCTTTAGCAAACCGTCCCGATTTCACACGGCTAGCAAATAACTCTATTGGCACACGAATAAAGTTCCCAGCCGGCATATTTTTTTCCGACATCTTCAACAATCGTCGTAATAATTCAGCCGATATACACAAAACGTTTAATAAATTTATTAATTAAGGGTTTTGGGTTTGTTTTATTATAATATACAATGAACCCTACAGAAAATTTGAAAAAGAAAATGTACAGACAGAATTACAAATTTATTAATATAAATTGAGAGTTATCCACTGATTATATTTCGCTTCGAAAATATTTCTCCGTCCAGTGTTAATGACCATCGTTTTTTGTAAACATTTTAAGCTCTACTCTGGTTATCAGGTATGACCATATAAATAAACTGTAAAAGGTATTTTTAAGATTATATTTACTCTCGTTCCCCAAATATTAAATAAAAATAAAAACAATATCATTCAACTATTTTATAGACGAATACGTTCCTTTGGAGAAATCCATCATAAAAAGATAACAATCACACATAACAAAAACAAAAAATAACAATTAACAAGCAATAAGACGCAAATAAATACAAGGTGAGCATAATTTATAAATTCAAATGTTTCTTAAGTACCTTCAAAAAGGTAAACACCATTATCGAGAAACGCTTCAAATACGATTGCAGTCGTCTCGACGCGAAAAATGAAAATCGGATCTAGAAAATCCCGTTAAGAGCGCGTTAAACAACCGCCGGCGTATTTACACAGATATGTTTGGGATATAAGTACAATATATATATACACTTATGTTCGATAGGCAGGGGTTATCAACTGGATCTTTATTTTAAATTCTCTAATTATATTTCTTATATAATTTCAACTATATTTTTTTCAAACATTATCTTCATTTATAAATATTTTTATAAGCTGAATCTTAATTAAGAAATTGTTGAGAAGACAAAAATAAATGTTTAGTACACACTTTATATTGACAGAATTGTTTTTTTTTATACTCTTGCAAATTGTATTTTGCACCAAGCGAAAAACAGTAGTTAATCATCACAATAATATTAAATCACATAATAAATGATAAATGTAATTAGGTTATCAATCTGTAGTAATAGTAGTAATAAAATTTGCTAAACATGGCAGCCCTAAAGCGGAGTCGTTTTCAACAGGACGCTCGATATCGACGTACTGACGGCGGCCGAGGGTTATAAGTGCTTATAAGTACGTACAGAGTACCCAACACACCAAACAAAAGCACTCGAATGCAGCGATGTGCAGACGCGGTAGTTTCCACCCGAGGACCTCACCTAACGAGCAAGGAATTATAACTCGTGTTCTTTACACCACACTTTCGATTATTGTTATATTGAAACTCAGAAACGCGTACTGAATAATTTAAAATCAAAATCTTTTCAGGGCACTTATATTGTAATTTATAAGCTTTCAACTTCGCTACAAATATTTTTCCGAACCGAGCATAAACAACAAATCGTGGCGGCCAACAAATCAGCGAAGGAATGTTAGAACAAAATTAAAAAAAAATAAGATTAATTAATTACAAGTGATGCAAACTTTACAAATATGCAGCAAGGTTTATTAACCGGTAAGCGTATCCGCCGTGAACACGATGTGGGTGGGCCGTATGTACAAACAAGTGAAAAATCCCATACAAACCTAGTCAGATAGCAGAGTAACTTCAAAAATGACAGCGTGCATTTTAGGCGCAGATGTGTTTAGATCGTTACACCCGCGCTCCACTCTAACGACCCCCTATCATGTTTATTCTCCGTCTAAAACTTATCGTTTCTGCATCGTTAACGCGGATGAAGCACTAAACGGTTCCCCTAAAAGCTGTTTAAGGTCCATTATGAAAGAGAATACCGGGGCACTTAACTCAGCTGCGGAATGCCTCCGATCTTCCTGTACTTTTTTATGGTGAATTAGTTCAGGCACAATAAACCCAAATATCTCGATGAATAGTAAGCATGAATCAAATACATACTCTTTATTATATTTAGTAACAAAGAACGTCAATGATGCCATCGGTTTGTAAAAATCCTTTTCATTGGAAGCAGCGAGAAAATTGACCAGACTTGTAAATTTAACTTTTTTTTTATTGTATTTTTATATCTATTTAAGCTATATTTACTAACTGTTGAGTATAGGCCTACTATCTTTTTGAATACTTCACGTGATCTTATGGGAATCTTATCTAAAGGTTTCCCATCAGACTGGCTATAATCATCGGACAATTCTGGATCGCTCCGGTCGCAGCAAGCTTTCTATATCGTACGTCGTCACTTCTAAAACATTAACAGTCTGAAAGCGAAGTGGTGCATAGAGAGACATAATTGCCATCATTCCATTATGAGATATAAGATGTATTGAGATAACTCTTAAAATATTGCTAACTCTATAATAGTGTGGCTTTAACTATTTAGCCGTCCATATAACAATGATGAAGTGAATCGTTCCGTGGAAATGCGTGGTTTTAACAAGAATTTTACCTGATGTGAAGTAACGATGTGCTCGAAAATGGTAAAACGCTAAACATAGAAATGGGGCATGGTTTCAAATACAGCCGGAACACACCGAGAGGTACTTGGCAACAGATTTGCTATTTGAGAGCCAACTAACCAACCAACAAAATGCAACCAGAACCTCATGACTTGTAGTTCTATAATTGAACGGAGTTAGGGGAATTTACACAAACGTGTATTTCGATCCGAGCACACTTAAGAGAATATTATTGAATGAACACAGAAGCGATGCTCTAAGGTAACGCTGTCTTTGTTACTGTTTCAACGTCGATTACGGTTAGCGAAATTAATAAAAATAATTTTGGCATCGCCATCGATAATGAAACGTGCACGGACCATTACCCTGATGGTCGGTCGACCGGGTGGCCATTAGTTGCTCACGTTCGCAATTACACCCGTTTGCGAGTTACGATTGTAGGGATACTCGGTTCTCGCTTAGGACTATGCCGCGAATCGATTTGATTATTCCGCTAGAGTTTCCGAGGCGATATAACGTGATTACTTTTTTATAATACTATCTTATAAAAATTATTACTATGCATTATTTTTTTTTATTTTACTGAATGGATGGCTCGAGAATCTCAATCCAAGAATAATGTCTATTTCTGAGTATCGATAGAGAGTCTTGTGGTTGCGCTTGCCTGCTAATAGAAAACTGCTTGCAAGAACAATATGAAGGTGTTTTTACATGCGTCTTGTATTTTAAATCCAACTCGGCAAGACTGATCTAGTGATACATAATATAATCACATACGAACTTCAAAATAATAACAAAGGAATTTCAAGTTGGACGAATATGATGATGGAACACTAAATTCAAAGTAGAAAATAACACAAGACGTACAAGCCCAAGAGGATTATGATAGTAGTCCAAAAAAAAATGCCAATTTAACTATGCCAAAACGACGCCGTGATCTAGTGTGGTGATAAACCCAGTGGGATTTTTACTCGAGAAAAGACTATTTCGCTCGACGAATAATGGATATTTAAGCTACCATTATTATCTCGAATATTTTTTTGATGCCCGCAAATATCAGTAGATATTTGAAAAGGAGCTTATTAATTTTATATCATATATTTTTATCGACATTTTAAAAGTGCTCCTGAAGCGTTTCAATTAGAGGAATTAAGTCATTCACCAGACGATACTTTGAGACGCCCACGAAAATTTCATTCGCGATTCGTATGTAAGATAAAATTTTATAACAAGCCTTCTTTCTCATACTGAGGAGAATTATACCTTTGAAATATGATAAAGAAAACGTGTACAAAAGATTTCTCGAACAATGCCAATGGTATGGAAAAACACATTGTATATTTTTTAAGGAGAATGCACGCACGCCTTTAGGTAAATTCAAACTTTTTTGAATATTTACAATTTAAGTGAAATTCTAAAATGATAATTATGACACAAAATATTCTTATTTGTTCAAATACTTGTTATAATGTGATAGGGGATTAAATATTAAAATGCCATTTAAAGAAACTAGCTGTGCTCGCGGCTCCGCTCGTTTTGACTACAGAATGATGTCGGTTGAACACACGCGCGAATTGTGATTTTTCAAAAATGCTTATTGTGTGTGATTCCTAGAAGATAGACATATGCTATGGCACACTGTTTCGTGGGTCTTTTTCGGATCTACAATCATGTACATAGTAGGTACATTAATTTGATATATCTCTTATGGGTTACTCAGCGCAAGTCATTTAATCGCCCCAAAAGCGTCTTTTTTCCGAATTGATTCACCATTATCATCAATGCTTATTTCGTATATAACTGTGCGTCTGTGCTGCTTTGGTGCCACGATAAAACTCGTATTCGAAAATAATCCGAATTTTTGTTTTTTCATGGCCACAGAAACAGCGATATCAAAGAAAAATCAAGAAGAGAGCAAATGAACAACTGATAAAAAAAATTGTCATACCTATATTATAAAATTATGGGCGATGTCGGTGACTTTGATTCTCCTGCGGATCTCCTTATTTCTGATGCGATCACGCAGAGTAACTCCGAGCATAGCTCTCTCCATTGCCCTTTGAGTGACTTTGAGCTTTCTTATGAGGCCCATAGTTAGTGACCACGTCTCAGCACCATATGTAATCACTGGCAACACACACTAGTCAAAGACTTTCGTCTTGAGACACTGCGGTATCTTGGACGAGAATATGTTACGTAGCTTCCCCAACGCTGCCCAGCCGAGTTAATAAAATTAATATGACTTTGTAATTTTAAGTAGAATAAAAGATATCGATATTCACACTACTCAATATAATATTTACGTATGTTAATTTATAAAAAATATTTACAATGAAACGAAATAAACATTTCATTACAGTATATAACAATTGTGTTACTAAACAAGTATTATCAATTTACTAAGTTTATATAGTATATATATACATAACTATACTTTAACACATATTTTTGCAAATAACAAAATATGCTCATATGAATCGCAAACTAAAAAATAAGGTTAATTGGAAATTTAAGAAACCTTCGACACAAGGAACCTATTCATTGAGAGCATTCCAATGAGTCCAAACACAACATCTTTGCTGTAATTCGTTGAAGAGTTAGAATATTTTCTTGAATCATAGCTAAGCAAACTCTCGATCAAGAAGTCACCTTTCAGATAAAAAAAACTAGATCAAAATTGCTTCAGCCGTGTATGGGATTTACGATGCCACAGGCAGATATACACACGTTAAAATTATAACACCCGTCAAGGGTCAAAAACAAACCTGGTGAACTATCACCTTAAGCTAATAACACAAATGTTTGTGATCTCATAATATTAGTTCGAAACGTAAACGTATAAGGCTTACACGTATTATTCATAAGCCTGTAAAGTATAACAAAGACGATTGAGGCAACAGCTACCTATATCATTGAAAAATCTTAAAAGGTGTACATTGTATTATACGATTGTTAGGGATAATGTAACAAAATATAATAGAAATAATAATAGAAATATTGTTATCCAATATTTAACCTAACTTACGCAGTTTTATGTTTCTTGTCCACAATACTTATAGGTATAGAATAGGCAATAGAATATCGATTTTTCATTTATTTTAAAGCTTCATCATAATTATGATAATAGTAAATTGGAAAAACTCGTAAAACATTTTTTTAATTAATAATAAACAATTGGAAATTGTAATATTTTAAAAAGAATCACATGACTACGAACGCGCCACGATTGATCGCTAGGTTTGTGACGTCATGATGTTAAGGATTTTCATCGATTAAGACTCAAAACACTGTATCAACCGTGTGATACAATGAGTAGAAAATATTATTATGACGTCACACGCGCTCGGGTTTGTTCGGGGGCTGCCGGCGTATCTCCAAAAATTAATTTTATTTTGAAATATTGCGAAAAAAAAAAATAGTTTTGTTATAAAACTTATATATGATCTTTCCATTTATCACAAAAAATAATAATTTCAAAAACACAATTGATAATTGCGGATTATATAGGGAAGAGTGGGTGCTTACTGGCTCGAGTACAGCGGACAGAACTCACCGTTAGATTTATAACTTGAGAATCGTAGTTGTTTAGACCACAATTAGACGAAGTGACCGTCGACCACACTACTACTAAACCAGCATCGGTTAAACTTATCCAGTTTTAAGATGAATCATTTAGTTGTAAGGGTCACAAGGCTCTTTTTCCTACAGTCCCTTCGTCGAGTCTATTAATTATTAAGCTGCGCGTACATTAAGGTGTGACGATAATCTAACCTTGTTTTACTTGCAAGTGTATATTTCTCTGAGCCCGGACCCATTCTCCAGAAAACAAGACAGGGCTACGTGACTATGAGAGTGTGGACGGTGCTTTTGCTTCCTCTTGTCTTCCCTCGGTAAGGAAGCAGTAAAAGGACAAGATGCACGAGTCGAGTGAATCAACTAGACTGTTGTGAGTGTAGATGGCTAGCGCTTTTGAATCTCGTACGCTCACCACGGCCGGTGCGAGAGACTCCATAAGGTATGCTCACGAGAATGTGTAGGCGGTATAAAGTGTGCCCACGTTTCTATAAATTTTTACATGCACAATCGGGCGCATATTTGAGCATTTGTGTGATTTTAATAACATGTTTTCATCACTATTAATGTAATATTTTTAATAACAGTGCCTTAATTTATTTGATATTGTGAAATATTAAAAGTACTTTTATCTATGATATTATTATGACTCTCTCTAAATCTGTATGATATCCCACCAATAATACTACTGGGAAAACACTGTTCAAAAATAAAATAAATGTGGGTTGTTCTCCACTATGAACCTCCACTGTATCTGTAGGATTGTATATGATAATACTTTATTTTAAAGTACGACTTACAGCCCTGAGAAAGACGATTAATTCGCAATATGCCAACCGAACTACACCAATTGCAAAAGTACTGTTAGCCTAACTGGAATTGCAACGAGCGCTGACAGCAACACCGTAAACCTAACATGACACATATTAAAATCGCTGTCAACAAAGTTGAAAACAAACAAAACTGTCACATATTGTTTAAAGGCAATCATTTCCAAACGAGTCGGTACGTGAACTTGCTTCAAACGCTACACTTGACATCTGTTGTGTTCTATTCAAATTGTTTTAATACGCCAGCCAACCCCTTGATATGAATGACAGAGTTAGGGCCGCATATGCATGTAGCTTGTACAATAGCATGCCAATTATTGCTCCATGTGTTGGTTGCGTTCGTGTTTAAAAGCAGCAGAAAATTTAACAATTTATAAAAACGTGTGAGTGACGCTTTAAAAAGTCTGCAATCAAGAAATCGCTAGATCAGTGATTCTATCGAAATCAAGAAAAATACCATTTTGGCAGCCCTACCAGATGGTTTAGATTTTTGAACACACGAGTCATTTTATTATACTGACATATTCTTTTCTATTATCCACAATCATAGTCTTACCACTTAGTTTGCTAGGAGATAGAAAGCCGTTTGATAGTTTCTCCAGCAGACAAGCGAAATAATTTTTGTGGTCTTTAAGTGGTAATTCACGATGCGTTACTATGTAGTAACTGGCATGCAAGTTAACTGGACCTGTAATATCTTCTCACGAACATTTTGCATGCCGCCTTGTACACATACACCCACACACGCAAGCACGCACGCACACTGGCACGCACTCACGCACATCCCCAAAACAGTAAATAACAAAACTCAGTTCATAAAAAGTGTTCACATCTTGAATATAGAAAATAATAACTACCGCAAAAAGGACATCGCTATTTGAATTCATATTTACTTACAAGTCATTAAAAGATCGAACGGCCAATCGGTGCCATAGATTACGTCCTCGTAGAGCCATCGAGCCGGATCCGTAGCGCAAACATACAGAAAACCGGGTGAATTTAATAAAATCCGGCATCGTAACGGCGCGGTGCCTCGGTGGTCCACCCCACGCCAGTTATTACCAACAAAATATATTTACATACATATATATCGAAAATAAATTTGTCCTCCGATCAGAAGTTCCGTATACAGTGCGGAACTGTATTAAGAAAGGTACATTCCTAGAAAATTTATCAAATGAAATGTCTTTAACAATTTGGATGAAATTTTGTATTCCGACGATATTTAAGTTTCCAAGTTTACCTAGAAAGGTGTTTCCTTTTTTCAAGATCAGTAAAGCTTGATCGGCCGGATATTCCTATTATAGTCGTGAAATAATGGAAATTCAAAATAAGAACAAGCTTAGCGGCAGTAAGCCAACATGTTCAAAGCCAAGTTTTTTAATGCTTCATTAACTCTTTAATTTAATTATTCAATAATTGCATTTATCATTAATCCTTCTATGACACTATTTTAACTGCTATCTGTTAATTTGGTTTAATTTTCAGACATTTCATACAAATTAGCAGCATCCTGACTTTTTTATTTTATAAATAACTAGCTATGTCCGCGGCTCCGTTCGCGTGGTTTACATAATGCCGTCGTTCGAGCGCACGCGCGAATTTTGCTGCACCCGCTCAGGAGTCTGAAGACAAGAATGCTTATTGTGGGTGGTCCTTAGAATATAAGATGTATGTTATCGTTGACTATTTTGTAGGTCTTTTTAAGATCTACAATTGTGCAGAACATTATTTTGATATAATATCTCGTATGATTTACTTAGTGTAAGTAATTTAAGCGCCACAAATGCGTTTTTTTTTCGATTTGATTCATCATTATCGTCACTGCTTATTTTGTATGTTACTTTATCGGATTAAATCAGATAAGTGGTTTGCGCGTGAAAGGAACATAAACGAACAGAGAGACGTTGAATTTTATTATGTACAAGCTGTGCCCGCAACTTCGTATGCGTGGACTTCAGAATTGGGTCTTTACCGAGATAAAAAGTATCCTATGTGTTAATCCAGGTTATAAACTAGTTGTGTACTACATTTCATTCAAATCCGTTCAGCCTATTATTATAAATGTTGTGGGTGTCTGTAATAAGGATGCATATTTGAAATAGATTTAATATAAGTATAAAAATATATGCAATATTTAAAGAAAACTGGAGAGTTTGTATGCTTGAACGCGTTAATCTTCAGTACTACTTGTCCGATTGTAACAGGGTATAAACTTTGAATGCAGTAGATTAATAATCTATAATGATAACGCTTTACACACATAAAAAGAATTAAAAACATCACGAGATATCATCAAACCAGTATTAGAGCGAGTTACGTATAAACAAGACGGCGCAGTATCGACAGCCGACGTCGAAAGCTCGTAAATTACCCAGCCACCGACCGCTACCGACAATTCATTAACATAACAAAAATTGCCCTTTCATACTCCCATACTAAATAAAGTTTATAGTCTCTCTTGTGATGAGAGGGAAAAGGGTCACAGAGTTACGACGCAACGGGAGTCCTCCTACTTCACGCCTCATCCGTAATAAAGAATTCAAAAGAGGATCGCGGGCATACGTTCGAGCTCGGATGCGTGAAAACCTCACTTAAGATGCACGCATACAATGTTAATAAGCGTCCAGATACTTATGCGTTACTAATCAAATTTTTACGAGAACGAACTCGCAAACATGCATGATATCTACCTGAAATTAATGCATTCACAAATAGGACAACAGTGTCTCGAATTTTGACGACAGTTACTCCTGAGAGCTGCGTTAGTAACGGCCTTCTCATAACGTATTTCGCAAGGGCAAAGTGACAGCAAAAATGGCTAATTATTGGCTCCAAAATAGCAAATTTAGCTTATGTTTAGTATATAATCTGCGAAATAATTAGGGGGCAGAACACAACAACGTGAGCACTGCTACTTTGCGGCAAAAAATAGGTATGACGGTGAAGCTCCCGCAGATAAATTCACACAGTAAGCACAATAATAGACTCTTGACTAATATTTTGTATGTGCATAAGAATGACATGAAAAATAGATTTGTAATGACGTCACTAACTATTATACACGTGTGGCGCTTCAAAACGCCGCTTTTTTCTACTGGCCGTTTAGAAACGACAAATATTAAAATGTTCGAATATAGAAAATATCATTCGGATTCTAATTGTGCACAAGACAATATGGTAATATTACATTGTTTTTTTCCATGTCATAAAACTATTACATATATTATATTAATCCTTTATGTAGATATATACCAAATACAGTTATCATGAGCCAAACTACCGTTTTTATGTATTAATAAAATCACCTCAGCAAATGGTGGATCTGGCTCAGTAGATCACGTCCTACGATCCCCAAACACATATAGACACATCATTAAGTACTACACATTTGTATATATATGATTAATAATAAATAGACAGAGTAAAATTTCAGTAAACATATATGCGTGAAAACTTCAACAATTATACACGTAGTACAAATTACAATAAGGTACTTGCGTGTAAAAGCTATCTCTAATGCGTGCTGACGTCATGATACAGTATGGGTGTACATTAATTAATGATGTCACTATAAATATTGTGAAATTTATAAAAACAATTAGATGGATTTTTGTAAACAATACACAGTAAAAAATATATTCTATAATATTCTGGAGTTATATGTAGCTGGGAAATTTATAAGCTAGCTTTTTTTTTCGAATCAAACTGAGGCTCAGTAGTGAAGTGGCAAGAATTAGACACGCTAGACAGTTTGACGACAGCGGTGCAGGCGCGCGGTGCAGGGGAGATGCGCGGTGCACGAGGGGGGGAATTGGCGGATGTAATACGTTTGTCAACTCGCTCGACTGAACGATAATTTGAAATTGCACGCCAGATCTATAAATATTGTGCGGTACGGATTCATTCATGATGTGGAAATTGAAAGATCCTTTATTTTCTCCTCTCTGTAACTACGTAGAATTGTACCTTTATCTGTATCCTGTTCCTGTATATGACTGTATCCTTTGTTAGAATTTGTCCTAGTTTAAATTTATTAATAAAGTTGATTTATAACGACTTATTCAAATAAAATTACGTAAAAAAATTCCTGAGAAATATTAAAATATAATAATACAGCTTATAAATATCTACCCAGCCTACAGCTCAGACAGGCTGAAGACACACCCACTGACATATTAATAATTTTATTCGATATGTAGCTTCTGTAAAGACTCAGAAGATGGTCGAATACTGGTCAAACTGAATCTATACTTGTAATATTTAAAACTCCGGTAATCCTATTGCTCTGTTTATAATATCACGTAATCATGTACCTTTGTATACCTACTGTTTTTAAACCAGTCATAATGCGTAGCATCGAGTCTCGGGATCAGTCAATTCGTATAGGTACAGTATATTGCTACCTAATGAGTTTTCAATGTGGTAAATGTACAGGCCGGCCGGGCCATGGCGACGGTGACTCTTGATGGATCCTGATAGATAGTTCATGAACACGTCAATTATAAATAAAATCTTGGAACAGTTAATAAAGTGAAATCAACGCAGATTACTTGTCCTAATAGTCGTGTAAGACACAAAATACAGTTCAAGCTTGAACCTGGACGTAAACCATTATATGTATTATGACGATATACAATTGCTATTGAATACAAGGCATGATTCACATATATCTCGTAGATTTGAAATACGCGAACCGTGTTGACTGCGTGTTAGCTGGTCCACACTCCACAGTCGAGATAAGGGGTCGCTTTGTCCCCGGCGTAAATATAAATTGCGCAATAAATGTCAAATGGATACAATTGCCAGTCAGGCCGTGATTCCCGCTGATTTAGCCCCGGTCACGACGCGGTGCGGGGCAGGACGACGCACGCAGAACAAACCGCATGGACCCATGCGGTATTACACTACATTTATTTTAATTCCCAGCGAGGAATTGTATTAATCTCAACTATAGATAAATAGCTATAAGTGTTTATTTTATTTTACTGCCTTACTTTATGTATTTTAGTCAATTCCAAAGCAGTGATAGCTTAGTGGAAACATGTAGGGTCACGGCGTCGACGGAAGTGCTTTCGAATCCCAACAATGAGCCCAAAATTTTCAGTGAATGAAAACATTGTGATGAAACCATAGAGCACAGTGGTAGGCCATTTTAAATGCCTGTCTGTCTAGCTACCATCTTCAAGTTGAAAATCTGTCGCCAAGAATCTGAGAACTAGTTCCTCCATCAGGATTAGCGTGTTTACCACCCTGGGCCACATCGTCACTTAACATCAGAAGACATTGAGACCAAACACTAAAGCCCATATAGTATAAAAAAACACAACAAGAGAGTGGACGTGGATTAGTTTTAACTTCGTATTTTTATTACAGCTTACATAGATGACACAAAAACTTCTATTTAAATAGACTCGTAAAAATCCTAAACGAGTTACTATAGCGGGTACTTCATCACTACTCGGCATTATCTCATATTATTGGTGTCGCTAGACAGCACGAGTATAATCCCCTTTAAACTTCGTTACATGGGAACACCACTGTTAGGGTTTTTCAACTGACGTATGTTGCAAATTTTTTTTCTCAACCTTTATACATACAAGTGCTAATTGAAGTATTTTTTTATAATAAATTTTAAACTTTTAAAGTTTAATAAATATGGATAAGCACATATCCTTATTCCGGTAGCAGCACTTGAGAGCCAGTTTTCTTTGTTGGTGTAATTGTACCATATTCGTCCACATCCTAAGTTAAAATCAAATAGTTTTATTGTTTAAAACAGTTGCAATTTGCATACTGTTTTGGTATTACATATTTCCTCACTCCGCTGGATCAACGACAAAAATCAAAACAAATATTTTTTTTTTTCGATCTGACAAATCTGTTAGCCTTAGTGGCCCCGGAGCCACTATTATTAATATAGCCACTATAGTATTCAAACGATAAAATATATAAAAAAATATAGTATTTTCCACTTTGACCATTTGCAAAGGTATAATTAAACGGAACAAAAATTGCGGAAATAATTCCAGCATGGCAGCAAAAGCTCAACTTTTTACTGTGAAAAATGATATCGCATAACTGCTGTTTATAACTGGCAGAATGGATTGAATGACGTGAATTATTTATGTTAATAAAATAAATTTGAATATTCTGTTCGTGTAAGTTGTGGCTCGTCGCGTCGCCTCGTGAACGCGTTCGATCTCCGAGAAGTCGTCGAGTTCTCGTTAACCCGAGATTTCCAGTTCAAGCGAATGCGAGGTGATATTTTATGGTAATATGCTATCGGGTTCTGATTTAGTGTGTTAACCGTCTCATTATATGAATATATTTAGGAACAGTCATCTTGTTAAAATATAAGGTACAGATACAGTTGGCGATAGAGTCATTAGAAATTCAAATAAAATCTACGTGACGTACAAACAAAAACTAAATCTACTTCAAAATATTGAACTCAAAATTATGAAATAATATTTTCATATATACACAATAGATTTGAGAAAGAGGCAGATGGGGCCTGACATAACATGAAAATGTTCCTAAAATTTTAGTCTTAATATTCAATTGTGTCAATTTTTGAAAGGAAACGTCAGGCAATGTCAGCACCTCGTATGTTTTAATTTTATATAAAAAATATGCCGTCTTGTGAGTAAATTGCACAGTAAAAGTTCTTCATGAAGATAAAAAAGGAAGAGTGAAAATCGTTTCAAAGGTAACATAGCAAATAATTATTTTCCGTGCTTTTTGTTAATGATTACAAAACTGCAACACTGTTGCTAGGTAACAATGAAATATTTTCCTGGAAGTTATAGTAAAATATACGTATGTAGCGTTGGAAGATAATTTTATATACAACCTAATTATCATGAAACTAACGGTAGGGTAATATTTGTCACGTAATAGTTTGTTTGTTTGACAACGACCTACAAACACTGAAAGGGATAGCGTTATGGTTCCAAAGTAAAAATTATAGAGAACCCTGGACTATTTAGTGTATTAGTGAAAAATCTACAATCCAAGATGGTCGCCAGAAATTTCAAATGTTTACGACTTCGGGACCATTAGGCATAGGTATTGTAAGTTAAAGCAAAAGTAAATAAAAAACAAAGAAAGGTGCGTGTGCGATTCAAGTGAAACTTCATTTTAAAAGACATTTTCTATTTTATTTAAACAGTGTGCAATATACATACAAACCGACATTTACTCTCTCGCTCACACAAAGAGGAGAGACCGATGTGCGTTAAACGTTTAACATTTAACGTTTAATGCTTGGAAGTCGCATAAGAAGTTTCACTTCAATAAAGAGGGCCAAGAAAATATTCATTGATAAGGAAAAAAACCAAAACGGTATGTAAAGGTCCTCGGGCCCTTCATTTCAAGTACAAAATCAGTTTTTTGATGACGGATGATTGAATAACGACTACACTACTGAAGTGGTAAAAAAACAGTAAAACTTATGTTAACTACCCTGGCAACATTATTCACACGGTCATAAGTGTTGTTATCTGGTTGCCTAGGACACGCAGCTAAGTGCATGTCCGGCTTTTGTTGTTCGTAAGGCACCATCTGCTTTTTTCTCAAATCTGTGATATACACGAAATTAACCAACAAAACGAAATCAAAAGTATGTACGAAATAAATTATCTGACTAGATTTCTTTTTAGGTCGGCCAGTTTTATTGTTTTTGTTAATATAGCGGATTTATTTATTTGATAGGGACTTTTCTTAAATGCTGGCACCAACCTAAGGTCGTTTTTATGAAGTTGGTAAAAAACGACTACTACATATAATAAGTTTCGCGCAAACATTGCTATATTTCAGTATGATATAAATACACTTAATTTAAAGGAACTTATTAACTATCTTTTAGTCATCAGTTCGTCTTTAATAAAATTATACAAATACTTAACACCGCCCATTGAAATATGGTTTTGATACATTATTTGTTTATGTATTCGAATAGCTGGTTACTTTTATTTTATTATTATATTACTTTTCCTTAATATTATAATTTGTATGGACTGGCACTATTCACTATTAAGCTATGGAATATGTAATCTCAAGATAAATTTTGTTCCTGTTATACTACCTTTGTTCATCTGTTGTTTGTATACTTATGTTTTATTCTCATCTGTATCTCTTAAAAAAGATTTAAATAAATAATGGGAAAAACGAATGATGCAATGATAGCGTGTACGACTTTGCGTCGATTGACGTGAGTTCGAATCCCTGCAATGAGCCTGAACTTTCGGTGAAGGAAAACTTCGTGAGGAAACCATAGCATGGTGGTAGGGCTTTTTCTAATGCCCGCCTGGCTAGCTACCACCCTCAAGTTGAAAATCGATTGCCAAGTACTAATAGGTGTGTTCCGGCAGCTGCACTTGAGAGCCAGTCTTCCACTAGGCTTACCATGTTACCATTTTGAGCCATCTCGTCACTTAACATCAGGTGAGATTGTGGCCACTACGACAAACCTATAACGAATAAAAAAAAAGTAGGCTAAAACCGTCATGCGAGACCACTGAACACAGGTAATTGTCACACCGCAGTCGGATTACAATTAAAAAGATTATTTTTATCTCTAGCGGTAATTGAACCTGCGACCTCCCTTGTTTTAATGGACATCTCCTCGCTCGATAAAGAAACGATAAATTGATAATCGATAATAAATAAAACGATTTATTGGACACAAACCTTTTAAAAATAAGATTATACAACTTTATAGAACTATGTCATCGTTTTGCTGTCCACGTTCCATGACTCGGCACGTCATGGAACGTGTGCTTCAATTCTTCAATGAGTCTTCAGTGCAGGAAGCATGGTGGTAGGCATTTTGTAATGTTCGCTTGGCTGCTAGCCTACTTTCAAGTGGAATAAATTAGTCTCCACGCCAGGCTTAGTGTGTTACCATCTTCGTCTAAATCATAATTTAACATCACAACACCAGACGAGATTATCACAAATGCTAATTTTTACAATAAAAAATAGAAATTGTGAGAATTTAGGATAATATTCATAAAGTTCCTTGGAAAATATATGAAGAAATTTTTGGGAAAGTCAATGCCTTTATATTTCGGTTCGCCGATATCGACAGTTCGGAGTCCGCGTTTATAGGTCCCCGGGATCGTCCTGCGGGGTATGAGTCAGGGTTTCAGTGTGAGAAATTCCGCAAATAACTGCCGCGTTCAGTTAAAGCGTTATCGCGTCCGCGCGTTTGACGCTATATTGTAGTTGGACTTAAGCTCACACAAAATACAATACATAATCATGACGACCGCGAATGTAACAATTTGTTACGACCAATGTTGCGACCATTTAGCGAACATTTTTGTATAAAAATATTCATGCTATATAATACCTGCTGTTAATTAAACGTTATGCTTATAATATAATATCACAATATATATGTCGCGGATACATTGCGGCTGTTCATCTGACCGTCAAGTTATTTAGGGACAACATTTTTTCATACAACTATGAATTGAGACGTCCCCTATCGAACGCTTCGTTGAGCTAGCGAATTATCCGCTATATTAAGGAAAAGTAAAGGACATAGCGACATCCTTATTCACGATACTGTGCACAAATTTATTATTTCTTTAACAATAACATATATGATATGTACTTAATTATTTTTCGCTAGTCCTTCACGGTGTAGAGGAGTATCCCCTGACTATGGATATGACTATATCCCAGCGTCAAATGGCGCTGTTTTTTTTTGTTAGTAAAAACGTGAAAAGATCTGTTCACGGGACTATATAAAATAGTTAGACCATAATATATGTATATAGTTTAAAAATCAGTGTAATAAATAAATTTTGTGTCCTAAAATTATACATTCGATAAATTTTATGACTAACAGCTCGTCACTATTGACAATAAAGAACAGGAATTTGCTTCTACAAAACGTATACGAAACTTCATGAGCGAGCAAACGTCAAAACCATCACAGCGTGCCGCTTTTATAAATTAAGGTGTTTTTGGAGAGCATTTCCCAAGCCCGGTGAAGCTGTGAAAGCCGTCAGAAGCTCCAGGGACCCTAAGGGAAACAGTATAGTCAGTTCGAGAAAAAAAAGTGATAATTTAGCTCTCGAGCGCGACTGTTAATACATACCTAAAGGAATTTGAAAATAGATTTTGCTTTTAATAATAATTATTAGACAGACAAGCACCAGAGAATGTCTTGTGATTACACAAGGAGTTTTCTTTACTTACAAATCTAATGAAATTTAAGGTTCCAATCGCCTTATTGAACTGGCACGTCATCCCTTCAATATGATAGTTATCTTCTACATTTATATGAAAAGAAAAAGTTAAAAAAATTATGTAACTAGACTACGGAAAAAAAACGAAACAGATGAGGTTGTGATTCTGTTGTTTGTACACGATTAATATTCAGAACTGCCGACAGGTAGCGCTAGTAGTATTAATAATCGTAGAAATATATTACAGTAAGTATAAAATTGTTTTTCTGTCGTTTGATATATTTTATTTTTGATCTCAGAATCAGCAGGGGACCAGCGGTTAACTTCGCTCCCGCAAGGGTGCCGAGACCACCATCTCCTGTGGCATCTCAAGCCTATGTCCGTTCCTCCGGCATGGAGCCCTTAAGCCAAGCAGCAACTCGTGCGATACACTGACACTGCATTCAGTAGCTATAACATTTACAATCATTACACTGCACTTTACACATGCGCTCCATTTAGGTAAGTCAATAAGTTGTGTAGAGACCTTTTTTCTTTTTTTTGGCTAGTTTAGATCCAAATTGACAGATACTTTTTTTTTATAATAACTCAGCACATTGACTGTACTGTACCTGATGGTAAGCACAGTACAATCCAAACACAACGGCGACCACGAAGAGATCGAGATCCATCGGTGGTCCCCGCTGTCATGCCGGCAAAATAGATATACGATATACGGGTTGCTTTATTGCTTTTAAATATTTTAGAATGTCGATAATAATAACTCTATACAATTTCGAAATAATTTTTATGTTATTTTTAACCCGCATTAAAATTATCAGGATTTATACTTGATTTTTATCGTCACTATATACTCGGTAACTATATTTTCTGTAAGCACGTGTAGTAATAATTTAAGGCTGGTTTTATTCATTTTGTAGATTTTAATACTGTTTTTAAATTTGTAAAATTATTAAGAATGTCTGTCATTTATTTATTCCAAAGTTCACTGTTTCGTTCTATATTTCTACGATAGATGTCGTTGTTTAGCGTTTTTTTTTTCATTAGTATAAAGATACATAGTGTAATGCGTCAGATTTCACTGAATATTAACGGTAAATAAAAATAAAATTATTAAATAAACTTAGATTATTAAATAATCTGAAAGGTTGCAAAACTGTATATTATTATATTGAACTTCTCAGCCGTTATGTCTTCTCGATAATATCGGTTATTATATAAAATGATTTTACTTATGTATCCTCAAAGACCTTTTGATTTATTGTGTTACGATTTTGATTAATTTAAATGTTGCGAATGAACTACTCACTTTAACGTTCGGATTACATTGCGCACTGTAGTTTGAATTTTAGCAAAATGCCAGGACGGGATTTTCTTAGTATTCCATTATTTTAAAAAGAGTGCCATTCGTTCACATGAAACAGGGGAATACAGTCAGATGAGACTCGTTACTGAACCAGATACTATGAAAATAATATGCACCCCAGAAACCTATAGGGAACGAAGTATTAGGTTAAATTCACATCGGAGACGTATAGCAAAACATTCATCGATCGAAAGTATTGAAGGGCGTGAGGCACGGCTGACTGCTAACCGCGAGTATAACGCTGCGTCTCAGGAATCAGTCATTCATAAAGCACGAACCATGGTTAAATCTCCTTTGTTGAATTACAATACACCAATTATTATTATTTGTTTTGTTTTCATACTCGAAATTCCTCGCTGACGTAATAGCAGCTTAAATACAAACATACTTATACTGCTAAAAACATCCTTTTGGATTGTCAAGTAAAAAGCAGATCTTAGTTTAAATATATGAGATTGATAAATTCCAAAACCGTTTCACCGATCACCGTGAAAGTTGGTAGTTTTTTGTGTTATACCTGAACGCGATAGGTGTCGCTGTGGTCGAGTTATTGACTACTGGAAGAGCAGAACAACGTTCGCAAGACCAGCAAATACTAAATAAAGTACCTTATTATATTTTGATACAAAAATGAATGGATTATGTAAATGATTTTTACTAT
This sequence comes from Saturnia pavonia, assembly GCA_947532125.1. NCBI lineage: Eukaryota > Metazoa > Arthropoda > Insecta > Lepidoptera > Saturniidae > Saturnia > Saturnia pavonia. The sequence continues at coordinate 15,806,243 of OX383904.1, forward strand.
ATCTTAGAAATACAACTTTTACAGGCTTTTGTTTTTTTTATTTAATTAACAAACACTGTATAACGTTTGTTCTGTATGGAGGTGACAAAGTTAGATGCGATAACGAATGAAGAATCAATACACCATTAGCAATTTGTATCGACACCGGGGCCCGACTCAGACGCGGCATAACCACAATAGCCACCCAGTTACCTATATGCGTATTTGTATCCATTGTGCTTTGTATTTGCAGCTGCATTGTTTTTACCATTGTTTAAATTCAATTGATTGATGCGACACTAGCGTTAGCCCCTGTTTTACAGAACACAAATCCTATTAAATACCTGCATTATACAATAAATTAATTAATAATAAGCACATTTATTTTTTGTTTTTTGAACGGGGACAGCATGATTCGCGCTTGCGCTCTATCGACGGCATTCTGTGTAATCCAAGCATCGCAAGCGGAGCAGAGAAATTATACAAATAAATATTGCATGGGGTTTAATAGGTCCCTGTCTCAACATGAGGCTGTAGGTAATGCAGGACTACAAGCGCAAGTACTACAGCGCTGTTATTCTAACAAGGCCTGTAGGTATGTACAACTTCGTAGGCATTTATTAACACGCAGAACATTTTAATTAAAGTAACAAAAATAGCCGTGATATCGAGTGATGAATATCCAACGACTATCGTTACGCCGAGCTTCATGTTAGGTATATGGTGAAAGTTCATAAATAACAGCATAATGTCCTTGGCCGACGAGCTATAACAAACCTTTACAATAAGGATAAATCCGCCACGGTGCGTGTGCCTTTTCATATCGAATATTTTAAGAATACCCTATATTTTAATATAAAACAATCTACAATAATTCATAATAATAATTTGATCGAAAACAAAACATTAACAAAAGAAAAACATAGACCAAGGGTAGGCTAGGAAAATTACTGCTTTCTGAAACTGACATATACTACAGTAAATAGTAGTGACGGGAATGCAAATAAATGAATGCTTGAAAGAACTACAATTTGTCTCCCTGTGACTTATAAAGTTTATGAGATAAAAAACTTTAAACTAGGTTATACTTGATGTAAGGATTAATATATAAATCAAATATGTTATTAATATTTATACAAATTATTGTTAGTTAGCTTTGTTGAATTTAAAATAATAATAATAAAAAAACCGTGTGTTGTCGTGGGACACCAGATAGGAACGAAGTTCCTTAATATAAAATATTAATTTCAAGTTCTTTTCGAGGTATAAAGAAAGTAATTATTTGGGTATACTTTTTTATTATGATTTTTTATCGATAAAAAGCAAAAATCTACTTTACATAACTATCTTAACACCTTTATTTTATTTACAATTATTTATAAAAATATATAATAAACTAATAACAATGTGCAATAATAACAACAGACATCACTAAGACTATACATTAGACACTGTATCATACATAGACTATACATAAAAATCTTACGCCTTTTTTTAACGTTACGGACGTTTTTTGCCGGCTATATCATAATAATATAATTGACGTTTGTGTCTGTACTAGACGTAAGGCTGTATCACAGATACCCGCGCCACCATTCACCGTTTATAACACAATTGAAAAACACTTTGTGACGTATGTCAAAAAGTGGATGACGTTTATCATGTTCTGATGGAGTGTGTCAGGTTGGCAAAATTGCGTCATGTACACACGGTGCCATTAATTAAAGAAGAAGAACAAGAGTGTGTCAGGTTCGAGTCAATTAGGCAGAGTTTAATTAATGCCTTTTGTTTGAACAGACTAGACGTTGGCATGTATAATAAAATATTGAGTGATACGTCCACAGAGGAGGCGGCTAGTCTGTTCAAATCAATTAATTGCTCATTATTATTAAATGTATAATTATGTTACGATGTTCAGATACTACTAGGGTTACGCTACGATGAGGCTGACATAATGGAATTGCATAAAAGCCTCTAATAATTTAGAATTAAAAAAAAAGAAATGAATAAAGTTGAGTTTATGGTTTGATGATAGAATTTTTAATGGAAATTTACATTTTTAATTTACTAAAATATATTTTAAATTATATTCGTTCGATGGATAATTCCATGATTCCTATAATGACAATGCCAATAGTAAATTAAAAGTCATACGGAAAGCGAGTGTTCCTTGCATATTATAATAAATATCTGGGCGACCGAGATTTGGAAGGTGTAATGGTAAAAAAACACCTATGTATTTAGGTAAACTTGTATAGCAGAACATTACCTAAATACAAAATTATTAGAATATCAAATCGTTAGAATCGTTTCAGAGAAAGCAATTACATATCTGTCTAATCTACAATATTAAATATATACAAGAATTGCTCACTTAATAGTATTTCATAGATTTACATTAGATAATAATAAGATTGGAAAGAAAAACAGATTATAGAACATATTGCTGTCTAGACAAAAATGAGATCGTCCTGAATATGTTCTTGGAGATAATAGTCCATATTTGTCAGTTTGAGTGGAACGCCTCTACCAGTAGTGTAATACAAACTAATCTTCATCGAAACTTTGTAAGATTTCAAAAAGCTTTATACTGTATACGCACCACTAGTTATAATAAACTACCTCCCTAAAGGTAAGAATTAATTAAACTAAATTGATGTATGGAAACGTACAGAATTTATAGTAGGGGTCGAGAAGTCACAAAGCGTTGCGAAGTCACGAGTACTGACAGAAGTTTTGTCATGAAAAGCATGTTCTCATTGTCGCGGAACCTTGGCAGTTGCGATACACTATTGAATTCGAGACGTTTATGACTTTTTTATATTTCTTTTAAGCCTCCTTTGTGTTTTATCGTCATCATTTATTTGAATATAAGCTTGAACTATTGGTATCGTCCTCGTGTCTGTCTCGACAACCTTAAGACAACAACAACACATGTGATCTCATTTTGTATTTGTTATAAGAAAATATAATACTTCCTGTGTAATCCAAATTAGTTTCAAATAAATAATGCAAGAGATACTTTTATCTTAGATATAATATACTCATACAAAAGATTGCTTACGTGTATTTCTGTTTTTATCATCGACGGTTATCATGCAAGGCTCTCGGTACATGGATATACACTTGTTGAACTCTAAACGCGAGAAACCAGAAGAGTCACTGTGATGGGTTTATCACGATGTGCATGGTGGTTGCGAACCAGTCGGGTACAGGTGCCTACCACCCTGCTTGATTATTATAGATCGTCTGATCCCAGAATTCAACACGTCTAAGCCTGCCACTGTGGCAGGTGTCACACCTGGTGTAAGGGGGCGTTCAAGTATGACGTAATGCAATTTTTGAACAACGCGTTACAATTTCGTACAACGCGTTACGTAACATTGTTTCTTTTTTATTTAAATAAAAAACTAGCCAATCAACATTTCCCAAATAGGCAACCTTTTTCGTTAATGTTTTACGGGGTATCCCTCGATTGTTTTGTACGTCATTTTTATTTTGTTCTCCCAAGTTGGCAACCCTTTTCGTTTATGTTTATGCGCAACATAATTATCACTTTTAGGTAACAATGTTCACTTGGGTGTTACGTAACATTTAAGGGGGGAGGGAGAGTCAAAAATCTTCAAAAATTACGTTACGTAATACTTGAACACTCATTAAGGTGGTCGCGTTCCAGGATATATTTGACGTATCCCACCCATTTCAAAAAAAAATATTAATGACTTTAAAGAAAAAGAAGGCGCGAATTTTTTAGTTTATTTACATCAGAGAAAATAATTGTTATATAAGAGAAAGCGTTGTCGATGAGACGGTTAAACGTTTATTAAGAGCACTTCCAAAAGGGCGTCTACCACCCAACGAACGGGGTTTATTATCAATAATTATTCAACAGGGGCTAACGTGATTACGAAGTAAAGGATCTTTTGTAGGGCTGCCGAGTTCCTTAACACCGTCGCGTCGTTGTTCAAGTGCCTGAAACATTGCGGAATTTTAATTTATATCCATTGGGATACTGATGTAGTCGGCTGTATCTCATTTCAATTTCAAAGAACCTAACTAGATTTTTCAGCATGAAACAAAATTTTGAATTTGGTGAAAATGCTTCATTTTTTTTTGTATCTGGCATTATTATAGTGGATGCTAGACTGAGTATAAAGAATAACAATCGTGAAAACGTAATACGTAATATTTTAAACAGGATTAATTTTAGAGTAAATTACAGTTCTCAAAATAAGGCTATCAATGTGAATACTTTCAAAGAAAAGATAATAAGAGAATATAGTTTCGAATTAAAAGATGTTTAGTGGTTTGTTCATAAGTCATTTAAAATTATGGTAACAACAAATAGAATTAGTATTGAATAAGACCTACCTAGCCCCGCAGACATTGTTCTGATCTTCCCAATAACTGGACGACCTACCCCGATTTTCTTTCCTATTTTTTGATTTTCCGGGTCATTTTCCACATTTTTCTTTCCCTTAAAACCTTCCGAATAATAATCGGTCCGAGTATTACTAACATAAAAAAAAAGATTTCGTCCAGCCGTTCTCAAATGATGCACTTACCAACGAACAGCAATCAATTTATATTTATATAGAATAATGAAAATCTATGCATAACACAAGATAATAAAATACTTAACGATATTATGCGCAATAGAACAATTCTGCATAAATCTCATATATGGTAATTACAGTAAAAATGTATAATGTGCCAGAACAACTATTCAAGATAGAAGAATAACAAAGAATAACATCTTTTCTCTTGCTGTTAACTTTGTTGACTTAGACTTTTTGGAGACAATCAATATTCTATAATTCATTAGTAATGAGAATATAAACATTATATATTTAATTGATCTAGAATCGAATTAAGACAATTTTAAGCGATAAAAGAATAATAAGGTGTTATAATGATATTGGTTTGGGTTTGGTCTTTAAATGGGTTTGAAAATTTTGTTCATGTATAACAAACAATTCAGAAATATGAAGTGATTCCTCTATCAAGCAATTTTATAAATGTATAAATAGGTGGCACGTAATTATATAAGTTGGAAACAAAATTCTGACCTCCGAAACCGGCAACCCTGCTCAAGTGTTGTAATTTTTGGAGAATGACTTGCGCTTAGCGCGCCATTTGTTTGAAAGTGAAATGGGGTATTAACTGCTCTCTCGACGGCCGCTAATAAACTAAAGGTCGAATAACAAGGGGCGTGTCGAGTCATCCGCGAAATGTTCAGCCGGAGTCAAATTGAAACTAAACATGATTGTTTTGTTAATAATTCCCTTTGATATAGCTTTATCATAATATTATATTCCATTATTTAATGTTGAGACTAATAATTTATCCATCCATCCTTTCATTCAGCCGAAAACCTGCTAGACATAGGTCTTCTCAAAGATCGCCAGAAGGACTGGTCCTGCGATGTTCGCATGCAGCGGGTTCCCGCAACCTTCATTAGGATGTGGGTTTACCTTATGGGCTGTTCGCCCACGTAGTATCTTCCAGTGCATGATCGCCACTTAAGAACCTATCAGCTATCCATTTTACGAGAATGTGCTCCACCCACTGCCACTTGTTCTACGGATCTTCTTATTACCGATTCGATCACGCAGAGAAATTTCTTAAGCTCAACAGACAAATAAGCAATAATACTGAACAGTTACGAAAAACACATCAATTACTAAACGTAAATCAAAAGACTAATAAAATCCTAAGGTGTGAGTTGCTCTTCTGATAATGTTCGATAAAAAGCACAACCCCAATATAAAAGTCGCCGTTTACGTGTTTGTGGTCATATTATAAAGGATTTATTTTTACACTTATTCGTTGTTATTACATTTTTATGCCAGCGCATTATTCAAATTTCTTTGCACTCAGTCCAATATTCAAAGCTTCTTCGCACTCATTCGAAAGTTATTTGAAAACCGTTTCACTTTTATATTAAATATTCCTGATTTCATGGAAGCAGTGTAAATCAATGAGCAATTCAACATTTCCTAATATAAAAATAAAATTGAATATTTCTAATCACTATTACAATGCTAATATTATATTCACTAATATGAATGACATGAATATCCCAAGAGCAATAATCAAAGCAATTGTTATGTATGCTAAATATAAAGGGCGCAGTAAGGACATGTAAGACAAAGGAAGAGTTAACACTTATAGTTAACTATCAAAGTAGTTGTATAGCTCATCATAGATAGGTAAACAATTCACAATATGCTATGTCATATAATCAGGATCTGCTAACTTTTGGACCCCAGCTGACTTGCCTTATTCAACTATGATACACAAGGCCCTCGACAAACTTAACCCAAACTGTTCAATAGCAGCATGATCTTGTAGTTTCATTGAAGCGACCGCTAAAGTCGGCGCCATCGGTGACAATGAATGACAAATAGGTTCAAATTACTAGCATCTGTCATAAATACTGTCGAATCGCTATTTTGGATATGGTTTAATAATTATTTGATTCCTGTTCATACTGGCATTTTGAAGAGAACAAATTTATTAATTTTTGGAGAATTATAAGGGTTCTAAAAGAATGTCAAAAATTAATAGATAGATTTTAAGAACATTAGTTTATATATTTGACTTTAATTCCTGTACTCTTAAATATAGTCCATCTACTCGTCTTGCCTCATAAAAAAATTACAAAAAAATTTTATCAGACGAAATATAGTTTGCTGAATTAAGTGACACCTTTCATGCTTATCAAATATGCACTGATGTAAAAATATACTCTTGATGAAAATTTTGCAATCAATAAAAAATCTATTCTTAACAGGTATTCTTAACAAAATCTTCTTGGAAAATACACCATTAACTTTGATTTGTTAAATTAAATCAATATAAACGTGACTCAATAAATGTTCTGTCAAAGACAAATTCGCTTGCCAATCTACTAAAACATTTTTCTATCAACATACAGATCGAAGTTCGGAAAACATTTACGTCGTAACCCTACGCTCGGAGTGATACGCAATGAATAAATCTATTCATACGGGGGAAACAGTACGCAATAAAGAGATACGTTATTTATGGGCGAGATGTAAAAATGTTTTTCGTGTTAACGCTGAACCTCTATACTCGGCGTAAATCAAATTCTGACGCACATATTCGTTTGTATAACTACCGTATGTCGAACTGAAAGTAATCGACGTTCGGTTACGACTCAACTTCTTACGGACGAGTTCTTGTTATTGTTACTTACACAAACCATAAACAAAATAGAGAAAGCTCGTGCACTCTGTTTGCGAAACAACGGTTAGTGCATATGAATATTAAAGTAAAAAAACTATAAGCATGGATGTAGCCAGGATTTTGTTAAAGAAATGGGGGGACGGACACTTGGCTGCAGCATTACCTTCTCTAGTAAATATGTTCAAGTTGATCGTTATAATTTAGCAACGCTTATATTTTTCCAACAAATATATTTAAACATACAGCTGGAGTATTTGCGTTGCTGCTATTTCAACTACCCCGCATGCCCGTACCTTGTTTACGAGTTGAACGTAGCATCTGCCCACTATCCAGGGCGATAAGTAATCTTCATCTTAAATGCTTAGCGGCGACTCAGTCGTAACTATTTATTTATTCTTTTTCTCTACCAATACATTTATATGAACTTATGAATCGATGGCTATAACACTTATTTATCACATTTTTAACTAATAGTAATAGCATCGGTTATTGTCGATTATTTTGTAGCGTAGTATCATCCGAACTTGCCAGATGCAAACAGCGCAGGACTGCTCATTGTGGCGAATAATGGGGGAGGCCTATGTCTATGATGAATAGCATCGGATATGGTACCGTTGGGATACGAACAGTCCATGAATTAGGCCATGCACTTACATCTGCCCTTAAGCAGACTTTTTTTTCCGATCTGACTATACTGTTAGCCATAAAGGCTCAGGAGCCTCGAACGGCTTTTACAGCTTCACCGGGCTTGGGGGCGAGCGCTTAAGGCACTCAGCCACGGGCCTTGAGCAGACAGAGTTACTGACGCCTTATAAGTCCACTTTTTCGGTGTAAACGATGACGTCAGCATTTTCAGGTAATTCCGGGATCCCTGGTCTCGTGCCACATATACCTCTATGGAAATGGATGCGACTTGACTTCAGGACGGATATCCATCCACTCACACAATTGATAAATTGTTCAGACAAGCGCTTTGCTCACGCGTATTTCAAAGCATTTTAATAATAGCACAAATAGTAAGCTGTCTAAGTTTAAAGGTGCTTTTAACGCGAAATTAATAATATGACTTTTATATGCGACTCGATACAATGTTTTCAACTGTTCTTTATTAAGACCAGCTGTTACCCGTGACTTTGCACACGTTTTTTTTAAGTGATACACGTTTAAACAAGTAAAAATTAACGATTTTATTATAGACTAGCTGTGCTCGTGGCGTTGTATACGAGGAATTCAAATTTTACTGAATACCATGTAAGATCGTCGAGTTCCTAAGAAGAAGCATAGATTCTCTAAAATATATTCTACCTTAGCAATGAAAGTCACATCTAAATCAGCTTATTCTTTTAGGAGATTAGCCCGGACAAAAGAAGCAGACAGACAAAAACTAAAAATCCTGAGTTTGGGTTTTGTTAACATGCAAATTACCAAATGAACTTAAGAAAATGCCTTTATTTACTTACGAAACTACAATGTTATATATTTGTATAGATACAGATTAATTAAATATATAATATATTTAATATAAACAAGAAATAATGCTTATAGTAGATGCATTACTACCTGTAGTTATAAAACTATGTTACAATTGCATTATAAGTGTTTTCATACCTACGTGAAGCTTAACTCCGTCCTTCATACTATATTTGTGGTTAATCATATTACAGTGCTAGCTAGCTATTTAGTTACATGCCTATATTTTATATAAAAATTGAACTAGCCTAGTTCTCTAATTTATGCCCAAACTTTTTTTATTTACATCAATGTTCATCGTAACCCGGAACGTGGGAGCTAATGTGAAAAGTAAAGGGCTGGAACTTATGAATTTGTAACGCGAACACCCATGAAGTTGGCCAATCTCTTAACTTATGCAACTTTAAGGGATTCTTAAGGCGCTCCGCTGACAAAAGTTCGGTCAAGTATTTCCTTCAATTTACTAAAAACGGGCACGGACCAAGTTTCTTATATTAAGCTACAGTTTAAAGGGCATCAATAAAGTACTTTATAATTTCATACGAAAATAGAGAGCGTATTTTTAGAAGTGACGTAAAAAATATATGTAGAATATTAGTGGGTTTTATTTGGAATTTACAAACAAATTTAACAGTATCCTCTATTAACTATTGCAGCAGCAGGATTTACCTCTGTTAATATAGTTCGGTTAGTGTTGACTATTACTTAAACCCGCCACTTTTCTTTTTTTGCCTAGTTAGATAGACAAAAAATTTCAGACCACTAAATACACATACACATGTTCCTTCCCTCCTCCCAGGGGGAAGAAACATGTATATATGTATAGTTAGTTTAGATCGAATGATAGGGAATTAGTCAGATCGCGACTTAATTGCATACGCGCAATAGTCCGAGCCGAGGTTCGGCCACTTTGGCACCCTCGGATGTTGTTGCTTAGCTTTCGTGGCTGAGTGCCCTAAGCGCTCGCCCCCAAGCCCGGTAAAGCTGTAAAAGCCGTAAAGGCTCCAGGACCCCTAAGGCTAACAGTATTGTCAGTTCGAAAAAAAAAAAAACTATTCCTTAGCTTACACACAACGTTTTTATTTATAATTTTCAAGACGCAGGCATTATGGTCTTGGTCAAAAATCTGCTATAGTCACTTTTTTAGTCCAACCTATTATTTAAATGAGATTCGCTGTAGTATTTGTAAGACGGTCGTTGGCAACTCTTAATAGTTACGCCTCGATGGTCGGTATTGTTCTTAGATTTAACTAGGTACTTATAGTGTAGATTTAGGGGTCAAGTTAAAATCAGTACATTTGAGATTATCTCACTTTATACATATTCAGCAAAATGTGTCAATTTAAGTTAAATTAAGTATAATCTATACTAATATAATAAGGCTGAAGAGATATTTAGTTTGTTTTTTTAAACGTGCTAATCTCTGGATTAGCGCCTTAAATTAATTTAACTAAATTATTTTTTAATAAATTAATTAGTTAGATTAATCAGATTTAAACCAGTCTGATTTGTTATTTGTTTTTTTTTATTGAAAATTATTTTTGTATATGCCAACCAAGATACACGAGGAATAATACAGGCTATATAATTTCACGCTACGACCCTAAGGAGCGGAACAGTAGCCATGAACGTCAAATAATCCGGCAAACTTTAGGCAATTACTGGAAGTGGAACAAGAATAGGGCTACAAAGGCGCGTTGGCGGCGCCGTGGAGAGTTTGTTAAATAAATTTAACACGAGTGAACCCGTGGAGCAAAAGTTAGTGTCTAAATATTCCTCTGTCGAATATTATATGATACGAGGCATTGCGCATAGATATGTTCTAGTTATAGATATTTTACAGTCTAGTTTTGATTAACCATAACCCATAAATGCAGTAGAGGACATAACATACTTTTCGTAATATAGAATCGCCAATAAAGGCATAAACTTCCTCAGTCCCAAATTGCGCTGCTTGCCGCTCTGGTTACACGTGTGAACGCATTATTACCTGTAACGTCGATTAATTGTTGTACACTAAAAGGTAAAGCCTCGTGCTGCAAACAAACGCTTCAAGACTGCACTAAAAAATATGTGTGCAGCAGTTCACACGCGTCAGAAGTGAAAACTTAAGAAAAAAAATATTCTTAAAAAATACTTTTAAATATCCTAAATCAGCAGGATTGCTCGAATCGACCCCACTTGTGCGTACTGCGTATGAAGTCTGGTCGTCTCATACCACTAGACCAATCTGTCGACGGTCACAGTAATGAACATCAGAACTTGTATTAACCGTGTAATGTAAATGTATTCTATCTCATTCTCTCGTAGTCTAAATCCTATAGATGTATACGGTTGTCTCTTTTTACTGCGCTTGTTCGTTTCATCGAGTTTCAAATCACAACGGTGTTAAGTTTTGACTTCAAAATACACAATTTCAATTCTATAAACATCTTTGCATATTATTTAATTTAACCCTTAAATGTATGATTTTTTATTTGCAGATAAAATATTTAATATATAGTATAGTATATGGTAATAGTATAGCATAGTAGATTGTTATAGTATAGTAGTCTATAGAATCTATAGATAGCAAGGTCTTATAAGACCTACGAAAGAGCTTCACATAATTCATTTTAATTGCGAAGATACACAATCGCACCAAAAAGCGGTAACTTCAAAGACGAATAGCACGATTCATGAGTCAAGCGTAGAAAAAGTGCACGTTTAGCTTCTAAAGGAAAACTTTTGTTGTGCGGTGAGACGGCCAAGTAAAGTCGATGCAGTGGTCGATCGCGATAGCCACTGTGGCTACATCGTGGCTTTTATCGGTACACTTAAGTCCCGGCCGTGTCGGCCGATCTAAAAAGGAAAGTTTAAAGTCGGCGTGCAGCGGCCGGTTAGAAGCTAGAAGACTTTTTAATTTTTATTCTTCGTGAAGGACCAGCTGTGCCCTGCGGTTTTACCCGTGTTATATTTATTCGCACCTCCGCGCCTCTGCTAACAAACCCCCACTATTCTACAGCTTGCTTGGCGATCATGATTACTGCTCTGCTCCTTAGAGCTTAGACCCGAAACCTTCCTCTGTATAGGCTATAAAAATGCAAAAATATTTTCTAACTCTGACCGGGATTTCCAGAGATTAGTGCGTTCAAATAAACAAACAAAAAATATCATAAACTTTATAAAATTAATATAGTTCGAACAATTGATATCAGAGCAGTTAATCAAAGATAAGTCGCAAAATTCATGGTCCGTTTCTCGAGATAACGATGTCGATAGCCGAACGTATCCGCACATCGGCGTACATCGTTTGTGACGTTTGTAACGATTTTTCTGTATTGGTCATCTTTCGATGCATTCGGTCAGCTGGTGAATTATTTACCTTAGTTCCTGATAAAACAATGGAATAACAAATCGATTTTGATGTCACCTAACTGCAAAACGTTTAAAAGGTAAAAAGGAATCCAAAACTGGAAAGAGATCGGTACCCTAAATGCGTAGGCCTTCGAATCGTTCAGACATAAATTGTGAAAAGGTACCGCCTAGGAGCCGAATCGTCAAATGGTGCGGACGAGATACATTTTAGATATCGTTAGGGTTGTCAGATACTATAATAATAATGATTAACTTCGTCAAAACCAATCACTTTTAAAATAAGATCATATTTAGACGGTACCATAAAATAATTGAAGGTAAATACGTTCCTAAATGTAAAATGTCTTTGCAGAAGTCTACAATAAATTTGTCAAGATTACAATAAAACTATTATATAAGTGACCATTGAAGTGGATGTATCAGTACCTCTTCTAAGCTCCTCATAAAGTGGTGCATGCAGGCCTAACAATTACCTTATACTTGTATATATGGCGATAAAAAACCAACGCCTCTTTTGGTTAGGTTGCGACGAGTTTGGTAAACTCAAAGAAAACACAAACCTGAAGCGTAGAATTTTCGAACAATATATTTCTTACCGTGACCTAGATGCTCGTGCAGCAAGTCATGGAGCGAGCGATGTTAGAGGCTTCTTTTTAAGATAGGATCCGATAAAAAATACAATACAGAGATAAAAATGCTCATCGACGTTGCCACGGTAGTTGCTCAAAGAAAAGAGAAGTGGGCGGGCCACATATGCCGCTAGAATGATGGCGGATGGGGCAAAGCGGTACTGGAGTGGAGAACCAGAATTGGACATAGTAGCGTAAGTTGTCGCGCCGATGAAATGGACTGACGATCTACTTGGAGGAGAAATGCCTTAAGAAAATAGGAATGGTGTGCAATGTAAGAGACCTATACTCAACATTGAGTCGAAACAGGCTTAACAAGAAGAATAAATAGGTCAATGCAAGAGCTTTATCTACAATAAAAACATAACGCAACTATAATCAAATAATATAATTATAATGTTTGTACATTCGAGTTCTATCGGATAAATTCATACAAATACAAAAGGACAGCAAACTAAGGCAAGCAATATTCTCTCTGGGATTGACGGACCGTTCATATCGCTACAGATATTCCTAATGGTTAACCAAGCAAAGGATGATAAAGACACATCATACTTTTATAACTACCCCGGTTACACAATCACTGTGTCACATGTAATATAAAACTGTATCACCGGATATCCGTACTTAGTATATGGAATGTACCGTCAATACCAATATAGTCAGCTTGCTGGCGATGAAGCGCTGAAGACAGCAAAAATGTCTATACTGTCTAGAGCATCGACGTAAGGTAGCTTGCCTCTGTGTTTTGCACGTTACATTTTGGAGAGTGTGCACAGAAATTGCATAATCTAATTCAACTCAATCCGTTCCACGACAAGACAACAGAAGCCGTGAGGGTTTCGTGTGTGAAGGACATTCCTCCGATTCATACCAAGCGATTCTCTTTTTAGTTAATTATGCGAACAGCTAAGGAATAAAACTCATCTAACCTCCACCAACCTAACCTTCCTAATCTTCACTTATGAATATTTAATAAAATTATCAAATATGAAATATACTACATTATAATATAAGAATTTGTAAATAAGGGATATTTGTATTCTGTATGAAGATAAGTTGAATGCGGACGCTATGGCCAGCCTGTTTTTAGTGCTGTGTTATTTGTTATTATAATGGTATAATGTGACACCCCTAAGTGCAGAGTTAGTACGTGATGGCGCATTGCTTTTCAAATGCGACTGCCGAGACACACCAACGAGATTTATGTTCAAATCAAACCAAACCTAATATAAGATCGATAAGCTGTCAAATAATTGACAATATGTATTAACTCCGATAAGTTATTATAAATATTTATCAAAGGTGATATTATAAAAGAGCTTTCAAAGAGAATGAATACTGTAAAATAACTGGATAAGTCTGAATAAACAAGTAAGTTTTCTAGCGATCAATGTTCTTACTGAAATCACTAGGTCAATGGTTCGATTACATCTAAAAGACCAACGCTGACTTAATTTTAGAGGCGGGCCAAAATTTCGAATCCATGTTAGCTGGCGGACCACCCAGCGAATCAATACTTGTTTATAGTCATAGTAGATTCATATATAAAAAGATAAATATTTATACAGGTTTATAATAGACTAACTAAAATTGCAATTGGTTTAGTTTGGTTTGGGTTTGGTTGAGCTGAGAAGCTTGAGCTTAAAAAAGGTGTTTGGTAAATGAATCTCTTGACAGATCGATAAACCAGTCACCAATATACATTGGAGCATAGATGGTTGATCATAAGCCGCACTCTTTCCAGTATAAGAAGGCCTCAAGGAATGTTTAAGTGTTAGGAAAAAGCACTTATCCAAAGTCAAATTGTAACTACTATTTGGCTCACTGACGAATAAGCAATAAACTCAGTGTAAATCTTTATTTACAGCGTTGAATTTATAAACATCAAAACAACATATTATCTAAATATAAAATCAACAAACCCATAAGCCGGCACGGATTCCTAATATGTCTAAAAACAATTGCCTGGCGCTCAATAACTTAAGGCCACCAAATCCCACTTCTGACGTGACAGTATCGCCAGCCGGAATTCACAGAGCGCATCTTAAGCCCGGGCTTTGTTCGACGTGTTCCCGCGCGGGTGGCTGCGTGTCACACGAGATCACCAGTCAACGTTGTTTGTTAATCTGTTAATCGAGTTAAGTGTGTACTAGTGAGATATTAGTAATAATTAAGAAATGATTGATGAATAGACTGTTTGTTTTACCTCATGTTAACTGAAGATGTGATCGTAGACGGTCATGTCAAGCCTAGATAGCAGGGGATTAGCTCTGAAATTCATCTGTCGGAACAAAAACAGATGCTTGAAGGTATATATTTAACTCGAGTGTGGTAACTAGTTGGTGATAAACATTAATAGTCAGATGAATACTACAATACAATCACACAATTCTACGATGAAGTCTTGGTATACCGAGAGCTCAGGGTAACTAGAGGATTCAAATATTTTTCATTACCTCTAACAGAAAGAGAGAGATTAAATGACTAACTTAAATTCGTTTCATCTCTTATTATTCGGGAATCAAATCGAGAACGTTCTACGACATGGTAAAGTCAGTAAATGCTTGAAATAACCAAAGAAGCGATACGGATACAACCAACACGGGTTTTATATAATGAATACGTAAGTTCTACCCTAATTCACGAGGACCACACGTCACACCGAAACGAACGGGATCATCGAAAAAAATAGAAGAGAGCGCGCGCGTAATCAAACACCTGTCAACAAAGTAGGACGATATTAAAAAAACGGTATTGTTTCATTCGATCTATTTCCACAAAAGCCGAGTGAAAAAAATTGTCGCTTCATAAAGATGTAAGTTTTTTAATAGACATGTTTATTCTCTAGTCTACTATCTAAGACTACAGTGGTGTATATAGGACCATATATAGGCGTTATATTCAACCCGATATGCTATAGCAAAAACATTTTTAAAAATATCGCTCTTAATAAAATTTTGACTGAACGTACTTTCAGATTTCAATGCATAAAGATGAACGCGCACATGATTACAAATTTGGATAGAAAATATTTATTATAGACCCCAAAAACAAAAAGGAAACGTTCTGTAGCTAAATACTTAAAATATTTGTGGGCCAATAAATTTTAATGCTAAATTAGGATTGGGATTACTTAAATGACACTAAAGATTTGCACCAATGCATCCATATAACTTTAAAATTCGAATATTCTCAACAATAACTTTATTAGCCTACTGCTAAATCACGCCTTGTTTTATAATTGCCGAACACTATACAATTTAGAAACCAACAACACTATAGCAAAACGAATACACGTGAGAGCTTATCGATCTGACCGCGCCGAAACGAAAAATATTGGCAATCTGTATTACAAACATGCGCCGAGGAGCGTGAATAGTGTAATAAAAATAACAGCCCAGACAGCTAGGTGTGCGTGGTGACACCGATGAAACCGAGACACGGCCTCTCTCACACCGTTATATAAGCTTGCTTATCAACCAAGGCTGATATTTTCTGACAAATTCGATGATTACTATATGCATTATTGACGCTAAACACATAGATAGACGATAATGTAAACAGATTTGTTTGTGGTAAGTTTATTTCGGATTTTATATTATGTAAATGGGTGATTCCATTCTGTGATTTTTGATGTCCCGAACTGTTCGCCTTCATTGGTCATAATCAATCTAGTAAATTAATATTTATATCAGTTCAATCCTCGGTAAAATATTTCAACACTATTTTTGTATAACGTACATTGCAGAGGAAAGAAAACTTACAGTATCTTGCTTAAATATCAGCAATATGACACGTCTTTTCTATAGTTTCTATAATCACAATGAAGAGTTTAATAATGTTTTCATAAATAAATTTAATACGTTATGTGAAGAATTTCTATCAAATATATTTTATGTCAGTACCGTGAACAAATGAGTCAATGCCCTGGCATGAACAGTTTGAAATTTTATTCTCATTTTTGATATTTTATGGCCGTAGTAAAATACTTTTGCACTTTCATTTTTACTATGAAATAAAATGAAAATATGCATGAAATAACTAAAAAAACTTGATTACAGGATTTAAAAAACCTGCTCAGAAAGTAACAGTTAGAACATAATCACCCAGTTAAAATAATAAAAATTATGTTAGGTATACTGGCACATTGTTAATGAAAAATACAAATGCAAAGAGAATAATTACCACTCTACCTTAACCTCTCTTTTACCTTACCTCTAATTACCTCTAAAAGATAAATAAAATATTATGATAAAAAATGTTGATTAATATTGAAAACGTGTTCGTGCCAGTGTGAGTGACAGTAAAGCGAGACACATTTGAACAGCAACAGAACTGCGTTTCGTGTAAAGGTGCTGGCTGGCATAGCGCGCAGCTTGGTTTGCCAAATTATTAACATAAACACCATACCCTCGAGCAGCAACGCCACGTCGCGCCGCTATGATAACTAAATGAACAATACGTGAACTTCGCTGTCAGCAAAAATATTCTACTATTTCTATACAAAAAATTAAATTTATTATACACATTACAATATTTTATAACATACATGCAATTTTTCAAAACTAACCTTATATAAGTTAGGTAATTTAATTATTGAAATAATTAAAATAAAAACCAGAAAAATTAAAAACATAAAAACGACAAATAGATAGAACAAAAGTGGAATTTCCAAAATTCGTAATTAATAAAATATTTTAGGATTTGTTTTCCTTCGAAAACTTTTCATACGTATTATAACAGTAAACTAGTACATAATATTATTTTAATAAGATCTCTTTTTTATATTTGCAAATAACACAATAATATCATAGACTTTAGTTTCAAATATATTTTTTCTAATTTCAAATAATGTAAAAACAAATTCCATCAAGTAATAATATACTATACAAGAAAATGAAATTGAATTATTAATGATGAATTATGTATCTTTAAATCGCCCTACTACAAATCTCTATACGATATCTTTCGTAAGCTGACAGCCGCGGCCGCTTTGATAATTAACTGTTTAGTTTAAGCGTCTGAACTATCTGAAGCTATGTCGTTCTTAGACATTGGGCAGTGCACATAAGGACCGACATATTTTGTAAAGGTAAATAATCTTTGTGTTGGCACGTCTGAATCATATTGGAAATAAATATATCGTTCATAGAAGTATTATAACAAAAATATATGGTGACAGACACGAGTTATACGTAATTTGTTTATATTTAAACTAGCTTTTACCCGCGATTTCGTTCCCTTTGTCTTGAAAATGAAACGTCTTGCACGCCATCTGTTGTAAACTGGTTGTACTAATACAGCACCATCACGGGTGGCCGCACAATATGCGTCCGCATGGTTTAGGGATGCATAAGGAAACCAAACAAACAAAGATGTATGTCTATATATGTTCATCTGTACCAGCAAATGTTCCAAATGACTTATCATCATTTGACAAATAAGGTAGCTTCTAACGTCTTGATCGCTGAAAGTTATTCGCTGTGTGACGTCACACTGAGTTCAATATGCACCGTCCGGAAAACATAACATGTTGTATTAAAAAATAATTTATAATATAATTATATAATGTCCTGTATTGGGTATGAAATGAAATAGGACATAATCAGTACATTTCAAAAATAAAGATCGAACTTTTTAATAGAGCAATGTTTTTCGTAGTCGGGTTTTAGTTTTTAAACTTATAGCTAATTTATATATATTATATAGAAGATATTTATACGGGCGCTATCAGAATATCAGCGTTGTCGTACTTGTGGCCTTGCAAATTTAAAATGAGTTAGGGATTCATTGCACTCCGTGCAACATCTACCTATAAGGTACTTATTTTGTATCTATTTTGATGGGTTTTGTTTGAATTGCCAGTAAAAGTTTTCTATATGTATTTTTCTAATGCATGTTAACAAAATTAGATCAATTCTGGAAACCCATCAATACCAAAATTCTTCGTAGCAAAAACATCCCTTTGTTCTTCTCAAACTGTATAACGAAACAAAACGTTTAAATAGAATTACATAGATTTAAAGTTATTACGTTGGCTACTTGGTAACATAAATTAAGATTCCATTGAAGATTTCACAGAATACATATTATTAACACATGTTTTTTGTTTTGTTAACTAGGTACAATCACTATTCCAGCAATAACAATTTAACGTGAGATTAACCTGCTAAATACAATAATAGCCGAAGCATAAAGTACAAAATAGTAATTAATCCACGTCTTATTCTTAATTATCATACATATAACAATTATGATTATTTGATACTTCTATCAACTTGAACGGTTAAGCAATCCGGGATGATGACGCAATAAAAAAATAATTTTGACTCCATATTCGGCATATATGCTGAATAAGATGTGGACGGGTTAATAATACCAGTCTGTAATTATACCACTTCTGAATAAAGGCCTCTTTCCAAGTAAACCTCTACACCAGCTTACGTCGAATAGCGATGTCAAACGCCGACGAATCCATAGTTCTACATTATTCTTACTACTCTATGGTAACTGGGTTTAAATAGAATGTGATCACTAAATTCATATATACATTACACATTTTTAAAAGATAAATAATGCTGAAAAAGTTACGGCACAAATCAAAAATGTTAATTGATGTAAAAAATAAAGAAATAATTGATTCTAGCAGTGACAATATCAAAAATCACTTTGTAATTCGTAGAACATAATTGCGAAATTGATCATTACTAGTTTTTGTTAAAATATATATTCCTTCGAAATGAATGCTACATAAGAAATATAACAAATATCCAAAATCTGATAATCGAACAAAGAGCGGCTTTATTTGTCAACATCACTTTACCGTGTGACAAGGACGCTCTAGCCTGCTCCGGTTACAGGCAGTTACAGGCGCAGTGACAATAAAAAAAACCGAGGCGACAAGTTTACACAAGTAATGCTTCGGTCAACACGGGCCCGTATCCCGGCTGGGAATCAGCCAGCAAAAATGTTTTTTCCTCGACGGAGCTTTCCTTGTAAAAACTTACGAGGTAAACAATGTCCGATGCAGGCCTCTCCTTCTATAAGCTGTTGTAATAACCGACGTTTAGGAACCAGTTCATATTTAATATGCATTATTCGTTAGCGGAGTATTATAAAGACTAGGCGCTACTACCAAACTGTCTAAAATAAACATTTCTATACGAGGTTCTACATTCATGTGATCTCTTTAATCAGAGAACGTTGTTAGAACAAATTTAAAACCAACCAATCAAAAGGTGAAGAAAGGAAGAAAAACTTTTTATTTATATCTTTCTGTTCTTCACTCACCAGGTCATTTGTAACTCTTTAATTAAAATAATATATTTATTAAATGCCTTTTTTATAATAATAGACTACAGGTGACGCATCAAGATAATTATAGTCAAGTGAATGTTTCCTGTGAGTATACTTCATCATTATACTTATTATTTTTATTTTTTTAATTATTAAAAATACTATAAAATATTAACAAAATCACTTTCCTTATTCACCAGTTTCTAGCTAACTATATTAATTTAAAATATTAATAACAAACCGGCTTGCAGACTGATCTCCAAACCAAACCGAGCTATACAAACAAATCAAAGAATTCCAAACGTGTAATAATACCAAAAGCAATCTGTGGTTACCTGGCTCGAGAATAAGACAAATAGATAATATACTTATTAATAATATTCTTAGAACAATGATTGTTCACATAGAGCGCTAAAAGATGGAAGCATTTGTCTTCATAGACATAATGGCAAATCAATTTGCAGTAAGTAAGAACCTTTCAGAAGTCAAGTCGAATGTCAATGAAAATTGATTCTAAGTAAACAAGTTTCTTAGAGTGTGGTAAACACTCAAGAAAACTTTGCGATAAAGTGATTTTCGTAAATATCAGTTTATGTATAACTTTAGATAACTTTTGAGATTTAATTTTATTACTAAACTCTGCCAACAGCTTTCGTCGTACTGCAATAGTTCCAAATAGTTTTTATGCGATGTGAGCTAGACAGTTTTAAGCTTGAAAGTTCACTTTTCTCAAATATTCTAGAAAATTATTGCATTGCTAAGTCACTTTAAGGAAAAACTTAAAGATGTCGTTTCTAAAATGTTCAAAAAATTTCGTAACGCCATAATTTCAAATATGTAATTATAGAAAAAAAAAGTCAAATTCAATAAACTATTAAATTCCAATAGTAGTACTGGTATAGATGGCATATCAACTAAAAGTATTAAATGCATAAAACTACTGATTATAGACGACCTAGTTGAATGTATAAATAAATCTTTTTCAATGGGTATCTTTCCGGATTCTCTTAAACTAGCAAAACTTAGTCCAATTTATAAATCTGGGGTAAAAACTGATCCTAATAATTATCGACCTATATCAGTTCTACCAGTACTTACTTTCCAAAATATACGAAAAATTAATTTATGCAAGATTAGAAAATCATCTGAATAAGAATAACTTTCTTTACGAACGTCAGTTTGGTTTTCGACAAAAATCTAATACATTGGCTGCTACTGTTGATCTTGTCACCTATATTAAAGATAGTATAGATAAAAAACAAATCGTCTTAGGAATATTTATTGATTTAAAAAAAGCTTTCGATACCGTAAGTCACAAACTCTTACTACTTAAACTAAAGAGTATTGGAATTACAAAAAGTGCTTATGATATTTTATCTTCGTATCTTAAAAATCGACAGCAAGTAGTAAAAATAGATAATAACTTTAGTAGCTGTAAAATAAACGAATATGGCGTTCCGCAAGGTTCAATTTTGGGACCTTTACTTTTTTTTAATATATCTTAATGGAATTGGTGAATTGGAACTATTGGGCCAAGTAACACTATACGCTGATGATACAAGCTTATTTTATGTTGGAACCTCAATACACACTATTATTCAACAAGCACAAAATGATTTAGATAAACTATATGCATGGTTCAATTATAATCTTTTGACAATTAATACATCAAAACCACATATGTCATATTTTCCGCAAAAAATAAAAAAATACATAACCACGCTTAATTAAAGATAAATGGAGAAATTCTAGAAAGAAGTCAATGCGAGAAATACCTTGGACTTAAATTGGATAACAGATTAACTTGGCAGAATCATATTGAACACCTAAAATGTAAACTGAGCTCTCTTACTAGTTGTTTGCGTGGATATTGCAAACACGTTCCCATACAAACCCGATATACAATCTACAATGCTATTATAAAATCACATTTAGACTATTTAATTGAAGTATGGGGATGTGCTTCTAAATCTATACTAAAAGACCTACAAATTGCGCAAAATAAAGCAATTAAAACACTATTTAATTATGATAATTTAACGTCCAGTAAAAAAATATATAGTGAGACGAATATTATGACTGTTAAACAAATTTATATCTATAAAACATGTATTTAATTACATAGATACGGTCAGCAATAGTATAACAGTCAGTATTTATTGGAATAAGAAGCAAAGTATAACCGAATATCGAATTCCTATCCATTTAAATATATCCCCGTGATGAACATAGTTATATATTTATAAAGAATTTCATCATAAGATCATATCAAAATTATGTTCATATGACTTTCTTAAAACAATTTTAATATACTACAAATGAACACCAGGTGGATATCATAACAGAAGACGCTTACACTTAGATCTACGGTTACACGAAAATTAGGAAAACAAACCGTAGTCGCAAGCGAACAGAGTTCTATCACGTTACAAAGCCATGCATTTGAGGTCTTAAATTGCATTAATTTCGCATGCAACATTATCTCTTTGAAACCGGTACCTGTCGTTGATTTCCCGGTACAAAATTTATGTTTCAGCAAATTGCTAGCTAAAGTATTTACAGTACGTAGCATTGCTACCATATGCTTTGGACAGACGTAATTAATGAGACTTGTGTAAACAGATATTTCGTAATTAGGTTTAAACATATAGAATCGATTTTTAGTTTGTACTATCTCGTCTAGTTTGACAAAATTTCACATGATATTCACTGTCTATGTGGTCGAAGATATTAGCCCTCTTTAGCAGATATATTTTTTATTTAGGCTACTTCACATAAGGAAAATATCGGTATTATTATAAATGTGATTAACCTTAATAGTAAATTAATGTACAAATTATGTATATTTTTTATTGTTATAGGTTCAGCGTTGTAGCCACAATCTCGATGTGGCCCGAGATGGTAACACGCTAAACCTAGTGGGAGTACTGGATCTCAAGTGCAGGCTGCCGGAACACACCTTTTGGTGCTTGGTGACAGATTTTCAACTTGAGGGTGGTGGCTAGACAGGCGGGCTTTAAAAAAAACACTACCACCATGCAAATATTTAAATGACCATTAGTAAAGTTATTGTTATATCTATAACATTAATAGATTTAATATTTATTAATTCCAATAATTTAATGACTGGCATAAAAAAAAAATTGTGTTTATGTACACATTACATCCAGAAAGCTAAGTATGATTGATTGTCAATATTATTTTTACATCAGCTTCTTTTACTAAATGAAAACCATACAGCAAAAACATCAATTAGTTCACTTATGAATCGGTTGTATCACAGCTTAAATTTCCATTATAATAATCATAATTAAAAATATCTTTACGAAATAAAAGAAACATTACATTATACAAGTTGTTCTTACAATATTTTTGTGTGGTGTACTACATTTTTTTTTGTGTTTTTAATATCAGTTTGCGTAAAAAGTTAGTGTAAGACAGTAAGTACACTACATAGGTTTTTACATAATATCATTTTGATGGGAACAGCGCGCACGCAGTTCCCACTACCAAAAATTACGCGTTCGAGTTATCCGCATTAGGGATAATCGCAGGGTTCAACCACTCCGCAGTGCAATGGATAGGCCTCATCCTGGGGGAACCGCCTACTTGATCACGGTATCCCCTACGCCAGGTAAGTATGAATATTGTACGTTCAACAGGGAGCCTGATTAAACGCGGGAAAATCTTGACACCACGATTATAGAGAAGTTCCAATGGCAACACGCCACCTCTTGCCGACTAACGAAACTATACCTACTATTAAAGTTAACCAACGATTATTTTCCGAGTGTAACATTTATAAGTTAAATTTAACAGGCGGTGTTTAAAGTTTTATATTAACAACGTTACATGGATATTATTTAATCAAACCTGTATTTAAATCAAGTGATTCATGTAAAGTAACACGTCCCTTTAGACGGCAGCTTTTCTAAACAAAGGTTTTACCTGTAACAAGTAAAAAATACATATAAAACAAATGAACAGAAAAACTACTATTTTCGTTAAATTTTCTAAATATTTTAAAACTAAAAATTTTCTAGAAAGCAATCATACATGTTTAGATATTTCAATTAAATTTTACTAGCAATTGAATTTTCAGTTTGAACCACAATACTGTGTGATATTGTAAACTATTATTAATTTAACACGTACTACTATGACTTACAACAATTATCATTATTTAGATCATTATTTTACAATGACCTGCAATAAGTGAATGTCAGGTGAACGTCTAAATAAAAGCTTAGTTTATTGTCTTGAACGTGTAAAACATACAAGAAAAATATGACTATAAAACAAAGCGTGCAAAATGCAAATCTATTTCTCATATCACAGAGCTCAATAGATCGTTTGTTTGCTTCAACGCGCTAATCTCTGGAACTACTATATTTTTGCATTTAATGGCTTATTTGTTAAAGTAGGTTATATGGCTATACAACTTCAAAGTACGACTTCATGGTGTGGAGCAGTAACCATGAACAAACTGGAAAACTATAAGCGAGTATCGGAAGTTAGAACAGGAGTGCAACGGAGCGCTGGAGAATTGGTCAAAAAAATGTAACACTGGCTAGTGAAACTGTGGGGCACGGATAGATATTAATAGGTGACATGTTCATTCTCATAAAATACCGAAAGCACCAACCATCATTACAACAATCCCTATGAGTTTTTGGCGGGACCTTCATCTGTCATGTTGTAGTTTTTATTGTATTTCATTATCTTATTTGGCCCTATAATATTATGTAATATTGTTGGCATTTTATGTGTTTGGTTATAGTACACAATTAAAATTAATTACAAATAATAACTAGGAGCATGAATGATGAAGCATGTATTAGAACCACAAAAACTCCCTAAAAAGTTTTAACAAAGAGCTACTACATATTGATAAAGCGTTGTTTGAAATCTGAGGATTAGAATATCCACATAACATTAGCATAATTGTGTTTAAAACACGTGTTGTAATTAAACAAGAAGAACGAATAATAATGGCATGACTACGCGGGCATATTTATAGTCACAGCTGTGCAGAATAAAAAGTATTCTTACGATTACAATGGCTACCGCCTTAAGCCCTTTGTGCGTCAATAATAAACGCCGAACAGAGCGCGCTGGATCAACACAAACACAACCCGAAATGTCCGCGCCGAGACACAATTTCATTTATAGCATTATTACCTGTACCTAAATAATTGAGAAAATATAAATACCAGGTACATAGGAGAAACAAATACTGTTTCGTTCGCTACATTGTTATAATTTATATTACTTTCATAATTCCAACACAAGCGCGGAATTTATTAGGGGCAAATTAATTTGGTGCTGCCGGTCCGAAGGTAATCCTGGCACATCTGCGTAGCCCCCGCCCCGTCCCGCAAACGCGCCGCCGCACCGTGTCGCCGTATACTTTATAATATCGTTATTAAAAACATTCGCAAATACTTACTTCATTATTCAAAACATATTTTTTATAATGATCGAATACCAATCGCACCAAACCTTTTTAAAGTTGGTATTATAGTCCTGAAGAAAGATAACATTTATTTGACATAAACATAACAACAAAAACATTTATAAAACTAGCTGACCAGTGGGAATATTTCGCACATTAAAATATAGAATATAAAAATCTTATAGCTGTCATGTTAATTAATCAGACTGATAATAGATGGCGCCTCCTACATGTTAATAAAATATATTATCATTAGGAACCGCGCCGTCAAGTTTTTTTTCTAACTTTTTATTTTAAACAGATTATCTATTTTTCTTAAATAGCGGGGAATATAAGTTTTAAAATGATATTTGACTCATAAATAAAGAAATGGGAGATACAGGGTTACCACACAAAACACATATGAGAAAAAAAATATAGAGATTCTAATACAAATGACTGTTGTATCAGGTAAAAGAGGTCCCTATCACAGCTGTTATACTGCCAGTGCATGCATGTCCCACTTCACAGCCAGATTTATACTATAATAATTTAAATCATCTGACTATATAATTATATGTCCATTTTACAATATTTACATATCTGTTATTATAGAAGTAATATTGCAAGTTGCTACCTCTAAACGCTATGAAATCTTGAGTTTTTTAAATTCTGGTTATTAAAAATTTTGTAATTATGATTCTTGTACGAACAGTAAATAATTTTTCAATTTTTCTTAATATGTTTTGTTCTACATTACGAATAAGAGCTGATTACGTAGTATTTATTACATTCTACACAAAACTATCAAAATAATGTTCTTTCACTCTTAATCATTCATTGTTCATGCAAATTATTAGCTAAAATATAAAACACTTGTCAAACTTAATTTTCACAAACAGTAGTCTATTTCCTCTATGAAACTTTTAGAGCGATCACTATTTATACCTAAAATATTTTTTTTTTCACAAATGTATGTTAAAAAGTATAACAGCAATGCAATCCTACCTATTATACATGTTAATGAAACGAAATTCCTGTATAATACAATTTCACACTGAATATCTCCAATAGTGCTTGCCAAGAAATCCACGGCGTTCAACTCTATCGTAGCTCGTTTTTACCATAAGGTCCTTTATACAAATTGTTCCGTCCGTTTACTCACTGGCGCCGTTTCAAGAAACAAACAGTTGATATTTATCCACGAACTGCTCACAAAGTAATTTACATTAACACTTTATTGTAAGTTTTTTATTTACAGCTGGCATTAACAAAGCAATGGATGAAGCACTACTTCGATAACGTTCAATTTCGGCGCTGTAAACGACTTATTCATTATTTAAAAAAAATACTTTATTTACAACCAGCACTAAAATAGCAATAAAATACAGCCTATAGAACTCGGAGATAATATATATTTAAATTGTTCCAATAGTTGTAATTCGCCTTCTCTCTAGATTATTATTCTATACTACATATTTTTTTTTTTCATAGCTAAAGTTTTCCTTTTAATGTAAATTAATAAAGCAAAATATTTGTAAATGAAATTATTTTTAGGATGGGATCAGTAACTAGTTCTTTATAATAATAGTATTACGAGTGTGTTATCATTTTACAAAGTTCAGATAATAAAAATGTTCTCACAAAACTGCATTTCTCTGTGAGTTCAGTCTGTTTGGTTGCGCTTTTGGATGTTGAAGTGCGCATTGCGAACTGCTAATTTACTGCATAAATATAGGTGCGGCATTGGTGCTTTCACGGCCGTGCATTAAACGTGTGTAGCACTTTAATTGTTTATAAAAGTTCTTCTTAACCGTTTTCCTGCTGTTGGAAGCTCAAAATAATCTAATTTCTTAGATGCATAGTAGTGGCAACACCGTGTCTCACGGTGTCGTGTGTCGCGGCCTTATGTTCTTTCTGTTTACTTCAATGTCAAATTCAATTTTGATATCTTCCATTATCACAACTTCATAACAGAACCTAAAAATGTACAACTGTGCACGAGCAGAAATTTGCAAAAACATTAAACGGTCGTCTCGCTTGCCAAGAAATTCAAGCTGTTCCACAAAATCCTTCAGTCTAAGTGTTTAAGGACAATTAAGTTCATAATCTGAGGCAATAGGGGGCGCCCGTGTTTACCGTTTAAGGCACCCTTCAGGAGAATTGTTCAGCAGTCCTATCGTTGGCATCGAACCAAATTACAAACATATTACTTATTTTTGTTGTAATGTTGGTAGTCAATACCGTTTGTTTCTTCTATTAACGTTTAAAAGAAGAACAACGTAGTAGCTGACAAAATTTAACATGAATTGGCCGACGAATATATAATAAGCCTTCTTTTATCAACTCTTGTACTGTATATGTGTGCGTTGCATAGCAACATATTCTGTTATTGTCACAGTTATGGGTGCTGAATAAATTATTTGCCTTAATACACAAGTTGTGTATTCTTTTGTTTCTCAAACCTTAATAATTCACGCATTGATACAAGTATAAATAAATGTATTTTTTTAGCAACTAGCTGTGCCCGCGGCTCCGTACGCGTTGGCTTCAGAATTATTGTTTATGAAGATATCGTAACTTTTTTTTTGTAATGACGAAATATCTTAAGAGTAAAACAAAACAAAAAAAACTGATCAAACTCTATCTAGTAGTTTTTGCGTAATGCGCGCCCAATGGCAAAACCACAAGATAGATAGTTTTATAGAAAACATTATATATTAAAAATTAGTTTTTTATTCAAGAATCTGCCTAAGCATCATATAGGTACACAATATATTGATACATTTTTCATTCATTTAATTTTCGTCATATATTATTTTTAAACTACATTCATAACATTTAATTGATTATTGGATTGTATAAAAAAACTCATTATTTGGGAAAAGATTTGAAGTCCACAACACATATTTTGTCACGTACACAAGCATCATTTCAAATAGTCATTACACACTACGATATTAAGTTGCCGTATTCTAGCAGCTATCGTTTGTAGGTAATCTAGTTGAAGCGCAACGGACCAATCAATCACTAAGTAATCTATGAAAAATACATACATTAAATCAAGGCGATTGCAATTTATCTTACAGTACAGTGCTGACGCGTTTTTAAATATCATGTAACATCTTTATTGGAAAATCACAAAAACCATTTATGTCCTGGAAAATTAAACACACTAACTAGTTTATTATGATCTCTCTGTTATATTGACCGATATACGTTTCGCAGGGCTACTGTAATGGACATAATGTGGTTGCATAAAACTCGCTCGAGTTCAGTTTAGTCATCGATAATAAAAATGTTGCTGGTATCTTTAGAAATATTTCATTTAAAAAAAAAACTTGAAAATGTTTGACTCCTTCGGGTATTCATATAAAGTATTACTTTCTAAGATTATCTAAATAAATATCACCCCCGAAAAATATATTTACAAATTTCGAAAGATGTCGAGTGAAGCTTGGTCGCCTTGGTACCACTACATAAGTAAACAATTTTTTTTTTTTATTAACATTATTCTTTCTACCGAATTTATCAGTGAGTTTCAAATGAATACTTATTTTAATACAGAGATTTAAAAAGCCTGGCGCGCTCCCAAAATAATGTTACTACACAAACGATACAGTGAAATCCTATTACTAGGCAAGAATTATCGGTTTAAATGTTATGACTCTACAAGATATTTCTTATACTACTTGCACAGCTAGCATAGGCCCGAGAACGAAGCCGCGTTGTGTGCTCGCGCGCCCTATCAATGATTCGTCTTTGGCAGCCTATTTTCAAGCAGTAACAGGGCTCGGAGCTGAAGCCAAACCGGCTATGGCTGCCGATGTAACCACTGCCTCTCACTGCCCGGTGGAGACAGGACCCATGATTTTTCAATGAAAACCAGGACTCAGATTCGAACCCGGTACTTTATTGACAGTTACTTTCCGTAAGAACAGTACTGACATACCACGAGCAATAACGCTAAATGAGACTAGATTTTTACCAAATTTACGCAAACTGGAAATTGTCAACGACTTAGTTGTACGTGCGGCTTGTCACGCGGCCGACCTTGGCTCGTTGCAAACTGCATCGCATATCGTAACTAGTGACCTTGCGCGCCACGCCGTGTGACCTGGTAATACGTTTGTATAAGCAAAATTATTGCTGGTTATTTATACCTACCACAAAAGCCACATTATAGAACTATTTTCAACATCAAATCATAAAGTCGGATTGCAGAATAACTACACATATAAAGAACTTTTCATGTATGACCTCGATTGTGAGTTGTGGCGCACTCCTATCCTTAATTTTATAACAATCCAAGTTGAGGAATATCCTGCTGTATGATTGCTTAGTACTGATTAGTTCTTAAAGAAATAATTTTGTTATACGCTTGCGCGTTACTATGCACTAGAATGCGATAGAATACTAGATGTGCCCCATGGTTCCACCCGAGTTAAATTTATTCGACAAACTCTCCACGTTGGCGCCTTCCACACTTCCCGTGCCTGCCAGATTGTTTGACGTTCATTATTACTGCTCCGCTCGTTAGGGTCGTAGCGTGAAGTTATATAGCCTGTACTATTATTCCTCATAAATCTGGCTATCATATAAAAAAAACCTTTTTTCACATCCGACGAGTAGTTCCAGAGATTAATGCGTTTTAAAAAAACAAACAAAAAACTCTTCAGCTTTATTATATTAGTATAGTATATATAGATTTTGAAAAAATATTTTTTGAAAATTGCAGCTGATTAAATATTTCGAAAAGGCTTCCTTTAAATGGCAGTGACTTTATTTGATTGACGATGGCGTTACTTTGCGGAATTCATCGTAAATAATTATTCAAAATTTCTTTGCTACTTCCGCTAGTTTCAGTTACAATCAATGACACCTGTTTCACCTCTCAACGAGGCATCCTCAGATCGATGGTGACTCCTCCGAAGCTAGCTTCGAAGCTATTGCAAGCGAATGTAACAAAGAAATTACGGATTATTATTTATAATGGCAATGAATATGTCCAAAATATTAAAAGTTTTAATCTTTCTAAAATATATTACACATATATTATACAAGCGAAGTAATTTAATTTATCTGTAAACTAAATTATCACTTAAAACTAATTTAAAAAAAGGAAAGAAAGATAAGGAAGGAACATTAATTTGTAAATATAAATAAAAAAATCTTTCAGTTTGGCATAAGGACTCTTGCGGACCGTATACACATCGTTTTCCTGACACAATCGTAGCTTTCATAGCATCTATCAATACGTATAATTTAGTCTCGGAACAGGGATAAGGTTTAACGATGCGATCTCACGGCGGACGGGTTGACGAGGGTCCCGTTTGTACGTTACTTGCTTACTCCTTTGCGTTTAATATTTAACTCACGAATAGAGTTGCCAGATTTGTTTGTGTGGAAAAAGCTAAGATTTTTGGACCTATTCAAACGGTGTGTCACTTTTTCTGTTCGAATGGATTTTAACGCGCGTCGACGAAGCCACTGTTCGAATGGGGTCAAACATATAAACGTACTCTTTGCCCGTAAGATTTTGCTAGTTCTCCGGTCAAAAAAAGGTGTGTGTGCGATTCACACACGACAGAAGTGAAACTTCATTTTAAAAGACATTTTCTATTTTATTTAAACAGTGTGCAATATACATACACACCGACATTTACTCTCTCGCTCTGGCTCACACAAACAGGAGAGACCGATAATGTGCGTTAAACGTACGTTTAACGCTTGGAAGTCGCATAAGAAGTTTCACTTCAATAAAAATATATTGTAAGGTCAGAACAAAGATTTACTCTTAAAAGTGGTATTACTTAAACATATACATGTATAAAATTTGTCCTTTTTCACATATTACTATGGGTATGGATTTTCCCCAAAAACTATAATGCATCCTTCTTTATTTTTAGCCAAGAGCTTACTAACCAATTTCCACGTCATTGCCTTGAACATAACTACCATATATATTTTATTAAAAATAACTCTTATCACACTAATAAAAGTTTACATAAAAAAAATATATGTAATACTCGCCTTTAATGCATTGAGTGCATGTTTCTTTATATATCAGTATTTACTTGTATGTATGCTGTTTTTCCATCCTTTTATTGTATACGAGCGTCACTTATAATCAAAGAAGATACAACAAAATTATATATCAAAAGTTGGCAATAACTAATTACAACTGTGTGTAACATAATTTTATGAATTTATGTTTTGCAATCCACAGAAGAGGCTAAATTTCTGTTACAGGTTACATTTTTGACTGATAGTAAATCTGAAAAAGTGTATTAGTATTTTTAGCGGAAACTTAATTTCTATACATGTGTTTTTATTTTAAGTCGTTTATTTACGTTATTTTTTCCTTGTTCTGCAATTTTAGTGGTATTTAACTAGATATAATAATAGTAAGAAGAAATATAGCAGTAAGTTTGTAATTTCATTTACATTGTACAAAACAGTAAATTCGTAAACAATTGGTGAATTCCGTGTTACATTAAACGTCTTATTATATTTTGGTTTCAAACCACTTTATAAGCACAGAAAATTAAATTTGAAAAATAGTTACTTGTAATTTACACAAGCTGTGTGTGTGTGTGTGTATGTGTGTACTGCGTGCAAGCGAGCGCCTGTGAAAGCTAATATGTATTTTATGAATTGAATATAATAAGAACGATTAAAAGAAGTTGAAATGCATAAGGACTAAATTGTATGTAATATTAACTGAGAAAACAAAAATAAAGGATAATTCGTCGAGCGGTATATAAAGAGAATAAAAACCGCCAACGACTGTTTTTATAATATGTGAACCAATGAACATAACGACTCCTACCGCGTGTCAAACTGCTCCGAAACATTACTGGAAAATAAACACTTGTTTTATTAACAAGAGAACTCACTTCTGATTCACTTTCGAATATTAAGCTCTATCTCTATCACACAATATATTTCTTTGTTGAAATAATACAAACAGCTTAATAAGAGAGGTAGGACACAGAGAAATTTCTCTGGAGATTTCTCTCTATTTGGGGAAGTCCGACTGGTGGAATACCTCCACCCTACAGAAGATCTCAGTCAAATAACCTTGTGTTGTGTTCCTGTGGTGAGAAGGCTTTCTAGATCGCCTTGTGTTCAAGGTCGGCAACGCGTTAGTGATACCTATGGTATTACAAGCGTCCATAGGCCACAGTAGACGCTTACCTTCAGGCGGGTCATATGCTTGTTCTTGTTTGCCACATTTGAATTAAATAAATAAAAAAATTAAACAAGACATCGTGATATTTATTGAAGTTCCTCTTGCATCATTTCTATCGCTTTCTTACATAAATACTCTAACGTTTAGTAGCTACTATGTTTTATGTCACTAAGCGGTCACTACTATAATAATCTCATACTCACGTCACGCTCATAATCCGGATGAGTGTAACACGATTTACGCACATTTAGTATAAAGTATTTGTCAATGTCAATGTCAATGTCAAGATCGTTCAATGCGCTGTGACACACACACACATAGGTTATGTATGTGCACAGGTGACAACAGCGAAATGTTTATCTATAAGTCACGTATGCGGCTGATAAAGAAATGTTACTTACTTTCGATTATTCCTATCTGTATTGTTTATTTACTTACGTAAGTATTATTTTTTTATTATCATTTCTCTTTATCGACTATTTATAACTGACTACTTTTACTTGCCTGGCATGAACACATTCGTTTTAAAAATAAAAATCTTTCAGCACAGCATTTTTAAATTATGACTTCGTATATATATAATAGATAATAATAATAAACTACTACTAATAGAATAATAAATCTACTTGTCAAGGAGTCAAATTCCGCGGGTGTTAGGGGTTAAGAATGTCCTGTAGGGGAGACTGGGGCTGGTAGTAACAATTTTTTCTACAAACTGACACATTTTTTGTTAGTTTATTTGTTATAGGTAGATATAGGATTTTTTTATAGTGTGTCAGGTTTTAAATTTTAATAGAATATTTGGTACCAGCCTGTATAAGTGACATAAATCATAAAAATTAAAAATTCTAGGAAAAGAGGAGTGTAACTTTTAACCCCTCGTCAGGGGCTAGTTGTTACAGCATAAAGGGGCAAAATGTTACAACAAAAAACAAACGTAATCTAAGACTTTTTAGTAAGAACATTCACAATGTAGTTGCTTAATTTTTATATAAAACACAATATTAGTATGTATACAATGTATTATAAAGCAATATTTTCAAACGGTTCACAACTTAACAGGCAAAATTAATCATCTTCTACGCGTTCTTCGTAAGAATCATGTAAAAACTTCCTTATTACAACTATCTTTCCTGTTTTCTTAGCTGTTTTTGCGCCTTTACTAGTATTTCCTTGTTTAATTATATTTTTCTTGGCTTATTTGACTTCCCTTTCTTAGTTATCTTTTCTGTTTTATTTATTTTCTTTTTCTGGCTCATTCGCGAAGCCAATGCATTTTTCTGTGGGCTGCCAGTTAAAATGCTAATTTGCGGGTTTATCGTGTAATCTTGCCTCTACTCGCTTTATCTTCCTCTAAAATAGCTGCTGCTATTTTATAAGTCTCTTTAAATATTTTTCCACTATTTATTTTATAAGTCTTCTTCCTAAAAATAACAACAACAAATTATATAGCCAATATTATACCAGTCTGCAAGAAGAGCTACGGGGCATGTAGTAGTGTGTCACTAACTGCTCCTCATCAAATGTCACTTTTAGCCCCAACACAAAAACCAACCTTTTATGGTTAAGTAGTAAAAAGGCAAATTAGTATAACTGTATTAACGTTGGCTTATTGCAAAAATAAAGCATTAGATCATCAATATCACAACAAAACACAACTCTGCTTTTGCGGAAAACCGGTTGAAGACCAATATTACTAAAAAAGAAAAATGTTTCAAACCTGTGCTTTTGGCGGCAGTGTAAACGGGCTCTTCTCACAAAAACACTAGCGCCACAGGCACGCGCGGCGCTGTGGACGATTACAGCCTGATGATTTTACTCTTTCTAATGATAATATAGCATTGTCAGTTTAGCCACCATTGCCGCTGTAACTACCTACTGCTGTCACAACTAGCCCCAGTCTCCCTAAGATGTTTTTATTTTAATGTGGAATTCAACATTTGCGCCAGGTAAGAGATTGTAAGACAAATAATTTCTATACACAATGTTATAACAACGTAAGGTTCGCTTATAAGATACTTAAATATTAGAAACAACATCAAGAGCCATCCAAGCCGACATCACAAGAACATAAGTTGTACGTACGTTGTTTTATAAGAAAAACAAACTTCTTAATGAATAAAAGATTATAACAAGCCGATTTCACCATTTTATGAAGGATAAAGCGAGGGAGTAAAAGTTAACGGAACAAAACTCCTGGAAATAGTTGATTTTAGAAAAAAAATCTTTTTTTCTTATTAATGTAATAATCACTACATAGTTGTTCCACATTGCAAAAATAGGTCATAAGTCCCATTGAAACCCTAAAATAAATCTTACATTCGATCGAGTTTTACTAAGTATTTTTACACTGTACAAGTATTCTTTAAAGTCGTTTATTATCATTTTTAGTTTTTATACAATTACCCAATAATAACCTTTTGCCACTAAAACTCACTTCACATGAGTAATAGTAATTTACCTCAATTTCTAAGTGTATCCAATGGTGCGACGTTTGCGACTAATTTCTCATCGTCTCAGTTTATTGAATACAATATAATTAAAACAATGTATTTATAAAATAAACGTTTAGCTCATATGATTCAATGTTTGTAGGTAATTTATTTTCGTAACACGTTTAGTTATAAAATAATATTTACAGTAAATAAAAGTTTCACGTTACTATGGACATGTCTTAGTATAGCAATATCGTAAAATATTTTAAAATTTTGCTGTTCAATTATGTAATGTATCGCTGAAAAATATATAATTACTATATCCAAGTGTAATAATTAGAGATATGACTCAAAATACACTTACGTCGCTCGGTCCTGCGCGGCGCGGTTGTCACTTTGACATTGACATGACGTCAGCTGTCACCAGCTTTTAATGAATACTAATGATACAAAAACATCAGCTGTTGTTTACATATCATAAAATGTTAAACTGGCCGAACTACAAGGCGCGCGTTACACAACTCCAACATTTTGATTTACTGTAATAAACCATGTTTTAAAAAGATTTAGTTTGACCTAAATGTCAATTACGTTGAAGTAGATTAATTTCTTCTTAGCGTTCAGTTGATCGATGTAAATTACTAAACTTATTGCCCGGTTCCTATATTCAAAGAACGATTCGTTTTGCTTACGAACGGTAGTATTTTAAAACCAGACGTAAGCCAAAAGCGTTCCTACAAAAACGTTACGTCAACTAAGTTACCTATGACCTGCTACGTACAGACGGGAGAGGTACGAATAACGGCTAGTAGGGCAAATGTATGGGGATGACAGTTTGTCGTGATTCTATAAACATTTTGATACATCGAGGAGTTTTTTAGACGTTCAGGATTTGGTTACCAACCGGAATTGACCGGTTGATTATTCGTTTTACGTGTTTTCGTCAATATTTATAAATAACTAGCGATGCCCGCGGCTCTGTTCGCGTGGACTACTAAAAAAGCTTCTTTGTTTTTTGTGCGGAACCCTAGTTATTTTTCCAAAACAAAAGTAGCCTAAGTTATTCCTTTTAACAGCAGCTATCTGCCAGTGAAAGTCCCATCCAAATCGGTCCAACCTATTCGGAGATTAGCCGGAACAAACAGAAACAGACAGACAGACAAAAAAAATATTGGTATGTTGTTATAGGTATCGTGTATACTTTCATATGCATTTAGTAAAAAATTGTTATTTTGACATTTTAATTTTATTATATGTATAAATACCGAAATTTCTGGTTTGGATATTGTGTTAAGTGATTTATAAATGTTATCGGACTGGAGTGAAACTAGTTATGATGAATAATGTGGTATTAGTACGAAATTACAAAACAAGAATATAGCATTTATTGGCATCATGTAGTGTTGGCTGCGCATCCTACATATAAACATTATATTGAAGATAATATATAATACTTTTATTGAAATAAACTTTATAAAAGTGTATACTCGGTCTGCGTATTTTTTATCTGAAACGTATTAAAAATCATTTATTTCCATTAAACAATGTTCCCAACTACTCGTATACACATTATGTATCGATCTGTATCTTTTTAAATTGCCCCGTTTTAAATTCGACTCCTTGAAATTAAATACAAAGAAATCTATGTAGGTATCATCCTATATTTTTGTAGGTGGCGGAGTTCGTGCAGGTAAATATTATATTGCTTTGCAGAAAGCACCACTAGAAAGAAACTTCGTATTTGAACATACGTTTTTTTAGTTTTGTATAAAATAATCTATAAATACAAAAGTTTATCAACCCATTTTTGAGCATTTAATTCACTTGACATTTTTTTACCAAATTAGGTACGTAGTTTGTACCAATACTACTTAGCTTGTGCTAGATACATGCATTATAAAGATTGCAAAATCTATGTTTACAAACTAGTGTCAAGAAAGAAATGTTTCGATAAGTTGGTTAGACATTGTTGCGTTTCGGTTACTTTAATGCAAGCGCCAAAAAATAATATTTTAATGAGATAAAACTATATTTTCGTCAAGAAAATTATTCGCATCTAAAATAAACTTGTCTGTAACAACGAAGTGCAACATGATGAAGTGATTTAACGGTGTAGAAATAAACATTATTTTAATCAAATTATCATTATTTTATACAACGTTAAATTATTTTTAAACAATTAATAAAAAAAGTCAGTAAAATTAATATTCACATTATTATCATTAATGGTTAACTTGATCATGTTGGTGGCGCGCGGGATACAAACTTCTTGATGTAATTAATTCTACATGAATTTTGTATTCTATAATTATTATTATAATTTACAAATCACAAAAAAATTTAGAGATGCCGGGGATCGAACCCGGGGCCTTTCACATGCAAAGCGAACGCTCTACCACTGATTCTTGGAGTTATTTTTGTTTTGTTACACTAATGAAGTACAACTTCTTACGTGCGTACCTCTTTTTTATTTGTCGCACGGCAAATGATTGTATTGTGCTTGATACTTACCCTATAGTTCGATCTAAAATAACGATGACCACTGAGATATCGGCTATAACACCTTAAAACCTTATCTTAAAATAGCTATTATTTATATCACATAAATTACAATCAATGAATAATTCTTTGAAATAAATTAAAATAAACGTGTAAATGAATAAAATGACCAATGCACATTGGCAGTTCGTGCAAAGGTCCTAAAGCGAACCATTCGCCATCCATCGCCTCTCGCCGTTGTCATGCTGACTGATCCCAAAACGCGACAAACAAAAAGTCGTTGCGACAACTTTTTCACCGTGTGTATGGTGGTCCGACCCTACCGCCCGCTTGATTGCTGGATATACACCAGCGGACCTCGAAACGCGACATGCCTATAGGTACGTGTGTTACACTTGGTGTATGGTGGTCGCGATCCAATCGGACGGAATCGCCGTAACTTACAACCGACAACCATGATGACTTACACGTGATAATGTTTACGTATGTCAAAATTGTTATATTTGAAGCAATGATGGCTCAGTGGTAGCGTGTACGACTTCGCGTCGATTGAGGTGAGTTCAAATCCCTATAAATGAGCCTGAGCTTTCGGTGAAGGAAACCACAGTGAGGAAACCATAGTATGGTGGTAGGGCCTTTACTAATGCCCGCCTGGCTAGCTACCACCCTCAAATTGATGAAAATCTGTCGCCAACCACCAATAAGTGTGTTCCGGCTGCTTCACTTGATAGCCAGTATTCCACTAGGTTTAGCGTGTTATCATCTAGGGCCACATAGTCACTTAACATCAGATGAGATTGTGGCAACTACGAAAAATCTATAACGATAAAAAGAAATCAGATATCACGCAATGTATAAGATAAGTATCATTAATACTGTTAAATATAAATCATAGATTATATTAATTTAGGCTTAATAATACGTAGACAGAAATATCTCTAATTATAATTTATTGTTGGGCGTATTTTGGAATGGACCAATTAATTGATTCACTATACAAAAAAAAATACAATATCACGTGGTAGATGAAGTCCCAGTTTCAAATTTAACCAAAAAAACAAACATTAGTGACATGATTAAGTCTGAGACATGCATTTTGGATTACATAATAAATTTTATCAGTGAAAATAGGAATGATAGTATATCAGTATTATGTGAGAGTGTTCACACTGGACTTGGAACTTCTTATCTATCATCACGCCATTCTATAAACTGATAGGCGAAAGTATTAGTTCCACTATCTGAAACATACAACATTTTCGAAAAATAAGAAGGAATTGAAAGTTTCATAAAAAAACGTGTACCTTATTCTTGAAATAGGTAATTCTTCATCAGTAATTTAGGAATTACTCAACTGTAAAGTGCTCACCATCAGTCATTAATAGCGTTACATCGCGCCGTGACGATTCTGTTATCTATTGTAACTTCAAAACTGCTAAATTACCAGTATTTAATGTATTCTTTGATTCTTTACCTAGATATAAAATTAAAATGACAAATTACTTAATATCTGTTTGCTCAACTTGTTATTATTCTCGATTTATAATTTATTAATAAAAACTCTAATTTAGAAACGTAGTATAAATATATATTTTTTTTAATGGTAACTTTCAAATGACTTTTGTTATCGTGTTTTTTTATAATATATTATCTGAATTTATTTGTTTTCAACGTTTATATTTTCTGTATTTATATAATTACTTTTAATTTACGTACGTTGTGGTTGACTATAATTATTAATATAATAGGATAATATTACAGTACCCTTAACCATAAACATTGTATTACTGTAGCATTACTTAACTTTATATTTAGAAAATATCATGTTCAATTTCGTTCAATATGTTGTTCCACGAGAACTAGATCTCTTATCTAGTCTACATTAAAAGTGGACATTACTGCTTAGGTCATATGAATAGGCGTAAATATATGATTACTAGATTACTCTTTGAAAAGTCCTTTATCTGTCAATGAAAATCATATGAAAATAGATTAAACCGATTTGGAGATTACCCGGACAAACAGACAAAAAATAAAAATAAAAGCGCGCGTAGGGGCTTAAGAAAAGCCTTTATTTCGGAATTACAGAAAGAAACTTTCATTTTATTTATTTATATAGATTCCTTCGCGTCGTGATTGGAGAATTTAAATTCTATTTCTCAATATTTGTAAATACCTAAACGCTATTTTCGTATTTATTAAAATCTTCATGGATTAGTGCGGTCTGTATTTTTAGCTTCTAAACGATCAATATTTATTAATTCCAAAAATAAAAGTATTACATAATTATTTTCCATTCGAATGGCGCCGAGTCTACATTATACAACAATATCCGTAGGTATATTTATTATAGAAGCAAACAAATAACAATCGATATGTCGTGTTGATAAAAACGAAAGTAAACACAATGATAATTTCACCGCACGACAATGAATCTGATATAAGTACTTACGTATATAATGTTATCACTTATAGGTATATATAATATATGTCATCAGTTCTTATATAATCAATGTATATTTTTACTGGCTTCAGTAAATTGTTGTACCTTGCTCTTTATAAGTATAATTTACGTAGAACGCTGCCCCTACTCTGTGAGATAAAACCAAAACTGTATTATTGTAAAAACGAGGTTGTCTCCAGATGTAGTAATAATAATTGTAAAATAGAGTCAACGATGCTTGGCAAGGCCGTGACTGCGACTAATGTTGCCAAGCGATTGCGGTGAATATACAACACAAATTCGATACGGATTACTAAAATCAGGATTCAAGTAAGTTTTTCCTCAAATATAAGCATAACATTTAAAGAGATAAGGGATGATTTATTAGTAGAATAAATTACATTTTTAATCGATATCATATGTTTACGAATATCATGATGCAATGAATGATCCGTACGCATTTTATTTTCGAATTATGTTTGTCTAGGTTTCTAGAAATGGTAAGTCCAGTTTTCGCGAGAAGGCTGGCAACTTAATCCGTGACGTCATCGGTCATGCTGCGCTCCCGGTGAGCCGGTCGCCGCGCGCCGCCGCGCACGCTAAGGTTTCCCCCGGTTGGCAACCGCGTTGTAATAAACCGCAATTTGCTAAACTGTCGCAATAGCTACACGATGAACAATAAATATACTGTATGTACATTATACACGGTTTAGACACGTTTCTTTACAATTTTTATCATTTCGTAACGACATTACCTTAAAACGCGTACTCCATTTTTGTCTGCCTTTATTAGTGTAATGTTTAATTAAGTATATCAAGTCTAAGTATATTTGTATTAATCTGTTTCTTATCGCAATCATTACTGAAAGTGCCTTTCATATTAAGAAATTCTAAAATCTATTCTAGAAAAGAAAATTCTAGAAAAGTCTATCTGGAATATTCAACTTTTACGTTGAGGAACGTAGAAGAATCATCGTAATTTTTAGAACGTTGAATTTGGTATAAAAGTGATCCTCGTATTCAATGTGATAGGATAATCTAATTATCATAAGAAATAACTTATTTAGAGGAACCAAATTAAAAGTTTTCCAATAAAAATACCTAAATAATACCGAAAATATCCTAATATCCTCGATTGATAACGTTCAACTAGAGGAAAGTAGAAAATTAACACAAAATCATATCAGACCGGATTTGATTCCTATTTGTGAATTAGACGTTTTCTTGTTAGTATCCAATGGTTGATATTGCGAAGATTTGTGATTGCCCTGATTGGAGTTCATTAAATGTATTTGCTTTTCGTTGTTATTAACTGTGCCTGCAGCGTACCGATAGGGTTGCTAGCAGGACGCTTTCACAATCAAAAAATTTCGATTAATTTTACTGTACAAGTAGAAGAAAAAACGCCGATTGAAGAGTACAATATCTTGTATATATTAACTTATGTATTATTAAATAAATATGTCTTCCTTTACATAAAAACGAAGACAGAATGTTAGTTAAACGTTAAAAAGTAAATGAAAACACTAGAAAATTAAAAAGAAACCTTAAAAACATTAATATAATAAACCTTAAAATAATAATACATAAATAGGTCAAATAATTGTTAGCATTTTATGTTAAGTTAATGTTAATTTAATTTTTTAAGTTAATTAATTTTTAATTTTAAGTTAGTTTTTTTCCCCCTATTATACATAAAGTATGTTCATTATCAGTTGTCTGGATTACTGTTTTTAATACAAATTATACATAATTTATGTAATTTACAAATGGATGCTAAATTTGTTGATTTCATTTTGAATATCATTAAGTGCTGTAATGGCGTACATCCAAAGCTTTTCGAAGACGAATCCGCCAACCCTACACAAGGTCATTATGTAATTATTTATGCCTTGTTATAACAATTTTGGTAAATGTAAGATGGGAGAAAGTCGTCCGGCGACCATTACAGTTAATAAATTGCTTATTTTCATATCAAGAGAACTTTGGATTAACTCGGCTACGTTAAGTATATGTTATGAAAGCCAATTTAGCTGTAATTTGGCAAACTAATGATCTCAGTCGGGAGTCGGGAGTCATCATATTTTTGATTGTCCATATTTAGGTAAGCTACTTTATACAATCAGTTGACGTAATATCACGTTGAATATCATTGACGTAATTATTAGCGAAACTACAAAAATACGTAGATGGTAAAAAGTATTTACTGAAATCTTAATATGTTATTTTTATTTGACGTTATACTTCCTTGGTACGCCCTTTCAAATTATATTAATAAAAAATACACTTTTTTATACTACAATGGTAGCAAACAAGCATACGTCCCGCCTGATGGACAGCGGCTATCATAGTCTATGGACCCTTGTAAATACCATAGGTATCACTAGCGCATTGCCGACCTTGAACCCTAATTTTTCCTCTTGGGGCAGGAGCCCCAAGGAGCTCTAGAAACCCTACTCGCCGTAGGAATACTTTGGCTGCGATCTTCTGTAGGGTGGACGTATTCTACCAGTCGGGTTGCCCCGAGTAGAGAGAAATCTCTAAAGAAACTTTTCTGTGCACTAACCTCTCTTTAAACACAATATTTTATCATTGAAAATTAAAATTATTTTATGATTAATAATACGTTAAAGTTACCGTTTAAAATGCTTCGCAACACAATATCTATTATTAAGTTTATTATTAAAAATGCTCTGTAAAATATATAACTTTGAGATACAATTCACTTTATTAGTAAAACATTTTTAGATATATTATATTTTAAGATAATATTATAGTTTATTATTAACAAAAAACAACTATTGATACATTTACGTTTAATTTAGTTTTAAATTAAGCCCAAGATAAAATTATGACCCAATAACAAAAGCGTCAGTTTCATAGAAGTTTTTTTTATCGTTATAGGTTTTGGCGTAGTGGCCACAATCTCACCTGATGTTAAGTGATGATGTGGCCAACGATGATAACACGCTCAACCTAGTGGAAAACTGGCTCTCAAGTGCAGCTGCCGGAACACACCTATTGGTACTTGGCGACAGATTTTCATCTTGAGGGTAGTAGCTATCCAGACGGGCATTATAAAAAGCCCTACCTACCACCATGCTATAGTTTCCTCACGATGTTTTCCTTCACCGAAAGCTCATGCTCATTGCAGGGATTCGAACTTACGTCAATCGATGCGAAGTCGTACACGCTACCACAGAGCCATCATTGCTCCAGATTTAATAAAAAAGAGACGGAGGATACTGTACCTCGCTTGATTTGCTCGGAATGTAGCGCCTGTTGGATTGCATCTATTCTTTTCACTATAAAATATCCAAAATGTTTTTTTAGTAAGATCAGTTTATCATTACAGGTGC
Source organism: Saturnia pavonia (assembly GCA_947532125.1). Taxonomy (NCBI): domain Eukaryota; kingdom Metazoa; phylum Arthropoda; class Insecta; order Lepidoptera; family Saturniidae; genus Saturnia; species Saturnia pavonia. The sequence continues at coordinate 15,849,554 of OX383904.1, forward strand.
GATATATTTTAATGAAACAACTTTTTTTAAAGTAATCTGTAGTTATCATTACAATGTCATTAATTTCTATGTGTGAGTATAGTCTAATAATAATTTATAACTAAAATAAGACCACTACGACCGCCATACAAAGAATAAAGAAATAATGAACAATTTACACTGAATTTTAAATGAAAATGTACTGCGAAAAAAGCAATTAAAAAGCTAATATAATTATTATGTTGTTGAACAGAAGTTTACAACCGTAACAAGCGCTGTAACTGAAACGCAAGAGTGAGTCGCGGCTCGCAACTGCCAGACTCAGTGGCGACAGCAGCAGCGGGCTACACCTATAATTGCATTTATACAATTGTACATCAAAATTGAGAGCGATTTTTTCTTTTGTTAAAGATTAACGTTGGACCAAAGTCATACCTGGTATTATACGAAGATGTGTCTCTAGATTTTGGGACGCTAATTCCAAGAGCATTCATTGACTTTTCTCAAGTACGGCTTTTCGGACATTCGGTGTTAGGTAATAGATAAATTAAAGGCTGCAGTAGTCTGTAAGGTTTGAACATGTGGGTTCAATGGATCTGGATAAAAATAATTTTGTGCCCCGGATACCAGTGCCCCCTTTTTGTTTGCATTTGTTTTTTAGTTGGCTTCCTGTGTTTCTTCAATATGTCAAGTATGCATATTTAATAATGCATGTTCTATAAGTGGAATGACATCAAATAGTATATGTCTATTTATAGCGAGAACTAGTATGGAAATAATAACCCTAGGTACATCGTGGTGTGTAATTGACCCGCGCATTAGCCACCTGAGGCGATATGCATTGTGAAGCCGCTAGACGAACTGGCGACATTTCCGTATTTTACTGCCCACAATATGCGTTTCAGTCAGTATTCTTATGTCAGTGCCACACATAACATTTCAACTTACATATGAATTCGGAGTAGTATTAAAGAAATACATTTATTAGGGAAAAGAAAAAGGCTTAGATTTTTACACCAGCAGATTTATTATATCGCTAACTATTTCCATAATAACACGGGTAAGAACATCAATGCTTTTAATCATATTTACTTATCTGCAACATCTATAGTGATAATGTTCACGGATTAATGACGGGTGTTTTTTTATAGTAGAACGGCAAAGTGACTACACTGTGCCTCATGGTAGGCATAGTAAAATCCTAAAACAACGGCGATTACCGAGAGATCCACGATATATCGAATGTCGTGGCTGACATGCAGGACTGAAAGTTTCTCATCAGCTGCGTATATACTAACTGATACCGAAACGCGACAAACCTAACAGAGAGTCGTTTGAGACGGGTTTATTACCATGAGCACGTGGATTTTGATTACTAGATATACACCAGCTATCCCGGAACGCGACACGCCTAAGCGTGCTACTATGGACGGTGCCATGTAAATCAAAATGACAAGAGAAAGCATATAGATCTATACCCCGGAAGATAAGAACTGAGAGGACCCGTTATAATCCCTATAGATTATAATGTTCTATTATTCCTTTATCAAAGAACGTGCAGCGGACCCGTTAATACTTGTGATTGTACCGCCGCTATCTATTACAAACGATTTCTTAGTTTAGTTTGAATTCATTATAACAGTACCACTAATTAAAATGATAACCACAACAATAACTCTCGCCCTAAATATGACAAAACTATTGCAATAAGTGTCGGAGAGATACAATAACACGGAAAATACGATGATTTTACATATTTATTATTACAACGTATTTATCTAAAAAATGTAATCAACTGTCAATTCAAAGAGCTATTTTCAATATGTTAATATTCCAAAAAAGTTAACACATATCTCTAAACTTCACAAAATGAGTTGTAACTGGACAGCGAATACAAAAGTAATAATAAAATACAGCTTGCAAAGCACAAATTCACGTCAAACACAATACGCGCCTTATCGTGTGACGTGTAACCCATACTTTATACAGCGCGGGACAATTACGCCACACATAATCCGTCCGTCCTTTATCACATGACGCATGGCGTAGTACGCAACGTACCAATTACGGGGCGTAGCGTATTAAAGCGCTACGCGGAACCCTGGCTGGTGCTATAATTATTTCGTATTTGAAAACATAATTGATGTCACAGTACACATAATACTTGGTTTATTGTATAGACACCAGTATGTGATGATTTATAAATTGAACACATATGAGTAAACTGGTTTAAGGAATGAATATCTAGGTTTTTTTTATATGTATACTAGTTCGTCAAAATGACTGTACAGCACCAGATACTATCACGGTGCAGTCCACAAACAACGGTGATCGTCGGTGCTACAGATACCATCGGCAGTCGTCGATTTCATTCCACTGATGCACAAATGCCACTATACCAAATATTATAGAATGTAGGAAACTCGTTGGCTGAGAGACTATTCCACATCTGCACGGTACGCAAAGGTAAGAATTCGTGAACTTATTTATTGGTACCGTGTCGCTGTAAAACTTTGGCGAGTTGTTGTCCTGTACGCATGTAAAATTTTGTATTAGTACAACCAGTATACAAATACATGGCGCGCGAGTCGAACCATTTCGAATGCAACGGGAGCGAAATCGTAGGCCAGATACGAATAAAAATAACTACCCACAATATGAAGTATGAACGTTTTCGTACATTGTTGGCATATGAACACAGCCTAGTAACCTTTTAGATGTAGCCGTCTGGCAACACTATTAATTGTCACTTGCATTTGAATTGTAATCCGTTTTCCTGTTCCTTTTTAACATTTCGTTCTGTTCACGCGCTGTATTTTATTTCCTTAGCCTAACTAATCGCATCTTACTTAATAATTAATAGTTTGCTAACATATATCGTGAAGTTATTAAATCAAAGCGCCGATGTCATCGATTATTTCTAAAAGGGGAATAACGTGTTTGATAAAAACAATTCTCATCTTTCTCTCTGCATTTTGCCTGTCACACTAGAGACAAGCTGTGATGATGATAAATCACTTTTGATTTAAATGTAATTTACAGTAATATTACAATGTGATTACAACATAGATCCGTTTGTTCCATAAAAAAACTGGATCATGATGTAGGTAATTAAATTAATATGTATATGGATTGTTCATTTGATAAGCTGAATGTTAATTGAGAGGTTGGGCAACTACCGCTGTAGTACATCATGCGTGCACCTTTCAACTCGCGCTACTGTATTTATCGATAATAATTTAGCTATTTATCCACAGTAAATCGTTAATGTAATGGTAATTGTGACATAACTCGAAAGCAAATTCGAAATTTATATACAATTTTTACGTAAGCATTTTTCGGTTTTTATTTAATTATTGTTAGCTCGCTAATTCAAAGTTATATTATATAAGGAACGAAATAAATGAAAAGTAATTTAAAATACATTCAGTACGATAAAAAGTTGGTACAAGTTTAATCTATGATATGGTGTCTTAAGTGACGCTCATTTTTAAAATCAGTTTAAAACTTCAGGTGAAACTTTGGGGCACACCTATTATTTTGATAATAGCATATTCTTTTTTAGATATTCTATTTTCATAAACGTAATTCCATATTAAGAAAATTTTCTGAAGAAGTTTTAAAAACTACTTGAAGAACAAACACTTAATCCTTGTTCCACCTGGAAACCAATATAAATTAATTCAGCCGCTCGTTCCGCGGTCATTCACCGGTCGAGTCTATGTGTACTGTTGGCAATTGGTATTACACTCCAACCCCACTCTATCTATATCCCGAGCACCGACAACACGAAATAAGGAGTTGTATAAATATTTCAAGGTGTTCCTTCGCAGCCCCTACCATAGTTTGTGCACTTATAGTGTATTCTGTTAGTCGCGTTTACGAGCCAATACCCATTAGGCTCAGTGCTACCATTTTGACCAAAGTCAACTGCAAGTTAAATCGTACGTGACTATTACACAATAAAAAAATGTGTACTTATGTACTTCTTTGGTGTAAGAAAACAAAAATAACTTCCAAAATTATACGTGTAAAACCAACATGATGACGTTAGCCATAAATGATGTAAATCAATCTTACTGATTTTTTTATCAATTCGCACTTCCGTCACATAATACTTAGGAATACACATATACGATATAACTTCATTAAAAAACTACTTTTGTATTAACTCATATGTCTAATGAAGTTAAAACATGACAGAATAGTATCGAAATAGTGGCATGAAGATGGAAAACCATTGCCTGGCTTACCAACAGCCCGATAATCTGACAAATATAGCCGGAGTGGCAGAAAACTTCTGGATATAAGTACTGCAAGATCGTGAGTGATGACATAAGGGAAAGATCGCCTGAATTCAGCAGCAGAAAGAGGCTGAATGATACAGAATAAAATCCTTGTGTGCTCATCTTTCTTGTAGTCAATATAGGCGTTTCTACGTCTAATATTATTTAAATTAATAATTATTTACATTCCAAAAAGTTTACTTCATAGTATTTAAGCTACAATTAAACTAGCGTTAGGGTTTCCTTGCTTTGTTAGTAGGAAAATTTAAGCTAGGTTTTTTGTTTATATACTACGGTGGTGACAAACAAGCGTTCACCGCAGGCTATGAACGCCTGAAATACCAGGAGCATCATATGCGCGTTGCTGACCCTTGAAAAGCTCAAATACTATAAAACCAGGAGCGTTCGCGAGAGGAGACTTCTGAAATCAGACTGTACGCGACCATTCAGATTATAAGGTGTTAGAATTATCTCGCTTTCGATGTTGAGCAGTGCATTGGTGGAAAATAGCCGCTGGCAACATATCGAACAATTCTATGTAAATAAATAAGGCGCCAACCCACACTGTCATAACCGAAGCATATGTTTCATACGCCAAAATCTACATGCTTCCAAATGTACTCATTAGTACTTACTTATTCGCATTGTACAGAAAATTTTGAACAACCAACAAAGAAACAGTCAATTCGGTTTTCGAACGTGATCGCATCTGACGTTCAAATAAACAGTAGTAGGGGTTAGTAGTAGTAGAAGTAACGATCAGAAAACCATTGGAACCGCATAATATCGGCGTCGGCAATAATATCGCTTTGTTACGTTACAATTATTGCTTCTCATGCTTCGCTCACTTTATTTACCTGTCTTCGTTTATTTACAAATTGTATGTATTTATGTAAAACATTTTATAGATGTACTTTCGACTACTTTTGCTATAGACCGGCTGCGATGCGACAGTTTACTAGCTGACTTGTGTTTTACACAAATGTTATTTGTTTTATACTAATTTATAATAATTATGATGTTTTAATTGAAATCGTTATTTGTTGTTTGCTCTTGCTTAATTTAAGTTTTAACCAATCGCTCGCTTGAACTCATTTGTATATTATTATGACTATACTAAATAGATTTGTATCTGTATAATTATATATGTAAGCTTTGTGTTGACATTGACATTTGAGTATGTATCTGTCATTTCGGCCACAAGAGAGAGCCACCAGTGGGGAGAATGTTTAATTTAAAAGTGCAAAAGACGATTTAAGTTTTATTATAAGAATAGTAAAGCATGAACATTTAATTGTCGATTCTCTGTTTTAGGTTAGTGCCTACCTAATCATTTCATAGTGTTAATTGTTATGTAAAACTTATCTGTATTTAATAAATAAAACTCTGTTTTAGATGAATCAAATTGTGTTATGCTTCAACAAGAACTCATGGTTATATATATATATATATATATGTGTGTGTGTATTTTTTTTCCAAATTTATTATAGTCACAAATATGACTTTAAAAAAACCTGTCTGCATGTCAGAAAACTCATAAATGGCTTGACCAATTTTTATGAAAGGTAAAACCTTAAGTAAACGTTAAGTATATGTCATTCCCCGATTGATAGGCTTTCAGTAATTATAAAAATTGTTATGAAAAAAAAATGATTTGATTAAATAAAGATGAAAATACTAATGTATATAAATAATATGGTTGAGGTTTGCCGTTGTGCGCGCGCATCACGCATAACCTACTGGATATTTTTTTTTATCCATCGAGCTTGGACCTTTCCAAAAAAAATATTACGATAACTTTATCCAATAAAACATTATTATAGTTTTAATAGCTAGTAATATTAATATTATATGTCTAACTTTAAAATGAAAATGTAAACTTTTTTATTAGTTTGAATTTAAATAACAAATTGACTGTGAAGGAAAACATCCTGAGAAATCTTTTATCAGTAATTTCATGTCATGAAACATACAAAACTATAGATTGCAAAGCGTGAAATCGCGAATACACTGCACCGTAGCCTGGCGTGGTGACCGCTGCCATAATATCTCTCGGGAAGAAATGGCTTTTACAAACCTTTTATACAAAAATACGGAATACCTTGTTTGCTTTCACATTGCAATTTTTTTTCTGATTTGTAAGTCAAGCCTGCACTGCAACCACCGCACTTACTAAATTATTACTAGCACGTGTAATGTATAAATCATGATACGAGATCGTACTGCGATACCCTTTAATTTAATTCCCCTTACACACAGGTGGCCCAGTGACCCCCTTGAATAATTTGTACTCAACACCCCGGTTTAATTAGCACGTCTCTAACAACAAAACGCGGGTAGTATATATTTTTATTAACTCACTGTTGTATTTCCGTTAAGGGTTCGATGTTAGGTACGTTAACATTTCTGTTAACTAAATTTGCATTTCCGTGTCAGGTGACGTGGACGTCGTGACGTTTTAATAATAAATATGCTAAATGTTACAAAAAAAAATTGATTTTAATTTATCTAAAAAATAGATTAATTTGTATTGCAGGAAATAATAAACAACGCCTTTGGTTTACTTCACTTGATTGCTGAGTACAAGGTAGAGGCATTTCACTATAATTAATTTATCTGTTAAGATAGATTTATTTAAACTCACTGATATTTGCGAATAACCTATAAGGTTAGCATAAGAAGTCACACTTATACCCTAACACACTCGTGTGTAGTAAACAGAGAGAGAAGCGTTCGGTATAAATGTTGAGAGGGGAGCGTTGAGTCGGAAAGAGCCGACTAGACACGACGCTGGAAGAATGGCACGCAGCGACGTCCCATCAGAGGGTTTATTCCTGTCCAAACGCGCCGTTAGAATATTTCAAAATTGCTTGCGGCATAGTTTTCCTTTCATAATTTGAAGTAGTAAGCAGGCATACTCTGCGAATATCATATAACTCATCCCAAGCGTAACGTAGTTCGATAGACAACGTTCGCGGCAATAATCACCGGAGTAGACTTTTTGACTGACCAATGCTTGAATTTATTTATTGCTGCTTATCAGGACGACAGAGGTGTCTCAGTGGTCAGTCTCAGAGGTGTGATCAGTGAATAGAGAACAACGATCAGCGGCTGTCGGGTTTCCCTGGTAAACAGGACAGTTGTGTCTGACTGGATCACGACCACTATACACAGGGTTTAACACCCGGCATAGCCGCACGCGTAGGCGTGTTGCGTTCCGGAATCAGCTGGCGTATAGTAATCAAGCGGGCGGTAGAGATCTGTAACCAACTGGGTAACGACTAACATGCATATAGGCGTAAACCACCCTCCCCTCACTCACTCAGTGTGTATCGAGCTACAGAAAAGCTTGTATGCTGACAACACAACAATGATCGGAGATGGATTGCTGATTGCGGTGGTCGCTCTTGTTTTTGGATTGTACTGTGCTTCTCATCAGGTACAGCCCAGTCGCTTTACCACGAGCGTAGCGGCTCGGCTAGGGATGCTGGATATAGACACTGGCTTACAACGCAGTGTGATTAAGAATTGATTTCAAAATCATAAAATCTATAACGCATGATATACGGTGACCATGATCCAGCTGGTCGGGCACGAGTTGGCACAAGCACTTTACTTTATATCTACAGCACTGTAATAAATGTATATTGAGAAGAATCGTAATCATCCAAGTCAATTCGTAGTTTACAATTAATAAATTTAAAAAGATAGAAACTTGCTAAATTCACTTACTCGCAATACCGCACCGATCGATATAGCGAGGCCACATTAGTGTTTGTGTATAGGCGTGTTGCTATTTCGATAAACGCCGACCTTGACATTGGACTGCGCGGGCGCATGCGTCACGCATCGCGGGCGACTCCTGCGCCGCCCCACCGCCCGGCCCGCGCCGCACCCGCTTGTTTTGTTAACAGTTCCGATGTGGTTCCGATTAGCAACACTGGTTGATTAAATGTAAATTACGTCATCGGTGAATAAATGAGCTCTCTTTTACCGGTCCAGTCTACTAAATATAATAAAATAAATTCGTTTACAGAACAATCTTAAATAGGGAACATTATATTTTAAGATGTTACTTTTCCCATTTGAGAAATAAATTTACGCAACGATTGTTTATAATAAAATTTACTAGGCAATGTTAAGCACAAAAAGCGTTCCGAGATGGTACCTATTGGATTACGATTTTATATCGGCATAGAATATTTAAAGAAATGCAACCGTAATCATCTTCAACGTTAATTTTCTCTTAAAAAGTAAAAAAAATATTCATTTGTATATTTTTACTGCATAAATCTATATATACTAGTGGTCGCCCAGTGGTCGAAATTCGACCATAATTAATTTTAAATATAAGTTTGAACATTATGATGGTTATATTGTAAAAGACTATACTTCTATAATCACAGATTTCGCTAAGGCTTCACTGTTAATTTGCCTATTTTTTTTAATGCAATAAATTAAATAAATTTATATAAAAAACTTTTGGAATGACATTTCGTACACATTTAAATGTTCTTCATTCTGTATAATATTAATTAACACTATTTGAATTTTCATTACTATTATTATGTGTCCGCGAATATAGATTTATTCTTCTTCTACAATATATATTGTAATAATAAATTAATTTATTATTCTTATGTTTGATATTCAGTAAGATTATAGACAAATAATATTAAATACAAACGATATTAATCTATTCTCAAATTGACCACAGACTTTAACAATAAACAAAAGAGTATATATGTGTGTGTGTGTGTGTCAAATACGTGGTAGTATGTGTTGTTTTTTTATTGATTTAATGTATTTTAATGCACAATTTTCTTTTAAATATTAGCATTCTGCACTCCTTCTCCATATAAACTATGTGTGAGAAATTTCATACTCCTCCGTCCGCGCAATTTTCGTAAAAAGGGGTACAAAGTTTTTGCTTCACGTATTAATATATAAATCTCTATATGTATATATATATAAAAGCGAAATACCACTAATCACGAGATCTCCGAAACTATAGGTCCGATTGACTTGAAATTTAGCATAGTTACTCCTTTCGCGATGTAGACGCTCACTGAGAACGGATTTTGGGAAATTCAACCTCTAAGGATGTAAAAAAGGGTTGGAAGTTTGTATGGGGTGAATGAGAAAACATTTTCTAACGAATTTTCAGTCTTGATCCGTAGATCAGAACGGTGATAATCTGTCTGTTTATCTATCTGTCTGTTTGTTTGTATGAGCAGATTTAATTCAAAAATGGATTTCTCGATTTTGATGAAACTTTGTACTCGGGAAGTATATGTCATCCCTCAATTGATAGGTAAATAATTACTGCATTATAACTATATATACTAGCAATACCTGGTACTTTGCTCGCGTTATTATTTTTATTTTGTGATAGATTTAAAGAGAGCTATAATTTATAATAATAATATAAAAAGAACATGCCACGATTATGATTTTCAAAAGAATATTCTGCCTGTATATCCACATGTAATTCAAATACAGTTTGAGTGATTTTTTAAAATAATCTACCTACGCGGAGAGCGAACAATAATATATTTGGAAATAATAAATTATAAATTATGTATTATAAACCAGTTTGACAACATTTTATACAAGAGAAAAAATTGTCATTTCTCAGTAGAATGGTTATAAGTATAGTCTAATATATTTAGAAATCATAAAATACGTGATGTAAAAATTACTTCGTAATAAACGTGTGAGGAGCCGCGGTCACAGATAGTCATTATATAGTATATTTATGTAAAAATTGTGTCAAAGAATAAGTTAAATAAATACAATGTTTATTATATAATGAAAAGAAAAACATCTGTAACTAAAAGCATCCGCCTCTGCAATCATGTACGTTATAATGGCAGTAAAAAAAACGTAACAAAGAAAAATAACATAAATTGAGTTAAAGGTGACCGGCCGTTCCGGACACATAAAACGATGCAAGTGCATCCAGTGCTGTAAATTTATAATTAAAATCGCAATTCGTTGGAATTTCAGCTCAATGTGTTTTAAATTAACGTAGGTTCAGCACAAGACCGGGCCACGGCACAGCACGACGCAGTGTTATAATAGGAACACGTCGACAACTCTTGCGTCACTTGGCACACGTGTCATATCTTATTATAATATGTAGTTGATATTAAACAAAATAATAGTGATGTCGTGTAACATGATTATAAGGGTCTCGATTCTCAATGACAGAATTGTTCCATCGTATTTTTTTTTCTGTGTTGCTATTTATATATTTTATTACTGGTTTTATATTTAAATGTTTAAGCAAATGTATTTAAAGTCGTGGATAAGACACCGCGGAGCGGTGTTAATAAATAAAATAAAAAGGTATTGAAATTTATTTATTTATTGCTATAGATTTTAAATTTTTAATAATATTTATGTATACATTTTATAAAACTCAACGTCTCTCAGTCTATGTTCTTTTCACGCGAAAACCACTAATCCGATTAACATGGATTTTCCTTTAATTCATAGATATATATTATATAGCCAGGTAACATACGAAATAAGAAGTGACGATAATGGTGAATCAATTCAGAAAAAAGACGCCGTTGGGGCGATTAAATGGCTTACGCTGAGTAAACTGTAAGAGATATATCAAATTAATATACTACATAATTGTAGATCTAAAAAAGACCTACTCAAAAGTCAGCGATGGTATATGTCTATCTTTTTAGGATCACCCAGAATAAGTATTTTTGAGGCAGCACAACTCGCACATACGCTCGACCCACAACATTTTGTGGTCCACGCAAGCAGAGCCGCGGGCACAAGTAATATAAATATATAAATCCGGGACAGTAAGAGAACAACAATTCAAACAATTTAAATCTCGAATGCATGGTCCATTCGAATCTTTTATAGAGCGAAACGTTTCTACAGTACCAATCGGGATCTCTGGAATCATTTGAGAAAATATTCCACCGACATTCACTTCACTAAAGTGCAATCAAGTCCCAAAATAATTTTGTTTTGAAATTCTTTAACGATCGTACGATCCAATAAATCTCGAGCAGTTTGATTATACCGGGAGGCCACACCGGCCACACGGTGACATATGTCGAGCTCGTTGAAAACAACTATGAATTTCAAGGCGCATAATAAAATATCATAAAATATTTGATAGCTTGTTTAGATAGTACGAGAATTATTGCATGTAACGTAATGGTTATAAATAAATATGTTGTTTCACTCTAAATCTAACCTCCAGATATAATAAAGTACGTTGCAAGTGAACATGAAATATTATTCTCTTCGTCAATTCATATCTATACAGCTATGTAGCCTTCTCCTCCTATTATTTCAAATTTCAAGCCAACCAGCCGAGAACAGTGAGACGTGACGGGACACTCGCACCACCTGCTGTAGAATAAACAACATTATCTCTTCCGTGGTTCATATTAAGGTGCAAATAAATACACGAGTGCTCCGTTAAAATTAAATTCTAAAAGGCATCAAAATAAAGTACAAGTTCATCCATTTAGATTTTTTTATTACATTTACTTAAGTGACAGCACTCTGCCTGATGGTAACACAGTACAATCCAAAGTCAAACGCGACACAAACCAAAAGAAAGTCATTGTGACGAAATTATCACCAAATGCATAGTGGCCGCGAAACCTACCACCCCGGAAGGTTTTCCTTTCAAATTCAGCTATAACAATAACTATATGTTAACATAAAAATGGTATTATGGTGGTTTATTGTCACAGTAAGTCGGCATTTTAACAACACTACTTACCATCAAACTGAGTGAAATTATTGTCCTGTAAAATCATCCGTATTTTGTTTATTATTGCACGTGTCACCACAATGGTCCATTATGTAAAATAAGAATATAGCCATAAATGGTAACGCGCTTAGCATAGAAAGGGAACACTCAAGTTCAACGAACAAGCCAATACATTTTTGGAGACAGACTTTCAGTTCGATAGTGGAAGCTATCGGCCGAGTCTAAGAACGAGCTCGTTATATTTTCAACTGGTAAATAGAAATTTGGATATTCATATAAATATCATGTGTGTAATAATATTCTAAAAATTCCAGTAATTTACACATTCCAGTAACCACACAGAATACAGGATGTTGTGTTTATGCCTCAGGAATGTCGCTAAAGGTGGTTTGGCAATCATTTATTTCTATTTTCTATATATACAGTTAATAAAATTGAAGTGTCTATTTGTAATGTCGAAATAACAGCTTTTTAATAAATTCATATGAAAGTATATACGGTACTTATAACAAAAAATGAATTTTTGACTTTGACTGGCAGAGAAATGTTGTTATAAGGAGTAACTTAGACTGCTACTTTTATTTTCAATTCTGTAATTCACTCGAGCGGAGCTGTGAGCACAGCTTGTTTCCTAATAATTAATAATACATATTAAAATTAAAATCAATGTTAATTTTATACTAGCTTAAATTAAACATCAGCAATAACTAATACAAATAGTATACTGTTATTTCACAATATAATCGACTTATATGTCAAAAATTAGAAACCGTTCAGACGTAAGCGTTATTAATATACACACATTGAAATAAACTTAATTGAACAATTATAATACATAAGATATTAGATTAGATGTTAGATTACCCACTGATCTAAACTAACATTATAAATACGAAAGCTGTTATTATTTGTTTATTTTTTTTCTTATAATGGTTAAACTCAAAACTAATGGACCAATTTTAAAAAATCTTTCACCAATATAAAGCTATATTTTAATTTGAAATATGAATTTATTCCTCATAAAAATGTCGATAGTTTTACAAAAAGTATAAAAAATTGTTTTCTTCGCGTGCACTGCAAAAAATATTATTATTACGTAAAAAAAATACTATATATATTGAACATTCTCACTAATGTGAACAAAAAAGTCCGCGAAACAAAATATGTAATTATTATAGTTATGTTATAATCAACGTTTTTTGTTCAAATTAGTCAACTTAAACACGGATACGAACAAAAAGTTATTATATCCGTATCATGATATAAATTCGTATCCAAATCAATTATTAAATCATTTATGCTGTTTACGTAGGAGTAAATTACTTTTTGAATTATTCAAATCAGTACATTCGTTTTAAAGTTATGAGTAGGTATAACAAAATATAAATTGTCGCGATATTGCAAATCGCTCTATGGAACAATGCATGTATGTTAGGTAGGTAAACAGAAATGTTACTATCTAAACTAATATTATAAAGTGTATTAATAAAAACATGATTTAACTCAATACTGGGTAAACACAAAAACTACTGAACCGATCTTTTAGACATTATTTCTCAAAGCTAAATTTAATATCCAGAATTCCTTTTGCGTTAGAAAGCTTGTTTTGTTAACAAAGGTAACAGGATAAGTTTCGGCGTGAGTGAAACCGCGAGGAACTGCTATGAAATTTGGTCACAGGACACTGAGAAATTTCGCTGCTGAATGAGATATTCAGGAAAATTTACGCGTCCCATAATCCTGTAGGGAACGACGTATTAGTTTAAATTCACAGTGATTCGGAATGGCAAATATCGAACAATCGAAAGTAGTGAAAAGCGTGAGGCACGACTGACTGCTATCCGTGAGTACCACATTGCGTCTCAGGAATCAGAAACATTCACAAAGCGCGAGGTACGGTTAAATAGCCGATGTCGTAGTTCAATATAACTAGGTACATATCTGCGATGTTTTCTAAGCACTGTTTTTCATCCACGAAATTCCACGGATTTCGAACGGAGTCGCGGACACAGCTACTAAACCAATAGATAAATTAGTTACATTTTAATATTGTAAACTAGAGAAAATTACTGCATCGTTTTTGATATTATTTAGACACAGTGTAGTTTATAAGACGTCGGTGACCACCGATAAGTAACAGTTGCAATCGAATTTTACAAAATTAAAGAACTTTAGAAATCATTAAATCAAAGCAAAATAATTCTCACAAAGAAGCACACTTGTATCCTACTGGTTATGGCAAACCGCTTAATATTTGATACAACAATACTAAAATCTTCCAAATATTTGCAAAGCACAAACTGAGCCCACGCGAGTAGCACGACGTTAAAATGTGAATACGGGTTCGACATCCGGTTTGGTCAATTTCGTTTACGTTACCGTACACAGCAGGGTCTACGGCCTGGCATGGCGACGCGGCGCGGCTTGGCGGTCATAAAACCGTATTCGGTAATAAATTGAATACGGCTTGGTCAAATAAAGTAGCGACGCTTCCATTGTACCGACTTCCCGGAAATGGATAACTTAGATTAATGGGAGGTCTTAATCGATTGTAGAATTAACATATCGATACATAGCGCGATTAGCAAATTTAATGTAAATGAAAGTAACAAAGAGCATGCACGAAAATTAACCGAATGACTTGTCACACCTTTCAAGTAAGGTTTCCAATATACACAAATTTAGTTTATTTGTGTACTATTTTTTACCGTACTACAGATAGCAACGGCACTGTAAATGAAGAAAATACTGTACAATGTAATCTAATCCATCGTTTCTCAACGTTATGTTGCAGGAAGAACGGAACAACATACTGGCCGGGAGACAGTTCCACGGCTTCACATTACGAAAATGATATGATATATTTACCTTAGCTATAGCGAAGTTCTTTGTTCGTGCCGAGATGGAGGATACCATAAAGCTGCGGCTCCGGAGATCGGCGATTGTGGCTTTGTTATGAAAGGGAGAAGAGGGTTTCTACCAGGGGTGTTATGGAACTGCGTATCCGCAACCAAACTATCGGATATCCGAAACGGTAACCGTATCTGATAAAAATGTTTCAAAAAATTCGAATAGAGACGAAGTCTATTGAGATACGGTCGAATACCAAAAATTATTTAAAATAAAGCTAAATAATTATCAAAACTAAAGTAAGTATTGTTCACCTAAGAATGTTCAAATAATATAATTTTACTTCTTTATGTAATATGGGGGACTATGCATGAATTATTTTTTATATCTTTAATCAATTATTTACATTGGTACATAGCCGTAAACAATAAAAATTTAACATCAAAATCAATATTTTAAAACTGCAATGAAATTAGAGCGATTCAAACGCCTCCATTTTGGCGCGCTGTTTCCGAGTTTTAGTGACGTCAGCGAACGCAATTAAATAAATATATTATAATATGCTGTAGAGTGCTTTATTCGTTTTATCTGAAAATTGTTATCGTTTATAACTAATTACGATATAGATGAAAGTGGTAAACCATTTTATAATTAATGTAATGTATCTATGTGTCAAAATAAGATAAAAATAACGCCTGATAAAGTGTATGTATGTATGTTCTATGCAATTTACACTTTACAAATACTGGCCGGTTGGAAAAGGACTAAAAAATAGTGTAACATATTTTTATAATTCATAGACGTTGTTTTTTTTTTTTTTGTCGAATTGACTATACTGTTAGCCTTAGGGGCCCTGGAGCCTTTACGGCTTTTACAGCTTTACCGGGCTTGGGGGCGAGCGCTTAGGGCACTCAGCCACGAAAGCTAAGCAACAACATCCGAGGGTGCCAAAGTGGCCGAACCTCGGACTGTTGCGCGTATGCAATTAAGTCGCGATCTGACTAAATCCCTATCATTCGATCTAAACTAACTATACATATATACATGTTTCTGCCCCCTGGGAGGAGGGAAGGAACATGTGTATGTGTATTTAGTGGTCTGAAAATTTTTGTCTAATCTAACTAGGCAAAAAAAGAAAAAAAAAAGGTCCCTTACAGAACCTATGTACCTGTGTGTTGTGCATGTGTGTATAATGCAGTGTCATGTATGGCTGTGAAAGCTAGTGATTGTAGAGTCACTTGTATCGCGCGAGCGGCTGCTTGTCTCAAGGGCTCCATGCCAATGGATCGGACCTAGGCTTGAGTTGCCGCAGAGGAGGGCGGTCGTGGCGGGTGTGCGGGAGCGAAGTTAACCGTACGTCCCCTCCGCAGACGTTGTAATATAGAACATATGGGAGAAGATTCTTACAGACGTACAGACGTGCACAATAAATGATTTCAACAGGTTTATTTCCTATTTAATATAAAAGTATCCTCTGTTAACCTTATTGAAAAAAAAACTTTTGTGATGGGTCGATCAAGACAACTGTCCGGCTGGATCGCGACCACCATAAACCAGGTGTAACACCCGATATATTGGCATAATAAGGCGAGTCGAATTCCGGGATCAGCCCTTGTATATGCAGTAATCAAGTGGGTTAGTAGGCTATCTGTACCCGACTGGATCGCGACTACCATGCACATGGTGATACACTCGTCACAGTGTCTGCCTACAGTGTGGCGGAAAAAATATCTTACACAAATCAGAAATTACAGAACGCAAAACCGCAACATATATTTTCTTGATGAAACATACATGCCAGCAAATGTTGGCAATAATCGTCAGAATTCATGCTGATATTGGGAAAGGACGGCGATTGCTAATTCTCCACGCTGGGTGTCGAAATGGCTTAGTGGATGATGCATTGACTGTATTCAAATCAGATGCTAGAACCGGTGACTATCATGGAGATATGAGCGGACCTACTTTTTATAAGTGGGTAGATGAAACGTTAAAAGATAAGTTGCTGCCGAATTCTGTGGTTGTAATGGACAACGCGTCTTACCACAGCGTTCAGGTTGAGAAGAAACCAACTATATCAAGCCTCAAAAGTGAAATGCAGAACTGGTTGCTACGCCATAATGTAGAATTTTCAGGAACCATGACAAAGGCTCAACTGCTACTTCTTATCAAAAATACACAAAAAGAATCCGTCTATAGAATTGACGAAATCCTGAAAGCCAGTGGACACACTGTTCTGCGTTTACCTCCGTACCATCCAGATTTAAATCCAATTGAGTTGGTCTGGGCTGATATTAAAAACAACATAGCCCAAAACTATATTAATTCTTCTCTAGACGAAAAGATAATATTATTGGATAAATTGTTTTCGGAATTCACGGCGGAAAAATGGCAGAGATGCGACGATCATGTCCAGAAAAATGAAAATGATTACTGGAGTCGCGATAGTAGGTTCGATAATGTTATCGATTCATTCATAATAAATTTGCAAGACTCTGATTCAAGTTCCGGTGGCGAAGTGGAAGATGAAGACGATGACGAAATGGAAGATGAAGTTGAAACAGAATCTATGTCAGAATAACTTTCTTTAGAATATATAATTATTTGTAAATATAAAAAATGTTCAATAAAACAAGTCCTGCTTTGAATTATAAGTTTAGTTCTTATTTATCACCTGCATATTTTTAACAAAATATGAGTATATTTGATATACATTTTAATCAACTCGGTAAGTATAATATATTACAGATAGATAGTCTCCAACCATCGTCCCGCCACAAGTCTTGCCTTAGAAATGCAAACTGATATCGTAAGATCTGACCGACATGTATCGATCTCATGTGAACTCTTGCACTTTTTTTTCGCCTCCCACCTCGTCGCGCATACCTCAGGGAGTGCACAGCACTAATGGCCACACTATAGACTAATGCATAACGATAAAACTTAAATAAAATAACAAAATTATAATACCCAGTAACTTCACTTTTGTGTCAAACTGAACGTGTACTTTGACGTCACGACTCTATATAACCAATAACGTTGCGTTTTGAAATTTAAAATTTCTCTCGTTTTTTTAACCACTTTTTATTGTTGAAAATCTATAAATAAAAATCGAATACATAAAATAAAAACGTTATGGGTGTAACTCTACAGTAATAAAAGATTCCAAATATTTATTTTTTTACCTATAATTAAAGTACATGCATATTCCCTATTCTTTCAAAAATGTTATATCCATAACTGAAATTATTCCAAATTATTTCATATGCCTATCCATAACAGAAACCGATTAAATACTCAGATCCGAAATCACATATCCGTATCATCCTTAGTTTCCACTAAGAGCGCTAATAGTAGATATTATTATATGGACCAAAAATATCCAAGTTATGGCAAGCCCACTTTTTGTTAAATGGCAATTGTATGGCAAATAGCTATCTAAAACTATCATAAACCACTAAGTTAGAATGCCTCGTATGCTAACGCTTGTAACCAATCACGACCTGGAACACTGCACTGCCTTAAAAGAAAAACATTTATATCATTGATAGATCTAGAATAAAACTTACACGGATTCTATCATAAAATTCAAGGTAATTGTTACCTTATACTTTATAACATTTATTTTGTGATCACTCACAATAAAGTTTTACTTTCAAAGAAAAACTTCAGCGTTGAAATAGTTTTCCTAGTTCATAGAACACGTAACTACCATCGTAATATCGTTAGGATATTGACGAATGTGATTTATATCCGAACACATCTTTTATCATTCCATTCTCTTCTTGAATAGAACTTTCGTTTCGACAAGTAGCATCGATTTATATTCGATTGTTCGTTTTCTTATTATTTCGAAACAAGGTTATAGAACAGTTCTACATAATATGTTATGTGGGGATAAAAATTTAAATAATAAACTTCACATTTTCAGTTTCGTAAAGTCTAACAACTGGCGACAATCGAATATCTTATAGTAAAAAAGTGTTATTTAATGCTCAAGATTGAGGCAGTAAAAATTGTATACATTATTGTGAATCGGGGAGTTTTACGGTTGTTACCACCTACGCATTAGGTGCTCCGTGCTACGCGATACAATCATATTCATGCTTTAGTTTCTCTTTTAATGCTCAATCAATTGTAAGCCGCGCCATCGTCGCGCACACACCTACAGACTCTGGAAGGGATTCATTTTTTTTCTATCAATAATAATAATAAATCATACTCGTAATATTACATAATTAAGCAACAAGCACAGTATTGGCATGGTATTATTAAAGTATATTGTTCGTACACTAGAGGGCGGTTCAACTATACAAGATTATTATCAATGTTTCCTCGCGATGTTCTTTTCACCGTCAACTGACAATCTTTATATTTAAATGAAAAACAGTAAATGTATGTTCCATTAAAACAAAAACTTATATACATGCAAGGATCAAAACCACTTTTTTTCAGATAAACTTGTAGTAACTGGTATTTGACGGATCCGTCTCAGAAATTTTAGCAGTAAACTACACATTGCCTTATTCGCGCTTGGTATAGACTACAGAACTACCGATGTAAAGTATCGCCTGACCCAAAAAGGGATCTCCAATTTTTTTTGCAGCAGTTTTATTCATGTCGCCAAACGTGCACCCAAAGTTTAGATAAATTATGAATCTCTAGGAGAGCGAGGCAATAGCAACCGATATACCTACAACTACGGAGAGTTGGAGTTAGACATAAAGATTCGCCTGTATTTAGTATCGCTGAACTTGACAAGGATAGTATCACCCTAGTCAGATACGAACCTAAGATACAAGTATCATACGGTCTATCATGCCCTCTCTCAACTTGCAGGTTTCTTTCCTGGCAATCAGAGACCCTGATAGATACCCATCTGTAATGGTGCAATCGTCTGCGTACCCAATTACTACTAGGTGTTATATAATTATTATGTACGTTCATATTTCCTTTCCAAGCACGCTCTTCTACACACCGACTAAATCCGATCCAGTAAGGTTTTTATAACATCTGTTTCAATATCAACTTGTTATTTACTGCTTAGGCGTAATGACGATTTCATTGGGCCGTAAAACAGTTTTACAACACGGGATTGTTATGAGATCTTGATTTGTCATTTCGCGTGGCCAACAGATATTGTGTTCGGGTAACTGCACAGTAAAAACCTTATAACAGCTAAATATAGCACGTTTTGAAAGTATCGCTGTTAATACACCAAAAGGATCGAGTTATACTAAGCATCTGGTTTTATATCCTTTAGGGGTTTAGCATTCGACCACAATCTCAACTGATGTTAAATGATGAGGTAACCAAAGATGGTAACGGGTAAGTAAAAATGGTAAAAAATGGGGTATAGGCCCCAGGGACTGCCTCTTCAAGTATAGCTCCTGAAACACACCCATAAGAGTTTGGCGTCAGATGCTCAACTTGAAAGTGGTAGCTAGCCAGGCGGGCATTAGAAAATTCCCTACAACTATGCTACGATTTCATATCGATATTTTCATTCGCCGAAAGCTCGGGCTTATTTGTATAATTCGAACCTACGTCGATCTACACGGTGTCCGAACTCGCTGCCAGCACTGAGCCATCATTCTTTCATCACATTGTAAGGTGTTATAAATGTTAGCCATTTTAGTAGGTGTTAACGATCCAGTCATAAGAATCAAAGACAATTCGAAAAATTGTTCTTCTTAAAAGAGCTGGCATGAAACACTGTAGAATTATCATTTTTATTACTTTTTAGTATAGCAATATCTATAAGAAATGCTAATATGGCCGCTCAGCCTAAAGTAATTAGTTAATTTGACTTAACTTTAATATTGCTTTATTACTATAAATTACGAGCTTTCATTAAAAACGTGTCAGACTACCAGGTTTTGTTTCATGATTGTTTCATATGTACCCGCCACTATACTAATGAATTACTTTACTTATTATTATACTAGCATATACATATGCATATACTAGCAGAGCATTTATCTATTAATTCACAAAACCTAAGTAACAGTCAATAACAGTATTGACAGTATTGCACTCGATGTGTATCCAACCTAAAACAATTTAAACGCTTCGTAAAGTGATTCGCAGATAAACATTTGATTTAATGAACGTCGACGCTTAATGTGTTATTGGTTGTTTTATTCAAAACGATTAAATTTAATTAGTGTCTTTCGAGGCCAGTCCTCGATACTAATGTTATTAAATGCATTTAAGTTAAATGAAAATGAATGGCGGTTGTCACATCAGATGTATGGTAGTCACGATACAGTAAAACACAGTTATCGTGTGCTAACTAGTTTTTTTGGTTAGGATTGTAGTCCTTTTTGGGTTGGTTATGAATTAGCTATAGACTATAGTGACCAGTTAACCTCAGGTAAACGGTACGCCTGTTTGTTACTACATACTATATAATACCCTCACGGCTAAATTCAGAAACGCACCAGCGCGGCGCGAGCACTGCTTTTTTCAACAGAAACAGATATAGCAATTTTAACATCGAATTCATAATTGTTAAAGGTAGAATCTTTATACAATCCGATAATATTCTCGCAAAATCCAATTGACTAGAACAAAAGCATCATATCTGCTTGTTGTGAAACATTAATGAAGACAATAAATAAATAATTACAAGAACAACAACAGAGAACAATATACTGCAGGAAGCAAAACTTGTAACAAAGCGAAGTCTTTAATTTCACTTGCGAAGAAGGCGACGCGCGACGGCCGAAGCAGCGCGGCACGAGGGTAAGCGCTAACGCAAAGCCCTAGTAATTACGGTACAAAGAGGTTCCCGTACATGCGCGCCTCGACTTGTGGATAATCCCTACTACTGTTGTTATCCGCCTTCTAATCCGAACCCGGTGCCAGCGATAAGCGGTAGCGACTATCAGGATATATATTTCCAAAATCTTACACGCACATAGTGAGCGAGACTGATAAAATACTTAATTATTTGTTAAACATAAGCTCTATACCAATACAGTCATTTCAGTATATATGCGAATTCTCACAAATTCGATAGTATACGCCGGGCATCGAACCGATATTCAACCGGTCTAAACCACTCGACCACCACGATTTCCTACACTTCATTCATGCCTTCTACAACCGTATACGAATTCGGAATCGAGTCTCGATAATCACGGTTAACTCTGGAATGGAACTAGTACAAACCGGTTAAAAGCGACACTTAGCGGGTGTAATCGCTATTGTTTATCGCTTGCGCCGCGCTCTGTAACGGTAGGTGGTAGTGAATAGGGCACTCACCCAATGTTAATAGACGATACCAATGTATTACAAATGAGCAGCATGCTATTCTCTTACGCCTTTTCAATGTACGGGTATGTACTCGTTTTAAGAAAGGTCGAAACAAAATTGTATATTTATTATTCATTATTATTTTTGTTAACAACTATTATGTACTGTACGTAATTGTATTCAAAGACATTTATAAAATGAAATTAACAATAATAGTAACATCGTTTTTTTTTGCATTAATTTTCAAAGTTTAAATTATTTTAAAAAAGTCGGAAATTTATAAATATAATAATAATATCAGCCTGTATGTGTCCCACAGCTAGGCAAAGACCTCTTCTCATGTGAAGGTATGGGCCTAATCACCACGCCAGCCCACGACGTATTGGCGATTTCAAACACCGAGAAATCAACAAGTTCTACATTTTTCCCACATACAGTGTGTACCTACTACAAGAACAATTTCTCAAGCGTTCAGGTTTCCTCACGATGTTTTCCTTCACCGTCAGCCGATAGTATTACCAATTTTAATTAGTCCGGGTTCGAACCTGCAGACATCATTTCGATATTCCGCCTGTCTAAACAACTAGACCATAATGACTTTTTTAAATAATAACAGACATGAGCGTTTCTTGAAATCTTTAAAACTTTGGCACACTCAACAAATCTCTTTTATATTTTACTAGCTGTGCCCGCGGCTCCGCTCGCGTGTTCTGCCAAAAAAGCTTTTTTTGTGAGAAACCCAAATATTTTTCTAAAATAAAAATAGCCTAAGTCCCGTCAAAATCGATCCAACCGTTTTAGAGATTAGCCGGAACAAACAAACAGACAGACGGACAAAAAACGTTAAAATTTTTCATATGCATTTAGTAAAAATGTGTTATATTGACATTACAAACAGACACTTCAATTTTTGTAATATGTATAGATGTAATTATTCATTAAATAGATTAAAAATTTAAGAGAATACAATTAGAAATAAGATTGTAAAATAAATTTTGTAACAGCTGATATATTTAACAGCCGAAACCGAAATAACGAAAAATAATAATAAAAACGGAACCAACCTGGAATTTCACGGCATCGCTGCTATAGAGAACTGAATTTATTTTAATCTACTTATGAATCATTTAGTTTCTTTATTCGACTGCCCAATGAATATCAAGAAAATCGGCCACGGTCGTGACTCCATTCAGCCAGCAAGGGCGTAGGGCGAAAAAAATGCAGTTACAAACTTGCTGTACCGTATCTTTTTCATCCGGCTTGTTATGGTACCTCGCGGTCGCGGCGCGTCCGTACGCAACCGCGCATCACCCACGTGGTTACATTTTACGAGCAACGTTTTAAACTCTCCCCGCGACTGTGAAACTTTACAGTAGCTCGTTCGAGTTTATTTGCTACGTGTCATAACTTCCTGAACGCTTTTGCTTTTCTAATGTATCTTATGTTTCTAGATAATTAGCAGATTCTCTATTGCATCTAGTCAAATATCAAACAAAAGGGCACAAGATCCTTGGGGTAGTCTGACTGGTGAAATACCTTCACCATACAGAAGATCGCAAATCGCAAATCGGTTCGGTGTTCAGGGTTTACCGAGTTCCTTGAGGAAGGCGAGTTGAAGGTCAGCAACACGTTAGTGATACGTATGGTGTTACGACCGTCCATAGGCTACGGTAGCAGGGCGGTTAGGCGGTTACCATCAGGCGGGCCGTATGCTTGTTTGCCAACATAGTGTATAAAAAAAACTATTTTGACTCAGCGATACATAAACGGTCTTGGACTCCGAAACGAGAACACGTCATTTGTTCCATTCCTGGGCCAGTTTCCTGCCAATTGTCGGCCTGAAGCAAACGAAGTTCCACCTGACAGTGTCACGCCAGCGATACTTGGGTCGACCAATGGAGCAACGACCATTTGATCGTCTCAAGTATGCTTTTTTGACCACTCGATTCACCCCCATTCTCTTTAGCTAGCTGAGCCAGAGAAGTCAATGAAATTTTGTATCTTCGATGATGTGGTGGGCTTGGCTAACAACTCTGCGTTTCTTCGGATCCTCCAAGTGCCATCGTCACTGTAAACAAGTCCCGGGATCGTTAGGAAGACATTTCGCTATCTGGAGCTGACTTTCTCCTTTTTGTGTAAGTGTCCAAGATTGACAACTTTATATAAGAACTAGTCTAGTGACCCTACTACGAAACTGCTAATGTGTGACGAGAACTGTAAACTGTACGCGTAGCCGACTGCCAACTGAATCGCGATCTCTATATACTTGTATATGATGCGAACTTAGAAACTCGTCATGTCTCATTTCTAAGCCGTTGTTTTTGTCTGTACATTGCTAATTTTCGTATAAATCGTTAAGAAATATTTTTCATTTCATTAAAGTAGACTTAAATAAGTTACTTGCGCTAGTAGCAAGCAACTTCAAGTAAGAACCATGAAAACAAATCTGGTGACTGGGAACACGTATGAATAGCTCATATTCACAACCATCATAGCCATTCATATACACTATGGAACACTCAAGACATAATGGCTCATCTGGGAGGGATGCGTGTCCAGACCAATCTAATCTTTCTGTCTTTGCTTTTAAATAAAAATATTTGAACATCCGTACCTTGCTCGATGTTTTGAAAAATAAAAACCTATCTAGATAAATTTGGATAGTAAAACTTTTTCTAAATACAATATCATTCAAATTGTTAAAGCCGTTTCTGAGAAACCATTTGGATAAGGAATTGCTTATTGAACGGTATTGGTAAAGCTATAAGCGCTACGTAAACCACCCAGCTACCGAAGCTGAACTTCAGAGACAATAATTAAAAGAATGATTTTTATCTGTAAATTTATTACGTCATAAACACCATAGAAACATCTGACCGCTTTCTGAATAGAAGCGAAGAGGGCCAGCTACTTCGAGTTCAACTCTTCACAAATAACTGTTCTTACTATCTAAACTGTATCCTCACAAAACTTTAGGATCATCATTAATTAAAAAGAAAACGACTCACTGAATAGAAAGCCCCGTGAACCCATCCCATTGGAAAGGAAACGCCGTAAAATATTTTACGACATTTAAATGACGCAGACGTTGGGATTTAGAATAAGGGGGCCCATCGGTTTGGTGTACCCATCATCTTGAACTAAGTCGATAGAAACTATAAAAGTTTTATGTAAGATGTGGAAAAAGTTATTCTAACACACAATAATCACATTTTCGAGCTGGATTTTAAGTATTATTTATTTAAGCAGCCCACAATTGTACATTGCAGAACAAAGGCTTTCTCTTTCACACAATTTTCGATTTTATATCGTCTTTACCCAGAATTAAATGAAATTAAATTATCCGAAACGATGTTTTATTTATATACTAGTTGTGCCCGCGGCTCCGTTTGCTTAGATTACAGATTGCCATCAGACAAGCACACGCGCGAATCGTGCTGCCCCCGCTCAAAAGACGAAAAACAAAAAAGATTATAGTGGGTGAACCTTAGAAGATAGACATTATGCTATCGCTAACTTTTATTTAGGTTTCTTAAAATGTACAATTATGTAGTACATTAATTTCATATATCTCTTATGGTTTTCGCGTGAAAAGAACATAAACGGACAGACAGACAAAGAGCAGTTGAGTTTTATAATATTTATATAGATAGGTTATATTATAACAGTAATCGCTTCTAATAACTTCTACGGATCTTCATCACTTCACCAATCATCATTTGCTCCTAAACGTAACTAGGTATATAAGTGTTCAAACTAACCATACTAATGATCAGTAGCTATACAGGGGTCATCCGCCGTCGTCATCATTTTAATTCCTATAAATTAACACATAAAGTATTATAATAGTCTAGTTAACAAGTTGAAAAACGTGTTAATTGTTGCCACTGCGAATTAAAATATATACGATATCTCATTGGAATCGTAATAACATTTGAAAAGTGTGAGAAAGTTTTTAACCCACATATAAGATTTAATGATCCCAAAAAAGATTTAATTTTTTAATGTGTCAATAACTATTGCTATTAAATATAAAAAAGATTCTAAAAGAATAGGAAACTTTAAAAAAAAGTTGTTGAATCTCGGACCTTCATTTCTGTTACTATTAATAACTTACTAACTTTTTCATATAATGTTAAAAATAGGGCAGATAAAAGAAGTATTAGTTGTTCTGTACCGCAACAAAATCAAAATTGATCAAGATGTTTGAAGGACTCCGACAGCTTCACCGGGCTTACTAAACTAAAGAGAATAAAATTGAACTAGTATCCACATAAGCGTAACAAAACCATATCACGAGGTGGACACAACATACAACAACGAAAACTTGTAGCGTCATCTATTTACAGATTTCAAATCAATGTAGAAGTAGGTAGATCTTGAACATATTTTATATTCTATATATTTCATATAATTGAACAGTCTCTGATGACTTTAAAAGTTTAAACCAACAAAAATAATATTATCCTAGAAACTCACTTTACACTTCATGCTTATGGAGATATTTACCTGAAACAAATAGACAAGTCTTTAAGTGCAATTACTAGTATATTTCTTGTTAATTGATGGGCAAATCTGTAAAAGCGGCGCGGCGCATGCATGCCAATATTTGTTTTGCTCGGAAGCGGACAAAATGTTCTAGTTAGAGGATTTCTAGTTAATTTGTGAGAAAAAAAAAACAAAAAAAACGTGATTATTCTTGTTCACACTCCATTTGTCCAACAATAGGCATATCGTAATGAAAGCTAAATCAAGGAATTTTCGGCAGTCGCGTAAAGTGAATATTATAAAATCTTATTAAATTAATATCATGAATTATTGGAGTAATAAAAATCTAAAACTTTTTAGAAGTTAATCATTAATTTGACATATAAGACTGGGAAATAAGCCTGAGTTTGTCTATATACTATTGTCAAATTTATAAGCTTATATAATGTGTAAAATTTCTTTGTGGCCATACATAATTAAAATCATAACTATTATCCCATTCAGAACAAGCCTAAATAGCTGTTCCGTGTTATCATCTACTCGAGTCAAATTAGATGTTGAAAAAGACCTTGGGAATTAATTTCAGCAGCTGTTAGCCGTTAACAGGCACTGCTAACTTTCACAGCGTTAAATTTTTACCTCGATTCTATAACATGTAATTGCGTAGAAGAAAGAGCGTTGCAAAATAAATCCGCGAATAATAAATTCAATTATCCACAATGTAGTGACTGACAATAGCTTAACGTGGTTAAAGAATGTAATATTTTATTGTTAGCGTCCTATTACATTGATAGTTATTGTTTACAAAATCTTTGTGAAATTCAAAATGAAGAAACATTAATTGTACAATATTAGCGCTGCCGCGCTTATTACAAAATAATTTTATCTTTGCTCGTATTTGACGATTCCTAAAAGTCTTATTGACAATTCCTATAACCTATCAATTGAGGAATGACAAACTCCCCGAGTAGAAAATTTCATAAAAATCTGGACTTGTATGTCAGACAGATAATTTTTTTATTCATGTCATATTTAGGGTCAGCAACGCGCATGTGATGCTTCTTTTCTGCTCATTAGTATTCTTTATAATAGACGAGCATCAGGAAATACATTAAAAAAATATTAATGTACAGAGTGAACTACAATATTTAGTGATATAGATATATAAGTACACTGGTCGAAAGTCGTATCGCAGGTATTAGAATATAATTGTTTAGTATTGTAAATACAACAGTACGTATTTTTCTAGAAATTATGTAGATATAATGACGACATGGAGCCCGTTGTTTGGTTATTATAGAGTAAGCGATGTGAATGACCCCACATCTTGTCATTGGATACGCATCGGTTAAATCCGCGTGGTTCGCGTCGTTTCCGCACCGTTTCACGATCCTACGTGACGGGTTTTATGCGAAAACATTGTTACCACCCAGATATAGATAAGCGTTTTTAAATCCTTTACATTGGCACAGTGGAGAAACCCAATCGATCCAGGAATAGGAAGCTCGGCTCTAATGCTGACCTTGCAATTGCAATGACCTCGGACACTGCAATTGTATCCGACTGGATCGCCGTATTATACGGTATTATACACCATGGCGTATTATACACCAGGTATAACACCCGCTATAGTGACATGCTGAGTGTGTACCCGACCGGGTCGCGATCATCATGCAAATGGTAATAAGGCCGTCCAGTGACTCTGTTTAGATTTATCTCTTTTCTGGATCAGCCAGCGAGAAATTTGCAGGCCCGTCGTAACACCGTCGATGGACTGCCTATCATTCGGCAAAATGTCGATGTCTTTTTTGAGTAAATAAAGAGTTATTGAAAAATGTCGTAACTGTATCAAAAGACACTCTTACATTGTCACTTACATGTTCCCTGTTTAACTCAAAACGGCACCATGATAAAATATTCGTGTTCACAGGAACAAATAAATACATCACGGTTTCACGGTACGCTCCGTAGCAAAATTCAATGACATTCGCCGGAGGCGAGCGAGCGGCCGCGATATCTTTTTACGAGTAACGAAAAAAAAAATGGCAGAAACTTTTTATCGGATCCAATTTTGTTCAGTAACTATGTCGGGTGGATTCCCGATAAGCTTTTTATAACAAGGGTGGCTTAGGAGAGCCCTCGCGGACGCAGGACGATGCTGGCTGTGCGATGCCGCGCAAGCTTCAACGCTCTTACGATGTAGTTTTTTACGAAGATAATATAATTTTAAAATGGAATGCTGACAGTATTTAGAAAATTCATTTCAACGCCCGAGCAAAGAAATTTCTATTTTTATACACACTTTTCCTACATTACTGCAGTACTAAATATAAACTATACAAAACATATTTAGAATCAGCACGTCAACATTGAACCGTATTTAAACATGGTTGTTTATAACTTCATGTAAATTTAATTTTATTAAGCATAAGTACAGTAAATAAGAAATTCTGTTCTTTATTTATAACATGGATGGATTTCTTTTGTACAATACTTTACCCATCAGTTTAAATTTAAAATAATTTTACAAGATTCTAGACACAAACATAGCTCATAATAATGAATCCGATTAAGAATAAACTATGTCGTAAGTGATAAAACTGTACCTAGTACATCACTTGAATCTCTAACTATTTTTATATATAAACTTAAATATTATTTATGATATAAAAAAAAACTTTATACGTTTTAGCGTTACGGCGATATTCTTATTTAATGTTAAGTGATTATGTAGCACAAGATGGTGATACGCTAAGCCTAGTCAGAGGACAGGCTCTCAAGTACAAGCTGCCGGAACATAGCTATCTTGGCGACAGATTTTCAACTTAAGGATGTTAGCTAGCTAGGCGGGCATTAGAAAATAAGTTAACATTCTTCTGTTTAGATTAGTAGATATACGCGAGTTCTAAGAAGTTCGTTGATACATGCCGACGTTCGAACATGCGGACTTCGTCGAATCGATATTCCGCCGGTTTTAACCACTCAATCATCACGACTTCCATACTTTCTAGCAATGAAATAATGTTAATAAATACTTTCTATGAATTTTTAATAAGTAGATAATGTCTTTATATTAATTAATATTAAATGTTCTAGCTTATAGGTAGTAGGCAAGAATCAGACCAGATTAAAACTGTACACGAAACGAACTATATGCGTTGGTTCAATAAAAACTAATATATTAGTACTATCAAAACACGAATTAATTGTCGTCGTCTTTGCAAGCAGCTAATGTCAAGCAAATTTATATTTTGTCAAAATAAGGTAATTTATTTATAACCGGTGCCGTGACAAAAATCTAGAGTAATAAATTAAAGTGTGCGGACAAATTTTACCGGCCTATCGGTGTGTGAAGCAATAAACATGTCAGTTAACAAGAAACGCAGCGAACGCTCCAGACGGCAGACCGCCCGCGCCCGCGCCCTACCGCTGGCGCTACTGTGCTGCTTACTATCCCGTGCCGTTATATTTCACAGAAATATCGGATTTTAGCCGAATGCTTTCCATGCAAATGTGACACAATATTTATTAATATTATCTTTAGTTTCGTTTATGTGTACCTTTTTATTTCGTTCAATTTAAAACGCAGAAACATTTGTTATTGTATGTCTAGCATGTATTTACGATATCGTTAATTTTCTTTATGTCTAAACTGTGGTGATATGGTTTGATGGTAGGACCAAATAATTGTGTCCGACTGGACGAGAGGTACCTAACACCTGCGGTAGTGGCACATTTAAACGTGTCCCGTTACGGAATCACCCGCCATACACATACATGGTGATAAGCCCGTCACAATGATTTTATTTTGTCGCGTGTTGGTATATCCAACTGCCGAAAGTCTTGCGAGCAGACATGACAGCAGCGACTAGCGATGGAACGGTAATCTCTCGGTGGTCATCACTGGATTGTACTCTGCTTACCATTAGGCACTGTGCCTTAACTTTGCCGTGCTACTAGAAAAAAATTCTTCTATGACATACTTAAACTTATTAATAGTATGCAAGTACCGTACCACTACTTCGAATTCACTTCTGTACAATAGTAAAACTAAATAATCATCTATACTATATCTATACCTAATAAACATCTTACATGTTCTCAAAGTCAACAAAAATGACGTAAACTACTGTAAATGTATTAATGTGCATATTATATAATAAAATCGCGCATTTCCTTGAAACTACTGAACCAATTTCATTGTAGTTTTTAGATTTACATATGACTGAGTCTGAGGAAGGACTGGGCTACATATCAATACGCTTTCCTGTAGGGGCTAAGCAGAAACGATAAGATAACAGTAAGAAAATAAATCAAAGAAATTCTATTTTAATTCCAGTTATTTTTTGTTAGTCAACAGTTATGCTGTCCATATGATGTTAACAGGTCACTGCAGCCTTTTGCAATGTGTAATCAAGTTCAAAAGGACCGCAGTCCTGAGGCTAGTCGTATTACGCTACTTCTACTGAGGACTAAAATGGAACGCCTCGTGTGGCAGTACGTGTTGAGAGCCAGACCCTTAGAACTGGAACACTGCTGCTTGGCAACAGAAATTAGTATCATCTATTAAATAATGTTAAATTTAAAGATACATTTTTAAAACACTTTGTAGGAAGGAGTATATTGAGAACGTTACCTACGTCATGTGGCCGCTTTCACCGCTCTGCAGTTATTTGCAGGTTCACATGACAGTAGTGACTGTCAAATATTTATGTAGAGAGCATACGAAAATAAATCCACACAATATACCGAAGTAACAAAGGAGCGCGTCATAGACGGCAAAGAAGCTATAATAATTTATCTTAAGATAAAATATCGTTCGCATGCTATCGGCGAAGATAATATTTACTTTCATATTACTGTATCTACAGTATCTAGCGATATGGTATTTTATCTTAAGATGTTGTGACGTTTCTCAGTGCGGGGCGAGGGGTGTCGATGATGCCACAGGTGATGCGATTCTCGCGAGTCCATTGCTATGCCTAGTGTTGATTTAACTTCAATTCTACTCGTATGCAAATCTGAATAAATCCGAATATTATGATTTACCGAATATTTATTGGATTAATATTTTTATGATCAATAGAATAATTCAAACTTTTACACTTTTAAGTCCTTAGACTGAAAGATATCAGTCATCACCACCAACTCCATAGGAAAACCAATTTTACAACACAGTGAAAAGATACACAAACGATGGCGTCCTCTATCTTGTAAATCACCTCTAGTATCATCACCGTTCGTGACGCGCCTATAAGATGAAAATAGACTACTATGCCCGAAATAGAACATAAAAACAATATCAGAACGAAGCAACATTTCTAAAACAAGTTTTGCATATTTATGGAAGGAATGCCCGCGGCCGCTTGTAGCTAAAATCCAGTTTTTATGAATCTCCAATCTTTTCTTTTCCAGATCGAGCGCTCGGAACTATCACATGTAAACAAGAATAAAGTTACCACTTATCCTGTCACGTGTCCAAGCGACACGTGTTAGAAAGAAACGTCACGAGACGCCACTTGAATTACGTAAAACTGAAATAGATTATAAATAATAAAAAGAACAAGGAGAGAAATTGTGTTAGGGTGAGCAAGGATCACAAAAAATGCATGTAAAGAAACGCGGAGTAATGGCTCAATGCTTTCAGACTTCGAGGGTATACATGAAGCCCCAGATCTTGAAGGTTTGACTGTTTTTACAGCACGAACTAGCGATGGCAGGGGCGTATGCCGCAACGAAAAGGTTTGTTTAGCTATATATTGCCATTAGCTGCTATGTGGCAAAAATGGCGATATAATGGCAAATAACTATGCATCACCTGATAATTAGTAGGTAGCCGTTACCTTCGACAGACGAATATAATATATCGACAGATATGGTCAACTTAAAATAATCAAAATGTAAAAAAAATATCACGGGCCAGGTGAAAACAATCACCTAAAATGAAAAGTCCATGGCACTTTTGAAACCAAAAAACTGTAACGCGGTCGAACACCTCGAGAATGTTCTAGAAATATCATATGCAAATAGGGATTTATATGGAACACCCAGGGCAAGTTCGGAAACTGAAAATATGAAAGAACAGTATAAATAAACAGCGTCTCGTAACGGCCACGAGGGTAAATAAACTAAACAAGGCAAGCAGGGTTGTCATCTAGTTGTGTTTGTTTAACCCATCGCTATCCCGTAATGTAAGCACGGACTTTCTTCATGAATTTACTTTGCGAGGTTATTGGACTGGAGTTTCCGAAACCACGATGACAGTTCCAATGAATGTGGATATTAAAATGATTCCGAATTCTCGATAAGGGAAACTTTATTGGTGGTCTAAAATTTTATTAAGTCAAGTTAAAAGTCTGTTGGTAAGGTGTCTATCGATGTATTTCAAAAGCTACTTTTAGAGCTGATATTATTTCTAGACTAATTAATAATATGCAGTTCATGTTCTGATGTGTCCGGTTCTAGTCAATGAGGCAGGACTTAATAGATTTAGTTTGAACAGACAAGACATTGGAATCTATACTATAATATAATAAAGCGGAAGAGTTTTTTGTTAGTTTGTTTAAACACGCTAAGCTCTGGATCTTTTGTATATGATAACCTGATTGTGAAGGTATAGTCTAGCATTACACCTCTCAGCTTGCCTTAAATATTGTTTTTTTATGTAACTCTGAACAACTAGTAAGTGATATGTAAATACAATTTTCTACCGATATATTGCTCCTTAGTAAATCTAAAAAAAGTCTGCGATACCATCGGTCTTATTACAAAAACAAAAATAAACTCGTGTTGAACATGAGTTTTACTAAACAGTGTCTAAGATTTAAAACCGTGTTGAACGCGAGTTTAAAATGCTTTATTACAAATGCTTGTCTAACCGATGTCTAGCTAAACATCTGGTTTAAATTTTTTATGCAAGCAACTCTGAATAACATTCACTCAATACGATCTCGCCATTCAAAAGCGTTCCATTGTATTCAGATATTCTGCAAATAGTTTGTTTTAACAATTATATTTTTGTTTAGATCATCATCATAAAAAATAATGATATTGTAAAGAAGATATTAATTATTATTATTTTTATATTTTCTGCTAAGCGAGTATAATTGTTAAAATACGAAATATATAAATTGAATATACGACAAAGTTCGTAAAGTGAAATCTGAGTTCGTGCGTACACCTACATCACATTATTGCATTATTATTTGTCAAATCGCAATACATGAAATTATTACGAAATAGTTTTATTAATTATTGAAATGTTAAGGGATATCAAAGTTAAAAAAAATTGATGAAATAATACATAAGAACTCACGTCAGTTTAAATAACCTCTTGACGAACCCAACACTGTAGCGCACATGCTACTTGTATTTTTCTGGCTCTATAGACAAAGTGTTATTATTCTGTGCTAAAGAACCCCACGAGAACTACATGTAAGCTCATGTTTTTTTTATTACAATCTCACCTGATGTTATGTGACGATGTGAAGATGATAACACACTAAACCTAGTGGAAAACTGGCTCTCCAGTGCAGATGCCGGAACACACCTATTGGTGCTTAGCGACAGATTTTCAACTTGAGGTTGGTAGCCAGCCAGGTTTAACTAATCTACTATTATTCAGGCAAAAGCTTGGCTAAACCTATATTTATTTTAAATACAAAGTCATTATACGCTTAGAATGGCATAACAGGAACACGATTTACTTGGAATAACAGAAACTGTTCAATTAATTGACATATTCGAAATCAATAAAATCCTGAAAATCTATGATATCCATAATTTATAACCAAATATATTATACCGCCAACAAATACAACTACAATAAAATAAGAATTGTCAGTTTAGACAAGCGTTAGACAACGCTTCCTTTGTGTTTAAATTTTAGACGCGTTTAAAGCGTGGTTATCTTTAAACAACGCCAAAACACTCTTTTGTAATACAAAATTTTTTAAACATGTGTTCAACGCGTGGTTATCTTTTTTGTAATAAGACCGCATATGTCTATCTCTTATAAATAAGTCACAATAAGGTACTTTGTGACAAAGTTTTATTGAAAAGTGATTTTTGAGCATTATTATTAGGCATGGCATATTAATCTTTACGAACGGAAGTTACTTCATCATCAAGACACTTTTATGTAGACAAACTTTGCCTTTTATATCATGTTATTTGGACGAATAGTTTGAGAGATAATGTAATATTAAAATAATACAACACTCGGCTAGGGTCTAGGACTTATAGGTGTAGTGGCGCGAACGAACCGTCCCCGTCTGAGTGTGACGCATAACCCTGGTCAACCGATAAAAATATAGTCTATACTGAAATTATAAATCATCAAACATCGAATAATTTTTAAATTAAATTTCTTTAAAAAAGACTAATATTAATTAATATTTAATATCTTTAGAAATATACGCGGGTGAAACCGCGGGGCACAGCTAGTGTATCATAAAATATTAGGTACCTATACCTTCACGATGAGGCGGCTAAACTGTTGAAATCAATTGCTTTTTTTATCGAAGCACAGCAAAGCGGCTACACTGTACCTGATGGTGAGCACTTTGCTTCACGTTATGTTTGAAGGACTTCGACAACCGTGACACGAACTATTTGTACCCTTTCGTAAAGTGTAGTGCGGCAACCCTGCATAGTCTAGAAACTTGGGACGAGCGCGGAAAGGGTTTGTAAGGCATAGTAAAAAAACCACACCTCAGCACCGACGTACGAATTGGGAATTTAAGGGGAGTTCGCCCGGTTTATGTAACGTACAATATTTATTTCCCATCAATATTTAAGAGGCAGAAGTTAGGTGTTTACAGTATCGTTACTTTTTCATTACCAATATAATTTACGGGATCCGATCGCTAGACACTTATGACGTGTTGATTAACGATTGTCGAGCTGATATGAACTGAATTTCAGAAGAATTAAATCTTCTGTAAATGTTGTGATAAGTCTCCACGTGTTTAACGATTTTCGAGCTGATATGAACTGAATTTCAGAAGAATTAAATCTTCTGTAAATGTTGTGATAAGTCTCCACGTGTTTAACGATTTTCGAGCTGATATGAACTGAATTTCAGAAGAATTAAATCTTCTGTAAATGTTGTAATAAGTTTCCACGTAACCGGATAAATAAATTTAAACCGGATTATCCGAAACCGCTCGAGTGAGTTACTATAACTCATTGACTGACTGGTTGCGTCTTGTGTTGCTATAATTATATAATCTGTATTAATTTGTAAGAAACATTTCGTACACCTCTTAAATTATTTTACCTCATTTTCATTGTAATTAAAAAAATATTATACACAATTATTGTTTTATTTCGGTAAATATTGGGGCTATATCAATATTTCATAATAACATATTATGCCCTTGTACAAATTTATCAGTAAAAACATATTTCTAGGAAATCTATGAAGTAACAGTCAATACACTATCATTGAAATTCTGTATTAGATATTATTTTAAGTACTCCATCAAAAAATAACTACATTTTTTAATACAAAAAAAATACAGGTACGATTTCTGTGTTGTTAGTGGTTTAAATTATTACTGCGCAATAAACCCGTGCAAAAGCATGGCGCGGGCGGCGCATCGCTACAATATTATAGATATGCAACGTTCTATGAACATTTCAAGTTAATCCATCGACTACTTTTCGAGTTTTGAGGACACAAACATACGGAACCTACATTTTATATATTTATTTTTAATTGTAACTAATGAGAACGAAGTCGCAGGTCGTTGCTAGTCATATTGCGAAAAAATATTAAATAAAGATTTTTTTACAATTAAGAAATTTAGTTAATCATCTTGATATTTATGCGTGGATGCACCACGCGCTTATGCATTGTCCATCAGATTTGTTCGTGTTTATTATATTATATTATGCATTGATGATAGTAACTATGACCATTCTATTGCAATATGTCTACCTGTATACTGTTACGCCATGCCCGCTGGGATAGGCGGAAAGTATGTCACGTCATTACTCTTTATTCTTGCAAATATCGTAACTTTTTTTATTTAGCTGTATGTGGTTCCAATCGATTTCAGTCGACCTCGGATCCTACCTCCATTTGTGTATTGTATATATTTTTGTCATTCTTCCGTCGTTAATACTTTTCCGAACCAACAAAGCATTAGCAAACAACCATTCTACGTATTTCCATTTAGAAATATAATCATACATCTAAAGTAGATTTTTTTATTATACTACCGTCTTCAATAATTCTGACTACCTCAGTAAGTCATAGTACGTTGAAAAATAGAATAAAAAGTATTGCCCTGAGGAAACGAAAATAAAATTGCCGAGCCATGTAAAAGTAATGAAACGTCAAGTTGTAAGTCAACTTAGCGTCTTGGCTTGCATAACCTTATTGATATTAAATTATGAACGGAATTAACTTATAAAGTTGAACTTTGTTCATCCACGTTCCGGAGTTCAGTGTACCATACAATTTACATACAGAATAACTTATCAGAATTGCATGATAAAGATACAAATAAATAATCATCTTTTTGCGAAATGCTCTTTAGAACAATAATATTTAATAATTTAAAATCCTATTTTTACTAAATCTAACAAACTCTAAAAAAGGCTCTAAAAAAAGTGCGCAATACGAACTTTTGACCAAAAACTCAACAAATTATTCCAGCAACCACCTTATTCACCAGATATGGCTCCAGCCGACTTCTTTATTTTTCCAAAACTCAAATTACCACTTCGTGGCACCCGTTTTCATTCGGTAGAAGATATAAAGAAGAATTCGCGACGAGAACTAAATTCCGGAAAATCGTTTAAAAAATGTTTTGATGATTGGATTTTTCGTGGGCGTAAGTAAGAAAGCGTTTCTGAAGGAACATACTTTGAAGGGGTTAAATTAAATTTGGATGAATAACTAACATTTTGTGTATTATTGATCGTGACGTCGTAGACGAGGGGACGTGTTACTATAGGCGATATTGTATTTTCATTAATAATCGTTGTATTGGTTCGCGCCTATTTATTATTAAACTTGATTTGACATTCTTTTCATTAAAACTCCTTTTGGAATTAAATACCAAATATCTACTTATCAATAAAAAGATTATCGCCAATTATGTGCATGTAGACATACAAAAAAACTCTTTGCCAGTAGGGTAAAATTGTGTAGGGGTTACATACTTTATTATTTATTTTATTTATTACTAAACTTTCGATATCGGTATCACTATCGCCGATTATTCACTACAGTAATCGGTATCGTACAGGCAAAATTGTGTATCGTTACATCCCTACTTTTATTTTAATAACTACAAAAAGTAACTTCCACCGTCTTCGTTGTAGATCAGTTTAATCATAAATCACAATACAGCAATAGAATTGAACAGGTACTTTGCAATTTAAATAAACAAAGAATTAATATACAATATACATTCGGAAAACAATACTCACAACTGCAGTTGAGTGTGTCTCAAACAGAAATACAGAAATGATTAAAAGAGAGGAAACCTGTCGTTCTTGTTTATTCGTCAAATTAACTTGCTGTTTAGCCTGGAGCTTATTCCATTTACCTCTCTTAGTAACCGTATTCAAACGTAGATCGTAACCTTTCACAGAAACAGAAGTACCTTTAACTATCACGGATTCGTTTGCCTGATGGAAGCGAAAGGGGTTGGGTTTGTCAGAATAGACAAAAATGGCGCTTTATTATTAAAAGCGGACATCAACATTTATATTATAAGCAATTTTTCGTGTACGTGTACCTACAGCTATCAACCTACGTGCTAGCAGAAACCTCGTGTTGAACTCGGTCACGACTATCATACAAATAACGAAAAAAAAGTAACAGGTTGCAAACCGGCCTATATATATATATAATATATTTAATAAATACGCTAGCTGTTGCCATATAATTTAATGCGTGAACATATCTGTAAAGTGTGCACACTTATACCTACACGGAAAAACTCACCTGCCGTTAAAGCAAATGAAATACGCTTATTTGTTGAAACGATTCGTAATAATTCAGTGCAGAAAGTACTTAGTTGCACTAATTCAGGAATCTACACGGACGCAGCGCGCCGCGTGCGATAAACACCTCACCAAAGGTTTCATCGCAATCAGATAAATGTATAGGAAGACTATACATATAGACATATATATATATAAGACTATACATATAGACTATATATATATAAGAATTTAAATACGAAATCAACAATATGACAATTACTAGAAGTTAAACAATCATCTTGGTTACTTTTTCTTTAAATTGACAGGGTACCTACTTGCTATGTTTATTTTTCTATATTAAGCATTAAATCATGTAATTATTAAACTTTAAAATTACATATCGAAAATGGTAAAAATCATATTACAAAACAATCTATTATTTGTACGGGTATATCGGAGATTAAATGAACATGTCTCAGACAATATCAAGCAACGTCTGCGGCCGGTTCGATCCCGTGTTTGCGGTATGCATCTCGCTTACACGGATGACAGCATTTGTGTAAACAACATGTCTCCGATATGCGGACGTTTCGACAGCACTTCATTTCGGGTGGAAAATATTTTAAAATAACTTGCAACACACAGCATTGCACTGTTAGTATCGGTTCAAAACATCTTGACAAATTATTTTGTAGGCAATGCCGAACGCAGAACTACAGATATTTATGAGTTTTTAAAAACAATACTAGGCTGTATGAAAGGTGCCACCGCGATTGACGATACCAGAGTACGTCCAGTGCACTCTGGGCAGTCAGTTCAGATTCCAACTTCACTGACTGGCAATCTTTTCATCATGGGGATACTTTTTTTTTTAGAAGAAGAATAAGCAACATATATTTCGTTGGCAGATGCGTAATTTCACTTATAGCAGCATTTTAAGTGAACCTCACTGTTTGTTTTTCATTCGTTCATTTGGTTCATGATAAAAGAAAGTCTACTGCCACATAATTACATATTACGTTGCATGTATTCAAAAAAAATGACGGCAAAAAAACTCGCACATCATTACATAGTATAAAACAAAGTCGCTATAATCTGTCCGTCCCTATATATGCTTAAATCTTTAAAACTACGGAACGGATTTTGAAGCGGTTTTTTGTAGTAGATAGAGTGATTCAAGAGGAAGGTTTATATGTATAATACATACATAATATTGTAGAGAAACACTGGTAAATTTAGAGGTTTCTAAGTGATGTCGTAAAGAAACACATTTTTTGCTCTTACATTGCAAACGCTGGCTGAACCCCACGAGATAAATCAAAATAATGTACTACAGTATTGTACACCTTAAAAAGATCAACAAAGAAGTCCGCGATGGTACATGTCTATCTCTTAAGGATAAGCCACAATAATCATTTTTTATCCTTTACATTTTACGGGAAAAAATGGCTTATTTACGAAGTGATTTTAAGCAATACAGCATTAATCCTTATCCAATTAAGTACCTTAAATACATTGTCCATTTAATATAGATCAATATGGCCCTTTACAGCAAATGAATATTTCCGGAAATGAATATTTCCGAAGATATTACAGATTTAAAATGCAGGGGCATAGATAGTGGTGCGGCGGTACCGGCCCTATATACTTTGGTCAATTATATGTCGCTCTTTCAAAAGTAACCTCTAAACAAAACATGTTTGTATTGTCTAATGACAAAAAAGCTGTAAACGTTGTTTATATCGTCATTCTGTAGTAGGTAGGTATATTTAGTATCAGCATTGCACCCGTGCGAAGCCGGGGCGGGTCGCTAGTATATTATAAACGAATTCTATAATGACTACACTCAACAAAAGAATGACTTTAATATCAATAAACTTTTTACGAAAATTATTCTTGGAACTCATTAAGTAACTTTTAAGTTATATTAAACAGAAAACAGTAAACTGTAAACAGAAAACGTCTGTATGTCTGATAAAATATATTTAATATATTGTAGATTCAAATATCAGAAAAAAAAACATTTGCTAAAGTTTTTTATAGGACGTAATCTTTGAAAGTAGTAAAGTAATTTTAAAAACCCAATCACTAATATATAAGTTACTGATTTAACTCAGGCTCATTGTATGATTAAAACTCATATAGCAGAATTCGAATTCGCTACAATTATATTTTTAATATTTTATTATTTTTAATCGATTAATTGCGTTGGTACATCGCCGAAAAAATAAAACACCGATAGACGTATTAAAATTTAACATCCAAATAAATATTTTAAAACTGCAATGAGATTAGAGCGATTTAAACCCCTCCATTTTGGGGCGCTGTCACCGAGTTTTAGTGACGTCAACGTACGCAATAAAATATATTTAATGTAGAGTGCTTTATTTGTTTTATCTGAAAATTGTTATATTTTATAACTAATTACAATATATATGGAAGTGGAAAACCATTAATAAGTACTGTAGTGTATATATGTGTAAAAATACGATAAGAAATACACCTAATAAAGTGTATTTGTAGATACTGCAAGATTCAATTTACACTTTAGTAATACAGGCCGGCTAGAAAAGAACTGAAAAATATTATAACATATTTATATAATTCGTGGATGTTCTATTATAGAAAATAACGGAGAAAATTCTTAGAGACGTTCAGACGTGCACGGTGCACAATAAAATATTTTAACAGGTTTATTTCCTATTTGCTATAAAAGTATACTGTTGAACCTTACTAAGGCATGAAAGCTTTTTTTAAGGGGCGGTCACGACAACTGTCCGCCTGGATCGTAACCACCATACACTAGGTGTAACATCCGCTTTATTGGCATACTTAAGCGTGTCGAGTTCTAGGATCAGCCTTTATATATCCAGTAATTAAGCTAGTTAATAAAGTTATCTGTACCCGATTGTAACGAGTATCTGTCTTTTAATATGTCACATTTTGGGATCAGCCAATGTACATCCAGCTGCTAAAAGACGTATAGGCGGGCATGATAGCTACGATCATCGATAGATTACCATAGTCGCCGTTGTTTTTGAATTGCAGTACATACCATCAGGAAAAGTGCTTTGTCATGCTACTATAAAATAAAAATTCCTATATTACAGTTGTATTTAACCGAATTATTTGTTACTTATCACAGCGTGACCTGGCCAAACATACTCGACGAATGATTCCCAATCTGCATTCTAAGAATACAATATTTTACTAACTAGACAAATAAATAACGATAAAACTTAAACACAATCATAAAAATACCCAGTAACTTCAAACTGAACGCGGACTTTGATGTCACGATTCGATTTGACCAATAGCGGTTCCGTTCTGCGATTTTAAATTTCCCTAATATTTTTCACTTGAAATATTTTTATGAAATTTTGTACACGGGTAGGTTATGTCATATATCAATTGATATGCTATAAGAATTGTCAATAATACTTTTAGAAATCATAAAATATGATTAAAAATAAAAATACTACGCGAAGAAATTCCGTGTAATAAGCAAGTGCGGAGGCGCGGGCTTATCTAGTATGTTTATATAAAACCTACTTAAACTCTTCTGAAACGTAAAATTATTACATAGTCGATTTTGCGGGTGCTAAGACGATATATATTTATAGGTGAACGGAAACCTAACGCACAAGTAGTTGCACAATGGCATCTTCAACTCACTGGGGTCCATTGGACGGCGCGGTGAGGTGTGTTGTTATTTGCTCTGTTCGCACGGATGCTATGCTCATATAGATTTCCGGTATCACCAAACAATTTACACTTCTATAAAATATACAATCGCTTAGGTATTGATTTACGGAAAGTTCTGAATGTTGTATTCGTGTAAAAAAGACATTTACATGCGTAGATTTTATCAATACTAACGATCAATTGATAGACGTCCATGCCTTTATATCTATATTATGATATTTTTATAACATTTCATTAATTAACTTTTCACAAATCACGAAAGACTCATATAACTTCCAAAATTAATTATTTATAAATTGTATCCAATTACAATTGTATAGTTCACTTTCAAATTAGCGTGGTTAATTGTTGTTGTAATGTTGAAAATTGCCCAGCTGCACCGGAGATATAATTGTAATAAGTCTGTAACAATCTTGGGCCAACACGTCATGTAACGTTAGATGAGCTTGTGATAAATTCCTAATTTGATACTCAACAAAAAATAACAGCTCAATAAATAAAAGCTCAATAAGCTAAAAAAAGAAATTTATGAACAAAAAATTTTCAATACAAAAATCTCAAACCCAAGAAGCCTCCTGGTGTTATATGCAGAATATAAAAAGAGCAACAGCGTTCGTTATTGGCTGAAAAATTTCCGTCCGAGGAATAAACAGACAAATACAACAACAAAAAAAACTTTAACAATAATGCTAAATTTTAATGTAAGATTGATAATTTACCTTAATACTTATAATATAAATATACCTATAAGACAATATTTTTAACCATGTAAGTTGTGACGCACCATCTATAGTCATAGACTCGTGCTGTGTTGAATTATTTGAATTTTACATTACCTCCCAAACTATTCGTCCAAATAACATGCTATAAAGGGCAAAGTTTATCTACATAAAATTGTCTGGATGATGAAGTAACTTTCGTTCGTAAGGATTAATATGCTATGCCTAATAATAATGTCCATAAATCACTTTTTAATTTTGAATAAAACTTTGTCACAAAATACTTTATTATTGCTTCTATAAAAGAGATAGACATAGGGTGTTGCTTTTTTTAGATATACTAAAGAACAATATTTTTGTGGAACATTTTATTTACGTATCACTAACCATTACGCCAGCGCATGTGGATAAAGCAGTTCGGGTGCGTTGTGGCTTCCGACTTACTCAACAAAAATCAATATTTATAGTGAGCTGAGGTGTAGCCTAATGCTAAATAGCCTATACTATTCCAGGTGAATCTGGCTATCATATACAAAAATAATTTGTCGAATCCGACTGATAGGTTCAGAGATTAGCGTGTTTAAACAATCAAGCAAAAACTTATATTATATTAAGTATAGATTTATTTAATTTAAGGAAGACTAACAGCTAAGTAACAACAAATTAAATAATTAGAATCTAGAAACACGTCATTGACAAGTCCAACACACTACAACCATCCAAGGTTCTGAATACATACAAACTGCATCATACTATATTATCAAGTAACAAATAACTAAAGAAACAAAAAAAAATAACAGGTATAAAAGACTAACAAATGTTGGATTGGGTAACACAGTGAAAAAAAATACTCGCAATCGACACTGCCAAAGAAATTTATGCTTAAAAATTTATAGTGGTGTTAAAAATATCAATATTGCTATGCTCACTCATGCAGTTCAAGAAATTCTCAGCTCGCCACAGGAAAGAGTTCTGCCGGTACTTAGTAGATAAGAAGGGAAGCGCTAAAATAAAATTTGTATGCAGGATACTTGGTCGGAATATTGATAAGAAGTTTAGCTTCTATCTAAACGGAAAAATTAACATTATATATACATTATTCCTAGTATATTAGGTTTAATGATACAAAATTATGTGATAAAAACTTTCAAAGTAATAAGGATGTGCAGCTACCTCAACAGAAAATATCGATAACAATCTAA
The DNA here is from genome assembly GCA_947532125.1 of Saturnia pavonia. Lineage (NCBI taxonomy): Eukaryota > Metazoa > Arthropoda > Insecta > Lepidoptera > Saturniidae > Saturnia > Saturnia pavonia. Next base: position 15,893,748 of record OX383904.1, read on the forward strand.
TACAGTGAATCCCGTTAACCTCCACCCTATCCCGCAGGCTCGTTCAAAACCGTCCGATCCAATCTAGCGATGCGCGATCCGCTGTCATATCCGCGCTCTTGCCAATTACTCAAAACACGCGGCCGGAGGCAGTACATTGGCTTAACAGAACTTAAAACCCAATGACGACAAGACGTATCAACGTTTAACTTTATTCATCCTGAAGAGAAGATTTTTTTTCCAAATTTATTATGGATGAACTTTCTATTGTAATTATAATTTCTGACTATCAGAACTTTTTACTTAAATGAAACAGTGTATTTCAAATATGTATAATGATTAAAACACATTATGCATAGTTACTAATTAGACAAAAGTTACAAAACTGCGTTTAATAATAGAATCAAAAGCGAAAATGCCTTGTGGTATTATTAGTGTTAGTTAGCGTGTGCTTTGTATAGTGTCTTTCTATACAACTGAAATTACAGTAAACTATTATCTAGACCTCTATAGTGCTCGTTGAATATAATCGATAAAAGTACTAAGTAAAGCTAATAATGAAGAAATCAGAAATTTCAGTAAATTCCATTAATTCATTCCACGCTACCTTCCGATCAATCCGATCGGCGGACGATTCGCTGTCATATCTGTACATTCGCCAATTACTCAACACTTAATCGAACTTGATTAGAATTTATACAAGAACTGCAGAATATCATTATACTCCAGCTATTCCAATATCAAAATAATTAATACTATGATGAAAATGAATCAAAATTATTACTTATTTTTCATTTACTTCGTTACATAAATAATTGAATGGCTACATCCATATCCATACATTAATGTTGCTTGGTATTAATTAGACAAAACAATAACAAAATTTGCAAAGATTAGGCAGAGATGAGCTTGTTTATGCACAAAGCAAATATTAAAATCATACTTTACAAAACTATATTATAGTTATATAGTTATATAGCCTATATTAGCCTTATATTATGAATCCCGGTAAAACCCGCCCCTATTACGCCCGCTATACACGCTACCGTCTACTAGATGTGTCTGCACAGGTTGATCAGACGTCGTAGCTTGTATGGTGGGCAACTCACAAGTACACCGTAGAGTGTCAATAAAAAAGACAATTTTCGATTTTTTGAGGAGGTTTAAAAAACTGCACAGGTTTATTCCAATACACAATTCGGTCTACCTGCGAAGACACATCAGTATAGGTAGACCTCTCTGGTAAACCGTAACATCTGTGACCGGCTTTATGTTCAATGCCGCAGTCGTCTGCGTCAGAACGAATCCGCCGCAGCAGTGCGCGGCGCGGCGGACTCTCACTCGGCTGTCATATCTGCGCTCTCGGCAATTACTCAACACCTGCGACCAAGCGCGAAACACACCGACGTTTCGACACTTTAATCCCAACAGAGTTATTTACGCGGCCTTGGCAGTAACCCGATGTTAGTTTCAGCTATTGGTATCAACTACCTCGCCCCGCAACGCCTCGCTCCGGCAGATGAATGAACTGTGAAAATGTATTTGAAAGCAAATTACAGTTTTCTCCGTTTTTTTTTTAAATATGTATAGGGGCTCGTAACAAGGATTTATTTTATTATAGCACGAGGTGGTAGAGAAAAGTTTTTGATTGTTTGAAAGTTTATTTTATTTATTTTTTTGATGAAAGAAGTAATTTTCAGATCAGAAGTCTTCTTTTATTATATGAGTAATTTCGGATTATCAAAATTTGTTACAACAGATGGTAGTAGAAACAGTAAAATACAGATTAAAATTAGTTTTCCTAGTTCAACTCACTACAAATAACTGATGTTTCAGTTCGGATGGTTGTTATACACATATATGGTAGTTCTCAGAACCGTTTTTTGATCAAAATATCTAATTTGAGAACAACCAAACGCGTTCACAAACTATTTATTATAGAACTTCAACTCACTGCGGTATACAACTTTAATCACAATCACAACGCAGACCTCGATGTTAAAGACTGACTGCAGCAAATTCCTAATCAGTACTTTATTATTTGAAATTTTCGATTTATTAAAACAAAAGTAATTATGAACAAAATTCAAATTTTGCTCTGGTTTTATATATATAACATGTTTAACGTCTATTATAAGCATATAAACTAATGATATAGAGTTTGGGTAATTGTTCCGGTTACTTTACGTATATCTTATCTATCTTTAACACCATGTATGTTACGTCATCATGACCGTGTACACTAGTTTATGCATTAGGTAGAACAAACGCTAATACTAACATCAATAATGTCCCAAAGTAAATCCGGCTCGATGGATTATACGCCAAGTGGCGCATGTTAAGTAATAAAGCGACCGGTTGTAGGTGGGTAAGAAGACGTCTGAATGCGGTACCGTACTTAATGTCGTAACGGTCGAACCTCGGCTGATTTACGACGCCTCCAGAAAATATCGCCACGCAAAGTTCTAACATTCACCTGCGCAGACTGACTGAACACAAAAAAAAAAAAACGTTGTCAATTAAAATAAAGTTTACTACTAACTGAGGCGTCGGTACAAAATTTCGCACTTTATGGAATGTAAAGCATTTAACTAACAGCTGTCATATTAGTTGAATATATTTTGTTTTGTTAATAGCATACTGTAATAAAAAAGTGTTTCAATCACATTTTTTAGCGAAAACGGTATTTTTAAACCATATTTTTGCCTATTTTTCGTCAATAACGTGAATCATACGTTTTAAAATGATGTTTGAATCATTAATTTTGATGTAGAATTAAGAGAGATATATTATATATAGCGTTGCCAAAAAAAATACTTTTATGTTTTAATATACATATAAATATCTTGTGTTATTATTATATCGCAGTGAACAATTATATTGCAGATGAATTCCGCAATAAAATTATTTCACGGCACTTGAAATAATAATTATACGACAGCCCAAAATCGGTTACCAGTCAGAGTGAATTATACATCAATAGTCGCTGTGTTCATGCCAGCTTGAAAGACGAAGCCACGAAAAATGTAAAAAAAAAATACACTAGCAGAACCAGTATGTTGACAATTCGAAGTGAGTCTTATAGTTTTTTCCGTGTATGTGGTGATCGTAATTCAATTTGACTCGAACTCTCTACTTTAATGGATATGTTATCTTTTTCTATTTAAAAGGGTGTACCGCTTGCAAGCAAAGGTGATGTAGTGTAGATATAATCTGTTTCCCCACTAACTACGATTTAAAATATATAATACTGTTTACTGTCTTTATATAAAAAAAAAACGACATTCGGCAGCATAACATGTATGCGCGCCGTCAAGCAATCGCCACATTGACACAGAGGGAATCCCTCAGAGATAAATTACTTAGTTTAGACATCCGAACTCCATTGTCTGCCGTTGGATTGAAACTGTCCACCGGAGTGCGATTATGCCCGGTTTTAAATTTATTCTCACACAGTTGAAACAAGAAAATATAACCTACCATTCTCAGAATAATCCCAGTTTCGAGTCGTGGAAGCGTATGTGATATTTATTATAATTATAAATAATAATACCCACCTGTAAATTAAAGTCTCTTTCCTAGACAAGTTACTTTTTTTTAAGTTCTTTTAGCGTTTGGCTACAATGGCTCCTAATCTTAAGTGATGATGTGTCCTACGCTAATCATAGTGACTCTCAAGTGCAGCTGCCGGTACACACCTATAGATGCTTGGCGATAGATTTTCAATTTGAGGGTGATAGTTATCCTTGCCGGCATTAGAAAAAACCCTACCACGATGCTCTGGTTTCATCACGATGATTTTCTTCATCGAAAGCTCAGGCTTATTGCAGGGATTCGCACTCACGTTGATCGACGCGATGTTCGTACACGTAGTGTGTACTTACGCCATCATTGCTTAAGTAACAAGCTTATTCAGTACGTCAACCCACGGCCTATTGGCGATTTCAAACGCCGAGAATGTCAATATTTTCTACTAGACGTTGATAATATGAGAACATTTTATAAACATTAAGATTTTTTATAGTTTTACGATAAGAGACGGCACAGTGCGTGTTGGTAAGCATAGTACAGTTCAAAAATGACGGCGACCATCGAGCGATCGGTAGTCCATCGTCGGTCTTCTCTGTCATGCCGGTTGTACATATAGGTACACTGGCTGATCCCAAAACGCGACAATCCAAATGAAAGTTATTATAAGAATTTTATCACCACGTGAATTGTGAAATAAGACCCTATTAGTCAATCACCAAGAAACCAGGTCAGTGTACTTCGGATCAATAACTGAACCGATACAAAAAACGTAGGCGGGTAATTTTAAGAACAATATTTCTTAAAAAACGTAGAGAATCGTAGTTCTACATAACAGAACATAAAAATCATTGCACCATACAAAAACATCTGAAAGCCGTTCCGGTGAGCAGCACGTGTCCCTGCATAACAACTTCAAGCGTATTATTATAAGGAGAAGTCTGAACTGTGAGCGATTGAAAAGAGTGACACGCGCGCTGCCACCCCACTGCGACACTGCGACCGCGGGGTTCATGTTGGGGTAGGTCTTCAACTCACTCGTATACCGTTCGAATATTTCCCTGTCTCATTCAATTGATGATAGATCGTTCTAAATAAAATAAAAAATGCAAATACTAATATGCAAAAGAAATACTACTCTTTCAAAAAAGTACTGAGAAAAGATCAATAATAATACACAAAATGTTAGTTATACATCCAAATTTAATTTATCGCCTTCAAAGTATACTCCTTCAAACACGATACACTTACGCCAAAGAAAGAAGTCGACTGTAGCCATATCCGTGAATAAGGTGGTTGCTCGATGGTATTTGTTGAGTTTTTGGTCAAAAATTCGTTCACATTTTTGGACTTGCGCAAAGGCGCATTATTATGGTGAAAATTCAAGAATTTTCTTTCCACTAATCTGGCCTTTATCGTCGAATTTGCTCTCTTAAACACCGCATAACACTCAACTTTATTTATCGTTTAATTTTCCGGTAACAATGCCGAGTGCACAACACTACGATAGTCAAAGAAAACAGGCAACATGACTTTGACTTTTGATTTTGGCGTGGTATTTTCGATTTCGGTTCAGTCTGAAGGCGCCGTTCCGAAGCTTGTTGACTAGTTTGCATGTAAAACTCGTAAACCCACGTCTCGTCACCAGTAACAATGCGTTTCATTAATGTTGGGTCGGAATTGTCTCGTTATGCGAATGAATTTTTTGAGAAAATTCAGGTCTTTTGGGACTAGCCGAGCGGCAAAATTTTTCATACCCATTTTTGAAATGGTACGGATCGACCCGTGAAACACAAAAAATTCAGCGGCTATCTGTCTCAAACTTGAATGAGTATTTTCAGTCACTATTTACTTCACTTTTGCGATGGCCTACCAGAGCAAAGCAAATTTTCCAACATATCTCGACTGCTTTTGAACGCTTTGAACCAGTTACAAGCACGTGTTTTTGAATGGCGATGCAAAATTGAAGACAAACTCTTTGTTCGATGTTTTTGTCCATTATGAAATTCGCAATACACACTATCACATATGATATAACTAAAAACAGCACTGTATTTTTAATGTAAATAACAGATGCAACTCAAATTCCGCGCCAAAATGAAAAATAGTTGTGCCAATGTAACAACAAAAAAAAAATGAATTTGGAACCATAAATAAACCATGCATTCCCGATACTTTTTTGTTTAAATCTTTTTAAGGCTCATCGTAGATACTAATTGAGAAGAAAGGGGACCGTCCAAAGTCGATTACTCAACTATCGTAGTCGTCAAAGCGGCCTAAAAATAGCAAAGTGAAGGTATGTAGTAGGTAATTTATTACGATATGGGTAATCCCGATGACAAAAATTTTCTAGGACTTTTTTCTTCACACATGAAATAGAGTTAAGCCATGCACTACACAATGCAAATAGGTAAGTAAATATTTAATAAGTAGCTAAATAGCCTATAAACGATATATTTCTTCCCACATGATTACAATTAACACAAAAACATTATTTATTTTAAACCGAAAAAGTATACGAATTTATTTTTATAACCATTAAATATTATTTTACTCTTTTAATACATTTAAATTAAGTATTTTTTTTACTTACTGCGTTTCAGATAATCCATAACTATTATAATATAAAAATGTAGCAGTTATTCCATATTATGTGTTTATAAAATTACCTGAAACAAATAGAAAACATATTTGAAACACAAAAAATAACCAAAAAAAAATATTTAAAAATACGAAATGCAATATTTCACAATTATGTAACCGCCTGCATGCTAGATTGAAACAAACAAAGAAATTATACCGTCACATAATATTGTATAGTTACGCTAACGCATTTTCGGGCTAGACTGGTTTTGAGATAGTAACTTACTACACTTTAGGATATGAACGGTATTAGTGTAAAAAGCAAATATAAATATCGCCAGATATATTTTACACTAACGTACAAACATAATGGTAACAAGGGATGTCGTAAGGTCCTATTTTGGTAACCAGGCGAGATGAGCGCGTGTTCCGGCGTGCACAGCGCAGAGCCGAGGTCGCGAGGGCCCGATCGATACGACTCACGTGCGCTCCACGCGACTGCCACCCTTTGTTCTCCCGCTACTTATGGCATACGACACTTTATATTAACCGCCGTGCGATATTTCGCATTTTCGACAGACAGCGTAATAGTTCCCGGTACTGAAGCACTGTCTAATGGACTTGCGAGTTGGAACAGAAAATATAAATTGAAACTGGATAGTTCACGTTTCGATTATGTTATTTGGATTATAATTAATATTGGTTCACATAATTAGCTGTGTACACAGATGGTGCTGTAATCAACTATTATACAAAACGTGAGGTTTGACGTTAGCCTTTAGAAAATTTAACATAGTAATTATCATCTTATAAGATGGCCTCATAGCCCTCATAAAGCTTAATACTTACACTGCATAAGTGTCTCTTTTATGATCGAAGCACTAATGAGGAGATTCGCATAAGAACCGAAGTCACTGTCCTCATACGCCTAAGAATGATCTTTTAATTCCGATTAGTTATCTAACAAAGTTAAAGTCTCAAGCAGTCGTGAATGCGAATATTTATATTCCAAATTTGGCATATAACCTCGTGAACATTTACGTTAATTTATAAGTTATTATGTTTATTACAATAATATATATTTACGTTAATTTCTCCTCCTTTAGAGTTAAATTTTTCATCGTAATTTATTGACAATTAAAACTTACAAATTAACTATACTATATAATATTAACTTACAAATAAACTTACAAATCCCATATCAAAGAAAGTAACTAATTGTTTTGTAAATTATTAGAAGAACATATATTCCTAGAGCTAATAATTAAAGGACCAGCAATGGAACTTGGCACCCGTTAGATCTCAGCACTTTTATCGGTGACAACGACTACCACAAACGTCGTATTTACGAAACTTGGTCCCTTTGTCACATTTATGTTTTTGTTGGGAGATTAAGTTGTTTTTCGATATATAAAAATAAGAAAAACTTTTTTATTTCGTAAATTAATGTTTTGTTTTCTAAAGGAAGATGATTAATTTAAAAAAAAAACTGAAATAACAATAATGTTATATAAAGAAGAATAATGTTTTTAAAATGTTGTTAAGTATCAGTTTTGGTTTTTTATGAGAAGAATATGTTTTTCTTTGTTTAATTTGTATATTTTGCTATTTTATAAGAATTTGATCATTCATAATGTTTTTTTTTAATTTAATTGGATATTTTCTTTTCTAAAAAGAAGTTGATTATTTATAATATTAAGTCTTAAGTTTTATTATTTTATGTTAAAGTAGACTGGTAAAATATCTAATTAAAAGGTTACATAGAAGAAAAATAGTTAAAAGTTATTTTTTATGATCACACTAATTGTCCTATATAAAATTAGTTTCAAATATGTATACGTAAAATATGAAGTATTCAATCACATCTGCAAAATATCCGCACGAATTTTGCAAATGCAAATGCGAGTGTTAAGACATACATCACTAATTCCGATCTTCCGATTCTTTAATTCTCGGTATACTAAGTCACAATACTAATTTTCGCGAGTGAACTTTGCCGTAACAGCTGCACGTATGCGGAATTTGCTTCCTGTCAACATACATTTAGCCAAACTCTAGAGATTCCTTCAAGCATTTGTTCTCGTGCACCCCTGGAAGACTGTAAGAGAATGCTTTTCAGCATTAACTCCTCCATTTGTACACTTATGTGCAATAAAGAATTAAATAATGACTAGACTTCTGCGGTAATAGGCGAGGCACATTGCTCGTTGATAAGAGTTTTCGAGTAGTGAACACGTACCGGAAGAGGCAGCGTGGGCTGACCCGCTACAAGGTGGACCGACGTCTTGGTGATGGCTGCGAGAACCCGCTGGATGAGAGCAGCACAGAACCGATTGTTGTAGCTATGTTTGGGGGAGGCCTATGTCCAACAATGGACATTTTTCGACTGAATGGATGGAAACCAATTTATACACACTGGGTATACCGATGTTGAGACTGAAGTGTATCAGTTTGAAAGTATATAAAGCCGTAGTATCGAGTTTGTGTGTTTGAGTTTTGGAGAGAGTCGAGCGTGAACGCTATGTCCGATGGGTTATAATTTATTATGCTGTTAATAATCCAACACTGGACACAAAATATACTTTCATAGATAGTTCTTAATTTATAAAAACATATTTAAATCCCAACAAAGCCTACAAGGCTTGATAATTCGGAGAATGAACATTTGTATAAACATTATTCACAACCATAAGCGATCAAAGAATAAACATCGCCTTAGGATGATATTGTATTATTAGTAAAGAAACAAATTTAGAACATCGTTGTGCAGACACAAAAAATATACTAAGAAGATTAAGCGATAAACGAACTCTGAAGCGTATTGAATCTCTAGGATACCGTAAGATTATTTTAAAAATATTTTATATTTAAAAAATCAATCATTTTATTAACCTGATCTGCCCGTAAGCGTTATTACTAACATTGCCTTACGCGTCACATGTCCAGTTTCGAACCCGATCTGCATCAAAACATGTAGACGAAGAAATTTATGTTTTCTAGATTTTACATATAGATATCTCTTATTACTATATAATATTTATGAATACATTATTACATTTTTTTGTCCTTATGCTGCTGAAATTAAAGCCATCAAGTATTTTCTTAACTAACCAGCGGCATTGTGGAAAAGCATTTTCATTGTAGGTAGTGCAAATAGTAAGCGAAGTAATGATGGCTCAGTGGTAGCTTGTACGGAAATCGTGTTGATTGACGTGAGTCGAATCCCTGTAATGAGCCTGAGCTTACGGTGAAGGAAAACATCGAGAGGAAACCATTGCACGGTGGTGGTAGTGCTTTTTCTAAAGCCCGCCAGGCTAATACCACGCTCAAGTTTGAAAATCTTTCACCAAGCACCAATAGATGTGTTCCGGCAGGTGCACTTGAGAACCAATTTTCCACTAGGCTTAGCGTGCTACCATCTTAGGCCACATCGTCACTTAAGATCAGGTGAGATTGTGGCCACAACGTTAAAACTATAACGATAAAAAATGGGCAATTACAAAATCATAAACAACCTAAATTTAGTAAAAAAATATAATGGTCAGTGTAATGAAAATAAAGTTAACAGTTAACAAAATATAGGTAGCTTAAGTATCAAGTTGATGGACGAGAAGTTGCTAGTTACTTGTAGGATTAACTACAGCATCAGAGAGTGCCACGGTATAATACACAGCGCACTAACAAAGGTCTGCGTAACCGTGACTTTACTATAAGGTGACCACACCCTAATCCTTCGTTAAATTTCCTCTCTTATTTGTTTCCTTCAATTCATACTCTATCTGATATATATTACATAATGGATTTACCGTATATTTCGACTTATATTATATCCAGCTTTATCAGACGTGTCCTACTGCCCGCTAAACCATACGCATGATTTACGAAACATCCTCACCTAGTCGCATTTAGAGATCAACTCTAAATAAAAAACTTTATTCAATTTAGGTTCTGAAAAGGCACTTGTTTTCGTTAAAACACTATCCCGGTGGATAGTAAAACATCCATAAAATATCTCAGTCATCCAGAAGAGTCGATAAAAAAACCCGATCGGGGTTATATAATTTTTTTTAACTGTGTAAATATTTTTTCAGTTAATAATTACGTTATTTTTAGTGGATTTCAAGAGATGGAATTAGTGGTATTGAACATTATGTCTCAGTTACAAGCACTAAGTCACCACGTCCAATGCTTCACATCTAGGAAACTAGATCTCTTCTGCATCAGCTTAACGTTTGCTAACACAAGAGTACATATTAGAGTGTAACGTATAGCGCCACACAAATATATTTAAAAATATATATTAATTAATTAAGCATTAATTACCTATATAAAGTTTTTAATTAGCTATTCTATTCTTCTCTTATTTATTGTAATACTAGCAACCCGCCTCGACTTCGCACGGGTAACAGAGTAATACATATAATATTAAACATAAAGCTATACAAATAAAAGTCCCAATCGGCATGATTTTTTCCAACCTCTTTAACAATCGCCGTCATATTTCAGCCAATTTACAGAAAAACATAATATTAACTTAAACCTTTCTCATTAATCACTCCGTCCATTGATGAAAAATTGATCGGAAGTTTTTGAGTTTATCGCGTTCAGACAGATAGATAGACGCGGCGGGGAGACTTTGTTTTATAATATTGTAAGCCTTCTTAAAATTATAACATTAATAAAATAAAATTAATTAAGGTTAAGTAAGGACTTGGTATCCATTTTAAAGTACGGAATAGAGATTCCAGTGTAACAGAATATAACAATTAATCAAAAATTTAATTAACCTGAGTGACATTGAAGCGCGAGCTCTAAAATCGAATTCTTGAATAACAACAGATGTCATCACGGTGCCGCTACCCTTGTTTACAATAATGGAAATAATCATTAAAATTTTAAATTTCATTCATTTAGAATATCATTCTTGTATGCAATTAAATATGCCTAATAAGGATGTATCTAAGGCTAGGAATACATACAACGTTAGAGAAGTCACCAAGGTTCTTGTTAGATTGGGCATCTTGTTCTGTTGAAATAGAACATAAACATTTATAAAGTAAAGAAAAACGCTATCAATGAGCCACCATAGCTTCAATGGTTAGATTTTCTTAATCCTTCGTATAACATTCATACAAAATGTGCTAATTTACTGATGAATGTATATGATCTAATTAAGCATTAATCGTCATAACACAATGCAGGATTTCCTAACCTGTGTTTCGCGAAACAATTATAAGAGATTTGGGAGAAAAAAAAAACGAATATACCATGTTATTCAAGCACATTATTTTTGTATCTACATGTATTTCAATAACTAGATGTTTTTTTATTATTATGAAGAGTGTGCCTGTAATGATCACAGACTAAGAATCTCTTTGGAAAAAATTGATGGTATTATGGATACCATGAAAGACTACATGCGGCCGAGAACCAAAGACGCTGAACCAATGCTCAGCAAAACAATTCCACTGGATCTGATGATAAGTCAAAAATAACGGCGACCACCATAAGGTTCGAGAAACGTTTACACATGTCATATCAAAATTTTGCTTTATGTATATAGCACTTTACGAATCAATAATTACGAAGTACGAATTATGTTAAAAATAGCTTCTTCAGGCGATCATGCTCATTTTACAATACTTTTTTGAAAGATCTTGATATTTTTTATATTAATTTAACTGCTTACAAAAGGAAATTGCTACTTTTGTTGGAAACTCTTTAAAACTATGTATGTTTCTATGGTTTAATGGTATGTTTTTATGTTTGTCATTTATGTGTGTAAATTGTATGTATATTATGTTTCTAAATGATTTATGGTACTTTAGGTCTGCTTGTGTTTTTAATTGTAACTTTTATTTTTACATGACTGTTTGTTACCTGAATAAATAAATAAAAATAAATAAATAATAACTCCTTTTAGATTTTTACAGTCTAAACTCGCGTGTATTCTCGGCCTTAATTTAATGTCAAACTGTCCAAACGTAACAAGTGAAATTGACCCGAATCAAAGGTGACGTTCGCTCACGACCCGCATCACTCGTTCAGCGAGGCAACTCGTCGCGCAATCTGTCCTATCTAATGGACTTTATCTAAGATGATATTGTCTTTATCATTTATCGTACTCGTTGTGAGGGTGGTGTGTCGATAAAGGTGTTTGACTCCCTCATTCTAGTGATAAAATGTATTTGTCTCAATGAAAAGACAGGAGCTCTGTGATTCCTGTAAGTATCAACCACTATACAGACAGTATCAACGTACATCAGAATGCAAACGCTTCGTCCGCGTGCAAATTCCAAGCCCGGTAAAGCTGTAAAAGCCGTAAAGGCTCCAGGACCCCTAAGGCTAACAGTATAGTCAGTTCGAAAAAAAAAGGGTGAAAATTAATGTATGAAAAACACTCAGACCAAAGAATAGTATAGTGCATGTACTGAAATTCAACATCAGCGATTTAACAGCGTTTCGTGCTTTGTGATTTTCTCGGATTCCTGAGACGCTGCGTGGTACTCACGGTTAGCAGTCAGCCTTGCCTTACATTCACTAAACTGTTATATCCCACATATGCAGTGACAAATGTTGGCTGAAGCTGCTACATCTGCAGACTCAATGACAGTTCTGCCTTCGGTAGCCGATTTTGTCTTGTTTCAACCTTCTAACGCGTCAACTGCCTAAAGATCCTTTTATTTTTGTAAATTAATTCAAAATACATGACAGTTATAATATTTTAATCAATTATGTTTTTTTTAAACTAATTTTGAGGTCTCAATATAACAGATCTATCGATATTCTGCCATACATCTACGCTTTGAATTTAACCTAATACGTTATTCCCTACCGATTTCTGGAGCGCGTAAACTTAGTATCTCGTTCAGTAGAAGTAGTAGAAGTAGTCTCACTTGAAGGTACTCCCAAAACAAGCAAAATTCGTGATAATTTTAATTCGGGATAAACCTAACATAAAGACTATTCCGTATGTAATGTAGTATTATTATCATTATCAAAATTCTTCCTTGTAATGTCTCAGAACATTTAAAACAACTAAACGCCATTTATGAATACTAATAAAAAACATCGTTTGTGTTTACTTCTATTGAAAATTACGTGAAAAGTAAATAAATTAGATTAATTTCGTATAATGTCACTTCATTTCACTCTATATTTAAAATATATTACAGTATTACATATATATACAATCCTTTTTTATATGTACACTAGCTGTGCCCGCGTCTCCGCCCGCGTGGACTACTAAAAAGGCTTATTATTTTATTTTCGCAGAGCCATAATTACTTTTCTAAAATAAAAGAAGCCTAAGTTACGCCTTATAATATCAGCTATCAGCCAGTGAAAGTCACGTCAAAATTGGTCCATCGGTTTCGGAGATTACCCGGAACAAACAGACACACAACCAAAAAATGTGTGCTGTAATAGAGAAAATTTAAGATTTTATCATATATACCTACCAGCATAGTCGATTTCTTTGCTAAAAATTAGAATCTGTCGTTTAAACATAAGCGATGAACAAACATTCAAACAAACATACCTCCGCATTTATAATATTTTATTTTTTAGTTTATTCAATACGAGTTAAGTATAAAAATATTGTTTTGCTTAATATTATTACCAATTCAATTCCAATATAACGGCCAAATAATATATATTGTCAATAAACCATATGCCAACAGCATGAGAGTTATTATACGTTTTTATAAGATTGAAATCCAAATATGTAATCTAAAACCCTCATAAACATCACTGCACTAACAACCTTCACAAATAGTGTTACCATTCTTATATACTAGTAATACCCGTTTCGAAAATATCTGATTATAATATGGAAAATATGGAATTAAAATACCTACATGTTTCCAATTTATAATCCACTTCAGACATGCACAATATAGGATCAAAGAACCTAGAATTAACAACACTAGCTGTCCCCCGTGTTAAAATTATTCGACAAACTCTTCACGGCGCTGCAGCCAATGCGCCCGTGTAGTCCCCTATCGTTTTCAGTTCCCTTACTTGCCTACAGTTTGCCAGATTGCTTCACGTTCATAGTTATTATTCCGCTACTTATGATCGTATCGTGAAGTTGTACAGCCTATACTATTCCTCGTGAATCTGGCTATCATATACAAAAAGAAATTTTCGTATCCTACAGGTAATTCCAGAGATTAGCGTGTTTAAACAAACAAATAGCTCTTCAAATTTATTACATTGTTAGTATTAGTTCAAGATTTCGCCAAAAGCTCCAAATTTCAATTCGCCACGAAAAAAAAGCAGACATCAATAAGGATTACCCCGAAAATTAAAAAAAAAAAAAAACAGAAAAAGTTCTGAAGAACAGTAACCTATATAGATTTAAAATTAGAATTCAAAGGAATAACGGCCGAACGTGTGACAAGAACGGATCGTATTATCCAAAGACCAACGGATACCAACTGCCCATCGCTGAATAGGTTGTGAAATTGATTCTGCACAGTAAAAGCATTGGAGACATAAATCAGTACAATATTAAAAATATTCCAGCTCTATCTATGATTGAGCAATTTGTGACACAATTACGTACACTTCAATGGGCGTGGATATTTAGATTTATTTGCTTTTCTTTTTCGTAAACCTTTCTGTATCAAAGGATAATCGTAAATGTGTCACCGAATGAATGCTCAATCGTGAAGATTTCGTAATCGTAAGTATTTTTATCTGGATGAATCAACCGATTTTTTTATACATTTTTTTAATGGCTATTACTTATGTGTCCTATATGTTTACTGTTCCTGATAATAAGAATAACGACGACAGTCTAGTCAAGACGATTTATCTACAGGGCCTGTCCTAATGCTGAGCTGGGACAACAGCCTATCAGCAACTAAATTTGCACTAGTTTATTCACAAATACGACGAAACAGTGTATTCTTAAAAAGCAAAATGTAATCTTTACGTACATAACAAAATAAATAAAGTACATACATAAATAAACAAATACATAAACAATACATGCCGTAGGTTTCACATAATTATCTCCAAATTGGGATCGGTCATGTAAGATCGTCTTACTCGGTCGATAGTTAGATTTGAAAGGTTGCTATGGTAACGGAGCTCATTACACAGCATGCGTAGACGGGTCCCTGGGCTCTATAGTACCTACCATTAATAATATTCAGAATAGGATTAAATATATTTTCATATAGTATAATAACATGGCTTCTTATTATTTTAATGGCAACTACCGAGAACTGAGATGAAGTCATGATATATATTTATATTCATACACTGTAGTTATACCCCTTTTGGGTTAAGTGATTTGTAATTTTTGCAACGTTATAACGTAACTTTTTTTTCATTTCAGTGCAATCAACTTTTTTTATCTAATTATGAACATGCATGTATGTTTAGAGGCATACATCATTATTGTTATCAAAACACTAAATAAATCATATTTATTCATTACAAAGTGTGTAGTCCTCGACGCGTTTATATTTACAGAAGCGCATACGACAAGTACATATTTTAATGGTATCTCCAATAATACTGACTTTTAAGCGATTACGGCTCAGTGGGTAGGCCTTCCTGAGACCGCTTTTAAAAGACGTAGTCGGTAGGATTTCAGTATAGAAATAGTATAGCATAGCACAGTACTAGCACACTCCATTTAAAAATGTTTCGTCGAGCATGAATCAGTATGTTCCGATCGTCACGCCGCGCTGCAGTTAAAAACTAACTCCTTTTTAGAATTATTTCGACCGCACTCACGTTTAACATTGAGGTTAACTGTTGATCATAAAAATACATATGAAACAGTAGAAGTAAATGCAAATTATTTACAAAAGTAAGAACGACTTTATAGCACGTGTCACATAAACTCAGCGGACGGCTATCATTGCCCTGAAGTGACATCGTAACACTGTACAGGGCTGCACTTGGGGACTATATTGAATACAGTGAAATCTGATTAAGCGGGAACTGGATAAGTTATTCTTTCTAATTCTATTCTAGTTATTCTAACTAAAATTATTCATTCTGACAAAAAATGTGATTAAATGCAAAAATTCCGACAGAATACACATTAAGCTCCACAATCATTTATTCGATGAAAATTAGAAAATTTAAATTCAAATTTGGAATTGTGTAGACTAAACTTCCAGCGAAGCATTTTAATGATATCAAACATCTTTTGTATTTAAATCATTCAAAACTAAACTTCAGGGGTGTTTCGATTTTTGATGAGAAGTATATATAAATTCGTTACTACAATATTTTTAATGTTACTGATAAAATATCGTATTGTATTTTTCTATATTTAAATCAGTATCATAATTATTATTTACCACATCCAAACCTAAAACATATTTTAGCATTACTTTTCTACTTGTATTTTATTCACATAGTAATATAATAAGACTAAAAAAAATGATACTGATCAATACAGGTAGTACAGATTTTTCTGGACTAAGCTTGGGGGTCACCATCCCCCATTGTTTACCTTAAACACGGCCTATCTCAGTACGCATGCCAAATAAATTAACGGAGCGAAGGTCGCTAGTTATTTTAGTGAAAGCAAAACATAATATGCGTTAACCGAACGGATAACGTAACGTTTCTTAAAAATATATTATATTTAGAACGTTATTCGTTTCACCTCTGCGATAGGTGAAAGTCAAATGAAACCGCATGCTCCCGCCAAAGTTTCAGCGGACAAGGAACATTTTGTAGTTTCTCTACGGGCAGTTACTTTTTTATTGATTCCAATAAACTCTTGTTCTTCATCATTCTCTCATTTATACGTTTCGCCAACTGAAAATTGACATATTATTTTATGCCTTTTTATCTATAAAAGTCGATAATAATTTTATAGTAAAGTAGCGATGCGCCCGCGGCTACACATACGTTTATTACGCCGTAGTTACTTTAACCCCGTAATTTTATTTTACTCATATTATTGACAATTCATAACAGTCTATAAATTGAGAAATGTCATGTATTTCTCCTGTGTACAATTTTTATCATAATCACTTGAAAATTATTATTATATTCTTAGATTTCTAAACCTAATAATGACGATTCTTATAGCTTATCAATAATTAATAATAATAATAAGATTTTAAATTGAGGAGTTTTATTATTTTATTATCAATTAATATATTTTGTACTATTCAATATACTCGATAATTTCCTATTGTCATTACATAATTTAGGGAACTATATATATATATATATATATATATATATATATATATATATATATTTAATAACAGTATCTATAATATCTCTTACAATATTATGATAAATTCGTATTAATCTAGGAATCTAGCTCCACATCATATGTCATTTTACTAAACGAAATAAAATAAAAATGGACTTTAGTATATTATTAATAAAATGACAACGCTAACAATTGCAAAGGTTAACATAACAACAGTTGTACCATACAGATAAAAAATATTATTAAGGGAGAGATATATATAGATTAAAAAAAAACAACCCCTGTTACATCTAGTAAACAAGAAAATACAAGTTTTAATACATATTACATATAGGTAAGTCGAATCGAACAAAGTTTCTTCAGAACTGTGGTAGTCGATTTCTTACTTTCAGTTACGGACCAGATCGAGTTACTATAACAGGTTTTAGTCAAGTGTATAGTGGTTCCTGCTCCGTATATAGATATTTAGCCATCATATCATTCCAGGAATATTAGCAGCGGCCGAAGCTCATCGCCTTATCGTGAAACCTAGACTTAAGTTACAGTGAGTACTGGGTGAAGGTAAGCTTAAGTCGTACTTAGGAGGCACTACGTCTGGAGGCTCCTCATGATGTGCCCCGGGCAATGTCAGCCCTTATGACTAGCGGCTTCTACCAGACCGACAGGCGTCCCACTCTTATACACCTTTGCTTATCAGAGGAGACAGGGTATGGGGCAAGAGTGGGTTCGCTTCGGCTCGCCCACTTCTAACGGGACTTGTCTATGACGGCGGATGAAGAAAACCTTTAAAAGTTGAGAGGATATAACCTCTATAAAAATCGCATTCAGCGGTGAAGAAAATCATTTTCCTTAAAAATCAAGCCCGGATTGGACGGATCGAGGGGTTAACCAACGACGGCAGAGAAGGAAACCTCTATAAAAAAACAACGCCAGACTGGTGGCGGAAGGGGTGTGTTCATTCGTCTTCTTCTCCTGTCGTGTTCACCGACGACGGAGGAAAAAACCTCGTTAAAAAATCATAACCGGACTTGTGGAGGAGGAGATACGTTCATTCGCCTTCATCCCCGCCATTTACCATAACACCAATGGCAGAGGCAGAGGAGAAAACTTCTTTAAATAACATAACGCCGGTGGGACGGGGGAGTAGGTGCGTCCATTCGCCTCCTACCCCTACCAGACCGAACCAAGGGGAGATGTGTCGGGAGGTCGTCAGTTCCGTTGCACCGGACTGACTCCGTAGAAGCCCGCGGCCCTTTCGGGCCTTACCGGCTGGGTATCGTGGTACATGCTCGCGCGATCTCGTGACAACTCATTAGCGCGGCAGAAGGAGCACCGTGAAGTTTTAGAGTAGGAGTCTCAACTACTCGCTCCCCCCAGCGAATGTGTACCCATGCCGGGTTTCTCCACGTAAAACTTGCTTACTTACACAGGCTTATTGTTCAGTTTCAATGTTATCGTTTAGCTGTACCAGTGTAGAAATACAAATGATATAATAATTAATTTAAATAGACAATAATCGTAGGCATTGCTTGATATTCCAATTCACGACATATTTAAAATAGAATATTTTTTAATTGAAAAATAGTAGATTAGATTTGCAAATTATATAAAAGAACATCACGGAAACATTGATATCGTAAACTTTTTTATATATCTAACAAAATATTTAAACAAAGCACAGTAAAAAATTCATTCACAGATTACTCGTTCTAACAGTTAGTAAATGTAGGAAAGCTAAAATAAATGTAAACAGTGCAATTGTAATAAAATTGTTGCAGTAATAAAACGTTTACTCACACGTATCTGTTTTGTATGGCTCCATTCAGTCGCGATCTAGTCAAGTTTAGTTCAGTGTTTATTACTATATAATATAACTAGCTGGGCCCCATGGTACCACCCGTGTTAAATTTATTTGACAAACTCACGATAGCGCCGCCACGCGCCGCTAGAGTGCTCGTGTAGCCAGCCCTATCGTTGTTCCACATTTCGTAGTCGCCTACAGCTTGCCAGAACACATGCCGTTTATAGTTAATGCTCCGCTCCTTAAGGTCATAGAGTGAAGTTATACTGCCTATACTGTTCCTCATGAACCCGACTAATAAAAAATAAAAAATATTTTTTCGAATCCGACTGGTAGTTATAAAAATTAGCGGGTTTAAACAAACAATAAACAAAAAATGTCTTAAGCTTTATTAAATTTTAGTATTAATAGTTTCGCGACTGTTTTACCTTTATTTTATATAATATTATTACTTTTTTTAAATAAAAGTAAGATGACAAAAATGCGTATGGCTCGTCGGATGGTAAGCGATTACCGTAGCCTATGGACGCTTGTAACACCTGAAGGCTGAGGTATTATTATATTTAGATACGATCTTCTGTTAGGGTAGAAGGTATTTCACCGGTTTGACAGTCGCAAGTAGAGAGTAATTTCCAAAGGGATTTCTCTGTAGGTAACTTACCCCTCCTCTCTTTTTTTAATATCGACAAAATAGCATAAAACGTCGAACGAAACGTCGAAAATGAATCTTCTACGTAGGAAACTTTTTCAATATGTCATTCACGGTTGTAACAGACAACGAAAATGTAAAACACAAACATTCTACATTGCTCATGACTCCTAGTGCGGAAGTAAGCCCTCATAATAGTATAAACTGGAAACATTGAGAAATTGAAATGTTATACGAAGCTCTACAATTAAATGATGTTTTGATAAGTACGGATTATTGTAATGAATTTAAAACTCCAATTGTAATTACCAAGTGGACAGGCAGTATAATACTGGTGCTAAACATTACCGAACGTATATGCTGAAAGAGACAAAACATTATCACTCTCACCTCCTCTCTCTTAAAGTGATTTGTATTAGAGCATTTTTTTGTTTTAGCGTGTTTACTAGTGGGTAAAATTGAGAGCTACGCTCGCAATACGTTACGGAAGTGCGACATTATGAAAATTTAGCCATCGATGAAAATAATGTGAATTCATTTTATTAAAATAATTTACTGCTGACTTCATAGTGTTGTATGCACGCGGGATACATTTTTTGGAGTTAAGATGCAATCGCACTACAGCGGCGCGGCGTGGCATAACACGAAAAATATGATTTCTATTGATTTATAAGACTTAAACCGCACTGCAGTCACGCGGCAGCGGAGCGGCGCATCAGAGTTGGGCCCTGGAGCATATTTTGACTAGTAGCGCCACTAGAAGGTTATAGAACTTCTCTTTTGACATTCTCAAATAAGTTTAAAATGGAACATGGTGCTTTATAATTCGGGGATAAAGTGTATGGGTGTTCTCCCTATTCACAACGAGAATATGTAATATCGTGCACGCATATAGAACCCTTCTTTTTTCTTTCGAGTTTTCCTGCCTCTTCGCAAAATGAAGCCACCACGCAACACGATAATTTCTTCATTAAATTCGTCCACCTTATTAGTCAGATAAACGACAACTAAAATTCTGTCGCATCGCTGCAGTGTAAACGCGTTTGGTAAGTATCGTTCAGCGCCGCTATAGTGCGGTTAGATTTTTATGTTTGTTTTGTTAGGCTAACGAAGTATAATTTCTTACGTACGCACACAATTTTATTTTTTATTGTATTGTTACAGGTCTTATCCGCAAACACTTTTTTATCAATGGTTTACAGGCGCTCGTAATTACACAAACCCCAAAAATAGAACCAATTCTCCTAATCGGATAAACCATATATATACAGGAAAACTGTGCCGGTAAATCAAAACGCATTATCCGGACACAATAACCCAATTATCTGCGCGCATTTAAACAAGGAAAACTGCCCCACACTGCCTACGTGCCGCACGTCGCGCCGCGTCGGTTGAAAGCTGCGTACTTCGATTGTTATCTCAAACTTGAATCACTGTTCTTCCGTATGTTTCTCCCTTCTAGAATTGACGACACAATAGGTAATCACAGACTGTAGTTTCTTACATTGAAAAAGTAATGTGCAGGAACGGATTGGAATATGTGCTTTAAACCATCGCACAAAAGGTTAATTATTTAAGACTTGTATTGAAAAAAATTACAAGCTGATTGACAACCAACTTCTTGCACCTGAAGTATAATAGCTGGAAAGATAAGAAAACTATATTTATATTATATACTGTAAGAGTAATTTATTCTTTATAGGTTTAGCTGCTTTTAAACTTGGAGGTGCTATAGGCCGACCGCTATAAGCGCGACCCTCCAGTTGGTTTGCGGGACGCGGAGCGGCCGATGTGTACCTACGGATATACACGGTATTGAGATGATATTCTATATCTTAAGATAAGCTACTAGCTAGCCGGGTATTAAACAATGACCTCCTACCATACTAAGATTTATCATGATGTTTTCCTTCACCGAAAGCTCAGGCTCACTGTAGGAATTCGAACCCACATCGTTGATTGATGCGGTGTCGTACACGCTACCACTGAGTAATATTCTTATTGCAGTAAAGATGTCATGAGTAGTCCTCATTAACAATATCTATTCTAGAACGGGAACTCACGCGACTGCTGTTTTAATTCAATCAACAAGTGTAAATCGCGATCAAATTTAAAGTTATGACAAATATGTAACTCGCCAGGAACGCACTGAAATCAACAAAGTCGTACGTCGCAACGCGACCGCAGAACACGTACCTACTAAAAGAAGGCCATCTCCATACAACGAGGAACACTTTAGGCGACATTTCATTTTATTTTCTACTAGCGACCTGCCCCGGCTTCGCACGGGTGCAATGCTGATACTAAATATACCTACCTACTACAGAGTGTCCTTGAACAACGTTTACAGCTTTTTTGTCATTAGACAATACAAATATGTTTTGTTAGAGGTTACTCTTGAAAGAGCGACATATAATAGACCATGGTATATAGGGCCGGTACCGCCGCATCGCTATGTCCCTGCATTTTAATTCTGTAATATCTTCGGAAATATTCATTTAAATTACATGCTGCAAAGGGCCTTTTTGGTCTATATTAAATGGACAATGTATTTAAGGTACTTAATTGGATAAGTATTAATGCTAAATTGCTTAAAATCACTTCGTAAATAAGCCTTTTTTCCGTTAAATGTAAAGGATAAAAACCTTTTTAAGGTGTACAATACTGTTTTACATTATTTTGATTTATCTCGTGGGGTTCAGCCAGCGTTTGCAATGTACGCGCAAAAAATGTGTTTATTTACGACATCACATTAGAAACCTCTATATTTAGCAGTGTTTCTCTACAATATTATGCATGTATTATACATATAAACCTTCCTCTTGAATCACTCTATCTATTAAAAAAGTTGCGTGATTTTAAAAATTTAAGCATACATAGGGACGGACAGAGCGACAGCGACTTTGTTTTATACTATGTAATGATATAGTATTTTATTAATTGAAAATAAATACGTTTAAATAATGTATGTAGTAGTAGTGGTAATTTTGGACAGTTTTGTTAATTTGTTATTGAAAATTTCTAATAATGTAGGTTTTTACATCAAATATTGTACATGTTGTCTGGCTGTAGAACACTGGCCTAGCGCTAAAACGAGCGTAGGTAACTAAATTCAAGGTCGGCCCGAGCGGCCCTTCTGTTAGCATTCTGTGAAACGACTCTGCGGCTGCGCGTGGCGAATCTTTCGCACATTAGATTGCGATTATAGGCGTAGTGCGGGGCCAATGACCGTGCGCAGGCGCTCGCGCTTTCGTGGCACCACTCGCAGCGTACGCGCTATAAATACACGATGACGTCACTTGTTTATCAGCGTATACAAGGTTACGCGTGGAGCGGCGATCGGCCAGCGACCACACGAGACGGCAGTTCCATGCAATACAATTTCTAAATTTCCAAATGTCTAATTCCACATTTTTTTTATTTTTTTTTTTACACAACTATTCTGGCAAACGAGAATACGGCCCGGCTGATCGTAAGCGGCTACCGTAGCCTATATACCTATGGACGCTTGTATCACCAAAGGAATCACTAACACGTTGCCGAATTTAAACCCCACTTTCCCAAGGACGTCTGGAAACCATACTCACCGCAGGAACATAACACAAGGTTATTATTATTCTGCAGGCTGGAGGTATTTCACCAGCCAAGCTGCCCCTAATAGAAAGAAATCTCCAAAGAAATTTCTCTGTCTTTGAAGTCAAATAAATAAATGCGTTTATGCTATAAGTATATCAATTTTCTCGTCTTTCCAAAGTACACACGTTTTCTTTATTGCTTGATTCACAAATTTATAATGTAAAAGCCACATGCTTTTTAGACTTATTGTCTTACTATCCTCGATCACAAATTAAATGTAATTAAATTAACGCTAGCCAAAATAAAATTAAATTAAAGAATTTATCCAAAAATCAGCTCAGATAAATGTCATAGACCCTGTTTAGTAGCTGATAATAATTCGTCATGTGCATACCGCGTAAAATCACAATATGAAGCTTTAAAAATATAAACACAGTTAAACGGAATACATATTTATGAATCAGAATGATAAATCGGTCGCTTGTATGATTTTTTAAATCACTCGACTGACTATACTTGTTATTTGTACATACATGGTTTTAATACTGTAATTTATATATCAATGATTCGGGTTTATTAAGTATATATAAAGTGTATTACTTTAATATTTAGCCACTGTATAAGAATTTTGTATTCTACTTAAATCTTGACTATAAAACCTTTGATATATTATTTATATACATAGCCAAGCCATATGGGATCGAACCAAATTCAACATACAAAATTCCAGTGTATGGACACAGATACGACCGTAAAACTAATTTGCAAAGAGGTTAATGTATTATACAATTTTGTTATCAACAACACATTTTTGTTTTACACTCATGGACATATTTAGAGATACGCAAAAAATGGAAGAATAACAGAAAATATTTTCTTATTTCATACTGAAAATATATATCAATATTATTTAATTTGAAAAAAAAAGAAGATTTAGAGAAGAATTTTACTTACGACTTTCAACTGGGGAGTTTTTGCCGGGATCTTTAGCTGCCATGTTGTGGTTTTTATTTTTAATTAATTAAATTAGCTTCTTTGACCCTATTATGTAATATTGGTGGAATTTTGCGTGATATAGTTTGGTTATTGTGCATTCGTGAAGTGTATTATACATATTAACTGGAAACATGCATTTTGAGATGTAACAAAAACTCCCTAGAAAGTTCTAACAAGAGAGCCACCATCTTATTGGACCAACTTTGTATATAAAAATACTACGAAGACAAACACATTGACACTGGCAAGTGCTTTTTGCGGCGCCAAAACAAGAAGAAAACGCCTTTCATTTGGAGTTTTTGGCGAGATCTTAAACTGTCATGTAGTGGTTTTGTTTTTATTAATAAATTTGTGTTATTTGACCCTATATTGTGTAATACAAGTGGCGTTATGCATAATAAAGTTTGGCTATTGTGCACAACTGAAGTGAATTGAAAATAATAACATGGATCGTGAATTCTGAGATGCCACAAAAACTTCTTACAAAGTTCTAACAAGGTAGCCATCTTGTTATGCCAATCGGCATAAGACTGGAAACTATATTCAATCGATAATAGCAATAATGGTCTTCAATAAAGAGACCAGTTGCCAAGTTAGGAAGAAGACGAAGAAGAAAACTTTAATTTTTTTTTTTGATAATTTCTTTTATTTATTTTTATTTTAATTTTAATTTCTTTGATACGTAGCGTATGAAATTCTGCAGGTTTATTAACATGTAATTCTATTTTTGGATATTTTTTTTTTATTATTGAGTGATGGGAACTTAATTTAATAAGTTTGATTGATAATGCCGGATCGAAATGGTTACACATACAATGAAGTGGCTCAAACATTACGAGAATCCAAGTCTATGATTTTTCGCAAAGTTAAAAGATTACCGGCAGACCGGAGAGTATACAAGTCGTAAAGGACAAGGTGGCAAAAGAGTAATAACTGAGAGGGACAACAGCTTTATTGTAAGCATTCTCAGAAACCGCAACTACGACTTCTTCCGAGGTACGAAATAAGCTGCAGGAAGTTCGACAAGTGATAGTTAGCACCAAAACGATTAGAAGAACACTAGTTAAAGCGGCTAGTATAGCCTAGTATAGTATAGTACATGCCGGCCAGAGACCCTTTGCTCACTGCAAGTGATCAAGTAGCTCGGTCCAACTTTGCTTGTTCGCATCGAAATTGGGAACATCGCATTCGCATGGGGAAAAGTACTGATGAGTCCAGATTCTGTCTTAAGTCAGATGATGGAAAGGTCAAAGTATGGAGATGACCCGGAGAAAGATAAGATAACTGTAACATTGTCGGAAGAGAGCCTTAACGTGGAGGGTCAGTAATGGTCTGGTTTGGTATTTTCTTAGGAGCACGTACGGAGCTACAGATCGTAGAAAACGGGTACCTGACTGCGGCAAAATACGTAATAGATATTTTAGAATTGTGATGCCTTTTGCCCCATTCATGGAGTATAATTTTCTTTTAATAAACGATAATGCTCGTCCTCACGCTGCGGCGGTATTATCGGAGTATCTTACTGAGGTCGGAATCCAAGTTTTGGTGTGGCCAGCACGCTCGCCAGACCTATATTCGATAGAACATGTTTGGGATAAACTGGGAAAAAAATTAAACAAAGAAATTCTGCACCGGCTAGCCCAAGGGACCTCAAAACTGCATTGGTTGAAGAAGTGAACCTAATGCCACAAAGTTTCATTGACAATTTAATAAAAAGTATGTTCAGACGGATTTGACAAAACAAACAGTTTTGACAGTGAGAGGAGGCAATACTAAAATATTGATTGTGTCACCCCTTATGTAAAAAAACCAGTCTAGATGTCTAGAACAATATTTAATTTTCATTATGTAAGGTCAAAATTCCTTACAGTTAAAATACTGAGCTTACTGCCTCTAAATTGTTTTTTTTTTTTCGTTTAGTCCATTTTTTCGTGTTTAAAAATGAAGATTTAATTAATTGATTCTATTCAACGAATTTTAAAAGATTATATCGTAAAAATAAATTTGTCTTCACTTTAATTTGCCCCTTTTTTATTGCGTTCCTCTAAATATATCAGTGAGTGTATATTGATGCTGCGATCAAACTGAACATTTTCCCCAATACTAATAAATAGCTAACATTTTAAATACTTTTAAAATCCTTGTCATAATTGTGATTCCCGTTTTGTTGTACAAATGTTTTGCGCATGTCTTCATTAGATATCACCATAAGTAGAATCCAATTTATGATATCACAAAAAATATAACAGCAACGTTTCTTATTCCTTAATTTTTGGTGTAAATAACCTCTAAGCATAAGTGGTAGTACACTACAGTGAAATGTTTATATAATCGATTTACAATTTGAATAATTAACTCGCGATTATCTTGTGTGTAGGTCAAGTAGTAACGAAATCTCATTTTTACGTCTATCACTCTCGTTATTTCCATTAATAACAAAATAGTTTGGCACGTGTAATAAATACAAACATATTGTTGCGGTCGTGCGCAGCGCTGTTCGTCTCTCAACCCCCGGTTATTTGATAGCATACGGTTTAGTTCTATATTTGTACGGACGCACGTATAAATTTGCGTAAATCCATTTGCATATAGTTGTAACCGGCCGGATTTTAATGTGTGCGATGACCCCGACAAATATATCGTCACTGATACAGAAACTGTTATGAGTAAGTGGTTCCTTTATATTTTTAAATTCGCTTAAAGTTCTAGCTTATCCCGACGTCTTTATCTGCGTTGCGGAATGCTGCCAGTAAAGATTTTATAGTAGGTTTTGTTTTTCCAAGATTTAATATCAACATTATCTCGTTTTTTTTCTTTTTAATGTAAGTTGCAAACAAACGTGCAATCCATCTGATGTTAAGGGGTTACTGAAATCTATAAGAGCCATAAAAGGTTGCTAGTCCTGACGACTGAGTTGAAAGTTGGAACGCATCGTATGCCAGTGCGTGTTGCCAAAGATACCCTTCGGCGTGGAACAGCGCAGGCACTAACTGCTGCTTTGCGGCAAAGCAAATAGTTGTGGTAATGGTGCTTCTTCAATCGAATATTGCACAGACTCTACCACTCCTAAATTTTGTATTATACCTATAGTAAATAGCGTAATATATTGAATGAAGTGAAATAATTGAGTGATGTTGCTTTTCAAGTTGGCTTCAAAGAGTTATTTGACGCGGACGGTTTCAATAAATTACAATCATTCTACTTGCGCATGACTGAAACAACTCAAACATACGAAACAATTTCTCAATTAATAATTTTAAAGCTACAGCAATGATAGTTAGCTAAAATAAAATAGAAGAGATACATGTCATTTCTAGTACATCAACGGTTTCAGTTATTCTTTTATCATTATTATTTGATCCGATCAAAACCCTTCGAGCATTATACACACAGAAAAAGCTATTGTTAGACTTATTGTTAACCTGAGATCTGAAATATATTTGATCCCGCCGCGAATTATATCTACATTTAATAGATAAAACTAATTTATGTTTTTTTATATTATTATCATGTGAAGTAAATGCTTTCAACATGTGTGCGGTGTAACTTCTCGTATTTAAATCAGTTGCACATACAGTTGTTTTTAAATACAATTAGTGAAAAAATAACAGAGTGTTTATCAATTCACATTTCTTTTTCATTATTTAAATAATAGTTTGTTTTGCTTCCCATTATAGAGAGACGTGGAAGCAGTACAACGTATCGCCTTTTACTATACGAGTATAATGTATTCAGTTACCTACGTAAATTTCTCAATTTATATGAAACTAACAACTAACCTGAGAAATCGTTTCTGTTTATAAGCTACAATATAAAATAAAATAAGAATAAAATATAGCCTATTCCACTCAGGGAAAACGTAGCTTTCTCACTGAAAGTCTTTTGGGAATTGTATCAGTTGTTCAAGAGATTATCTCATACCAACATATTCACGTACTTGACTCTTTATAAGAGTAGTATAGATATGTTATGGTATCATAATTATTAATACATACATATGTACAAATTAATGAATTAAAACTCTGAAACATGAAACAGAACAAATAACATGCTAAATCAGAACCTCAAGGAGCGATGTATCGGCTTAGGCATGTGTAAATCAAACTTCACACACTTTCACTAGACTCCCAGTAACCTTACACAATAATTATGCACTATTCTGAATCTATATTCATAGTTTAAAAAATGATATTTAACAATTTACAATACAATTTTGAGTAAATCGAAGATTATTTCATATTTAATGCGGCATACGAAAAAAATGTTTCGTCGCAAATTAACAATGTGAAATAATAATATTAAATAATTTAAACGGATACTAATAACTTTTTAAATTAGCATTGTATGTTTATCATCACTCAAGCTTACATACAATACATTGACGATTTCATATGCCGAGTAGCTCTTTATTATTCCACTATTATTTGGCTATTATAACACCATACCATATTTAGTCAAATATTCAAATAGTTTTCTCACGTTGTTTTCCTTCACTGTGACCCAATAGTTTTTTTTTAATATACAGATATAAGTACAGTGGTCGCTTTCATGTTGGCTTTATTCCACTAAATTTAAATTAGTAAACTAAAAGACTACCCTGATCTGAATTTATCTAATACAACTTTTTTTAATATAAAAATGCACAAGTTTTCAACACTTCCTTTGTTGTAGGTGTAATAAATAAATGAATCTCAACACATAGATCCAAATTTTGGCATTTACACACAGATTACTAAAATATATGATAAATTAATTGAATAAACGAATTTAAAACAACTCGATAAAATTATTTCTATAAACATTAATAAGTTTGTTCTACAATGAAATAGAATAACTAAATTATTATTAGCAAACAAAAACGGTACAATAAACAATTTCGGAAGTGGTTACAATAAAGTCCAAAGGACAAAGGGATTCCCTGGCAATGGCGATGAACGATATTCTGCAAATAATTGTCCTTGCAAGGGCGGTGCCGGGAGAGGGGGCAGGACAGAGGGAGGTGTGCGCGCGGGTGCCGGTGGGCGCGGCTGACGTGACGTCACGAGCCCTGCGGTCGTCGACCCAAACAGCTGACGGCCCGGCTGAACCGCTACCTGTATACGTAATGCATTCTGACGTAAGAGATTCAACTAATTAAAGGTTTTTATATAAGCTACGAATGTTGTTGTTGTTGTTCTTAAAGTGGAATCTAGAAATATAATAACTGTTTAGTAACTTTTTAAATGCACGTGTTTTTAAACCTATTATCCTGTTAGACAAAGCTCTTAAAACATCAAACTTTTAAAAATCTTTATAGTAAACAAACCGTAGTGAACACGTGTACGGAAGAATTATTAAGTTTTCGCTTATGATACTAAACTACATACAACCTAGAAACCGCACTAATAAAGAAATAACCTACGTTCATTCATTATTCTTGGGCTACGTGTTCGTAACCTGAATCTTTTTACACAGATAATATAGACGTTTTTTTTTTAATTTTTTATAGGTTAAGTTACTATGTGGCCTTAGATGGTAACACACTAAGCTTAATGTGGGAACTAGCTCTCGAGTGCAGCTGCCGGAACACACCTATATGTTAGCGACAGATTTTCAACTTAAGGGTGGTAGTTAGCCAGACGGGCATTAGAGAAAGCTCTACCAGCATGCTATGATTTTATCACGATGTTTTCCTTCACCGAGAGCTCAGGCTCATTACAGGGATTCAAACTTACGTCGATCGACGCCATGTCCGTATACGTTACCACTGAGCACAATGAAACTATGAAGAAAATTACAGTAACAAAAATCACAAGCTATTTTATTATTATTAATTTATTATACACAATAATTAATTACTACTTACCTTAAACTGTAGGGAACATGTCGTAAAGTCGCAACACTACCAATTAATTCATCATGATACCTAACGCCTACACAGAACAGTCTTAAATTGACCTTTGAATACGGTCCTAATCCTAATGCGAGATATCCCGTAATTTGAATAAAATAGCTCTCAAGGTCTTAAACATTTGTAAAGGGTCCCTGGAATCGTCTAATTCGGGACCTCAGCAAAACCGTCTCCTCGAGAGGCCGAAGTTCCTAAGTCGAGTTCCGCAAGTGATGGTAATGAACGTTGGCGGTCTGCATAGTGTAGTTAATATTATTTACCGTGAAATAACTCAACCAGAATTTTATAGATAATATTGCAATCGAGGAACAATTCATTTGTTTTTTTATTGATTGATTAAAGCAATGATGGTTCAGTGGTAGTGTGTACGACTTCGCGTCGATCGACGTAATTTCGATTGCCTGAGCTTTCAGTAGACGCCAAAACCTATAAAGATAAACAAAGATATCCTAAAAATCTATATTAATTTAATTAAATATTGCACTATCGTTAACACAAAAATAAGTTAAAGAAAAACATACCGTAAACTATAATACAAACAAAAATTTAAACGTATTATAGAGTAGTTAATTATACTTTCTTATAAAGTATTATCTTAATTATTATTATCTAATATCATTAACATTGATTTATAATATTCTTAAAAGAACCAACCGAAACACAGTTTTAAATAAAAAGAGCTCTGGAAGACACACGGCCACCTTACGCGCCCACGCTTTTTATCCCTCTAATATAAAGTCAAAACTTTGTATCAATGATCAATATGAATATGAATATTAATTAAATATATAAAAATTAAAAAATATATATATTTAAAAATACATAAAAATATCAATCACCAAATTAAATCTTGGATGATTCAGTTGTAATACGCTAGGATGCTTCTCCAAACCACGTGAATTCGACACCTATCGATAGACGATAGACCGAATATTCAGTGAAAGAAACATCAGGATACAGACAAACATTGTAGTAATGTACTATCTTGTGATCGGTTGTATGGTTAATAAGAAACCAATTCCGTTAACACCAAAATTGAAATGTTTCATTGTAGCTAACATCGTTCCTTCAACACCATCCAGTTAATTTTATTGTGGACTAACATTCTAACATCTCTCCGTCGGTGCAGTTGGTTTTATATTATACTTTACTCACTATTAAGAAAATTTTGCCGTGCAAATATAAAAATAACACTATCAATTCATTACACTATGTCAACACAAGTGGCTCTACGAACTTCGATGATAAGTTTCAGTCGACAATAGGCCCTCCAACGACACAACTTGTCAACTCGAAGTTTAAAATTATCTTCATGCTACATCCAATTAGGGGAAAGCTGTACAGAATCAATATCAATTCTCTCACATTCCCTTTGAAATTTAAAGATTAAAATGTATTACATTTACAATAAGTATTATTTGGAATGTTTGGATATTAAAGACCATATTTTGAAATGTAAAAATGCAAGAAATGGAGTTTATGTTACTCTTTAACTCTTTGTTCGACTGGGGAACTTGTTAATCTCCCGACCGTTTTTTTTTTATCGTAGGACATGTATTTACAAATTAAAGAGCTTTTGACTAAGTAAACGTGTATTATCGACATCTTGTAATTTTCCACCAGGTGTAAGTGATTAAACATGATTCAGTACATAAAAACCAGGAATCTAACTTATACATAATTTTGCCGATACGATACCGATTATTGTAATGAATAATCAGCGATACTGATACCGATATCGAAACTTTAGTAATAAGTAATAAATAATGGCGGCGACTGGCGAAGGGTAAAGTTTTTTTGGTGGTGTTATGTGTTTTTATTATGCACAAAACTGGCGATAATACTTTTAATGGTAAGTAGGTATTTGATTTCCAAAGAAGTATTAAAAAAATAATGTAAACTCTAAATTAATAATAAATAGGCACAGCGCTTAGTAAAGATGCCTGGGCATTGTCTGTATTAACCGCGGAACGGTGAAAAATTGGTCGAAAAAAATTTAACACTAGTGAAAACGAGGGGTACAGCTACATAATATTAGTATTGTTCTCAAACTCAATACGTAATTGAAACATGAGATATGGGATCTCATTTGTTTTATTGTTATGATGCAACAAATTAAACAGACGCGTCGCGCAGTAAACCTTACGTGAAATTACAAGAGATGATTTACGAGCTTCGCGTCGGTTCACACGCGAGTCGAGCTCGATGTCAGTCGTGCCGAGGCCCGGCCGGGCCGGTGCGGAGGATTATCGAGCTGTGAAAAATGTCGAAGCACTGTACAACTCAACATAATCGTAATTAAATCTTGCAAGTGCTTATTACTTTATTTGCAACGGTTTTGATTTGTTGACTTGATAATATTTACTGATTTACTGAAAACAAGTGCGAGATTATACAGCATTTGGCGTACCACATAGTGTTGGTACTCATTTTGATGTAATCATTTGCATACAAAAAAAATTTGTTTTGTTGACTTGATGATATTTACTGAAAACTTGATAATATTTACTGATTTACTGAAAACAAGTGCGAGATTATACAGCATTTGGCGTACCACATAGTGTTGGTACTCATTTTGAAAAATGTAATCATTTGCATACAAAAAAAATTTGTTTTGTTGACTTGATGATATTTACTGAAAACTTGATAATATTTACTGATTTACTGAAAACAAGTACGAGATTATACAACATTTAGCGTACCACATAGTGTTGGTACTCATTTAAAAAAATGTAATCATTTACATTTTTTTTTTTTTTTTTTTGTATTTCAATGTATGTAATACATTTAATGCAAACGTAAATAAGTACGACGTACGATTGAATAAAAATTACTTATGTTATTTATGTATGGTGTTGATCAACGTTTTTATTAATCTATACATATAATAAAACTGTAACTAAGCCAAATCTGTACATTGTTGTCGAACCGAAGTGTACCTTGTTATCGATATCTTTTTTTATTTTTGGTCTCTGTACATAAAAATTTTTTTCAAGAATTATTTACTATCGACGTGTTTTCGATATAGAGCTATATTTATATTTGTTATCTGTACATAAAAAAAAATCAAAAATTATTTATAATCGAAGTGTACTTTGTTATCGATATAAAACTTTATTATTTTTGTTATCTGTACATCAAATTTTTTTTCAAAAATTATTTATAATCGAAGTGTACTTTGTTATCGATATAGAGCTTTTTTATTTTTGTTTTTGTCCCCTTTGTACACGTATCATTCTGAAAGTAGTGGACAAATTTTAATGAAACTTTACAGTCATTACTAATATCATGGATTAAGGTATGGGATACGTTTTATCCCATAAAACAAAAGAGTTCGTCCAGGATAGTGAATAAAAGTTAAAATACTTTCAAATTCTTTTAATGTGTAAAGTCTCTATTAAATTAAAAAAAAAAAAAAACATTTTGAGTTCGTTCTGTTCCAGTAATATTCGATGTTTCATACGTTTTCTGCAAGTATTTAAAGGTTTAGGGCTGCTTTTAATTCATGTACTTATATAAACTACTGCTACGTACTTCAAGTAAGATTTAAGATGAATATTTTGTTTGTTTAAATTAGGTAATATATTTTGTTAAGGAAACCAGAAATATCAAATAACCTATTGCTCGACATTAAAATTACGAACTGATTTTGGGGAAACATTACAAAGGTATAAGTCCGGAAAAGGACCAAGGACCCTTTCATCCCTATTAAATACGCAGTTCCCGGAGGACAGTAAAACAATTAAACTAAAACAAAATCATGGATAACAAGTCAATGGGTATTAAATTAATAATTTGACTCCCATGGATAACATTAATAACAAGTTTACGCGCATTTTGTGTGACTACGAGCCAAAGGTATAATTATTAATAATTTGTTATATTTGAACGTTCATTAATGCATTGTCAGAGCTTAAAACTAGTAAGTGTTATTTGATATTGATAGATGAGTACAGGATGTACATAAATCTATGAATTTACATAATCACGGTCACATAGAATGAACAAACTCAAACTTTACGTCTTTGTCAAGTATAGTGTTTGTCGAGTTTTAAAGTGTTGTCTGCAGTTACGCCCGTCGCGTCGCCATGACCGAGATTGTGCGCGCTCGTGAAGTCGTGACTGATCTGTGTTATTATTTTAAACAATGACAGCTTTGTCTGGCTTGCATAATGTGTTCCTATTTTAAAATGGAATGAATGAAAACATTCAGTACATAATTGAGCTCGTTGTTGTAACTTTTATAACTTGTCGTGTTGATAAAAATGATTTATACATTTTAAGTGCCCGTGTATTTTTTTTTTAATTGAATAAACAGTCAAAATGTGTGGTATTGTTTATCTTCTATTGAGGCCATAATTACACCGTCTGTATTATAATAAGCTTGTAGAATATCGATTCTTTTTATATCCTTTTATTTTTTTAAACTACCACAATAAATTATATCATCTTTCGGAAAGAAGCTAGAAACATAACTACTCGTAAATTCTAGTTATCATAGTGACAGAAAAATAAATGAAACAGATATTTGAATCATACTTTTTATTTTTTCTTTGTGCATGCATTATAATTAGCAATTATGAAAATTGATTTATTACTCTTATTTCAATTATTTTGATTTCACTATAATTGTTTATTTTATATAAAAATATATGCTAATAAAAATACAAGAGAAGTTTTTTAATAGTATTCAAACGAGTCGAGTATATTTTAAGAACTGGTCGTACGTCTACGATCCTTTTACAGTACCAAAACTGAACATACTTGATTTTGATTTATTTTTAACCGCGCTGGCCAATTATAATGTTATCTTGTAAGTTGATTTTTAATCTGGCTTACAATGGATATCGTAACAGCGTGTATGTCAATTAACTTCTAAAGTATCGAGAGAACAAGATGATATACCCACACCGATCGACGACACAACTCACACGACGCAAATCAAAGTCAAGAAAAATCGAAAACTCTACAAACTATCGTTAAGGATCGCCCGTCACAAGTACACTGAAAAAAAAGTTTTGATAATGGTAGCTCAAATTTTAACTATTAGTAACAAAATTCGGGGGACTACTAAACTGAGGCCTACTAGTAACCAAACTCAGTTTTGTAAAATAATTTTAGTTACTTTTTGATGAATTTATTTTGTTGGCTGGTAATGAACTAGTTTTGTGGTATTAACAAAACTGTTTGTGTACCATTAGCTTAACAGGTTTGTAATACTAATGAAACTGCTTTGTTTAAATGTAACTACAATATTTAGCTGTTTTCAAAATTTAGTTTATTTAACACAGCTTTTAATTTGCTTAAATTAGCTTAACTTTTTGGTTACTATTAATGAATTGTTTATCTATTAATAACAAAATTGTTATGTTACCCGATCAGATTTATTAAGCTACTGCTAACTTAATTATTTAGTTACTTTTAAATAAAATGTTTTGTTACCAGATTTAATAAATTTGGCTACTGCAACCAAAAGTTTATCTACTTTTAAATAAAATGTTTTGTTACCAGATTTAATTAATTTGGCTACTGCAACCAAAGTTTATCTACTTTTAAATAAAATGTTTTGTTACCAGATTTAATTAATTTGGCTACTGCAACCAAAGTTTATCTACTTTTAAATAAAATGTTTTGTTACCAGATTTAATTAATTTGGCTACTGCAACCAAAGTTTATTTACTTTTAAATATAATGTTTTAGTTACTTAACTGTTTATTTATTACTTACTGATATTGCTTTGTTATCTGTCACTAGTTGGTTAGCTGAATTTGTATTTGTTTTATTTAAACTAATTATCACGATTGCCATTAATTTAAATTACATTAAAATAACTTACTAGAAACTTCCAAAGTGGAGATCAGGCCTGCGAAGAAATCCTTAGGGGAAGTTCTCTAGTCAACATTTAATTTGTTGTTGTTGTTTTAATATAACAATATTAACCAATTGCAATCGTTTTAATTAGTTAATCTAAATAAAAGAAATAAACAATCAGCTAACCATCTAGCGACCGGTAGCAAAACAATGTCCGTAAATAATAAATACACAGTTAAGGTACTAATAACCAAAACATTATATTTAAAAATAAACCTTGTTTCAGTACAATAAATAAAAGATAATACCAATTTATATTTTGTTTTTATTGATGTAATAACAAAAATTTACAAAGTCTGCAGTCTCTTCGTTACCCTCTGCAACAAAAAGATTACTTTAATAATTGGTTGTAATACAAATGTATAGTGAAATACATTAGTATATTAGCCCAAATAGGAACTTACCAGTTATGTCTTCTGTAATTTCTTTTAAAATTCTGCCAGTTCTTTTCATTGCAATAATTTTGGGTCTTCTTATATACCAATTATTACTTAGTTTGTCATCATTTTCAGAATACAAAACTCTGAAGTGCTTTTTCAAAAACTACAAAAAAAATAATTACGTATTGCAAAAGTATATTTAAATACTATATTTATACAATATATTAGAGGAGATAGTGGTCAAACGCTAGCCTATCAGATATATAAAGTTGGCAAGATGGTGGCCACCTTGTTAAAACTTATCAGTTCAGGGAGTTTTTGAGACATCTCAGAATTCATATTCCATGTTATTCTTTCACATCCCATTCACTCGATAACCAAGATATATTAAGCAAGATGCCACTAATATTACTCAAAATAGAGTCAAACTATGCATGATTACGAAAAAATACTAAAACCAATAGTTACATAACTGACTAAAATCACGCCAAAACTCGTAACTTAATTCAACCAGCCAGTTGGTTCCTATTTTCTTGAAAACTAAATAAGAATTAATATTGCGTACCTGCAAAATTATCGATGTAGATTTCGAGACCCCATGATCGTAACTCATCGGCCATGGGATCGACTGACTTCTCCATGTAAAAAAGTCGTCGGTGTTTCGTTTTTGAAAGTAATTTAACATACACCATGAATATTAAAACGGAGGCACTTGAAAAACGCATAAAAAATACTCTTCATAATATCAAAGCAGTGTAGGTAATTCAGCAACTGCCGTCGACGGAAAGAAGGAGAAGAATAATATAATTTTAACACTATGTGCCAGTGTTTCCATATGAAAGTTAAAACCTACCGTGTTTGTAGCTTAAAATTATCGTGTTCAGAACTAGAAATAACGCGCATAAATAAAAAAATATATCTTGTTTTTATAATAAAGACAGTTTCAGACAAATCTTGTAAAAATCATATCACTGAACTTTCTATTATTTTTCAAAACCTG
This sequence comes from Saturnia pavonia, assembly GCA_947532125.1. Classification (NCBI taxonomy): domain Eukaryota; kingdom Metazoa; phylum Arthropoda; class Insecta; order Lepidoptera; family Saturniidae; genus Saturnia; species Saturnia pavonia. The sequence continues at coordinate 15,931,204 of OX383904.1, forward strand.
TTTTTTGTAGTGGTGAAACATATATTTTTAAAACTTATCATAAAGTTGGCACAATTTTATTAGGGTCTTCAAATAACTCTTGAAGTAAGCGCACCGAAAAAAGAAAAAACGGGCAATAAAAACATAATATGTACTACTTTTAAAGAGGTATGCAAAAGTAGATTGCAGTGGTGCTCTATTCTTTCTACCTTTCCCGTGAGAGACATGGCGTAAAGTTAATTAGTAAATAAATCAGTGGAATGCAGTGGTGGAGAAAAGTGTCGCCTAAAGTTACAGGGTCCCAAAAATACGTAAAAGTAAATAACAAAAAATTAACTTATTGAATTTTAAAGAAACTTCATAATTATTATGGTTGCGATCAAATAGCGCTGAAAAACGAAAAGCAAAATAATTCACTTAACTATAGAAAAATTTCGCAAAAGGGCGACAAAAATCACCGAATCTAGAGAATAAATCGCTAAGGTGGCAACACTAATAAGCGAAGAAACGCGTACCGCGGGTGGATTGCAGATTCGTGTCGAAACAAGTTCGTTTAGTTGAAAAAATATGTTAATTTATCTACTATTTATTAAAAAATTTGAAATAGATAACCAAATTTTAGCTAGGAATGTTTTTGATAACTTAGTTACATATAACTGTATAAGTTTGTCTTCTAATTGATAATTAATTTTTGCTACAATAGGAAAATAAATTAATAAACATTTAATGGATTTGTTAGTCTATTATTTACTTAATACTTGCTTAGATATAACTAAACATTTTGTATAATAATTACTAGAGTGTTTGCCTATTAGTAATCAAATAGTATTTTTTTACTAAACTTTGTTTTGTATAAAGTAGATAAACGAGTTTAGCAAACACATTTCATTAAACAATAGCCAATTTTTTATTTAATAGTAACAAAAGTACGAATAGCTTAACTAGTTTGGGAAGTGCAGCAAAACCAGTTTAGTTATTTTAACAAAAGTTTGGTTACTAAGAAGTAAATTTAAGCTATTTTCTGATTAGTCAAACTAGTTCAGCTATTCATTTTTTTCAGTGTACTGGTAATCAAATAACCACCGCGTTATTCAACTACGTACATATTGTACATAACCAAATTACATAACTAAATATAGCGAAAATTAAAGATTTTGATATCAACACTTACATTAAATAGTTAAGATTATTTTTTGTATTTTATCTTACAGGTTCACTCGCGTGAAACACCTGAAATCTCATTGTGTTTAAACATGTAAGCTCCAGTTATTTAGTAAAAAAGAAATATATTGAAAAGACGTACCTAGTTATTTAAAAAAACTCTCCTTAGCAATTCATAGAGTTAGTTCTTATATTTTTATGGACAGAGTAAACTAAATCCGCGTGTACACGGTACGGTGGAGAGAGATGCGGCGCGGCAGCGCGGCGGGGTAAATGCGTGGGACGTGACCCGCGCAGATGTCCCCGACCCGCAATGTATCACGTCGCACGACACGTAACGCATAAATTTACAGATTACACTTAAATGTTTTATACGAAACTTTAACAGTGTTTTAATTTGATTATTCATTTATTTGTTTTATTATTTATTTATGTGACAAAATTCGAAAGTATTTTGGTTACCACCTTGTCTCTGGTTGTATGACGTGTTTATTATAATCTAATTGTTTCCAACAGCGGACCCGTTATCACCCGCTGAAACTTTTTGCAACATTTTTTCATTTAAATTATGTTGCTCTGAAAATAGTTTTCTTTACTATGAAATAACTTCTCTTTCTATACATAGGTACATACGCAAACTGTAAGTATAAACTATAATTTGAACACGGTGTATAAGGACTTACATTATACATACTTCCATCAATAGAGTCGTATGGCAAAACCTTTCAATATAAGATCAAAAGAATTAAAAAAAGGAACGTGATAAAGTAAAATCGCGTGCTCACGAGGACAAATACGCAGTACGTGATCCGCGCAAGTGGCTTGGCGCGGCGCGGCGTGGTGTACCGGTTCGCGCATCACGTGGCGCATAATGTACCGGAACGTGTAGCCGCCCAACACGGCAACTGCTTCCGTCATTATTATGTTAAAACATCATTGTGAAGGACCAAATGAAATATTAAAAACCTTCAACAGTTACATCACTAATTATGTTCAGCAAAAAATACTGATATTACACAAACACAATGTATTCGAATACTTACTATTTTTATTATTGATAAATATTTCTATTCCTCTATTATAAATGACTTATTACAATCCAAAAACCGATAACGACCAAGAAACAGAATAAAGGTTACGCTGACATTCATTTTCAGTTAATTTACATTGTCTCTGATATGAACTTAAACAATCTAGAAAATGGAATTATTCCAAAAGACAAAAAATATTCAACCGAGCTAAGAAGTTGTTTAGTTTAATAACGGTAAGTAAATACCGAAATAATGGTAAATTGGACAGTCTTATTACATGCGAATAATTGCATTTCTACGTGGGAAACATACTAATAATGCTCGTATCATAACTACAAAGATAATGATGAACTTAAAAAAAACTTCCCTACTTAAAAATTTTGATTGTTGACAACTTTTAGCTCATTCCATATTGAGTTTTATAGACTGTGGCCACTTGCTGTTGAACATTCAGATCTAAAGAAACCGTACAAACTTATAGGCGCCTAGATTTTGTTAATTTATTGATAGTATTACAAAGAAAACCTTTCAAAACTAAAACTTTTACCTTTCGCTGTAATCCACACTTTTATAGAAACAAGTGGCATTCACGTTAGTGTGTACGGACGGACGTGCGTGTCGCATCGGCTGCGGCCGCGACGCGGTATGCACGCAACAGAGTAAATCGATTCTTATCAGTTAATTATTTCATTAACTTTAAACAACTAAAGCTTTGTATGTGCTATTTAACTTTACTAAGTGTCTCACTCTACACACTGTTGTGTTCACCTTTTTACATTTATAGTTTTTAATTCAAACTATGTATTTCAAAGTCTATTACATATTTTGATCTTTATGTTACTTTACACATTTTACATGAAAATATTTACATTTAACACACAATAATTACATTTACATATTTATTTAAATACATAATTTTTCTTATTTATTATGGTGTGTTATTTTATAAATTAAATAAAACAAATAGTTAAATGAACTCATTATATGGGTGGTCAACGTTGCAAAATTTATTATGTACAAAGATATTTGAAACAAAGGTAAGTTTATTCAAATATTAAGAACACACAAGACGCACTGACATTATCGATGTGCGAAGCGTACACACGAAATCATTAGACGTTTATAAATAGTCCTTGTTACGTACAACATAGCCTATATTGCGAAACGGTGAATTAACGGAATAAGTTGCAAGTGGGGGGGCAGATAACTAATTCAATGTATCGTGTGTAAAATTTTAACACTTAGGGTGTAAATGCAAAGTACATTTATGTTTTAATTTTGTGATATTTCAACTTATCATTTACTAAAATTTTGTTAAAAAGAATATAGTATACTGATGTTTTAAGGTTTCTAAAATATACGTATACACAGAGTGTGAATAAATATCCTATTGTTTATATAAAAACTAGCTCTGCCCGCGGCTCCGCTCGCGTGGATTACAGAATGCCGGCGGAAACGAGCGTACGCGCGAATCGTGTTGCCCAAGTTTAAAATACGGAAGACAAAAATGCTTATGCGTGTGACCCTTAGAAGATACGACATATGCTACAGCTAACTTTTTTGTAGCTCTTTTTATGATTTACAATTATGTCATACATTAATTTGATATATCTCTTATAATTTACTCAGTGTAAGCCATTTAATCAACCCAAAAGCGTCTTTTTTCCGAATAGACTCACCATTATCATCACTGCTTCTTTCATATGTTATTTTATGTAACAAAATATATCCTATAACCTGGCCAGATAACATGTCTATGAATTAAAGGAAAATCCATGTAAATCGGATTAGTGGTTTTCGCGTGAAAAGAACATAAACGGACAGACAGACAAAGAGACGTTGAGTTTTATAATATACATAAATGTTATTTTATTTTATGAAAATAAATACAGCAATATTCCTCACCAGTTTTATAAAAATTATTACTATAAATACAATATGACAGATTCTTTTACCAAACGTATCCTATCTGTGCTTAATATTAATTGGGACAAGCGTCAGTACGTAAACATCTTTGCTAAAACAATTACGTTGATTAAACGTGGCAATTGGAGTAATTAAAAGTCATAGATTCGACACCTTTGAAAACAACAGTACATAATTAATTTTCCAAAATGTTTTATTTTATTAACTTTATTTAGTAGAGTATTTAATTATTGTATAAGAGTGTTAGTTCTGTGTTGTTTCCTATTTATCAAAACAGAAATATTCGAATCCAAATATAAATAAAAATAGAAATCTTTCACAAGGCGTAGAGGATAGGACAATAATTCGAACACCAATAAGGTCCCATAATCTAACCTTGCGGTATGCCGATTGTGTATAACATAATGAAACGGTTATACCATATATGTATTAAACTAAATTACATATATTTAAAGAGAGTAAGTAGTCGGATAAATATAACGTTACAAAATCGTAAAAAGGTTTCAGGGTACTCCAATAGATCAATTACAGGATAGTTTTGGAAAGATCAACGCAGTCGAAAGCATCTGAAAAATCGTAGATTACACTGCGACGCTTAATAACTTTTACTCTTTAACTTTATTCCATTTAGTACGTCGCAATCTAACGAGAGGGTTCCAAAACAGAAGAAAAAAACTTAATCTTAATTTATTAGACATTCGGTTCTAAGGTTCAAACCCTGCACTTCTTTAAAATGTTCACAAAACACTTCACGTCCATCACGCCATGGCTGCACAGAAGTGGCACAATCGATTACACGCCGCGTTGTGAAATCCTCAGTTAAATTAGCTGATAGAAACTGGTTGCATAACGTAACTCCCCACCCCGTCTCGGAGTATCCGCACACATTCGCAACAGGCTATAAAACGTTCGTTGACTCTTAGGCCTATGAATGTGACTTATTACATTAGCTTAAGATTGTATGGTGATGAAGGTCTTGATGATAACTATTGGAATAATAACATAAGTAGCATAGATCGCGATTTACTTTAAGAGGTAATAAGCTTTAAGTTACTTAGGTTCTGTAAAGGTTTTGAAGGTTCTTCGTAATTAGAAAGAATTAATCGCATTCTTATTTTACATATTAGAAGAAAATGTATTCCTAACAGAGATAAGGTTCGTAAATGAATCCAGATGTGTGTAATCTATATCTGGGATTTCGGTGACAAGCAAATTAAAAAAAAAACAATCTTGGAAGATCAACAATTTGCATCTTTTGAGAATATAATACAAAATATGATTACAGAAGGTCAATAAACTGTCGAATACACAGACAATCCTCTGTGGAAAATAATCAGGGTTAATAATACCAGTAAGTTTAGTTCTATTCTTTCTAGCGAAAGATAGTTAATTTTAAACAAAATAAACTGTAGAACTGCCATATCTACGACAATCTTTATTAAATGAATGCCAAAGTTCAACGCACCGTTTTCGCGAAATATAGGTTGAGCTTCGTACGAGGACGCGTGCATCACATACATAAGTTAAGCGCCTTATAATCTCTTAACCGTTACTCGATGTAAACAAGACAATGTGTACATATAGACGACTTGTTATTTATTATTTTTATAACTTGGATTTTCTTTCCAAAATTGCTACTAACAATAACAAATTATGCTTGCAATAATAAGATATCGGTTGGATACCACGTACACATTTTAAATGTTATATTTATCTATACTTATAATAAAACAGCAAAGAGTCGAAATCTCTACATAAAATATATTTGAGAACATTATTGTTGCTGCGAGTAAAAAATACCTCTTGGATACTCTCGTTAGTTTTGCAACTAGTACATGTTGTAAAACGAACGCTAAAGTTCAACGTGCCGATTTCGCAAAATATAGGTTAAATTTCGCTTGAAGGTGCGTGCATCCGATGCGTAAGTTATCGGCGTTGCGGCGGCGCGGGCGCACCGAACGGGTCAGTTGGGGCCAAACTAAACAATTACGATAGCATTGTTAGCGAGGCCGTTGACCTCTGCGAGCGACTCGCTGTTACTAAATTGCGGGTGGTGCGCGGCGCATGCGGCGGAGCCGAATGTCGCGATCCTGCGCGATTTGTATGCGGTTTACGTGATTCATCGGTGTGGCCGTGTGGCCCGTGCCACCAATACTATTATTCAATATTTAGTATTGTGCATATAGCTGTGTGTCTGTGTAACTGTTCATGAAGTTTTAATTTGAAGATATTTATAAACGTATTTATTAGTAGATTATACCTACAACATTGACGTTGCCTCTCGAACGGATAAAGAAAACATGATTGGGAATTTTAGTTTCGAAAAGTCAAATGATCTCTAAGTCCCAGCCAAAGATTAGATGATTATCTATGCTCTTCGGGTTTTTCATCTGTATGTAATAATTTTACTTATGAAAAGTAGAAATTTATGCAAATGAAGATCACATCATAATAACTTTTAGAGATAAACTTGATTTTAGTAAAAATAAGAATTACTTTGATGATGTTGAGATCTCAGCTTTAAATCTACACTAATATAATAAAGCGGAAGATTTTTTTTGTTTGTTTGTTTTGTTCGAAGCAATGATGGCTCAGCTCACGACTTGGCGTCGATTGACGCGAATTCGAATCCCTGCAATGAGCCTGAACTTTCGGAGAAGGAAAACACCGTGAGAAAACCATACCATGGTGGTAGGGCTTTTTCTAATGCCCGCCTGGCTAGCTACCACCCTCAAGTTGAAAATCTGTCACCAAGCACCAATAGGTGTGTTCCGGCCGCTGCACTTGAGAGCCAGTCTTCCACTAGGTTTAGCGTGTTACCATCTTGGGCCACATCGTCGCTTAACATCACGTGAGATTGTGGCCACTACGCCATACCTATAACGATAAAAAAGAAATATATCCGGCCAACTCTCCATCGAGCTATGCCGACAACACACTCGTGTAGCCTATCGTTGTTTTCACTCACAAATAATTATTCACAATATTTTTTCTTTACATACGGTAAAATTAAGCCCTATCACTCGAACTAGGCAACTAGATTATTTTTTTTCGAACTGTACAGTATGTTAGCCTTAGGGGCCCTGGAGCCTTTGCGGCCTTTGCGCCAAACACCAATAGGCGTGTTCCGAAAGCCAGTCTTCCACTAGGTTTAGCGTGTTGTCATCTTGGGCCCCATCGTCACTTAACATCAGGTAAGATTGTGGCCACTACGCCAAACCTATAAAAATACTGAAACTGAAACTAACAGTCGGATTCGAAAAATTCTTTTTGTATATGATAATATACGATAATCAGATTCACGAGGAACAGTATAGGCTATCTAGTATTAGACTACATCTCTCAAGTAGCCTTAAATATTGATTTTTGTTAAGTAAGTCGGAAACATAGCGTACACTAACTGCTTTATCCGCGTGCACTGGCGTTATGGTTAGTAATACATAATTTTTTAACCCGTCCCAACATGGTTTCTTAAAAGGGTGTCTTCTACAATCACGAATCTAGTCCTACTTAATGATTTTATCACTGATGCTATGGACAGAGGTAGCCAGGTTGATGTGGTTTACACGGATTACAGCAAGGCTTTTGATCGAATTGACCATGACATTCTGTTGCTTAAGTTGAATAATATTGGAATACATGGAGACTTACACAGATGGCTTACTTCTTACATGCATAATAGGTCACAAGCCGTGGTTTTGAATAATTATATGTCGAGTTGGGTCTTTGTCCCTAGTGGAGTTCCTCAGGGATCATTGCTTGGTCCGCTTTTATTCACAATCTATATAAATGATATTAGTTTATGCCTCAATTTTTCTAGATTTTTGTGTTTCGCTGATGATATGAAAATTTATGCATCCATATCATCACATGATGACATTACAGCCTTACAGAATGATCTTAGTCGTCTAGAGTTTTACTGTAAGATGAATAAATTAGATCTTAATCCTGAAAAATGCTGAGTAACTACATATTCTCGTAAGCGTTCTGTCATTGATTCAAGTTATACTTTATGCGGCCAAACTCTCCTTAAATGTAACTTAGTAAGAGATCTAGGTATGCATCATGATTCTAAATTAACTTTTGAATCTCATATAGATGCAATTGCAAGTAAGGCTTCTAAATCTTTAGGTTTTATAATGCGATTATCTAAATGCTTCACAAAAGCCAAAACATTAAAAATCCTTTATTGCACTTTTGTACGAAGCCATCTCGAGTATGCGTCTCAAATATGGAATCCATGCTATCACAAGTATATTGAGCGTATTGAGAGGGTTAAATATCTATGTTTCCATCTGAAATTGCCCTATCAATCGATTAATTATTTTAATCTTTGTAAGGAATTCCATATATTACCTCTATCTAACAGGCGTGAAATTAATGACTTCATCTTTATGTTAAAAATTTTAAATAATGATATTGACTGTCCTGATCTTTTAAGAAAGCTCTATTTTAATGCTCCGGGAAAAGTAACTCGTCTTTATTCTTCATTACATGTTCCTTTTTCTTCAACTAACTACAGGCAAAACTCTTATATAGTGCGTGCAAGTAAACGTTTTAATGAGTTGTGTAATCAGCATAATCTCGATCCTTTTCACTTATCTGTGGTTTCGGCTAGAAGGTGCTTAAGTCTTGATTTTTTTTCATAAGTAAGTAAAGTGTAAATTTTAATTATGGTTACTATTAGTAGTAATGATAGTTGTGTAAGTTTAGTTGTTCACATTTTTTATAACTTGTACAGGTTTTATACGTGATGACTTGTTATTAGCTAACAGGCTCCTTTGCTGTTTTTATTTTGTTATTAAGCTGTTAGTCATCCATATTAATAAATAAATAATACGTAAATACAATGTTCTACATATGCCTATCTCTTATACATAAGCCACAACAATGTATTTTGTGACAAAGTTTTATTGAAAATTGAAAAGTGATTTTTGAGCATTATTATTAGGCATGGCATATTGTGTAGATAAACTTTGCCCTTTATAGCGTATTATTTAGATGAATAGTTTAGGAGATAATGTAAAATTAAAATAACTCAACATTCTGCTTGGGCCTGTGAATATAGGGGTAGTGCGCAAACGAGCCGTGTGAGTTGTGACGCACAAGCCTTGCCGCCTGATAAAAATATTGTCTATATTGAAGTATTATAAATCATCAATCAGCGATTACTTTAAAATTATACGCTGCTGAAATCACGGGGCACAGCTAGTATTTCATAAAAGGACCTAGATGTAAATTCACTTAACAGCTTTCTATACTATAACACAATAAAACTGAAGAGATTTTTTGTTTGATTATTTGTAAACGCGCTAATCTCTGTAACTACGAATCAGATTCGAAAATATATATGGCATTTGATAGCCAGATTCATGAGATATATTTATATATAACTTTACGCTACGACCCTAAGGAGCGGAGAAATAACTATGAACGACAAGCAATCTGGCAAGCTGCAGGCAAGTAAGGAAGTGGAACAACTATTGGGCTATTGACACGGAGGTGCCGTGGAAAGTTTGTCGAATAAACTTAACACGGGTGAAACCGTGGGGGACAGCTAGTACACATATATTATAAAACATATGATTTATAGAATTCAAGACCTCCACAAAAACATATAATAAATAGTTATACTCGTAATTGTTTGAAGACTTTGAAATTGGTGAACGAGAATTTGTTTTGAAAAAAATAATTAACGTTAACCTCAAATAAATGATATTGTAATCAAATTATTTTTCAAAAGGCACCCTATCATGTCAAGTAAGAACTGCACGTGCAACACTAGACATCGATCACCGAAAACTCTCCATATTTCATCCTGTCCCAGATCGCTGTAAAATCTTACCAAAAAGAAAATATCCTATTCTCCGGACTAAACAACACGATCCGGAGGGTAAACGGTTCGGTCGTTTATTTTTTTTCCTCACGGAAGGAAATATCTTCGGCAACTCGTCAATCAGAATCGTCCGACCCCGGGAAGGGAAAAGCACTGGGATGTGATACCGAGGTACTATACTTTCTTCGATAATGTCGCAAATAGAGGGTGATTTACGAACCCGCGGCTGGTAAATTGAGGATAGTTCGTACTACTATTTGGCGAAAGACCTGACAGGAGCTTTTAGTTCGCTGCAGCTGATTAAGCAACAATATTGTATCAAAGCTATTTCATTAAGGTTGTAAACGATAAATGTCAGAAGGCGATTATTGGTTGATACCTAAATTTATATTATACACACAAATGAATAAGACTCGACTGACACGAGATTATCTCAAAGCTGATATTAATGAAGCCACAAATATGAAATTTGGGGAGTAGGTCCCTTTTATGACATAGAAAAGCACTAAGAAAGGTTTATAAAACATGTTTTCAGAACGTGAAAAGAAGGATTAAAGTTTGTACAGGGTTACGTCGAGTCCTAAATTTTTCATGAAACTTGATATTTTTTTATAAATGTGTTCTTGGTTACTAATATAGAAATAAATATTTTACAGTTTCCGTAAATCGGTACCTCGTGGACTTATTGAAAATGATAAAAAAGGATCAATGCAGTTTTAATATTAAAATACTGAAGTAGGTCGTCAAACCTATATTTTACAGTAAAGAGAAATTTAGCGCTGATCACTATTTATAGAAATCTATTAGAATAAGTATAAAGTTATTTTGTTGTAAAACTTAATTATAAACTATAAACATACCCAGGATTAAAGCATCATTTACATGATGCCATGGTTATCAAATATTCAGTAACACGGTGATGAAATAATGAGTTTTACCCATCTTTAAAAGAGTCACGCTTTTCAAACGAGCTCAAACGCTTTGCAATTCAAAGACAGACGGCAAAACAACGGTCTACTTAAACGCCGCTTCATTTGAACAACCCGACACAAAAACGTTTCTGGAATCCAGATTTTTAACTTCCAACATGTATAATGTGACCATATTGCGATCATGCAAATAGGAACATATCTCAGCGCATTCAATTGTAGATCTTGAAATAATTAGTAAAATTTCGTTCTAAACTTATGTAGAATGCCATTTGCCATGGTATTTAACGGCCGGCTTGACGATGGCGACGGCTTACGAATTACCATCGCCCAATCAATATTAAAAATGTATATTTACAAAGGGTATTTATGTATTTAGTGGTCTAGAAGAGATTGTCAGTTGTCACACACATTATGTTTAATCATTTACAAATATATTTCTCAAACGTTCTGACTGACTCCTTCACCATGTTTTCTTTCTTATTTCTTGTCAATAAAAGCATTTACCAGTGTTACTCTTAATTCTGCGAAGAGTAAAATTACTTTTGAAAATAATAAATAGAATAAGGATGCGAAGCGTGCCCCGAAGTTTTTATCGAGTTTTATTGTATCGCCGAGGTGAATATATACCCCATTGGATTGGACACGCTAAACCCATCAATGATGAAATAATGGCAAGAAAGATTAAAAGTGCAAATGTGTGTGCCAGGACTGACTTGCACGAACCAAGCAAAAAAGGTACTGATAGTAAGGAAATTAAAAATTACTCTGATGAGACTGGAATATATGAGCAGATTAATATATGTAAAGAAAGCGATGGTGTATTGCAAGGATAAGGAGAATTAATGTTCCGTCCTTTTTATTCACTCTAATAAGATTATATATTTGTCAATAGTATTTTCATTATGAAACAAAACAATAACAAAAGCAAATAGCAACAGAGCTAATTAAATTACCGGAAATGGAAACAGGATGCCGTATTCCCATCTTACATTCTCGCTCGTATTAATCTTCATTAAATACAGATTTCCCTGAGATTTTCCTTGTTAATTTTTTTATTGATGTTAATATGAATCTTTATGTACATGTCAGTGATATATAAGAAGTATACGGGTATTGAATGAAGAATGAAATTTACCAGATCTACGTTCCAGAGTTGTTACTTTGATATACACAAAAGAAAACAAATAAAACTTTATACAAATTTTCAAATTTAAAGCGTACGTAAAGTCTTTCACAGACTGGATAAGTAATTACAGAGATTATAACCTACAAACATACAAAATTTACCTTTTTGTAATATATAATATTTATTTTATTACTAGCTGATAGCCGCGACTTTGCCTGCGGTATTTATTATATTAACAATATACGCGTACTGAACGCGTAGTGCTTATAAGTGCGTATGTAGTACATATTTAAACGTACAAAATGATGTTTGAAAACGGGTCCTGTAAAATTATGATTTAGCACTTTGGCCCTTATACTTAGGACCCATCGAAGTATATAAGGATATATGATCTGCATAATATACGATTCCATGTAGGACAAACACAAACAAACATGTCAGTTGAACATTTGTAATTTGACAGCGAATCGAAACTCATTTCGTGTTTTGTAATGGTTTTAGTTTGAAAAGTTTTCGAGTGCGGACCCGAACCGCATTTATATTACCTTCAATCGTAGGTAAATATTACTTGAATTAACTACTTAAGTATCGATTTTCATATATAGTCACCGGTAAATAAATTAGTTGGAGAGAAAAATAAAATGTAAACAAAAGATACGTTTACTGTCCAAAGGTAATTTCCTCCTTAAGAATCAATTTTCATATACATATAGCTCGCGGTACGCAGAATTTTAATTTTATTATTAGTTACTCTATACGTACAAATAACAAAAAAATATACAAATAATTTAACTTTGCCTATTGTACATATTCAAGACGATCGTTCTTAAAGAGCAAACTCTTTCGGTGTCGGAGCTGACACTTACCATTCTTTTGAAAGAACTTATTAGTTAATTTTTTACCTTTCGTTAGGTATCATCGTATCTTTATTGTACATCGGAACTTATATGACATAATCGAATAACCAAAAGAATCCCAAACGTGAGAAACGGAAAAACCTTCACGATAACGTGAAAATACGATTTCAAACAAGTCCATTAGGTAATTTAGTGCCGCAAATCAGCTCTCGGACCGCTTTTCTGTAAAAATACCATTCAAATGTCACGTGGTCGCGTAGAGCTGTGAGCTCTCTCAGCTCTGCTGCATTTGAATAGAGAATAAGACAACTTTTGTAATAATTGTATTAAATATTAGCAATCTGACACTGTACCTACCGTCTGTGGTATCGTGCAGTTTCAGGCCGGAACACGAGATCTTTATTTATTACTCGAAGTGAAATATGAGTAACTCGATAAAATAATGTATGTTTCTTTGTACTCTACGCATTCCTTAACCATTCATCCGAGTAAGATGAAACTTTTGGTGAGTTATTGTGCGCACACACGCGACGATTCTGCATTAGTGCAACCAGTTTACAATACGTGGCTCGCGAGTCGTTTAATTTCGAAGACAAAGGGAACAAAGTCGCGGACAAGAATATTTACAAATTATCATAATTATATTATCAAATACTGTATCGAGTACTGAAGCGTAAAGTTATGCACAAATAAATAATAGATGTTGATATATCGACAATTGTTTACAGTAATTACATAATATCATTTATCAAAAAATCAGCAACTGAAATATCCATCGATCAAAATTAAGATAGTGCAGTGTAATCTTGAACTGGATGTTTTTATATACGTTTTTAAATACAATATTTGTAGTCGTAATTGAATCTTTGAAATTTATGTCAATAATAGTTTAATCCTTTTAGAAATTACTCATATTTAGGATACCGTCTAAAGTCGGTAAGTAAGCAATGTATCTGAGAACCAATCTTATTGAACAATTTACAGTGTAAATAAAACTACGTCCCAATGACACACAGGCGTTTGAGCGACCGTTTGCAAACACCCGTAGAAAGTCCGTACGCAATGCAATATTTATGCGTGCGTGCGTCATGAATAGAAATCGCTGTGAAGCGATATAACTTTCGTCAGGTCGGCCACGCCATCGGTGCTAGCGAGCCCCCGCCGAGCCGTGCTCAGACAGGCCGACGCGAAGCGACACATCCACCTGTATCTATGTATAGCCTTGTACACCGACCTGGAGTTTATTGAGTCTGTTCACATAATGTACACAAACACCACCTTCATAAAAACCTACACAGAAGAACATCCAATTCCCAAGTGATCTTGAGATCAGCTATATGGGAGACTATGATTATGTCTGATAAATGTCTTTCGAAAGGGAATATATACTTTGCTAGCTGTGTCCGCGACTTTGTTCGCGTTAATATTAAAATGTATAGCATAAAAACATTCATGGTGATCGTTCAAAGGGTGTTGGAGTATATATCAATCATCATAAGATATCGACATCCATTTTAATATGTAGATAATTGGCTTATTCATTATTATAGCGATTTATAACGAAGACAACAAACAACAGGTTAATACTCAAATACATTTTACTATTTAATATAAGAACCAACTTGGTCGCAAAAGACACCTAGTGCTGGGCTTCACCTGGAACGATGGCAGCCAGCTTAAGTTGAGTTGTACGCTATATTGGACGCTACTGCACACGAGGAATCATATCATTTCATTATAATATTATTGTTTATTCTCTAAATCAAAATTGATATGATGTTATAAATTGTGTTTCGCTTTGAATACATACTCAATAAAAAATATTTTCTTTAACGTTACAGTTATTTTATAAAACTTCTTTTTAGGAATATCTATATTTAATTATTATTAAAACCATTAATCACTCAAATACAATTACTCACCTACTTAATTTGTTATTCCACTAGACAAGTAGTTCAACAAATATTAAAATTCTTGACTGAAGTGCGGGTCGTAGGGATTACGGAAGACATAATATGCAGAGTAATTGAAGGCCCTACATACAGTAATAATATTATAGTTAAGAATATACGAGTTATTTAAGATAAATATTATTACGTAACAAAATAAGAAAGCTAGTAATCTAATATACGACCATGTAAACAAAACGAAAATATAACTGTCTACGCAAGGAGTTCCGCTAAGACAAAACTGAAGCACAGCAATGACGAACACGTAAGTGTGTGAAAGTTTTTAGAGTATTGCCATGAAAAGAAAATTATCCTGTTTTTTTTTTTTAACTAAAATTACACAAAAGTTTTTGGACTCTCAGAGACCTAGAGAGAGAGAACATAACTTCACTGTCAGTAAACTCTCGCACATCAAAGGATTTTATCATAAGAAACTTCGTCTACTTGGCCATATTTCAGTCGGCGCACAGAGGGATGTATAAAAGAAAGATCTCTTTCATTAATAGTCCAGAGGTAAAAAGTACAATAAAAAATAATCATTTTAATGTTATTTTATTAATAATTAATTATGATTTGTTAGAATTCCTTATGTTGGCTTAACTGTTTACCTTCGATCACTTTTTATATACTTGTCTTTTACTTTCAAAGGATAGATCTTTTTCTAGATAAAAGAAAACGAATATTTAAATATTTTCCGGCAATATATTTCATAAAGACTTACTTTGTGTTCTGTTCCAGTAAATGCGTGCTTAAATACTAAATACATGGAAAATGCAATCAATAAACTTAGAATAATTAGAATTGATAAATACTTTACTAACAATTTATTTATTACATAAATGAATTATAATTTATTCATTATAACAACACTTAGCGCCGATTTTTCAATCAACAGGTATATTTGAGAAATAATTTTTAAATATTGACGACAGGTGTTCACATTATCTGTGTGTGTTCACATTATCTGTCAAAACGTCAAAATCATTCCTCAAATAAAGTTATTTGACGATTGAAAAATCAACCCTTAATATTACTGAGGTAATTATATTAGGTAAATAAATTATGTTCGAACGAATTACTATACGAGGTTAATGCCGAATTACCGAGGTAATTTGTATGTTTAATTATTGGAAACACTGGCCGGTATTTTGCTATAATTATATCGCAATAATTTTATGTAAAAGGAAAGAAATCAATTGAATGCGATAATGGCGGGCGACTGAGCCTTAGGGGCCCTGGAGCCTTTACGGCTTTTACAGCTTTACCGGGCTTGGGAGCGAGCGCTTAGGGCACTCAGCCACGAAAGCTAAGCAACAACATCCGAGGGTGCCAAAGTGGCCGAACCTCAGCTCGGACTGTTGCGCGTATGCAATTAAGTCGCGATCTGACTAAATCCCTATCATTCGATCTAAACTAACTATACATATATACATGTTTCTGCCCCCTGGGAGGGGGGAAGGAAAATGTGTATGTGTATTTAGTGATCTGAAATTATTTGTCTAATCTTAGTTAGGCAAAAAAAGAAAAAAATAGGTCCCTTACAGTACCTGTGTGTTGTGCATGTGTGTATAATGCAGTGTCATGTATGGCTGTGAAAGCTAGTGAATGTACAGTCACTTGTATCGCGCGAGCGGCTGCTTGATTCAAGGGCTCCATGCCGATGGATCGGACCTAGGCTTGAGTTGCCGCAGAGGAGGGCGGTCGTGGCGGGTGTGAATGTATGCGTGCGTACTCGTACGTATAAGCGAACTGACTTACTACGTGTAATTCGCCTTTATATTAGTGAACGTTCCGTCCGCCTTTTTTATACGTCCATGTGTATACAATTATAACGTAGATTAAACAAAATGAGTAGTATATTTTTGATTACGGCGTTATCAGATTTTCAGCAGGGAAGAGGAATTCGAATATAACATAGAATTCAGATGAATTCCATGAATTCCGTATAGATTATACGTCTATCTATATCTTCTATACATACATACAATATATTATAAAACTCAACGTTTCTCTGTCTGTTTATGTTCTTTTCAAGCGAAAACCTCTTATCCGATTATAGGTTATAGGATACATTTTGTTACATAAAGTAACATACGAAATAAGTAGTGACGGTAACGGTGAATCAATTCTGAAAAAAGACGATTTTAGGGCAACTAAAGACTTACGCTGAGTAAACCATAAGAGATTTATCAAATTAATGTAGTAAAAAGACCTAAAAAAAATATTTGCGATAGCATATGTTTATCTGCTAAGGATCACTCACAATAAGCATTTTTTTTGAGGTAGCACAACTCGGACGTGCCTTCGACCAACGGCATTTTGTAGTACACGCGAGCGGAGTCGCGAGCACAACTAGTTATTTAATATAATAAATAAATAACTTTAATAAGTCAATAGTTAACGTCGCTAAAACAGGATGTGTTAACGACGTTTTCATTTTCGAATCGGCTTCCTTTCCTTTATAAGACCATGCGGGCTGGTAGAGAATTCACAGTTACATAGTAGCATCCATATCAGCAAGTACAAAGGAGTTTGGAAATGCTTATGTTTGCTGTATGTTATGTGATGATTTGTGATTACTTGCTGGCCAGCGTCTTCCCTCTCTCCTATTATATCGAGTCCTTCAAACGAGGCGTAAAGAGGTATTTCTGCTGGCCGGCTAAGACTGCCGATAGAAATTGATCCCGGCAGTCGCAATTGTTTTTGAAGTGTACCGTACTTTTCATCATGTACTGAGCAGTTATATTGCCGAGCTACCAATAAAAAAGTCCTCTTATACTAACTGCTATACTGTATACGTCATAATACTAAATTAATATAGGTATGATGAACTACATTTAAGTTATAGCACTAGACGCGCTAACCTATATACATCAATAGCGCAGGCGGTGCTATATTACGAATAAATAATTAACACTATTATACTTTAATGATCTAAAACCGTATGACGTCAATTCGAAATATAAGTTGACGTCTATGACGTCATTATGCATTTTTTCTCATGTAGCAGTGTATCACACGCTAACTACGTCATTACCAGGGTGTTTAAATCTGTCTGACGCTCTGCAGTCATTACAGCCGTCCGAGACATATTACGAGTATGACGTTTACATCCATAATATACACGTGATTGGCATTAACCTCGGCTTAATTGTGTTCGATTTTTTAATGTTATATTGTCAAACTGTCTCCATACATCTACCTACAAACCTAATTCTCGAGAGCAGCTTGTAGCTAGTAGCAGCTAGTAATGAGATTGACTTATAACTAGCTATATCTCTTAAATAAACAGCATTATACTTTAGTTCCACGTCGCCGCAATTTTCTCGGGTTTGCAAACGGAAATAAAAATTCTTCACAGCTAAGACTTGTGGCTTGCACGGACCGGATACGACGAAGGACTGAAGATCGGATCTAGTGGCCAACCTCAATGGAGACCTATGTATCTACAGCAATGGTGGTCGTGTTTCGCAGTTAGGCCAGAAAGTCCTTACCCTGGTAAATATTTTATGAAAGTTAACAATAACTTTATTTTTTTAAACAATAATGTATTTTTGAATTAGCTGTAGGTAGTGAGTAGAATGGAAATGCACATTCAGCTTCATTGGCTTGATCACTACTTTTTTGTGTAATGTTATACTGCTAGTTATTTATAGTATACAACAAACATCCACGTACACCTTTAAGAGTATGAAAACCGTGAAGAGGTACACACAAAATAGTACGCACAAAATACGCACAGTGGTCCGCCCACTCGTCTACAGCCAATAGTTTAAAACGTACAAAACGTGCACTTAGTGCAGTACTTGTTTCTTATCGCAAGTAAAGCTGTGACGTAACTACAATACCTACTCTTATGCTTTATCTTAAAACTTCACGCGTACTACATAACAATTCGATGTTAAAATGTGTATAATTTTTCATGGGACACACGTGTATTCTAGATGCCATTGCACGAAGACATGTGTATGCCTTTATCGTCTTGACATAGGGTTGTCAACTACATTGTTTTAGGAGTATTATTATACATGATTTCTGTACAATACAATTGAATAATAATTTAGCAATACCTGTCTTGCTGAGTAACGGCCTCTTCGTAAGCCTTTCCTTATCATCGAGATAGTTAATGTTGCGACGTACGTAGGTTTCAAATTGCGGCGATTGATCTATAATTTTGTATTTGAACACTAAATCAAGGATGCCCAATTAATTTTAGTGGCGGGTCATAATTTCGAATCCTTGTTCGCTGGCGGTCCACATAGCGCAAAAATACTTATTTGCTGTTGCTGCCTTCACCGACAGGTCACGTTTATTGTAAGATTCGAAGGTACAACTAACTTCACTGAGTCCAGGGTAGAAACCTCTTCCCGTTTCAGTTTCCAAGCGCGCTTCTATTTATTACTGTCTATTTTAATCCGGGACATTTCGTAAAAAGTCCCAGCTGTCTCAACTGGAATTAAAATGATTGATGAACTAAATAAACGGAAACTGGGATCCTTGCCTAACGAAGCCCAAATTAACTGTTCAGATTTAAAGAAAAAAATCGAAATTGACGAACTCTATTATGCGGCGGTGATTGAATAAAAATTCCGTAGTAAACGCAGTTTAATTCCTATACAGGGTTTCTCTGATTTTTATTATACGAACTAACTCAATATGTATTAGTTCCTATTGGTAGTAATATTTTCTGTATAAGTTGGTGTTTGAAGGACATTCAATCAAACCTACTGAATAAGTAACGAAGAAATGCCGTCAGCAAGGTGCACAATATAAATAGTGAAAATCACGTTACTTATAGTGATACGCGTCGTGTGGGTTTGGGTTGTTCCAGCTACATAGTGTTTTTTCCTAAGAGGTAAGTTTAGAGGCCCCTAAAACGAGAGTGGTTTTTGACAGTTGACCCTAATATTTTTTCTTCAAAGAAAATGTAAGATGCAGGAATGCATTTGACCCGGTGTGAATTGCTTACACGTAGTCTGTACCTATCTATAGTTTACCTTCAAATAAAATCGCAGTCTTGAGGTCAGCCAATATTGGTAGGTACTTCTGAATGCAACGGTTCCTGTACAGTCACATCTTTTAAATACAGTATTGCCAGCATCTTCAATTAGCAATACAAAATAGATATGGCCGTGGAGCTTTCAAAATTGAACCTTAGACAAGTTTACTATAGCTCTAGCTACTATAGTTTATATAGTATTGAAGCGTTATTGCTCAGTGGTAACGTGTACGAACAACTCGTCGATCGACATCAGTTCTAATAATCCCTGCAATTTGCTTGAGCTTTCGGTGAAGGAAAACATCGTGATAAAACCATAGCACTGTGTTCGGGATTTTGAAATGCCCGCCTGGAAAACTACCACCGTCTAGTTGAAAATCTGTCGCCAAACACCAATAGGTGTGTTCCGGCAGCTCCTCTTGAGAACCAGTCTTCCACTAGGTTTAGCGTGTTATCATCTTGGGCCACATCATCACTTAACATCAGGTGAGATTGTGGCCACTACGCCAAACATATAACGATAAAAAAGGCGGATGATTTATCACTCTTAAAAAATAATTATAAGTTTGGTGCCAATAAATTACTAATCTAAATTCAAACTCAAAGCATACAAAAAACGTATGTACTAAGTTTGTCAAATGTATCTATAAACAAGCTTTTTATAGTGTTTAAAGTATTCTTATGTGATTTATGTCCGGACTACAAAATTTAAATGATAATATCAGACATACTTGTATGTCACACTACGAATATAATTCACGGGCTACGAATAAGTGACTAAAACTATGTGAACGGTTCGACGATCCAAGCGAGAATGTCGTGTGAGCTTCACCTTTTATATGTTCTTCCACTCAGTCTGAGCACTAGGGTAGTTATGAATATATCTCACTTCTCACATCACTTCCATGGTATATATGTATAATCAGCATCATAAAATTAAAAACAATTATTCATGATTTCCAAATATATTTTGCAAAATCATGGAGTACTTCACGGACCCCACCCCATAGTATTATCACAACTACACTAAAAAAACATTCCGCGGATTCTTACCACATGACCAGCATGTCCCTAAATTGAATTGTAAAACTACGCAGCGTTGTCGGCGAAACGGCACAATTTAGGTACTATCAATTATGTAATCATTATTATGTTATGGATACGTGTTGAGGTATTTTAAACACCTTTCAGTATATCGATATCGTTCACCCTTTTGATTTTTTTATTTTTAGTGTTCCAAATAAATTATATAATTAATATATAAATTAATAACGGAATGTGTATTTTGCATAAATAAAATAAAAAACCCAAAAAAAATTAGTTGATTATAAAATTAATGAATTCGCGAGTGAATCGAATCCCCTAAAGACGCTCAATAAAAAGCGTAATTATGTAAGCTGATGCGGATGCGCGGCTACAATCACTAGTATCTCCAGTTCAGATAATAAACTCACGAACGTTCGTCGTTCAGTAATTAACAGAGCACGACCTTCGCATCATAATGTTTTCATAACTACAAAGCGAGTTATGTATGTACAAACTGGTGATGTACCGAGTTAACTAGGCTCGACTCACTACTCGAGTAATTAGAAATACTCAAGCACACAATAAACATAAGTCAAATCTTTTTTTTAATTAAGACCTGGAATTATTGTACGAATTGCAAATAACAAACTAATTAGCGGACACCTGCAATCAACTAATACCTTATACCTAAGTATTGCTGTTTTAATACGCCTAAACATACAGCTTGATGAATGGTTCACATATTTTCGTAGTTAACAAAAAAGTTTTTAATAAATATACAAAACGCTCGAACACCAAATAATCGACTAGAAACATCACTAGTTGAAACGCTGCGAACTGAGACAGTGGGGACACGTTCACGTTTGACGGCGACCTTCCAAACGTCACCCTTTACAAGGGAAGATATCTGTAACGTTGTAATTAAGAAGCGAGCCGCGCTTTGTCCTGCCGGCCCCTCGGGATTGGGTCTACCGCCTCTCCCCGCTTACATAATTTCTGCTAACTGCATAATCGATACCAAGTGAGTATATTATGAAACCACGTATAGACGTTAATTTACGTTTATATAACTATGATTAAAATTAACACGATTTAATAAGCTATGAATTTCGTCAATTATTGTACCTATATTTCTACATGTATATTTAAATATCTACTAATATTATAAAGCTCAAGGAAAATGTATCTTTGTGCGTTTGAACGCGCAAATCTCTGGAAGTACGAGTATACCGGTCAGATATGAATATATTTTTTTACAATTTACATTATATATATTGATAGATTATGCCTATACCTATGCTATAACCCTAGTTCGAGTGACAGGGCTTAACTTTATCGAATGTAAAGAAAAATATTGTGAAAAATTATTTGCGAGTGAAAACAACGAAAGGCTAGACGATTGTGTTGACGGCATAGCTCGATGGAGATTTGGTCGGATATATATTTTTATTATCGTTATAGGTTTGGCGTAGTGGCCACAATCTCACGTGATGTTAAGCGACGATGTGGCCCAAGATGGTAATACGCTAAACCTAGTGGGAGGACTGGATCTCAAGTGCAGGCTGCCGGAACACACGTATTGGTGCTTGGTGACAGATTTTCAACTTGAGGGTGGTAGCTAGCCAGGCGGGCAATAGAAATAGCCCTACCACCATGCTCTGGTTTCCTCACGATGTTTTCCTTCACCGAAAGCTCAGGCTCATTGCAGGGATTCGAACTCACGTCAATCGACGCGAAATCGTACACGCTACCACTGAGCCATCATTGCTTCTTTAAAAAAACTGGCCGCCATATCAGTGGACGTTTCCCCTAAATCCTAGTAAACATTCCAACCTCTAGTCTATTGAAACCAAAGGCAACAATTTGTTCAAGTATCATATAATAAGGCAAGAACTACATTAATTTTCTTATGCTATGTATTAATATTTAGTAAAATGACAGCTAAATTTATAGAATAAAATAAATAAATTGTTAAACAGAATAGGTATGGCGACCTATTTTGTCTCTCGTTGGTCTCGCTTGCGCGTTAAATTACGCGTAATTTAGCTATACTACTCCCACTATAGTAAATTTTAGAAAGCAAATTTAATGTTATTTTATTTGCAGTATCTTTTGAATGCGGTTAGAACTGCTAACGGAGTATAGTGTACAATAAATTTGACTGCAGGGTGTCTGAGCCACCGCCGCGGCGCTCCGACCGCGGGACAAACGGACCGTTTCCGTTAATGGGGCCAACGGAATAGAGAAAAGTGAAGCGTCCGTACAAACCAGACACACATACACAACAGGAAACCCAGCGCTTCGGGAACAACAGCCACAAATAAGAAATCAATCTGGGATAAAACTGAATTCCTTAATTGGACAAGGATTTTTTCAAATTGTTTATACATTGTTGTACTTTCCACGTTAATAGACACAGATGTTATTAGGGCAATATGCAAAAAAATATCAGTATAACTGTTTATGTTTAGGGCCGATTTTTCTTTAATCGTCTGATAATTTTATACGAGGAATAATTTTCACGTTTTGACAGATAATGTATGAATAACCTGTCAAAATTGAAAAATGATTCCTCAAATAAAGTTCTCCGTTGATTGAAAAATCGGCCCTTAGACTTTAAAACGGTTTTATAAACGTCGAAGGAGACCACAAATGTATCACATTATAATTATATATATATATATATATATATATATATTTGTATATATATATATATATATTTATATTTATATATATATGGGGTTGTACTGTTATTACTATTTTAATTATAATTTTATTGCCATTTAAATAATAGAATATCTGACAAAGATATTTTAAAAATATGTGTAAAATTGAACAGACTGAGGAGTCGACGCTCTGTACGAATTTTTTACTCATATAACAATAGCAAGTTTACAAACCGTTTTTGAAATATACTCTGAATAAAATACCTTTACTAATACACCATCACGACAACTGTATAAAATACGTAAATGTGGTTCGTAGGTACTAAGGTAAAATAACAAATGAACGTACCATTTCATAACCGTACAGTTAATTTGTGAAAACCAAAAGGAGATTTACCCGTCCTTCCCTTTCCATTCGTGATACGATTCCTTTAGTATAAGGCGCCCTTTTCATTTATAAGAACTATAAATAATTAATTAGCGGTTCTCCCCGGGATCGCGGGAGGGTCACCACTGTTTACCCACATCAAGCTCGTGACATTTTAAACGCGGATCCACGTGTTCATTTACAAAGATGATGAACACAGACCAATGACAAATAGACATGTCTACCAATAAGTTTATTTAAGGACAAAAAAGTAGTAAAACTTGGAATGAAATATAATAACTTAATAAGATAACATTTTATTTATGAATAATTAACTGTGCACGCGGCTCCGGTCGCGTGGACTACAGAATTATTGTTTATGAAAATATCGTGATATTTTTTTTCTTAAGGACCAAGTGTAAGTAGTAAAACAAAAAACAATAAGTCTATCCTGTATTTTTTGGGTTATGTGCGTATAACCGAAATCATCTATAATTTTATTTACATAAAAATTTATGAATACCTTGTACACGAGGTTCTGTGAGCCTTTTGAGATAATATAATATTATCTTTCCATTTCGAGCAAGAATTCTTATATTTTGACTGGACAATTATAACACAAAACAAGAAATTCTGGTGGCAAAAACTAAAATAAATATGATACGAGTTTGATATTTTATACTTTATATTTAAATAATCACATTACAATTACGCTTATATGTTGCACACTTAGCGGGTGACGGACAATTCACGTCTAATCATGAGTCTAATCATGTCTAATCTTGCTTCTGCTAGCGGGTTTAAATAATTAACAATTTTGAAACATTATATGTGATGCAACTGCGTACCTTAATTTTTCATCGTTTATCTGTATTATTAACCCACAACGATAGCTCTGCAAATTATTTATTAAGAAGGTTCCCGAAGGCCCACTCGTAAGGGTGCCTTAAGTGGCCAAGCGTGGCGCACATACACATCGCGTGTTGAGTTGAACTGTTTTCTTACTTGTTTATATGAAACAGATCGCTAACCCACCACCCGCCGACCAGCGTCGTCGAAGGTGCGAATTGGGCTATACGGGAGTAGACTATTTTTGAAAATTTGCATAAACTTCCCAAAACCATACCACATTTTGATGACGCACTTGATTCTGAGAAGCAACATGACGTCGCGTTTAATTAGTTCAAAATGGTGCGAAACTATACATTGTAATTCATTATCTTACTGTGAATTAATTCTAAATTTACTATCTACAGTTGTGTATATAACAGTTTTTAAATAAGTTTACTGTTCTTATATAAGCTGACAACTGACAATGAAAGGAATGAGCTACTTGAACTTGTATGCTATAATTATGTAAGAAACACGGTTCTGCTGATAAGTTGCGTCCAGTCCGTACTCCGTGTAGTATAAACAAATAAATATGAGATACATGATGCAGCGCAGAGTCACAACTACGCGATGCGACAGTGCTGATTGGATAATTATTTCCGCTACCGATATTCGCATGAAGTGACGTCACGTTTCCACCCGCTACATTCCCCACCAGACGACAACTCTACACTATTGAATTATATTTGTGTCGCAGCCGGGAACATCATACGACGGAGTTTAATCTCTCGCGGGGGCTTATTATGCAAATAGATATAGTCTCGACGGTCATCTCAAGTCACGTACGTCGAGACACGTGCCTGCAGGGCAACACTCGACTACTCCCTGCTTTTAATCATTTAAGTATTCTACTTTTAGATATAGAATTTTGATAGAAAAATATTTATTCGGACTACATACAAATTGATAGAATCGAAAAATACTCAACAAACTAGCCGTTCCAACCAAGTCTTCAGCCTATCTCAAGGATAAGGTATTGTATGAGTTTGCTTTTAGATAACTATATGTTGCAGTACACATTGAAACTCAAGTGTACTGAATACTCGTATGATACCATTAAAAATGCAAGTAGTAAGAGCCATAACTGCTCGTCCGAATTCCTTTACGCGTTGCTACTGACTTATCAAGTATTTTTTTTCTGATCAATATATTTTGCTGTCGATCTATTAATAGCTCACCGTTTTCCGATACAAGATCGTAACGTGACGTAACCGTTTATACGAAGTGTTCGAAAACAATCCAAGAGCAGCATTCGCCGAGCCGAAACGCCTTTATTACGCGGCGATAACAAAACGGAACGTTGATTAAGATAAAATTATTAGACAATCAAAAAGCGGGGAGAGTTCGCCGATGTCAATTTATTACCGGAGAATATAGTACGAAGCGAAAGTACCGAAACGAAGGGGACAGACATCCAACGCGGCTTCGGGAATAACGATTCCACGGTGTTTAACAATCGAACAAATCGCTTTCGTCAAGACTAAATTCTCATGCAATTCTTGAATGATAGTAGTAGGCGTCTGGAAGAAATTCCTTCCTATACATACGCACTGTAATTAATTACTATACTAACAAATTACGCTACACGGTATAAAATATACTACTAGAAAAATAAGCAATAACGTTTATAAACCTGATTGGAGTTTTTAGCCGTCTCTTCTCTATGAAGCGAGGATACTTAGCGAACGCGTGTAAGGTGGTAATGTTTTTGACATTTAAGTGTTTCATCTTACAGTAATACATTACATCAATTATATTTAAATTCGATTTTGACAAAGCTATAAGTAACGCAAGAGGACGAGAGAGTAAACTGTATTTCAATCAATTGCTTCCACGTCTGGAATTTATTAATTAGTACATTATAACGCATTTTGTTAACGTAAAGGAAAATATTGATATATACGATGCGATTACGAACTTATATAATTTAATAGAAATAAATACTGTGTAACAAACATATCTAAATCGGATAAGATTCTTCTAATCTCGATAATGGCAGACACGCAGATTCATTGATATTGATTATGTTTGGGAAACAATCGAGAAACATCAAAGTGTTTGAACAATCGCATCGCTAATCAGAAACGAGCGGAACAGAGAAGGGAACCCAACTCTTTCTCCGAGGTGCACGTTCCGCGTCCGTCGAGTCGAGCGTTAATTAAGCGAAAAGTCAAAGCCGAGTCGAGCTTTATGCAAATTCGAGTGAAACGACTCTCGCGTAGACAACGACAGAATTTTTACCAGAAACACCGTTTGAACTGGATGATTTGAGAGAGGGGGGGAGTGAAGGAGCCGTCACTAACGCTCTTTAACTTTCTAGAAACGTCCGAGATACAAATTAATATCGCCATTACTGCCGCGACGTTTTATGTTTATTGAGAAGTTAATTTTATCAGTGACTTAGGTCGTAGTGAAATAAAATCGAACAAATAACAATAGGATTTTTTTATTAATGTAGAATCTAATTTCAATAAATTATAAACCGTAATTTGTTATATTCACAAGATCGTCTGTCCGTCTTTGTAAATACACCACTCTAAGTTACCCAACGGGAATAACATAATATGTTATATTTTGGTTATTTGTACTTTCTGTACCGTATAAATGCGTACGCCTTCACATAAAAACGTCCAAGTTGGTGTAATTATGGTAAAAACTCGTAAAGCAAAACATCAAATAACAAAAATACCATTAAAATGAAAGTCGTGTTTAAGCTAAGTATCCCGAATTACTTAAAACAAAGAAAACACACTTTTTTTGTAAAATACATTGTGTGGTGGTACAGAACCCTCAAGTCGGTGCGCTTGGCCGATCTATATCTGGTTATTGCATTTTATATTTTTTTTATTGTAATTTTCCTAACATTACAAAAATGCAGCGGAAACAGCTAGCTGAAGCTAGTGCACAGAAATACAATCACGGAAAACATTCCTTCAAAAGTGACTCATTATAGTCATTATATTCTACGCAGAAAATTGAAAAAGGGTAAATTGCGCTTTGTCATAGTTTCTCAAAGTTCCCGCTTACTAGCTAACGGTAAAACCTTTTAGAGAATAGCCAGACGATTTAAATGTAATTGAAAAAGAGTTAATGTGGTCAAGCGGTAACTATAAGAACAAAAATAATTGCCAATGAACAAGGTTCATTGCAATTGAACCCTTCCTTGAATTGAAATGATAACAATTCATGGCAAAGAAATATGATACATATGATAGCGGCTCCAATTTAATTAATATATATCCGTTCTTTGTTGAAAACCAAACAAATACTACATCAAAACCATAAAAGTCAAAACCATCGTGTGTCCATGAGAGATATTAACCATGTTCCAGAATAATCCACTTCAACAACAGAACTCGGATGTTATGAAATGTGGAAACCCATGTCAATCATGTCAATACGTCAACCGGAATTACATTATGTACCACAAGCAGAAGTAATTTCGAAAATAATAAACAGAATTAACGGAGAAATCTATAATTTTTACAAGGTATTGTTTAACTTGCCTTAATAGTATGGGTCAAATCTTTTAAAATAGTTATCCCCAATCAATTGATCGGAAATTTTGAAAACACGTTTTGTTTGGATGACAGTGCATGGTTAGCTGATTTACGTAATTCTAAATCCAATACGGGGGACCAGTTATTTTTTATGCACTCCTATGATATGGATATCAAAACCAAAGGATTTGCTTTATCCGCGTGCGCTGGCGTAATGGTTAATGATACGTAAATACAATATTCTACAAAAATATTGCTCTTTAGTTCATCTAAAAGAAGTCCGCGATACCATATGCCGATCTCTTATACATAAGCCACAATAAGGTATTTTGTGACAAACATTTATTAAAAATTGAAAAGTGATTTATGAGCATTATTATTAAGCATGGCATATTAATCCTTACGAAAGAAAGTTACTTCATGGTCAAGACCATTTTATGTAGATAAACACTGACCTTCATAGCATGTTAAAATGTAAAATTAAAATAATTCAACACTCGGCTCGGGTCTATGACTATAGGTGTAGTGGCACTGGTGACGGGAATGATCCGTGTGAGATATTGTCTATAACTCTATACTGAAGTATTATGAATCATCAATCATCGATTACTTTTAAATTATACGCGAGTGAAACCGTGGCGCACAGCTAGAAGGAAAATAAAATGACGTCACACCGAATTCAATAAAAGCTTGTCTTCAAAATTTTCGATCGTCAACAGTCAGTTTGCAGAATGTCAGTGAGCATAGCTTCAAAAGAGGGGCGTAAAAAATTGGTGACATGTAAAATATAGGACTTCCAAATAGTTTGGAAATATCTGCACCACACGGACCCGTTATTGTCCTCGGTAACGTGAGAAAGAACATTTAGCGCTTTATTTGAGGCGTATCGCGTGATATCATTAGAACATAATTGCTACCACAAATTTCATTGTCACTTAACCGGCGGATTTGTGGGCTTTGTCGAGCGTATCTTTGCGCTGATAATATTGTATCTGCTCCAGATAAACGTTACACGAGATCTTATTGGAGACGTCTGTATAGTTTTTTTTTATAACCTCGTCTTAATTTCATATACTTTCAACTTGAGAGTGCTAATAAAGCGATTAATAGAAACTGCCCTACTACCATAAAGTCACACATAAGCCCAATTGCAAATCAATGACTTGATGATTTTTGATATTTAATATTCTTATATCGATGTTGGATCATATTTACATTGTAAAGAAATATGTTAAAAAGACACGTGGTGACTAAATACGTTGGCAACGGCCAAACCGGCACCGGTATCACAGCCAAGAGTTGTTGGCAGCGGAGAACTCAGATAACATACGGTGCGACTGAAAATAATGACTGAATATCACATACATTTTGAAGTGTCACAGCTCGACAATGAGAAAGGCAAGCGAGACACTGATCACTGAATGTAATTCTTGTGAACTTGTTATATATTACAGCTGTGTATTATAAAATTTAAATATAAATGCCAAATCTATTACATCACAATTTTAGAATTTACTAATTATTAAGAGGGAAACGCCATTGTTCCTGGTCAGTCACGGTTAGATATTTTTAGCGTATAATCTCAATCTCGCCTGATATTAAGTGACGATGTAGTCGAAGATGGTAAGACACTAAAACTAGAAGGCAATAGGCTGTTAATTGCAGCTACCGGAACTTATATAGGTTCTTAAAGACAAATTTTCAACTTGAGGGTGCTAGCTAGCCATTAGTCAGGCGGGCATTAGAAAATACCCTACCACGTTGCTATGGTTTCATCACAATCTTTTCCTTCACCGAAAGCTCAGACTTATTGCAGGTATTCGAACTTACGTCGATCCCTAAGCAATAACTTAAAATGTTTCTTGTATTAATGCGATTTGTAAATCTTACAGTTAGTAAGAGTGTGTGTTACGACGCTAGCGTGGGGTATCGATTCTACACTGCACAATTTCTACAACAGGCAATAGAGTGGTATTCGAACACAATCACAATAATTACAGAATGCCCTCAAATAACATTATAATGGTAGCACATTATTTACTCATTACCTTAGACCTCAAATAGCATGTGGCTTCGAGTTTGAAGAACACGAGAATTCCCCAAAATATACTCACCAATCTATCATGTGCCGAATAGTCTAGAAAATTACTTTTTGGTTAATAATAATGTAAATCAATGCTCACATATTCTTGTTTTTTCTCTTTTGCAAGACACGATTCATTCATCTGACAGTATTATTTATAATTTTATTCCCTTAGTCAAAATATGTATTTCAAATTATGTCAGCTTCTTAATATTTGTCTATTAATTAATATTCTTACTTTTAACCAAAAATTCTTCATTGCTAGTCTATTCACTAAAATCAAATTATAGGCCTTCATAGTAAAAGATAATGCGAAACATTACATTGTAATCTGTACATGGGCTCTGACAAGAATCAACAAGACACTATAAGATTTGCAATATTGTTTAAATAATCTCCAAATCCTTTTTTATATATTAGTGTAGAAAAAAATATATTTGCGATGGATTTCAACAAAGTAATGCCTTCATCAATCAAATAATTTTGAAGTATTACATAATATCTAGTTAGCTTTTTGATTACCACCTCTGGCAAGAAAAATAACGATTATTAACAAATATATTTACATGTTAATACAATAAAATTAAAAACAGGAAATAACATCGTTTGATAGCATTATCCTTCAGTGATACCGGCACCGGCTGACGCCTACGGAATTATGCGACGGTCACTGTTTCTGTCTCTTCGACACAATTTGATAAACAAATGCACTAAACAAATGTTGTAAAAACAAAACAACTATCTATTAACAGGACAAATAGAATAATATTATTTATAAAATGAATATTAAAATAATAATTGAAGTAATGGTGGCTCATTGGTAGCGTGTACGGACACGGCGACGATAGGCGAGAGTTTCAATCCCTACAATGAACCTGAGTTTTCGATGAAGGAAAACATCGTGATGAAACCATAGCATAGTGTTAGGGTATTTCACGTCAAGCATCTATAGGTAATTCCGGCGGCTGCGCTTAAGTGCCAATTCCCTCACTAGGCTTGTTACCATCCCACAGTCCCACATAGGCACAGTCACTAATCATTAAGTAAAATTGTAACCAATCGCTAAAACTTATATAGAAAAAAATAATAATAATAAAGAATTGAAGAATATTTAACGCGATACCAAAAAAAAGGATCTATTTTTCTCTAGTATGAGCATTTCCGAGGTTTTCTCAAAAACTACACGACCGATGTATATTATTATTTCACTGAGGTAATCTACACACAAAACTTTTAATGTTCTTTTAATATGACAAATATTAAGGTACCATTTCCATGTTACAGTCTATATATACATATAACAATTGTTTTTAATGTTGTTTATAACGAAGTCGGTTTTTTTTACTTTTTCGTTACGCTACCGTAAATTTACAGGGGAAAAAATCCTTACGAGATTACTTTTTCTATAAACCCTAAAGTAAAAAAAATATATTTCTAGCTATGTATTTATGTAGTATTTAGAATGTATCATATAGACAAAAATGTAGAACTATCCTTAGTTTTAACTATCTTATAAAGTATTCCGTAGCAGTTAAATAACATGTGATCAAACATACGATAGGAACGTTGCAATATAATATCAGTAAGACCTAACTTTATACGAGTAGATGTCTTTGTTTTGAAAAGACTAGACGTTGGAATATTTAATAAGGTATTAAGATATACTTGCTGAGTGGCGACGGTTAGTCTGTTGAAACCAATTGCATTTTAATTATTAGATAATAAGGCGTAATATGCATGCGTATACATAATATAACTAATATTGTTAAGTGAGCAATTCTCTTACTTAATTGATTACTCGACAACAACTGTAACAATTTTGATGAAATTTTGAAAAAAAAATATTGTATATATGGGGGAAGTGTGGATACATATGGATTTTAACGCAATAATAACAATGGAATAATGAATACCGAGGAAACGATAAACCATGGATTAAATTTTATTCATACCCAAAGACGAGTATATTGAAATATTTATAGAGAAATTCTCGATACACGACTGTGTGTGTATTCACGGTAAAATCGTGTGAGAGCAACCGCAGTGTATTCATACATATCTGCATTGTGGAATTGTGGACCCGGATCGGTAAGCTTACCTGAAACAAACAAAGAGACAATTTAATTAATACCAATAATTCAAAATTACATTTGATAGGGTGAGAGCACAGTATAAAAAAAACGGCTGTTCCCGATAATTTCCTCCAGCCTGCCACTTTAATTATGCATATATTAAAATAAACACGCATTAGCCCTGGAAGTCGTTTCCAGACTACCAACACAGTGGCGCGAGCCCTTCACGCTCCGCGCAATTGCCATGTATGGCCCGTCTTCGTTTGACGACTGTATGGGATTTACAAGCTTTAGTGATATAGGTTGACTGATTGATCGATAACAATTTCTTTTCTTATGGGTAAAAAAACATCGTGATGACACTATATCATGATGGTAAAATATGTCGCTAAGCGCTAAAGCATAGTTCGAACTACGTCAAGCGGTGAGTAATTTAAAGATTAACTCGCTACTACCCAAAAAATCGTTCGCACTACGATCGCGTATAGTACACAAGTGAGAGGCGTTTTCGAAAATTAACAGTAATGGCTATTTTAAAAGATATGGAAGAAGAAATATGTGTTTAAGAAAAATATCTATAAATACGAAAATAGATTAAATGAACTTGTTGATACAAATTCTCTTCTAAAGGATAGTGCAATAAAATACTCCAATCAAAATTAAAATAATATAGAAAATAGTAATATTTATACTTAATTACGTATGATAGTATATACACCTTTTCATTAGATTTCGCGGCAGCTAATTGAACTCTGGTAAACGACAAGTCATTTGTTTAGTTGAAGAACCACTTGACTAGTAATGCATAGTACATAGCTACTCGTCCGATTATTTTTACAAAATACTGGATTTACTTTGCCACATTTTTGCTGTTCAAACGTACTTAGTTACTCGCGTAGTCCAAATTAGACATAAGTTTAGCGCTCGACTAAGCCCCCACCACTCAGGTTTACACGGGCTAAATTTCCGCAACTCGACGTCTATGAGCGCCTATTTTGCGTGATGTAAACTCCCACCACTAACCACACGTCGAATAATCCGTTATAATGTGTAGCTGCTGTACTTCGCATGACCTGTTATAGAATGCTAAACCTATAAGCTTGACCGCATATGTCCAAACATAACTTTGCCCGCATGCAAAGAGTCCAAAATCGGTTTCTCCGTCGCCTGCTTGACCCTCCAGCCTTCGTTAGGAACATGGACCTGCACAGGGACATGAGGCTTCCCTCGATAGAAGCCTATGTGAAATATCTCACCAGGAGATACTTCGATAGCGCTTCGAATCATCCCAACCCGCTCGTAAAATCCACCGTGAACTACGTCCCAGACAACTCGATCCCCGTTGCCAAACGTTATAAACGCCGTCCGCGAAATCTCTTTGTCGATCCCGATGACGACATCGAGAACGCTAACAATTTCTACGCGTCCGCTCCCGCAACATATGCGTGCTCGCGCCCACGCCCGCGAAACCACCGTTCCCTCCGCAGGGGACGTACGGTTAACTTCGCTCCCGCACACCCGCCACGACCGCCCTCCTCTGCGGCAACTCAAGCCTAGGTCCGATCCATCGGCATGGAGCCCTTGAGCCAAGCAGCCGCTCGCGCGATACAAGTGACTCTACAATCACTAGCTTTCACAGCCATACATGACACTGCATTATACACACATGCACAACACACATAGGTACATAGGTTCTGTAAGGGACCTTTTTTTTTCTTTTTTTGCCTAGTTAGATTAGACAAAAATTTTCAGACCACTAAATACACATACACATGTTCCTTCCCTCCTCCCAGGGGGCAGAAACATGTATATATGTATAGTTAGTTTAGATCGAATTACGGATAGGGAATTAGTCAGATCGCGACTTAATTGCATACGCGCAACAGTCCGAGCCGAGGTTCGGCCACTTTGGCACCCTCGGATGTTGTTGCTTAGCTTTCGTGGCTGAGTGCCCTAAGCGCTCGCCCCCAAGCCCGGTAAAGCTGTAAAAGCCGTAAAGGCTCCAGGGCCCCTAAGGCTAACAGTATAGTCAGTTCGAAAAAAAAAAAAAAAAAAAAAAAAAAAAAAAAAGGAAGCTATGCTTAAAAAACTATACAGTCAATTAAAAGTAAAACTTTAACGTGTTTTTATTCATTTATATTGCCAATATATACTACAAGCTGTACCCGCGGCTCCGCTCGCGTAGAGTATAGAATTATTGTTTGTGTTCATAAATTTTTCGTTCGTGATTATTTTTGTTGTTGATAAGGACCAAGTATCCAAGGAATAAAAAAAAATTATCAAAATCTATCCAGAAATTCAAAGAAGTTTCACTTCAACTGCGTGTAAGGTTACACGTTCATTTCTTTTTTTCAATATAGTAGTTTTTGATTAGCATTTTAATAAAGACAACCATATTATGTATATTAGATATAATATTTATCATTAGATATGTGTCGCAGTTGCAATAACATGTATAAACTATTGATCTTAACTATTGATCTATAGGGTATCATCTCAATACCGTGTATATCCATGCACACCGGCCGCCCCCCGTCCAGCAAACCATCAGGAGGGTCGCGCTTACGGCGGTCAGCTTTAGTGACCTTTGTCTTACACGAAGGTATGGCAACAGTTGCTGTCTTTATATCTTCATCACTCGAAGTTCGCCACTGTCTATGTACTACTTATGGCGTATTTAAAGATTTGGATCTCACAGATATTTTAGTTTTCTGCTCTAGGCGCTCCCAAAAATGAGCGATTTACAACACCCAAACTTGCCGCCTACAGTAAAAACACCCTTATTTAGCATTAAAAAAAATTAATACATTTTGCCGAGCACAGAGTAATAAAAAAATTGATAAAATTATGTTTATATGAGTCATCCAAAGGTAAAAGCGGTGATGTGAGATTGGTTACACATCTTATCACCTGCTTAATCAGTTTCAACAAGTCATAATAATAATATTGGTCCGTAAATGTACTACTACTAAGTAAAGGTCGCTTCGCTAGGGACTACACTCGGTTCAATCAACGTTATCCCACTACTTTATATTTATTAATACCAATAAATTATAAATGTGCTATTCTATAGTTTAAAAATGTCTCAAAATGAGACATGTCACAAATTATTTTGTGAAAAATGGAATGACTAGAGTGATTCATAATATTTATATGTAATGTAATTTCCTATGTTGAAATGATTGTTTTACACGGTTATAGATTGATCTGATTAACTGTGTAAGTAATAAATAAAGTAAAACACTACTGGAATGTTTCTCAAGCGTTCACGGTTGCTCACGCTGTTTTCCTTCACCGTTAGTTCTATTATTCTGTTAGTAATTCAAATCATATTAGGAAATGTATAAACTTTGGTTAATGTAGAAGTTGTAAACAATGATTTTATCGATGTTCCATCAATCTAGCATTCGGAAATCACGACAATATCAAAATACGGTGAGCTCTTGTGGTTATTTCCCCAATAAATTTATTCCACTGTGAAATATGCTGGAAGTGTTTTTAGTCTAGTACTAGAAGGATCAGCATAAAGAGTTACTGACGTTGAATTCTATAAATATAGATACAAGATCAACAAGTATCATGGTCAGGGCGTTTGATGATAACCGTGGACATTAATCGCTTCCCAGATCAGCAATTATTTCTCAACCTATGTCAATTGCCTAGAGGAAAACTTTATACATAAAATATTTGCTGTTAATCGAAATGAACGTAGTTACTAGAACAGCTAATTATAATTTAATAAAAAAAAACAACATGAGCCACGG
This sequence comes from Saturnia pavonia, assembly GCA_947532125.1. Lineage (NCBI taxonomy): Eukaryota > Metazoa > Arthropoda > Insecta > Lepidoptera > Saturniidae > Saturnia > Saturnia pavonia. The sequence goes on from OX383904.1 coordinate 15,967,369, forward strand.
TTTATTTTTAACACATAGGTATCGTTCGGCTACGTGGCAGAACGAGACAGGTAACGAAATTCTTGTTTTATTTACATTGTGTTGAGAAATAAAGTTTATTATAATTTAATATTTATTTCAATGAAAATATAATATAGATACGATCTCAGTAAAACCAGAAAAAAATCGTTATACTGGAAATATATGGAATGGGTTAGAAATCCAGCGACAAGCCTTATTTACCTTCTCGGTACAACATATTACCAATATAAAACCAATTCGAGCATAATAATATTAGATACTTGGAAATTGGAATAGAACGCATTACAGCCGATAAAATTACTTCCACGAGTTAATTCGTACAAATTCCCCAGTAACATGCCTTTGAACTCTATGTTAGTTACTATAATATATGATTATTGTTGCTTATCATGAGGAACTATTATCAGTGGTTATTTTAAAAGCGAAAAAAGATTTTATATTCATCTTTGACTGGGCTTAAATTTTAATATTCCAGCGACGTGAATGTTTACAAAACTTGTAAGTACTTTCAATGTAAATGAGAAGACACTGAGGATTTAGATCCAACACACTTTACTCGAATTAAATTTTTATTATTTATTTCTTCTTATTTTTTATTTATATTTATTTGTTATATATTACTTGACGGCACATTTATCATATTCACATTTGTTATGTTTAGTAATCAAGTGGTGCCATCAGCTACGAAGCAACCATTATTACATTTTGTTTGTTATGCAGCGGTTTACATAACATATATCATTTGCGGGCATTCTAAGGCTATATACTGTCTGGTGTATATAATACGTGTTGTGAGTGTTCGTGAAGGTGTATAGGTGTGGGAGCGTGTGCGTTATGTCTTATGAGTGAATGAATATGTTTTTACGTTGTGAAGTGTGTTGTAAACCGTAGAATACTATAGACTGTGTTATTTATTCAAATTTCATATCCATGATGACTATTTTAATGTTTTTTCGATTTTAATTTCAAGGTAACTCAAATAGAGAGATCTATGCTCGGAGATTCTGTACGTGATGGAACTAGAAACGAGGAGATCCGCAGAAATACCAAAGTCAGGGGCATTGTCTTAAATGGCAATGGGCGGGGCACATTACTCGTAGAACAAATGGCTCACGGGGCCGAAGAGTTCTGAGCGACGACCATTCGAAGACGTAAGGTGTACAGATCCACCACAAGAAGGATCAAAAACCCGGTGAAGGTTCAGGGAACCTGCTGGAGCGAGCAGCGCAGGGTCGTTCCTTGTGGCGATCTTAAGGGTAGGCCTATATATCTAGCAGTAGACGTCTTTTGACTGAATGGATATTTACGCTCATTTCCGCGTACAATTGCGCTCGCCGCGTGTTTGAAGTGTATATGAATGCTTAAGTCATTTTATAACTTATAGGAATCCTGTTATATGCGTAGATTCATACCTGTATTAATTTTAACATTGTCAACATTTTTATAGTGTCGGTTTTACACGTCGCGTTGGTTCGAACATTGGTACCCAAGCGTTGTGGCTAACGTTATTTTGTCGATCTACATGTTGGACGAATATTGTTGGGGCCAACGTTCCAGGCAACGTATAGAATCGCTTCCATGTCAGTTTGTTCCCTCTCCCCTATGACATCGGGTCCCAATGAGGGGTGAAGAGGCATTTTCGCAAGCATGATAGTACTTTAAGATATATTAAATCGTTACCCGCTTACAATTTAGCCGTAGCCGACAACGCTGCCGTCGCGTCGCGTCCGTCCGCCCCATGTTATTACTATCCACGGTTAATTATTAACACAATTAAGATAACATACATTTATCTAGGATGTTTGCGTTCGCCGTGCGAGTTGCGACCGAGAACAACTACTATATCTTATCTAATACGATGCTTCGTAAATATACTGTCGGCTCGTAATGTACCTAACATATGTGGTTTGTTCTAACATTTCTTTTATTCGTTCATAAGATGGTATCTTATGATATCTTCTTAAATAATAACTAATAATAATTCGGCAAAGTGATGAAATCACTGAGAGATCGACAATCCATCGCCAGTTACGACGGTCATGCCGGTCTATGTAAATACTTTTTAATAATGATATGTCAAGAATATGGTTTCAGAAGATTTAATCAAAAAGAGAGGGACGATCATCTAACTCACTTATTTTTGTTCGAACGCAACGCCTGTTGAACTGTACCTATTCTTTCTCGTATTTTGAAGTAGTTTCATTATAAAATCTCCAAAATCTATTTTTTCTTCATTAAATGCGTTTATCACCAGAAGTATGATAATATATAGATTCGTATATTTTCACCACAAACGATGGCGCAATACGATTTCTATTCTTTTCTTTTTTTTATAGTATAAAGGTGGCAAACAAGCATACGACCCGCCTGATGGTAAACGGCTACCGTAGCCTATGAACGCCTGTAATACCATATGTATCACAAGGTGTTGCCAACCTAGAACCCTCCACCCCAAGGAGCTCTGGAAATCCTAATCTCCGCAGGAACACAACATCTGTACAAATTGTGAAAATGTTCAAATAGAAAAAACCTTTGGAATTTTTAACATCTATTTTAATTTACACTCGGAAAATGTAATAAAATTGATAATGCATAATAGTAATAGCCACAATACCTATAAAATTAAATGTCATGAAATATTAATAAGATTATTCCCTTTAGTTAAATCTCTGACAGATAGCTCTACATCAGTATATTGTATTATCTTCTTTTTTATATAATTAACTTATATTTCTTCAGTTTTATAGTGCCTACTAGAATACATCTGATAAACAGTTGAATACCTATTTATCTACAATCTACATACTTGGCCCTTTTTTTTATACCTAACTGCATCATAGTTCTCAAATAGACAATAATATAAGAAATGAATCCCTAATAAATTTACATATACTACTTGTGGAATTATATTAAAAACAATGAATAATATGCATACAGTAACAATTACGCCGATGTTATTGTCGAAACAGTTATATTATTTTGAACAACATTTAAATAGCATTAGCATCACCCAGTATAGAACGAAAATAACATTAAAACAACAATCTAAATATTCTTCGACCAGCATAACCCCACAAACAAAACGATTATGACTCAACGTGATTCAACAATCACGTTATCTGATAAATTCGTAAATAAATTACCTAATTTTAATTTTATGCGAAAGTGTACATAAATAAAGCGTTATCAAAAAATAATGTCATGTTTATCAAACTCATCAAGAAGATATACTACCGTCGGGAACATAATGCATGCAGTACATCCATCACCAGGATTTCAGAAATAGTACGGAGAAGTTTTTATTTTTTTATTTAAAAGGTTATTAAAATTAAGCCCCTGAGAAGGCACTGGTGAACTCTAGAAATACGTATACCTGGCTTCAGGAAAACCAGGTATGAAACTCGACTCGTTTATTGACTGGCCGAGTAATGAACGATGAATTGCGATAGCGAAGTAGTAGAGCTGTACAGTCGCGAGTGTCGTTAACACCATTCATATGGTGAAAAGCCTGTCAAAGTGATTCGCATATGCGCGACGCGTTTCGGGCTGAACCGGTGCATATCCAATTTCTATTTACGCAGGCATAATAGCCGCGACTGGCGAAGGATTGTTACTTACCATCAGACAGTTCCCATCACTACACCGTGCTACTTAAAAAAATGTTTTGTTAAAAACTCCTTGCTGTCTTTTTCTCATTATCCAAGACCCTTCATCCTGAAACGTACGTCCTACATACATACATAAATCACGCCTCTTTCCCAACAGGGTAGGCAGAGACCACGTCCTTCCACTTGCTACGATCCTGACATACAACTTTCGCTTCCTCAACATTTATCAATCTTTTCAGGCAAGCTCGTCGGTTTAGAGTACTCTTGACCTGACCTTTCTTCAAAACGTGCCTGATTTGATCGTGGAAAGTTCGTCTAGGCCTTCCTCTTCCAACGTTCCCAATTACACGCATCTTATAAATCTGTCTTGTCAATCTTCTTTCATTCATCCTCTCTACGTGGCCAAACCATCTAAGCATCCCTTTCTCAATCCGTGTCACGTCGTACATTACTGCTTTAAAACAGAAAAGGTGTGGAAGCAGTGCTTAGGGCTTACGCAGTAAATCACTGCACACATTATATATCCTTTAACAATCCCCATATTTAGCTAAAACCGTGTCATATTCAACATGCTAAGATCATTAGCTTCACTTAAAGCATATTCGAAGTGCTATTCAAAGGATTCAACAAGTGACTTACATCGCTACTAGTCTGGAACAAAGAAAACTTGGCTCTAGTCGAGTCGCGTGGGACGCAAACGTCATAATATAGTTTTAATGGCACTAAACGCATTAACAATATTTTATAAACGAGATAGATATACAAGAAATCTCTATTGTAAAACTAACTACACATTTTGAATTAAATACTGGCTGTGCCCACGGCTTCGCTCGCTTGGACTACAGAATGCCGTCGGTAGGATACACGAGCGAATCGTGCTGCCCCCGCTCCCACCCACGGCGGTCGTCAGCCGGTTATTTTAAAGACAAAAATGGTTATTGTGGATGACCATTAAAAGATAGATATATGCTATCGGAGACTTTTTTTAGGTCTTTTTAAGATCAACAATTCAGTAGTACATAACTTTGATATATCTTTATGGTTTACTCAATATAAGCCATTTAAATGCCCCAAAAGCGTCTTTTTCAAAATTCATTCACCATTATCGTCACTGCTTATTTCGTATGTTACTTTATCTAACAAAATATATTTTATAACCTGGCCAGATAAAATAGCTATGAATTATAAAAAAACCATGTAAATCGGACAAATGGCTTTTGCGTGAAAAGAACATAAACGGTCAAACAGACAGAGAGACGTTGAGTTTTATAATATGTATAGAAGAAAATACGAAAGCATAGTTACCTAAATGGAAGTTAAACCATGTAAAAAAAAAATCTTACTACAACTACTAGCTGTGCCCGCGGTTCCGCCCGCGTGGACTACTAAATAAGGTTTTCATTCTTTGACCTCCTTTCATTCTTTACCCCAGTCCCAGACGCCCCGAAGGCAAAACGTAGGCCGCGGAACATATTTACCGACCCCGATGACGAAATCACGGTAGCTAACGCGTCATACCCATCCGTCTCTTCAAGTCAAGCGTGTTTGCGCCCACGGCCGCGAAACCGTCGTTCCCTCCGTAGGGGACGGGCGGTTAACTTCGCTCCTGCACACCCGCCACGACCACCCTCTCCAGCGGCAAGTCAAGCCTAGGTCCGTTCCTCCGGCATGGAGCCCTTGAGCCAGCAGCCGCTCGCGCGATACAGTGACACTGCATTCACTAGCTATCGACACACACACATAACACTGCACTTCACACATGTACACCACTCAGGTACATAGGTTCTGTAAGGGACCTTTTTTTTCTTTTTTTGGCTAGTTAGTTTAGACAAAAATTACCAAATCTCTAAATACATATACACATGTTCCTTCCTTCCTCCCAGAAGGCAGGAATATGTATATTTGTACAGTTAGTTAGCTCGAATTTCTATGGATAGGGATTCAGTCAGATCGCGACCTTTTCGCATGATCGGCAACAGCCCAAGCCGAGGTTCGGCCACTTTGGCACCCTTGGAGCTTGTTGCCTAGCTTTCGTGGCTGAGTGCCTTCCGCGCTCGCCCCCAAGCCCGGTGAAGCTGTAAAAGCCGCAAAGGCTCCAGAGCCCCTAAGGCTAACAGTATAGTCATTTCGAAAAAAAAAAAATCTTTGAGCGGAACACTAATTATTTTGCTAAAATAATTGTAGCCTAAGGTATAAGTTAATGAGTTTTTTGTTATAGGTATCGTGTATACTTTCATATGCATTTAGTAAAAACTTGTTATTTTGAAATTACAAACAGACACTTGAATTTTATTATATGTATATAGATGATGTGACTCAGAACACTAAAGGTAAATAAATGTGTGATGCAAATGTTTCCAACAATTAACCAAAGACCCTACGCCACGGGCGAGGATTTCAACCTCGTCTATTTGTATAGACCGGGAGCAAACTATCCACTAAGATAATAATATTGTAATTCTTATAATTATAGACTAGTATTTAATGAGTGGTGAAAACTGTGCAAGTAGTTCAAGTACCACCACTACCACTTATATCGCAAAATACCACTGCTCACGATGCTTTGTTCCACGCCGCAAGGTGTGGCATGCGTAGTGTTGCCACACATCCCGTATATACGGGACTATCACCTTATTTCAGTATCGAGTCCCGTATTACTACTTTCTTATCCCGTTTTTCATTAAAATACGCGTTAAGGTTCGGAGCCGTGCGGCAGCGACACGCGAGAGAGGTGCAGGGCTGTAGTTGCGAGGTGTGTTTACTTGTTACCTAAAAAATGTTATAGCTCAGCGGTAGCGAATACCGACACCGCGTCGAGCAGCGTGAGCTCGAATTCCTACAATGAACCTTAGCTTTCGGTGTAGGAAGACATCGTGATGAAACCATTGCATGGTGGTAGCGTATTTTCTAATGTCTGCTTGGCTAGCAACCATTTTCAAGTTGAAAATCTGTCTTCAAGCATTCTATAGGTGTGTTCCGGCAGCCGCACTTGAAAGCCAGTTCTCCCACCAGGCTCAGCGTGTCACCATCTTGAATCACAGCGTCATTTAACATCAGGTGAAATTGTGGCCATAATGCTAAACCTATAAAGAATTTTAAAAATATATACTAAAGCTATGTTAATAAGTATTTAAATATTTTACTCTATGATATAGTATCCCGTATCAGATCCCAACAATTATGATAACCCTGGCCACACGAAACGTTCTAAGTCCTCAGGACCCACCTCACGACTGCAGTCTTTTTTGAGGTCGGTTTTAAATAGCTATAGACTGCAGTAGATACATCAGAGGAACTACATGCCTGTTTTCTGCTTTATAAAAAAGAACAGTTTCACCTGAAGCTAATATGCTAAAGAAACACGCTAAACCTAGAGAAAAAACAGTTTCACCAGAAGCTAACTCGCTAAACATAGAAAAACCACCAGCTCTCAAGTGCAACTGTCTGAAGACACCGACAGACGAACAGGGAGTGAATTAACGTAGTCACTAACTAGGTGATGCTGTGGAACTGTTAGCCAACACTTGCGTTTTACGACAAACAATAAAAGAAGACTATAATACAAAGACATCATAAAAAATTACATACATAGTCACAATAATTAAGTTTAGAATCTTACACAACGGCTCACGGTATACGTGCAAAGTGAATGTTGAAATACTATAGGGTCGTCACACTTACTATATGCAGTAAATGAAGTAAGGTAATTTATTCTGTTTTGGTAATTTGTTAGTATTCCATGTACAATTCAACACTAATCCAACTGACGCACTAACCTTGATTTTTAAGTTAAAAAAATTGCCAAATGCATGTCGGGCCACGCGCTGTGTAGGGTTCCGTAGTTGTCCGTCACAATATGCAGACTTAGAATGGGGTTTATATTAATTTTCAATAGAACTTGTACGAAATTACTTCTCAAGTACATTTTATAAATTGGTCGACTATTACTCGTTAACATATAAAGCATACTTAGATGTGATAGTATATATATATATATATATATATATATACTACCGTGAGTTTTATCACATATCCAACGACACCCTACACAATGGGAAGACGAGAAAAAAACATCTTCACATTAAGAGTAGGGGAGGTAACAAAAAAAACAATATTTTTATTTACCATTTGTCGGCGTGATTAATATGTACACCCATACTAAATTATAGCATTATAGTATTAAAAATCTCCGAGCTAAGTCGCAGACGGACATGTTGAAACTATAAGGGTTCCTTGTTGATTTCGGAACCCTAAAAAATGCACAAAAAAGATTAAAAATAAATAAATCTGTTGTTCCTATAATTATAGGTACATTTTATTTTACACTCGTATTTTTTTGCAATTCTGCGCAATTTTGTGTTAATAAATAGCTATCCAAAACAGTCGCAGCCCTAAAGGCATACATATATGAAACAAAATAATTACGAAACCAAGCCCTTGTATCAACAATCACGTATAATAGGCTGCCCGATGTTCCATTGAACGTTCCAATGAACCTTTGTAACATTGAGACGGATAATCCTCATCAACGATACAGCCAGACGAATTAATACGCATAAGCATATGTTATAAGCGCGACTCTATATTGTGTTGATTTTTGTGTACAGCATTAATGAAGAAAATCTCTTATATCAAGAGTGATTTCTTCGTATTCTAAATCAAATAGAAAGTTTTAAGACTAAATACAAGCATAATGTGTATATGATCTTACAAAAATTATACGTATGTTATATAAATTTTCAGAGCATTGTTATTCCTCGGTAGATATATTTTTTTTAATTTATTATAATATATTGCAGAACACGGACCATGATATAAATTCAAAATACAGGAACAGTTATCTTAATTTAAACACATTATTAGTTATTTAAGGATTGAATATTTTAGGACTCGAGAAGGATAGAAATAGAAAAATAAACAATAACTCGTGCCTCGGTTTCTACGATGCAAATTGAAGCGAGTCTAAATCAAAACTACTTTCAGATAGTTTCAAATATGCTCCACAGAATAAGGTTCGTCATTTCCATGCAAAAGTCAATTCACCTATGAAGTGTGTGGAAGAATTTAAAATGTCCAACATTTGTTGGTGGAATGTATTATATCAAGAAGATTTAATACCAGAAGTTATCTAGTAATTAAATTTATCTTTTTACTATTATTCTTATATTTCCATCTGCATATGAGTTTGTTCATACGGGACTGCTATGCTTCTTCTTACCCTCATCTCACGTAAGTAAAGTCGATACAATTTTCACTTTCACTGTCCTTTATCCGCTGTCATCTTAGTATTCAGTGAATTCACACCTTTTATTCCTCACACATACAATCCATACCTTCTTCGGTCTGACGCTACTCCTATGGGATTGGTAAGCACGAATTATAAATGAAAACAATTATATAAAAAAAAAAAAAAGATGATTCGTTGAAATTCCCTAATGACATATACGTTCATAATATGATTTGTATAACTCACATTTACACAAACTATAATTGCAATTTGTCATATACGAGGTTATCAACTTATATAACATTTCTATCGGTATAGCGGAGAGAGGTTCGCAAACATTCATATTCAGTACGCCATTAACTAGCATGTACTTTATACACGCATGTCCGTTGAACGGTTAATAACTGACACGTGTACTGTCTAAAACAAACCGCACTACTCTGTATACTCAGGTCTCTCTAATTAGAAGCATAACTAAAGGATTTCAGTCTTTTTTTACGATCCGACTATACTGTTAGCCTTAAGGACCCTGAAGCCTTAGACTGCTTTTACAGCTTCACCAGGCTTGGAAGATTTCAGTCACAATATCATTAAATACTAAATATGTGTACATGTATAAAGCTCAAGATTTATTGACTAAATACAATAATATAACGTAATGAAATTACTTAATTTATTTAATATTTTTTTGAGTGATTTAATTCAGGATAAAAGTAATGTATAATACAAACCATGGAATGATACCAGACAAGATATGCGCATCAGTTCTAAAAGGACATAGTGATCATACATAAATATATTTAAGCAAATACATTATTTATATTCATAGTTTTTATCAGTGACAGTATACATCAGTGACAAAAATTTCTAATAATGACGTCTGGGCTTGATGACGTTTTATTTACCAAAACGTCAAACTCTAAAGCCACTAGATTACTGCACAAAAACCATTATGTACGCATGTCATTTTGAGTTACAAATACTGTGAATGTATATGTCATCATTTATAAAACTGCCCAGCATTTATGTTCATTCATTTATCTTCTTTTTTTCTTACTATGTCTCCGGTCTCGTCATTTGAAAGTAAGCAAAACTAAAATAAAACCCACGCGATGAAATGAAACACAAAACAAGTTATAAATTAACATTAAACAAATATAACGATGCCTGTAGTCGTCTGTAAGACGTAGATGAAAATAAAAGATTGATTTCATAATATAAACACGTGAAAGTTGAATTTAGTGCTTAATGACAATTGTGCCAATTCTTCTCGAAAATGCATCTGTGCAGTTAGCACGATTTGTCTCAATTGTGAACTTGAAGAACGAAATCGGGGCGCGCCATTTAACGACTTGTTCTCAGTACGGCCAATTAAACACCTTTGTTAATTAACATAAATGCTCTCTCAACTTTGGACAAACACCAGAGTACAAGCAATTCTAAAATCGTATTCAGAAGTAGCAACTTTTCTATGACTGGTCTCGGATAGAACTATGGTCCTTTCAGTCAAAGTTTGCTCATCGGCTGCAGTAATCGTTTAACATTAGGCGGAATGGATACGGGCTTACTAGTTTTAATTAATCCAGAAGAATTATAGCATGATGATATGGTTGTTATGGTTATTTTTTACAAAACTATTCTGAAATAACAATACATAACTAGTGATGAAGGTAAACCTACACTAAAACCGGTTAGATATTTGATAAAGTCAAGACTTGTAATGGAACCATTAATTTCTTACATTTTTCATTCTTCATCTTCGTCTTGATTTACATTTTATATTACATTTATGTTCTACATCTTCATACGTGTTTTATTTTAATGTTTTGTATGCCATATAAATTTTGTTAGACACGCTTTAAGAGCCTATTAACCAAGATTATTGTTCCAACTAATTTCTATGTACATTATGCCTACATTATTTTAACTAATCGCGGCATGGTAACGAATACAACGTCAAGATATCACATATTATCGCAATACAAGAGCAAGTTTTACTTAAGAACCTATTAAAATGTTCGAATAAATATAGTCGTTAAAAAGCAACGAACTCATAGTAATAATTTACAATGTTTTGTTTACAGGGTCACCAGTTAAACTGTAAGCCTTTCGACTCGCTTAAAGAATGAGTACAAAATAGACATGTTCAGTATTGTTATAAGACGTAGCTTGAAAATTTAAATGTTCAAACAATTGCTATAGGTGCGAGGAAATGTCTTGATAATTTGTAAAATTGATTCGGAACTTTTGTGCTTTGCTTACTATATCGTTTCTGCGCTTGGTTGTAATGAGTTCTAGATCAGACAAAACTTTAGGATTGTGTCTTGGACGCACACTGAGAACTCGACCACATTTATAAAGTTCATTAGGTGGATAGTGGAACGGTTTGAAAAACATACCTTGTAAAACTGATCGCTGGGCTTTTTCCAATGAAATTAGGTGCGATTTATGAGCATCTCTCCACACAAATATAGGTACCGAAAGTAATAACGGCTTGACATATAGCAACATAAATTATTTTCAGTAGGTCGGGTTTTGTTGCACATCGCAGTTCTTTTAAAAACCAAATCAATTTTCTCACTCTGACAGTAAGGAGATTAACGTGAGGCCACCAAATCATATATTCACCCAAGGTGATTCCCAAGTACTTAAGTTGAATTACTTTTTGATTGGAATAACTAAGCGCTAAACATTTATCACCAACTCATAAGCAACACGCATGAAATAATGAAAATTAATTCAAAGAGATAAACCTTTTGGCGTTGTGTTCAGTAATAAATATATAATGAAACGTTTTTATCATTACATGTTTCATTTAAACTCTCAATTCCACGACATATCTTGATCATAAATATTAATCTTATATAATTGATAAAAAAGAGAATATAATATATTAATATTAAAGTCTAAAACTCTAAAACACAATTACAATTTCCCTAGCATCTATATAAAAAAGTTTATATTTTATATTGCACACGTTATAAAACTTGAAAAATATCTGGTTCATTCATTCAATGAATTCATGCAACCTGGATCCTAAAAAGTATCATAAATATCTATATAGTAGATACATGTTAAAAATAATGGTAAAATTTAGCAATAAAAATGTTAATATTACCTACTTATGATACAAGTTACGTAATTTAAGATACCGTCATAATGTTTTCCACGAGGCTTAAAGAACCATAGCAACTAATTAAAAGTTCTCACCAATAAAGAAGATAGATAGGTATCCGATTAAAGGAAGCGGGAAGCAACACAAGAGATTCCCCACAGTGGAGAAAGCTGATAAGTTACATCAAATTCAAGTAGCGAACGAATGCGTTTCCCTTTATCAACTTGTTATTTAGTTACGTACAGGGGTGGCGGAGGGACGGACGGGACGGACGCGAGCGAGGCCGATTCTATTGATTGATGGCCAAACACGTGAACTAATGCCACCATTAGCACACGTTTCAAACAAAAGATTGCTTTTCTAAATGACATTGCTCAAACAATAATTATACAGTCTTGTATTGAGTCCTGAAGCAATGGTAATTTTTCGTTTTAACATTAAAGTCTAACTCTACAAAATCAGTGTAATACATCCAATACTCAATTAACATCCCTACACTCGATCCGGAGATTAGACTGCACCGCGCACTATATCTGATCACCGTTTAACCTTCGCGCGCGAACACGAAGAACTTTCGAACTAACATCGCCCGGACCAAATTAGAAGGGGACCGATAGAGATTCAATCACGAACTCAAATGAATTTGGAATTCTAAACAAGTAAAAGGGTCCTTTCGAAAATAACTTTCCGTCTATGAATAATAGTAGATCAAAGGTTTTCAACCGCTTTAAGAATTTTTATACACCTTCAAATTAATGGAGATACAAGACAAAAGCTCTAGTGAAGGAGCGAGGATTTCCTAAAGACAATGGTTGTAATCAAGGCGGCAGTCGGTGCGGCATGATTAACGCGGCAGACGCCCCCCTCAGCTCAGATCCCCGCCCCGGAGCGCTCCAACCACTACAAATTTATAATCTTACGATAAACACGCTTTACACGACGAAGGGACTCAACACGGATGCTTCGAAACGCATTACAAGTCACAACTGAGGTTAGTTTCAAACGTTTGTGGGACAAGGAACATAAAGATAAGTAAATATAGGTAAATTAGGCATGTTGCGCAGCGATACACTTCATTTGAATAGAGTACATAATTTATGTTTGAATAAAGATATCCAAGGTTGGTATCATGCAAAATGCAACAGTGAAAACGTTACTTAAATAGTTGCGTTTACTTAACTGAATGCGACCTCACTTCTAACAGCGGCAGCGATACGAAGCACATCGAATAAAATATGCCAATACACGGGACAAATTAAGTTTGTAAATTTTTCCCGGCGGTAAAGACGGAATCAATTTGCACAATTCTCTAAGCGAATTACGTCATCGCTGGCAAATATCGTAACAAAAAAAGCATCAAGGCTGAAGTGCAGTCCGTTCACTTGCGATTTCGTCCGAACACGGCTGGGATGGTGGTACGGAGTACAGAATCATGTTCGTGCGCCGTGAGCCTCGTTCGCATCACAAAAGTCAAGGTGAACCGGTCCTGTTTACACCGCTCTTCGGGCTGTCACTTATATAAAATTGAATGCATTTCGTTTACTACATGTGTACTACTGTTATTAATGTGCATTGTTTCTAAAATCGATACATCAATTAATTATCGCCACGTGTTATATTCACAACGGTCGCGACATGGCATGGCCAGGATGAACGAGGTCGGTGAAACTGAGCGCCGCATTGCGCCGAGCCATGCAGTTTTATTTTCAGTTAGACAGGTATATACGGCCCTAGAGTTTCCACAACAATAAGCACTGAGTCAACAATACACCGACCGCGTCAAAGCGAATGCAATCATAGTGGTGAACCAAATGCGTGCACTTGTTTACAACGCCACCGATCAACGCTATTGTTACTCCACGAAACCTATTTTATTTCATGGTCTTTGTAAGAAATATACATAATTACCGTCGAAAACAAATTGGCAAAATTGAAAGTCTGTTGTTCGTGATACGAGTATTACTTGACTGTGTAATACTTTTTATTAATATTAGATATTCCTTATTCGATTTAACGACCTTTACAATTTGAAGCAATGGGTAAAGTCAACTCATAATAAGCCCTATTTCTATAGTCTTCTAGCTAGTATAAGAAATAGCATGTGTAATATATCCTTAGTTCAATAGATAAGTATCATTGTAATGAACTTGTAATTTTATCTCTTACTAGCTACCCGCCCCGGCTTCGCTTAGTTAGCAGAGCAATACATATAGGTCTATTGGTTTACGCGGCGCACGCCAATAAAGCTCCCAGTCGACATGATTTTTTCCGACTTCTTCAACAATCATCGTCATATTTCAGAAAATTTACATAACCATAATGAATTATACACCTAAACCTTCCTCATGAATCACTCAATCCAATGATGAAAACCGCATGATAATTCGATTTTCTTATGTTTTATAATATAGTAAGATATATTATTTTTGTTGATAACAATTGATTTTCTTGGGATAGTAAGATAACACTATAAAGAAATCAGGGGTAAAAGTATGAAATTGCCGTTTCGTAAAGAAAAAATAATATCTTTTTTTTTAGGACGAAATATATATATATTTCATCAAAGTATCTACTCTCTTTGTCTATATATACTATTTAAAACATCCTGATAAACCTCTGTGGACCTGGACTCCACAATCTGTGTGAAGGCATTTCATACTGCTTCCAGAGAAGAATTTTCTTTCCGTGAAAAAAATTATCAAAATCGCGGAAAAGCGGTAGTCGGTTGAGGCAAGGTCGGGCTAGTATGGAGGATGACGTATAGTTTCTAACTGCAGTTTTTGTAACGTTAAAGCAGTTTCAGTGTGAGGTCTGGCGTTATCATGAAGATGGTCATCACCTTCAATTTATAATTATTTACCTTAGTGGGTGGTCTTCCTCGGGGTTTATTCTTTAGGTCGAAGTTTCCACTACGAAAGCGGTTTAACCAATAACGCAGGGTGCGTTGGTTATCCTCTCCAAACACAGCATTGACATTACGAGCAATTTCTGCTGCGTTAGTCCCTCGTATTCGAATATTACTATGATTTTCACTGTATCCATATATTCACGTTTAAAGTTAAATGTAAAAATAATTGAAAGTCGAATAATAATGTAGTCCTTTTTTTAATTTAGAATGTTTTCTTCGTGTGAATAATTTTCACTCAGGCTGACATTACGCAGGTTTAATTTTTATTCAAAATGGCCAGTGCGTAAAAACGGCAATTTCATATTTAAAACTCTATTACTGCATATGATTATGTATTTAAATCAATAAATAAAAAAAATCAGAGAAAGAAGTACATTTAATAGATATTAAGTAATATATAAAATAAACTAGTTCAGGTACCCACGGAGAATCTTTACAGGGAATGTCAAGTTTTAACTGTTAGCCAAATTTTTATCTTAAGCCTCCAAAATTTTGAAGAAACGGTGAACTTACGTTTTCCCGAATAAGAAAGAAGGACAGGAAATATAATAATTAAATTCCTACATGATTTAAAGTACATAAAAAGGTAAGATTTCACCAAATTTCATGAATTTTTTTTTTGTAAAAGAATATAATACCAAAAGGTTGGTTATTTGAATTCTTCACATACATTTTGAGGTTATGTGAAAAAAGTGTGAATACAAAAGTTGTACAACTTTGCCATTTAACTTGTTTCCATAGGACTTGTAGTTTTGCCGGAAATCGAGATAAACCGTTTTTTACCCTTAAAAACTCCACGCCCCCCCCCCCATTCCCGACTTCAAATCGCCCGTAAATTAATTTTCCTTTCATTTTTTTTATATTTTCTTCCTTTTCCAATGGGTTTCATCATACTATTATTTTTTATAATCAATACGACACTCTTAAAATTAGAATACTCATATTTAAATGGTTACATACTCGTTCAGAGCTTATATAAGTTTTTTTTTTTAAATATAATACGTTAATTTTATTAACCAGAGGCACAGGTAGTAAGTACCTACATAGTAAATGAAATTTACATAAACTTAAAACTATTTTTTTATATTTCTTTAAAAGTTGAGCCTTCATTCAGTCCATCTTGAATTTAAATGGAATGAAATTTTATGCCTTAAGCTTTTAAATAAATGTCAGTTTATGTAAATTTCATTTAGTGTGTATTGCCTGCGCCTCTCCTAGGGCAGCTCCTGTAACTTTATTATTTACATTCAATAACTTTTACTTATGCGTACTTATCTATTAAATACCTCTATATATTATGTCTTTATATTATATTTCTATATATATATACATAAGGTGTTTTGTGGCAACGCCATATCTGCTTTAATTCTTAATCAGAATTAATGATTCAAACATCACTTTAAAGCAATTTTCCCCGTTATTGACAAAGGATAGATAAATAGTTTAAAATTAACATGTACGAGGCGCCATCTATTGACAAACTGTTTAACTAACATGATGATCAAGATGCAACCATAATGAAATACAGACCTGTACACAGCAGTTCCTAATGGTAACAGGTATTTATTGAAAAATATAATTTTAAGGTCATTTTTCATCAAGAAGTTCTAGTGGCGATCATCCGGCTCCATTTTTAGACCCTCATCATCATGTGTAATAGAAGGTACTCCTGAGAATAAAATATATCAGCCCAAACCTGACTATCTTTGCAGTTTTCATCAGCATAGCGTCAGTTTATTGGAACAAACTTTATGAAAGTGTATTGTCGATCTGCGTTCTTTTTACATGAAACGTATTAAAAAAACACTGATTTCCTTTATACAATGTGACCCAAATATACATCTGTGCCGATAATGCTTCGGGCTGCCTTTTTTTAAATTGTCCCATTTTAACTTCAACTCTTGAAGTTCAATAAAAATGTTACAAAAAATCCATGTAGGTATCTATACTCTTGTTGGTGACGGAGTTCTTGCGTGTAAATATTAGATTGCTTTGTATCAAGTCTACTAGAAAACAACTTCGTATTTGATCTTACATTTTTTTGTTTTGTATAAAATAATTAATAGGTACAATGGATTATCCACCCATTTTATTGAGCATTAAATCACTTGAAACTTTTTAAACTAAATTATTTACGTATTGCCGTCTCAATATTAGCACATGAACATGCGTTATAAAGAATACAAAATCTATGTTTACAAACAAATGTCAAAAGACTAATGTCATACAAAGTTTCGTTTAGTTGGTTGCCTGGTTGGACATTGTTACGTTTTGGTTACTTTAATGGAGAGTGCCAAAAAATAATAATTTTATTGAAATAAAACGATATTTTCGTCATTTAAAAAAGTAAGTTTATTACATAAATCATGTATACCTGTTTAGATAAATTCAAATGAACTTTAAATTTTTATTTGTTTCCAAAATAAACTTGTCTTTAACAACGAAACGCAACGATCGCATCGTAGAGGTTCGGTAGGTGGGACAACCAACAACCATTCGTCGCTGGTAGTTGACGTAAAAAGTTATAGGAATGTCTGTAAAGGCTCGTTACGATAAATGCAAAAACGAATGGTAGCTAATGTACAATAACGATTCGTTGGATATAGGAACCGGGCATAAGTCACTTTTGTTTATATAATAGTCCCATAATATGAAATTGAGATAACTGCGATACGGTTCGTAACCAGTCCAAATACCAACATTGCTGCAAGTAAAGAACACAATGACTATGCAAAATAACTATTAAATTAAATTTATTAACTGTAAATGAATTGAAAAAAACGTTAGTATATGCCTTGCTTTGACTCTGCGAGCATCAGACTGTTATCCCTTCACTAGTCTTAACCATTGGGCCACCATAAATCGAATGCAGTTCAGTCAGTTTAAGATTCATTCATCAATCTTTTACCAGAGCATCTTTTGTTACACTTTATTAGATCATAATTCCTTTTTTCTCCTACTCACGCTAATGATGGTAGATCTTGAAGACTAATCTCTAAGGTGCTCGTTCACGTGCCTGAACTCTGTCGACCGGTTGCCGGTGCATTTTCATTGCTATTTCCTTATTCGCAAACTAGGTCTTTAGTATGCGCGCAGTTAACTTTCGAGATGATACTTAACCTAGAAAAGTACAAGTATCTTAGTTAAGATCTTTGAATCGTGCGTCTTGTTATATATTTCTTTAGAGGTGACTTCAAGGTAACGTATTAAAAAAGCACTTTAAGTGTAAAACTAAGGAACACTAGGAACATAATATGATTTCTTGAAATGTAGTTCTAATAAGGAAACCACATCTCGTACTGAAACAATTAAAGTTCCTAAATTACACACGCTCTTTATTCGAAAAATATTAATATCTTAGTGCGGATGAAAATCAATACGCTCTATAAATTCCAACATATTTTTCGTATCGTATTAGTGTAGAACATTTTATATATATTTTATGGTCTACTTAACATTTAAGCGCCTCAAATGCGTCTTTTCTCCGAATTTATTCACCACTATCGTCACTGCATGTTTCGTATGTTACTTTATCTTATAAAGTACACCAATCCTATAACTGACCAGGTAATATAGCTATGAATTAAAATTAAAAACATGTAAATCGGATAAATAGTTTTAGCATGACAAGAACATAAACGGACAGACAGTCAAAGAGACGATGAGTATAATATGTGTGTAAAGAAGATATAGAATAAACGATTGAATATTTTCATATTGTGATATGTCCTTTTCAATGCTTGAATTCCTTAAAGATGCAAAAATGTAAATTAGAATCTACGTGCACTAACAAATACTAATGTTTTCTTTTTTTATATCTCTTTGCCTAACAAGTGACAGGAAAAATATTCCATTACATACATACATATATTACAGTTACTTTAATAAAGCTAAAACCTTGCGCAAAGCTCTCCTTGAGTTTAAATCTAAAATGCCATATCACATTACCTCTTTTGTGCATACAAACACAAGAGAGACGTTGCACAAAGCAAATTTATTATTACAACCAATTTGTCAATGTCGAGGTAACCTTTGATATTATGTCAGTTTGCTTTTAGTTGCACTTTCCTAAAAGATTTATTAAATCTGTATAATATTTTAGTTGAATCTAGCAAATATGTCAAGGTTTTAATTTAGCCAGACTTATAATGACTGGCATATTTACTAGTATAAGATTTGTCTATAAACATAAGCTAAAAGACCTAAGCTTGCATGTTTATATGCTCAAGAAAAAGTTAAAAAATGGCTAAACTGGACTGGTGAAAACCCTATCAGAACAATAGTTGTGGCACCTCACATTTCAGTAACAGTCCATCTCTAAAACAAAATCAATAACTGCATAATGCCGAATGTTGATGAACGGTCGTCGCTGTATTTTGAAGGAACAACATTTGCAGTACAATAAATTATGCGTAAAAATACTATATAGAACAAGGATATAGAATATGTATTACGATTGTGAAATTTAAATAAAAACAAAAATAAACAAAAGGAATCACAACAAAACGAAACAAGACATAGATTACAGCCACTACAAAAAATATCATCATTTATGATAGAAAACCATAAAAACGATATTTACGATCGTCCAGCGATTTCTATAAGGAATCGTCGTTCCGTCTTGTTGAACGAAATAAAAAATGACAGTTGAACGGGCTTATATTTTATTAGATCTTTGTGAGTTTATTTTACCTCTTGCAGTAGACGAGCCAGTAATACCTTGAAGCAAATAGGAAAGTCGACCAACGTATAAATTTTATTATATCACGAAACTATTGTGGAATTTGAGTAAGTTAACGGGTGACGCAATGCTTGGGACTGATTAAAAGTGTTCAACAAACGTTGAGGTAATTCATGACTTTTTTCATATATTGTAAAAATCTTGATGTTAATGTTGCGAAAAACAGATTGGCAAAAACGTTTGTCTTTTCTGTTGCTGAATGAGCCAGTGAGTCATCCGGATTCAATATGGGTGGAAGCGGGGGCCTATTTAAGTAAACCTCGACCGACTTGGTAAGAGACCAAAAAACTTTACTCCCGGAGGCATAAGCAGCACGCTTGGCTCCAATTCGGCCAACGTGATCAAAGCGTTCCTTACGCAGAATTTTCTTGCAAAACTTGGCTTTCTTTCTTTCTTGCAGGTCCGAAGATCTGTGACAATGTGCTCTGGCCCTTGCTTGAAAAGATCATTCTTTAGTATTTCAGCTTCCACCAGTACCTTCAACGTTGAACCACGGGCGAACTTTGCCCCCGAGTGGTCGTCAGAATATGGTATAAAATATTAGTTATATTATATAATGACGACAATAATACATAAAGTATATATTGTTTAATCGAAATGATTCTATAATTGAATATTTAACCAACATAAACCATATGCGATATTACTTATTTTTAAATAAAATGTTAATCGTTAAATTCAACTGCAATTCAAAGTAAAAGATATTCGTACCCATCACTCATTTATCGACTATCGCTACCGTTTTTGGAATAAGTAGTAGGTACAAACAATATTTTACACCAAAATTATGAAAAAAATATATGTATGTAATCTTTACATGTAGTTAAAGTGAAATTTCTTTGAATTTGAACGCTATACATTTTAGGCCATTTAATATCGCCCGTGACGTAACGTAACGTCACGTAACCCACATTTTTCCTTACCATGCTCAACACGTTTTTGCTAACGCATATGAAAATATACACGATGCATATAAAAAAAAAAGTCTTTCTGTTCCGGGTGATCTCCGAAAAGGTTGAACAGATTTTGACGGGACTTTAACATATTAAAAAAAAGTTACTCGACACTCAAATACTAAATATTAAAAATGGATCCATAAATTACACTCATACCTAAAAAAGTAAAAGTAATAACTAGATGTTTTGGTCAATTTTAAAACAATTTTAAATTAGTTCATGTACTAAGCCAAATATTCACATCCCAAACATACAAAACTTAGCATTTCCTTACAACTACCATGACATAATATAAATAAACAGACATCAATAACAAAATATACAAAGATAAAAACACAAGAACAATATTACACACATTATTATATCAGAGTCAGTTACAAAGCCTTATTATAAACATGCATCGCTTCTTCCGAGAACACTGACAGTTGAAAATAAAACGGGAACAATAAATAATTTAATTCAAAGAAGAGAGACCTCTGCAAACAACACAACTGTCCCGATTTACGTGGGATTTATAAGAGAGAATCTCTAATATCATTATACAGTGAACGTCGACGGTTGTCTTATTTAAATAATTAAATTTCTGTGGATAACAGTACACAATACTTATTTTGGGTTAAATATAATCTAATATTTATATTATACGAAATATCAAAACTTTTTTTTTTTTTTTCGAACTGACTATACTGTTAGCCATAAGGTCTCAAGAGCCTCGAACGGCTTTTACAGCTTCACCCGGGCTTGGGGGCGAGCGCTTAAGGCACTCAGCCACGAAAATATCAAAACTAGGCAGTTTAATTAATAAATTAATATGAATAGCGTAGATAAAAAAAAATTTTTTTGAATTTATTCAAACCATACGTAGTAGGTATGTATATATATCCAATTTTTTTTAATTAGCTACATATCAAATGTATTGAATCGTAGATATATTCCGTTTGTTGTTTTTAATAGCAATTAAGTTGAGAATCTGTTGCTTAAAACCTGTGTAAGTGTTTTCTCAGAGAACCAGTCGACCTCTAGGCTAGGTGTTAATCTTAGACCGCAACAACACTAAAGATCAGGTGAGATTGTTTTCAAACGCCTATTACAAAGTATTAAAAAATATCTATTTATGATATTTTTTATGCAACCTTAGGTTCAAGTATTTTTGAAGCCTCTGATATTAAGGAATAAATTTTCTTTCCCACTTATTGTCTGCTCCGTATACAAACTTTTTAAAATTAGAATAAAATAACCATAGATTTAATATAATATCTAGATCGGCATCTCAAAGGAGCACATTTACGCTTGTATTGGAACGAGATATGCGTACGAGACCTTTTCGTTATTTTATCGGCCCACGTAAATCATTATCAAAATAAATCCTGCTTATTTTCGCTGTTATTAAATTTTTAGTATACGTGTTTATTTGTTGGTACGTGTACTATAACTAGACGTTATGAAGCAATGATGGTTCAATGGTAGTGTGTACAGACATCGCGTCGATCGACGTGAGTTCGAATCCCTGCAATAAGCCTGAGCTTTCAGTAAAGGAAAACATCGTGATGAAACCATAGCATGGTAGTAGGGCTTTTTCTAATGCCCGCCTGGCTACCTACCACCCTCAACTTAAAAACTGTCACCTAGCACCTATAGATGTGTTCCGGCAGCTGCACTTGAGAGCCAGTCCTCCCACTAGACTTTGCGTATTATCTATCATCTTGGGCAACATCGTCACTTTACATCAGGTGAGATTGTGGCCAAACGCTAATCCTATAACGGATAAAATAATATAACTCTTAAAACAAAGAAAGCAACAAAATAATACGCACACTAATATATTTCGTTTTGGTCTCGTCTTATTCGATCTATTACCGATGTATAAATATAAGAAATCTATGGAATAACCACAAATTTTCTACACGAATATATAGTTAGGTAGTAGTATACATAAAAATAATTTATATTTCTGTCAGCAAGTTTCAACTCGACATTTCAAACATTTGTAGAGCGTCAACAAACGTCGACCAGTTTACCGGTTCAATCCTGTTTCTATTTGTCCTGACTGGACAAGTGGTTTGAACTTTACCTTAAACTCATAATTTTCATATGTACACTTGTATAAAATGATATGTACTACTTATTTTATTTTAACGTGACCTTACAATATCGAAGTATATTTTATTATTTTGTTCACTTATACATTTATTAAAGTTTCTGAGCTTTAAATGTATGAAGTAATTTAAATTAATTAAATTTTATTTTATTTAAATTATTTAAATTAATTAAATTTTAATTAAATTAATTAAATAATAAATTAATTTAAAAAAAAAACTTACAGAAAGCTAAATTCAGTCTGATGAATAAAGGCTTTGTTTTGTTTGTGGTAACGAGTAAAAAATGCGGGAAATTTTTATGTTCGTCAAGGTTTTTAAGCATTTTAGCGTAAAAAGATATATAAGCAGTCTTAAAGGAGGTCCTTCTTTTAAAACTAATAACAATGAAAAAGATGGCCCCACATTTTGTCAAAAATTAAACTAGCCGTAGATTTTGATTTTCCCGAGTTCATTCGGGAGTAGCCATTCAAGATTATTGCTAAAGGGTCTTGCCGCACTTTGCTGACTTCGTATTATGATAACAATGACCAATCCGTTATATCAGTCAAGTTTCAATGGAAGAATACCATGAAGTATTATTATGCAAAAGTATGCGCTATACAACTTCTAATACATTAAAAATTTAAAAACATTCACCGCCCCGTCGTCGTCATTCAGATTTATAACAATGAGCAACAAAGTATCATTAGTTTAGATTACGCTAACACGTATTTTATGCGTTTCAACATATCGATTCATGTGAATAATTGTAGTTTCTATTATGTTCATACGTAATGATAATACTTACGATGACTCAAATAGTGGCTAACATTATATGCTCTACATAACAGCTTATCTCAGCGTATCTCTATGTCTTGTATCATATAAAAGCCGTGATCAAAATATTAATAGTATCCCATGTAATGTTTACTTCACATACTTTGATGTTTACATGATTGGGTATTTATGAAAGAAATCTACTTCCTAATTACATCAGTCCCAACTTAACTGGCGTAATAGAATAAGTTATTCAGAATTAGTCTGGATACCTAAAACACAAGGCAGTCTGTCAGACACAAGTAAACAAAGAGGAATTATAAGAAGTATATCATATTAATAACAGAAACTAAGCAACCGAACTACGAATATCACATTGGAACAGCGGCACACTTTACGACTAACTTCATCCCCTGTTAAATTGATCTAATGGACTTCAATTTGTTTGTAGGCACGCTCGGCCGCATCCGCCTCTTGATGAGAAATTTGCCAACCAAAGACTTATTAAGAAACTAATAAACTAAACATACCTAGAGAACTTTTTGAACCTTTAATTACAAGCTAATGTAGCTTAGAACACGTCACGGAGGCATTCCATTATTCTAATATATTTTCGGCCATGAGCCGTGACGTCTGCCATCAATAGTCCTTTTTTACGTTTAACCTCACGAATATAGACATATTAGATACGATGCTTTACTTTCAGTAGAATTGGATCCTGTAATTAAAATCGACTGATAGAAAAGAAAAAGCGTTTAATGAAACAAAATAAATAAAGTCTATGTCTCTGCGTCTGATTATTGAATGTTTAATAATATAATTTAGTTTAATATAGTGCAATAAAATTAATTAGTGAGGAAGAGGAAGACCTGAATGAAGCTTTTACCAACAAGTGAAGGATAGAGTGGGAGTCGTGTCGTATCAGGAGGTTAAAAGAAAAACAGAGGATAGGGAACAGTGGCAACTGCTCCACCGACAAGAGCTGAGTTCTTAAATAAAAGTAAACCTAATTAGACAATTCAAAAATTGAATTGTTATATGAGTGCAATCACGAACTCTTTATGCAAATGTGTTTAAATTAAAAAATGTTTTTCATTTTTAACCTAGATTTAGTCCAATATTTATTTTGTTCCTTTGTTATTTATCTCATCGTGTTTGAAAGTATGTTAATTTATACGAGAATAAAATAAATAGTAACATAACATAATAAATAAATCGATAATAATGAAAACACGTATGATGTAATTTTTCACACTATAATGTTTTACATGTACAACCATCAAGTCATATAAGATATTGCAAAATGGTATCTAATAAAACCATTTAGCTAGTAAAATTCCTAAACAAAGTTGACCAACGATAGACCATTAAATAAAATTTAATTCAAAGCAAAACTTCAATAAAAACTATGTGACTTGGGGAAGAAGTTGTTGCAAAAAGCCTTCGCTAACTTCGTTCTAGTAAAATTTAAAAAATGGAGGTCAATTTATTTGCCGTCGGTGACTCTGGAACCTTAATGGAAAAGTTACCGTCCACTGAGTAGGTAATCACTTATGAAAAAGTTAAGGGGGAGGCGGACACATAAAACACAACCTTTTAAAGGTCCAGACACAAGAAATTGTTTTGTCAGTCGCGTTTTAACGTTTTAAGTGTGTTTATCAAACCCATTTCTCTGATACCATACTCCATTTGGAATAACAAGCATTTTAACGACTACCTAAACATACATTAAGATACCAAGGACAGCTCAGTCATGTAACAAATACAAGACGCACCGTAACATGCACTGAGCTAACAATTGCAGCGGCAAGATCCCGCAAACGTAGTAGAAAATACATGATACCGCTAGGATTTATATGACAGACAAAAAAATTGTCTTATACGGTATAAGTTATACCGCAAATCATAAAGAAAGTTATCGCAAATGTAGAGTTGCTTCATATGGGCACCATGTTGTACAGGATCATACTATTATACTGGTAAATCTACCAGAAATTGTTGTGAAGAATATTATACCAATAATACTACTATATTTACATTGATAATTTAACAAGTAACTCTTGCGTAAACTTTACCTCGCTATCGGCAAGTCTAAAATACACTAGAGACTTTTTACGAGGCTTGTAATTTAGTCTAAAACTTATTCTAACTCAAACCCGATAGCCAACAGCAAATATGACGTCATCAATGAACTCTACTTAAAACACACCATAATGCCTATCAACAGTTATCGTTAAACGCACACTACCAACCTTGACTTGAATATTTAGGTGAAGTAGCAAGAATTTGTATATTTGGGATCGATGTTTACTAGTGATGGAAAGTGTGAAAGTGATATTGAAAGGAGAGTTAATGCTGGTAACTTGGTGAATGAGGCGTTACACATCTTTATGAACAAAAAGAAAATCTCTAGGAAAGCTCGTCTGGCTTTATTTAAATAATTAAAAAAAACGAAGAAATGCAAAGGATGCAAGTTTATTCCTAAAACAAAAGGACAAGATTCTTTTTTTTTAAACAAGCGTATATATTTCATTACTGGCTAATGCCTTTAATCTAACCTCCTTTCACTGACATTCTTTATTTAAGTGTGTATTTAATTTAATTTATAATGTCACTCCAAGAACAAACGTCTATGCAGAAGTAAGACTTAAATTTATTTTCAGTCCATCAAAACCGTTAAATCTTCAAATTTCGAACTTTCGAAACTTCTAAAACGGAAGCTAGCCTGTTATACGGGAAAATATAACATTCATGAAAGTACACGTTTCCGTTTTAAGTCTATTATATTTCCGAAGACTGTAGAAACAACAATACCAAAAATCTTATAGGTATAGGATAAAAATTATATGAAAATGTATTTCTTAAAAATCTTCAGTCAACCGATGAAGGCTTTTGTTGATATGAGTAAATGCCTATACCATTTTTCGGTTCAATCCTAACATCAGACCTTAGATATCCTCGGTTTTACGACGCAACTTTACGATTTATTACCCTCACATTTTCAGGGCTCTCTATATTATAAGCTCTCCGAAAACTTTATTTTCCTAAGCGGAACGTTTTTGTTTGCCTTCCTCCGTAATGGCAAGTGACAACCCTTTGACATGTTTTTTGTATGATACAGTTATAGCATTTATACAAGTCAGTGATTTATTTCATTTATTATACACATTTAATGTATGCAATATAAGCGAAATAAGTTGTGTTAAAAAAAACTTTCCTGGCTCCGTTGAAATTATGCAGAGTTGTGCCAAGTTTACAACGAATGTGGTTTTTTTTAACTACATTAATTTTTGTTTTGTTATTTATATATAATTGGAGATAAGTCACCTGCAGGCTAATGGAGAAATATTGACTCTTCAAAATGACTCTAATACACCTAAACATAGTAAATTGTAACTAAGAACTACATCGACCTTCGATATGTGGGATGAATACTATCAATACTACTCCAAACAAACATCTCAAAGCAAAAAGCTTCCATATCAAAATATTCTTCGTCTATTTATTGCAAAATGTTATTAAAAACAAAACAAAAAGACGCAAAAATAATTTAGAGGAAAGTTTGATTATTTCATGTGATTCCTTGTGATTATTCAACAAACTAAAAACATACTTTTGCCTTGACTCAATTATGTACTTAATGCGAATACTTGACAAATGACAAATGTAGGTTAGATAACGATTGTGTTCATGTCTACGCTAAGCCTAGAAATGAGACTGTCAAGTGCAACGGCCGAAGCACAGTTATAGCCAAGCGAGTATTTGAATAACTCTTATCAACCTGTTACGATGTCATTAAAAAAACTCACGCACATTACAGGATTAGAAGCTGACTTTGTTTCATTTAATAGAATGTCCCCCGATTACCGTGTTAGTGGCCCAACACTATTCCGACAAAAAGTGCAGTTTTTTTTTATACCATTTTGGTAACATGACACAGCATCTAATGGTAAGTACGCTACAGTCCACAAACAACACCTACCGTAGGTGACATAGATTTCAGCAGCTGTAGTCAATGTCTTGTCGACCTACTGAGACCATTTTTTTAGATCTGACTATACTGTTAGCCATAAGGGCCCTGAAGCCTCAGACGGCAAAGGCAATTAGTTTCTAACTTCTTTGTTCGTGTCGTGACAGTTTGAGTAGGAAATCATAAAATAAATAAGTTCTATGTTATTGTACATATTTAAATACAAAACATTAAATTATTAAAAATATCGTAGCACGAACGAATAATTGTTTCTCTTTTTTTTTTCAATGTGTCGATACTGCACCGGAGCGACGCGGCGCGGTGCGGCAGTCGTCCCAACATAATAGCATTGTACCGGGTAATGGTGATGTCATGTTTTCACTGACTAATCACAGTTCGAACCATGTGAACAGATTGTAGGGCACGCGGCCTCGTCAACTAGTCTAGCGAGTTCACCTTGTATGAACACGGCTTAACCGACGAATGTAATTTCATTTCGATAAAGATTATATTATGTTGGTAGAACTATCATGTTATTATTTCAGCAAATAGAGGGTTTGCCTTTGTGGTATATTTAAACTGTTCTTCTAATATATTACATAATAATCATGCTGTATAAGTATATACAATACACATTATTTATTATAATTTTTTTGCATCACAAACCTAGTTGTTTTGTGGATCTATATTCCGACATAGGACCTTCTAGTCTGAGAAAAAAATTATATGTATTATATCATGCGTATTTAAGATAGTTAATAATTAAACAAGCTGCTTAGTGCGGCGGGTCACACGACATCTCGATATGATGTTAATTGACAAAGCCAACAAAAAATCTTTAGAACTACATAAAAACAATAGAATCGAGCCCGCATCCATAACCATCAATAATTCATTCAACTTATTCTAAGTATAAATTTCTATGCGAAATAAATGTATATTTAACTCATTCAGTGATGTTTGTGTTTCGTTGGGTAATTACATCGCATGCGTGGCGCGGTCGTGTGCGCGGCGCGGGTGCGGTGTAGTGAGCGGGCGCATCGCTGTCTGAGCTCAAACCTCGATACAGTTTAGCCGTGTGCAGTGAGTCACGTTCAAATTACGCATTACAAACAAACTACTCAATGACAAACAAACAATTACAAACAAACTTTACAAGACAATTATTACAACAGCGCTTTACGTCTAAAGGCTGCTTATCCAATTATCCACCAGATATGTGCGAGGTAGCTAGGCGGTGCGTGGATATGTATCGGCGCTGTGAGTATACTTAAAGGTTCAGTAGGTCATAGTTCCCCACACCATTTTACATATATCTCTCGCACCCATTCCTCGCTCACAAGTCTCGGTTTTTTTTTCTATGTACAAATACCATACAACCCTAGCCCGTTTCCAACAGAGCTGGGCTAAGAGAGATTAGGAAAATTATGTAATTTATTGTTCGAGTCTCAGTGACTTGAAACCAACAAGGGTTTGTTGATAGTATTAATCACAGAAATTCTTACTCATTTCAAGTCTCCGATTTCTCCTATTAACCAAGGTAAGGGCAATATACCATCTGTGGTAGATTCGCAGCCAAGCCCGATAACAACGGTACGACGTGATGGACTTGGATGCAAGTTAGGATATCCAATTCATACATTTCACCGCGTAAAGAAATAATGCAGAAACCATAAGTTACAAAATATTCAGCTTATAATGGGTTATTTTGTGCGTATGATCCGCTTATGTACTTAGACAAAGAATATGTCTCAAATTTGTTGACTATCTTCAGACACAAAAGAAAAAATACAATAACATATTGGGTTGTTTCAGACTGTCAAATCTATACTAATATAATAAAGCGAAAGTGTTTGTTTGTTTAAACACGTTAATCTCTGAAACTACCAGTCGGATTATAGCCAGATTCACGAGAAACAGTATAGGCTATCTAGCATTAGGCTACACACCTCAGCTAACCTTAAACATTTTTTTTAAGTAAGTCTGAAGCAACATTGTTCCCGAACTGCTTAATTCGCGTGCGCTGGCGTAATGGTTAGAGAGATACGTAAATACAATGTTCTACAAAAATATTGGTACTTAGTACATATAAAAAAAGTTCGCGATACCATATGTCTATATCTTATACATACGCTACAATAAGGTATTTTGTGACAAAGTTTTATTGAAAACTGAACAGTTATTTATGAGCATTATTATTAGGCAAGGCATATTAATCCTTACGAACTAAAGTTACTTCATCATCAAGACAATTTTATGTAGATAAACTTTGCCCTTTATAGCATTTTATTTGGACACATAGTTTGGGAGATACTATAAAATTAAAATAATTCAACACTCGGTTCGGGTCCTATGACTTAACAGCAGTGGCGCGAACGAGCCCAAATTATTACAAAAGTACATATTTTAAAGTAGTTTGAAAGTGCGCACGTTCGTTACTTGTTGTTGTTCTTGTAGGGTTCAATTTATATTCCTACTCGAGCAGCTTTCGACATGACCACTATCCAAGGATATTCATACTTTAGTAAAGACCCCAGTACCTCATAAAACTATACTAACCTGATGTCGGATGCAAGCTTCCATATGACTGACTAATAAGCGTTTCTTTATATAATTAAATTAATAACATCCATAGATACTGCACAAGAAAATAAACATTCTAAAAATGCCGAACTGTATATTTACGATCATGTGATTCATATTACACGTGTGTGCGTACAAGTAGTGCTGTATTACCGTATCTAAATTGGACTGTGTATCGCGGGTAACGTTACACGAGGCCATTATGTAAACAGCTCGTAGTGAGCGGCGCGGCGCGGCGGCCAATTGGACCGAAGCGCGCGAGACCAACACACCGCGCCTTCATACGTATGCCACCGAAAAGTGAAACATACAAACGTTTAATAATGGGACTGTTCTCACGCTTCTAGAAGATTCTTTTTTACCTGAATATTGCATAAATGATGATTTTCATTTTGTTTATGATTTTATCGTCATAATTTTGAACTCAATTTATAAAATTAGATAATACGGCAAAATATAAACATCAAAATGTTTTCCGTATCTCGGTTCATTGATTCAAAACGACGGTTCCTTTACCGCCTAATGAGGAACAAGATAAATGCAGGGTAGGTAAACTAAATGGCGACATGTCTAGAGGGATACAAATGTGATTCACGAATGCCCTTAAAACTCAGCTTATAAGACCATTATAAGATCTATCGTGATTTTTGGATCTAAATAATAGGCAACAAAAGAAATGAAAGAAACAAGAGAACATGTAGCAGAAATTAAAATGGATGTATGATGTAACAAGAATGAAAAGGTAATATAAGAGTAATTTTGAAAATAGCACCAGTGACAGTGAAGTTGGACATTGTTGAGAAGGGATGAAAGTGAACTAGAAGAGAAGTATGAAGATGGAAGGACATATTGCTCAGTCACCGATGAGCTTCTGCCATTGAGAGTCAAGGTGAGACATTGGCAGTCAGCCTGGATAGCGATGGCGTTCGATTGGGTCTGGCATCGGGGTTGTCTATCGAAGTTGCCATCATATGGACTGCCCGAGGGTTTGTGCAAATCGGTAGCAGCTAAGCGGCACACCGCAACTGACGGACTTGCGGAACTTTAAAAAGCGCTCATGCGAGCATCGTCATAAGTTTACGTAGTTGTTTAATATATATTTGGGCGCTTACACTCAAGAGTTTAAAAAAACATGGAATTACAAAAAAACCTTGCGTAAGTAACCAACCACGTGCGAAAACAAAATATTCAATACGTTAAAATAACGCGCGTTAAAACATTGAAAAAGCGCTCGTGCGAACGATAGCACCTTTATGCTATACTTTTACTATGTTTTGCTGCACCAAAAGATCAGGCTATTTGTCCCATGTCAACCTTCATGGTGTCCGAGGATGCTATCATTAAGCCATCATCTGTTCATGTAAGCTGGGGCAGCTGATGAAGATATGAATTAAAAGACGTTTCGATTTGATGACCAAAGAGCCTCGACCAATCTTGCCCTAGCCATGGTTGTCCGCAGCAAAAGTTTTACTGTTTTGTATTAAAAAAGTGTTTCATATCAGTCTAGATTTTTCTTAACGAGAAGACTCGGCATAACTCACCGCAAATGTTGGTAGCTACCTACTTAATTCAAGAGCACTGGTAGAAACTGGTAAATACATTTACTGCCACTGAGATAGATATATGTAAAGCCAATTTCCTAGGCTGAAGTACTTACCGCTTGGCAGACCCGTAGCGAGGTTTCTCGGGGGAGTCATTTGCCTACGAATTTACAATTTTTACACATGTTACATTCCAAATTGGTAGCTAATTTGAATTATTATTATAATTTTGAAGTTTAAGTAATACATAATGATTTCTATCTCCGATATAATTTATCATCATAGACAAATGTATTTTACATATAATGATCAAACTTGGCTGCGAACGATAATGCTATTGAAATGCGAAATTAAGTGGGCCAGTTTATTTATATATTTTTTTATCGTTATAGATTTTTGGCGTAGTGGCCACAATCTCACCTGATGTTAAGTGACGATGTGGTCCAAGATGATAACACGCTAAACCTAGTGGAAGACTGGCTCTCAAGTGCAGCTGCCGGAACACACCTATTGGTATTTGACAACAGATTTTCAACTTGAGGGTGGTAGCTAGCCAAGCGGGCATTAGAAAAAGCCCGACTACCATGCTATTGTTTCCTCACGATGTTTTCTTTCACCGAAGCTCAGGCTCATTGCAGGGATTCTAACTCACGTCACTCGACGCGAAGTTGTACACACTACCACTGAGCCATCATCGCTTCAAAAATATAATAATATTTAAATTTGGAGACAGTTTACCGATACATACTGCAAATTGAGCAGCTACATGTAATTGCTTTGCATTTTAAGTTAGCCTTGGCACTTTAAATGTTTCCTATCTCCCTATGTGGCTTCTTATATTTTTTGTTGGCATATCTTTTTTAATTTTGTTTTTTGCATTATCTTTGTGCATAATTTAAGTATAACAAATCACTATTAGTATATATAAAACTAATTAAAACACGTTTAAAAAAAACCTCGCCCATAAGCTGAAAATCTTAGAATAGAAGCGTCTTAGCGTATAATTATCTACTAGTCTTATATTCAGATGAAGTGAGATACATAATCAGCCTACAGGCATAGCACTAGTGGTTAAATGTGATCGATTAAAAATAATAATGATTACCAAACTTGATAAGATTACCATACATACAAAAGGGCTAAAGTATTCACAGTTAGTTGTGGCGGCACATCGCATTTGGATATTAACTTTATCCACAAAATCCACACATTTTCTACTAAAAAACCACCATTGCGATTTAAATTGGAAAGGTGTCTCGTCAACACGGCACGTGATGAAAGCCGAATTAGTTCAAAGAGCTCTTCTATTAAACAATAATCCCTTAACACTTTCCCATCCTTTAATGAAGATTTCAGCGCATCCTACACACAGTATTTGATTGCATTATGACCGCAACCACTCTTACTGGCCTGCTGTATTTACCAATTCACTGCCAAACGCTGTGCAGCCACTGTTTGGGAGACAATATAAAATAAATATCATTCCACAATGCTCGTATAATTTTAAAACCCCCCGCAGTAAAATCAGAATACAGGCGACTAGAAAATATTGCGAAGAAAGTAGCCTAAAAGCGTTTACATCCACATGCGTTTTAGATAAAAACTGCTATGAAAAAAATATATTTTATCATACAATGGGGCGTTTATATAACTGTCCATCAATCACGCTTACATCTCGCAAAATGTTAAAAGAAAATTCTTCCGAGGCAGGGCTGGCAGTTTTTTCCTTCAAAACCCATTCCGTTAAATGCGATACAAAAAATGTCTCTAATATATTCGCAGGTAATTTATAGGACGTTAGAACTTAGATAAAAAAGACAAATGTACTATAACATTGCATTGTATCGTATGTTGTTCCATTAGCGTTCTATCACTATGACTGTTTTTTAAAAGGGTAAAACGAATGGAATAATTTTAACAACTATTTATTGTTTAATACTTGGCCTCTAAAAACAATTGGGTATTTGATTTTTTTTTTTTGTGATAAATAGAGAGATCATGTAGAAGTTTAATTTCAAAATAAAAATTAATTTTTGAATTGAGTACCGAAAACGCGATGATCGTTCCCGAATAAATCCGAGCGCGAGTGACGTCACAATGTTAATTTCTACTCATTGTAGCACACAGCTGAGCTGTATCAGCTGCTTCGACTCTTAATCGATGAAATTCCTATAACATTATGACGTCACAAAACCTGGCGATCAATCGTGGCGCTTTCGTAGTCATGTGATTCTTTTTAAAATATTACAATTTTCAATTGTTTATTATTAATTAAAAAAAAAGTTTTAAGAGTTTTCCGATTGCCTATTATCATAATTATGATGAAGATTTAAAATACATAAAAAATCGATATTCTTTTTTTTTCAAATACTTAATTAAAATGAGTAAGTAATACATTATATGAAGCATTTGATCATATTTCGAGAACGATTGAATTGAATTTGAAATGAATCCAATTCTAAATTGGAAGTAGACCCCGATAACGTTGTCTATCGTTCAATATTGATTTGTTCGTCGGGATTTTCCCTCGAGCTTAAATACAATACCTACTGTTTATAAAGTATAAATATATTTATAGTGCCTTACAGCTGAACAGTTTGAAAGGAGGAATAAAATGGCCGTTAACAAACTATATAAGCAAAGAGATAAGTCGCACCAGAGTGCCATTTCAGCGGTTAAAATTTTATTTAATTCCGCTGGATGCCCGCTATGTAATTTTACATAAACTAAGAAACTGACTGGCCGATTGATTCACTGACTGACTGATCGATCAACGCATAGCCCAAACTACTAGGACTAGGACCGTGAAAATTTGCATGCGGGTTCCTTTTACACTCTAGGCGAGCAGTAAGGATTTTTGGAAATTCAACCCCGAAGGCAGTGAAAACAAGGATGAAACTTTGTATGGAAATCAGTCTTTAAAATATTTTTCTACCCCGTGCGAAGCCGAGGCGGGCCGCTAGTATAATTATAATATTACAATGGTAAGGCACTCACGGTCTAATGGAACGAGAGTACAGTGAAAAACCCGACATAGTGACTTGAATTAGTTAAGTTTCGGGATCCGACTATACAGCTGTCTAGTGGCTAGCTGACGTTATACATCCTCATCTAAACGATCGTGACTACGCTCAAAGGCCAAGTACATACCATAATGTAAACATAATTACATAAATCGTTTCAAAGTTACTTGAATATACTCGTATTACTTACCGCTAATATGAATTTATTATATAAATCGATTGAATCCTTATAATTTTAATGAAAACCCAGGCTTGAACAAACTGAACACTCGATTTCATCATAACCCCGGAGAGATCCCGGTTTTCGATCAAATCCCCATACTGGCTTAGTATGGTATAGTATATGTATATATAGTATATGGTATAGTATTATCATAAAAGAGACCCCACAATTGCAATGATACAACTACAGAGATACAATGAAACTTACGGTATCCAGACAAGTTGTTCATAATGAACATATAAACGTAAAAAGTTACGGTTTCAATTATCACTAGGCTAGGCACGTTGAGAAGTGAAATCACAATAACAAGAGCCTAACTACCAATTTTAAAATATCTTAGTTTTTTAGTTATTTATAATTTTTCTAACAAAAGCAATTTATGCCGCTTCGCAGATTTTATGGTAATATTTGTAAACTAAGACAACCTAGCATGTTAAGTAATTCATTCATCATTTTCTTTACTACTTCCGCTTGGAACTGAACAAACTCATTTGTTATTAATTAGGAAATTTATTTATTACCATTTAGTTCCACACCCTGAATATGAAGCGTACACATAAAAATACACAAAAATGGAATCCCGACAACCCTGACATCGATATTTGTACTCCGAAACATTTTCCATAACGCGAGGGAGTGGAAAGATATTTTCACCTGTGAACATGTATGCACATATGTTACCGATTCGTTTTTATACGCCGTGATAATGTCGTTTGCTTCAAGAATACACAGTAGGAGACAAATAAATCCATCTCTGCAATCTATTGATTAAGAGGAAATGCCGCCCGCATTTAGTCAATACAAACGTTTTCCTCTATTATAATATTTTAATATAATAAAATATATCTACCACTGCCATGTTCCTATATTAGAATTTTACCATAAATTACGAGAAATTGTAATATAAAGAACAAGTAGCCTTCTAAAATTGCTAAGGTTGCCCAGTTAATTATATATCCCCATTCACTGAAATCAAGCAAAAATTTAACGAATGTAAAAAATAAAAGAAAACAGGCAGAGTCCTGTTTTATATTATTCTAGAAAAAATATTTAAATCATTCAGTCAAGTTTTGCAGGAGGAAATATGGAAATATAAAAATATAATTTCGTATATTGTATTTAGGTATATTCAGTCAGAGCTGCATTTCTCTCGCACCCGCCACGACCACCCTCTCCAGCGGCAACTCAAGCCTAGGTCCGTTCCTCCGGCATGGAGCCCTTGAGCCAGCAGCCGCTCGCGCGATACAGTGAGATACTGCATTCACTAGCTGTCACACATACATGACACTGCACTTCACACATGTACACCACTCAGGTACATAGGTTCTGTAAGGGACCTTTTTTTTTTCTTTTTTGGCTAGTTAGTTTAGACAAAAATTACCAAATCACTAAATACATATACACATGTTCCTTCCTTCCTCCCAGAAGGCAGGAACATGTATATTTGTACAGTTAGTTAGCTCGAATTTCTATGGATAGGGATTCAGTCAGATCGCGACTTTTTCGCATGATCGGCAACAGCCCAATCCGAGGTTCGGCCACTTTGGCACCCTTGGAGCTTGTTGCCTAGCTTTCGCGGCTGAGTGCCTTCCGCGCTCGCCCCCAAGCCCGGTGAAGCTGTAAAAGCCGCAAAGGCTCCAGAGCCCCTAAGGCTAACAATATAGTCATTTCGAAAAAAAAAAAAAAAAAAGAAAAAATTTTTTTTATCTCGCGCTCTATTCAATCGTTCTCAGACACCCGACATATTTCGGTTGATACCTACCTATTTTTCATTTTAAAGAATAATATTCAACATAATCTATGTAAAATAGTTTTCGTATAATTACGTTAAAACTTGGCGACCAGCAAAAAAAAAAAACACTAAATTTAATACTCCTTATGAAATTGTGTTATTTTACTGCACAAATATGTATTATCCACAGACTACATATTTATTAATTCAGTGTTTAATGAAACCGCACGGTCAGAGATACATAATCATTGAAAATATTAGTCACTTCAAATTCATTTATTACTCAAAATAAAACACAATCGAACACCTTAAAGATTAAACTATCTATTGATGGATTACTACCTGATATAAAGTATTGTCCGTCTATAAATATACTACACGCAAATACATACAATAAGCTTTCATAATTTTCGAATAACAAAATATGTCTTTATTTACTGGAGCGAAATACGCTCACACTCACAACACTCTACAGACTTCAACGACATCAATATTCGTATTCATCATATAAAGAAATGAAACATGTTTATACAAATACAATACGGAGATACGGCGAACTGTCAAATTGAACAAGAGGTAGGTAGGTATACAGCCCATTTCATTATATTATATAACAGTCACTAGATATTACAATACGATGTTAATATTACGAAAGACTTGATATTATAAGCGACTCTATTTCGTCAAACCAAACAAAAGATACAGGTAATTATAATTATTTCAAATTTAAAGTGTATTTAAGAATATATGTATTATACTATTATATAGATTAAAAAGTTCTGATTATTAATTTATAGAATCCACTCTCCGAGACAATTGGATTCTCGAAAAAGGCTCTAACGATTAGGATGAAATTTTATATTCAGATAACGTTTAGTATCCAAGTTTAGTTAGATACGTAGATATATTTTAGATTTCAAGACACCGAGATAAGTTCCGGTCGCCCCGATTTTGTCTTTTAACTATAACTATACACATATTTAACATACATACAGATTAAAGACCGTTTAAGAAATTTAATATCACAGATAATGTAATTTAATTAAGTCGCCCTATATTTGCACCTCTTTATAAGAAATGTATATGAATCGCTTTATTATTAAACTTTGTAATCGATTAGTTATCTTAAGTTTATCTTTGGTTATCTATCCAAATTCTTTCTGTTCGAAAGCTTTATGTAATATAAAAAAACTTTATTAATTTCCGCGTCTTCTCACCAGTCACCCATAATGACTAAACTGGGTATGCGATAGTACTATAATGTAAGTATTATATAAAAGTGTCATATACAAATTCATTATAAATGAATTTATTTATCGTAATCTAATTTTATTTCTCCATGGTGCTCCGAGAGACGCGAGTAAGAATGACCTACTGTTGAGCCATAAATAAGGTCACGGGGTTTAATTCCTTCCCTAACAGGGCGAAACTTTTATGCAATGACCATGAACTATGTTAGTTCGGTTTCTGTACGAGTTATATATTATTTATAATTGTATATGTATTGATATACCGTTTGATTTTAAATTAATAAAACTGCGTATCTACGAGATCTCTAAATTCATTATTAAGTAATTTTATTTTCAAAATCAGTATTTACAACATTTCCAAAACCAGAGACATCCTGCTGGTCATAAGAAAACTCATAAATGAGCGATCTAACTAATATTTCACTAATGCCGTCGGAGTATCAACAATACTAACAAAGTAGTCGGGTCCCATATTAAAATGATATCGTCAGTAAAAAAGTATATTCACCTAAAAAATTCATGTTCCATGTTCTAATATTCATTACGAGTATACAACAATGTAGCAAATATCACATACAGTGATTTGTTTTGCATAACTTCCCATATAGAGCAGCAATCGCTTACTAGCCAGACTTATCTAAACAAACATGGAAACCCGTGACGTAACCAGACATCAGTGCCTACTGCCAAATGGGTTACAAATCGCCCCACCCGGCCCTCATAACAACTGCACTCTTGCCTACACGCGTGCCAAGGTCACACCGCGATAACAGAACCACGCGCCGGTATACAATATGAAAGGAGAAAAAATAAAAACTCACCTGTTCTTTTCCAACTCGTTATGAGTCGTCCTGGAACAAAAAACACTTTCACGTAAACTATTTTCAACACCATCACATATGCACTTCACAATATTTATATGCAATTATGATCACAACACCGGCTTCGAAACTCACCTGCTGCCCTGAGATTTCTTCGTCTTAGGCCGTCTACCGCCCGTCCTCGACTCTTCGTACGCCGGCAAGCTCGACGCGTACCCGTGCTCAGCCTCTGCAACAAAGAACACTGCCATTCCGTCAAAATCAGCTGATTACCGCACGGCAAAAATAGACGGGAGCCATGTTTGACGTGAACTGCATACACTCGATTGACAATTGAAACAAAGAAAGTCCAAATCACCTCTATCGCGCCTTTCTATATATTCAGCGGCTTGGAGCAGAGCAGCAATACTCATATTTATTGTATCCCGGTTCAGCACAGGTATTTACGAACGTCACACGACTTTATTCGAATAAAAACTATAAATAAAAGTATTAACGCGCTCCGAGAACAACGACTACGTTTGTCGATGTCAAAAACACACTGGCCGAGTCGGGACGCGCGACAGTGTACGCCGGTTCGTGATTTGTCGGATGGTGTTCGTATCGCCTTCGGCGAGCCAATCGCATCGCACCAATACCCACAATAAAATACCTGGGTCAATCACGTGAACTTTGTTTCCAAACAAAACATTTTTTTTTCTGAGCGCTCTCAATACATAGTGTTTAGGAAAATGTGTGTGTGCATTTACAACTACATATATACAGATATTTACGTAAAAATCTGTAAAATAATTTATTGTTTGTTTTTCTAATTCGAAATATAAATAAAACATTTTATATTTTCATTAAAACTGTATTTGCATAAAAAGTAATTTTTATAATAGATTATAAAATTGTTTTCATTACTTATGTAACTGCGACCAAATTTAAATGTCAGTATTTAATTGTTCAAATTAATTATTTTAAATTATTACATTCGTAAAACAGTTTTCATATTTAATATTCTTAAACAGGTTTTTATAGTATCATTTAATATCGTTAACATACATATTCTAGCAAATATGACGGGTAAGAGGTGTTGTCTTGGCATCTGTAACAATACAAATTATTTATTACTTACTTTGCTTTTATGAAACTAACTTCAAAGAAGTTGAAGGTATTATAATTCTTAGTATTGAATCAGTATTTTTTACTAGGTAATATTACAAACAAGTTATTGAAAATTTGGTTAAAAGGTTAGTTCGTTGAAGCGTCACCGCCAAAACATTTCTTCAGCAAAGCAAAAGTACCCAGGTAATTCGTACTGCTGTGCCGTATTCTGGAAGGTGTGCTTGGTACAAGAGGAGTTATAACTTACACCTCGGTTGTATTAAACTCTCAATGACTGATCTAGAGTAGAACTGCAGTCTCGTTTGGGATTATTTATAGGTGGCCAAGAGTTACATTGGTCACTTAACACCAGGTGACACGACATGCTCACTTATAATTTACGGTATGAAAAGAAAGTAGATTTTCACCGGTGTAGAATTTCCTGATGATTTTTGAATAGTTATTTACAAAATTAACAAAAGTAGACGTACAAGAATCTAATAGGGTTGAAAAATTAGTTCGGTTTTTAATAATATTTAAGTGTTAAAGTAACACAAATGGGCATTATAGAAAAAAAGTTTTAAATGTTCTAAGTAGTTCCTAATCGGTGCACGAAGCATGCGATGCTTCTGGTGTTGCAAGCGTCCATAGGCTGCGATGACCACTTACCATTAGGCGGATTGCATGCTTGTTTGTCACCATCGGGGTATGTTTTTATTATATAATAATCGCATAAATACATAATAATATAGTAAAACATCTTATTTAATACTAATATAATTTAAAAACATACCGATAATAAAAATATGTCATCAGTATTTAATAAAGCTTTAATTCTGCTATGACTTTCTGCATATTTATGCCCACTCCTTTGTTATAAAAAAACACTGTTTTAATAAGAGCCATTCAAATATCCATTAGGTCGTATACATATAATATAAGAATATGGTAATGTTTACAGCAATATTAATACCAGCTTTTCATATAATTAAAAAAAAAACATCATTATTGACATCCACATGTCGCAATATGTGATTATTAAACCCATTTGAGTCCTTTGTATTAAATAAACGACGATATTATGTATATACTTTATTTATTTTGTCTTCAAAATTGGGTAGTGTGAGGACAACGTTCTATGCGACTAAAAAAATTAAAGAGAAAACGAAAAGAATTGTTTTTACATAATACATTCATTTTTTTATTCGTTGTCTGTACATATTTATTATAGACCTAAGCACTCTATATATAAAGATATATATATATATACCTCTTTTCATCAGTTTTGCGATTTGTTGACGGCGATGATGAAAAATATTTTAGAAACATTTTTTTAATGATAGCATTAATTTTAACTTTTGTCTATTTTACGTAAAGACTATTTTTATATTTTTATACATAAGCTTTATGAAATAAAACGTTGTCAACACACCTTTGAAAAATATATATTAATACAGTGGGGATTTCTGTTATAACGACGATGGACGGAAACCCTATAATTCCGTCGCTATATCCGGAAGTCGCTATATACATTGGTAGAAAGTGTCATTATTATTACTAGTCTTTGTTTATCTTTATCTATGGTAAATTAGGAAGGAAGATTGTGATTGTCGTCACTCGCCTGGTACTGTTTGCTACTGTTTAGTTTTATCCTAATTCGGAAATTAACTGTTAAATGTTAAAATTACAAACCACTTAAATATATCTGGCGTTTATTATTAAAACAGCAAGAAAGAAAGAAAACAATATTCAAAACCAGACAACAACAATACGCATATATCGGCTAAATTCTTTGATTAGCGTTGATTGAAATGCGTATAATATATTAAAACAGCTGACCGTCTGTGAATGTAGACAAAAGATAAGAAAGCTTTGTGATTGAAGAATGAACCTTTGTGTGTTTGTTTAATGACTTGGTCGTCGCCGGTCGTAATATCTGCAAGAGATTTCTAGGCACTAGTTACAAATAGTTCATTAAAACTAGTCGCTATACCCGAAATCGACGATACAACCGAAATCGCTATACCCTAATTATTCTCCTAAAAGTATACGTTAAATTCAAAGGACTTAAGCGTTACGTCACTAATTAAAAAGTCGTTACAACCGAGGTCGTTATAAATGAAATCCAGTATTGAGATATAAAATCTTTTCCTTTTGGCGTAAATGGATGGGAACTAAAGTACGTTTTCTTAATACGGTAAACGTTATAATAAATATATGAAAGCAATCTTGTTAATAAGCCCATACAGAAATACCATCAATTTTATTTTACTATTTAATCCTCTTTCCCTCCCCATTTGTGTAAAAATGTATTTATAAATAATACAATATAAACGAAACGCGATTTAGAGATATTTCAAATAGTATTCAGATACAACATTATTATTAATATTTCAAACATCCCTAGTGATTATTTTATATTAAGAAACTCGAACTTGCCA
The DNA here is from genome assembly GCA_947532125.1 of Saturnia pavonia. Lineage (NCBI taxonomy): Eukaryota > Metazoa > Arthropoda > Insecta > Lepidoptera > Saturniidae > Saturnia > Saturnia pavonia. The sequence continues at coordinate 16,009,473 of OX383904.1, forward strand.
TCAATATCTTGACCTTCCTGTAGTACCGACTGAACACAAGCACCAATGACGATAGAAAATTGCATATGTTATGCGGCCGAAATTCACAAGTGTTTCCGTCGAGGTCCACGCTGTGTCTCAGTAACGTCGGCAACGACATAATATAGTTGAATATTAACGACCATTCATCCTAAAACAATATTAAAACAAACATTCTCTTCTGCTCGTATCATTTTAGAGTAATAATAACCTAATACTATTAAGTAAACAATTCTTGTAGATATACTACTGCAATAAGCACGTAATTTGTATGTTTATAAGAGATAATAATTTCGGAACTGATTCGATTCTAAAAAATCTTTACATACATTATCCCTATGTGATATAGGATTTCGTTTTTCTTATTAAATCTTGTATTGTAAATAAAATGAACGAAGTCGCGGGCGGTTATTAGTAAATATATATATAATTTGTTTCGCGGTAAAGGCTCTATTTTTGTATTTAGATAATGTTTTACTTCAAACATCGCCTAGATATTTGATAATAAACCGAAATAGGCGTAATTTTTTCATTAATCTTTTAAATGCAATTGTGAATATATTTTGCGTAACCATGCTGAGTGGTGAACTGGAGCGCGACCGTCATATGACCACCAACATTCAATCACGTCATTGTGGAAAAATCCAAAAATCTCGATTTAGTGCAACAGATTCCAGCGCTAAATACTTTCGGCATCCACTCTAGGCCGGTATAACTTTAAATACTGTTTGTAAATCCGAACCTATCAACCATCGCCAATGAAGTGTATTTTACTTACCACCAGTTCCCGATAACAGTTTCTTTTAATTAACATAAACTTACTGAAGAAATCCAAAAGTACTTAAATAATTATATGATACATTACGAAGACAGAAAGACCAATTGACTAACTGTAAAGTTTGTTAAAAGCGTGTAAGTCAATTAGCATTTCCAGCATCAATATTATGTATCTTTACAATAATGTTCATTATTAAAATGGTACACTTAAACGTAAATTAAGGCTACCTTCGCCTCATCAACACTACTACTCTACTACTACTACTACTCTAAAGAGTCTAAAGGAAAAACTTACCTCATGTGTGAGTAATGTGTAGTCAATGTCTTTGAGGTCTGGCAGTGATGGATATGTTCCATCTTTCATAAAATTCATAATAATGTGCTCTAACCTTGCACAGTTGTACATTATGAATGCCACACCTGCAAATCAATGAGAGTATATAACCAGTTTTTGAATATCCCGCTACTAGGCAAATGATCTTTTTGTGGACAGAACACTGACTCTATCAATATTTGTCACATGCCAAGAAAGTGATAGATCAAGAACATTTCACAAGTTCCATCAAGATATTTTAATTCACTGTCAGCCAATAATGTTATTAATAATTAAATTAACATTATTACATGTATGCAAGTCTCGAAAAATGTATGTATGTACAAAAATCCAAAACCATAAACATCAAACTTCACTGGTTTTAAACATTCAAATAATATGAATTTCAATCTTAACACTCTAATCTCTGTACATCTCTGTTCAATAATTTATTCAACCTATACCTTGTTTGTCATAAGGCTTGCCTGACATATCCACAGAACGTAAATTGTTACGTCGTGCAAATTATTACATAATATACAATGATTTTTGTGAATTTTCGTTTTTTTTTTACTACGTGCAGCTTTACATTCTATGTTACTTAAAACTAAGTAGATCAAAATAACAAAAACAAGAAATCGAAGATTAATCATATGAATCAAATATTCATCATGCAAATCGAAAATTAATCGAATTGATCGAACACCGTTGTACATTTCATATATTCATTTATTTTTTCATTATGAATAAAAATATATATTTACTTAATTATTACATTACATTACAAAACGCAACAAATAATATTTATTGACTGGAAGAATTACTCTTGTTGTTTGATGTCAGGCATTCAATAATTCAAGTGTTCCAGATTGTGATTTCAATTGTTTTTATAGTTTATTTATAATAATTTACACACCCCTCAATTGATTGAAAGCGTAATCGTATTATATATTATATTTAGCTCTAAAAAGATTTGATAATCATAAAACAAAACTTCCTATTTAAATTATGCTACATCTCTAAAATAAACATTTGACATGTGTAATGCAAGACTTCTTATGATGAACCAGGTATAGTTAAACAGGCACTGGACACAAAGAAATTGATGTGGAGTGTCTTTCTTTACAACTACAAGTTTCTAATCAGTCTGTATTCATTCTCAGGCCAGCAGGATGACAATGACTATTGACTAATTTCTCTTTTGATGCTTAAAATTCCATTTGGCTTTTATTTTACTTTCATTTAGCAATATAAAAAAAATGCAAACATAATCACCTTTACTGGAGCCAGCAGATAAACAATCAAAATTAACTTTAACAGAACAACTTGGCTTTGTCTGTAGTAATTCAAATGCAACAGCCGATTCTCCAAGATTTTCCATAGATTCCTTCCAGTTGTATGTGTCAGTTGACATTCTAACTCCATATTTATGTTGAGCTATGAGGGTCATTTCACCTTTCCTTATTCTGTAATTATACAGAAACAGAAATTCATTTTTTACAGAAAAACTTAAGTTTGTAAGGTTAATTACTATGAATTTACTTACATTTTATTTTATTTTTTGTAAATGGCATGTGTAACTGATAAACGAGTCATATAAAATCAAGATCGGTAGTGTAAGTTTGATGGATGATCTGGTAATTTAAGAAAAACTAATAAAAATCAATTGTATTTATGGTGAATATTATATTGTTAGCATAACCGAAAGCAAAGAGTAATGGTATGCCCTATACCTGGCCATTGTTCACTTAACAAGCAATTTTATTTTAAAGGTGTCACTGACAGCCCCATGTGCAGAGCATGCATCGAGGGAAAAAGAAACCATCACCCACTTAATACTGGAATGCGTTGGAGTTACAACTCAGAAATCCTCAAAAACCTGAGGTCACTACGAGAAGCCTGTGAATGCCCCAGGAGGCTTCTGCACTTGCTGGAGTAGCCGGCTGGAATATCTACGCACAATGGACCTATCAAGAGTCTAAGTGTAGACAGATGGAGCACACATAACATATATGACTATGCATAAAATTGAAATTTATTAATTTTTCTTGGAATACCAAATTATCTGTTAGACTTACTTTATCACTATTGATTTTACTTGACTCAAATTACTTATCTTCAAAAAAAATAGCTTTATATAATTATTTAAAAACATCATGAATGTTGAAGACTTAACTCTCTCTATTCTTGAAACTGAACTGGTTAGGTTAGGTTTTTGTTTTACAAGGGGTAAACAAATAGACTTCTTTTACAAACCTTATATAATCATCAGCACTTATTTCTGTTTCTTTTGATCCAGTTTTAGCATTAAGCACTTGCCCACACAACACCATTCTCCCATTATGTTTACTAGATGGTTTAGATGTCACTATTATTTTAGTATCATCCAAATTGCTATCGGTAATAGAACATAAGTTTTGTACAACTTGGCTTAAATACTTAATTCGTAAATAGGTTATAGAATTTATGTCATCACATTGTTCATCTACGATTACTGGCGAAGTTCTTATGTTAATTTTCTTCATTATAAATTTAATATTAGTTAATGCTTCCGTTAAACCGATATACATACATGTAGGCCTTTCTAAAAACATATGAACACGGCCTTTAAGTTCTTTCACTGTTCTAATTTGTAAATTACATTTTTTAGACTCTTCTAATAAGTCATCAACACTTTTACCGATACATTCTAATAACGTGGTATTTGTATGGTTTGACACCTTTATTGAAGAGATAAATACATGCCAACATTTTACATTATTCGGAAAACTAAATTCACCATTTGTCAGTAGGTCTTCTGTATGTTTTTTGATCAATAATCCTTTTGTGCTGATTTTCTTATTTAACAGTAACAGATATATATTTTCTACAATATGTTCAAGAGTGTTTTCCATAATTTAAGATTTACTATGTTGATGTAAAATACAGAACCCAAACACATTAAACCAAACCACATAGCGAATAGCAATAGCATTCATTTCTCTTTTTGTTTTCATAACATGGCAGTGTGTGTGATACACAAATAGCATTCTCTTCATAACATTAACAAATAATGTCACTTAGATGGCTAGGAGTGGGCGATATAACATATAGATAGTTACAAAAAAATGTTATACGCTACGTAACGTATAACTAGTTATACGTGAATGAAATAATTAATAACTATCTATTTCCATAACGTCGTTGCACGTTAAGTCAAGCGTCGCCTCGTTGCTGTGCAACGAAATAACGAGCGGTGATATCGTTGGTTCGTTGTAGGCGTATGAATTCTGCGATTTGCTATGAAGTGAAGTGAATTCATATGATGGTTCGATATATTGCAGACGTATGAATTTTGCGATTTGTAATTTTGTGTAATGTTTTTATATAATTGTACGATATACGCTAGGTAAATGAATTTTGAGATTTATATTTTAGTAAAGTGAATTTATAAGATCGTGCGATATATGCTTGATGTATTAATTTTGAGATTTATATTTCAGTGAAGAGAATTTGTACGATCGTGCGATATATGCAAAGTATAAATTTTACAATTTGTTATTCAGTAAAATGAATACATATTATCCTGTGAATTCTCCGACTTGTATTTGAGTCAAATGAAATCATACTTTATCATATGTAGCTGGTATTTTGAATTAAATACAGCAGGTGAAAAATTAAATTTGTATTCATATGAAAAATAGCAGTGAGGTATAAAATTTTCCAAGAGTAGGTCCTAATTTATAAATACACATTGTCTATTGTCACGTTGTTTCCATAGATTGTAAATATACAGATGTTGTAATACAAAGATAAATAAACATTTGTGTAATATGTTTCTGAACGAAAAGAAGCTGACGTTCTGTTGACGTTGACATTTTTAGTTGTGAAAAATTGACAGGTTATCACTAGAGATGTTATATTAGACTCAGATTCAGATATGCCTATTATGGAATATATTCGTAATTTCATAACATTAGGTTACCGTACTTATTACCGGGTAATAGTCAAATAATAGTCACCGACTCAATATTCGCTACCTACTCGAATCTAATGCTGATATTAAGCGTACCTATTCTCTACTTATAGAATGTATGTTCGATTTTTAACGGTATGCCTATTATATTATCTAAATAAAACGGTGATTAAATTTTCCGTCGTATTAACAAGTTACGAACTGTCAGCGTCGGAAATTTGGTATCTATACATATGTTAAAAAATATTAAATATAAGTCATAAAGGCAATACAATTATTGACTATTCTGTAAAAAAAATTGTTACATATTTCCATTAAAGCATTAATTATTTGACCTATTAATTAATTATAAACATAAATTAATAAATATTTACATTTGAAATTAACAAAAATATATAGGTACGTTAACATGCATTCAATCGCAGTGAGTTATAAAGAACTAAAGGAAACACTAATATACATACGAATACCTAATACAAAAATTACAAAGTAATTTATGAATATAAGTAATATCTGTATTACCTAATACAATGATATTCGTAAATATAGGGATTTTGTTATAATTCCTTGCTTACTGTGTTACAGCCCATGAAGTTCTCATACGAAATCCGATGTATATAAGTATGTCTTTACAATTACACAGTTGCGCATAGGGCAAACAAGCAGCCAGCGTCACAGAGTACTATATTACTAATGAGACCTGCTGAGGCCAGCGCTCAATTTTATTCGAAATTTCGTATCATATAGGCATCTCACTCACTCGCCCGAGTCTGATAGGAAATTAGCCAGATCGCGACTTATTTGCATATGCGCAACAGTCTGAGCCGAGGTTCGGCCACTTTGGTGCCCTCGGATGCCGTTGCAAAGCTTTCGCAGCTGAATGCCTTAAGCACTCGCCCCTAAGCCCGGTAAAGCTGTAAAAGCCGTAAAGACCCCAGGGCACCTAAGGCTAACAGCATAGTCAGTTCGAAAAAAAAAAACTGGCCCAAGTCGCCCATTGCACAGTCACACAGACAGGGTAAAATCTACGCAAGCGATGACTCACCGCGCGGATCATTAATCGCTTGCCTATTATTTGACTAATATCTGGTAACCTATTATTCTATATTCGTATATCATAATATTTGGCTCATACCTATTCCGAATATTTTAGTTAGACGGGTTACACCTCTAGTTATCACTTATCTTAGGCCCCAGGTTAATTGGTTATCCATACTTATCCTGTAGGTAGCGTGCACAGTACAGAGTACTTTATATTGTACTGTAGCGTGGCGGACGGCGGTAGGCCAGAGGTTGTAGTCGTAATTATAAACTACATTTGTGTTATAAAAGTTGTATGTAGTAGCTACGTATTTTTATTTATTAGATAGTAATCAAAGTGTAACAGTGTACGTCCACAAAAATAACTGCTTAAAATTTTATTACTAGTCAACATTAGCATACAAATTATGCATAAACATTAAAGATGAATTCACAACTCAAATTATTTATATTATTATCTGCTTCATGGCAGTTCGTTGTTATAAGCGCACACGATCATCTACTTGAAGGTATTTATTGTGGAAAAGAGAATTGTTACGAAGTTTTAGGAGTTAACCGTGATGCGACGAAAAATGAAATCGCCAAAAGCTACAGGCAACTTGCAAAAAAATTTCACCCGGATTTACATAGAGGCGAAGAACAGAAAAAAATTGCCGAGGAAAAATTTAAGGAAATTGCGACCGCGTACGAGATACTAAGAGACGAAGAAGAGAGATCCGACTATGATTACATGCTCGACAACCCTCAGGAGTATTATGCACATTATTATAGATATTATCGTCGGCGAATGGCACCGAAAGTCGACGTTCGTATAGTTATTGGGGTAACTATAACAATCATATCAATAATGCAATACTACAGTGCATGGTCTAAATATGATACAGCTATAAAGTACTTTATGACAGTGCCCAAGTACAGAAACAAGGCATTAGAGATTGCCAAAGCTGAAACTAAAGAGTCACAAGGTAAGAAGGTCAGGAAAACGAAAGCAGAACAGAAAGAAGAGCAAGATAAGACAATAAGGAGAATAATAGAAGAGAATATGGATATAAAGGGGGCTTATGCAAAACCTGAGATAGTTGACATCTTGTGGGTTCAAATAATGATATTACCTTATACATTAACATACTATATTTATTGGTATTTGAGATGGTTTTGGAAATTTACAATACTTAGACAGCCATATGGTATTGAAGAGAAACTGTACTTAATTAGAAAGTTTATGAAGTTAGGCCAGCATCAGTTCAATGCATTGGAGGATGAAGAAAAAGAGGAATATTTAGAAGAAGAACTGTGGATTAAAGAGAATTTCCGAGCTTGGAAGGAAATGAAAGACGAGGAAGCTAAGAAAGCCCTGGCAGAAAATAACAAGTACAAACAATATAGACGCTACATCAAACAGCATGGAATTGGCAGGATGACATTTGATGATTCTTGATAATATTAAAATATTATGTTGTGATTAATTTATTAAATTATTGAAGAATTTATTGATACCAGTGATTTGTAAATATTTATAAATTGAATCAGTTGAGGAATAAAACAATTTTTTATTACATAATTGTTAATTTATTTCTTTTTACTCTAATCATCTCAACATGTTCTATAATATTTAATTACAATGAAGATGAAACATTCATAACTTACATTCTTCAGTTCATCACGAATGGCAATTTGTTAAGGCATACTACACACCAGGTGCTGTTTACTGTCCATATATTACAAGGCAAGTAAAATCTATGAATAATCACTTTACTCTTGTTTCTCTTTAGTACCCACCACACATATAGTTCATTAATCAATAGCTAATTAACTTGCTTAAGATTAATTTTAGTTTTGTAAATAATGTTTTTGATATTTACTATTTTTACCAGTAAACTTTATGCTTGACAGGTATTAAAATATATTTACTGAATATAATCTTAAATTGCGATTTACTGTCAATGTACACATAAATTTTTACTATAAGTATAATTTTTGAAAGAATATAGTAACAATTTACTGTATCAAAGTCCGACCCGGCTCCTCATACTATCGTTTCGATGTACATAATATTTATTTATTATGTAAATACTTTTATTATAAAATTACTTGTATTATGTAGCATTTTTCACTATTTCTATACACACTTCATTCACATTCAATATATGTATATTTTTGTAATTATTTTTTTTGCTAATGGATTATAATAAGATATGATTTTTCAAATAATCAGTTTTAATTTCAGTGGCGTGTGGCCGTAATTTAAATACGTAGTAATGAGGAAACCAGTTACTGTTAAAATTCTTATCCTTCCTTAAATTTCATATATCAACATAAATTGTCATAATTTTTAACAATTGAGGATTATTTTTTTATTAAGATATACAATTACAAAATAAATTCACACTGAGATCTTAAAATATATACAAACTACACACATGTTGATTCATAAAATAAATCACACCACTCGACCTCAAATCACATATACTGAAATTGCATTGACAGCCGCATCCGAGGTCGATCCCTCGAGACAATCAACTGTAAGTGTCAAGGAGTGATGAACTAACTCATCGAAATAAGAACAAATTGACGGCGAAACCAATTCAATATTAATCTTAAATTTTTTAAGGGAATCAAAATATTCATTATTTGTTTACAATAAACTTATAAGCCAAAACTTTAGGAATGTTTTTAACATAACATTTTATTTCTTTTATATTATTTTTATTATAAAAAATTAAACGTATATTTATATTAATGAAAACCAAATTTTACCTTTAAATAAATCTAAAAGATATGTTTTAACATTTAATTTGTATTTAGCAAAAGAATCTATATTTTGTGGATAGAAGAAAGACCGAACATTGGACAATAGTTTCTATTCAAATCAATGGCGCGTCATAAACTAGTACACGTACTTTCACTACCAAAAATACGAGTAGAACCAATGAACCTTATGCCTGCAAGTTATATGGAAGAATATAGTAATATGGCTTTCAATGAATTACACGCCGATGAAAATATAATTTCTTATACTTTTCAAGCTTCATTTGATGTTACCTAACTCGATTGACCAAGACTGAGTTGTGACAACTAATTTTCGAAGCTGCGATTCTATTTTTTCATGTTTGTCAATGTTAACAAAGTTGGAACTAAGTTAACTTCATGGTAATAATAATGTTGGGTCAGTGATTGCGAATGTTTCCACTCGACCGCTTTTTCTATTTAATCCGATGGTGCTGCGAAATACTGCACAATTTTCTTGATCAATTACTTTAGCAATTTTAAATATGATTTACTTAATTTATATCGTTAATATTAATCATCTTTGACATAGCTAGCTAATAATTACAGGTGCCTTGGAATAATTTGTGTTAATTATAGACATTTACGAACAATAAAACGTCTAAAAACCGCTTACAGAACTATTTCATTGGTGAAGGCAAATTGATAAATTCTTTATATATTCATTTTATCTAAGGTAACTATTTATATTGCTATAAAAGGCATATAACTTTGTGACTCATTTTATTTTAGACATATATTAAGGTGTGTAGTTAAATTTTATGGTTCGCCCGACCTGATTATAAAAATAAGGTCATGTACTAATTATTTATTTGACCTAATTCTACCCTTTTCTATCGTAGTGTGGTTAGTTTCAGGGTAAAGCACATATGTGCCGTAAATACGCCATCTCATCGCCGCAAGTACGTCAACTGGTTGCCGTAATTACAGCAACAGGTTGCCGTAAGAACGTTATGTGATTCCCATGAGTACAACTTATTTTTTTACATTTTGGTGGCAAACTAGCATACGGCGTATGTCATCTGCAATAAATGTAATTTCTTTCTTTCTTTCAATTGATTACCGTAAATACAGTAATTGATTGCTGTAATTACGTTAACTGATTGCCGTAAGTACGAATAACTGAGTACTGTAAGTGCGGCAATTTGGCTGACTAATTTAGGCAAACATTAGAATTTAATACGTAATTTACATTATGAACGTCGAGAATATTTGCACAACTCGACTAACTACGCTATTTGTTTACGAATACTTATTTACGCAGATGCATTTAATCACAAAATGGCAATTATTTGAGTGCACATGTGTTACTTCTGGTGCTCAAATACGCGAGTAAATAACAGATGTATCACTAAGGAGAATTTAAAAATCATCATTTGTTGAAATACTATATAGAAAAATCAAAGACGCAACGAAATTCAATTTAGTTTGTAGAAAACTTTAATCTTTCTTCATCAACTTGAAAAACAAACATTTCATTGGGATAGATAGATTAACCTGTAAACATATCATTTTTACGTGATTCTAACCAGTTAAATATAATTTATATTTTAAGAGTACGTAATTAAATATTTTATTAGTTAGGGATGAGGGGGAACCCTGTATATAATAAGAGAATATTCCATCCTATTATATCAAGAAAAAAATAGTCACGAAGTCATACTTTAAAGGAACAAAACATTTATATTATAAAATTCACATCCCATAATCTGCTGACATTTTTAAAAAAATGAAATACTAAAATCAACTATTTTAACAGGATAAAACTAAATAAACTAGTTTGCCCTACAATTACTAGTTATATATATATACTTACCCTAAACAATTTTGCACTCTTCTATTGAATCAATCGATACGCATTGAGCTTTTTGAGGTATCAACTCATAATTATAGAGATTAATAAAAAAAAAATTGTACATACAAAAACAATCAATTCACTGTTTTAATAGATAAAATACGGAGCCACAGTAAGTTTTCGTACACTAACTTGTTCGTAACGCCTCCATTATTTGCAACTATCTGTAAAGTTCATCAAACTGATATAAACCAATGATATAAATAAATCATAAAAATGCTTAATTGTAATTGGTTTTGAATATGCAACATATAAAAATTGCTAAATTAATACAATAAGATTTGGAACTTGAAAATCGTTTTCGTTCGGTGTCGACGTTGCTCGTTAAAAAATCGATGATGAAATAAACAAAAATCATTAAATTCATTCAGATAAAATTTTAGACTCGCTTAATTTGCTATTACAAAATACAGTACTTATTTAATGATATATTTTTTGTAATGTATGGTGATTTCAAGTGATAAAAACATTTTAAATCTCACAAATCCTGTTACCTTTTAAAACAAATCATATATAGGCAAACAATTTATACACTTATTGTAGTCTTCATTCACTTCCTCAGCCAAAAATCATTTAAAATGCGACCGGAATCCATCACGTTATCACTTCCCGAGTCAACCAAAGAACCCGGCATCTCTTCACAGACCGATATATGAACGTTGGGTGATTACAAATTAAAATAATCGTTTTAAAATCGTTATATTATTTAATCGATTTCAATTGAACAATCGTTATAATTCGACAGCTTACGTTCAATAGCGGTGAGGTATTTTTAAACTATACAATCACTTCCAAATTTTTGACTACCATCATTTACAGAACAAACAATCCTCAATCGATTTTTGGTAAACTATATAATATTGAGTGTTTCCTAATACATTATAAGAAGTTCTTTTAAAGTCCTTCACAATCGCAATGCCTCGTATACGATTGTATTCGATGAAAACGAGTACCCATCGAATGAATAATCTCATGTTGGTTCATTCGCTATCGCAGTCGCCTGTGTAGGACAAGCGAGTCGACGAGGCAGACTACCGGCGCGCACGTGTCGCACGTGTCACACGAGGCGGAGCGACCGCCACGTGCAACGCGCGTCCTCACACGGGTGTCTCGTGGTCGGCTTCCTCTATCCGTCCGAGACGCCACGCGTTCGGATCTGTTGCTGTTGTCATATAAACACATTACATTTAATCAATTACTATACATTCTTAATAAATATTGAAAGAAAGTTCTCTGCTAAATATATCGATGTAACACTGTTGTTTATTTCAATTTAATGAAGTTATAGTTTAGCATTCTCCTTTCTCGCTATTAACGATTTCGTATATCTTGAATATTTTATTCGGTAAGGACAAACAAACTATTGAGAAACTAGATGCCGTCGATAATTCTAGTACTTTACTTAAAATAAAAAACGACCATATAGAAACAAGATAGTCTTTATTTTACATTCTCTATAGTTCTTAAAACCAATCCAAGATAATAAAATTGAATAATTACTCCGATTTTATTTATGCAGCTCTTAGCTGCAATTATTATTGTAATTTTTTACTTAAGCAATTTACAAATAATTTTATTATTTTCCATATTTATGAATAACCAAGATGCACATCAAAGAATAACATATTCTATAGTGTAACTTATTATAACGACAACAAACGTTAATCTATACATAGATAGTATACATTAGCTAAGACACACACACAGAAGCAAAACACCACAGATAAACACAAACCACATAGTGCGCGTGTCGCTGACGTGATATAATTCTTTCAACAGTTTCATTATTTTCGTGAACATATTATCAATTGAGCTGAGAATGGATTAAACGATAACAGAAAAAAAATTGAAAAAATCTTTAAGTACTTCAGCAGTCGGTATTTAAAAAGTTAACATTATAAAGATTACAATAAAATTAAAGTAGAAATTTACTTTATGGAAACGACGTTTTTCAAATTAACTGATGACGCAAGTCTAACGCAACTAAACGTTTGTATCGCTACAAATGCGCAGACACGTCGATACGGACGCGCCTTGGATGGATGCACCCGTTTGTGCAAACACGCTACAAAATGTAGGGCACATGCAACTGTGGATGGTACCCGAACCGGGACCTACGTAGCGTGATGCTCACGAATAAAAAACGTACTGCTAAAGTGCTATTTACACGCGTCTGCATAGCATTTCATATGCGTTGATATTGAGGTAAATGGAATCAATCTGCTACACACGAGCGACGACCGCGCGTTCGTCAGCTGTTTTAAAAACATCCTGTGTAAAGGCCCTTACAATTCTTTTTATTGTTATTTTTTCATTCATTGATATTTCTGTTATTTCAAAAACAAAAAAAATATAAATTAATTTAAAAGGTAGTAATTTCTACGAAACACTTTTTTTATATATCCTTATGTGATACCAATTACTGAATTACTTACCTTCTTATTGTACCGTATTAATAAAATAAAAAAACCTCGTTTATGTAGGCGAAATAATTATATGAAAAGCAATAATATAATGTCTGTGTGTGTGTGAGTGAGTGTAAATTAGTCCAGTACGATTATAATTTAAAATCATAGCCATATGTATATAAAATTATATCGATTTTATCATACAGTAATAAAGTCGTTCGCTATTCATTTTATCAACTGATTCTTTAGTTGAATACATCAAAAACTTGCAATGAGTTTTTTTTTCATCGCTTATTGTGTTCAATTGAATTCTATGATGAGCGTATTTTCATTATCTTCGCTAGACAAAAGTGAGATTGTGGATAAATTTTAAATAAAAATTACATATAACTATGACTATGTGTAATAAAAATAGCGAAAAAAAATCAATAATAAATGTGTTATGGATTGTGTATAAAATAATGAACAACGAAAAATAATTTACCTTCGTTTGTCGATCTTCGAAACATGCTATGGGATCGGAACACACAGGGGGCGGGAGCGTAAGGATTATGTTATAACCAAGTTAATATTTTAAAAGCTAATACCAAAATACTAAAATACTTATTAGGTAAAGGTAACAGCTACTCGGTTAAGGCGTAATATGTAATTAATAACGAAAAAAAAACATTAATCTAAATAATACTTTGACTAAAGATTCATAAAGCTATCATCACACATGTTGCTGTACTATTAAAATTTATTTTATGTGTTTAAAATTTTAATGCGAGTTAGAAAAAAACTTTTACCAATTATCGATTTAAAAGTTCGAAATACGGTCATATTGATAAAATCTGTATTACAAAATAGCACAATAGACTAGTATCAGTAATACAACAGAAATATCATGTTAGAATACTGAATAATTTTGTGAAAAAAGTGTATATTTATCATTATTATTATAATATACCATTATATGTCTATAAAAATTATAGATATTAATAGATTTATGAAAACAAAATACATATATATGTATATATATTTCCGTTAGGCATACAATATCACGTTTTTTTCTTTTTCAGATTACACTTTTATTAAATATTGCTACATTCGCGGTATTACATGCCAAGTGAATATGGATGACATATTAAACGTGTACTATAATATTTTTTATAAATAATTGACAACGGCATTTGATATGTTCAGAATAATTATATAAAAATGGTGAGTAAATATTATATAAATAATATATACGGAGTATATCGATTAGTATAGTGTGAAGTGGAGATGACATCTATTTACGAGTACGTCTATAGAAATAAAACAACATTAGATCATAATATCACTGGTAACAAGATCTCATTCCACTTCGAAGTTGTGTAATTAAACAATAAATTTTGCAATTAATGACAGTACATTAATTTTGTATCCTTTAATCTCACTTAAATTATAATAAGATTTATTAATTTTATTTCCCGGACTATTTTCAACATACAAATAGGTACAATATACAATTTCTTCTGGAAATTTCCAAATGACTTTTTGAACTAGTTATATTTCAAATATTTATAGAACATAATTAACGTTCAACGGATTCTAGAACAAAAACCAAAATCGAGTAATGAATGCCTGTCAACATTCCACGATTTCATACCGATTCGCGGGAAAATGTGACGGGGCCCAAATGATAAATAATTTACTATAAAGAGTAATTGTATTGGATTATGTTAAAAATGTGTTGCGAAACTTTATCCAATATTTTTGCAGAGAAACATAAAAAGTTAGCTTTTAGTGTTAGTGTATCGCGTACGTTAGCTTGCATTTGGTGGATTATAAATATAATTTCCGCATTTCCATATGTCTTCATTAGTTTTACATTTATATTGTCAATTTCATATAATAAATATGACAATAAAGCCTGTCATCTTAAATTATTTTTGTTATTATGTTATCATTTTACAATTATGTTGTCATTTTGAATATCACAGATTTTTAGTAAATAGGTAGTAAAATCCATTTCAAAATATCTTTTTTATTCTAGGCGTTAATTTTTTAAATCCTCAATACTTGTCATTTTGGCGGATGAAACCGATTTGTATATAATAGTTTGTAGTCGACGTAATTTCGACTTTTTCTACGTGTAATTAGAATAGTGCGTGTACTTCTATGTTAGTCATTAAATGCAAAATCGGTGAATGTTGAGGACTGGACAAAGGAAGGTGCTGGGAGTATGAGAGGTCGCCGTTCAGCAGTGGTGTGACCGGGTGGCGGGCACCAGCAGCGGCGCGTGCTCGCCTGCACCACACGACACCACACCGACACGTCAACGACACGACACAACATCGTACGACACGCGACGTACACTCCCAGACAAACGTTTTTCCCAACCTTCCAATATTTTTGAACATTATAAAGGAACTATCGTGAATTATTAATTATATTGTATGTAAATTATATTATTTGTCAAATTTTGCTATTACGAGTATATATTAGTAAAATTGTGCCATTCTTATCCGTGAATGTAATCAGTAAACTGACGAGTAAATTAAAATTATGATTAGGAAAACTTAACATTTTTACATAGCGTAATTATTTATTAACTCTTATAAAAATATTATAGTTTGTTCTGGGAATGCACGAGCGTTTTAATTTAGGCCTTATAAAAACATCAAAATTAATTGTATCCTAGTATATCTGCATTATTAATTTTATATATACATAGACTTCACTGCGCACTATAGTATAGTGTAGTCTATGATAAAACGAAAACCATCGAGAAATGAAAAAAGGTTGCACATTATGGCTATTTGTAAACAATAACATTATTATCTTTTAAAGCAGATAAACTAAAATAATTTAGCTAAACAGTACATAAGAGATCTAAGTTTTATTATTTTAAATAAAGAATTTATATTTGAGTATGTTTTAAAATACACTTTTTGGCGACAACTTCTAAAGATAATAAGTTCTGCCTTTGTTTTGTTGAGTTATCGTTTAATAGTGTTGATTCAGTGAAGAGAAACAAAAGTGTATAATGTTACTCTTAGGGTTGGCACCAACAAGTCCATCAATACTTTAACTGAATTCTTTTTGTTGTTTTTCTTTCTATCTTGGCAACCAGTCCTCTTTATTGAAAACCTTTACTGCCATTATCTGGTTAATATAGCTTCCAGTCTTATGACGACTTCAGTATTCTAACAACATGGTGGCTCCCTTGTTACAACTTTAGGGAGTTTTTGTGACTTCTCAGAATTCATGATCCATGTTATTATTTCCTTTTCACTTCACTTGTGCACAATAACCAAGCTTTATTATGCAAAATACCACGTTTATTACACAATCTAGGATCAAATAACACAAATTTATGAATAAAAAACAAAAACCACTACATGACAGTTTGAGATCCCGCCAAAAATTTCTTTAACTGGATTTGTCGCCATTTTACTAAAGCATGATCGGATACCATGCGAAACTATTGCCTCGGTCAATAAAGGCAACAATAAGCTTCAATCAAGAGGACTGTTTGCCGACATACAACAGATGTTTTAAAATAAAAGCTACCGAAAGGTAAGGATTTTATAAAAAAAAGAAATTTTATTAGGCCTATTTTAAACTTTAACAAAAAAATTAAGCATATCGAAATATTACTATCTATCAGCCAGTTGACGGCTTTTTTGAAAATTAAATAGTATTACAACGCTAAAGCCATATGCAATAGGATTTTAATGGGGCCAAAAGTCTTAAAGGAATTCATACATTGATAATACTTACTTTCTCATACGATGTGTTTTCTAAGATTCACTATTAATTTAAACATGCAACTGATTATTCTATAGTTCAGCAAACGGTCTTTGAAATGCAACCAGTGAAAGGTTTGGCATTTTTAAAATGTATTTTAAAAGCCTTTTGTCAAGAGTTATAAGAATCTTATTTAATGTTCATTGACCATTTCGAAGCTTTGGTACGTTCGACGAAGTATTTTGTATTGAGTGTTTCAGTATTCCAAGATAAACTTTACGGTTTTTATCAACGTACTATTAATAACTTAAGAGTATTATTATTATATAAATATAACTTATAAAAAAGTGTTACCAAATAACACACATTTGTTTTAACCTCAAAAAATCGCTGGCACGTACGCGAAAAGAAAGGTTCTCTAAATTGAGACAATATAAACTTCTCAATTAAGAATATACCGTAAATTTCATGTGATATAATATTAAAATACGTTTTGTTTACATAATTTAATTTTTATTTTATACAAGTACATAACTAATTTATTTATTATGTAATTAAAAAAATAATCGCGAATAATAATGAGGTGCTACTATAGAGACACTTTAATATATCCGTCTCTCTTACTCTTTAATAGAATTGTTTTAGTGCAAGTGAGGTCGTCAAAAGTCTAAATTATGATTTGTGCTTGTGTAGTGTCTATGAATAAGCGCACGGCATGACGTCACACTACATACTCAAGACAGTAAATTTATGTGTCTATTTCGCACATGACCAAGCTTAGCGAGACAGAGACTGATATTGTTTTATGTTTGCAAAATGCTAGAAATTCAAGTGGTGTTTGCAATTGTTTAAACCGTCGGCTAGTAAGTGTCAATCGTTTTATTGTTATTGGTTATTTTGAGGTTAGAATAACATCTTTCCTAAGACAATCTTGTGGAGTTGTTTATAATGTTTTAACTATTTTTTACATCAGAATAAAATGGGAGTGATCTCCTTATGAAGGTTTTGTACGATTTAACAACTCAAGCGACTGGTGTTCAAAGTAGAAGTGTTCATTGTTCAGCGAGTCGCTTGTGATTCTGAGGATGACTAAAAATATAACAAATTAAATACGAATTGAATTTCTTAAAAATATACTGTCGTTTTTTATTATCATTGTTCATACTATCATAGTCTACTCAACTACCTGGCAGAATAAAGAAAGATTACAATGATTTTAAAAACCTGAAAACGTTCATGCCTAATTTTATTTACTTTCCGTTACTATTTGTTTTTAATTGCTATTGATATTGCAAGTTTTTATTAATCTAGCGTACAACTGACTTAATTAGATATTAAAGGCTTGGAAGTGTAATTTTATATTTAAATAAGAAACTGCTGATACAAAATCTATCGATTGTAGTAAAAACCGCCCAATCTCTTTTAGTCCGTTAAGCGCTGCATTAGTTAGGAAGAGATAAAGGGCATACCTACTTATCAACCGATTGAGATCACTGAACTCGGTTTCTATATATGTTTTGATGAATATTATGCATGCCTAATTAAAATGAGTTAAAAAAAATTTTTGTTACGCAACATGTTGTATACTAAAATGCATCTGTGTGAGTGTTGTGAACGCGCCAGCTTTAGTTAACCGACCTATACCAAAGTATAAGTTTATTAACATTCAAATTTCGTAATTCGTAAAAAACTGAAAAACTCAATACGTTCAGAATAATCTTTTACCTTAAACTTAACTAAAAGACCAAATGTCATTACTGCCATTAAGCTAAAAATGTCACTAAGCACATTGCAAAGACAGCAAGCTCGAGGTCCTAAAAATTCTAAGAAGACGAAAGAAGGTTACCTTGGAGCTGCCGGTTGAGCAGTGCGGTGATGCCGGGACCGTCGCCCGCTTTCTTCACTACCAGCATGGGTTTATCCTCGCCTTCTTCATAACTGTTCGGCAGGTGACCGTTACTCACTGCCATAGTTTCGCTCACCTGATATGTTAAATTAAATATGTTTAAGTATATTATTGTTTAAGAAGTTGAAATTTTATGTATATTGAGTATTCTATGTATCATCCAGTGACTCGCCAAACGCTTACGTTGAGATGAAAGTAAAGAGTTATGCAGTCTGTACCACGGATGTTATGGATATCCGTATACGTAACCGAAACTATCGGATATCCGATTTTTTTTATCTGTAACCCTATCCGATGTAAATATTTAGGATAAGGCAAAGTCAAATGAGCCGTTGTCAAAAACCAACACACATACACAACCACACTTTCTGACGACTGTAATCAAACTATTTTAACGATGATAAGCGGAACTTTTTTTTTTCGATACATTGTCACGTTGTAAAATCCGTGCGATTGCCTATTAATATTATTACCATAAATATACTATTCCATTCTTTTAAAATCAATTAATATAACATTAAATCGTATGACAGCCCAAGTTACGAATTTGGTACTTTTTTTATCCAACTTGGCTGTAATGAGTGTATTATCTTGGCCTCTTTTTGTAGCCAGCAGGAAAGAAAATCTTAGTCCCGGATCAGCTGTTTGTCATTCCGATTTAATATTTTAAAATACAAGTAGTAAATACCTACAAGTAATATCAAGAATAAAATCTGGTTCCACTATGAATAAAATCTAACTAACCTGCATGAGCTTATGAACCACATCGCGTCCCAATATGTGATCGAACACCGCTTGCAGGAACCCGTCCGACATTATCGACAGTTTTAGTTTGTCTCTGTGCCACACCAGCACCCGAGATTCCTCCATTGCCATTATTGACACCTGGAAATTATTATGTTTTTATTATAATTATGTTTATGTTTTACAACTTTAGTATTAGTCTACACATCGCTCTTTCTAAATATTCAACAGAACTGTACCGGTAAAGTTTTTTTTTAATTCATGGAAAGCCATGAAGAATAATAGAACTTTGTTTTATTATAAAGCGCAAATTTTATATACTAAATTATTCTCTCTATCGGTACAACCACGAAGAATGGCAATAAGTTCTAAAATGCTATGACAATAATTGTATGCGATCCGAAAATTGCGTGCTATATCTCATTTAACAACACTTTTACTTTTTTAAGAGAAGTGGGGCACAGATAAATTTCTTTGGAGATTTCTCTCTACTTGGGGCGGCCCGACTGGTGGAATACCTCCATCCTACAGAGGATAGCAGCCAAATAATTATGTGTAGTGTTCCTGCGGTGAGTAGGGTTTCCAGAGCTTCTTGAGGTAGGGGGGTTCAAGGTCGGCAACGCGCTAGTGATATCTGCGTTCATAGGCTACGATAGCCGCTTACCATCAGACGGACCGTAAGGTTGTTTGCCACCATAGTTATATAAAATATATATATATAATATACTTATAATTCGAAAGATAGAACTTTGTACATTGAGTTACATTTATAAAGCTCATATACCGTCACGTACTCAAGTGTTTTATCTTGTTTCAGATCGCATCTCACGTTCTATTAACATCCTTTCAAGCTTAACGTACGTACGTTCGTTTGCTTTAGGAAATTGCAAATTGTTCTATACTCAAAAGTAATTAAATAAGTTTTTGCCTTATAAAATAAATATCAATAAATAAATAGAGTATAATAATATTAAGATAGAATCAAGATAATAAATAAATAATAACTAAAACACAGATATGCCTTAGGGGCGATGGCTTATTAAAAAAAAACTACATAACAATAAATATTTTAAAACTTTAAATTATTAGTTTTATTCAGTAATTTGAAATCAAACCATACATAAAATCGCTGGGCATACCTTAATATTTATATATAATAACTACAACAAGACATGACACCCTTAAGCGAGGGTATATTTATACGATCACTCATTACTGCTAAAATGATATGCTGAAACACTGCATGAACGTAGATTTTAAATAGATATAGAAATTTTCAAACCGTGAAATGTTTACTGAACAATTTCCAAATATGAAGTGGAACGAAAGACCAACGCACATCAATAACTACGTCTTGCTGAAAAGAAACCAAATAATGAAATGTAATTTTATTAGATAACTAGCTTTGCCCGTGGCCCCGCTTGCGTGGACGTATATTTTTTTATTGAATGAATATATCGTGATATATATATATATATATATATTATTTTTATATCGACCAATAGTCGGAGTAAAAAAATTGATCAAAATCTATCCAGCAGTTTTTGCGTTTTGCACGCACTACGGCAAACCGCAATCATTTTAATTAAAAAGATGGCAGGTACCAGACATCGAAACAATTTAGCCAGGTCACCCACGTGCAGGTATGTGGGTTCAATAGGATAATTCACTCCTATTACAATCGTGTTACGTAAACCAACATGGATGGCAGAGTAAGCTGTTGAGATTACAGCAATCTTATGAGTAAATTTATTGATTTCTTTGTTAAGTAGCGCGTCTCATTCACGGCATTCTGCCTTATAGTGAGCACAGTACACTTTGAAAACAACGGCGACCACAGAGAGATCGACTCCTCGGCTGAGTGCCTTAAGCGCTCGCCCACAAGGCCTGTGATACTGTTAAGGCCTCTTGGCCAACAGTATAGTCAGATCGAAAAAAAAGGAGAGATATCGACAAATTACACAGCTCTACAAAAAAAAACTTTTTTTGTTGCCCTGGATATCATTGCATATTTTTACATTTTCAAGTGCCCAGATTACGAATATATGCATGAAAGTTCTCAATGTGCTCGTATTTTCATGATTTTCCAAGATCTAAAAGTGATGGAGGAAAGGTATCAGGGTCGATGGGATTGTCAGATGATGGCAAATTATTTATAAAAGAAAAGCTCATAAAAGGCATATGGAAATACAAAATATATATATTTTCCTCTTTATCATCTTAACTGACATTATAAATATATCTGTAATTTTGTTTTTCGTTTTTTGTAATGTAAAATGAAAATAAAGAATTAAAAAAAAAAACAGAGCAGATCTTAAAAAATCATGGATAGTTTCATGAATTGTGTGCATAAATAGACCCAAAATCATTTTCATATCTAGGGCAACAAAACCACTGTAGACCAGTGTTATCACCGGTCTTTGCTGTCGTGCCGGCCTGCAATCCTTTCGGCAGACGGATATACACTGGCTGAAAAGCGAGTCACTGTGGCGATTTATCACTATATTCATGATGGTCGTCATTTGAGTACAGATACCCGACCACTCGCTTGATTACTGGGTATACACCGGCTGACCTCGAAACGCGACACGCCTGAGCATGCTACGATAGCTAGTGTTACACCTGGTGTATGGTGGTCGGACACAGTTGTGACCTCCATTCACCGCATAAAAAGACGCATGAATGACAAGAAAGCAAAAGTTTGCAATAATAAAAAATGAAATGACGTTCTTTCTTACTGCCTACATATAAAAAGATATTAACCGTATATCTACTGATGCAGAATGTATTCTACCGTTTACGTATTTAGTGGAATTGTGTTATCAGTGAATCAAGCAAAAGACAAACTATGACAACGAAATGACATCGATAATCCGTTATTGCTCTTCAAATATTCCATAATATTGTACGACCAATTTGTAGGCTTGAGATTTTTTTCACATTATCTTTTCTTTCACTATTACGTCTTTCTCTTTTGGTATAGCATGTAATGTGTATGTTAATTTCTTAGCGAACAGAATGATTTCATACGTCATTATTACTTAAAACAATTTCCAAAAAATCAACTGAAACAAATAAGTTGGATTAGATTTAAAATATGAGCTTACTTGAAAAAATTCATCAGTGGAAACGCCAAACCACTCCGGCGAGTCGAGGAAGTGGTGCGGGAACACGATGTGCAGAGCCCGCTGATTCTGCGAAACCACCAGCCTGGAATATTGAACCGATAATTTATATTATTTGCCTAACCCGTAATTTCAATATCATTTTCTCCGTACATAAGACTTATTTGAGCGAACCAATTATGTATCAAGTAACCTTATTCGACTTCAATTGAGGCGATTGTAATTGAGGCTGTTTATGATGAAAGAACATACAAAAATTAGCAATTTCGTAGTTTTTTGTAAGGAACATAAATTAAATATTCTAAGGGACTACTTCTATAGAAAGCAATATCAATTAGAACATAAAATACTTTCTGTTTCATAAAAAAAAATCATTACTCTTTAGTAAAAAAATAGTTTATATCACAAAATAAGCTTCAAAGTTTAAGGTCGTAAATAATTGTTGCTAATATGTTAAGACGTGATTACTGTTGGCGACATACGAATATGTAATTATTGAATAGAGATATACGAATAAGTTATTATTATAGATATATTTGATATAATTATGTTAAGAATGTGTTTCGAAATAGAATATTGATATTTTGTTTACAATGTATGGAATATGTATAGGGTTGGTACTAGATAATACGATTTTCTTGAGATGTATGTTTCATCGGTTTAAGTAACCATTAATTATTGAAATATGTATTGAATTTGTGTTTAATATTATAGAATTATAGATACAGAATAGAATGCAACAAAGATAATAATAAGATTTATAATAGTTTCATAGTAATATATAAAATACATAGACCGGACGGCGGTTTCTCCCATAGAAATTAAGGTTTTTTGTAAATTATTATAAAATGGTAAATTTTACGAATAAGATTTAATTTGCATTATATAGAGCATAGAATAAGGAAAATAACGATATGTAATACATATATGTAAAGTTTATAAATAAAGAATTATAGAGCGGGAAATAGGCCGACCAAAGTGAAAATAGATAACAATAGTGAACCGAGCTCTCTAGGCGATAGGGGCTCTCTTTAAGGTAACGCCTCGGAGTACTTAAGCTCGCGAGTTTTGTACTGGGGCATGTGATTTAGCGTCTATAGATAGATGTCAATCCAACAGATGTCAATCGCAGCAATACGAAGATTGGTCGGCCTAAGAACGCTCCGCTACTAAGAAGATTTCGGCGTTTTATTGAAGAGTAGTCGCTTCGGGTGGACCGTGCAATATTGCACCCCCCCTCTCCTCGGACCCTTCATCTCCGCCTCGAGGCTTCGAGTCGCCGGTACATTAGTAGGGGTGTCACGAGACGGGCATCCGGCACATACAAATTTCGCCCGTCCCCCTCCCGGGTACTCGTCACCCCCCCTCTCCTCAGTCGAGGGAAGTGACGCGGACCCAACAGTTGGTCCTTCGAGCCGGATCCTCAACACCACTACGAGATGCCAGTCACAAGAAGCCAGAAGGGTTCATCGAGGGAACAGGCGCCTGAAAACACAGAAGCCATCGCGGCAGGGACTCAAGCACAGCAGAGCGGCTCAGGAACTACGGAGTTCACTTCATACGAGACCACCATGACCGGCACGACGCGTGACACGACGACGACTTCCCAGGGTCATGAAGACAAGGAAGCATCCACCGTGAGGAGGAACCGCCCTGCATCAGTAAAGTCACAAAGAAGACGCAAGGAACTGGAGGCCCGCGCCGAGTTAGCCGAGAAGGAGCTTCGGGAAGCACAAGCAGCCACGGTAGCCGCCAGGCTGCGCTTAGAAGTCATACAAGCCGAAAATGAAGAGGATGAAGACTCAATTATAGAAGAGCCATTGGACCGGGTGGACCACGTCAGGGAATGGGTCCAGCAGTCTGCAGAAGGATTCTCCAAGAAGGGACACGAGGGGGAGGCATCCAAAAAGGGGTGCATAGGGATTCCCCCACCTTCCGCCGACAAGCCCGACACCAAGGCAGATATGGACACGAGTCACAGGAACCTCGCAAGGGCTATTGCTGAAGAAATGAAGAGCGTTCACATCCAAGGTCAAGTGCTGCAACCGGACTACATGCATCAGCTGCCATTCTTCGATGGTGACTCAAGGGAGTGGATGGCATTCAAAGCCGTCTACGAGGACACAGCCCCACTCTTCTCCGACGTACAGAATATGGCAAGGTTAAGAAGAGCCTTGAAGGGGGAAGCAAGAGAAGGAGTTCGCAGTCAACTATACTCCGAGAGCACACCGGGGGAAGTGATGGAAGCCTTGAAGCGGTGTTATGGAAGAGCGGACGCGCTGGTTCTGGCAGAACTGGACAGAATAAGGAAACTGCCACCGATCAGCGACAACCCGTACGACGTGTGCCTGCTCGCAAGCAACGTGAACAACACCGTGGCGGCGATACGAGGACTGCGGAAGCCACAATACCTCCAGTCACCAGAAATACTAAGGAGCATCGCCGACAAGATGCCAGCCATATTGAAGTACCGCTGGTATGACTACGTCGCAGACAAGGCTGAAGGGGATCCTGACCTGAACCTGATGGCAAGGTTCCTGAACAGGATGGCGGACCGATGCGGACCACACGCCACACCAGAGGCTGCTACGAGGAAGCAGATACCAAGAAGGCAAGCTGCGCATACGACGACTGATCACATCGAAGAAGTGAGACCAGGAAGAGAGAAGCAGGGGATTGATCAAGGAGGAAGAGAGAAGACTGCATGTCCACATTGCCGCGAGGGACATTTTCTACATGAATGTCCCAAGTTCCGTCAAGCACCTGTGAAGAACCGATGGAATATCGCGAAGGAATCGCGGTTATGCTACAAGTGCCTGAGCGGACGACATCGAAAGGAGACCTGCCGTCACCCTCCATGCCCAACCTGCAAACGTTGGCACCATAGCTTGCTGCATGAAGAAAGAAGAGAAGAAACGAAGCAAGAAAAAGAAGTGGCCAACAACGTGAGACTTCCTGTGAACTGCACCAGGCCATCGAGAGCGTACCTGAAGATGATTCCTGTCGAGGTTTATGGACCAGCAGGAGAAGCCAGGGTCTTGGCTCTGCTGGATGAGGGGTCAACGGTCACCCTATTGGACTCGACGGTTGCTGAGCAGGTCGGCCTCGAGGGACCCAAGGAGACGCTTCATTTGGAAACCGTGGGTGGGCAATCCATGGTAAAGAAGGATTCGATGAAGCTCAACATGCAGATAAGAGGACTGCACCAGTCAAAGAAGAGAACAGTCACCGGGGCACGCACCATTGACGACATGAACCTGACGCCTCAGCGACTGGAGAAGAGCACCATAGAGAACTGCGCTCACCTTAAGAAGCTGATGAAGCAACTGCACTATGAAGAGGATTCCCCCAAGTTGCTGATAGGACAGGACAACTGGGAACTCATCATATCGAGAGCGACGCGCAAAGGAAAGAAGAACCAGCCAGTGGCATCCTTCACTCAACTCGGATGGGTGCTGCATGGCTTCGATGGAGGCACGTCGCGACCAGTCAACTTCGTGACATGTGCACACGTGTCAGCCCGTGAAGAGGCATTGGAGAAGTTGATGAAGGATCACTTCGCGGTGGAGTCACTGGGGGTCCTGCCGAAGTTGCCAAGCACAGACCAGGACCAGAGAGCACTGGACATACTGGAGAAGACTAGCCGGCGTTTGGAAGATGGACGCTTCGAAGTCGGACTCCTCTGGAAGAATGATGAAGAGGAACTGCCAGACAACTTCAAAGCCGCTGAAGTGAGATTACATGGAATTTTGAAGAAGCTGCATAGGGATCCGGAACTGAAGAAAGAATACGAAAATCAAATAGAAAACCTCGTGAATAATGGATATGCAGAGGAAGCCGATCAAGATACAACCTCAAGACGGAAGTGGTATCTGCCACATTTTGCTGTCACGCATCCAACGAAGAAGAAGAAACGCCTGGTGTTCGACGCTGCAGCCAAAACAGGAGGGAAGAGTCTGAACGACCTGCTCTTGTCTGGGCCAGACCTGCTGCAATCACTCTTCGGTGTCCTGCTACGGTTCCGGCAGAAACCAATCGCCGTGGTGGCTGACATCAAAGAGATGTTTCTGCAAATACGAATACGAGAAGAGGATCGTGATAGCTTGAGGTTCCTATGGAAGGGCGAGCAAGCTAGTGGACCCATCAAGGAATACAGGATGACATCAGTCATATTTGGGGCCGCTTGTTCTCCAAGTGCTGCGATCTTCGTCAAAAACAAGAACGCTGCAGAATATCAAGATCAGTTCCCGGAGGCCGCTCGTGCAGTGGAGCACAACCATTACATGGATGACTATTTACAGAGCTTCGATACAGACGACGAAGCAACCAAGATAGCCAACGAGGTGGACATCATCCACAAGAAGGCGAAATTTGAGCTGAGAGGATGGGCGTCCAACAGTCCCTCCGTGTTAAGAAGCCTCACCAAGGAAACTGGGCAGATGGAGATCGACCTCGGACCGAAAGAGGAGAAGACCCTGGGCTTACGCTGGTACACGGAGAACGACGAATTGGGATTCAGGACGTGTCTAGGGAAATTTAAGGAAGATGTCCAGCAAAGAAGAGGACCTACCAAGAGGGAAGTGACGAGCGCCGTGATGGCCACCTTCGACCCTATGGGAGTGGCATCACCGGTTCTCATACAAGGGAAGGTTCTCATACAGAACATATGGAGAAGCGGCATTGACTGGGACGAGGAAGTCACCGCAAGTGATCAAGAAGCATGGAGGGAGTATCTCGCGAATGTTCAGGTGCTAGAGACTCTGCGCATTCCAAGATGCTTCACGCACTCAAGCGACGAGGGGGAGCTGCACACGTTTACCGACGCTAGCGAGACTGCCTACGCTTGCGCGGTATATTATAGAGTGCGCAGAGAAGATGGAGGCTACCATGTTGCACTGCTGGCAGCCAAAGCAAGAGTGACTCCCCTAAAGCCGATGTCCGTCCCACGGCTAGAACTGCAGGCAGCGCTGTTGGGCACTCGGATGACACGGACGGTGGAAGAAGAACTGGACTGGAAGATCAAGAAACGGACGTATTGGACTGACTCAAGCACGGTCCTCTCATGGATCAAGTCGGATCCGAGGACTTTCAAACCGTTCGTGGCGCATCGGCTTGCAGAGATAGAGGACTTCTCGAAACCACAAGAATGGCGCTGGGTCCCGACTAGCCAAAACCCGGCGGACGACGTGACGAGAAGAGTTCCTCGCGACTTCGACTTCCAACAGGGACTGCAGTGTGGAGACACCGTGCTGATCGTGGACTCCACGCTGCCACGAAACACATGGCCCAGAGGTGTTGGTAACCAAAACGCACACTGGACCAGACGGCCGCATCCGGATAGTGGAAGTGCGCACCGCAGGCGGGACGCTGAAGAGACCGAGCTCCAAGGTGGTGCTGCTGGTTCCAGCGACGAGCGACGAGCAACGTGACGCCGGTTCCGGACAGCCTTCAGCAATGTCGCCATGACTGGAGTTGGTGCTGCGCACGAGGGGGAGGATGTTGGCGACATACGAATATGTAATTATTGAATAGAGATATACGAATAAGTTATTATTATAGATATATTTGATATAATTATGTTAAGAATGTGTTTCGAAATAGAATATTGATATTTTGTTTACAATGTATGGAATATGTATAGGGTTGGTACTAGATAATACGATTTTCTTGAGATGTATGTTTCATCGGTTTAAGTAACCATTAATTATTGAAATATGTATTGAATTTGTGTTTAATATTATAGAATTATAGATACAGAATAGAATGCAACAAAGATAATAATAAGATTTATAATAGTTTCATAGTAATATATAAAATACATAGACCGGACGGCGGTTTCTCCCATAGAAATTAAGGTTTTTTGTAAATTATTATAAAATGGTAAATTTTACGAATAAGATTTAATTTGCATTATATAGAGCATAGAATAAGGAAAATAACGATATGTAATACATATATGTAAAGTTTATAAATAAAGAATTATAGAGCGGGAAATAGGCCGACCAAAGTGAAAATAGATAACAATAGTGAACCGAGCTCTCTAGGCGATAGGGGCTCTCTTTAAGGTAACGCCTCGGAGTACTTAAGCTCGCGAGTTTTGTACTGGGGCATGTGATTTAGCGTCTATAGATAGATGTCAATCCAACAGATGTCAATCGCAGCAATACGAAGATTGGTCGGCCTAAGAACGCTCCGCTACTAAGAAGATTTCGGCGTTTTATTGAAGAGTAGTCGCTTCGGGTGGACCGTGCAATATTGCACCCCCTCTCTCCTCGGACCCTTCATCTCCGCCTCGAGGCTTCGAGTCGCCGGTACATTAGTAGGGGTGTCACGAGACGGGCATCCGGCACATACAAATTTCGCCCGTCCCCCTCCCGGGTACTCGTCACCCCCCCTCTCCTCAGTCGAGGGAAGTGACGCGGACCCAACAATTACAATACAAGTATTCCTTACTAAGGGTTCGATAAATTACACTACAGAATTTTTCAGCATCATCGGACAATAACAAGAATAATCTTTAAACGTTCAAATGATAGTTTATGAGAGATTTCAAAATTTACTTTTTGTAAGAATAACCAAATTCCTTTTTACCTCAATTTCTTTTGCATAAAACGTTCGTTTGTATATACATAGCTATACACTAGCTGTGCCCGGCGGTTTTATCCTCGTATAATATAAAAGAAATCGCTGATTGATGATTTGTAAAACTTCAGTATAGACAATATTTTTATCGGACGGCCAGGGTTATGCGTCTCAATACGGCTTGTTTGCGCCACTACACCTATATAGAGATCTACAATGTGGCCCATGTGCAAGTGACCGCCCGATTATCGAAAAAAAAACCCAAAAGTTAGTAAAAAATTAGCGTTACAAAACAAAGCAAAAACGTTATCCCGCGTCCCACTTGATTAACCTGATGAAGTTAGCCACAATAATTACAAAATTAATTCCTTTTACAGACATTTTTTTTTGTATAAAAATAATTTCATTGTTTATATAATGAATCTTGTATTAAATAATGTTTATTTATACAGTCAAGTAAAAAAGTAAATTCTTTTTATTGTTATAATTGATGGCTAACTACTTACACATCATGTCGCACCTTCGTCAGTTGATATACATATTGGATATAACTTTAAAAGGTATTTAGTTTAACAACATTATTAATATCTACGCATGGTTAGATCCTTTGCGTAGATATTAATAATACTTGTTTGGTTCTGTGTATATTATTTTATACTTGTTTTTTTACCAATTCGAGTAATGTATGTAAAGGAAACAAAATTCTGATAAAGATTTAAGGTTTTGACTTACATCAAATCACAAGCTGAATGCAACCCAAAAATGTAATTAAAATGCAGAAGTTTTAAATGCCCTAATTTAAGTACAATACAAAGTGAATATTGATATAGACGTAATTCGAGTATAATATTTATAACATGTGACACCGATTTATCCCGCACAATGCATTTACGTAACACGTGACATTAGCATCCAACACGTAACATGGCGGAGCGGAGGTGACTTTGACCGCAACTACTAATGAAAATTATTAAACATAATTTTTACGTTTTTACGACAACGGAATATTATGGTTCTGGCGTGAATTATAAATGAAATTCATGAAACCGAAAGTAGTGACTACTGAATGTTTCAAAGACGACGGCAAACCTATTATTCTATGTAAAAAAAAAGCTTAAGCCTTTAACTTATTAACATATCCTATTTCAGGACTAACTAATAACAAAGTACATTATGAGAAGAAGCATCGTAAAAACATCATCACGTGACCCTCATTTCAGCAGAAATTAAACTGAACAGAAAAGTTTTATATACTAAGTTTTAATAAGCTCTCAGTAATGGAAATGTGTTAGGAACAAAGCGAATGTCATTGTGGCTGGTTAACCGGCACGACTAAGCTCAACAACATATAATTTGCTAGCTTCCAAGATCATGAAATATAATAATTAGTCAATAATCATTAGTCAAATAATAATGTTAATAATAAAAATTACCTGCAACAGATATGTATAAAAACAACTTTTTGAAATTAAATATATACTAAAATAAAATCTTTAATAATACTATTAAACATAATAATTTGGTATTAACGTTAAGCTCTAAGAAAATAAATCTGTGAAATTTATAAAAATTGAATATTAAAATAAATATATTATAATTTAGTGAAGAAAATACCTGTAAAGTTTTAAACCAAGAGCCATGAGTCACATTGGAAATCGAATATAATTAAATCTTTGAGAAAGAGAAAAGTAATCGCATTAAGAGAAATCTCTACGATATTAATTTCATTTTGAAATAATTTTCATCTAAACCAGGGGTGTAAAACAAAAACGTGTTTTTTACTGTGTATCTTATAACATATTAGTGTTCCGTCTGTAATTGAACATACTTTTTTCATGTCTTTGGTTATAAAACTATGCTTCTTCTTTCGTATCGTTTTCAAACCTCAGATTTAAAGCCACTTTGGCTACTTTCACGGCGTTGTCCGAGCTAGTCATCAGATCACATATTGTGCATGTGGAGGGGCATGACGGGCTTGTGAGCAAGTGTGGTATGGCCTGTACTTGGGCACCACACTGGCACTTCGTGTCAGTCTTAGCGATTATACCCCGCCAGCTAAGGTTATTATTGCAGCGGCCGACTTGGGCCCGCAGTCTGTTGAGACTCTTCCAAGCCGACCAGGGCAGTTCGTGACCAGGCGGTAGTTTTTCAGCTGCTGCAACGTATTCTGGAGGTGGAGCGTGCTTAGTAGTCCATAGAGCAAGAAGATCTTTAATAATTTATGTTTTAAATTGGTTCACCAGTATACTGTATTTTTATAGTTACTTTGAGCATTTTGGCACCCTCGGTTCTTGTTGCAATGCTTTCGTGGCTGAGTGCCTTAAGCGCTCGCCCCCAAGCCCGGTGAAGCTGTAAAAGCCGTAAAGACTCCAGGGCCCCTAAGGCTAACAGTATAGTCAGTTAAAAAACAAAAAGTTACTTTGAGCAATATACTATATTTCGTCGATTGGAACCCCATTTATACATCAGATATGATATTAACATTATTCACCACAATTAATAGTATTCCATATAATAACTGTGCTTCTCTGTTAATATTTTTGACGAACAGATTGTACAAAAAAAAAATTGTTTTCTTTTGTGTTTAGTTGCGATTGACAAAAATCGATGTTAAATCACCATGAAAACGAGGATGAAACACGCCAAACAAGATTGTACTGGTCGTTATGTTGATTGCATTAGCGAAAACACAAATAGAGAGAGAGAGATGCTTGACGACTGATTTTCAACTAGGGAGTAGTAACTGAGTTGGGTGAGCATGAGGAAAAGCGTCAGTAGTACGCTGTGCTAGCTTCACAATAGTTCACTTTAAAGGAAAAAGCTCAGGATTATTATGAAATTAAATTATTCGCAATACTTGAGCGCGTAAATTAGTAAACCGTTAATGCTTCAACATAAATGTAGTAAAAACAGCAAGCACCTCCCCTCCTCCCAAAATTAAGGACTTACTTACATTAGACTGGTTTTATTGAGGGAGTCACGGATTACCTAAGTATTGGAATACACACGTATAAAATTCGTGTAAAACACGTGTGAGAGACTCGAGACGTTAAACTTTCACATTAAACATGAGATGCTGTAAATCACAACGATAACTACGTACAAACTTAATTAATCTGACTCACATTCATTACACTGACGTGAGTTTGAATCTCTGCAATGAGCCTGTGTTTTCCGGTGAAGGAAAACATCGTGATGAAACCATAACACGTTGGTAGGGTTATTTTCTAATGCCCGCCTGCCTATTTACAAGTTGAAAATCTGTCGCCAAGCACCTATAAGTGTGTTCCCGCAGTTCCACTTGAGAGTCAGTTCGCCTATTAGGCTTATGAATCGCCTAAAGGGGTGAGTTAAAATGAATATATAACCAATCAAGAAACTGATCATTATCTTAGCCCAATGACATCCACAGCTGTACATAGGCCCTCCCCATTAATCGTCACAATGACCGGTCATGCGCTGTTTGTATCCAGCGGGTTCCCGCAACCTTCACCAGGTCGTCGGTTCAACATGTCGGTCTAACTTAAGTGGCAGTGGGAGGGACTCATTGTTCGTAGGACGGATGGCCGAAGGGGTCAAAAAGTTCTCGAGTGGCAGCCACGTACGGAAGACGCATCATGGGCAGACCCTTTTTTTACGCCGGAGAGGGTCGCTTAAAGGATCCTCCTCATGGCTCTCACCACGCTCGGCAGTGAGTGATCAACTCCTACGACCGCGGCCAGACGGCACTCTCCCAGAGTGTGTTGCACCGTATTTTCCGCAGCACCGCATTCGTGGCACGCGTTGGTGGGATCCCTGCGAGCAATCCAGTGCAGATATCATCCGAAGTAACCATGACCTGCACAAGCCTAAAGGTTAGGGAGCCCCGCTCCCTTGAGCACCATCGACTGAGGACCGGTCGGATTGCGTCTATGGTATAACTACCATAGCGCGCATCCGTCAGATCCTCTGCCCACTGCCGCATAACTATGGCCTGGGCCCTCCGCCTAAAAATTTGGATCTCAGTGGAAGCCGGAGGCTCCTCTCTTTTCTTTCTACTTGGGGCAGTCTAATTGGTGAAATACGTGACGTAAAGAAGATCGCAGCTAAATAAACTTCTATTATGTTCCTGCGGTGAGTTTCCAAGGCTCCTTGTGGAAGAGAGGTTCAAGGTCGGCAATCCGCTTATGATAGAAACTATAGGTTACGGTAGCCTGTTACCATCAGGCGAGCCGTATGCTTATTTACCACTTTAATTGTATATAAAACACTCAATAAAACAAACATGGTACAACATACCAAAAATAACATATTATGTGTTTGAACCAGCACTATTAGGCGCACTAAGTGAGATTACTTGGGACAATAAAACCAAACAAAATAGAGAACTCGAGGCCGACAATGTCTGAGCACGTATTCGATGCACGTACGATAAAGACGAAGCCCTTGCTGTTATGATACGTGGTTGTAAGTTTTTGGATATTATATTCTTCGTTGTCCTCGAGCGAGGATTACGCGGGAACATAATCCTGATACAAAATAAATAATAAATACAAGTATAGCATATTTTATAACAAACAAAACGAAAGCTAACACAAATAACTAAGGCTAAAACGGAATAAATTCTTTCATTACTTACTAGATACACTAAATTATTACTTTCGTTTGAAATATGAAGACCGTTTTTTTTATATTGATCCAAACTATGTACACTAGACTCGATAATAAGAATTCAACCCAAGACAATTAAAAGTACATACACAAAAACTGCATTAATATGTAGATAAAAAACTATCTAATAATCGGTATTTTTTTAATTCATCTTCTACACGTTCCAGCTCTTATTTTGGTATATTTATATTGACAAATCAAAACGAATTATATATTCAAAGACATTTGGCTACATTATATGACATTTCTTTCTGATTATCTAAACTATATAATATTATAAAGAGGAAAGATTTGATTCTTTGTTTGCATTGAATAGGCTCTGAAACTACTGGACCGATTTGAAAAATTCTTTCACCATTAGAATCCTAAATTATCCCTGGTGAACATAGGCGATAGAATAAAAGTTAGGGATCCGTATGGAAATTTATAATTTTTGAATTTTTTTGTTAAATACCCGTGCGAAGCCGGGGCGATCCGCTAGTCTTATGATAAAGTTCAAACAAATTTTTAGAATATAATATCTATGTAAGACAAATAATATTTTATAATGTACATAAAACGATTAAATCTCGAAGTCGTTTTCATAATCCTTAATATCTCCCGCATAATATATAATTTCCATAATCTATTTATTTACTAGATAATATAACAAAGTGATCCTATAAGACTTCCGTTTTTTAATTATTTATTTTGAGA
The DNA here is from genome assembly GCA_947532125.1 of Saturnia pavonia. Classification (NCBI taxonomy): domain Eukaryota; kingdom Metazoa; phylum Arthropoda; class Insecta; order Lepidoptera; family Saturniidae; genus Saturnia; species Saturnia pavonia. The sequence goes on from OX383904.1 coordinate 16,044,047, forward strand.
AACGGAACCCTAAAAACAGTACTTGCATTAATAATACTTATGCAGTACCAAAAACGTACTAAAACTGGTTCGTCCTAAAAGTGAAAAAGTCCAAAAGATTTATAGCACTGGCACCGAATGATTTTAAGAGAGGCAATTATTCATTTCTGTCCATTAAACTTGTACTTTCAAACACAAAGTACACTTTATAATAATGGCATAAAGACCTTTTTAAATTAAAGCAGTGATATATTTCGATTCTAATTCAAAAACCAAAAAGGAGCAATTGTTTTTATACTTAAGTCAATATTCAAAGTAAATGGACCGTTTAATGTATGTAAGTAAATTTAAAACGAAATGTAATTATATCAGACTCACTCGAATAGCTTCTATTCAGAGATGTACCAATAAAATAAAAAAAATGTTAGACTATACATGCAAACTTATAAATCTATTAATTAACAAAAAAAGGATAATTTGAAGGTGAAACTGGCAAAGTTTGTTTTTTTTTTCGAACTGACTATACTGTTAGCCGTAAGGGCCCTGAAGCCTCAAACGGCTTTTATAGCTTCACCCGGGCGGACTAAATATTAGTTTTAGTTTTAACATTTCCAGCATTCTTAAAGTTATTTTTTATACATTATAAAACTCAACGTCTCTCTGTCTATCTGTCCGTTTATGTTTTTATCACGCGAAACCACTTATCCGTATTACATGTTTTTTATTTTCAATTCATAACTATGTTATTTGTCCAGGTTATAGGATATATTTTGTAAGATAAAGTAACATATGAAATAAGCAGTGACGATAATGGTGAATCGGTTCGGGAAAAAAAAATGCATTTGGGGTGCTTAAATGCCTTACGCTGAGTAAACCATAAGAGATATATAAAATTAATGTTATACATAATTGTAGATCATATAAAGATCTACAAAACATTGTGTCTTCTAAATATCATCCATAATAAGCATTTTAGTCTTTAAAGCAACCGGCGACGGGCGATTGCCGTAAGTTGGAGTAGGGCAGCACGATTCGCGCGTGTGCTCGACTGAGGTCATCCTGTAGTCCACGCGAGCGGAGCCGCAGGCAGAGCTAGTAGAACATACATACGATCTTGACGAGATTTTTATTTAGATTTAAGATTGTAACAGTTTTTTGGTGTGTATAGTTCGCAATAATTTAAAAGCGTAGCATTAAAACGTAGCATTTACAGAGAACCTCAGTAGTTTTATGACAAAACCCAAATGTGAACCTCGCTAAAAATATACATACTGATATAATATAAATTACAACTGATGTATATATTGTTTTATTCTTCAAAGTTTGTATTTGGTCATCTTTAACATTTCACTTAAGGACGATTGCTAATAGTATATAGGGAACTCGTATAACATCGATTTATGTTTTTATATTCGAATCTGAACTTTTGAGATGTGTCGACAGAAATAGCTTCAGCATTGAAAAGTTTACAACATAAGTCAAATTAAAAAGACTAGAATTCAAAAATCCTAAAATTGTGATTTGTAGTAAAATAAACTTTAAAACAAGCGTTTCCTCTCCCATTAACTTCAGACAATGGGTACATGTATATAACATTAATAGATATCCAAAAAGGATGGAAATTTCTTTCTGCCCTCTTTGGTCTCTTCATGCAGCCAAGACGGTTCCGATCACAACCATCGTCAGCTTATATCAGCACACAGATTGGCATGGGTCTCCCCCACGGACACTAGCTAGACCTTCGATTCTACTTATCTAGTTATTTCAAGCAATCATGAACAGATCATTGTGACGTCTTCCAGACGGATGTATTCACCTAAATACAATTTTCTATCCTGAACTCTTCAGCTACATCGACTATAACAATGCATTATAACAAAATCAGTATCGAACGTATAATTTGAAACTGCACAAGTCTCTAGATTCGAACAAAACGCCTCACTAGGCGAGCGCATTATTAATCACATCTGGTGTTGCCAGATGGTTGAGTGTGAACTGGTTTAAAGGTTTATTATACTCGAAAGCTACCTTTTTCTTAGCTGTAATTATATTAATTTACCAGATGTGCCTGAGGCTTCGCTCGCGTTGACGACAGAAGAAATCGTAACTTTAATAACTCTTTATTGAATGAAGATATCGTGATATATATATATTTATTAATAGTCTAAAGAGTATTAAAATATCTAAAGAGTAAAACAAAAAGATAAAAATCTATCCAGTAGTTTTTGCGTGATGCGCGCACAATGGCAAACCTCAATCATTTTATTTATGTAAAAGATTTATTAGTTGCACAATTTCTTGAATGTAGTATCCATAATTTCTCTATAAGATGTGTTATGACACACGTGATATTGGTACTCCTAAATCATCTGTTCCACAAAAACTTTCACCATAGAATTGTTATTCGTGCATGGAAACAATTTAAAATAAGAAATTAAAGCATTTATTCTCATGAAGGTATTCGTTCTGACTTCAAAGTATCAATTTCAGAAAGACAGATTTGCTACCATTTCTGCAAGTTGATTATTTAGATGATATTAATTACTGAACTGATCACTCATTGTCGGTAAGTATAAAACTTTAGTTACAACATTTGTGTATTTTGCATTTATATAGGAAATTTCAAATGATGAAAACCATTTTCTGGCTACATTAATAATCTGCATCTAGAAGTTAAACATCGCCTGATGGTAAAGACTAGCAAAGATTAAATAATACGGTAATTCCAAACGTTAACCTCGTCTGATGGAAGTGAAAATACAATTGAAACAGTAAACCGCTTGCAAAATAAACAATTGAGTACTTTACACCAGGATATAAAAACCATAAAATCAAAATCAAAAACCTTTATCCAACTTAGGTAACTGTGAACGTTCATAAATAACTGAGGATATGAAAAAAATCTTATAATAACTGTGTAACAGCTTTTAGAAACAAAATATATACCAAGTTTAATTAAACTATCCCCAGATCACTGTTCTTACTTAGCTTGAAAAGTTGATATTGACTAACGTGTAAAATTTGTCAAATGCACTTTAGACAATTAATAGCCTTTTAACCGTCACTATGTAACCTAGTAATTTACTGTTTATTTCACGTTTAATGATTTTTTTTGAAATAACATGTTATCGATTGATAGCAACACAGACACCCTACACACATATGCGAAAACTGTAATGAGGGCGAACTTACAAGCAGCTTGTGCAAGCCACCGGCCAAACGTGTATCATTCATTGCACAACGCGCTAGCACCGACCCGACCCGACCACCTCGGGTTACACTTACATTGGAATACGCTTTCAATGAGCGATCCATTCACAAAAAAGAAACCTTGACAAACTGGAAGTCAACAAAAATTGCATATTTATCTGATTGAAAATACATCATTAGCATTGTCGATCTTGTGACGCCGATGATCATCACTTAATCGTGGAACACGTCTGTGACAGTATTCCAAGTTATTATTACTAAATTGAACATATCCACTCTTTCCGCTACAAAAAGCGTAACTCCAAAGTCCATACCTCTGGAAATAAGAAAAAAAAGAAAACAAAGTCTTTCATGCATTACTCTTTTGTTTTGATACTTTTATACTCAAGTTTATGCAATCTACACTAATATAATAAAGCTGAAGATTTCTTTATACTACAAATTTGGAAAACAAGTTTACAGCCCTCCTTATGGTAAGGGACTACCGAAGCTTACCGAAAACTACCATTGGTATCACTAGCGCGTTTTCGACCTCGAACCCTGTACCCCAAGCTCTGAAAACCCTACTCACCGTAGGAATAAAACACAGGACTATTTGGCTGAGATCTTCCATAGGGTGGAGGTATTAAGCCAGTCGGGCTGGTCCAAGCAGAGAGACATCTCCAAAGAAAATTCTCTGAGCCCTACCTCTATTGTTTGTTTAAACGCGGTAATCTCTGGAACAACTAGCCGGAGTCCAAACATTATTTTTGTATATGATAGTCATGAAGAATAGTATAACTACGCTACGACCCTAAGGAGCGGAGCACTAATTATAAACGTTAAGCAATTACGAGAAGTGGAACAACGATAGGGCTGGGCTATACGGGCGGGATTCGGAGGCGCTGTGTAAAGTTTGTTGAATAAATTCAACACGGGTAGAACCGTGGGGCACAGCTATTATATATTTTATACTTTTTTATACAAGTTTGCTCTCGTAATGTAAAAAATATTGTATTATGACCTGGTTTTATAGAAAAGTTGTGTTTAGCTTTAAGAAAACCTTTGGTAGTTGTGACTTACTCAAAATAGCGGAAATTTAAAAACATTACGAAAGAGCGTAAAATTCTACGTAAGAGTGCATCAAAAAGTCAATTTGCCAAAAATGGTCTTTACGCCTTTTTGTAGCGGAAAGAGTCGATATGATGATATTAAAACATCTCGACGCTCACAAATTATAATAAAGAATAATGATGATGATAATAATTATTATTATTATCTATCACTTAAAAAAGTCATTTACAAAATACACATTTGGTATATAAGTTTATAAATTTTGACGAATCCTCTACAATGAACGGGAAAGACATTTCAATTCACAAACATTGTGGGATGTACCGCGAGCTAAATAATATAATCTTAAAACTTGGGACACCCAACTTAACCTCACCTGCATATGGTGTACTCTGCTCAGTAACGAACTAGCAAAACTGCGATAGCCGTACAGCCCGACTGGATCACAACAACCATGCATGTGCTGAAAAGCTCGTCATAGTGATTCGTTTATACGCGATGACAACGGCGGCTAGCGATGGATTGTTGATGATGTCTCGGTGATCGCCACAGTTTTCGGATTGCAATATGTTCACTACAAGGCAATATGACATCAATAAGCCGTGCTACTTAAAACAAAAATTATGTGTGCAGCAGTTCACACGTGTCAAAAGTGAAAGCTTCAGCAAAAAAATGTTCTTAAAAAATTGTTTTTAAATATCCTGAATCAGTGGGACTCGAACTATCGACCACTCGTGCGTACTACATATGAAAACTGGTCGTCTCACACCACTAGGCCAATTCGACGACGATCACAATCATGAAAATCAGGACTTACATTAACTGTGCATAATGTAAATGCACTAATTCTCTCGTAGGGTAAATCTTATAGATGTATATCGTTGTCTCTTTTTATTTTCGCTTTTTCGTTTCATGAAGTTTAAAATAACAGCGGTGCTTAAGAAGTTTTCAATTCAAAAAACAATAAAGGTTTTAGAGGGATTAAGTGCCTTTTGCCATTTGTACCGCGCGTTCTGTGTCCAACCTTTGTAAGGATTAAGTGTAAAGTTTGGCACTACTCGTCTGCAGATTGGGACAGGATGCGAGATTATTATGTACCCATTCCTTGGAGGCAACGATGCTTTCCTGGGAAAGATCCTTCAGTGATTGCCGATAAGATTAGATTCGCAAAGGAATATTATATTCCTTCTTCCGATAGCGTCTGTAAACGAAAAAGGCAGTCTTGGTAGCAAAGAAGCAAGCCTTGTATCGTAATTGAATCAGGGGTCGTACAAACAAGGATCTTGATATGAATTCCCTTAAATCAGCGTACAGTTCTGCCCCTAAAGGGCCTACATTAGAGCAGATTCCCAGCGTATTACACGGATAGGTCAACAGGCTAACCGTGGTATCTACTGGATCAGACCCTAACAATTACCGACCAATTGCCGTAACCTCAGTGTTGTGCATGATCATGGAGCGGACCATTAATACCCAGCCTGTTTGTTCCCAGAAGATCATTCTTTGACAAATGTCGTCAATTCGTTTCAATGGTTGATCTTCTAGCATTCACACTGCACCAGTCTCGAGAGGCCAGTGATAATCGAGGCTCTGGCGATCAGTCTTGACAAAGAGATGGGCTTTCATTAGTGTCTGGCACCGTGGACTTGTCTCCAAACTTCCGGCATACGGACTTTCTGGCAACCTATACAACTGGATCTCCGGCTAGCTACATGAACGCAAATTCGTCTCCTTTTTGAAGGTGTAATTCGTAGTTCATATCAATAAATGCAGGAGTTCCATAAGACGTTATGCTTTTGATCACTCTATTACTTCTGCATATCAATGATATGTCCCTTTAAACTATACTTATTGGTATGCAAATGATAGCAATATTAATGGGTTCTATAGGAAATCTACATTAATAAATAGAACATGTATCCACCACTCACCCGCACCTGGAGATCCTCTTCTTCGGGGTACCCGGGTGAGCTGGTGGCTTAAGTCGTTGATTCTTAGTAAGATACTAACCTACTGGCACTAGGTTTTGCTATGGTTTATAATGTTTTTTATAGATTTTACATTTTTTACGGAACAGCTATTCTCAGAGCAGCTAGCTAGTTACGGGGTTCTCACGTACTACTGCTTTTAGTAGAGGGCAGCACTTGTCATCTATAAAAGCGCGTTTACGTTTGTCAGTGGACCGATAAATTGCATTTATATAAAAATAATAACTGAAATAGAAAGTGGTTTGTGCTAGCAGAAAATACGGAACATGGATGCTATTACAGCAAGCCTAAGTGCGGTTGGGAAGAAACAGAAAAAAGACGTGAGGAACTTCTACCTAACCTACCTAACTTACCTAACCTTCTACCCTACCTAACTTCTACCCTAGCACTGCATATCTATATGAAGAGCAAAACTTCGGTATCCTAACTCATTTTATTTTCGCTAAGGAAAACATCGTAATGTAACCATAGCACTGTTGAGGCTTTTTATAATACCGGTTTGTCTAACTAAAGTTCTTATACTGAAATTCCGGCAATTACGTTTGAGAGCCAATTCTTCTAGGTTTTGCGTGTATTACCCATCTTAGGACACACCATATAAAGAAGTGCATATATATTTAACTTCGCAGTCAATGTGAAATCATTGCATGTTAATAATACAAGTATAATTTAGATAGCAAAAGTAACCGACATTGAACTTAACAACTGGTTAACATTGAAAGCGGATTTGCGTCTCGCGTGTGAGTGACGTCACACGTAACCGACGCGACGCGCTTCATCTCGTTACAATTAAAGCCATTTCACTTGGCGCATCAGAAATTCGTCACTCTCGAATGACATCAGCTGTGAGTTATTATCTCGGCGCGGCCGGCGAATCCGAGCACTCGTTGATATCATCGGGACATGTGGAAGAGATCTACTCAGGGATGTCGAGTTATAAAAATACTTTCTTTATTAGTTTTGATATTATCTCACACGAAGTGATGATGTCACAGTGGTAGCGTTTTTCGGACACCGCGTCCATCAACGTAGGTTCAAATCATACAATGAACCGCGAGCTTTCGGTAAAAGAAAACCGCGGGTTTTCCTATAACCGGCATGGCTAACTACCATCATAAAGTTGAAAACCTGTTGCCAACGATCAGTAGGAATGGTCCGGCATCTGCACTTGACTGCTAGTCCCCTTCTAGGCTTAGTGTGTTACCATTTTAGGCCACATCGTCACTTAACATAAGATGAGATTGTGGCCAAACGCTAATGGATATTTCAAATTATATTATAATTAGGAAATTATCATTATCGTCGAATACTATTAAAGTGTGTATATTTTTTCAAATTTTAAGGCTTTTAAATCACGCAATTAAGTCGGTATGTATCATTTAACGTAGCGCTAATGCGTACATCAAATAACTTTTACAAAATCGTAAAATATTAGGTATTATGAAATATGAGTTATTAGATCACAACTACGAAAAATATGGTACACTTAAGTATAAGGTATTTTCTATTTGAAGTTTTACAAAAAATATCCTAAAATACGACATTGAAACCGCGTTATTGGCAACCTTGACTATATCAAATGTTTGCAGCTCTAAAGCCCATATGTAATTCGTGGTATATTAACATAAGTTGATATCTGTTTAAGGAATAATTAATAATTCCGCGTAGTTATTCACAACATCTAAAAGAGGAGCGAGTGTTGGATTGAGAGCGACATAGTGACTGGCGTCGCGTCGACGCGCTTTATTTCCTGATTATCCAGTCATTTAGGCGCTTTCATCGCGGTGTTCATTACCCCGCATGAAAACGACCACTAACAGACACTACAGATACACACACGACAGATATTCATTCAGAAGTTTGCGCCATGCAGATGCAAAGTAAAAAAAAAACTAAAAATATTAGATTCGGTTAATTCTGGCAGTACTGAAATTCTAAGGGTCATTATTTTTTTCAGTGTGTACATTAAATACTTCAATAATTATAATAATTAATATTATATTATTAATATTATAATAATATTTATCACTTGATCTTGTTTTATAATAAAGCCGAAAATATCTACATAATAATATTGTTGTAGTTTTTCTCCCTAAAAATCATAATTTTTCCTCTTACGGTCTAAATGTATTCAAGCCGATCATATAAGATGTAAGATAATAAGATCAGCGGCGGTGTCCCCTTTGCAATTCAGACCAGGCGAATTGGAGTCACTTACCCGTACCAGACGTAATAAAATATTTGATTGAATACAAAGAAAACAGTGGAGGATTTGTATTCAGTGCGCTTTTATGTTCATGACTTGTTATTAGCTATTATTACAGGACTAGGAATAAACAATCCAACATTTTTGATTTCTCCATTTTCATACTTATGTAACAGTTTTCATCCATCCATTTTTTTAACAGGTGTCAAGTTCACATTGTTATGTGGAACATTCAAGTAAATAAGTGTAAGACATGAACTCACTTGCCGGACAACACTAGTGACAGGCTGTCGACTTTGGTCACCTTCTCGTGCGCGTAGAGCTCGTGACACTTGAGGTGGCGTACGCTGCGCATACACATCAGAACTCGTCTGAACTGACGTCTCGATACTCGGAGAGGTTTGAACAGGGCAACGTAAACCTGGAGAATGAGAAACACTATTACTTTCATATCTCGCTTTTTACTATCGACTTTCATGTTTTTCTTTTCATAAAATGTTAGTTCTTTATTGATTATAAGACGCCTTAAAATCTAATGATCCATTAGATGTCTCTCTAATGATGTTTTTCGCAAGAGCAAAGCGATAACATAAATCGCTAAATATCGGATTCAAAATGGCAAATTCAGATTATATTTGGTACACAGTGAAGCCGATATTAAGCGATTTCTGCTATCGCTTAATGTTGCAAAATACGTAATTAGGGCACGGATTTAAAGACATTGATTGATCAAATGAAGGATAGTTCACTCAATTAGAATCAGTTAAGGATAAACAAGTAAGCTAGGTGGTAGGCACGAAAATTATGTCAGACTGGTTCCCGATCACCATACGCTTAGAGGCATATCGTGTTCTGGGATCAGTTGGTGTATATTCAATAATCAAGCTGGTTGGTAAGGATCTGTACTCGACTGGGTCGCGATCACCATGCCCGTCACAGTGACTTTCATTTGGTATTGTTACATTCGATATAATTTTTTAAAATTAACACAAAATCAAATGTCCAAAAAACTGTTGTTAAAAACTTAATTTTTAAACAATTGTTTTGTTATTGCTGTTTTCGAATCTAAAAATGGCGTTAAGTAAGACTGGATATTTTTTTACATTATTTGTTTAGAAATTGTTTATAAACAAACAGATAAGTTTAATATTTAAAAAAACATTTTCGGACATTTCATTTTGTGTTAACTTTAAAAAATTATAATAAGCAATGTAATAAACTTTTATAAACTTTCAGCGCGTGATCTTGTTAAGTAATATAAGCAGAGCTCCAAGAAGCAAAAAAAAAATAGGACAATTATTTAAACTTTTATGTCATCATTTGTGAAAACGGAAATTGAAAAAAAAAGAGTTAAATATTGCATAAATTTTTGAAAAATTGATATAAATCGTGTTTTCCAACATGGTTTTATTCCTTAGAAAATAGCATTTGTTTTTTCAAAACTTTTCTATTGATATTATTTAATACTATAAAAAAAATATTTTATGTGTTAGAATGTTTTAAACGGCAGTGCGTCCAATGCCAATGCCGTAATGGCAGCGCGTAGACCCATTTTCGGAGGTAAAAAAAATATAAATACTGGAGTTGGAGTTCCGGAAGTCAAGACTTTTTTTTGCTAAATTTCCTTCTCTTTATCAGTCTTTCTTCAAAATTTCTTTAATATTAATAGTTTTTGAATTATAAACGAAAAACTAAATTCCGTTTTTTTCATCTTAATTTGTTAATAACTATTACAATATTATATGCGCTACTGTATTAGGCGTCCAACTAATATATTTCTAAAAAAAATATAAAGTAGGTGAAAGTACTATATTTTTATTTTAGGCAACATTATTTATTCCAAAATGTTTAAGCGTGAAGCGAAACACAGGCCGCAGCCTTTATCTCTTGGAGTAAGTATAATATTAGGTCTTTACCTATGAAATTGCCGTTTTGTATGAAAAATTAAAACGATGTTTTTTCATGTATTTTTTATTTGTATTAATCGAAGTAATCACCCATGCAATAAATGCATCTTTGCCAGCGCAGTGGCAGTTTATTGATGCCCTTCTTAAAGAAATCAGCTGGACGGGAGGCAACAAATTCTTCAAAGGCATTTTGTACTGCCTCTCGGGTATTGAATTTTTTTGCCGCCAAGGAGTTATCCAAATTCTGGAAAAAGTAGTAGTCTGTAGGCGCAAGGTCTGGTGAGTAGGGCAGATGACGGAGAACTTCCAACCCCAGTTCTTGCAACTTGGAGACCGTCTGTTGTGCAGTATGAGGTCGCGCGTTGTCGTGCAGGAGCAGCGGAGACGAGCGATTGACCAGTGCTGGTTGGAGATGTGCCAGCTTCTCCATCATTGTGTTCAATTCTTCACAGTACACATCTGCAGTAATGCTCACCCCATTTGTTAAGAAGCTGTGATGAATCACACCGGCGCTAGACCACCAAACAGTGACCATCACTTTTCTAGGGGTAAGTTTTCGTTTAGGGCATTGTTTAGGTGCTGAACCAGGATCCAACCAACTTACTGAGCGCTTGCGGTTATCAAACAGAATCCATTTTTCATCGCAGGTAACAATGCGGTTCAAAATTCCTTCATTTGCGTGTCTGTTGAGCAGTGCAAGGCACGTCTCGACGCGTACTTCGCGCTGGCGATGATTGAGTTCGTGGGGCACCCATTTGTCAAGCTTTTTTACCTTGCCAATTTGACGCAAATGGACCAATATTGTTTTGACGCTAACGTCGAAAGCTGCTGCTAATTCAGCCGTAGATTGTGTATCATCAGCTTCCACAATCGCCTTTAATTCGTCATTGTCGACCAAAGTCTTCGGACGACCGCGAGGTTCATTTTTCAGGTCGAAATTCCCAGAACGGAAGCGAGCAAACCAATAACAGGTGGTGCGTTGGTTTGTAGTGTTAGCTCCGTAAAAGTCGTTGATGTTGCGTGCCGCTTGTGCCGCGTTACTGCCACGACGGTACTCATATTCCATAATTACTCGAATTTTTAAAGTATCCATGATGACAAAAAAGATTGAAATGCGATGAAAATGTAACACTAATCAATAAACAAATGACTACTTTTGGAAAAAGAATTCCATGTTTTTAAAATAAAATTAATTTGAAATTAGAATTATTAGCTAAACAAAAATTATTTTGATTTGAAATGGCCAGTACTGCAGAACGGCAATTTCATAGGTAAAGACCTATTATATCCTTAAACTGAGCTGTATTTCTTTCTGAACGAGACTTGGTATGTCATTGTCAATTTGATTATTTCTCATTATCATCATTATTTATGTATCGAACAGTAAAAAATATTCCTTTAAAATATAAAACATTTGTAACCTAATATGTATTTATATATTTTTTACCTTCTACTATATTTTTTCAGGTAAGAGCTTCGCAAATACTATACATATTTGATATAAAAGTAGTTGGCAGCCCTACGTATAACTCTGACCAGCCGATAAAAATATTGTCCATACTGAAGTATTATAATTCATCAATCAAAAATTTATTTTAAATTATACGCGGGTGAGACCGCGAGGCACAGCTAGTAATATATATTAGTATTGTATGTATTGTCTGTGCGTATTTGCGAACATATCTGTTTTAATATTTTCTGAAGGTTTACTTGGAGGAAATCGCCCTAAACTAAGCGCTCTGTCTATATTATTTTTTTGGTCTGAGGTTAGTAGTACATTATAATTCAATGCGAAATAGTAGGCGAAATTACAAATTCATGAGATCATTGGTTTAATATGCAATACGAGATAGGGCCAGGTCAAACTTCTGAGAAGCGATTAATAAGCGTGGTTCATTTGTGCGAAAACCTATTTATAGACGGGTCCAACGGCCGCTGTCGGCTCACTCGTGCTGAGTTTCTCCAATTCACTATCCAAACTCATTTTTGATATATAAGTGGATAAGGAGCAAACGGGGTATAGCCAAATCTGGACACGCGGTTAGTAGCATTTATTTTAGAGTTGTTTTATATTATCTTTAAACTTCTTTCTTTTTTTTTTTTATTAAAAAAGTCATGACATGGCCAATAGCATTTATAAAAAGAAGTTTACTTTAAAAGTGTGCATACGTAGGTATGCACGTAAGAAGTAATACTTCTTTGGCGTGACAAAACAAAAATAACTCCAAAAATTTTATCTTGTGTGCCAGCAGCATGACCAAGCCATCATGTTTGTTATCAATGATTGTAAATTCATTAAACTAACTTTATTTTTATTGTGTCAATTTAATCAAACGGTGTATACATTCACCTTATTTTAATTTATTTTTTTATTAATGGCTAACTTCATCATTTAGCACTTCCTTCACATGATGCATGCGCAGCTCTCAATTTTACCCATTTTCTTATTTCTCATTTTTAAATAGCTACAAAAGAAGTTTGAAGCAATTGAAACAATTTCGAGTACTATTTTTTTACATTGGCCCAGTAAAATGGATTCAGTACATCTAAATGACCTCATAATTCTTGATCGATGGCTGGATAGCGACCGCTCAAAGGTGACCATTGACCGAATCAAACACAAAATAATAGGTCACATATGAAATTAGCGTTTTATATGGAAAAAGTAAAACGAAAAAAATATTATGAAATTATACATTTAATCATTCGAAGTATGTACAATTATTATCTATGCACTTTCGCCATTTTATAAGTAGTTCATTGATTCCATTGCTGAAAAAATTGTGGGAGCGAGAATCATTAAAGTCTTTAAAGGCGGTTTAAACAGCCTCATCGGAATTGAATTTTTTTCCTTGCCAGAAATTGTCCAAATTCCGAACAAAGTGGTCATCTGTTGGGGTAAGGTCCGGGAAGTATGGTGGGTGTCGGAGACATTCAAACCGCAATTTCTCTAATTTAGCTACCGTTTGTTGTGAATTATGGGGTCTAGCGTTGTCCTGAAGCCGCTATAGACTAGAGAGATTGATCAGTCTCGGTTGTTTAACAGCTAGCTTTTCCACCATGGTTTGCAATTGTTGACAATACAGATCTGCCGTTATCGTCTCGCCCGATCTTAGGAAGCTGTAGTGTATGAAACCAGCACTGGTCCACCAAACACTCACAAGTACCTTTTTCTGAGTCAATTTTTGGTTGGGACAGGATTTGGCCGGTTCTCCTGGGTTCAACCACTGTGATGAGCGTTTCCAATTGACGTAAAGGAACCATTTTTCGTCACAATAAAAATTTAATATAATTTTGTTGCATATAATATCACACGAGATTACTAATTCATTATTTTCAGATTTATTCTTTAACTTTTATTATAAGACTTCTCTTCGTACCAAATTTCAATACTGTAAGCCTGCGGGAAGTACTCTATAGGTTTTGATAATCGGTCACTGAGTGCGACTTTTAAAGTTTTATTATGAAGGGATGTATCTTTTTATTGTTGATTTTTTATAGCAGCTTGAGATCATAGATAGATCTTAGTGTTTGGTATTAATTTCACACATATTGTTCAAGTCCTTTTCCAGAAAAGGTTATATTATAATTTCACATGGGATTATTAATTCCTTTTGTATATCTGCGGGAAGTACCCTATAGATTTTGATAATCGGTTCGTAAGCGTTATTTTAACTATGAAGTGCCTTATCTCTTTAATTCGTTAAACTAGAATATATTTTTTTGTATATGATATTAAACTCAACGTTCTAAAGTCGTTTTCTTGTCTTGACACACGGACAGACAGCCAGCCAGCCATACAGACGGACAACAAAGTGGTCCTATAAGGGTTTATTTTGAGGTTTGGAACCCTAAAAATGCGCAGTCTATACAAAAGGAACAGCAAAAACGTTGTATTAACGGTGAGTGCCTTGTATTTCGTAGCATCAAATGGCAAGGCGCTTGCACTAAAGCCGTACCGTCTGCGGTTACGGAAGTAAAACAATAGGACACTTTTTGGATAAAGGGTGATTGCCGTTGAAAAGCTTCCTTGCTATTGTGCGATCGTAAAGACTATTTAAGAAATGTGCATGCTTAACCTTTACTTTGCTGATTTTTTACATAAAATTTTTGCTATCCGATTTTATTTAGAGACTACCCGTTTACTCGAGGCTTTGCTCGTATGAATTAGGAGCTGATAGTGACATTTTGTTTTCAAATAAAAATATAAAATTTGTATATACTTATTCATTTCTATTGGAAACTTGTAATACGCTAATATTACACTATTTTGAAGCAATAATTGGCTCAGTGGTAGCGTGTACGCATATCGCGTCGATATACGTAAGTTCGAATCTCTGCAATGAGCCTGAGCTTTCGGTGAAGGAAAACATCCTGATGAGACCATACCATGGTGGTAGGGCTTTTTCTAATGGCCTCCTGGCTAGCTACCATCCTCAAGTTGAAAATTCGTCGCCAAGCAGCCAATAGGTGTGTTACGGCAGCTGCACTTGAGAGCCAGTCCTACCACTAGGCTTAGTGTGTTATTTCGTCACTTAAGATCAGATGAGATTGTGGTCACAACGCTAAACCTGTAACGATAAAAAATATACTGTGCATGGGGCTTTTCTCCACTATGCGATACTGCTGTAAATTAACCTTAATCTACCTTTAGCCTTAACCTTACCTTAGCCTTAACCTACCTACCAATCGGACATAAGGATCTAACTTACTAAGACTTAGCAGAACCAACTACAGTGTTTTATCTTTGTCGTACTGTGGAACCATCTTTCGACTAGTGTGTTGTCTCCTTCTTACGATATCGGGTCCTTTGAGAGCAATTTGAAGAGATATTTATGCAGGCTAGCATGACAGTGGCGACTGCCGATGAATTGCCGATCTATCGGTGGTTGTCGTTGTGTTTGGATTGTGCTGTGCTTACCATCAGAAAAAGTGTCATAAATTTTCCAAGCTAATATTAAAAATAACTACAAATTCAACTGGCTTCAACTGGCGATATTCAAATTCCATGATCTTCATTGTACAGAGACTACATTTTAATCGCTAACCCGAGGGAGATGGCACGATATTTCTACAAAACACGGATGCTAACTATTAAAACACTTTAAAAAGAGATATAATTATTAAATCTCACATATTTGAAGTTTAATAGATATTTCACAAAAGTGCCATTTACAAAATCTTTTTAAATTAAAGAAAAAGTTTAAATTCAGTCTTTTAGAAAATATTTTATTCCTACCTAAGGCAATTATTTACAACTCGCGTCCTGGGTTATAAATAGATTTTAAAGAGATAAAGAGCAGTGTCCCTGATGTAAAACAGCAAACAGGCACATTCGGTACGAACACAAGCGAACTAATGACAAAAGAATAACAGACCTTACAGACACCTTAGTTTTGAATTTTTTGTATCTTTGTTTATATTATTGTTAACTACAAAGTGGATATGCCTGGCGTGCAAACGTTCACATCATCTTTTCAGCCGAAAGACGTCCACTGCTGAACATAGGCCTCCCACAAAGATCGTGCTCAACTACTGGTCCTGCGCTACTCGCATCCAATGACTTTTTTTTCGTCAGGGAGCCCCACTCCCTTTCACACCATCCCATGAGGACCGGTCGGATGGCGTCATTAGTATACATCCCATAAAGCGCACCCGCCAGGTCGCCTTCCGGTGCGCGGTCACCACTCAAAAACTCTTTGGCCCCATCAGCAATGCATTTTACGAGCTACTTGCCCCAATATGTTAATTATACATTATTCTAATGTACCAAAAATGTATTCTAATTATATGAATAAGTAGATGTAAGAGAAGATCAAAAGGGTTCATATTTTAAGAGAACTAGTTAATCATCCGTTACTTATCGTTGCATAGTTCTTATTAGGTTTTTTGCTATAACCAAGAAAACTAGAGTTGCCATCCGTACTTTGTAATAAAGTATTATACGTTATTTCGGGCAATTGTACTTTATACTTTATGTGAATACGTGAACATTCTTTATTTCAGATTCTGATAGTTTAATTTTGCTAAGATCTATTTTACGTTTATCATTAAAATAACAAAACATAATGACAGTAACTAAATAATGGAACCAGTATTCTGAGCCAGTGATAGTTTTCGATTTTAAATATTAAATAATATATGTAAAAAAGTAATTAAAAAAATATAATGAAATCATCTAAGTATATTTTTCATGTATATGGGTTATAATTGAAAATACATACAACAAAGACAAGAACTACTTATTCTCCTGTCTCCATCACGGATATTACGACAAAATTTATTTACCGCGATATCTACCAATCCCATAATTCTTCATCAAAATTAATTATTAAAAAATCACTTTAAAGCTAATGTTCTTCGCTATAGACTAAAAATAAACAAATAGTTTAAAATCAACGTTTAATGGTTATAAAATTGATTACAAAAAGTTTTTTTTTAATACAAAGCGTATAAATATGTTCAACTAACATGTAGGAGGCTCCATCTATTAACAATCTGTTTAATTAACATGACAGTTGTTCGATAATTTACATAGTACATCGATAGTGTGCGAAACATTCGCATGGGTCGGCTAGTATACTTTATTTTCTGAAATAAATGGTGGCAATTCTAGTTTCAACTTGTATTTGGACCAGATTAATTAGGAATTCCCTGGATGCATCCAGAAGGCACTTAATTCGTCAATATACAAGGATTCAACGTAGTGAGTCAGTGCCAAACTCTTACGCTCTTTACATAATTATGAATTTGATATTAAATATTAGTCGTTAGGTAAACAAAACTACGTAATCTGTTTACTAGTCTGAGAGAGACTAGTTATTGAAAGTAGTTGCGATGATTCATTTATAGTCAATCCTATATATTCCGACAACGTACAAACGATAATATAAATGGAGAAATCATAAAATCTCGGAGATTTCAAACTCAATATTGACACTTATATTAACAAATGTCGTGTACTACTAATAAGGTCACAGTTAATGACTTTAACAACGGCTACAAGGCTGTCTTGTAGAATGGCATTTTAACTCAGGTAATGTGATGTAGTCACAATTCATAATGCAGTTTAAACATGAGAGTTTATATTTGGAGAACGACGTGAATTATTCATTATGAATTGGATAATAAAGGCTCAGTGGTAGTATGTATGGACATTGTGTGAATGTATATGTATATGTTCGAATCTCTACAATGATCCTGAGCTTTCTGATGAAAGAAAACATAGTGATGAAACGATAGCATGGTGGTGGAGCATTTTCTAATGCCCGCTTGGCTAGCTACTACCCTCAAGTCAGTCTGTGTTCCGACAGCTGCACTTGAGACCAGTCCTTGGACTAGGCTTAGCGCATTACAATCTTGGGCTACAGGTCACTTAATATCAGGTAAGATTGCAGCCAAAGGCTAAATCAATAAATAAATTATAAAGAAAATTAACTAATTGAGGATGAAACATATTCGTAAAGACCATATGAAAATTATTCTTAAATCATATGAAAGGACGGATAAGGCAATCGAATGATATGCGAATACCAAAAAAGTGCGAGTCAAGGAAACTCACTTTCAATAATAATATTGAATTCGTTCTATATTTTATTTCAGTTATATCATCGACCAATTCTATTGACTTTAAGTGAAAGCAAAATCAACCTTTTCTAATGGTTCACAACGGCGATTTTAAATTTGTGATCTTTACAAGTCTTTTTCAGGCAGGATAGGTATTTCAGCTAAGTAGAAGTAAATTCGAAAAGCCATATATAGCCATAATATAGGAAATAAATTGATTCGCGAGAGAACCAGAGTCAACAACATAATTCTGGAAACTAGTAAGCCAAGGTGGTAATGTACCGGTCATGTCCGTCAACGAACCGACAACCGTTGCAGTTTTTTGAATATAGGCAAACGTAGTCTGCTAAATAAAGCAGCGATTTGTGTAAACTATCAGTTGCTAAAACCGAATAATATGACGAGTAGCACGCTTTGGGAGAAGCCTACTTCCTGTAGTGGACTGACGTGGCCTGAAGATGATAATGTCAAAGTTTTGTTACAAGCTTAGTTACTCTTCAGAGCCTAAATTATGAATACGTTAAAAAAAAACAAGTCTTTGAATAAATAAGTTAATCATGCATTTTAGCACACAATTAACCCGTCACGTTCAATTTTTTATTCTCACATATTGTCCACTACATCTAAGTGATTAAGGCCTTCCTAGTCTTCTTTCATAGTATTTTAATTATATGATGAGATGTTTAATTTATTTTAATAAACTTTTTATCAAATCATACCATAACGTTATCTTAGAAATTTTTATTTCCCAGTAGAAATGTCGATAAACCGTAACCAATTGGAAATAAACATTATAATTAGCGTACACCATTGTTATGCAATTAAATGTAACAAAAAGCGATCACGGCCGACGAAACAATAGTCATCGAGGTCTGGAAGAACCGTGAACTGAATGCGACCATTTTATGCAATTCCTTTGTTTATAATTACCATTGTACTGTTTTATCGTGCATTAAAATATAAAAAGCTTTCATTTGTGCATCAGAGAACAAACAAATATCACATTACAGTCATGAGAAATAGAAAATATCAGAATTTATATGAAAAAACTGTCGAAAGACTGCGACACCATTATTTTTTTGTTAAGAAAATTTTGTAATTGTTAATTAAATATAATTATATTAACCACCGATGTATATAGACTAGCAACTTTATAAAGTTTCATATTAACAGAAAACGCTTCCATTGTTAACTGAACGCTTAAGCTTAAGCTTGATAGTTGGATTGCAAAAAATGCGAACCATTTACAAGTGCCATATGAAACGAAATGAGTCAACTCACCTATTCAGGTATGAATAGACCGGCAAAAAAAAAACGATCCGAATACAGGCACCGCTTCGAAAGCGAAAATAAAAACACGGAAGGATAAACCAGTTTGTGGCCTACATTCTACTACTTTATTATTTAATAATGTTCGCATCTCTGGTTTTGGTCACTAGTTGTTTCGTTTATCTGTTGTACTGCCATAGAAGCAAAGTGAATTCGTTATAATATCCAAGAAAATGTGTTTCGAGTTGTTCCAATATCAACTTTACTATAAAATGAATTGAATCTAGCTATGAGCGCTATTTGTGAAGTGTAAGCGGTATTGTCCTTAGAGCACTACCAGCCGGTCCGTCAAGGGAGGTAGAGTTCCACTGACCGCAGGCGTTCTGTAATCTCTCACTACTTGATCCAAGTAGCTATAGTGCACGCAGCGGCCTCACCACGG
The DNA here is from genome assembly GCA_947532125.1 of Saturnia pavonia. Classification (NCBI taxonomy): domain Eukaryota; kingdom Metazoa; phylum Arthropoda; class Insecta; order Lepidoptera; family Saturniidae; genus Saturnia; species Saturnia pavonia. The sequence goes on from OX383904.1 coordinate 16,063,667, forward strand.
CAAACCGCGTCGGCTCGCGGGCTACACCTGGTCGAATGAGCCTGCTGTCCGGCAGGCCTGACTATGAATCCTTCTCACTCAGTACATGAAGTCTATCCCGGTGGGTAAGGCAGCTTAAAGTAGATATACAAAAAGTAAGGCGGACCCAGCGTAATAGCAAGGCAAAGGCCTACGATCTTTAAAGGTGACGGTATGAGGCATATAGTTACCGTTGGCCAGATATATCGTGGGAACCTTCCCCTGGTTGTTTTGGTATCTCCGTTCCACTGCGTTAAGGAAGGGGAAGACGAGATTGTGTACTTGCGTTTGCGCGTACGCTTGTACACTGAAATATTTCTGCGTACCTGTTTCCGAATATGGACTCCGAGTGAACGTTGGAGATGAAACAGTCGCTATGGCCGAAATCCGTAAACATCGGTAAACAACGGTTAGAAAAACATAGATAAAAATATCGGTAAGTAAACATCGATGTTTGATAATTATCGATGTTTTGATGCTACCCAAATGGAATACCTTTTTTAGGATAACTTGTATTTCTGTTTACATTTTGTTTTCGTATGGACCCTCGAATTTGATTTGCTACATATAAATATGGAAATATCGATTGAATATTGATCATCCCTACTTAAATGCATTGAGCATACTTAAACACAGCATAATATATTATGTAGAATCGAACTCTAAGTATAAAATATCTAATATTTTAATGGAAATAAAACATTGACACATAATTAATGAATCTTACCGTGAGGCCAATTAACAAAGAAAACGAACTAATTCAATATTGCTTATTATTTTTAGACGTTAAAACGCGTTGCTCCATTTTACGCAAAACGTCTATAAATTAAAGTAATCTTTTTTAAGAGTTTATATTTCAATTATCATTACTTAATTATATTTCAGATGGAATTTTTTCAACAGGTTAACTGTAGTTGATTATGTAATACACAATTAAGTATACAACTATTTTTTAATTTTAGGAGTTTCAACGCCAAATTCAATGAGAAATAATAATAATTTATTATAACACTAACAGATATATATGCTACACGAACAGGATTTGATCTGCGACTTCGCTACACACAATCTCGGGTAGATGCGTGATTTTGGGAAGGAGGAGGTGATCTTGATTTTAATATAAACGGTTGTCTGTAATGGCCCTTTGAAAGCTAAATCTAACTGTAATATGTGGCGGTTTTGTATGTATCGAAGAAAACTTAGAAGAGTTAGGTTGAAGCAATGGCTAGAAAAACGATCACGATATATTCATTTGAATCAGCTCTGAGATTTACCAATCCATAAACCTATTGATTTGTTCAATTTTTAAGAATGGATAAGTTAACTTTAATATGTCTACTAAATAAATTGAAACTTTTTTTTATAATAGTTCGGCACATTGTTCGCACAGTACAATCCAAATACAACGGCGACCACCCCGAAATCGAAATCCATCGGTGGTCGCCGCTGTCATGCCGGCCCGCATCTCTTCACGTTACGCTTGAAAGACCCGATGTCATAAGAAGGGGGAAAACACATTGGCTGGAAGATGGTTCCACAGATTAACGGGACGAAAAAGATAAGACATAGAGAACTTTTTACTTCGTGCCGAGATGGAGGCTTTAGCTTGGCTATTGGCTAGCATAATAATATATATACAATAATAATTTCTCATTACATTCGGTGATGAACTCCTAAAATTTAAAAAATAATTGTACACTTAATTGTGTACATTTGTACAGTTGGATGCTCGGATTTGTCTGCCCCGTGCCTGATCCGTTGGTGCACGGTTTAAGCACGGGTAGCAGGCATCCATCAACAGGTAAATCTGTGCTCGAATGATGCCATACATTATTATAATATTTGCACGCCAGGCACGTATATGCTAGCGTATTTGGCTAGCTATTACCCTAATACAGTACTGACAGTACGTGCTTGTTCTGTGACCACAGCTATTATTTTAAGCTAGATGCGACAACTGTTAGTGCTTCCTACGTAGCTAGAGCTTTTACATACTATATTAATGCAATGATAAAATCATATTCTTGCTTTGTTAGTACATTTAAAAGGCCTACGAGCAACCGCCCGCGACTCTTTTCGGGTTTTTCGCACCGATTGCTGATACTTTCTGTGTTACCCTTAGACGTCTGTTGTCATTCTTAATAACACCGAATGACAAATAACGTTGCTGTGTGCTGGATGGCAGGACACGACAATTATGTTTCTCTGGATCGCGACCACCGGGTGTAACACTCACTATAGTGGGGTGTCTTGTTTCGGAATCAGTCCGTAAATAATATATCCAGTAATCAAAGCGATGCTAGTTATGTAACACAATCGTATATTTTTTAATATACCTCGGCTCCGCTAGTGTGGACTACCAAGAAAACTTTTTTACTTTTCTTAGTAACACACGAGCCCGTACAAAAAATAAAAAGTTTTCTTAGTAGTCCACACGAGCGGAGCCGCGGTACATATATATAGATGATACATTTATGAACCCCTTTTTAATAAACCGATTGCATGTACGCATAATGAATGGCTTAGGGTGCAATATAGTTTTGCGTATAAATCGATAATTGAGTCATACACTGCTATAGATACATTTTTATTTATATTAAACGGTCAACCCTAGTAAAAAAAACGTTGCGTTGGGGTTGATGGGGTTATTAACCTTTATAAAGTATCTAGTGACAAGTTATACGTATGATGATCATATTACATTACAGTTAACCCTTTACTATGAATTGTATTTGAAGGTATTATTACTATTATTTCAAATTTATTTCATCCGGAAATAACATAAGTTTTTATTTTGTGTCTCTCAGTTCTGTTACAAGTGCCATCTACCACAAGCGGCCCCCTAGAAATTACCGGTGTGATTTGTGATGACTGTTTCTTAATGAGTCTGTATATTTTTATTTCATTTCAATAATTATTATGTTTATTCGTTTTATTACAATGGCTGAAACGTACATCATTTAGGTGTAATAGTTGTATAAGGACTGAGATGATAGCTGATAGAGAAGAGTAGAGTGAGAAAAGATGTTGTGTGGACCCCACATAACGCAAGATAAGAGGAAAAAGGTTCTGACAAAGTGATACACATATAACTCTATAAGAGCAATATGTGAACGATAACTTCAATGAAAAAGTAAATAAAGTAAAACAGTACCTACCCAACGAAGTGCTTATTACATTGTGCACTTATTATAAAATACACCTTAACAAAATAAGGTTAAACTTGAAAACAGTACCTATGTGTAACAATTTCATTTACCATCTTTGAACTCTCAAAGATAAATAAAATAAAATAAAGGTACTCACCTATCTAATTTGGGGTTGTTCCTAAACTGTGTTTATTTATCAAACTTAGATTGATAATAAAATCTTAATATCCTCAAAAGTTACAAAAATCACGTTAATTACAAAATTTACATGTTACACGAGAGGGCCAAAAGTTACGAAGAACGTAAAAATTGGCAACGCTGGTATACATACCGCAGTATAGCCAGAAGCACAGACTACTATAAACGGCAGATAACAAACATATTCTTTTTTTTTTTAAGAAAAGCTCAAGGTATGAAATATTCATGCCATTGATGACGTCATCATAAAATTAATAATTGCTGTTTTCATAAAAATAAAAAAGCATGAAATAAGCCTCAAAATGTTAAAATATTCAAATTAGTGTCTCAAAATTCTTAATACTATTCAAAATAAAGAGGTGGTGTAAAAAAATGAGCAATGCCAATTGAAGCAATGATGGCTCAGTGGTAGCGTGTACGGATATCACGTCGATGGACGTGAGTTCGAATCCCTGCAATGAGCCTGAGCTTTCTTCGGTGAAGGCAAAACATCGTGCTGAAACCATAGCACGGTGGTAGGGGATTTTGTAATGCCCGCCTGGCTAGCTAACCACCCTCAAGTTGCAAATCTGTTGTCAAGCTCCTATAGGTGTCTTCCGGCAGCTGCACTTCAGAGCCAGTCTTCCACTAGGCTAAGTGTGTTAAGTTGGGCCACATCGTCACTTAAGATCAGATGAGATTGTGGACTTAACGCTAAAACCTATAACGATATAAAAAAAAAAACAGTTTTACAAAATTGCAACTTCAGCCATCTTTTGCAAGTCGCGAGCGATGTGCGACAACACGCTACGGAGGTGTCGTGTCGTTACGTCACAGCACTAGGGTCATTCACACCGACTTGCCCTAGTGACCCACACTGAAAGGACTTGCCACCATCTTGATACTTATCACCTATTCCATATATTTACAAAGAAAACACATCGCAGCGTTTTCTCAGAATATATAGGATATTATTTATACCGAAAACGTATCTTCTTTAAATTATGTATAACTTACTACATTGGTAATACGGCTTTACACTTACGGCACTTATATCAGTGGTAATAAAGAGAAAATGTCAAGCTCACGGTTTCCTCATCACTGAACATCAGGTGATTTTGTGTTCAACCGATAAAAACGGAACGTCGAATGGGTCTTTTGGTGTCTAGTGTATAATTTCTCTCATGATTAACATAACGAATATCAGTCCAATCAGCTTATTGAATCAAACATAAAATAATAGGTCCTTCCATATGAAATTAGTGTTTTATATAAATTAAACATTTAATCAATCGAAGTATGTACCAATATTATCTATCCACTTTCGCCATTTTATAGGTAGTTAATTAATCAATTAACTATTGTATGGAATCCCATTGCTGTAAAAATTGTGGGAACGAGAGTATCAATAAAATCTTTGTAGGCGGTTTAGACAGCCTCATCGGAATTGATTTTTTTCCTTGCAAGAAATTGTCCAAATTCCGAATAAAGTGGAAGCTGGAGCAAGGTCCGGGGAGCATGGTCGGTGTCTGAGACATTCCAACCGCAGTTCCTCTAATTTAGCGACCGTCTGTCGTGAAGTATGGGGTCTAGCGTTGTCCTGAAGCAGCAGTGGGCTAGAGAGATTGACCCGTTTCGGTTGTTTAACGGCTAGCTTTTCCATCGTGGTATGCAATTGGTGACAATACAGATCTGCAGTTCTCGTCTGGCCCGATCTTAGGAAGCTGTAGTGTATGACACCAACACTGGTCCACTGAACACTCACCAGTATATTTTTCTGAGTCAACTTTGCTTTGGACAGGATTTAGGCGGTTCTCCTGGGTTCAACCACTAAAATGAGCGTTTCCGATTTTCGTAAAGGGTCCATTTTTCTTCACAACTAACAATACGATTCAAAATTCCCTCGTTATTGTGTAGCTTAAGTAATATAACGCAGGACTCAATGCGTGTTTGTTGGTATGCTTTAGTCAATTCAAGTAGTACCCATTTCTCAAACTTTTTCACTTTCCAATTTGTTTCAAGTGAATTGAAATTGTTTTATCACTCACACCGAAGCCTGCCGCTAAATCTGACGTGGTTTGCGATGGATCCGCTTCCACGATTACCTTTAATTCTTCATTATCAACTAGGGTCTCCGGCCGTCCACGTGGTTTATTTTGTAGGTCAAAATTTCCAGAACGAAAATGTTGGAACCAAAAACGTACCGTGCTTTCTATTACAGTAGCTTCCTCATACACATCATTAATCCTACAAAATGTTTCTGCAGCCATGGTGGAACTCATATTCGTAAATAAAGCGACATTTTAAGATATCAATTTTGTGAAAAGAACGATGTCAAAAAAAAAAACAAATGGTGCGAAAACAAATGAATCACAAAATTCGAAACGAAAATACACAAGCTTAAATTTGAATTTATAATTCCTATCCAAACACCAGATATTTGAAATCAAGGTGGTCAGTTCAACAAAACGCCAATTTCATATGTAAGAACCTAATATTTAGACATTATTAATCAAAATGTTACCATTCTACTCGAATACTATTAATCTATACCATAATTTTGTAAAGCTCAAGAGATTGTTTGTTTGTCAGAACGCACTAATCACTAGAACTACCAATCAGATTTGATAAATGTTTTTTACATGTTATATGCCTATATTATTATTAAGGAAGTTTATCTCAAATCAAATCAAAAAATACTTTATTCAATTTAAGCCATAAGAAGACACTGAACGTCACTACACTGTACTACTACCGGTTCGGAAAACATCCCAGTTATCGAGTAGAAACCGGAAATAAAATCTGTAAGTTCCTCTTTGTACAAGAAATTTGGATTTTATCAATTTATTTATTAGCAAAGGCAACACCAACAGTGCGTATACATTGTCAATTTTAATAGTTTCAAAGAAATTTTGATATGCGAACCAATTAAAGGCGTTCACTACATTCATAACACAAAATCATTACTATCAAGCATTACCATACAAAAAATGTAATATTCATAAAATACACTATCAAGGAAAAAGAAGAAAATTCCTAATTTGATGAAATTTTGTACACGGTAAGTGTATGTTATTCCAAAATTTATGGGTTATAACAGTTGTCAATATTAATTTTAGAAATCGTAAAAGCGATTCTAATCAAATTTTAATATGAGAAGAACAACAGTAGGTTACATGGATGAGTTGATGAGCGCGGTTGAGAGTTGGTTGAATAAATTAACCCGAGTGATACCGTGGGGCACAGTTAGTTTTGACGATAATATTTTTGTTAAATATTCTACTAAGATTTTAAATGTACATTTCATTCATTTTCAATACAAAATCACCATATTTAACGATAACGTCGATCGTAATAAAAGTTAAAAAAGTAATTAGTGATATAAACATAAACGTATTTAAAAATCTTATCGACTGACAGTATTGCGTGTATGTGCTATTACACTTGCGCAGATCCCTACTGGAGGTCCAAGTTATAGGATCATGCGAAAACAAATCACTCACTAATCACAATCACTAGTGATAAGGATATATTTTTCTATGCTCGGCTCCTATTAGGTACATAATCCACTCATCACGGCCCTGGTACACAAGTCGCTTGTTCAAAGTCTATTGACTTTCCAAATGTGATTCATTGTTACGGGAAAGCTTTTAACTGGTTATTGCCAGCCAGCGTTCAGTGATTTATTTGTTTGTTGAATTAGCATTGAAGTGCAAAAGATGCTTTCAAGATGACTTTGCAAAAAAACTTAATCAATGTATTTAAAATTGACCAAAGCGTTATTCCAAACCAGAGTGACTTGGAAATTTGGAATCACTGGTTTCCTGATGACTTTACAAAATGTTTAAAAATGTATTTAAAATTCTCCACAGTGTTGTTCATTTTCGAACAGTTAAATATGAAACTGACTCGCAGAATTACGCCGAAACCAAAATTTAACAATAACTTAAAGCAAAATTGAAGCATTCGTCTGGTGTAAATCGACCCGATTTGAATCATTTCTCACGTCTAATAAATAAATAATATTAAAAAATAAATAATTTAACCATTCAATGGATAAAAGGATACAGCGGATTACGAGGTAATGACGCAGCAGGCGAACTAGCGTGAAGGGAATCCGAAACGATAGTTTCTGGTCCGGAACTAATTATTCCTCGTTCTTTTTGCTGGATCAACAACAAATACTTTCGAGAATAAGACGACTCCGAGATATAGATTGGAACAGTCTGATAGACTAAGCAGGCTAAGGAATCACTGCCCTTTGCTAATCCCAATATCTCCAAAGCCTTTTTTTACACTTGAACAGACGTGAAGCATGATTGATAACCTGAGCCTTAACAGGACTGAGCCTTAACACGATTGATAACCTGAGCCTTAACTATAACAAACATCTTTTTAATCTAGGTGATGCTGAAAGCCTTCTGTGCTGAGCGTGCATGGGAGAAAAAGAGACAGCTAAACACGTACTCTCCGAGAATTGGTCCGATACCGGGTTAAATACCTTGGCGCACCAAGGCCTTTTCCGAAGGTCTTTAACAATATTAGGCGACTATTGGACTTCTTGGAAGAACTGAGCTGGCACGATTAAAACAGCCTCAATTATGCAAACTAGACGCACATAGATGTGGAGTTGGGATAATTAAACCCGTGAAAACCTGAACTTGATAATATGAAGATTATTTTTTATTATTATTTCTTTGTTTACCCACTACTTACACTATGCATTCCTAAATTATTAATCCGAATGGGATAAAACTTTGGGGAATTTTTGTGTGCAATTCCTTGTAAATCTCTGTATTACAATCAGCTTAAAACAGATGTTGTGTAAGTTGTTTCAGAGTAACCTCAAAACAACTAGATATATTTTTATATAGATTAGATTATAGATTGATTTACAAGTATATATGTAGGTAAGTATTTTGTTTTGAAAAAGTAGCTTTACTATTTATATTTTCAAATTTTAATTAATTCCGTTTTGGTCCAAAGGTAATAATTATTATAGACTTAATAAATAAAACATTATAATTTGATAATTATGTAAAAGTTAGACAAGGTTACACACTAGTTTGAAATGAACTCCTTTATAACACTGATATCAGGAGGAGATTTAAAACATTACTTTAAATTGTTTATATTTAGATAACATATAATCTCATATTAAGTCTTTGATTGCATCATAAGAAGAAGTTTTTGTTACATGTTTTTCCTACATTTCATATCAATAAGACCAAGTATAATTCTCAGATTCATTTAAAAAAGGCCATTTAAAGGCCAATATGAAATCCACATATATAAACCTGCTTTAAAAATTTAAAAAATAATTGTTTAAAGTTTCTAGCAATAACTTCTAACAGTAACAATCCTTAGGTGATTGTAACAACAAGTAGCTATTTATATTTGTGTTCACTCTCAAATTGCCAAATGAACAGAAGTACATTTTGATGTTGTTTAACACCAGGTGCAGTTCTAGGCAGTATGTACTCATAAAAAAGCCTTGGCACTTTTGTTTTAATTACAAAAAAATGTGAATGTTTGTGAAGCTTTCATAGAAACTAGCTCAATAATTTTCCAAAACTGTCTAGTAGTGCCCGAGATAAGTACATTCAAACATACAAACTCACAACCTTTATGATAATTATATAGATATATCCATAAAGTGTGTTGAATGATTAATTTGTTAATAATTACTGTGATAATAAGTTATCAGTGTGTAATATCATCAATAATGTGTGACTATAATATTACCAATAATATTATATAGGTGATTAATAAAACATTTTTTATTTATGCATTATTGTGTAATTTGCAGTGACAGCTGCTTTTATTATAAATAAACATTACATCATGAGAGAGAACCTGCCAGTCTCTGTAGGTTTTTTTTCATTAAAAAAAATTCTAAATTATCTCATATTTATATATTAAAAATTAACTTTCAAGTGATTTTAGAGACATTCCCTATATCCTCATCAGCCAACATTGGTTGACTGCTGAATGTAGGCAGATACAGTTTACCCCTAACCTCATTCCTGAATTTACTCATTGAATCAGAGAGAATAATTGAAGTCACTTTAACAACATATCATTTTTTTTTCTCTTACTATACCTGTCAGACTACCTTTGCAAAGATATAAAAATAAAATAATAAAAAAACTTACCTCTTCTATGTCTTTGTGAAACTTAATAGGTCTCATGAGGTAGAACTGCACCGAGAAATATATGAAGTTTATCACAATAAATGCACCATTCCACACAACAGCGTCCAGGTAGCACTCCACACTCCACGCCCACACACCAGAAAATGCACAGCCCAGTAACAGAGCCACGCGCAGCCACAGCAACCCGCCAGGAGTATGCGGCGCCAGAAACGATAGTAAAAAGAAAATATTCGCTGCTTGGAAGAATACGTGATTTACCGGCCGCCACTTCGGGCAATGATGCAAATACAAATCCCACATCGTAGAGCGCTCGTGTATGCTCACATTAACAAGATCATGGGTTTCACCTGAGAGCCTTGTAGTTTCAACAAGGCCCATGTCCGTTACTTCGATGCTTAGTTCGGTGACGTCAGTGCTCGTCGTTGGAACCTCGGTGGTAACGTTCTGCAGCCCAGAAATCATCCCGATCGCTAAGACACTGACAAACAACATCGTCCCACCGAGTTCTAACACAAACACCAAGTTTTCTCATCGAAAACACATCTACAATTTTCATTTGAGCTAACTTCTTAGGCTCTACAAGCTAGTATTTCGGTTAGTAGTTAGTAAAAAAAGAAACACATATGTAATTCAGGGTAATTTTAAAATTCAACGCACTGCGATAAATAATAATATTTAGGAATATTTTAAACGTTAAAGAAACAACGGCGGTAATAAATTTACTGAGCAATAATATTTGTATAAAATTAATAATTTTGTAGTATTTTTGTCTAGTAACCAAAGTAAAATATTATATAGGAAATAGTAAAAGCAAACAATAGAATCAAATTATAATGACACTCAAATAATAGCACAAAACTGAAAGCACTGCACTGACGTCTGACGCAGTGTCAACCGGGCCGATTTATGACAAAGACAAACTTGAATAAATGACAGTTGACATATTTGACAGTAACCATAATCAACACGAGTTTTTAAACTTTTGCACTGCACAAGATTTTATTAATGTCAATGTTTTATTTTCATGTTAGGTTCCAAAAGTAGTTGCTGTTGATTTGTGCCAAAACTTTGTTTGTAGGTAATAAAGTCACAATATCAAGAGTTTTAAGCAGGACCTTGATGGTATTTGGTATTACATGAGATGGTATTTAATTGAATTATTTATTGTGATAATCTTATGTATATTAAGTAATAATGGTGGGATTTTGTATAATATATTTTGGTTATCATGCATAAGTATAGTGGATTACAAATAAAAACTATAAATACGCATTTTCATTTGCCACAAAGACACTCTAGATTGTTCTGGACTGACATCTCATCATCGTGCTGGAGCGATTATTAAAGGTTTGAAAAATAGCATGGGCTTATGCTTAAAAAACATCTTTCAATTAAAAAGTAACAATATGAAGTAATGGAGTTTTTGACGGGATCTCCAACTGTCATGTAGTGGTTTTTATTTTTATTTATAAATTTGTGTTATTTGACCCTATAGGGGGAAGTGGGATACTTTGATACAAGGGGCACATTGATACACCAACAATATTTCAATATTAACAAACATTATTAGAGACCCGACAAAACTAAAACGTCCATATACATGTTTTAGCTCCATAGCTATAACCACGCTGACCGCTTGTTAACCGTTAGCGTTTGAACAGAGTAAGTGTGTTTTTAGTGCGACTAACTAAAAAATACTTAAGTATCTGAAAGTATTTCTCTGCTGTTTTATATGATATAATTAAGATTTAAACTTACGAAACGTTAGTTAATCTATCCAAGATTCGGTATTAGAAGTATTTTTAATGTGTTCGATGGTTTTATTGAATTTTTTATTTTTATTTTTTAATTATCTGCTGGGGCACATTGATACATCAATACGCGGGGCACATTGATACGTATTAATCACATTCGTGTAAGCGATACGAATGTGATAAAATCGGTAAATACAATAGAAATCGTATTTGTGGATACTGATACTAGTGCAATTATTAATGCTGCCGAAATTGTGAAGAAAATGAAATATCTGCAATTGAAACTGACCCTATATCTACGAAAAAACCTGCATCTAGTAAGTTTGTGTGAATATAAGACAAGCGTTTATTTTGCAGCTGCAACTGCAATACCTGTGCTTTAGCAGTTACTATTTCTTTAAAGGGAACGTCTCGAACTTTTTTCTTTTGTAATTTTTGAAATAATTTAAACGTATATAACGTTCAATCACACAGCGGTGGTAATGGTGCCAGCATAAATTGAGACACCTTTAGGAACTTGTCATTACTGAATAGAGCTCAGCTTATACCTGGAACTGTTACCAATGGTGCAAGGTTGACTGTACCTAAACATTTTTTATTGTAGTTATTAAATAATTAAATCCATAGTAGTTTCTATAGTTTTGTTTTAAAGAGAAAAGCCTTTGAAACATATAATTTTTCCTTTATTAATAACCTTAAGTCTTATTATAATGTCCACCAGTTAAACCTTATTTCCTATTATATATTCGTACATATATATTGTCGTACTAAAGTGTCCCATTCTATGTATCATTGTGCCCCGTACGAGGGGCACAATGATACAAAACCCATTTTTTATTAAATTAATTTTATTCTCATTATTATTTAACTTTAATGATTCTTATGACTCATATTATAATATTGATAAAATTTAACATTCAATAAACATAAAATAATAATATTCTATTAATTATTTATGCATAAAATACGACATTGAATTTTTCTGTATCAATCTGCCCCACTTCCCCCTATATAGCTTGGTTATTGTGCACAAGTGAAGTGGATAGGAAATAATGACACAGACATGAATACTGAGATGCCACAAAAACTCCCTAGAAAGTTGTAACAAGGGAGCCACCATCTTGTTAGAATTCTGAAATCGTCATAACACTGGAAACTATATTCACCCGATAATGGCAGTAATGGTTTTAAATAAAGAGGACTGGTTGCCAAGTTAGGAATAAAAAGAAGATGAAGAAAGAATCGATACCTATGGATTTTAATATGAGTGTATACTATATAATAATAATAATACTGTGTCTGACTGAGCAATGACAGCTGGTGGTCCTTATTTTTCTTGGTAGGTAAGGACCACAGGGTACATTTATACATAAGTAGTATCATGGAGTAGTTTGTAATTGGTAAGGTGAGTTGTGTCGTATTGTGAAATTGTGATTTGTTGAGCTTTGTTCAAACAATAAATACTGTTGCGCCAATGTTGACACAGTGTTTTCTTCTATTATTAATGTAAAAACCTGCCAGAGAAATAAATTCTGCACAGACAGTCTAGAAGGATCAATGCGTACAGTACAAAAAAATACTTGAAAAAAAACGGGCACCTAGCTGTGAACATTTAAACAAATAAATAAATAAGTCCTTCTAGATCTATTTTTAATGTACTTATTTTTAATTTATTGAAAATCGAGTATATGTATCAGTGTATGTATGTACCAATTTCTACCAATTTGGCGCCGCAAAAATCACTTGTTTAAGTATAAGTAGTATTTTTTAAACATTCAATGCTAATCTAACAAGATGGTGGCTCCCTTGTTAGAACTATCTATGAAGTTTTTGTGACATCACAAAATGGATGTTTTTAGTTTATATTTATAATCCACTTCACAAATGCACAATAACCAAATTATGTCACGCACAATGCCACCAATATTACACAATAAAGGGTTAAGGAACCTAAGTTAATGACTTAAAATTTACCCGCCACGACCGCCCTCCTCTGCGGCAACTCAAGCCTAGGTCCGATCCATCGGCATGGAGCCCTTGAGCCAAGCAGCCGCTCGCGCGATACAAGTGACTGCACAATCACTAGCTTTCACAGCCATACATGACACTGCATTATACACACATGCACAACACACATAGGTACATAGGTTCTGTAAGGGACCTTTTTTTTTTCTTTTTTTGCCTAGTTAGAATAGACAAAAATTTTCAGACCACTAAATACACATACACATGTTCCTTCCCTCCTCCCAGGGGGCAGAAACATGTATATATGTATAGTTAGTTTAGATCGAATTACGGATAGGGAATTAGTCAGATCGCGACTTAATTGCATACGCGCAACAGTCCGAGCCGAGGTCCGGCCACTTTGGCACCCTCGGATGTTGTTGCTTAGCTTTCGTGGCTGAGTGCCCTAAGCGCTCGCCCCCAAGCCCGGTAAAGCTGTAAAAGCCGTAAAGGCTCCAGGGCCCCTCAGGCTAACAGTGTAGTCAGTTCGAAAAAAAAAAAAAAAAAAAAAAAAAAGACTTAAAATAAAAACCACAACATGGCAGTTCAAAATCCCGCCAAAAATCAGTGTTGCCATATGTACGGATTTGTCCGTACACGTACGGAATTTGATTAATCTATACGGATAACAATTTCGTACGTATATGTGTTCGTATATTCATGGATACGTAATTATGCTAAAAAGTTACACGCAAAACAATACAACTCAGAATATGATCAAGTAACAATCTGTTTTACCCCGTTTCATTTGTGTGGGTTACTCTCCTAGGGGTTCAAGTCCGTGGCTTTGAATCCGCTTCGGAATAAAAAATGAAACACAGTCTTCACAGTGTTCAAGAGGGCAGCTGAAGAGAGGCAAATTTCCCCCGCTATTAATATCACGAAAACCAAACAGAAAAATCAACTCTCAACAGAGACAATTGAAGGTCTTCATACAAAATACTTGTTAGGAAATACGCCCGGTTTTAATTCAGAAATTATAAAAAAATGAATAAAGAAATTTATAAATAATAATATAATATTTTATTTAAAAGTTTTGTACGGAGATCGTAAAGAGTTTTAAACTCATTCCATGTTACAGACTTTGTATGGAGTTTTTTTGTTGGATATACAAATTTTTAGTCTCTACCGTATGGCAAAACTGCCAAAGACGCTCTTTTGGCATTTCATCAAATGATTTTATAAAATTGCGGTTGGCAACCCTGTATGACTTAATCTATGATTGTAATAAATAGAATTAATATAAAAACATAAAAATTATATAAAATGTGTAGTTGACAAAATGCCTTGATATAATTTTGTTTTTTCTATTTACATAATTTTTATATCTATTTTAGTAATGGCCGTACCTATTGAAATGTTACTACACCCGGAACTATTAAGTAATGAGCAGTTAATATATATAATTCAAGAGGTATAAACAGATATTTTTAACTTTTTATATAATTAAAACAAATAGTAAAATAACTTTTTTTTAGAGGCAACTAAGAATCCCAAACTTGGAAAGAATGCCTAGGGACGATCTACTGGAACTATTTCATCATTATTGTGTTCCTTACGGGCAAAGAAAATACAGAGATTCAGGCAGAGGTAAAATACTAAACAAAACACGCCACATAAGTCCAGAGGCGTCAAAAAATTTTAATATAATGAGAAATAACCAGAGTAATAATAAAGCGACACATTTAAATAATGATAGACTAAAGCCTCCCCCAGATTTATTATCTGGCCATATGAAAAGGATAAAAATAGAAACAACAATGACCCCTACAAAACCTATTTACAAAGAGAATTCTAATGTTAAGAGAAAAATGTCTATTGATGTAAGTATAATCATGCTATTACAAGCTTATAAGGAGAATAATAAACAACTATATTATTATTAATGTCGACCCTTCAAACAATTTAAAATGGCTATGCCGTAACAATTATCTGCTGTTAAATGTAGACTGTAGTTGTGTAGCAACAAATTTAGTGACAAGAATTTATTCATTTATTTGCCTATTTATCATATTTATCTGACATAAGTGAAATTTATTTTATAAATTAATTAATGATTCCTAGATGGTTCCTGTGGTAGACAGCCCTCCAGCCAAGAAAGAGAAAAAACTTATAACATGGCCTTAAAGTAATATTATATTGTAAATTATTAACAAATGAATTGGATAATAATAAGAATATCAATTAGTTTTTGGTGGAAAAGTGATGTTCTGCTTTAGTTTTAAATTTGTAATGTCTTAATTTATCTTATGTTATTGTATTAGTCTTTTACTCAGAACAGTTTACCTGAGAAACATAACTGTAATGAAGCAAAAAAAAAAAAAATGCTTCCAATGTTGGGTTACCACTAAAAAAGCAGTCTATGGTATTAGTGGAATTTCTGCCATTTTATTAGAACATGACGTTTTTCCATAATAGAGTCATAAATTGACGAAATAATTCTACATTTTGTAATGATTATAATAATCAGCAATCATGAGAAAGGATTGCTAAAATAAAAGGAAAAGAAATAAATATAATACATGGTTTTACATATTATATTAAAGAATGGGGGCTTTAGCAGTGAGGTGCCCTCTAATATCTAGTAGTTCTGCCAACTCTTCTTGAGAGCTTCTAATCCCTTTTTTATGATACCATGCTCAGCCACAACATTAAGATTGAGATTGTCGTGAAACTCGTGTGTCTCACACAGAAAAAACATTTGAATATTATAGTTATAATAAGTTTGATAAGTTTTGTATTAATGTAAAAAGCATTAACAGAAATTTGTAATATATGGCCTGAGTCCTGTCAGCTCAGTGTGGGAAACTACAGAACCACAGATTTCTCAATGCTTGAAATGTTGATCATGGGCATAGCCAGGATTTTCGTCAGGGTGGAAGGCAGGTATATAAAACTTTTTTTTTAAATTATGTTGAAAATTTATTTACTCTTCCTTTCGGAAGCACTCCAACAGAGCTTTCACAATACCTGGTTGGGGGTTGGTAGTTGCCTTCCCTGCCTGTACCTGGTTGCACTCATGATATTGAGATCTAACATGGTCATCAAGCTCATGCCTTCCTTCACGAAGAGGTCTGTGTCCAGCAATAAAACAGTTATAAGGTAAAACCACCAGTAATTGACACTGCACCAATAGTTGACACTCTGACGAAGAAAATTTGATACTAAATTGATTTGAAGTCTTGAGTTTGTTAACCGACTTTTATAACTGACTGTACCTATATGTATTTATAACATTAAAAATATGTCAGTAATCAGTGATTTTGGCCATCTCGATCTTTGGTTTCCTTTTTTTTCTTAATATTTAATTTTCTTCGTCAGAGTGTCAACTATTGGTGCAGTGTCAATTACTGGTGGTTTTACCTTAATTTTTTAATTATTATTGTTTTTTTTTTTTTTTTTTTTTTTTTTTTTTTTTTTTTTTTTTTTCTTGTTTTAAGGCCTTGAACCCTTGGGGTTATGTCGGCCTAGTGAATAAACTAGCTTTAATTAAAATAACAAACAATGAAGTTGTATACCAAAAAGGCATCAGAACTACCAGGTTTAGATAATATAGCATGAAAGGCACCCTGATCCCACATATTGAGACCAAGGAGCCCTACCAGACTTTCTCTCTCTGTTTTGTTCCGGACACATTCCATCAAAACGTGATGCATATCTTGAACTTTATCACAGTTTTCACAATTAGGCGAAGAACGTTTATTCATCAGATAAAAGAATTTATTCAGGGCCATGTGCCCGGAACAAAAATTATTATTGTAAGGTCATAAATACTTTAAACATATTTTTTGTCGACAATATCAATGTATTATATATTGTAATTTAATGAATTAATTTATATTAAAAATCAATGAAATCCTATATAATAATTTTTATATTAGTGTTTTTGTTTCTTACTGAGACACTAGGGATTTCTGTGACCATAGTAGATGGAGAGAAATCATTAGCTCGATCTTTATGTGAAAACAATTTTAACATAATACATTTTTTTTGTCAAGCATGAGTTGTCCATAAATATTACAGAAATTATGTAAAGATAATCAAAAACTACAGATAAATGTGAAAATAAAATATTGATAATATAATTAAGTACCCTATGTTTAATGAAAAACAGGAACAAGTAACTGCGATATTGACAAATGTCTAAAAAGGATATTTTAAAATTTTTATAAGATCTTCAGACATTTACATTTTCAGACATAACTTCTAGCCATTTCTGAACATTGCCGAATTCCTATAATAATCCAGTATCGCTTTTAATCCAAATTAACAACATATTGTACTACAATATGGGGTTCTTCAAGAGGGCAGTGAATAGATTCTTAAAAGAACGGCAACGCGTATGTATTGCTTTCGGTATTGCAAGGTGACCGCCTACCATCATGTGAACCACAGGTGTTTTAACTCCGTCGTTATATAGCAAAATTTTGAGAAATGGCAGTATTTTACGTAGGTAATTAAAAAATATACATAATTTTGATCTGCATTTTAACTCTTCCGTTTATTAAAATATTAACTTTTTATATTAAATAGTTAATCAATGAAATTTAAGATATCTATTATCTATATATGTCACAATGTTAATGATATAATAGTTGTGTGGAGTATTGTGGGTATAGTACCGGTAGTGTACTAGGGGATTAATAACATCCTTTATAATACTGACTTTATTTTACGGTTTAAATACACAATAAATATGAACACTACATTACATATATTAGTTGCCACAGTTACTGTAGATAGATATAAACTGCTGTAAATGATATATATAAACCGTTGACGTTTTAAAGAGTAGTTAGGTACTGAATTCAAATGTATGTACATTGTATATAGACTGAAAAATATATTAATTTACATATTTGTGTATATACTTAACTAGCTGATACCCGCGACTTCGTCTGCGGTGTTTATTATATTAACAATATATTGTAGGAAATATCGCTGAACGCGTAGTTAGTGCTTATAAAATCGTATATCGTATAAAATTTATATTATCAAACTTTAATAACCTTTTATTGAATGAAGACATCGTTTTTTTATAATGACCAAGTAGTACTAAAGTACAAGTGGATAAGTGATAAAAAAAAACTAGTAGTTTATGCGTGATGCACAACGGCAAACATCAATCATTTTATTTTATATCTAAATAATCAATTTAAATCTCATATGAATGTTTAAACTTTACAACATAATATTTATGTTTGTTCTAAAAATGCGCTTTATTTTATCATCGTAGTTGTAGGCGTGTCAAGTACTTATTAAATCTAATCGAACGTACATATTAGGTACATAGATGCACATATATGGACGCCACATCATGCATGCTTTATGTAATTGTGATTATTTATAAACGTGTGCATAACTTATTAACAATTTTATATTTTGTATTTTATGAATTCGAAATTATTAATAAATAAAACGAAATTCAAACAGTGTTTTCATTTATTGCCCTATATGTATGTACTTACACTCGCCGTTTATCAAAGTCACAGACAAACTTATTGATAATTGGGTTTACTAATAGTAATTAAGTATATGCAAATACTTGGTTAACAATCAAATGGATTGTTCACAGGCATATTCAAAATTATGGAATGTATATCTTAAGAATATACTATTTTCTCACTGATTAGCCGCAATGAATATAAAACCGTTTCTTTTCTCTTATCCACTTTTCATAAGAAGTCTTATGATTTCCAACTGCGTGACGACCTTTTTCTTATAACTAATCATCTATAAAAACACTTGTCAAAATAAAAAAAAAGTCACTGTGTAAACATAAATTGTATAAAATTGAATTGAGAATTATTAGTTATCTCAGAAAGCTGAACTCATGTACGATCCTACGCCGAAAAACGTAAGATCTAATAAAAATAGACAAGATACAATAAACCAAAGCGACGATGTCAAAAGGCCGACCATGTCGAGAGTCCACTCTCATTTCCTGGTGCCGTCAGAGAAACTGGACAAAGTGACCCGCCGAGTTATAGCTCCTTACGCTCAAATAGAACGGAAAGGTTTAAAAGAAGACGAGGAGAAACCGACCGGCAGATATCTTGACATAAATAGGTTTAATGTCTTCTTGGAGGAAGCAGTCGATCTAGATTCACTTTTATATGAAACAGCGATGGTGCTGAAAACGATCACTAATAGTTCTGGTAAGCATTCCACCACTATCACATCTAATGTTAATTAATTGAAAATATTACTTCAATTAAACTCGTTCAGGCGGCGGAACACACCGATCGATGCTTAGAGAATAATTTTCAATATGTCAGTGCTAACTGTTCTAGCGAGCTCTAGAAAGAACCCTATCTCCATGATATGACTGTATCGTGATGTTTTCCTTTTCGTTTGTACAATATAACCCCAGCATGTGTTTCGGCATGGCTATTGGTTTTTGGAGCTTTAATTATGGAAACTGTTGAAAGAAACTCTTTTAGCTCGGGTTTGGAATAACCAAAGATCAGGGCTGTTGTATTATATAGATTACTCATTGAGTAATATTGTCCTCGACAAGAGGATTGAACGTAGGTTCCTTATACAGTTTACCAGCATAATTTCTTAAAGTTATTATGCTCACCACGCAAATGACCTGAAGTTCAATAATCATGTCTAGCTTCACGCCTATTTCGTCAATTTTTATTTGCTTCGTTTCATAGTTATCTCTGAGCGTTCTATACTAAAAGTTTTCAGAGTCTATAAAGGGACATTATCGCCCAGTTTGAGAATGAAGGGTCCCCAGGCAGAGAACATTGATGACCGCTAAGTTAAGAATATCAACCAGCAATCGTATCTACAATGCCTAGCTGGTAACATCACGGCAAAAGCCTCTGTGGTAATTAGATATGCTCTGGCTGATGGCGAAACGTGACAACACACGGATTCGATCCATCACAAAGGGCTCCCGTACTATCTATGAGAATGGTAGTAGCTATCTTATCTTGCAGAAGTACCTTACCGGGTGCTGGAGAATCGTCTGAGTCGTAATACCTTGCGTATTATTAACACCGATCATACAAAATTGTTGAAATGAGTTCTTCAATACTTTTCAGGCGTATTCGTATACATCGTCGACAAGATAAAGAATGAGATAGTAATGATGCCACATAATACGAAGAACCCGGAGCGACATGAGGTCAACATTCCGATAGGTTAGTAGTTATCTTCGATCAAATAATATCCTAGTGATTAGCTGCTTATTTATATTAATTAATAAATCTGTTATAGTTTGTACATGTAATTTTTCCCCAATAGACTTCTGTTATAAAGAAAACTGATCACGATGTGACGTTAAAAAATGTTGTTAGTGTGTTTGTATGTCCGCAAATAACGGAAAAGATGGCTTAACGGATATTTACGAAATTTTGTATTCCTTAATTACTGGGCTATAAGAATCGACAACATTGCTATTAGAAATAATTAAAACTTTATTAATAGACAACCGATTTTGATGAAATTTTGTACACGGGAAATAATGTAAGTAAGTATATGTCATTTCTCAACTTAGACAGGGTATACAAAATTTCATTATTATGGTTAAAAACGAAATTACGGGACCGCTAGTCTGACTATAAAGAAAATTATTTAACGAGCTGTAATAAAGAATGCAGATCAGCAATATATGGAAAAAAGTATGCCATTGTACAAAAAAAAATCAAGTATAAAATAAGAGGGAAATATTTTCTCTTTTTCAGCGTATGCAGTAAATAACTTATAAGGTTGGTTTTGTTTAGCACCAAAATTGGTGCCTGAACATAGTAAAATAACTTATCTCTTTTGTTTGCAATATTCCGGACTTCATTATAAAGTCAAATTAATGTAAACTCGTGTAAAATACCCGTTTCTCAATTTGGTCGACTTATACTATTGCTCCATAAAAAGTGTAAATTCTAATGTACTATTTATGTAATAAGCCGTTTAGAATAAAATCTAAGCCCATATTTTAACAATTAATAATAACATCAACAGAGGAAGGCAAGGTGGCCGCGGCACATGTCGCCTTCACCAAAGAGCACTTACTCTTGGAAGATGTTCAACGGGACCGGCGTTTCGCGGAAGGTCTGAAGTGGATAGACGCTAAAGTAGCATTATGTATGCCGATCGTGAAACCAGACGGAGAGTGCCACGCTGTGCTTGAGCTTTATAGAACTTATGCGGAACCTTACGATGACGTAATATAAACTTTATACACCATACTTCATAAATATGAAACTATCCATAAGTCGTAGAAATCGAATGGTTAAACCGGCAATCTAAAGTTAATCCGAGTTCACTGGTTCGAATTTAACATGCGTGTATGTACTAATTATTCGAAATTATCACAGATTTGCTATATTTTAATCTCATTCATTCGTTGACTGACGGAGAAGAAAAATATCAATAAGAAACTTGTATTTTCAAGAGTCGTTGTTTTCTGCAAGGATTGCACATGCACATGCATACCTGTGACCTAAATGTGTGAACGAAGATGCAAGGGATCGAATAGCAACTAAAATGTAGCCTCACACTGTCATTGCTTATTGTCATTGTTAAATTCTATTAATGTCTTTCGGTGTTTTTAAATCTATAGATTGTTTGTTTTTTCTTTGAACGCGCTAATTTCTGGAACTACCTCTCAGAATCAGACAAGCTGCAAGACAAGTGAGAACAATTATAGGTTATTCGGGTGTGTCGCATTGGCGGCGCTACGGTCGAATAAATTGAACACTGGTGAAACCGTGGGGCACAGCTAGTTAATATAAGTCCGTCGATGAGCAAGCAATATTAGGTATACTTAAGGAGTTATACATAATGCGTGTTATCGAACAGACGGTGTTGTACACGGTGGTGAGCGTGGCGTGTTGGGCCGGCGCCGCAGTACACCAAGCCCAGGCACGCGTCACCCTGCAGAAGACAGCCCATCTTAACTCTGAGCTGTGCGCGCTGTTACAGAATTATTTTTGCGACCTTGCTTCCATCGACACAATGCTAACCGACATGCTGGTATTGAATTGTATATTTTTATATTTTTTTATCATGTTTCTGAAGTGTAGCTTTCATGAGCCTGTAAAATCCTATACCGCCCTATTGTCTCATTGATGTATTACTGTTTTCCTACACCGGAAACTTCGAACTTGAAGAACTGGGCCCTTAGTAATTTGTTTTGTCATTGCTACATTTTTTTTAATGATGTTCTTTTGAAATATTCAATGATTAGAAAGATTTGATTCTACAAATTTAATGACAGTTAAAGTCGTGGTAATTTGTCAATTATATATTACGATTTTTCCATTAAACATGAGCAAAAATGAACTGTTGACTTGAACATCTCTCAATAACAATGTAGAAACTGTATCAAATTATTTTGTATAGTAATAATAGTGATTGTCGCTTAAAGTTTCTTTGTTGACCTGAGTAAAATGTTAATAATAACAAAATATTTCTTTTACCCACAGGCAGTAGTTAAATCTTTTATTGGTGCAATGAGAAGCAGTTTTTATATCATCGATAAAGAGACTGTACTTGACCAGCTACAAGCTGACATGTGGGACGATGGTTGGGTCTCGGAGAAAACCACTATACCCAGAAAGAGAACTAAAATTAAGTAAGCCCAAACAAAATATAGCTGCTTTGCCATACATTAAATCAGTGTGAAATATGAAACTTGTTCTTCTCAACATATATCATTTAAAATATTGTCGTAGAGCGTAAACGGCTAGGCTTAAACGAAACATGTGACTGTTGTCTGATCCTCGACTTTTGTACCTTTTCATCAGTATTACTTAAGTACCGACAGGCAATATATAGTTGGAGACTTCTCACAGTTTAGGGATAAATTACAATCTCTGATTAGATCTGCATCTGATTGTTACAGTTAACGAGATATGACTAAATTCAGTGCACTGCTGTTTTCCTTCAGAAATAAGTGTGGTGATGGTGGTGCTTCCGCATTCGAACCTTTCATAAATTTTACAGCAATTATTTAATTCAATCCAAGTCGATGGACAGGAGTTCAAATTCCTGCAATGAATCTAAGCTTTGGATGAAGGAAAACATCGCCATTTAACTTTTTGACAGATTGTGGCCACACTGCTAAAAAACCTATAAAGTATAAAAAAGTGTTCAGCAGCCTAGCCTGAAATAACCGATTTAAGCATTCATTTACAAAGACTAACTCCACTAGGATGAAATTAAAAAAATGTTTGAAAGTAAAATATATTCAGTGTTAAAATTGAAGCAGTAAAATTAATGTAATTAGGTATAAGCTATCAATAATTACTGCTCACCATAGTTTAGGTCAAGAACAAACACCAGCAGGCTACGTCGCCAGAACTGGAGAAAGCTTGAACATATTCGACGCTTACAAGGACCACCGTTTCATTAAAGATATTGATCCAACTACTGGAGCAGTCGTCAGAGCGTGTCTGGTGTCACCCATCACGGATAAGCACGGAGTTATTGGTACATGTTTTGCTATGACTTAATTAAGAGATAATTTACATGCTTACTTGAAGTTTTTGGTAAATTATTTAGTATTCTGACAAATTACTGCTAAGATTCCTGTCTCATTTTATCATATTCCTAAAATACTGGACAACCAGTAAGAGCCAGATATGACTTATCAAAAATTGGAAACGGTTATTGTTAGTGAACTGCGTAGATATATGACACAATGTATCATTGTATTTTAATTTATGTACTTAAAGGTTTAATATGATTTCATTAGTTAACCCCAGAACTCAGAAGTCATATCAAACATTTCAAAAGTAAACGGCAAAAACAACTCTAAAAACTTCATATTTATTTAGGTGTTGTACAATTGACGAATAAAACGAACGGCCAACCTTTCACTGGCGAGGATGAACTGATATTTGGAGTGTTTGTCACCTACTGCTCTTTGATTGTCCACTTCTTCAACATGCATCAAAAGAAGATACGACATGTATGCGGCACAATTATAATATACCCTTCCATTTGACGCTAAAATTACAACTTTCGACATAGTAAAGATGGCCAAGGACTTAGCCAGGTGCGGGCAAGGGGGTAGATGTGCCCCCTCCTAGCAGGCTGTTGGTAAGCTGAGGGCTAGCTGACTAGGCTTGTGCACAGAGCAAATAATTCAGAATTTTGTGTAACAATCTGGTTGAAAAAATATAAGTGTTGCTATTTTTGATAAACTAATAAAAGACAATTGGGGTTTCATATATTTCTAAATAAAGGCAATGTTGCAGCGAGAACTTAATATTAGATTTCACATGTCCGCATGCCCTGAACAAAATTCTAGCTACATCCTTGAAGGTGGGCGGCTATACTACTGTGGCAGCGCTGTTAATAAACAGCGTAGCTTAGATCGTAATACATTATGTTTTAATGACATTAACTCCTTTTTTACGGCCTAGATTTGTTTACATTTTTTATGTGGACATAAAACCATACATTTAAAATATTTGATTTACAGGAGAATCTTAACAAAATGTACTCTGAACTGATGAGCCTACATTTAAAGCCATGTAGACATGACATGGAGGAACTCATGGAAACTGATGGCATCGTGCTACCACCTAACAACTTTAAGAGGTTAATTTTTATTTTTATCTTTTGTGAAACTCTTCACCTAACTGCAAAATGATTTCTTCATGAACAACTCAATACATAGAAGTTAAAAGATATTCCATCGAAGCAAGTGAAACACATCTCTTTAATACCTTTTGTTTTAAATCACTATAGTAATGTGTACGTTCAATAAATTAAAAAGAACAGTTGTTTAGAGAAGTCCCTTAAAATTCCAGCTTCGATTACCACATCAGCGAGGGCAACAAGGAGGACATGCCGGGTTTGATCTGCTACATGTATTCTGAAACATTCGCGGATAGAAACTTCGAGAGGGCTCAGTTGGCTGACTTTGTCTTCACGATCCTTGGATGCTATCGAAACAATCCTTACCACAACGCCGAGCACGCGTTCACATTCACGCACACCATGTTTTTGATATTGGTTAACAATTCCGGGTATTTCGATTTTACTGAGGTGAGTTTAATTAATATTTCAAATTTAAGATTTTACTACCCTTGCTCCACGGTTCCACCCGTGTTAAAATATCTTCGACTAAATGTCCACCACGCCGCTGCCAAGGTACCCGTGTAACCTATTGTTGTTTTCATTTCCCGTACTTGCCCTCATTCATGGTTACTGCTCCGATCCTTAGAGTCGTAGCTTGAAGTTATATAGCTTTCCTCAATAAATTATCTATAAAACACAAAAAATGTGTTTTCGGTCTGTCCAGTAGTTCCAGAGATTTAACAAATTATCTCTAGCTTTATAATAGTACTAGTGGTTAAGTTAAGTTGGACTTGCGAACAAATACTAGCTAGCCGGCCGCGGCAGCGGTCGTTAAGCACCATGGTTTTAATAGAATGACGTGCATATCTCAATACAGCAGTTCGTACAAGTCTGGTCGTTAAACAGCTAGGCCAATTCGAATACGAATATAGTCGTGAAAATCAGGATTTGCTTTAACCATGTATATTCTATCTCATTCTCTCGAAGACTAAATCATATAGATGTCTGTGTTTGGCGCAACTACATGACACTTTGACGTCCCGCCAAAAGCTCTCACGTGATATTCGAAACGATTCGGAAATGTATTTCATACGTTGCCGGTTTTCTATTTAGCATTCTATAGAATGCCTAGACAACTAATGAAATAAAAATCACTTCATACATTGTCTATAACTAGTATCTGCCTTTAACAAATAGATTAAATTAAAATTATGAAATATATATTTTTGTATATACACGAAATTAACCAACAATACGAAATCAAAAACATGTTTGTACCTACAAACAAATTATGGGCTTTCAATTTTTTTATTAAAATACTTTTTTTTATTTCGTAATATTTACTTTGATTTGTCTTACATGCACTAGAATTTGACCAAGATTTTGAGATGTTTTCCCTTTGATAGCACACTCGTAGCTCATATCAAGAAGCCAGGCCGGCCCACTTACACCTATTAGTCCATATCTTGAAAATGCAGTCCTCAGTCCTCAGGAGTAGCCACGTATTGTGACTAGCCATTAACACTGCGGTCCTTTGAGGTTGGTTGTCCATAATTGTAGGCTACAGCTACTATAACTTAACATCTGGTGGACCGTTGCGTGTTTGCTACATCACAATTTAAAAAAACTCTAAAACCTATGATTCTTTCGTCTCGGGTAGGGAGTCTTAAGATTTAATTATGAATAACTTAATATCTAAACATATCATTTGTATAACAAAGACGGCTGCCCTAATGTTATCGGGACTGTGCCACGATGTCGACCACCCCGGGTACAACAACAACTTCCTGACGCTGTGCAAGCATCCGCTCGCGCACATGTACAAGTCCTCAATACTCGAGCATCATCATTATTTCTTAGCTAAGAAGATTATCGAGGTACTTCTCTTTGTATATTTTCGAATTATTAAGAGATTTTCCAATTTTATTTCATGCCAGTGAAAACGTTAACTTAGTTTGACATTATATATGTCATATTCACATAAATTTTATACACCTGATGACGTGATGTCACCTATACATACTTGATTGTATTGATGACATAATTGATGTCATATATTGGTCGTGTGTTCACTGGGACGTGACAAGTGTCTAAAACGATGGGGGAGTGACCGTATGATTATAATCAAATAAAATCACTATGTAAATGCTATGTACATGGCGAGAAACTCATCATGGTTATTCGTTTCCATTATATAATTTTACATAATGGCTTGCGTCTTGGCATGTTTACAGGTTGACTTTACTACAGTGAATGATAGATCCTTATCAGGCAGTCACTGCTACTCTTGACTATACTGTATTCTCATAAGGTGAAGTACTTATTTTGCAGAGCTTCAATTTAAATGGGTAGAACGTTTGTCTCAGTGGCAGTGTGTACGGCCACCGCATCGATCAACTTCAGTTCGAATCCCTGCAATGATCCCAAGTATTCGGTGAAGGAAATGATCGTGATGAAAACATAGCATGGTGGTAGGTTCTAATGACCAACTGGCTAGTCACCACTCAAGTTGAAAAGTGCCACGGTGGTAGGGAATTTTCTTACACCCGCCTAGCTAGCCACCACCCTGAAGTTGGGAATCTGTCTCCAAGCACCTACAGGTGTGTTCCGGTAGCTGGACTCGAGAGCCAGTTCCCACACTAAGCATAGTATGCATCTTGGGCAAAATCGTGACTTAACATCAGGTGAGACAGTAGTCAAACGCTAAACCAATTTAAAAAAAAAATTTTTACCCGCAACTGGCCAGTGACTAATCAAAGAATACTTATTACATTTAAGGACAAGAACATTCTGAGCAAGTTGTCTACTGTCGATCGAGACCGTATAATGGAGGAGATCAAATATGATATCTTGTGCACCGACTTGGCTGTGTACTTCCAAGTGCGCGCTCGGCTCACGTCCATTCTTGCTGATAACTTATTCAACTGGACTGACTATACTCATCGACGGCTACTTAAAGTTTGGAACTATTTTATACTAATTTTCGCAATTATTTTGTGTTCTGATTCTGTGTCCAAGCTTCGAGCTAGGCTGCTTGTACGTTGAATGTATGTCGTTTAGGACCTGTGTGTATGTTTCAAAAGCTACACTTGAAAGGTGTGTTATAATTAAAGTCCGAACCATGGGCGTAGCCATTTACATGCCTCTCCCCGCAAGTTGTTAGTAAGCGAACGATCGGTGTGCTGCCGAAATAGAAAAAATAATTTTGTTACCTAGTATAAAAAATCATTATTTTTCCATTGCCTGCTCAACCTCCCAAAAATCCTGACTACACCCATGGGCCGAAGCATCACTTACTGTTAAAATTTTGTCAAAGGATACAATTTCTAAAATTTAGTAAGGCACTCCTGCTTGTCTGCATCAGAACTACAACAGACATAGAGAACAATAGGTTTTCGTGGTTTTAACTTTTTTGTTTTTTATCATGAGATGCAGAGCATTCTCACTGCTGGCCGAGCCGATAAAAAATAAATTCTATTTTACAGGGTATTTTAATGACTACGAGTGATTTATCCGGGTCTTGCAAACCGTTTGGCGTCGCAAAGTGTGTGGCCGAAGCTGTTTACGAAGAATTTTACAATCAGGTAAAAATTTTATCTCAGTTCGTATGCAAAAGGTGTCGCTTTCTTTATTGACAAAAACGGAACATCCGAAGTGTTCCCCAGATTGGTAGGTTTTTCGCTTACCCGACATGTAGTGACGCTCGCCTACTTGCGCTGATGGCTCAGAAGTAACTCACTCGGCAATCAGCGTAGATTCGAATACTACGCGTTGTGATGAAACCATAAGTAGGACTTTTTCTACTTCTTTTCTGGCTGGCTACCTCAAGTTGAAAATCTATGACCAATTATCTATAGGTGAATTCCGGCAGCCGCACTTGAAAGTGGTTCTGATTTTTAGGCTTGCTGTGGTCAATTTGAACCTTTAAATCAATAAAAAAGACACAGCAGCTCAATCACTATTTTAGGTAAGAAAATATATTAAATGTTTTGGCTCAGGGCGATAAAGAGCGTGCGATGGGCTACACCCCTCTCAGCATGATGGACCGCCGCCGCAGTGTCAACCAGCCGGCGGAACAAATACAATTCCTGTCGGTAGTCGTGCTGCCGTGTCTACTGCTCCTGCAGAACGTATTTCCTAATACTGTGCCTCTTACAGATAATTGCAGGTCAGTTACAAATTTCATAAAATCTCTTCACAGGTTTCTTTTCTCAACAGCCCACTTCTGAGCAATGTACGTATAAGTAAATTCTGTTATTTTATCTAAACTTGACATATTTAAGTAATGTTTTGGTTAATGTAAATGTTAACAAATAGGCTCACATTCAATATTTTGATAATCTGCTCAGTAAAACACGTTCTAACAAGCTAAGTTAGAATAGGACGTAATGCGAGCTAAGCGTGCCATGGTAGTGGCCGATAAGCGCTACAGCTACAAATGTTACAATCAATAGGTATCATAATAGCGTAGAGAGGGACGCGGAGCAGTTTGTCCTGGGCTTCGCTTTTTGAAGGATTGCATAATTTCACAATAAATAATAATTATGTATACCTACTGAAAATGGCATCGAGACTAACTAGCTTATTTACTAGAGTATCGTAACTCACGCGGGTTTTTTTCATGCTCTCTTTGTGTTATCTGCTCATATCTGCATATGCTTTCATGTCTCTTTAGCATACAGTACCTATTTATTTATTACAAAATATGACTTCTTTATTTGTACCCAGCCTGTACAACAAACCGAAACAAATTTATTCTTACCAAAAAGTTCTTTACATATTCTGTAAATTTTTTGAGCATCTTGGATTTAGGTAAATGTGGATAAGAGGGTGTGGTGAATTTGACCTACTGTCCAGGCAACTGAAATCCACGCTACGTCACTGCTTGTGTTTGTTTATTTGTTCGCATTTACCTAAATTACAAACATTTTCGTTAAAACACTACTTATTCTAGTCTGCGACAAAAATGCGCACCTACAGTTATCGGCAGCAACGCATGAGTGGCACTCGGGGCGGAAAATTCCGCTTCTTGGGGAAGTTGGAGCAGAAAAGGCAAAATAATTATGTTTTGGCCTTCCTGGTAGAAGAGTTTTGGTTTTTCTCTACATTTACTTAATTATTTTATTATCGTACAAAAAAAACCGTGAGACTTCCTTTGGAAACAATTGCTACATTTGAAGAATATTGGCACACCCTCAAATGGCCACTCCACTGCTTTGTCATACACCACTGGTTGCAGATCTGTCATAGCTAACTAAACCCTGACCCGTAGGCCATAAAAATGCTCGCCAAGGCATTTTAATTTAACACGCCAAATACTACTAAACTATTTTGAACTGAAAAATTGATCCATTTCAAATATCTATCTAACTATACATGAATCTACAATGACTGTAAACAAGTATTATTTCGCTAGATTGCCCGTCATCTAAAATGGATTCAAAACTATGTCCCAGCTCTAAAATTAACTCGGCCGGCAGCCTTGGTCTAAGTTAAAACATGGAGCCAGACAAATGTTGAGTTTTTCACGCATATTTAGGTCATATTTTTTAATTCTTTACAATATTAGAGACCACTTTCCGTGGGCTTCATTTATCGACGATGAAAACGATACTATTAAAACAAACATCAAAATTCATTTGGTGCGACAAGGATTCAACCAAAGGCAACGCTTTACCTACCATAACAATTCCATATATATTTTTTACTTTTATAACAGTATTATCTTCCTTTTTCAAAGGAAAACTCAAGAGGCATGGCACGAGGAAATAGAGATCAGGGGACAGAAGCTGTGGCGACAAGATGACTCCATACCGAACGCCGGCTCGAGCCGGTTTATGATCAAACCGAAGGACGACAGTTATTCGTGAATACTTGTATTGTCTATATATTGAATTTCATTTTATAAATATAACATTTTATTGACTGGTCTTCATTTTTATTCTAAAATAAATCGGTATATCGAGAATACGGCATATAAAAATAAAAAACCAAAGTGACACGATAGCAAATTTATTATTTTTATCCTATTACAATCGACAATAAAGTTATTTAACATAATATATATTATAAACCCACAATTCGATACAATTTCGTGAAACTTAACCAGCCGATAATAAAGTATTCTTTATATAAACGTTTCACAAATATAGCTAAATAAAGTTAAACATTCCAAACGTTATTTTATAAATAGTATAAAGCCTTTTTTCATTTATACAGCGTGTCCATTAATGTACAAAATAATGAATATAATGCTTGGTTGAGTGCATAGGTAGTTTTTCAAAAACCAACTGAAGATATACAATTTTAATGGTGGTGGGATGGTACTTACCACCATATTTAGAGTTAAGAAGTGAATAAACTTATTTAATATCTACTTTATAGAATAAATCAATAATGGACCACCTGTAAATATTTTAGAGATCGGTAATACGATTCCATAACAAACAAAAAACACTAATTTAAAATAAAATCAAGACGCGCCATATTATTTTTATACTTAACAAATAAATTGAAAGTTTAAAACAAACTAATATATATGTGTACCAAATGTAATTAATTAATTTATCTTCGTGCTACGCTTTAAAAAAGTAAAATAGCATATTATAGTGTATTACCGAGCTCAATATGTTATTAATTTAAAATAAATTTACGGACATTTTAAATATAACTTATTGCGATGGCTCCACGTCACCTTTTAGTTCAATGTGAAAGTGAACACCGATATTGTTCATCAAGCTAAAATAGTTAAAATTATTATCGTTCAAACTCACCACATACCTATTATAATAAACTGTCTGTCGAGAAATCACTTGCTTGACGGACCTTGTTATTAAATTATGTTATAAATTTCTAGACTATTTTTTGTTTTATCTATTATTCAAGAAAATCTGTTCAACCGTTTGAAGATTACCAGCTCTTTTCTAATTGATGAATGGCTGTGAGCATCTTCCACAGGCGTGATCGAGTCGAAATTGGTATTCCGTTACTTAAATTATATTAGAAGACCATGGCAACCTTGACCTGATGCTACAGCATCATCATTCCCGTTTACCGACAAGTACACTTTTAGTAGATGTATGATAGATAACGGAAAATATATCAAAACTATTTTTTTTAATTTTGAATTATTTTTCTTTAAATTACCAGTAAAACCCTACTTTAAGTTGCTTCCATATCAATTATGGAGTAAAAGTAACAAACTTTTACAACACTGATGTTAATCATTTAAATGCTATGTATCCTTACAAAAACCACCCCAACACCACCCAACCCTTCATCGAAGACATCTGTAAATGAGGTCAAGCAGCAAAAGAACAAAGAGTTTGAAAAAATTATAACTTGAAGTAGAAGAAGAACCAGGGATGGTGGATAATGGCCCAATAATCCTGTTACTGATGTCACTAAAAATTGATGTTTGAGGGAAAAAGTGGTACCCTCTAGGAAACAGCAAACACCAGGGGCTTAGTACCGTCATCGGCTCCCCGAAGGACTTTTTTTTAGATCGTTGGTGCATAAAATTGGCAAACGCCAGGGGCCTTACACCGTCTTCTACCCTGTACGACGACCTTCTTCAAGACCAGGGGTCTTGATCGATATTGAAAGTTGGTGTTATTGCCTACCAGCTTAATGTTTACGAGGTATACATGTTTACATGTACAAGACCTTGAAACCTGGCACGTCTACCTTCCTTGAGAAGAATTAGAGTAGTTTAAATCCCAAGATTTTTAGTACATCAGCACACAATGAAGGACAAGATCTAGATAGAAATGATCAGAGATGCGATTGTTGCGAAACTAATATACAAGACGTCGTCTAAGGTTTTCTTTTTAAATATATTCATTTTAATAAATATCTTAAAGTGGTTTCATTTTCAAAGCCGGAGATCCATTGACTTTCCAACAAATAAAACCAGGCATGTCCATTAAAAAAAGGAAATAAACCCGTCAGTTTAATGCTAATCCGAAGACTTAGACTTTCATAAACTTTTTGTGTATTAATATTTAGAACTAAGCTCTACCTACTAGCTACTTCATTATGTTTTTTTCTCTTTTGTAAAAAACGGGTTATAGGGACAACTCCGCTATATTTCGCGAGCTCCTCATATGTAATTTTCCGTGACCAGTCTGACCGTCGCCATAGAGGACGCCTTTTATGAGAATTTAACTCTTTGAGAAATTACACTATCTTTTCATGCCAACCAAGTGAATAATTCTAAAGTAAAACATAATTTTACATCGACCCGTCAACTTATTATATCACTCACCCAACGATTACGTACACAATAAATATAAGACTACATTATAGGTAAAAAAAATATACGTACAAAAAATGAGATTAAAGACATTATTATTTTTAATTTCATTAAAAGAAATGGCAATTCACGTGAACTAAACTTTATACAGCTGTGCAAAACAAACAAACGAATTCTTTATCAATACATTTATATAGGTAATTTTACAACATTTCATTTTTTTATCTTCTTATAACAACTACCTATTATATTTATATCGTTACACACCCAATCGGTTTCATAAAATGATGACGTAAAAACAGTGCCTTGTACAAAGTACAAACTATAATAGATAAAAGATTAAATAAAATCGTAAGTTGACATTATATGAAATATATGTAAGAGCACAAAAATAAATATGAATTATAATCTATATTTTTTAATTAAAAACAATATATCAGCTGTGGAATGATCTGCTGTCTGTGGTAATCTTTACGTGTTTAAAATTATCATTTAAAAAACATTGGCGTATCCAGGGTTATTTTCCAAGAGATAGGAGGACCTTGCCCAGGAGAGGATTAGTCGTATAGCAGAAGTAGTCAATGCTAAAAGGCCCCACTTAGAAAAGTAAAATATGCGTAACGACAGTTTTTTTGTAGTGTTATCTCTAAATCCATTCGCACAAAAGTTAAGACCCGCGTTCCCAAATGGACGATCTTTTTAGGGTCATTTCTACATTTGAGTACGTTATTACTAAAAAATGGTAGCCTAATCCACTTCTGGGATTAGTGCCTGAAAAGAGCTGAATGATGGAACCGAAGTCCTTTGTGAATTGCCTAACATCTTACGCTGTACACTAGGCATATGCATAAACGATACCTTTTAGAAAAGTCTGTATCAGTAAGCAACCATTAAGGTAAAACCACCAGTAATTGACACTGCACCAATAGTTGACACTCTGACGAAGAAAATTAAATATTAAGAAAAAAAAGGAAGCCAAAGATCGAGATGGCCAAAATCACTGATTACTGATATATTTTTAATGTTTTAAATACATATAGGTACAGTCAGTTATAAAAGTTGGTTAACAAACTCAAGACTTCAAATCAATTTAGTATCAAATATTCAATTTTCTTCGTCAGAGTGTCAACTATTGGTGCAGTGTCAATTACTGGTGGTTTTACCTTAAATACCGCATAACATCGAAGTTCTCTAGCATCGAGGTTTTTGTAGGCGACCTTTTTAATTTTTTGGGCGCAACCCCTAGTGATGACGATCTCATTTTTCTCTTTATATTTTACCTACGTACCTTCGAAATTCATGTACAACAGAAAAATGTGGAAACATCGTTGTTCCCAAGCTCACCATCAATGTACGGAAAACATCGATGGATTTCAATCATGCCCACTGACTGAGCAAGACCCACCCGGTCGTCCCCCTGCGCTAAATAAATTTCGAATATTTAATTTTAATATTTCCTTATAAAAATCAGTGTTATTATTAATATGCATAATATTAATATGCATTTCACGAATAAAATAACATATTTGTGGTGGCGTTTAAAAACTGATTTCTCGAGAGAGTGAATCGGAGACCATATTAAAGGTTTTAACCAAACCCGACCGATTCACTAATAAATAATTCGGGGAAATCAAATAATATCGATTATTATTATTAAAAAATACGAATATCTTAAACATTCATAATTTAGATAATTTTAGGTAATTTTAAATTATATGGTTTTCACAGAATTTCAGTCTTGAAAATCATATATTAACGGTATATACAATCAAATGAATAGAGAAAAAATCAATGTAAGTGTTCGTATTTATTGCTTTTTTTTATCAAGCGTTCGAAAGTTTGTATCTGATGATATAAAAATAATATTTTGTTTTTCTTGTAAACAGAGTTTTTAGTCTTCAACTCGCAAGACACGAGAATGATACCTTATACAGAAGCCATAAGGCTGAGTGTGGCGGTGGCACAGCACTTCTATTATGTGTTCCGTATCTTGCCGGGCACGTAGCTCTTGTCGATTGTAGGCTCCTGAAGGAACATGTGGAGGCAGCGTTCGTTCTGCGCCAGCGGGTGCCCCGCTATCTTGTTGATAAATACTTCCAAACCTGGAATATTTATATTTCTGGGTTTGTGTAACACAACAATCATGTCCTAATGGATCGCGGCTAACTTTCACCATAGTGGCACTGTACATGTTCCTGGTATCTTAAAACCCGAAAAAACATCTTTGCTTTTAATTTAATTTTAATTCGTGAATATGGAAGCAAAAACAAGTTAACTCAACAATTTACTCCACAGCAAGAGTGCGCACGTCAGATTACAATGACTTAAATAATAATTAATAATCAATACATATAACAAAATTGAAGTATCTGTTTGTAATGTCGAAATACCAGCTTTTTACTAAACTTATTTTAGAAAACTAATTAGGGACCCGCACAGAAAATAAAATAATGTAGAGAAAACTTACTTTTACGGGTTTATTTGTATTAAATAGTTGGCAACATTAACACCGAGATATACCAGCAGCTAATTAAAAAAAAACAGTGTTGTACCTTTTCTACGGTCTTCAATAAATTCCTCTTCGAAGATGCCATCGTCACCGCGAAACGGTAGCCGTCGCTTTAACGCCTTACCAGGCAAGGGCGGCACAACAATCTATTCATAGTTACAGAAACAAAATCATTTTTCAATTTAGGCCCGTACAAGGTGAGACGAGATACAAGAGAGAGAGGTACAAGATTCCAACCAACAAGAGGAATCGGTAATAAACAATATTGGGTATATAATTTTGCTTAACTATGTAAATAATACTTACAGTTAAAAATGATATTATTTTAACGGATGTATAGAGGTAGTCATTTCCAGACATCACTATCATTCGCGTAATAATAACATTTTGACAATAAAGCCTGCTTGATATTGTTCCCGGAAAATCGGTGTTTATCAAATGTGTTTAGGGATCTTATTACAGAAACTAATACTATTTATTTAACAACTTTTATTTCTCTGAGTCATGGAATGAATAATTTGTTATATCTGGTAAAGTTTTATTTCACTAAGTCATGGAATGACTAATTTTTATTAGACTAGATTATGACTAATTTTTATTGTTTATGTTTAATGTGATTATTTTATAACGTGAAGTCAATGTCAAGTATTGTTTGCGTAAAAGATTCGGATTTGCGCCACCAGGTGGCAGAGCTTTCGTCGTGCACGTTACTTATAAGATTCAACATGAAATTAGCTTAGAGTTCTATGACGTCACAACATGGTCGACAGTTTTCAGAGTTCAAAATTTAAAATGAAAAAAAAAATCAATTTTTGAATTGAAAAAACGTAGCCATCTTACACTTTTTAATATCTGAAATCGATAAATAATGGTTTCTTAAGTCAAATACTACAGAAAATATTTATTTATTGCGCCAAATATGATATGAGTCAAGTAGTCTATTACATCACGCATAATTTTGTCTCTGTTCCTCTTGGATCCAAGTCCAGCGTAAAAAGCTTTGTAATTGTAGGACTAGTCACATGGAAAGCGGGTCAAACGCTTATCAACATGCATGAAGGTAATGATTTACAAATAAAGTTAAAATGTCTCTCTATGCTTTTCGAATTCTATTACATAACATGAAATATATTAGATATCTAATGTGACCGTTTAAATTATATCTATATGAAACGCATTGTTGTATGACGCTAGCACGCGACCCCATACATGTTGTACAAAACCCGACTCATTAGGCTTACAAAATATATTCGCATATATGTCTGAGAACCTATGTTAAATTATATGTAAAAAAAAGTTATTATAAACTTATTAACATTTTGATATTTTTAATTTCATCCCTTAAATGGAACAGAACTCAAACAATTTTTTTTATATATTTTCTGTAAAGTGAATACAAACGTTGGTGTAATTTTATGAGGGTAAGTTACCGTTTTGTAACTTATACTAAAACTTGTGGTCGCAAGATTCACTTATACTGCAAAGGTGGCCAACAATCATACGGCCCGCCTGATGGTAAGCGGCTACCGTAGTGTATGGACGCTTGTAATACCATAGGTATCTCTAGCGCTTTGCCGACCTTGAACCCTCTACCCCAAAGAGCCTTGGATGCTCTTCTCACCGCAGGAACACAACACTAGATCATTTGACTGTGACCTTCTGTAGGTATACCACCAGCCAGGCTGCCCCAAGTAGAGAGAAATCTCCAAAGAAATTTCTCTGTGCCCTACCTCTCTTTTCTAAACTAACACAAAAAAAAAAGTTTTTAAATTATATTTCTATTTTCAACAAACAATTTCAATGTTTTATTTAACAACTTCAAACACTGTTATAAACTAGTTATACATATGTTATTAATGAAAGTGAAAACATAATCAACTTTGTTTATCAATCTGAACAGCTTGGTCAAACTTGTTTGTATTCATTAATAGATAACATCATGATGTACTCCTACTTGAACAAGCAAATAACAATAATTAGTGTTTTCTGTTTTTTTTTTTTTAAATAATAAGTAAACTTAATAAATCAGTAATGTTATGTACGTATTTTATTATAATATTAATGAAATTGGAAACATTATTTTACTTTTGTTTACTATTAATAAGTTAATTGCATAACTTGCAAAATGTAAGGATGTAGAATATATAATTTCTTGAATGATACAGAATTTAAAATGATATCTAAAATATTAGATATTAATAACTAAGAACCTTCTATTACTTTAAAAATTGAGTTGATTTTTTTAATATTAATTAGATTACAATTTAACTTGGAATTTTCTCAAAATATGTAATTAGTTAAGTTTTGTTGATTTCCTTATTATATCTAATTTTTAAATTAAAATTGGACAGTGTAGAATGAACTAAATCTATGTTGAATTTTCTGACTAATAAAAGTTTTTAACCTAATCCGACTACAATACTCATCCTAAATAAAAATATTACATATCTATTACCAGGATTCCTTTCTATTGTGTGATAGTATCTGCCTTTTACTTTTAAATAACACAATGACTCATCTCCTTACATATTTATTAAAAATGTTTTATAGAAAAGTATCAATTCCTCTACAAATATTTATACAAAACTTTCAAATGTTACACAAAACTTAAGTATTATATTTTATTAAAAATTTGTATATTCACAAAAATAAAGTCCTGGCCTCATGGATCTAAAATCCGTCATTGCCTAACGGTAAATACCGGTAAATAAACGGTAAATAAACTGCAACCTCTTGGTTTAACAGTAAGTGTACTGTAATTGGATGATGACCTGTCATTATAATTATGGGTTAATTTGTTACTACCTACTTACGACTCTGTTTACACAGGATTAGCAATAACATAGAATAATTGAGTATCTCACCTTACTATCCCTCTCTAGTTCAGTCCTAAGCCATTCAAAATCACTGTACCTCCTTCTCACACTTGACTCTTTCACTTTGAACACTGGCAGGTTTGTCTGTAATGAACATGCTTGAATTTAATTATTTATTCAACTGGAACAGATCATTCTATAAAGAAAAAGTTTCACTTAAAAAAAAAATCTGCCATCATGGGACTTTTGAAAGATATGAAACATTAAGACTATATTATACAAAACATTTGCATGACATACTAAAAGAAAATCACAATAATGTTTTAACATGAAACAGGTCACTTCTGTGTACTCGCCACTGCACTCTGCACAACAGGTGGCCAGTTCCTATGAGCGCTTGGCTATGTGGCCACACGAACAGCAAGTAGCATTTTACAACATTTAATTATTTCCTAAATCATGGAATCTATTATGTCACACCTGCATTATCCAATATATAATTGAATAAAGATTTGTAGTTAAAAATAATAACAATATCCTCATATCATGTAATCATTTCTGTAAAGCAAAGTGCGAGTTACGCCCACCAAATCATCTGAAATGTGATAATAGCATGAGAGATATTAACTTTGTTATAACAATACATTTTATATATTATTTGTTAACCTTGATATTTAAGGGCTCAACTATTTGAGTTCAAACTCAATTTTTTTTATAGTTAGGTCAGTTCATGATTAGCCTAATGATATAACATTTCACACAGAAGATTTTTTCTTTAAATAGCATTTTTTAGTAAATTTTGCAAGAAAAATGCCAGTTCTAATAAAGTAGCTGTCATAAACTTTACTTTTGAAAAATAGGTAAAGATTTTCGATGATTGTAATCATTCGTTTTTGATCTCTCAAAAATAGTTTACATCAAATACAACCTACTTCATAATTTTGTACGGTTTTACACCATTTTTGCAAAAATTGGTTAGGTTAGGTTAGGCTTCAACTGTGACCATAATGCATGAGCCGATGAGCAAAGTGAGTGAGTTACGTTCTCAACAACTACCATTTCTCTCTCCTTTTAGAGTTTTCTTCAATTTACTCCATTTTTTAGTTAATTTAAGAGATGTCAATGCATCTACGCCCTAGACCAGACTGGCGCAGACCGCATCCCACAGTTGATGTTTGTGCGGCCCACCAACGAATTAAAAGAAACAACGAAAGATAAAAGCAATGCCAATAATTCTGAATATGTTTTTGAAACCTTAGGGTGTGGTGTGTGCTTATCAACTCAGTGCAATGCTGTACCTATTTCCATTAAAAATTATAATATCAATCAACTCTTTTTAAACTTTTATTCAGTTGCTTTTATTTAAAGTGGCCCACATTTCGCTCATAATCTGTCCATGTGGCCCCTAGTTCGAATAAGTCTGTGCATCCATGCCCTAGGCGCTAAAACTTATAATACGCCCCTATTATTATGGCACAATGAAAATGGCAATTAACGAATTATTCGTAAGGTCAACTTTAGTTATAACCTTCTGTAGGTCACTAAAAAACTTGGCATTATCGACATATCGTGCACAATAATCTAATTAAGGTATATAATCGACGCTTACCCTCATGCGAACTTCGTAATCGGTGTAGCGTTTTTTTCCGACACCCATTGTAGTTATAGGATTCACGACATCGATCTCTAAGAAATTTGCCGGCGCCGCGTATGCATCGTCTAAAGTTTGTTTCTTCACGTTTAAACGTCTAGTCGCATCGGCTGTCGTGTCCTCAGCCATCATAACGTTTTATTTATTGTCACAATTGCTAAAATTGTGATCTAGACAGACCAACAATAAAAAAATTAACAAAAATGACAAGTAGTTATGTACTAGGGATGATGTACGAAGATAGATTTATAAACGAATCATTTTTTTTTAAAACGATTAAAATATAATTATCCAGTGAATCGATATTTAAACCTAATAAATAGAGGTTCAATATTTCTGTTTTGATAAGCTCTATAAAATTATTTGCCATTAGTTCAATATACCCAAATACATATATTACTCAATAGCTCGTGAGATGGCTGTATAAGCTGTGTGGCTTCGCCTCTCCTTAATGAATAAAAGAAATAATACAAAAGTTACGTTTATAATTAGAGGTCCTCATTATTACAACTAAGAATAATGTAATGCATTATTCTGCTGTCGATTATCTGTTGTTCGTTATTATTGTTAAAAATGACAATAATTGTAGGCCAGTGTTATCGTAACTTGTGAACAAGTAGGTAAGCATTATGCAAGCATCAATAGGTGTGTAAGGGAGAGAACTTGGCGTTACCCACGTTCCAAGTTAGGATACGAATAATGAATGTTCCGAATTTAGGATTATAATGCTTGAGTGCACGTCATAAAATTCACTTTTATTTTTATATTATCATTATTCATTTCATTCCCTGTGGTGTTATTTACAAATTATAATACGATACATAACAGCAAGTTACCCAACAGCAAAATAACAACAACAGTTTATAATGATAAACTTGTGAATAATATTAATATTTTAATATTTAATTTTATACCTAAACCTATTTAGTATGGTTGTAAAAACAGCTTTGAATAGTTAAAAATGATAAAAAATCGATATTTATGGTGTCCTTTATGTTTTCCATAATTGGAAAAGTAAACCGATAGAAGATCAATTTTTGAGAAATGTTTCTTTAATACACCAATTTTTATGTTTATCAATTCATCAGAGTTCAATTTGAATCGACTTATAAATCGATATTTTTTGGCAATATTCGCCACCCTTAGCAGTATGGAGCATTAGAATTGGGAAGAATATGGCGGTGTAATAATTTAAAAAATTACCAAATCAATACAGTAAATATCACTTTGCATTAATATATATCAATAAATCCGTAGTTCTGTCTATACGTGTAAATATTCTTCTTTTAGGTATTTATTATACAGCTGAGTGATTATGCATATACTAATAAGAAAAATGTGCCTATATTATATCCGGATTTAACTGCAAACGGCTTGATCGATTGTTATGAAATTTTGTATACGGAAAGCTTATGTCATTTCTCAATCCGGGAGTAGACAACTTTTCGAAAATTGTTTGAAACAACCTTAAATGTTGAAAATAGAATACCCTTGAATTAATGTTGATTATTACACCTTTAAAAGTAATATAAAAACTTTTTTAAATCTAAATAAACACCATGCAGCAAAAACGAGGAGTGACGTCATCATTCAACCAATTTAACAAAGGCATAAGATACTATGAGCAATGTTGACCTTAGTAGAATTTCAGTTAAGAAAATTCTTCAGAATAAATATAATTACAAAACCAATAAGTATTTCAGCGGTTAATAATTATATTACAATAA
Source organism: Saturnia pavonia (assembly GCA_947532125.1). Taxonomy (NCBI): domain Eukaryota; kingdom Metazoa; phylum Arthropoda; class Insecta; order Lepidoptera; family Saturniidae; genus Saturnia; species Saturnia pavonia. Next base: position 16,105,422 of record OX383904.1, read on the forward strand.
TTTATCTAGAGATAACACTTGAATTAAAAAAATGCGTTTTTTGTTTTCACATATGTACTTAGTGTTCTCTTAGTAGTCTGTGATTCTCACGTAGCAAAATGACATGTGTGGCTAGTTTATTATGTTTTTAAAATAGTTATGTTACCAATCGGAACTATTAGCACAAACGTAGTAGATATTATACATATAAATATATTTTTTTTGAAAAATAAAAACAGTGAACCTCCCGCCTCCCAAATGTGAAGGCCGAATAAGGTAATCAAAATCGCCTTTCTCGTGAGCGAACCGAAGGGTTCTTTTTTATAAAGTTGTTCGCTATTTATAGGTACATTTTATAGTTTCCTGAATTATGTAATGATAATAGTATATTATCGGGTATGTTGAATACCACAAAATATTTCAATTAGTAAATAAACTCTCAATTCATAATTTAAAATCTTACGATTCAAATAGTAATACCGTAAAATATACGGTAGCACAACACCAAAAAAATAAATGTGGCAACATTATCTTCAAGTTTGACATTCGTAATTGTCAATTTACTCAGTGGGATTAAAAAACGGCTTATATATACATATATATATAAATACAGTAGTGTACTCCTTGCCCAAGCCCGTTGAAGTTGTAAAAGTCATCAGAGGCTCCAGGGGCCTCTAAGGCTAACAGTTTAGTCAATTGAAAAAAAAAACTACTTAATGATATAAATTGTACAAGGACGTCACGTTTTCTGTATAGCGTTTCCAGTCATTTGTATATTGTATTGTTTTAGGCTTTTTATCAGTAGCCCATTATTACAGTTTTTAAATATACTTTCAACTCGCGGATTATACATATACAAAACCCCTAAAATCGTAAAAAATAAATAAATAATTCTCAACTTTAATTCTGTGTACGTGAAGTATATGTTGTTCCGTACTGAAAACTATAAAAATCAACATAACACTTTTAAAAATAGGAAAAAAAATATTAATCCGAATTTGATGTAATTTTGTACACTGGAGGTATAATAAAATCATTCCTTAATTGTTAGTATGTAAAAATTTTCATGAATATGATTACAAAAGAAATTAGGGGACGAAAAATTTTTTTTGGGTTAGAAAGGCGTGCGGAGCCGCGAGGCACCGTTACTTCAGTATAAATATTTATAACTGCCTGTATGTATTTGTTTTTTATTATTATTATGGAAATTTACAATACTTTAATAACATACATTTATAATATTAGTGAACTGTGAAACTACCATTTGGTAGTTATTTATAACCTCGATAATGGATATTGATTGCCGATAAAAAAATACTTGACCAAGGAAATACTATTAAATGACCTCATTATGACTACATATATATGACTCATCTAACAAGAAGGCAATAGACAAAATCGAATTTCATAAATATTTTATTTTGTGTACAATTCACATGAATTGACTCATGGGGTCTTCTTCACGTCTCCTCTTCATTTGATATGCCTCCATCTCTTCTTCAGTAGGCGCTTTAACTTCCACCATACTATTGTATGATCGTTTCCTCTCATCTATTGAAAGAAGATAATCAGCCCGTTTTTGTTGTTTTTGCTCCATTTCTAAAGCCTGCGAAACACAAATAATAATAAAAATAGTATTTTTATAATGTTTTTAATACCATTTCTGTAAAAACAATTATTTTTTTCAACTTCTAGCTTCTTATAATTGGCATGATGACTACATAAAAAAACCGTATTCATATTTATATTAAAAGCGAAATGAACATGCATCTATTAAAATAAAAACACAAAATATTAACAATCCGCCCTGTTTTGTGAAACAACAATCAGAGAAAATGACGTCACGGGTCAAGACCTTCGCAACAAAGTGATCACTATTTAGAACTTCTCTTGCGTTAACGCTTATCGATAATCTCTGCACCGTTTATTAATTATTTTATGGTTTCAAATTATTATGTTGCCTAGTTTTATGTTATCACAACCAAACACCAAGAAAGGTTAACAAATGAATAAGGATTTATTAAGGCTGGTTGCGCCTATTTAATACTATATTGGTTGGTGTACTCCTTAACCTCATCCCGCTCCCGCACATATCTTAACGTCAGTATCATATGTGTCACTTGCAATTAACATTGATTCGTGGCTGCTCGACTTCGCTCGCTCCCGCCGTCGTAGAAACAAAAGTACTTTTACTTTCCTTTGTGTTTGTGTGATAGATTGTGGACAACATCTAGCTTGCAACGGTCTTACAGAAAAGGAAGTGGACATCGCCATTGATAATAAGTGCATCTTTCCTATTTTTCACAAACTTCTTCTTTTCTAAACTATGCAGTTTGGTTGTTTATCTTTTCACCAACCAATATAGCCAAAATTTGCAATTACCGCGTTAACAAGGGCAAATACATTTAATTTGTCTAGAATTTATATATTGACATTGGGAATGGTTCTTGCGTCATACAAAAACTTTTGGTGGTTAAGGTGGCAAAAAAGTTTAAGTTAAACTTATTAACATTTTGATATTTTTAAAATCATCCCTTAAATGGAAGAGAACTCAAATAATATTTTTTTATATATTTTCTGTAAATTTGAGTACAAACGTTGGTGTAATTTTATGAGGGTAAGTTACCGTTTTGTAACTTATACTAAAACTTGTGGTCGCAAGATTCACTTATACTGCAAAGGTGGCCAACAAGCATACGGCCCGCCTGATGGTAAGTGTCTACCGTAGCCTATAAACCCTTGTAAGACCAGAGGTTATACTATCGCGTAGCCGACCCTGAACCTCCCTGCCACAAAGACTCTGACAACCCTACTTACCGCAGGAACACAACATAAGGTTATTTGACTTTGATCTTCTGCAGGGTAGAGGTATTTCACCAAATTTTTATGAAAGTAAAAAAAAAATTGTCTTTCTGTTTGTTCCGGTTAATTTCCGAAACGGTTGGGCCAATTTTGACGGGACTTTCACTGGCAGATAGCTGATGTTACAAGGTGGCTATTTTTGTTATCCACGTGAGCCAAGCTGCGAGCACAGCTAGTTAATAATATATATTAAACATTAGAGTAACGGCTTATAAACTTATATGTTGATATAAGTTATATACATATTTAAAACACCTATATACCGAAATCATTTTACACTTTACTATTTACCTTTTTCAACTTGTCTTCCTCTTTCTTTATCTTTTTGAGTTCCTTCTTCTTGCTCTTTTTCGTTTTCTTCTTATTCTTTTTCTTTTTACTCGACTTCTCTGTTTTTGACCTGATTTCCTCCTCAGAGTCTGAAGAGCTGGTTTCAGAACTTGACGACGACGACGATGAAGAGTTATCTGTAGTTTTATCTTGAAAAAATAAAAATATGATAATTACTGATTCTTTTTGTAATTAGTTTTATGAAAGTATTTATGTTTAATTAAATTGAATAGGATTTGTTGCCTACATCGTAATAATAACCGAAATATATCTAAAAATATACGCAAGTATGAACTTGCAACATGATCCGATATTTATAATATGAAAATGGGTAAAAATAATTTAGTATAATATAACTGCTACTGAGTTTGTTGTCATTTTATACCCACAGAGTGATTATCCGAAGTTGTGGTAAAATTTTAATAAAGACAATTTTCTTTTACAAAGGTAAAAACAACATTTGCCATGATGAATAGTGCCCATAAGGCATTGTGTCCACCAGAGATGTGCGAGGTAACTAGGCAGTTAGAGGATGTGTAGTGGAGCTGTGTAACGGTGTGATGATTTCCACTAAAACTGTGTGAGGAGCTTACGAGGTACGAGAATGAGTAGTGAAGATTTGAAACGTTGTGTAGCAGCTGAGTGGTGCAAGGATTGGTAGAGCTGCGCTAAGCGAGGCTAGGAAAATGAAGTAATCCCATTGGTGGATCTTTTCCTCGCATAGCTTACAGCACAGTGGACAGGGCACACTAGCGCAACATGGATATAATTGTTTCATGTGTTCTTGTTAACATATTATTTATGTATATGATTTGTTACTTTTTACCATTGATTGATAAACGATTATAAATATATAAAAGAGTTTTTAGCGGGATCTCAAACTGTCATGTAGTGGTTTTTATTTTTTATTCACAAATTGTCATAACACTGGAAACTATATACACTCGATAATGGCAGTAATAGTATTCAATAAAGAAGACCGGTTGCCAAGTTAGGCAAAAGTAGAAGAAATACATAAAATAATTTGACAATAACTATGTTTTTGAACAGAAATCTCTTTCTCTCTGTCCCACTTGCTTGTTGATATTTGTATTAAGGGATTTCCTAAAACGTATGGTATTTTTTGCAGCAGAACAGAGTTGTGTAAATATATTGACATGCTATATGTGGTTACGTTGATAGGTAATTGTGTAAATAATAATTAGTTTTTACCCTTTTCTTGCTTCTCTGAAGATGTGTGTATACTGGTCGAAGGTTTGCTTTCAACTACATCGAGTACTACGGATTTGCCCGCCTCCCCGACGCAGTACGATAACTGGAAATTTTATAATTTTAGTTGAGTTGAACTGTGTCATGCGGCGTCATATGGCTTAGGCGGCTGGATATCATTTTAGTAGGAATCGTATCGTTTTAATGTTTAAGCTGCTTAAATGCATGAAAAATCTTAAATATTCAAATATTAGGTATTACTTCTGTAGATTGATGTTAAAAGGGTCAAAGTATATTTTTGTATGAAATAACATTTTAGTGTCAAATGATTAAGAAAGGTGTAAGTATAAAGACAATTCTTTAAAATGTAATATTTAAAAAGACCAATTTGAAGTGTTACTAAGTTTACTTAACTTACTTACACATATTTCACTTTGCTAATCTAAATCTACTTAAACATTTATTAAATCACAGAAAAAGATTATTACATTTATCACTAAAAATTGGTTTAGTTATTCTAATGTTAATTACAGAAAACAAGGATTTTTCATATAGACCCGTGTAACACTAGGACCAAGATGGCTTAAAAGGCTTGTATTCGGTGGCCTACATAAATAAATAAAAAAAAAACTAAAAATAAAATCTAGCTGTGTAATTTAATCAAGTCAATTTAATCAAATCAAATCAATCAAGACGCGGCATTACTTTCCGCGAGTCACTAAAATATTCGTAATTGTTTTCAAGTACACACATTTAAACTTTATGGTACAGGAATAATCAAAATATTTGTGGGCAGTAAATGAACAATATGGATACATTAATTCATTCTTAAATTATCTTTTTAACTGTTACTTTTGCTAATAAACCAATCACATTTCGATATTTTTGAATGGAGTATGTGGCACAATGTTTTTTAACAAGGTCTATATTATGGACCCCTATGAGTTGGTTGTAAACGTGCTGGTTATATTTAGCTGATTGAGAAAACAACAAAATAACAAGCTTGCGATCTCAGTCCACCAATGGATACACCAGTATTACCTTTATGAAAGAGTGGCAACATTTGTAGCCCCACTGTGCTTCTCGCCAGTACGAGCCCCAAACGGACGTATGGTTGTTTATTAATACGTCCTCTGCATATTTACTCCTGCAAAAAAAAAAAAAAAAAAGTTTTTTTAGTAAACTTGCATCCCTGGTTTTTGAGAAATTATTTCGGGAATTACTTAATGTTCATGTATTTTTTTTATTATAAAATATTTAACAATTATTTATTTAAATGAAAGTTCATTTAAAATTAAAAATAAAAGCAAATTTTTCAAATAATTTCGATAGATAGATAGGCAATCTCGTAAAAAAATATTTGAATAAAAAAATCCAAGACAACATTTACCTCGATTGTAATTTACGTGGCCATTATTCTTCTATCTCTTTTACACGCCTGCACTCTTTTGTAGAAAGAAAAGGAACTAGAGAGGCACATTGTGTAATCGGGTGTGCGATAGCGACAGAATGTCAGATGTACAATAAAATGTTAATTTACTTTAATTTTTTTACAAAAAACCACGACAAAATTTATAAGCAAAAATGTAAAAACAGTTGATATAGCTATATAGACAGAAGATCCTCTCTTTTGCATTTCATATTTTTTGTATGGTGCTCTTTCAGATCAATAGTGTGTCCCATAAGTCCTGTCACTTGCATGTGCGAGGAGACCATTAAGGTATCAAATGTGGCTGTGAAGATAACCTTTTATTGGTCTACGAAACAAAAAGTTCGTCGCTATGTTCAAACAGTTTGTAGGAGGCATCATCTATTATCGAACGCGATAAAAAGTGTTTTTTGTATTATATTTTTTGTTATTGATAGGAAGAGCTACTAACTTAGCTAATTGTTTTTCGGGTCCTTGCGCCAGAGTTCCGTCCCTGTTGTACCGCGTGAACACTTCCGTCTGCGCCAGCAGCAGCTCCCTGGGCGGCGCCTTCAGGTGCTCTTCACCGCCATACTTCTCTAAAACTGATTGTTTCACCTGCAATTTATTAACGAACATGACCATTATAATGAAAAGTACTTCATTTAATCTAGGCTCTGAAAAATACTTTATAAATGTTAACCTCTACCACTGCTTCAGAAAACAAACCTATCATCGAGAAGAATTGGCATGAAAGTTTCTTATAAATATTTCTTCAATCTAATGATGCGATAGAATAATTAGACTCATTAACTCGACTAGGTAACATTAATAGACGGTAGATATTTCCGAATAAAATATAAAGAAAAAAAATGTTTTTCGACATGGTTAAAATTAATTTTCATTTGGAAAATAATTTGTTCGAAAAGAAAAACGTATGATAGCATTATCAATTATTTTAAAAACTTTGTGCGGTTTGATATTCCATCCCAATGACCGTGCAGACTTACCTGTGTTTTGAAGTGTTCTTTCTTCTCTTTGTATTCTTTCTGCAACAACTGGAGCTTGGTCGGCTCGGCGAGCAGGTGCACGTCGAGGCCGCGCGCGTGCGCCTCCCACGCGAACATCTGCGCCGCGGCGTGGCCCCGCGTGTCCCCCGTGAACCGGGCGAAGTTCTCCCCGAGGTACTCTGACCTGCACACCAGTATCAACAATACGGACTTGCTGCCTTACTGGACCACCACCGTCTAACACCATTCCACAGCAACACGCGTAGGCGTGTCGCTTTCCGCAATCAGCCGATATATACCCAATAATTAAGAGTGGTAGGAATGTGTACTCGATTGGCTCGCGACCATCACTTATGGTGATAAGCACTTTGCATTGACTCTCTTTTAGTTTGGTTTCAGGATCAAGTAGTGTACGTCCAACTACCGAGAGCCTTGTATGCCATCGATGGATTGTCATCTTTCGGTGGTCATCGTTGTTTTGGATTGTACAGTGCTCATCAGGCCTAGCGCAGATATTTTGTCGTAATAGCGAAAAATACTTCCTATTACTAAAACACAAATCACCCGGCGAGCCCTCGATAGTTGACAAAATCTCTGCCTGACTAATCTTTTCACCAGAATGAAACGACAAGACAGAAGAAGAACTAACAGCAACCCTAACTGTCTAATTATATCACGCAAAATGCCACCAATATTAAATAATATAGGGTCAATAAACCTAAGTTAATGAATTAAAAATAAAAACCACAACATGGCAGCTTAAAATCCCGACGAAATCGTATTGTACTGAACTTTGTTTGAAGTAATATTGATTCATAGGGCTGCCATCACCCAAATTGTTGGCGTCGAGCAATCCCTTAAAAAATCCCTTGAAAATTCCTGGACATTTGGGTGAAATAGACTACATAAAAAATTGTTTTAAACTTAGAATTTTTTTGTTGTTTTCTTATTGATACAGATGATATAAAGCTTTTTACGATGTATCAGTTAAGGTTTGACTATCTTAAGAAATCCTGCATGACATACGTCAAATGTTTATTTTAGAGATGTAGCATAACTTAAAAGTTGATTTAACGATTCTCGATACTTTTTTATAGCGAAATGTTATCCATAATACAATTATACTTTAAATCAATTGAGGGGTTGTGTAAGCTGTATGAATAACAAAAATAAGCTATAACAACAATTCAAATCGCAACTTGGAATACTTTAGTTTTTGAATGCCGGAATCCGAATAACAAGATGAATTGTTCCAGCCAACATTCTTCGATAATTTACGTTAATCGTCATTAATTATTATTCGTTCACGGCAGTAAAAATGTAGGAATGACGTTTCTGCCAACGTTATATGAATGGAATATTTTATTGTAATCTTCAAACAGAGCTCTAACAAGACGGGGGCTCCCTTGATAAAACTGGCCAGGGAGTTTTTGTGATAACATAAGATTCTTTTTCCTAGTTATTATTTATAATCCACTTTACTTGTACACAATAACCAAAATGAATCATGTAAAATGCCACTACAATAACATAATATAGTGCCAAATAACATAAGTTTATGAATTAAATAGAAACCACAAAATAACATATCAAGATCTCGCCAAAAAGTCAAATTTTATCTCATACTCACTCTGTACCACTGGGATTAGGGTTGTCCCTCATCGATCGCGTCTTCGGGTCGTAGTAAGCCGAATTCGGGTCCAAATTACGCAGGTATTTGGCCGTGTCTTCTCTTATACGTAGGTTCCTCACAGTGATACGTTGTTTCGAATCCACCTGTTACAATTGAGTACAACATTATTCTCCAGAGATGTCCAAATGGTATCAGATCAACATTGATCTATATCATATTATAATGTTAATATGGTTAAATCATTTCCAAATTTCGTTTAAATTCGTATTTCTTTTTTATCATCATTGGTACAACATTTCGACTAAACAGAGTCCACTGTTCAGCCTATTTAATTTATATTCTACTGTAGCTCGATATAATTAAAAATAATTCTAAAAATTGTATCCTGGACACAGATAAACTTCTTTGGAGATTTCTCTCTACCTGGGGCGGCCCGACTGGTGGAATATCTCCATCCTACAGAAAATCGCAGCCAAATAGCTTTGTGTTTGTGTTGTATTCCTGCGGTGGGTACAGTTTCCAGAATTCCTTGGAGTAGGGGGGTTCAAGGTTCGTAACACGCTAGTGATACCTATAGTATTACAAGCGTCCATAGGCTATACGGTAGGCTTTTACCATCAGGAGGACCGTATGCTTCTTTGCCACTTTTGTAGTATACAAAAATCAAGATATTATTATATCATTAATGGCTAACTTTGTCATGTCGCACTTCCGTCACATAATGCGCGCGCAGCTCACAATTTTAGGACTAAACGAGACAAACCTTTATAAATATGTATCAGAAACCAATAATCACCTTTGTACCAGGCATATCCACTTCATCTACATATTTATCTTCATCTTCTCCTTCATTGTCATCCTCTTCTGCCGCCGTCGGATCTGAAATACAATTTTATTTTATAGCCTGTTCCATTACTTTAAGCCTTATTAACGTGTGTAAACTGCTATGTATATCCATGTTCTACTGCAGAAGGCAAAATGAAAAGTCATAACTTTTACAGCACAAAATTACTCCCACGCCAGGGACGTGCTTAAAGTAGACTTCACACTAATCATTAATGGGAACATCACAAGAGTTCTCTTTTGCCTACAGATAGCTCCGTTCCTATCATAAAAATAAATCTGAAGAATTCAAAATCCAGCAGATTCATTAGAAATGGTTCACATAAACATAGATGAATATTGATTCATCCCTGCCTTGTTTTTACCACCACAAACTACACTACTGGATATACTGACTGTTCCTGTAACAACACGTTGAAACATGCCATTCTGTAGGATTTTGTATTCCTAGTTCATTATTTGTATGATAATAGCATATTTATAACATGTATATCATAGATTAATGATCAGACCCAGGTGCATTCTTTACCGCACTATATACAAGCAATAGCTTATAGAATACGGCAATTTAATATCGTAGTGTTTAGCGACTATTTCAAATGAAGGTTGTCAACGTGACAGTATTGTCGGTATGGCAAGGACTCGAGTACACCGATTCGGCGTAGTTTTGATTGGCGCTTTTTTACAGTACGCCGACAGTATCTAGTTGATGTGGCGCGGAAACCAATCAATGATCTATGATGCACACCAATAAAACTACAATTGTTATATGCAGCGAGACGGTACTCAAGAACAGTGTTTATTGTAGTTGACTTATTGGTCTTCAGCCTTCACTATCCCATGTCTCAAGTGAGAATGCGTATAATTCAGTTTTTGCCTGGTTATAAGGTACGTGCGGTCACAAATCACACTTGTTGCTATCACGACTAGTCAATAATCCAGGTCTATAGTAAAGTCAATAGTATGAATACTAAGTCATTGGTATGGATTCAGACACGATTCTAGAACTTATATTAAATAGTATCTTATTTATTGTGAGGTGTTGGTAGGGAAAGCAGGACTTTGTAACACAATGTTCAGTTTGATAACAACTGATAAATAATACATTTTTCCAACTAACCTTCTTCTAATTTCTTTGCCCTCAACTCTCGTTTAGCATCTTCAACTTTTTGGTATTCCTCGATTATGTCTTTATGTTGGGACGGATCATAGCCATTCCACCTGTCTCGTTTACCATCGTAGCTCAAATTCAGGTCCGGTTGACTGAACTCATCGGGAGCTATGCCAGCATTTGAAAACTTGGCACCTATCTGTAAATTATAGATTAATTTTCATATAAAATTTATATTTCATAGCTTAATAGACAAGTACAAATAGTTATCTCCATATCAATTATGGTATAGTGAGGCATAGAATACATGGAGCCAGCACGGGTGCTCTGGAGAATTGGTTGAACCAATTTAACATGGGTGAAACCACACGGCTAGTCAGTTATAAGCTTCAAAAATAGTATTTAGTTGCATGTTACAATACCTAAATAAAGAAATATATTACCTACTTCTTTTTAAATTCCTAAATATATTCTCTGGCCAGGTTTTACTATGTTTTGTTAATTTAGTTACCCTAAATAATACAGTCCTCAATACTCAATACACAATACTCAATAATTTAAGGTAAAAAAATTATCACCAGTACTATCTGTAATATCTGAATTATTTATTCAAGATAGAACAATAAATATATAATGACCCATGATTAGTAGTGCGGCTGTTACTTGTTGAATATGACAAATTGACGAAATAAGTTTCTAGAGATTTGAGCAAATCTTTTATCATAGTGATATATACATAGGTGTAGCCAGGTACAAGCAGGAGGGGTAGCTGCTACCCAAGCATGTTGGTAAGCTCTCGGTCACATTAGTTTTCCCTTGCCTGCCCACCCCTAGCCAAAATCCTGGCTAAGCCCATAGATAATTGTCCCGGGTTCAATCACAATTCTATTCATCAGGCCTCTAAAAAGAGTCACATCAAGATAATAGAGATTATAAAATATATACAAAGTAACATATTAATATTATGTGAAATATAATTTATGCAATTATTTAAACAATCAACTTACTTTTCTAGGCCTCTCTAAGCAATCTTTTTTCTTGTGAGTCATTGCTCCACAGTTCTCGCAAGCCCCTTTTCTATATTTTGTAACTGTTTTTGTCTGAAAGGGAAATAATCCGAGTTAAAGAAACTTGTATATATATAGAAATTATATAAAGACAGTTAAATTAGAATTTGTTTGAATAAGAAATAGAACTCACCACATCCACACCCTTGTTATAATAAGTGTCAAGTTTAGTAAATTGCGCTTCTCTGTCTTCCTGTGGCCTTTGATGCTTTAAAGTTGGTCCTGAAGTTCCATAGTACCAGGGTGCTGATGCTATGTACTGAGGTATATGTGGATTTATGTCTTTTCCTAAAATCAACATATTGTTTCAATTAACAAATCCAGTTCCACATTCTAGAGGAACTCGCGAGCAATCTCGAAAGAGTGTCTAAAGTGAATAATAATATACAGATCATTTTTCTATATTAGATATCACATTTTCTTTAAATTCAAATAAATAAAGTCAAAATGGAGCATTGCAAATTAACGTTAGTTATGTTTTACCTAGAATCCCTATTAGTTATATCCCTCATCCTACTAATTGTAAATATTTAGTCTTTAATTAATACTTCCTTGTTAAGGCCTTAGGCCACCCTAGAAATTTCGAAAAATCGATTTTTTTTTCTTACACTCCAAATGGTCCCTTAGGACCTTAAAAATGATGTCCCAGAAGATTATGGCCGGGAAAAACCTTTGGGTACTTAGTTTTCGAATTTTAGTACAAGGCCGTCTGGTCCGCAGCGAGCTCCATTTGTGAGCGCTAGGGGGGAAGGTACGTTAGGGGAGTAAAGCAGGTATACGGCAGATGCTATTGAAAATATTTATTTCCTCACTAGTCTAGATGAGTTTAGACTTGTCGAACGTCTCTTTCAGTTAGTTGGGCACAGCCAAGCATTTGAGAAGGACGCTAGTCGACAAACACTTGTTTTCCTCGATATTTCTTTGAACTTTCATTTCTTTTTCCCTGTATAATTATTGAGTTTTTACAATGAGTGATAAAGTGGTGTACAGTGCGAAGAAAGGAATAAAAACGTCGTTTTGCAATAGAAAGAGACCAAAAATATCTCAACGAAGACCATCGCCATGAGCTAGAAGCACAAGACGACTTGAATGCCAGTACATCGGCAAAAAAACGAAACAACGCGCTAAAGCTACAAATACTTTGGCTGAGTACAAACATAAGCCAGCTCTTGCAATTGAAGTCTATGAAGCTATCAAACCAATCTATGAAGAACTGACCAGTGAAGATCTTCTAACTCGGTGCATCGGTGGTTACACACAAAACAATAATGAAAGCTTCAATTCCACTGTGTGGACATTGGCCCCGAAATCCATTTCGAGTGGTAAAACAATCTTGGATGTAGCCACGGATATTGCAGTTTGTGTGTTCAATGACGGGTTTGTTTCAATGTTGCACATAATGGAGGCAATGAACTTGGAAATCGGCCCAAACAGCTACGAAATGTGCCTGGAGACCGACAAACAGCGCATAAAGCTTGCAGAAAGATCGCTGTCCGTCGGTAAAAGAGGCAAGAATCGCTTCAAGATCAAGCAGAAAAGAAATCCAGGAAGATAATCTGGAAGGTCAATTGTATAGTGCAGGCATCGCAGATTAAAGGTATTGCTACTCAAAACTTTAAACGCGTTTATCTCAATACTGTATTTTTCAAGTTGGCCGGACTCGGTTACTCAAGCAATTATCAACCGAATACCTTGAAAGTTTTTCATTTTTCACTTTAGAAGGGCGCCATTTGGCCAAAAATCAATATATCGCAAAAATCCTACATACTTCTATAGCAGTTACTATATATAATCGAAAAATTCATTTGCTCATTATTATTTTAAAAATTACAGGAGCTGTTAGTCCGGCCGTGGACCCCGAGAAGAAAAAGACGTCGTCGCAAAAACATTGCACAGCCGCCATTTTGTAATAAATCGCTTCAAAAAAAATATTGTGAACAGTCACTGATATAGATAATAAAATCACGTTTCTGTTATCTCGATTTATTTTGTAGTATTTCTGAAAAAAAATCCCCAAAAAGCCTATTTTTTCAGCCTCTAGGGTGGCCTAAGGCCTTAAGCCACCTGCACAAGTGCCACACTACACAGATGCTACCATAAATCATCTGAGAAAAGTGCAATAGACCTGCTACTGACATGTCATGTTGCCATTCTTATAAGAAGTAAAATAATAAATATTTTAATAGTGTTTTTAAATAGAGAGTGATAACATCTATGCAATTTCTTTCCCAAAGCGGCAGTGCTAATACTGCTGTGCTCCAGTCTGAAAGATGTGGCAACACACACTAGCACAAGAGATGTTCCATCTCAATCTTCAAGGGTGAATGTATTTGTTGTGAATGGTTGAACTGTTTTTACCTGTCTTCAATTAGGACTAAGTTCATGTTTTGGGTTATAATAGATTACCATATTTATAAAGTTAATTAACTGCATGTCTGTTTGAAAGTTCACTCCTATAAATAAAATATTTATATTTTATAATATAAAGTACAAGTGTATTTATTCTTGTTTAATTATTTTACCAATTCCTGGAATAACACTTTCAGACTGAATTAGCAAATTAACAGAGAAAATAATTAATTATGGGTCAATTAACTTTCCAACTAAGTTTAACCTGAACAGGATACATAAAAGTATTATATTTTAATAAATATTTATCTCTTCGAATCTACGCAGTGTGATGTATGATCAACATACCTCGGTGTAGTTGTCATATACTTAGTATGCAAGATAAAACGACATAAATTTATATAGGTACCTGTTTCATCAACAGCAGCGGGGGCGGTACCCGCTTTACGAGCTTCTTCGAGCTCTTTTGCTTTCCTCCAATCCTCCCGAGATTTCTTCTTTGGTTCATCTTCTTCATCAACAACTTCGTCCTTGTTGCGCAATATTTGCGATATAGCCACTCTTGTTGTTGTTGTCATTATTTTACATCATCCAATAATGGTTCAGAAAATAACTATTTAATTAAAATGAAATTGTTTTTAGATAAAAAAACATAAAGTTGTTTCGTACTTCGTACAACAATAAATGTGACAACTCTACGTACTCAGTGTGTGACAATAAACAATACAGAGCACAGAGTACATTATATTGACACAGAGTTCGTATATAAACAATAAATACATACACCACAGAACAGTGTTGCCAGATTTAATCTGATTTATAAAAATTTACTCTATGATCTGATGTAAGTCACCAAAAAATTTGGTGCCAAGTATCCTATTTTTTTTATCGTTTATCTTATTAGGATTGAATCTTTTCAGGTGATGAAAAACTAGACTTCCCGAACGTAGCTAACTTTATGCTCGAAATTTTATCATTATATAATTCAAACCTACCTAATAAGGAAAAATATTAATAAACTTGAACGGGTTCTTTCTTTTAGACTGTAGATGTGCACTAAGTTTTGGAAATTCAATCCTTAATGTGGTGAAAAAGGGAATGAATGTAAGTATGAAAATATATTCGTCTTTATAATCCGTTCAGTTATAAAGTAAAAAAGAAGTATTTCGTAGTTTTATTTACAAATTCAATACCTAAGATGCGTTATGATTCCAGAAGAGCTATTTATTGGCTATGATATATTCAATTAAAAAACAAAATTTCACACAGTGATACGGGTGGGCACCAGCTAGCAAATTATATTTTGTGAAACAGTGCATAGAAGGAAGTTTAGCGAAATAAATAATACAAAAACCAATCAGTTGTTTACAATTAAAGACATTATTTCCCCTCAGCAATCTGCTGTTATTTTAAATCAAACGATATTAGGAAAAAAGGTTTATGCTGAAATTTTCAAAAGTATTCAAAAATCGCAACCAGTCGCAAATCACAATTCATGATTGCCCTGACACCCTTCGAAATAGCCTAAATGGCGTAAAATCGCCTAATCTGGTTCCATCACCACAGAGTAAAATACACAGAGATAGGTTTGCGATCTGAGATATGAGAATAAAATATTGATTATTACGGTGCCCTTTTTGAAGAGAAATCTTTTGGCGCACGCACATAGATTTTCCGTAGGTAGTAAGTTAGGCTGATCCGTCACGCTCTGAGGTGAAAAGCTCGATCGGGTGAACTCGGGACCGCCGAGTGAGAAAGATAGTCAGTTGCTCTTCGCTGTGTTTAGTATATTCAATTCATACGTCATCATTATGAAGTTTTCACTTCTGCCGTGCGGTCTTAAGCACACACTCTTTTTATTATTTTATTTTCTATAATAGGGATTTATATTTATATTGTTAATACAAAATCGAAAAGCAAATAAAAAAAACTATTTTTGAGAAATTAAGCTTAAACCTTGATTTTTTTGTGAATCAGATTTTCATTCAAATCGATTGAAAATTGATGTTTTTCAAAGGAATCGTCATCCCTACATAGAGATAAACATCAGAGACAATCACAGAGTACATTTGTATATAGGAGAAGAGACAATCCCATATACTTTGAAATTTGACGTTGTTTTCAGTGTGACCATCAGTTGACAAGTAATTCACTAGAGCCATGCTTTAGTTAAAAACCTGCCATATTCCAATACCGAAGATAATGCCAAAATAATTATCAACCTATTTTTTTTTATCGTTATTGGTATAGAGTTATGACCACAATCTCACCTAATCTTAAGTGACGATGTGGCCCAAGATGATAACGGGCTAAGCCTAGTGAAAGACTGGCTCTCAAGTGCAGCTCCCAGAACACCTGTTGGTGCTTGGCGACAGATTTTCAACTTGAAGGTGGTAGCTAGCCAGGCGCGCATTAGAAACAGCCCTACCCCCATGCTATGGTTTCCTCACGATGTTTTCCTTCACCGAAAGCTCAGGCTCATTGTAGGGATTCGAACTCACGTCACTCGACGCGAAGTCGTACACGCTACTACTGAGCCATTATCGCTTCATTAGCGCAAACCATTAACGCCGCATTCCAAATTGTAATTTAATGTAACCTTAAAAAAACTTATGAAATGGCGAGTAATCAATCTAAATTTCTAACATAATAAACACGTTCCAAATTTGAAATCAGAAAGAATAAAAAACAGACGTTTTAAAGTTGTAACAATATTTACAGCTAGACTAGTTAGGTATGTATTTTATAATTTTACTATTTTTAAGATATTCACCATAAATACACTTTTCTGGGAAGGTTTAAACCGGCTATCTATTATACGGATAAAGATCCCATTAAAGGTTGGACGGACATGACCTAGCAATACGGTTCTCTCATTAGGAAGATATTTATATCAATTTATACTACCTTAGATATTTAGTTCTGCGGTCATAAGTATTTTTTGGGCATGATTCCATTAAGGAAATGAACCTTTCCATTGTTTCTTCTTTCCACGTTCA
This sequence comes from Saturnia pavonia, assembly GCA_947532125.1. Classification (NCBI taxonomy): domain Eukaryota; kingdom Metazoa; phylum Arthropoda; class Insecta; order Lepidoptera; family Saturniidae; genus Saturnia; species Saturnia pavonia. The sequence goes on from OX383904.1 coordinate 16,122,222, forward strand.
ATCCATTACTGGTGTAAATATAACAAATAGCTATAGGTTTCTTCTATAGACTCCCGGATATAATTTGCGCACGTAGACACAGACGGAAATAGACCAACAGATCTTGTGCAATAGCGATATTTTAAATGTGTTATCATTTCATTTAGTTTATATATGTAAACAAACTCGGAAGAAAGTTCTTTTCATTATATTGTATTATCACCTGATAAAACTTTTTGTCACAGCTCAGGCTGGCAGGCGGCAGGCACCTTTGAAATTGATGTCTCGTTTCATAATTTTAGGAAGAAATAAAAAGCAATGTGTACATTACATATATGTATATAATTTAAATTAATCAGATTATAATATTCGTTTGTCATCTATTTATGAGTTTATTACTTATTTTACAGCTTGCGTCGAGCTTTACCGCGGTGGTAGGACGGTCGAGGTACACGGATGCGTTCGTTACTGTCACCAGTGTTCCCCAGGAACTCGTCCAGGGGCTCCACTTGTGGAGTGAACAGCTTCCGACGACTTCGATTTACACTGCCAACAAAATATTCGTTTAAAAAATGTAATTCGTTTTCTAGTACGATATGGCCCAGCACGTACTTTCAGTTACCGCTCGGAATCTATCATCAACATTTAATGTTCAGTAAAAGATAAAAAATAAAATTTTTTCGAGTGCTCGCTGTCAAATTACATGCCAGAGTTTTAAAAGAAATTTAATTTCTTCTTTTATTATTCTATAGCTCATTATTCTAACTTAAACAGTTCTTTTACCTTTTAGCAGGGCAGCTTTGAATGCCTTGGTCCGGAGGGACATTCTCTTCTTCCTCAGTAATCTTTTCTGGGGAACTTATATCTTTAACTTCTTTCTTCATCACTGGCACATCAATTGTGATATCAGAAAATTCTTGCTGTAAATTTCCTATATCTTTGAATTTCGATTCCCTTCTGTCTGACACTTCGTCTTCATTTTGATTTTTCTGTTTTCTAAGACGCAAACTTTTTTTTATTGTTTTCGTAATCACTCTGTTCCGCAAACCATACCTTGCATTATCCTCACACCGTGTATCTTTTTGTACAGGTTTTATTTGCGTATCTTTATGATTGTCCTTTTCTATTTTAATGGTTGCAGCAGTTTCATTAGAAAATATTAAATCGAATTCTGTAACCCTAGGAGATGTAGTTTTGTAAATATTATCAAACTCTTCTATGGTATTGCTAAATATTTCCTTGTCCGGTTGTGGTACAATTAATTTTGCCGGTTCTACTTCGTATTCTGTGACGACAGACGGCTTATTTTTATTTTTTTCATCAGAAGTTATTATGTCTGACTTTACTTCCGATTTTAAAAGTCTATTAGCATTTTGATTTAAAACCAGTTTCTCAATCGACTTTTGAGCCGATTCAATATTGCTCATAGTATTTATAGGCTGTACAGTGTTTGGAGATTCTGGTTCATCAAAAAAAGAAAGAGAATCATTTAATAATACGTTAGGATTTTTAGTTATGGAATCGAAATTGTCGAAAGGTTTTGTTACTGCTTCTCCAAAAGGTTTTATATTTATCCTTGGTTCAGAGTCATTATTTACATCTTTACGTGTAGAAGCCGAATTTTCTATTACATTATCTGAAGTAGTTTCAGTTATAATTTTATTTTTAGCCGTTTGTGCACTCGCGTCATTATTGTCGAAATATATTCGTTTAATTTTAAGAAATTGATTAGGATCCTGACTTGTTATTTTATTTTCTAACGGTTTGCATATTTCATTAAATAATTTAATATTATGAATAACCTTATTAGAATTCAAATTTAATGAATCTCCAAAATAATTCTTTCTCTTTTTATGCATTTTGATTTCACCAAAATTTTCTACTTTTTCTTCAGAGTCATCATTATGACTAGATTTTGTTGCATTTTCCAATTGTTCAAATTGGCTCAAAGAGTTATCTCTACACTGTTTTGTTTTAAATGTTTGTATTAATGTATTAACCGTTTCTGTTTTACTTTTGGAGGTTGTCTGTTTAATATTATTCATATTTATTTTATCTTTATCCACACCAATATTGTCTGCAAATGTTTGTAGGTTTTCCTTTCCTTTTACATCAGAAGAATCTTTAGGTAATTCTATGGCAGGTTTAATATACTTGAACTTTATTTCATCTTTATCCACCCTGTAATTATCTGCGATTTTTTGTAGTTTTTCCTTTAATTTTACATTAGAACAATCTTTAGGTAATTCTATAATTGGTTTAATATAATTTAACTGTATTTCATCTTCATCCATACTGTAATTATCAGTGATATTTTGTAGATTTTCCTTTACTTTTACATTAGAAGAATCTTTATGCAACTCTATGGTCGGTTTATTATAATTTACCCTTGTTTCATCTTTATCTACACTGAAATTATCAGCCCTATTTTCTAAATTTTCGTTTGCATTTCTATCAAAATAATCTTCATATGTTGGTTTACAATAATTCACTTTGTTTTTGTCTAAACTAAAATCATGAGCACTATTTTCTAAATTCTCCTTTACTTTTACATTAAAAGAGTCTTCAGACAATTGTAATATCGGTTTACAATCATCCATTTTATCTTTATTCAGACTAACCTCAACACTATTTTCTAAATTTTCCTTTACTTTTGCATCAAAAGAGTCTTCAGGCAATGCTTTATTAGTTGCTAAGCAAAAACTTCCTCTCTGCAAGTTCAGTTTCTTAAGTTTTTCATCATCAACCTCGTAAGATTTACTAATTTCATCTTCTGAATATTTTCTTGCTTGTGAAACATAGTTTTCAACCTCGAATGGTAATTTCTCTTTAATTTGCTTTTGATTGCGTTTCATATAAGGTTGATCTTTTATTTCAGTTATATTTTGTATTATGTTTCCACTAGAGCTTTGGTGAAAACAATTCATTATGCAATTTTTGTCATCATCGCTTGTGTAGTCGATAGCTACTACCTCTTGTAAATCACTTTCGTTTGTTTCACTAGAATTATCATTCTCATTAACAATTAAATCGTCATCAATACTTTTTTGTGCATTCTCGTTTTTTGCTTTTTCTTGTGTTTTATTCAATTTTTTTCTAATTTTGAAAACAGGTTCTAAACTTTCATGTAGCGGATCATCTGTTACATCTTCCCATTCATGTTCACTGTCAGAAAGAGTCACTACATCATTTTGGTTTCCTAGTCCATTATATCTGTAGGCTACTTCTGTAACAAATATTTATAAATTAGTATTTATATTTTATATAAACAATAATAACTTTTAAATGCAATATTTTATAGTTATCTTAATTATAAAAGGTCTTTTAGTTTTTATTTATATCTCATAAAGTTTCAAGTACGATACATTTTATTTCAAACAAAGTATACAATAAAACAATTTTTTTAAATATCTTACCATCTCTTTCATCAATGCAGTTACGTAAATATTCCACTTCGTTCTCTGCTCGTGATCTGGCTAGGCGTTCTGCTGTTAGGTTTTCCTAAATATAAAAGAATATTAAATTTAACCATAAATTGGTCAGTAGAGAAGCTTTAAGTTAATCATAACTCACAAAGATGAGTAAGAAACGACAACGAAGTTCCTCACCTCTAAATCGGCTATTTTGCTCATTAACTCCGTTATCTGTGAATAAATAAAAATATTTTTTAACTTCTTACTGATTTAAGCAAAAACTGCTGACAGATTAATTAATAGTTTAGTATCATTGCGGTAACCTAGTGCAAGGTTGTGATAGTACTGTTGTTCAAACGAAAAGGGTCACAACAAGATTGTGAAAATTTCTTTCTCAGTGTTGTCGGCAAACTGTAAGCTAAAATAATAATTAAAAGAGTTATGTTACAAACAGATGAAAAAATATGCGATTTGCAAGCGGGATTTAAAAAGAGAATGGGACGTACTGATCCGGTCTTCTCCTTATGATGCATTACTAGAAAATGTTTGACCACAAACCAAAAAGTCTATTGTGCATACATAGATTTGTAAAAGAACTATGTCAAAGTGTTGATGAATGAGTTGTATTATATTTACATGGGGTGAGCAGTGATCTGATACAAGCATTGAAATCCCTCTATGAAGACTCCAGTGTTTGTGTCATAATAAACGAAGCGTACACCAAATGGTTTTAATATCCAAAAAGGCGTTAGACAGGGATGTGTAGTGTCTCCATGGTTGTTCAATCCATTCAAGGATAAATGTCTGACAGATTTGAAAGAGACTGATTGTGGACTGAGAATGAATGAGTTGTTCGTGAAATGTTTTCTTTACGCCGACGATCAAGTATTACAATCGTCGGTACACCATTTACAAGCGACGGTGACTATTATGAGTAAAGCTTTGGAAAGAAAGGGAATGAAAGTCAATACAAAGAAGACGAAATTTATGTTGTTTGAAGAGGAAGAGAGTATAAGAGAAGTATGTATCCGGATTGGTGGCGATAAACTGGAGCAAGTTGTTAGCGACGCATAGTTTGGTTGTTAAGCACAAATAAGTTATTATTGAGTTTATGACTTAAATACGCAGCAATAGGATAAAGTTTCAAGTATTTGTTGCATAACGTTTTATGTGTGTTTTAGTATTAGATATGTCAATGTAAGATTCATATAAGGTTGAACATGGCTTATATGATATTATTACAGTGTTAGAATAGGACATAAGCATGTATACATTCAGCCAAAAAAGCATCGGAAGTGGGTGATTTGTTTATAGATTCAAATTCATTTTTTTTGTCATTAAATTGGCACAACTGTTTATCATTTTGGCGCGGAGTTTGAGTTGCATCTTTCATTTAGATTTAATACAGTGTTGTTTTTAGTTAGAACATATATATAGTGGGTATTGCGAATTTCATAATGCACAATAAAATCAAACAAAGACTTTTTGCATTTTCCAATGGAATTTCGTGTTCGGAAACACTGAAAATGTTACAGAAGGCTTACGGTGAATCGACTTTATCAAAAACACATGCTTATGAGTGGTACAAAGCGTTCAATAGCGCTCGAGATATGCTGGAAGATTTGTCTCGCCCTGGCAGGCCATCGAGTTAACATCGCAAAAGTGAAGGAAATACTGACTGGAAGTCCTCATTCAAGTTTGAGAAACATAGCCGCTGAACTTTCTGTGTCTCACGAGTATCGACTCGTATCATATTAAATAATCACTTGTGTATGAAACGTGTTGCCGCTCGGCTAGTCCCAAAAGACCTGAATTTTCTCCAGAAACTCAATCACATAAGAGTCGCCGAGGACATGCTAGAACAAGTCAATTCCAACCCAACATTCTTGAAACGCATTGTTACTGGTGACGAGACGTGGGTTTACGAGTTTGACATGCAAACGGTCAACAAGTTTCGGAGTGGCGCCTTCAAACTGAACCGAAACGGAAAAAATACCATAGTCGATCAACCAAAGTCATGTTGACTGTTTTCTCTTCGTATCGCGGTGTTGAACTAAACTCAATTGCAGAAAAAGCGTTTAAAATATGTCTTGAGATTGGATGATTCGTTGGCATAAATGCATCGTTTCTGAAGGAGCATACTTTGAAGACGATAAAATAACTTTGGATGGATAACTAACATTTAGTGTAATATTGATCTTTACCCGGTACTATTTTGACAGAGTAGTTTAAGCGATAGCGTTGTTGATAATTTTGTTAGATATTAGTTGGAGAATATTGGTATTAATTGGATAGTTACCTTACTCTGCCAACAGCGCTGTGCCATATCGGTACTGGGAACCTGTGCTACAGTCGCAGTCAATCTGCTTTCATATTCCTCCACCATGTCATTCATCTAGAAGTTAAAGAGTATTTATAATATAGAATGATGCAGTGTCGTAACACGCTACTATTGAGTGATAATCGCTTCAACCTTCGCCTATCCTCTCTGTTCTTAAAGCAACTCCATTTTTTATTTCATTATCTCTATATATTATTTGCCAAAGGTGTTGTTTGTGGCAACACCCATATATCCCTTACTTCTTCATGAAAAATAAAGCTTATGCTCCCCGTTGTTGAAAAATTCATGTCAAAAAAATATTAAATAGTAGTTCTTAATATATTCAACTATGCAGGAGGCGCCATCTATTAGTTATCTGTTTAATTAAAACAACAGCTGTTAAATTGTTTACAATCTATAATGTGCGAAATATTCACAAGGGTCAAACTAGTTCTATGAATAATTTGATTAGTACCTCATCCTTGAGCGATTTTATTTGCGCTTCGTATTGGAACCGCGCGATGTCCTTCGTTTCCTCAACCAACTCGGACATCGTTTTTGACATTTTTTGTTGGTATTCTTCGAAAGAGACCTTCAGATCATCGTTGCGTGAATGCGCGCTGAAAAAAAAACAATATTACTCGATTCTTTATTATATGCACGTAATTTTACTGTATGTATATAAACATACTTTTGAAGTGAAACTTCTTATGCGACTTCCAAGCGTTAAACGTTTAACGCACATTATCGGTCTCTCCTCTTTGTGTGAGCCAGAGCGAGAGAGTAAATGTCGGTGTGTATGTATATCGCACATTGTTTAAATAAAATAGAAAATGTCTTTTAAAACGAAGTTTCACTTCTATCGTGTGTGAATCATACACAAACTTTTTTTTATAAATTAAATAGAAAAAAAATTATACATGTATAAACTCAATCAAGCTTCTTGCCGGCTTTTCTCGATGACTAAGGTGTCTTTCGAACCGGCAAAAGTGTAACGTTCAACTCTTAACTGCCATCTTAGAGTTTAAATTACTGACGCGACAGATGGGACCGAACTAGTCGGAGTTAAAGCCACCCGATACACATCCTTTAAGCATAACTTCGTAATATCGTTCTAATCATTAAATGTGACACAAAAAATCGGTGGCTCACTTGTTAAAACTCTCCAGGTATTTCTTGTAGCAATCCCAATGTTTTAGTTATTATTTATAATCCACTACACTTTATACACAATTAACATAGTATATCACACAATAATGCCGGTAATGTTACATAATATACTGTTGATTAAATTAAGTTTATCGGCCGCTGAGAGAATGCGTTCCTGACGTCTATTACAACGCCATTTGAGGTTGCATTTTTTTCCCAGAAATATAAAAAAGGATAAGTAAAATTTTTAAAACTTAAAAACTATAATATACTGTTCATTTTTCTAAGATTCTAGTTATTTCTTTTATCCAACGTTCATATAGTCTATTTCTTGTACGAAAAGCAGGCAACCATAAATATTAGTATTATACTTTGAGGGGAATAGATGCAGTTCCCATCAAATACTCCCTAAATTATGAAACTGACATCCTTATAGTACATTTTGGCAATGAGTGTTTTCAACTGCATGCTGCAGAGCCACCACTTTCTACTCTTTCTATTGTGCTTATGAATGTTATGTGAATTATGAACAACTTACAGAGCGAGTTCATAGTGTAATCTCTCATTTTCTGAACGTAATCTCATAACTTCGGCACTATTGTCGAAGGTGGAGTCCTCTTGTGTCGTACAGCTTCCGAACGTTGATGTCAGCACAGTATTACTCAGTTCTGCGGAACGATAAAAAGTAAGTAAAAATAAAGAAAAATCAAATATTACAAAAGCCATTTTGAAACAACATTACTAATCTAAATATGTAACATACTGGTTCGAAAAATGGGATTACGATTTTTTTTATAGTGTTTTCCATATTGGTTGCTGTTTCAGAACCATACCTAACCGTCACGACCGCCCTCCTCTGCGGCAACTCAAGCCTAGGTCCGATCCATCGGCATGGAGCCCTTGAGCCAAGCAGCCGCTCGCGCGATACAAGTGACTCTACAATCACTAGCTTTCACACCCATACATGACACTGCATTATACACACATGCACAACACACATAGGTACATAGGTTCTGTAAGGGACCTTTTTTTTTTTCTTTTTTTGCCTAGTTAGAGTAGACAAAAATTTCAGACCACTAAATACACATACACATGTTCCTTCCCTCCTCCCAGGGGGCAGAAACATGTATATATGTATAGTTAGTTTAGATCGAATTACGGATAGGGATTAGTCAGATCGCGACTTAATTGCATACGCGCAACAGTCCAACAAAAAAAAAAAAAAAAAAACCTTACCTAACAGAATTGATTACAATTAAAATTACTTAAGTACCAGTGTGTATGCAAGGGTTTCTTTGCTTCCCTACTCTATTCTCTCACATAGCCCATGGAGCGGTGGTTTTAAACTTGAGTTGCCTGCCTCCTGGACTTGTACGGACTCTTCAGTTATAGTATAGATATTAACTTTCTACTATTATAACTTTCAGGGTGTCCGTCTGTTAGCGGTTAGTGTTTTGGTTGGTGCGTCATCGCGGTCTGGTGCACTGTAAGAGCGCAGGTCGCATCCCGCACGTCAGCCTTAATTACATTTTAACCCGAATAAAGGACTTAGCTCTCAATAATACAATGATGAAGCGATTAATGTTCAGTGGTAGTGTTCCGACACCGCATCCATTAACGTAATTTAAAAACCTACAAAAAAGTCTCAATCGCTTAATAATGTAATCGTGTTATTAGTATTATATAGTGAATATATAAAGAGGAAACGTTACGTATGTCCTGAGCGACGGCCGCCAGCGAGAGCACGTGCTTGGTCTCGCTCGCGTACCGCAGCGCCGGGTTCAGCGTCACCACCATGCTGACCGCCTCGCCCTGGGACCCGCTCAGCCCGGGGCCCAGCAGCCGGGTCAGTTTCGACTCCCTACACAATGCATTCATTTCATTTTTAGCTCTCTCTCTCTCTCTCTCTCTTTCAGCAGCCTCTTTCAGTGAGCGATTAACTTTTTGAACACAACACTAGGTCATTTGGCAGTGATCTTCTGCAGGGTGGAGGTTATCCACCAGTCAGGCTGCTTCAAGTAGAGAGAAATCTCCAAACAAATTTCCCTGCACCCTAGCTCTGTTAAGATTTTTGAAAGATGTCGATGTTTATCACCTACTAGTACAACTTGAAAATTTTATGTATGTAATTAAGCACTAGGGACATTGTAGAGAGTTTTTAAAAATTAAATACAAGTGATTCTTAACAAGGCTTACTAAAAAATTAACAAAGTCTTTGGCTGATGTCATTGGGATCATCGTTTGCATGACCTTTTGATTTAAGCACAATGCGCAGCTTGCTTCTGATTCACAGCACCAGCGCATTCGTGATTGGACCAAAGTTGTACATAGTCATTACTAACAATATTGAAAGAAGGAATGTAATAGTCCATGACGAGTAATATCCAAGTTAATCGGATCGCCGCAATACTTGCAGGCAGCGAACGAGTCTGAAACGCGCGATGCGAAATCACTGTTGAATAACAACTCCGATCGAACGCTCACCGACACCTTGCTAAGGGGGCAGACAAATAATTTTTGCATAAATTAAATGCAAAACGAACCTTAAAATTATTTACTCTTCGTTTCTGGTACACTCTGACTTCAACAGAGTTTGGGGGAGGGGGCGATTGATATATTAAAAAAAAGCTATTTCAAACTACATTAAAATATCTGTAATGATGTCCGATGGAAAATGTTCCTGGTATCTGCCTGGCATTGGCTAGGCTAAGGCCTAGGCTATGCTTTGCTAGTAAACATTCTTTATCCAATTTGACTAAGTATGAAAGCTTGAAGCTTTACGAACGTACATAAGTTGATAGAGTACCTGTAAGGCACGACGGGGTCGCTGCGGTGGTTCTGGCGCTGGCGCAGCTTCTGCAGGCGGTGCAGCGCTTGCAGGCAGCGCTCCAGCACGTGCAGCGACGAGTTGATGGCGCGCGACTCCGCCATGCGCGCGCCCGTGTTGCCGGTGGCGCGCGCGCGCTCGCAGCCCGCCAGGTCGCACAGCCGCACGCACGAGCTGCGGATCCCGTTCTCTGTCAACAAACAATACAGTTTATGGCGGTAACTTAAAACTGTCATGTGGTGGTTTTTGTTTTAATTCATAAACTTATGTCATTTGGCCCTATATTATGTAATTTTGGCGGCATTTTACGTGATGTAGTATGGTTGTTGTGCACAAGTGAACTGGATTACAATAAATAACTAGGAACATGCATTTTGAGTTGCTCCAAAGGCTCCGTGGAAAGTTTTAACAAGGGTGCCGCCATCTTGTTGGAGCGATGTTTAAAGGTTACAGAATATTTCCCTCGCTTTGTTGACCAAATGTAAAATACTTGACACTGGCCTAATGCACGAATAGTGCCGAGCCATAATTAATAAGAAGAAGAACAAACAATACCCAACCCGACAACTTCATTGTTTGTTTGTTTACACACGCTAATCTCTGAAACTACCAGTCGGATTCGAAAAAATATTTTTCTATATCATAGTCAAATTAACGAGAGTTAGTATAGGCTATCTAATATTAAGGCTACATATCTCATCTAGCTTTAAATATTGATTTTTTTTAAGTAAGTCAGAAGAAATAGCGTACTGCTTTATCCGCGTGCGCTGGCGTAATTGTTAGTGATACGTAAGAACAATGTTCTACAAAAATATTGCTCCTTAGTAAATCTAAAAGTCTGTGATACCAAATGCCTGTTTGTTATACATAAGCCGTAATAAGGTATTTTACGAAATATAGTTTGGTTACTAACACGAAAGTGCATATTGCGATTCAAAGAAAAAAAAAGGTGTGTGTGCGATTCACACACGATAGAAGTTTCACTTCAATAATTCTGGTAATTTGTGTACTAACTTCCAACCAGGCTTCAGGCTAGTATGGGGTTTTTAAAAAAATTTATTTTTGAAAACTCCGGAGCACTCACCAGTTTCAGTAAGCATGGTGATGGTGAAAATGCAGTGGGAACGCGAAGACTGTGCGTGTATTCCAGTAGAAGCCACCACCAGGTTGTGTTTCCCGGCCACCAGTACGTCGTAGGCCTCCTCTCCAGACCGGACGAAGGCTTGATTTGCTCCCTATACATTTCAAAAATTTACAATAAAAAAACTGTATAAATGACGTAATCTCATAACAAAGTAAACATGCCAGATTTTGCTGGGTGAAGAAGGAAAGAGGGAAATGTACATTTACCTTCACATAAACGGTACCAGAGGGGTCTTCCCTGATGCGTAGTTTAGTTCTTTTCTCAGGCGGTGAAAGCAAATCATATATCGCCTCATTGTATATCTCCACAAATGAAACCTGAATAGGAAAAATATTTAAACATCAAAAATGTTTAAATGTGTGTTATACTTTCTGGTTCCTTCTTCTTCTTATTAATTATGGCTCGGCACTATTCGTGCATAGGTCAGTGTCAAGTATTTTACATTTTGTCAACAAAGCGAGGGAAATATTCTGTAATCCTTAAACATCGCTCCAACAAGATGGCGACACCCTTGTTAAAACTTTCCAGGGAGCCTTTGTAGCAACTTAAAATGCATGTTCCTAGTTATTTATTGTAATCCACTTGACTTGTGCACAACAACCACACTACATCACGTAAAATGCCGCCAAAATTACATAATATAGGGCCAAATGACATAAGTTTATGAATTAAAACAAAAACCACCACATGACACTTTAAGTTACCGCCAAAAACTCCCATCATCCTTCTGGTTCCTGTTCTCCTTGAGTGACATGTGCTATGTTTTATTATTTATTAACTAGCTGTGCCCCACGGTTTCGTCCGTGTTAAATTTATTCAACCAAAACACTAATGCGCCGCGCCATCGCCTACTTAGGCTGGGAATTCAACGGAATCGAATGTCAGATTTTTTCATCCGATAGTCTGATCTGGCTATCGGAAGGCGTTTTTAGTATATATTTGTTTAAACACTCAATACACGTTCGATTCGGAAACAGCGCCGAGGCGTTTACGATTTTATTGCCGGTCCGATTGTCTGACGGTGCAATCTGCATACTTCAAGCTAGAAAAAAATCCTTCTTTCGACTTGCCAGTTGACTCTAGCGTTGATACTGAACGGACGCATCGTTGTGATTCAGACAATGGTGGTAAATGACGACATTGAACGGCTTATTATGGCCGTAGAATTTGCTTATGGGACTCAGACAATGAAAAGTATCACGATAGACAAAAGGAATTTATTAGGAAAGAAAAGAATTGAAATTGATCGGGTGGATCCAATAGTTACGTTTTTTGTTCTTTAACAGTTACAGTACTTCGTCGTCGATGTTTTTCTGCTTAGTATGCAACACTCGGGGTGTTAGGAGTTCAGAAAAAGTCTGACGATATAATCGGATGTGTATCGAGTAAATACGATCAGATAGTCTGATCAGGCAATCGGATACAAAATCTAACGTATATTCCCAGCCTTAGGGTCGTAGCTTGAAGTTATATAGCCTTTAACCTTCCTCAATAAATAGGCTATAAACGCAGGAATAATATATCAAATCTGATTGTAGTTCCAGTGATTATCACGTTAAAATAAAAAATCTCTGCAGTTTTGTAAAAAATAGTACAGATTTTAATGTTCTAATTAATACACACGAAGAAGGTAGCTTGTACCTTCATAATATAAATAAAGAAAAAAATTATTTTTAATTACTAAATTAAATGATACGCTGCAACAATGATTTATAATGTAGTATAAGAAAATATTTTAAAGAATAATGTTGTCAACTTACCCAGACATAGTGTCGCCTTCTGTTAGCAAGATCTAGAGAACTGACTGACATATAGTTGTTTAGATGTGAACTCATGCGACGATACTTGTCATGAAGAGGCATTGACGTCTGACGAAGTTTCTTGACCCACTATAAAAACAAGTCCGTTTGAATTATTATTTCTGTACCTTTTATATCACTAGCTGGTTTCACCCATGTTAAATTTATTCACTTCCCGTACTAACAGTTTGCTAGATTGTATGACGTCTATGGTTACAGCTCCGCTCCTTAGGATCTTAGCGTGAAGTTATATAGTGTTAGACAAGGGTGTTTACGTTAATTTTCGTCATCGATGTTCAATGGGCACAGAAAAATTTATTATGGTGTAGTGTGACTGGTGGAATACCTCCACTCTACCAGAAGATCTCAGCCAAATAACCTAGTGTTGTATTCCTGTGGTGAGCATGATATCCAGAGCCCTTTGTGAAAGTGGGTTCTAGGTCCGCAACGGCTACGATAGCCGATTACCATCAGGCGGAGCGTATGCCTGTTTGCCACCTATGTTGTATATTTAAAAAAAAACAATATGTAAAGTTTTAGCCTCTTATTGGAATGTCGTTAACGCCCCAAACACACCCCATTATAAGTGTTAGTACTTAATTTTATGTGCCAAAATGTAGGTAGCATGTTTCAACATATATGATACAAATTAAAACATTTACTTAGTATTAAATATATTGTACATTGAACATACCTATTTTTCTTCACATTATTGTTAATATTTTTTACAAACATATTTCGACAAATATTAATTATTTATTCTGGTTTAACATATTACTTGTAAGAAACGTGATGAGCAAAAAACCTTTTAATTGTATGTTTACTTAAGTTTTATGTACCTACTGATTCATTAATCATGAGCTCACCTGCAATTCAAACTCTTGTTCAGCGTTACTGAGTCTCTTTCCACCACCTTCAGTAGGTTTGTATAATGGCTGCTGAGAGGCATCTATCAATTTGAATACATACTCCAACGATCTCGGTATCAGACCCGGAGAACCAACTGTGCCCATTAGTGTGTATGTCTTGCCTGAACCAGATGCTCCATATGTTAGAAGTGTAAAGCTCTGACCTTCAGGAAGTTTCTTCAAATTGTATTTCACCACAGCTTCAAAAACTTCCTTAAAATTAGAATAAAAACAAATTTTATTACTTTATTCTGACATACGACATATTCTGATTTATTTTACTCGCGTTTGTTTTTATGCTTCTCGTCGGACTTATACTATAACTAGCTGTGTTCGCGGCTCCGCTCGTGTGGGTACAGAATGACATCGGTCGAGCACACGCGTGAATCGTGCAGCCCCCGCTCAAAAAACGGACGACCGACGCATCCTCCTTGCGTTAACCACTTGAACTGACGCGTAGGCAACTCATGGCATATGAACTCTATGCAGGCGAGTCGATACGATGAGGTTACGTCACCCGCGTATAATTTAAAATAAATCGCTGATTGGTGATTTCTAAATTATAATACTTCAGTATAGACGATATTTTTATCGAGCGCCCAGGTTTATGCATCACATTCAGGCACGGGCGGCTCATTCTTGCCACTACACCCAAGTCGAATTAATGTTGAATTAATTTAATTTTACATTATCTGGTAAACTATTCCTCCAAATAACATGCTATAAAGGGCCAAGTTTATCTACATAAAATTGTCTTGATGATGAAGGAACATTCGATTAATACACCACATTCCTAATAAATTTGCTCATAAATCACTTTTCAATTAGATGTACTAAGGAGCAATATTTATGTAGAATATTAGATTTAGGTATCATTAACCATTATGCCAGCGTATGCCGATAAAGCAGTTAGGGTATTTGTTCCGACTTGCTTAACAAAAATCAATATTTAAGGCTAGCTGAGTGGTGCAGCCTAATGCTAGATTATTCCTCCTGAATCTGGCTATCATATACAAAAATAATTTTGGAATCCAACTGGTAGTTCCAGAGATAGGCGTGTTTAAACAAACAAATAAAAAACTCTCTGCTTTATTATATTATATTGTTTAGACTGATTATTAGACCCCTATTAACTTATGTAAAATATTACACACAGTGTAAAATGTACATAAGGAACTTCTATTTAATTGAAAACTTGTTGGCATGTTTAAAACACTTGTTTCAGTGTTTAAAACAGTTTAAAAAATAACAAGGTTTTTTATGAATTGTTTAGAAAATGTTTAGCAATGTTTTAAACTTGTTTAATACAGAGTTCAAAACCAATTTTAATTGTGCTAAATGATATTTAATCAACATTTTGGGCTTATAACTTCAAATAATTAAAAGCATTTAATCTGAAATGTATTATTCATGAGTAATTAGAATTACCTATAATTTCTAAAATAAAATTTAGAGAAAGTATCTAATTCTCTTTGTACTCCGCGATTGCGGAAATTCCCCTAATTTTTTAGATCGTAAAGTATAATATATCATAGGTATTTCCCCTATTCTATTTCACGCTCAAACACAAGCAAAAGGTAATTTTCCGCTATTATTACGGGCATATGGGAGTACCCCTACTAAAAAATGAGCATATTAACTTACAGAGTGTAAAAATAAAGGATCAATCATCATTACTTGAGCACAGAAAACGACTTTTCTATAAGATGTTAGTAAACATTTTAACATGAGAATATTAAGACAGCTTAGAAATGATTTTAACAGGGCCTATTTAATTGAAATTCATGAAATAAAATAGAAAAAAACCATGAATTAAAAAAAACACATGTTTAAGAAATTTTGAGCAGTTTCTTTATTTATAAAACCAGTTTTTTTTTCAACCCTAATATAGTATATATAGAGTGTATATAATGTTGGCTTATTTTACTTTCTTCATACTACTTTCATCTTATTGCTGCTGTCACATATTCATTGTGTTATCATATTCTTAGATTCTTTGAAACTTTGTTTAGTCAAAATTAAAACCATTGTACTTACTTATGTATTTGTAAAATTACAAATAATTAAAATTCTGTACAATCTTTGACTTGAAGTTTGGTGAAAACTCTATAACTTAATAAAATACCTGATCCCATCAATTTTGCTATCTAGAATTTTCACATGTTTGTAGTAGTTATTTCTTCAATTTACATTGAAGATGATATTTTTGTGAATTATCTTTTTTACATGTGCAGTAAATTACTATTATAAAAAAGAATTTTGTTTCCAATAATCCTATTTAAAAACAAAATATATACAAATTTAATTAAAATTTATAATGTAATTGAAAAGTACCACACCGAAATCACGTGAATAAAGTTGCCCAAACTTCATAGCAAATATCTGACAAGTGAACTTCTGTGTTGTGGATCACAATGTCTATCCAGCAGTAAATAAATATATTTGTTTATATACAATTTTATTGCATATTTCAGATGCTTTTAACCACTGCCCAAAAGCCTTGAAGATTTTATGTACTACAATTTACTCACCCATTCAATAAGTACATTCGAAAAAGTGGCCATTACATTTTAAATGAAGGTATAATTGCATTAATAACTCACATTTTGTGAACTGTCAGGTCCAAAAATTTGAGAAAAAGTGTACATTTTTGAAATATTTTGTTGTGTACGCCGCCCGTGGCCCGCTGTGGTTGTATCCATCGATGTAATAAAACACTTGTCCGATCGCACCTCGTACAATTCATTAATTTCCTTACATGGCTTCAAACGCAAGTAAACTTGAAGCAGCTCGGTTTCTTCAGATTCCATGTCTTCTTCAAACAACTCTAACAAATTTGTGCCCTTCTGCGGTCGAGGTCTCAATGATGGATGAAGAATCAACGGAGGTCTAGGCTCTATGAAGGAAGGTATATCCCGCGCCCGAAGTTCATCCTCTGAACAATGTTGATCAGACATAATTTCGTTGTACCTCTCCGCAAAAAATACCTATTACCTACTATTTGTGAGACAACTAAATATTGAGTACGGTACTCAGGTAAACGTCACTTAAAAACAAATAAACCAAACGAGTAACGAATAAACACCATGCAAAACAATTTCAAATAGAAAATTCGTTGTTCGTTGTTTTTCAAATGCTCTTTTTTTATTTACTACTTATTAGGGCCATTGGATATAGGTTTTTAAAGCCCATGTTTAAATTAAGTGTGGATTTATTGGTGTTGCTGTGTGAAAAACAAACTGTACTTAAATAAAATGTGAGCACTACGACGAATACATCACTGCCACAGGCCATTAGGCTACCACTATGTAGGCATAATTTATCATACAAAAAAGAATTATCATAATTGATTTAAAATCGGCAAAGTTACCTCTCAACAAACAAGGGATCCTGCAAGTACACTATGATGCCATCGGATGAAAAAAAAACAACTTTGTGATGGCAATGGTGTAACTTTTGCATAATATTTATTCGTGATTTTTTTTAAATATTAAAATAAGTATTACCGATGTCTTAATAAAAACGTCTTGTATTCATGATTGTTCGAATATGGCATATAAAATTAGTAAATTAAATACACAGGTGTAAAGCTGAAAACAAACTATCAATCAACAAAATATCGAAATTACATCGTTGTCTCAGATTTCCTTGTTGTTAGGGTAAAGTTTTAATTGATTTTTTATTGAATTATTTATATCACTAGAATTGTTAGGTAGTCTATATCCTTTTTAACTCAACAAGAGTTTCGGTACAATAATTTGGGTAAGTCATCAGAACAAGCCGCACAAATTGTGGCATTGGTGTGGCAAGGCTTGGATCAACGAACAACTGAACGAAATCAGTCTACGGTTTCTAAAGTGTACAGAAGGTTTGTAGAGACAGATTCTTACAAAAAAAAGACGTGGTACCAACAGAACTCTGGTAACCACTCAGCGTGATAACCGAGTTATTATGTCAACTTTTTTGCGAAATCGTTTCGTCACGTCAGGTAACATCAATAGAGCCGAATAAAGTGCGTGGAGTAAACGTGAGTCTACGAACAATAAGAAGGGAAATATAGTAAGAGGCTATCACTCCTTTTAGAACAGCAAATGGTCCAAAGTTGTCAGCAGCTCACAAAAAAGCTCTCTTAAGATTTGCGCGTGAACACCTAAATTTGTCTGAGGAGCAATGGGCATCCGTATTATTCACCGATGAGTGTAAGACATCTTTATATGGTGCAGATGATCGTAGAAGAGTCTATCGTCAACGTGGGGATAGATATGCTCAAACTTACATTGAGCAACCTACTTGTATGGTCTGAGGTGGCATATCGATGAACGGCCAAACGAAACTTGTATTCATCGACATGGTTCATGAAAACGGTAATAGTGGGGTTTGACGGCACATCGCTACAAAACAGAAATTTTAAAAGCTCACATGGTACCTTTGTTCAAGCTCAATTGGCCAGCACGCTGCCCGGACCTTAATTCTACTGAGTAGAGGCAGCACTAAGAATAGCAATTTCACAAGAATGGGACTATATTCCGCAAGACAGTTTATTAACCCTAACCAAGTCTATGCGGACCGATTAGAATCGGTAATAATACCCTTAACTCACCACACAAAAGAAAAAAAAAGCTGTGCTTTAAATTTTCGGTTTCGAAATCGGTTAAAAACGGCAAATATTTATATCTCGACACTAAAAATTCTTATCGACAACGTAACTTTTAATTGTAATGTAACTTTTGTAAGAAGTATATAACTTTCATGAATAAAAACGTAACGTAAGCTAACGTTCGTCTTAAGGGCCCTGGCAACACTGCTGCAAATGTCGCTTGTGTGGTAAAAAGGTACTCTGTGGTGTATCTAGTATTTGTGGATTTTCTGTGTTTGTGCCTAATTTTACATTTGTTTATATTTGTGATTTCGAGAAATCAAATGTGTGCCAAGTAAAATGTTAGTTTTTGATCCTTTCTGTTATTACTAATTCAATGTGACTTATATTATTTGATATTTCTCATAAATTCCAGCTATTACAACAAGAATTTGTGAAAATGTGAACAATAACATTTTTGGCTTTGTGCCATAGTTTTAACGGGTGTTTTATGAGAAATAGTCATTATGAAGTGGTCAATGTATATGATTTTTTGGCTCATGAGTATAAATGAAGCTTTTGGTTTTTGTCCGTCGTTGTGTTCATGCAAAGGGAGCAAGAGTGTTGACGGGGTCACGGTAGAACCTCTGCCCGGGGAGTTACTGCGGCTAAAATGCGGTGGTAGCCCCGCACAAATCACTGAACTGAAGGAAATAGATCTAAGCAAACTATGTACCATTATAGTCAGCTTGTAAGTATCATAAATCCTACTATATATATAATGTGAAAGTTTGTATGTTTGGATGTCTGTTAGTCTGTCTCGCAAACACGGCTGAATGGGTTTGGATGAAATTTGGCACACAGATAGTTTATAACCTGGATTAACATATAGGATACTATTTATCTTGGTAAAGACCAAATTCTGATTTCCATGCAGAGAAATTCACAGAACACACAGTTTTTAATTCCATACTAAGCATAGCTTGTATTATACTCACTAAACAGCTAATATACATATATATATGTGTAATAGTTATTTAACACCCAGATGTACAAGACACAAATATGATCATCACACAAAAATAATTATTATGAATTAAACACAAGCAAATATGATCTTTTTAAAGGCCAAAGAGTTCTTGAGTGGTGACTACACAGGGTAGGCAGATCCACCACAAGCTGGTCCGACAGTTTGGTGTAAGTTGCAGGAATCCACTGGATGCAAGCAGAACAGGTCCAGTTGTTGTGATGATCTGGGGAGGCCTATTTATTCAATAATCCTTTGTGAGGTGATACTGCCAAATAGGCTATGGTCACAATGAACTGATTTTACAGGAGAGAAAACTTTTTAACAATTTGCTTGGTGTATGATATGCTTATTGAGGTCTTATGTAGTTAGTAAAATCTATTTTACTAATTTAATGCAAATCAGGCCTGTTTTGTTTTTATATTACTAAGGTGGCAAACAAGCCTACGGCCCGCCTGATGGTAAGCGGCTACTGTATCCTATAGACTCTAATAATACCACAAGTCTCAACTAGCACCTTGCCGACCTTGTATCCCCCTACCCCAAGAAGCTCTAGAAACCCTACTCACTGCAGGAACACAACACAAGGTTATTTGGTGGCAATTTTCTTTAGGGTGAAGGTATTTCACCAGTCGAGCTGCCCCAAGTAGAGAGAAATTTCTATGTGAAAATAATTAGAAATATAACATTTTGCAATTAATAATACTGAGGCTGAGACTTTTGACATCGAATGTATAATATATTTATGTACATTTTTTTATTACAGAAATTTATCCGGTAATGCTATTTCTACCTTATCAAGAGAATTGTATCTGCCTAATTTACAGAAATTGTAAGTATTTTTACATATTCTTTGAGAGCCTTTTAATTTTTTTAAATAAATAATGCTGTATGTTTGAACCTGCTCATATCAGTAATTACCATTCCAATTTGAAAATTTATTTTATCATTAAATAGCCCCTTTAATGAGAAAGGTTTTAGGCTATATGTATAGATTCATTAACCAGAATCATAAGGAGGGGAGCAGATATTTTTACACTGTTGAACCAGTGAGGATATAAAATGTAGGTAATAAATATAATAATCCAATAATATTTAATCTATAACAATAAGATTTCATATAATTAATATAGATATAGCCAAACTGCAAAAAGCAAAATCAAAGAACCAAACAAAATATAAACCTATATTTTAAATTGGTATTAAATTATTATTTTAAATGACAATTAAGATAGTAATGCATAACAAAACACGAAGTGTATTTTCAATAACAAAAATAAAAGTTTAGTAATATTTTACCAAGGCAATATGGCCTTGTGTTTTAGAAAGACGAAAGTATATGTAAATATTACCAGTGGTGAGGATAAATTATGAACAATTACAAAATTTTCAATTGTTTTAGAATTTCTAATGAAAGTTTTTATTCTAGTGACCAGTATTAGTCATTACCAGAGATCTGAAATAGGTAGAGCATATTATATGTATCTAAACTTAGAGGATTGAAGTAATATAGAGTGGATACTACATTTTTCTAAAATTCCATAATGATAATAATGATGTTTACATCTCAGGATTTTAGAAAAATTACAGATAATTTATTTCACTAATAATAAAAATATTCCTAACAAATTATTATTTCGAAAAACTTTTACATTTAAGGGTTTCACTAAAACTGTTAGCTCCCTTTAGATGTGATGTGCATTAACGCGCGATAGAATTTCAAAGGTGTTCAGATGATTGGCGCTTACGCGCACGGGGCGCTTCGATTACCGGCGCTTAGAGATTTTTTAAGCGCAGCGTTACGCGCTTTGACTGTCGTTAACTCACGTTCATATGAATGGACCTAAAGGTTTGTGTTAATATATAGAAAGTCTAGACGCGCGTGTTCAAAACGAGCATTCATATAAACCTTTCTATAATAGTCAAATAATGTCTTCAAATTAAAATTTCATTATTATCATTAACAGATTATAGAGAGAGGCAGTATCCACTATATTTTACTTCATTCTGAAGTTTAGGTAAATAATATATCTGTACCTATACTAGTCTATATTATCTAAAATATGTGTGGCAATAGCATTATTAAAAATAGGTATTTTATATAGATTTATTATAGAACATAGCATTACTTTTAGTAAAATTTTTCCACCCCCTAAGGGTTGTAGTTTGATGTCAGATAGTCCTCAATAAATAAACTATAGATGGCAATTTTTTTTTATCTGACTTAGTTGCAGAGGTTAGCACATTCAAACAAATAAACAAACCAACAAAAAACTTTTGGGTGTAAAATATTATGTAGAGGTTTCTGAGAACGCAAGATAACACTAATGATAGGTTTGTTAATTCATCAACAGAGATCTAAGTAGAAATCAAATATCCTTGATTGAATCGGATGCTTTCTATAACATGACGTCTTTGCAAAGATTGGATTTGTCTTACAACCAAATAAGCCATGTTTACAAGGAGATGTTTAAGGGTCTTATCAACTTGGAAAGACTGATTTTATCTAGAAATCACATATCTGCAATGGCTGCTGGCACTTTTGATCATCTTAGTGGTTTGAAGCACTTGTAAGTAATGATTTGATTGAATTTGTATAAATATTTGAGGACTGTTACACACATTGCACAATCTTTGGCCTTTTATGGCATATTTTTGTGGTGACTACACAGCTGATTTACAAATTTATATAATTATATAGATAATAAAGAGTACTGTTAATAATCATTTTTATCAGAGAAATGACTATCCAGTAGGGAAATCAAACTCAGCTTTTGCCATTCTCTGGTTAGTAATTATGACCTTCTAAAAAAACTGTGTAATTCAATTAAAATTAATCATAATATTGCCATTAAAACCAAGGATAACAGTCATGGCTTAGACTTTATTAGTCATAAAAGTAATCAATATCATTTATTGTGCCTATTAAGAGAATATTTAATTTTATTATCCAAATCCATCCAAATGTGAAAATACGAGGCTGACTGAT
This sequence comes from Saturnia pavonia, assembly GCA_947532125.1. NCBI lineage: Eukaryota > Metazoa > Arthropoda > Insecta > Lepidoptera > Saturniidae > Saturnia > Saturnia pavonia. The sequence goes on from OX383904.1 coordinate 16,144,353, forward strand.
GTCTATTTGAAGATGGCGACATTTATAAGTTGTGAATAGAGATTGGCCTTCAATTATTGCGGTAGATAGAAATTGTTGTGGTACTAGAAAATTACATAGTTTCCTTTTATTCAAAGATCTAGCTTATTGTAGGTTGTTGGGGTTCCGTAGTCAACCATTATTGTTTCGCCATGTCCGTCCATCTGTACCTCTGTGGCTTATCTCAGAGATTCGTAATTATTACTAGAAAGCTGTAATTTGTTATGGGTATTCATATTAATTTACGCCAACAAACTGGTAAAAAAACCTTAAAAAACATATTAATATCTCGCCTAGACATAAAGTGAGGATGAATTTTTTTTCATCTATTTCATGTCGTTGGATAGCTCGGGTTAATTTCGGGTTAGCTCGGCATTTTTGGATTCAGGGATGCTTTTGCAAAATATTAACCTATAAACTGCTAAATATCGTACAAATACCATTAAAAAATACTAAAAGCCCCCTTCTAAGTCTGCATATAGTGACGGGCAACTACGGAACACTATTTTGCGCGTGGCCCGACACGCACTTAGCCGGTTTTAAAGTTATTACTTTACCCTGAACTAAACTTTAGAACAGCATGTGATTGTACGATCAATCAGCTATCTTTGTCATTTATCTGTGTTTGGCAATATTTTCAGAGACTTAACAGACAATCCTCTCATATGTGACTGCGAACTCCTGTGGGTAGGTGATTGGGTAAGAAATACCAGTGTGAAACTTGTCGGCAATCCAAAATGCGCGTTCCCCGAAAACATGGTCAACAAAACCGTACGGAAATTAAAAATATTCTTAGACCTCACTGCTTGTGGTAGCTTACTGCCCTTAAACACATTAATAATGAAGCCTGATCACGACCAAGTGGTTTTTGAAGGGGACTCTTTGTTTCTCTCTTGCAATGCGCCATTCGCCTCAGTTGTGGCTAAATACGAGCTCAAGTGGGTGCATCCGATGCTCGAAATCTGTGACGTGAACATCACAAATACGGATATGCAAGAGGAAGGTTTAGCTGAAACGGTAGTTTACTTTCCAAACATAACTACCTCACACACGGGTGACTGGACTTGCGTATACTCCGATCAAAATCACATACGGCATAACTACTCCATACAAATAATGGTATTGTCGAACAGAACTCAGTATTGTCATACTGATGCAACGACAAACAACAAAGGATTATACTCTTGGCCACAGTTGTTGTTAAATCATACCGCCGAGGTGCCCTGTCGTAGTGGGGAAGGTATGGCCTATAGATATTGCCATGCGAATGGGACATGGGGTCAAGTTAATACATCGGAATGCTCCTACATAAGCAATGTGACGAAACTGCTACAGCAATTCGCAGTTTTGAATGTAAGTCTGGTGCAATATTCAGCTATTAATGCAACAGAGCGGTTGGCTATGTTGATTCAAGAGAAGACATATCCTTTAGCTGAGATAACAGATCCAGATGATGTGATGTTTATAGCTCAAGCGATCAGGAATTATATGCAGTACATTGCAGAGGAAAGGGATTTAGGTAAGCTATTTTTATTATTTAGAGTAATTACTATGTACAGTTGCCAAATTTGTAGTTGTGGAATAGTTCTTTTACTTGAAGTGAAGATGGAGAAATCAGCGGTAGCTTGTCATATATCTCGTCGATCGATGTGGGTTCAAATCCTAAAGTGAGACTGAGCTATCGGTAATAAAAACATTGTGATGAAAACATTGAATGGTGATAGGGCTTTTTCTAATGCGCATCTGGCTAGCTAGTAGCTACCACTCTCATGGTTAATTTGATTAAAATAATGTTTATTTATACACCTTTAAATTGTTTTTCACGATAAAAAAGGTCTGTAAAATTAATTTACATTATTATCATTAATGGCAACATGATGGCTTCATCATGCTGTTGAGACATGGATAAAAATTTTGGAGTTCTTTTTGTTTTGTTACGCCAAAGAAATATAACTTTATAATGATTTCTTTTACACAGTTTTATCTTATGTAAAATTCCTGATAACCTCCTCACTCCCTTAGCCAGAAAAACTATAGACATTACGGAATTCAGCTTGTTCTTCTTACTTAATAATACTTGAATGCCATCAACTTTGGAAAAATAATTTTTTTTAAAGATTTTCTGCAAATTTCAGGTTTAACACTATTAGACGTGATAAGTTCTGCGATGAATGTATCTATGTCGGTTATGTCAAGAGCTGAGACAATGTATGGCGCTTGTACGGACATGGTTCGGGCGGCGGAGGACATATCCGCTTACATGAACAATATTCCCGGACAAAAGGTTTGGAAAAGTTTGTAAAAAACATACAATTACCTTTTTCTGCTGCATCATCACTTATAATAATCATCAAATCTTTGTGCCGAGCGTGCATGGATAAGCGAGAGAGAAAGCTAGACAGACACATTTTCTCAGAGTGCAAAGAACTGGCCCAATATCAGATTAAAAACCTTGTTACATTAAGGATTCATCCGAAAGTCTTTAACAACATCAGGCGACTGGTGGACTTCCTGGAAGTGGCTGGCATGATTAAAGTTGGCCACGATTATGCATTATAGGCTCATATAGATGTCAAGTTAGGGAAACTTAACCCGTGTAAAGCTGACACCAGTTCTGATGTGTAAAGTTGTCTATCAATGATGCTGGCTGATTGACAGATAACATTTGATTGGCAATCAAATGGCTGGATGCATTATAATGAAATTTGGCATAGAAATCGATTATGTCGTGGAATAGGACATAGGATAGTTTTTTTATTGCACAACCAAGTGGTCGGGCATGGCTATGTTTAATAAATTAGCTTTTGTATAACATAGTAAATTTTGCTTGAGACTTCGTTCCCGTTGTCTTGAAAATGAAACGTTTTGTACGATATATATATATATATATATATATATATATATATATACTATATATACTAGCTGTGCCCCACGGTTTCACCAGTGTTAAATTACGACGCCACTGGTAATACGCCTGTTGTTTTCACTTCGCATACTTGCCTACAGCTTGTCAGATTGCTTTACGTTCATGGATACTGCTCCGCCCCTTAAGGTAGTACCGTGAAGTTATATAGCCTATAGATAAACATACCTTAACAAATATAGTATAGAATACAAAAATGAATAAATAAAAACTTAAAAACCATTAAAATGGATAAATCTAGATGTTCAAAAGTATTTGTGGGTGTGAATATTAATAACCACACTATATAGTTTTAACAAACATTTATTCGCAGAACATCAACAGGTTAAACTAGCACAATAACAAAACAGTACAAATAAAGTTGAACAACTAGCAAGCCCTGCTTTTGACCAGAGAGTTCCCGGGTTCGATTCCCATACATAATTAACTATCAGGTTGTGTCTGTATCTATATATATATATACAATATTATAATAATAATAGTTATATGTGCGATAATGTAAGTGAATGTTAAGTACATAAGAATTTTGCCAGCTCCCGTTTTCTATTTCTCGATAAGTAAGATCACTTAGTTTCAAAGGAAGAGAAAACAAAAGCATCTTACAGACACTTTGAGAACCCGTGGTCTATTTTGAAGGTGAACTTGGCTGTGGAGCGTTTCCACGTGAGCGAGGGTTTCGGCGGCGCGACCTGCGTGTGGTACAGTGCGGCGGCCGGCGACAGCCCGCGCCTGCACTGCACCACCACCAACCGGACGGTCGCGCCGCTGCTCACCGTCACCTCCGCGCTCATACACGCCAGCGTGCAGGTACACACTCCGGCTAATCATCATTACTCCACTCAAACAGGGTCAAAATCACGTTCAACCTCCGAATCAAATACAGGGTGTTAGGAGACCGCTCCCGAAAACGAAGACAGACGATAGCACTAATGACACCTTTGATGATGGCACAGAAAAAAATCGATCCTGATTAAAAAAAAAATACATATTTTTAAAACGTTTTATTAGCTTTATTTACCCTCCATCATGTTAGTACAGCTAAATGAAACGAAAGTTTCATGAAAAACACATTACTTTACAAAAAAAAAAACCAGCAATGGAAACACAAATTCATAAACAACTGATGCTCAGAGCAACAAACTTGCCCGGACGCCGGCGCCCAAATACTAAACATAATAATCAACCCCGTCAAAACAAACCGTTCCTTTTGCGAATGCCCGCGGGCGTTTTGATCATTCCCACAGATCAATAAAGCGTAGACATTCCCAACTTTTATTTTATAAGCTTAGTTATCCCTACTGACTGCTCTTTTTTGGGATTTACAAGTTATAACTCTAATTATTTAATACAAATATACAATCAATTGTACCCTAACGTAACAAGAAGCTCGTTACTACAAAAATGATATTAGAATATTAAATTAACCTAATTAGATACTCACGTACACAACTATAAAAACTATTTAATCTTTATCTTTGATTTTGTACAAGAAATTAAAAATAAAATGGTACAGAATAATTTGATATTTAACATTAATTGCAATTATGATCGACAGTTAATTAATAATCTATCAGAATGAATTTAAAATAATATTTTTATACTTTATGTTAACAGACTTTCCGTTTTTAGTCCGTCCAGTACCATAATTTGAAAACAGGTAGGTACGTCACAACTAACTAAAATTACTTGCAATTTTTATTGTGTACGTCGGTGAACTTTTATGGTGCCTGCAAGTTTTATACCTGCAAAGTTTTGAATTTTGGGGTGCGCGGTATCAAAGCCGCGCCGGCGCCCGGGCGAGTTCGTTGAACCGAGCATCAGCTGTTTATGAATTTGCGTTTCCATTGTTGGTTTTTTTTTTGTAAAGTAATGTTTTTTTTTATGAAACTATCGTTTCATTTAGCTGTACTAACATGATGGAGCGTAAATAATGCTAATAAAACGTTTTAAAAATATGTTTTTTTTTTAATCAGGATCGATTTTTTTTCTGTGCTATCATCAAAGGTGTCATTAGTGTTATCGTCTGTCTTCGTTTTCGGGAGCGGTCTTCTAACACCCTGTATAATAAGCTATAAACTGTTATAAAACTCGCCAATCTTTTTGGCTGCTTTGAATATAGATGTACTGCTAACTCCAACATCACCAATGTTTTTTTACACTGGAAGAGACGTGAAGCAAAAATGATAACTGGAGCCTTGCCAAGATAAGGGTAGAAGGGTAACAAACATCTTTTTAATCTGGGTGATGTTGAAAACCCCCTGTGCATCGGAGAAGAAGAGACAGCCAAACATGTATTCTTGGACTCCAGGGAATTGGTCCAATACCGGGTTAAATACCCTGGCGCACCAAAGCCTCTTTAATAACATTATTAATTTTCTGTAATAATTTTTAACTTGGTTACGTATTACCCTCTCGACTGTACCTTGCGCCAGCTTGAAATTTTTTCTTTGTTTCGGCATTTTATAAGTTGGTTGTAAATTGTAATCTCGAGTACGCGTCACAAGATACTAGAAGTCAATGGTCACGAAAATGTTTTTTTTTTTTTTAAGAATATGGCCTAGATTAGATGTAGAATAATAAATTGCCTGTAAAGCATGTTTTATTGAAGTGAAACTTCTTATGCGACTTCCAAGCGTTAAACATTAAACGTTAAACTCACATTATCGGTCTCTCTTCTTTGTGTGAGCCAGAGCGAGAGAGCAATATATTATCGGTCTCTCCTCTTTGTGTGAGCTAGAGCGAGAGAGCAATATATTATCGGTCTCTCCTCTTTGTGTGAGCCAGAGCGAGAGAGCAAATGTCGGTGTGTATGTATATTGCATACTGTTTAAATAAAATATCTTTTAAAATGAAGTTTCACTTTTATCGTGTGTGAATCGCACACACACATGTTTTTTTTTCAGATACCCCAATCGTTGATATTCAGTATTAGTCAGACGGGTTCGTTGGTACAAACGAAAGCTCACGAGCTCGTCGTGTCCGTGTACGAGGACGCTGCGCTGTTCCCGCTGCTGCCGGAGGCGGAGCCCGAGGGCCGGCACACGGGCCACCGCTCCAAGGACTACTACGGCCGCAGCACCAAGCGGGAGGACATGAACATGGAGATCACTTCACCGGTAGTCGGCTTTCAGCTCAGTGAGTTTACCTTTTTTTAAAGAGTGAATCTTCTCTAGGTGCGGTGAACGTAAAGATCCATGGAAGAATTTTAGTCATATTCTTATTAGGTTACCTTGTGATAAATGACTAAAATTGTAAAAGCGACTTTAAATTATGTAGGTATTAAAATAATTTCATAAGTTTCAACCTCAACTTTGCACATGATGCCTTTACCTTTATTTATTGAATGATGACGTCAAGTGCGGTTACAACAACAATGTTTTTTGTGGCATATTTCTATTTTAATTCAGAAACGTTTAATTAAGGTGTAATAATGATTAAACATTAGTTCACTGGTATTATTTTTAACATTTATAAAGTGCTGTTTTAAACATTTTCAAATGTTGTCTTTTCCTGGACTGAATTTTATTGATTTCGGCTAATTTATGTAAAACGCACACATTAATGAAACATTATGTAAGTACTTAGGTTTCACTTCTGTCATGCGACCTATGTGTTTCAAATAAGGAGATAATTATCAAACCATCATCTTGCTTATCGTTTTGGATACAACTTCAATGAAAATGTACGGTCGGAAAAGCAATAACATTTTCAAATTATATTGTATCTAATGCGACCGGCCGGATACATATATAAAATTAATGAAAATGAGATAAATGAGAAATAAATTGTGTTAGAATTTTTAATATCTCTACTTAGATTTATTTACAAGAATTGTTTGTCATGCGTCTCTATATTTTTCTACGGTAGGTGGTGATTAGGTATGTGTTTAAATAGTTTGTAATTGTGTCGCGACCGTCATGAGTACGTAGAAAAGCTTGTCGCGTTTCGGTATCTGCCGATGTATATCCAGAGTTTAGGCTAGAATTATGCACAGCGGCACTCTGCTCTTGAAACCCCCTTATTCTTGTCTTTCACTTTTCCGACGACACTGCTTCCTATAACAAATACTATTGTGTGTGCCATAAATAACTATTAAGGTGTTCGGAACTTTGTGTGCTTTGGTGCACAGTAGACGATGAGGAGATCTACACGACGCGAGCGCAGCTGAACGAGTTCATTTTTGTACCCGTCCTATCCAATGTCCCTGTCCACAGATTAAGCACGTGGGGAAATAACTTCATTGTACAAATAACATTTAAAGATAACAAACATCCTAAAAAAATTGCGTTTTCATCCAGTTTCTTGGTATACAAGTCGGCATTACAGGGGCGACTGGTGATGGATTGTTTGATTTCTTGATGGTCAGCACTGTTTTTGGATTCAACTGCAACATCAGGCACGACTCCATCAAATTGCCACATTACTATACAAAAATATTTAAGATATAATGCAGGTGAAGATGGTAACACGCTAAATATCACATGTATATTCAGGAAACGTAAGTCTCCAGGGCGAGCTGCTGGAACCAGTGATAGCGACTGTCCGGGCCAGTTCTGCCGGCGGAGTGGACGGCCGGGCCGCTGTCTGGGACCCGCTCACTCGACGCTGGCAAGACAACACCACTGGTAATATATATTGTCCCTATTTATATTTCATTAGTTTTGCCTAACAATTTGGTTATACAGTCGGCAATATTGCCGAATGTGCTTGTATTCATTGCGATAATAATTACTGTTGATGTGTGACATGTTTTTTTTACAGATTGCAAAATATCTCACATAGTGTCCGAAATGATAATAATAAGCTGTACCAAGCTCGCTTACGTTGGCCTCCTGCAAAACGTCGAAACCGGTATATACGGAGCCAGGACTGACGGAGCACGTTTCAAGGTGTCCCATCCAGCCGTGTACGTCGGCAGCCTCATCCTCATCGGCTGCGTCAGTTGCGCGACCCTCACCTACATCATGTGCTATCCGGCGATACAGATGGCCAAGAAAACGAAACACGCCTTAATAAACACTTGGATAGCGATCGGGCTGTTATGTTTCATGTACACGTTGGGAATATACCAAACCGAAGATGTTAAGCTGTGCCAGATCTTGGGATTGCTTATACATTATCTATCCCTCTCTTGCCTACTATGGATGTGCGTGTCAGCAAGCAACATGTACAAATGGGTGACGAAGACCAACAATCCCGTGCGGACGCCAGAAGACGAGATCCCACCGGACGTCCCGGTCCAGAAACCGATACTGGGTCTGTATTTGGTGGGGTGGGGGATAGCGCTCATCGTGTGCGGTATCTCTGGCGCTGTTAACTTGAAAGATTACGCCGGTTACTCGCAGTGCTTCTTGAGCACGGCTCCGGCTCTGAGTGCTCTGTTTGTGCCTGGCGGTATTCTGTTGGTGTTCTTGTTGATCTTGTTCCTGCTGATTCGGTGCACTATAAGGAATATGAACGTACAGTTGTCTGAGGGCACGCAAGCTACAGAGAACGTTGATTTAGAAATGTGGGAACCACAGACGAATGAAAGAGCCGAGAGAAGGAGTGTGAAATCAACTCTCGACTCGGAGATCGAAGACGTTGAGCACACGCCGATTATACAGTTGCGTGCGCAAGTTATAGTCATGTGTTTGTATATGTCCGTTTGGTCGTGCGGTGCTATCGCCGTCTACAGGCCCTTACCAGCCTATTTACCATATCAGGAAGATATATGCAGTATAATATATGCCGTATGTGCGACCATTTTGGGTACTTTTATATTGTTTTTCTATGGCATAGCGAGGAGTGACGTCAGAGCGCAGTGGTCTATGATGCACTGCTATTTGCAAAAGAGCAAACAGTGCTGCAGGAATAGGAGCGTGTTCGATGCGAACCAGCAAAATTTGACAACAAACCCGCCTGGTAACAACGCACCGTTAGCGATACCGAATGATAACCGATCGAGATCCGGTAGTAGGAGTTCAAACAGAACTAACTCGAAGACGAATAACAGTGGTACCTTTAAGGGCGGAGCTGAACTTAACGGGCAGACGTTACCTAAAGATCTACCAAAAAACATCAACAGCAAAGCCCCTAACATAAATTTAGTAGTGCTACACAGGCAGCAATATAGATCGAACAACTCAATGATGACGTACCCGGATAATGGAAACATTGGCCCAGAAATGTTCTACAATCCGAACCAAATGAATGTCGCGAAGAAATTCTTCAAGAAACAGAGGCAAAATGTGAAAAGAAACTGTCTCGAACTACCCACGAGAAGAGACTGTGATAATGATTCGCATTTCTCGCTGCCCTTGCCAACAAAGGAAGCTTACAGTGGTGTTGCAAACATCATTAACTCTGGCTCAAAAGTGAATAACACAAATATACACGTAGAAAGGTCGAACAATGGTATTAAGGAGATTAGAAATCCTACTAATCCAAATCTACTCGAGGAAGAACAAAAAGATTATAAAAATTATTCAGCAGATCATAATCCATGGACCAAAAACGAAGAACCAAAGAGTAGGCCACAAGTTATGAACATATATACAAATGTCCCTGAAACTCAGGTGCCACAGCATCAGGTCGTGAAGGCAAACGTTCCGAGAACTTTTAACGGGCAAAGAAACAGCGTATCTGAGGAGTGTCTCCAGAGCCACGAGGAACAGCCCGAGATGCGAACCGTATCGCAGCAGTGCAGCTTAGAATACAGTTCTGCCTCTGAAATAGCCTTACCTCATACTTGTTCTGACCAGACATTGAATACGCATTCAGAAATGACCTCATTGCAGGAGACCCACAGCGCTCTTTGCTCTACAAACGAAATTACCGACACGGAGAGCTTCGGCCAATATATCGACTACCTCCAACCGAGTAAAAATCAAGAAAATAAAGAGTTTGTTGACAAATCGCTACAAGATATATCTGAGGAGTGCACGATGAATAGTGACGACGTGAACCGGTCAAGCACACCGCAAAATTTGGATGTTGGCGAGTTGGACAATTTGCTCCAGAAAGATCTCGGATCCAAAGAGAAATTGGATGACGATAAAGATACTTTCTTTATGGCAAAGACTACGTATGATTTCGAAACATGCAGTACTAATGCGAGCGAACAGGGCTTCGAAAACGAAAGCGATATCTACTGTCCGAATTATCAAATGTCAGAAGTTAGTATACGCAGTCACGGGCTGTATGCCCCTTCGCCGTCGTCCATGTGCCCGAACGAGATCAGTTTCAGCAATGAAGACGTCTCGAACATAGAGAACCAGTACGTCAACTACGATCCGGGTTGGCGTAAAACAATAAAAAACAACCCGAAATTAGGTAAATACGTACCGACACCGGCGCTCAGTTGTCCGGAAGTGAACAGGGATACTAGTCCGGTTTCGTTCGCGAGTGAAATAGACGAACTGTACACGCAAATAACAAGCAGAGAGAGAGAGAGGGAACGGATTCCGCGGAAGGAGTCCTCCGGGTTGGACGTTACATTGAACAGTGACGTCACATTGAAACCGGACAGTGACAGTTGTGTTAGTGAGGCCGTGTCCGATGTCGAAGTTAGAGGCGAGACTACAGTTTGAAGGGAACACTGATAAGATTAAATTGTGTTTTAAAATGAGTTAAACTTGTGACGTCATGTCGTTTCATGTGCAGCTTTGCACGCAAGTTGCGTGCACGAATTGTATTCATATTCGAATGACGAAACATAGATATTACAATGTCATATATTCATATGAAATTTTGTTGGTAATATGGTGATAGATATTTCAAAAGGTAGCTTCCAAATTTCTTGGCCTTAAAGTTTGATGAGATTATACAAATGATTTACGTTTCAATATAAGCAAGTGACTTATGTCTACGGACCTTGCTTTAAGAGGGAAGTAATAAAAGTTGTTATATAGATATGATAAGAACTTTTAGTGCCATTAAATAAATAAAATAGAAACTGATTTTACATTTAAGTAATATGTTACTTGCACCGAACAGTACTGTTGGAACAGATAACGAGCGAACTGATCTTTTATTTGTAGAAATTACGTAAATAGCGTTTTCTATACTGATCGGTATTCATTAGTGATATATATGGAAGGGTTGCGTTTGAAAGTCTGGGTCATTTTAGCTAAATCTACACGGTGAGTGTTAATAGATAAATAAAAGCTTGGAAATTTTACTTGCTGTGAAAACGGTTAGAGTTTTTGTTGCAACAAATATGATCCCAGTATTTTTGTTGCAAAAGAGCGAATGTAACGCTGCTGTGTTCTGATCTATTATAAATATTATTATTTCGCTTGACCATATATTTATTTATTTATTAGAAATTTTTATATTCACAAAAAGATTATGATGGCCTCAAGCAAACATATATGTATGTATATGTTACATGAATGGAAAATAGCTTCTAGATCTTTTCTATCAATTGTTAAAATCAATCAAATCTCTTGAACAACGAATCTTTACTGAAAATGAATTTCAAAGTCGTATGTAAAATATTTTTATTGATAACTCGGTTGATTCTGTATTATCAGCTTTTAAAGTTTAAATTTTAATTTGTAAATACTATTGTAATTTACTAGGGACTACGTTTAGTGCTCAGTCGGAGCTAGGGATAGTCAATATTAAAAAACATCGATATACTATAAATATCTCAATAAAAACATCGATGTTTTGACGCTACCCGAGCGGGTGAGCTTTTTGTTTTTTTTTTTAGGAACTTGGAAAGTTGGCTGGTCTCGAACGGACGAACGTTTTTGCGAAAACTCGTAAACTGATTTTGTTTTTATTTTGCCTATTTACGGCCCCTTGCAACTCCATTTACATGTCTAATGTAAATGTAATTTTCACATTTGTCTAAAATGTGTAAATATTGACATTCGATGTTTCTGTTCCTAAAGTTAATATATCAATATTTTAGACAACCTAATATCGATGTCAAATAATTAATTATATAATAATGATTAAACATTATTGACTAATTAATAATGTTTTCAAGATCAAGGTCGATATTACGATAAAAACGACGAATATCGATGATCCCCAATCTTGAAGCATCAGTGTTTGAATATGCGTTAAAACTATAATGATTATTATAAATTATAAAAAAATACTAAAACTGTGTGCCAAATTTTATTATTGGAATGTTAGTAAACAATTGATCCGCAATTTTTTTATATGTTTATTAAAATTATTGAGTGTCGTTTTACTAATGTAGTGATAACCGAAGTATAGTCGCTGGTTTTCAACAATAACGTATTGTTATTTTAGTTTGTAAATACCGTTCATAGAGTTATTACAGTTTGAACTGAATACAATAAACTAAATAGAAGCGGTTTAAGCCAGTTCGGGTTATGTAGCAAATGTTACTAGGAGTTTATACGTTTTGTATGGATATAAAATCAGTGAGTAAATTTAGGGATAACCTAAAAAAATATCATCCATCTGAGGGTTCCACCTTCATGTTGCGGGGTGCTAATATACTATTAGCGTTGCTAATTCTGCTATATGGCTAATACGACCCTGCGATTTTTGGGTTTAAAATCCAAACTCTTCGACCTCAGAGTATATATAGTTTTGGCACTGCGACAGTGATGATTTGTCGACTGTAACCGTGGTTGGGCGGTTGCGTCGACCTATATTTGCACTTACCACAGTGAATTCCATTAGACTTATACAATAGATCAGTAAAATTACATTTCTGCCTATCTACACAAGCACTATCATTTTTATATACAGCTCGGTCAGAATATCTGTGCACCTCGCTGGAATGCGGCGCCTCTCCCGCTTCCCCTGTCACCTCTCCGCGCACTCCCCGGTGCGTACAAAAACTTCACACCGTACCCAGACCGCCGAGATGACGTCACGAGGTCAGGTGCACAGATATTTTGACCGGGTATTATATATTGTTAATAGCTTCAAATCGAATTATACCGATAAACATAATCTTTTCAATCGTAGAGTCTCGAACATAAGACCCAATTATAATTCAAAATCAGCTATTTTAACATTGGACGTTATTATTGAAAACAAATGACTTTTATCATATCCGTCTGAAATCTAGTCTTTATGGGGTGAATGCCATTGAAGGGGATGATTAGTGTTCGGATATTGTTTAAGTTCACTCTTCCCTCTTCGAGCTTGTATCACTGACCATTGTGTTGAAATTAAACTTCGTCAGTACATTATAAAATGTCTTTATTAAAAGCTGGTTGTTAAAAAAACAACCTTTCGTTATATGAGATACTTTTGTATAATGTAATGAATACGTCTTTAATGCAAAATTGAAAAATTTTTGTTTTTTAAATTGAACGTTATTAAAGACAAAAATCTCAGGGTTCACAACCTGCAGCGCGCCAGCTATGGTACCAGTAACATTGAATTATCGTACTTTACCGACTTCTGCTCCGGTCGACCTTTTTATTTCGTCTGTGAACAAAAGTCCGTTTTCCACCTCGTACGACCTATTTTTCACAAATTATAAAAATTTTCAAATTATCGTACTATCGTAGAACGTAAAAAGGCATGCAATTGTCGTACATGTACGATGATTATCGTATGGTTGTGAACCCTGGTTAATGTATATGATAGAAATTATGTAATTATCAATACATCAGTGACTATAATTAATCTTAAATATTCCTAATTGTGTTTTTTTGTGGTTTAGGTAAATTTAAAAAAATACCACTCCTTACAAGTCGCGGATGGACTGATATTCCAGTTAATCATTTATTTGTCGCAAAGTATGGGCAGAATTCGCATACATAATCTATGTTGTGTTTGTATATGTTTGTGTAAGTTGTGATTTTATAAATATGAATGAGGTTGCGATCATCAATTTACATATAAACTACAATTTAAAAGCTTTGGTAACTTGTGAAATAACATTGGTACCAACTAAATAAAATTGATACATTAAATTGTTAAATTATTCTATAAAATTGTTTACCTTCTGGCAAATAGTAATAATACCCTGAATAAGTAGGTAAGTAAGTAACTACATGTCGCCATGAATTTGATAATAGATTTTGTTTTATTTTCCCGTAGTAAAGTATAATTACAAGGTTGTCACGTTAATCATATTTTTAGAATTCTGTGGTTTTTTTTTTTTGATCAGACACGCGACATTACAAAGTTCTAACGAATTAGTAGCTTGAAACAATGAAGTATTATATATTATAATTTCTCCTATAATGGCGGGAAATCGTAAAGAATCCGCGGAAGAGATCCAGCTGCTCTAACTCTGGACACGAATTTTAAGCACCGTTGAAATAATTAATGATTTATTGAAAAAAAAAAACAATAATGGTATTGATTGCCCGTAGTTGAAAGGAAAGATGAGCTTAGCAAATTAGACAGTGTACTTCTTTTTTATCACGTTGACAGTATGAATTCTTATACGGAGGTGTGGGAACATCCAAACATCACATAAAAATTGTATGTACTTTGTCTGTGTGTAAGAAGTACATACATACTTCTTTGTCGTAACAAAAAAAAATATAACTCAATTTTTTTTTATGCCGCACGACAGCAACATGATGAAGTTTGCCATCAATGATAATCATGTACATTAATTAATACTGATTTTTATTCTTTTACTAGCAACCCGCCCCGACTTCGCACGGGTAGCATTGTAATACAAATACGCGGCGGACGTCAGTAAAGCTCAAAGTCAGCATGATTTTTAAACAAAACCTTTAATGAATTATACACCTAAACCTTCTTCATGAATAACTCCGTCTATTAATGAAAACTGTATGAAAATCCGTTTGGTAGTTTTTGAGTTTATCTAGTACAGACAAACGGACATAAAGACAGCCTTGCGGTTTGGGTCTTTGTTTTATAATATACTAGCCACCCGCTCCGGCTTCACTCGCGTAGAGTGAATCAGTGGTACATATTGATGAAAACCGTATGTAAACGCATTCGATAGTTTTTGAGTTTATCGCGTTCAGACAGACAAACGGACGCAGCAGGGGACTCTGTTTTATAGTAAGATAATGATTCGTGTATAAATAATTTAACGTTGTACCAATAAGCTTAATTGTAATTTGTTAAAAAAGATACGTCAGTAAAATGAATTCATAATATTATTTTTGTTTATTAGCTAACTACATCATGACGCACTTCTGTCACATGTTGCGATATCAGCTCACAATTTAACTCTCTTCTAAATGAGCCAAAACAAGCATAACTTCAAAGTACTTTTCAAGTTCTTTGTTTCGATATTTTGAATTTAACAAACCAAACAGTTAAGATCGTCCAAATTTTTTCTCCTACATCAGACCATAAAGACGAAGACAGCAAGTCAAGACAAGTTATAATGACAACCTTACAATGGAGATGTTTATACGATTATTTAAATTACATATTTTTGAAATTTCTTAGCAAATAATATTACCCATTACCATTTAACGTCATATTTGTATGTACACGCCGGCAGTACAATACAGTACGTACACTGCCTACTCGGATGATGCATCATTTGTGCAACATCTTCTATATCTATATAAATAAAATGATTGCGGTTTGTCCGGGTGAAGCTGTAAAAGCCGTCTGCGGTTCAGGACCCTTATGGCTAACAGTATAGTCAGTTCGAAAAAAAAAATATAGTTACTTTAAATTTTCCATCTTTGTAATTACTGCGATATAATGTGAGTGTAATAGATTTTTAAAGAATTTCAATAATATTACAATTTTATGTTTACATTTATACAAACTTTCGGACTTCCAGCCATGTGCATGGCTCATTGCGCTCAATCTATATAATGTACACTGTTGTAGATGTCTATACGATATGATTTTTTGTAAATATATATTATAAATAGCGAGAAAATTTATAAAACCAGTTGTTAGCTTTTTGTGGAGCATATTGTGAATTAAAATGCATTTGCAAAATATTGTTCGCTTTTATTTACAACATATTATAATAATTAGTATATGTATTTATAAAATCCATAAATATTAATTAATTAGTGATAAGAAAACTTATATAATATTCGGAAAAATTAAAAATATAAAAGATTCATGATCAACTCTTGGCCATTGTTGTAAATGAAGTTTACAATCTATTTTCCCCCATCACACTGCCATTCACACAGGTACTGTTAACATTTTTTGTATAAAGTAATTATTATAAAAATATGAACACAATAGATAATAAAAAGTAACCTAAGTAGTATACGGGAAATATTTAATGTATGCTTTTAAATTAAGGGAGCCACCATATTGTTACAGCATTGTTTGAAGATTTAATTTTTTTTTATGAATTTAGGTTTAAATGACGTGTATCTAGTAGCCTAAACAATTAAAGTTTTTAAATTGGAACGAAATCAGATTATGTATGTTACTGAATATGTATTATATTGTTATGAGTGTATGTAGTGTTATTAAATAAATTATTTACGATCGAAGAGCCAAAACTAAATTAGTAGAGGACAAGCAAAGATCGATTCTTTGAACATCATTATGAAATCTGTAGAACAAAGAAGAAACCATCTCGAAATCGTGGTCGCATCAATGATGATTGACAAACCTTATTTGTTATTTAAATAAATATTCACAACATAATATACTAAACTTCATAAAAAATAACTATTACAAATTTACATTTTAATAAATAATAATATAACAATATTTATTTAAGATTTTTTTATGTTTTTGCGGTGCGTATATTTGACGCATTATTCTTTATCGGTGTTCAGAAAAATGCTGGTGAGATTTTTAAAACTAGAATAACGTTAATGCTACACTAACGTTATTAATATGAAAAAAAGAGTCATACGACTTTGCGTTGACTCAAGTTTGAACGGGCACGGCCGGTAATGTCAGCCTGGCTGTTAACACTCGTCCTCTATCCGCAACAGCTTCTAGCATCCTTCCCATTAGCGTTCGCGGCACTTCTTCGGTTATCTTCTCTGTTTCTTTCTCTGGAATCGATGTTCATTTATTTGTCTTGTAGAATTAATGCGTCGTATGAGTTTTCGCCTTGGTACTTGTATGGTGGAATCAGAAAGCCATAGGAATAAAATAGTGATATGATTACGCCCGACTGTTAAAACACCTATTCAGTGTTCATATGTCGATTGAAAAGTCCTATTATCAAAGTAAGGAATTTCTTCCTCAACTCTATCGTTCTTTTCCTTATTATACCTATATCGAATAGTTTCGGCGTTAAAATACTAGATGTGACTTGAAATTTCTACTTTTAATGTCCTAACGTGAACTTTTCTATATAAAAGAAAAAATAAATCGTATCGGCAGTTTCTGAGATTAGCGCGGTTAAATATACTAACACTCCATCTTTAAAATATTAATATAGATTTCTTCCATTTCTATATTTTAGTATACAAGTTGTGCCTGCGGCTACGCTCGCGTGGACTACATAATGCTGTCGGTCGAGTGTACGCGCGAATTATGCTGACCCCAAAATGCTTATATTGTGGGTGATCTTTAGAAGATAGACATGCTATCGCTGACTTTTTTGTAGGTCTCTTTAAGATCTACAATTATGTAGTAGGTAAATTATCTAGATATATCTCTTATGGTTTGCTAAGTGTATGTCCCAAAAGCGTCTTTCCTCCGAATTGATTCACCATTATCGTCATTACCTATTGTGTATGTTACTTCATGTAATAAAATATATCTTATAACCTGGCCAGATAACATATCTATGAATTAAAGGAAAAACAATGTAAATCGGATTAGTGGTTTTGGCGTGAAAAGAACATAAACGGGCAGAAAAAACGGAGAGACGTTGAGTTTTATAATATTTACAGGGCAAGCAATACTAACCTATCAAGAAGTCGAGTATTAGAGGTGGCAGGTCCGGCTCGGCGGGGCTCGGTGCGCGCACGAGCCTTAGCGTGGGCCGGGTGCAGTGGTGCGCACTAAGCACTAGTTGCGCCGCGCTGTGCTGCGCGCCCACCAGCAACGCGGCCGGACTAGCGCGGTGCTCGGCATCTATCTGCCACCATGCCGCACCTATACACGCATTTTTACAATATTTTCCAAATGTATCGCTCAAATGCAAGATTTATAATTTCTATTTAAAAAAAATGGACAGTGGAAAATGTAAAGGTTACGGAACGTACTCGTATTTTAAAGTTTGTAATAAAACACAATGTTTATAAAAAACGTATTATTGTAGAATGGAAAATGTCATGTGTTCGGCTTCTATATAAATACGGTGGACAACCGCGGCAAGGGTAATTCTCGTTGGGATTAGGGGCGAGCTATAACAGGTAAAATAGAAAACCTGTTCCAAAATAACAGCCTGTTACATGATGCCTATCTCTTTCTATTAGTATAATTGTAAAGCGTAAAGAGCTTGTTCCAAGTCCTATTTGTTTTTATCTCTCTATAACAAAGTTAATATCTTTAAGCCTGAATAGAGAAGAACATATTCCACACTGAAACGGTTTACTTTTATGTGACACACCAGTATGTGATACAGGTATGTAGTATTTAGTACCAGCTTTTGCAGTTTACAGATAACAGTTCTAACCTGTTCTTTTAAACTGTTCCGATAAATACGACTCGCTCCTAGTTGGGATAGTTAACCGTTCACATCTCTAAAGACATTCCTTAAGTTCAACAAATCGAATGGTGATAAAGATGACGTCATTCTTGATGGCAAAAAGGTGTCTGACTCATATGCAGTTGTGTGAAGCTCTAGGAAATACCGATGCAACGTATAGGTATTTGTAATAATATACATGTTTGAGGGAATTATAAATCATAACGTTTGTTTTAAAATATCTCATTAGTTCATATATAATAAGTGTGTTGAATCCATAAGTGCCTTAAGATGTTAGGGCTTAAATTGATTAAAATAATTTTAGATTTATTTATTGTGTACGACTGAAAAATTATAGAGGGTTAAAAAAAGTGTCGTTTATTTTTTATGTAATTCATTCGTCAATTATGCGCGTTAAGTGATACCTCTCGTGGCGGGTCGTATACTTGTCTGTCACCTTAGTAGTTATATAAAAACGTCATTAAATATGCGACGTAATTTCGCTTATTATATAAAGATTTTGTTTGACCTTGTACGGGTACATTAAGAAAATAACTATTTATCGTTCTTATCGTTTTCGAATAATATAAATAAATCTTCAACTAACCTCTAACATAATTCAATGCACCGGACCAGTCGCAAGCGCGAGAACTCGACCAGCGCCCTTCTTCGCCGTCATGCAACTCGCCTTCAGCGAGCCAACGCTCCGGAAACCACGGCCACTGGGTACAATACAAAAAAAAATTAGCCGTCGCGAAACACCTGGCAGAATGTGAAACATCGAAACTGATTGTTATTGAACGAAATTTAAAACAATCTATATGTATATTATTTTTTGTGGCAACACTATATCTCCCTTAATTCTTAATCAAAATTAATTATTCTAACACCACTTTAAAGATTATTTTCCTCGCTATTGCCAAAATTAGTTTAAAATTAATGTTTTCGTTAAAACATTGTTTTTTTTTATAAAAAGATTATTTTCATTAGGCATGTCATCTGGTAATGGAATTAACATGGCGTTAGATCGATATATTCTTTAAATAGATCTTAATAATTAAATATAGGTACGTCGAATGCTATTAGGTCGTATGATATAATGTACCTTATCGTAAGGATATAGCACACACTTCTCGAATGAATTACATATAGTGGGTGAAGAATCACCTATGTCGTTACTCCGCGAGATAACATAGAAGACATATGAGGGTAAACAACATCGACCTGAGGTGTCCACGACACAAATATTATTTACTGATAAAAAATTACTCTTCGCCTTATCTAAGTAATTATTGGGTTGGTCCAATGCCCTTATTGTTAAAGATAACTTACGGACCGGGCGTACTATTTTACACCGAATTTATTTTTAACATACTAATATACATACTAACATACTCTGCATACTCTAAAAACATACAAATTTAAGCTATTTATTCTAGCTGAACCCGTAGACTTTGTTCTGTCCTTTTCAATAAGTCAATAACTCGGCCCACAAACCAATTGCGTTCCGTTCGTCCAACGCTTGACCAGCGCTGATGCTGCGCTCACTCGGCGATCGTTTCGCGTGCCTGCTGAACGCAGCACTCGCGAATGCTGAACGCAGCGCTCGCGCCGTGTCAACCTTCCACTAAAAGAACGCGACGCGAACGTTTGCGCAGCGTCAAACATTGGAGGAACACGCACGCTCAACAAACGTTACTGGCCTAAGATCACCTTTCATGCTGATCGGTCAAACGGTTTTAGAATTCATTTTTCTCCCATATACCTATATTCATTTATATATATTATTATATATGTAAGTAAGTGTACCTGTATGAAATGCAAGGCTTTCTGACAGAATGCCGCAGGTGGGTACTGCCAGTACAGGTTCGGATGCGGCGCCCCGATGACTGCGAATTTGCTTATGAAGGACCCGTGACAATGCGCCAGGTACCTGAGTATTTGAAACAATACTAATTGATTATATTATAACTAGCTGCGGCCCACGGTATCACTCGTGTTCAATTTATTCGACATACTCTCCACGGCGCGGCGCCACCACCGCCAACGCGCCCGTGTAGTCCAGCCCTATCGTTGTTCCACTTACCGTGCTTGCCATGACCATAGAAGTCATGTATAGTTTGGAATCAAATTGCCATGAGTCATATATACACGAGACATTTCAATTTCACTCAGCTATATTACTTAGTTTGTTACTAAACATAAATTATCATAGCCAATTCAAGAGCAATTACATAACGTTAATAGAATCCGTCGTAAACAGGCAATTAAAACATTAGACGGTAAGCGAATGGACAAATTTTATTTATCTAGTCCACAAAATAGATAGGTACAGAAAGCCAGCTCAATCTCTATATATCGGGCGATAATGGCGCACACGCACATAAATGCGTGAGTACAAGCATCTCGGGTCAAGTCGATCGAACACAAGTCGCGGGTGCCCGCGCTTTGCTAGGTTATAAATTGATAATTAATAAATGATATTATAGAAATTGTTGTGTATTTGATTTTAACGTTTTTTGTAACTAATTAATATATTTACATAAACTATAAATAAATGCGATTACCTAAATAATTTATACAAAATATATCATAGAATATAATAATGTAGATACAACTATATAGTCGAGTGTAGATAATCAAATTTAAAGTCGGCCGGAGCCGCCTTTCTGTAGTTTTTGTCGAAGCTTTGAGATATGACGTGCTTACGCACGCGCGCTGCTGTCTCCCATGTGTCTAAAGAATGATTAGATAATGATTCATTGCGTGAACATTTAAGAAATCAATGAGACTCATTTGTTTTTAGAATATTTATATAACGGTCATTATCATGTACACGGAATTCGTGATTCAGTAATCTTAAAAATAATTAAAAATAATCCCGTAGTCATGACTTTTGAAGCGTTGCAACTGGCTACCTCGGATCTACTAGATAACTATGAACTTCAATACTAGAAATAGTAATCCCATATTTCAGATTTAGTAAGTTAAATAAAAGTTTTTTAAGTAATTTTTAGATTCGACAATAAACTTCCTAAGCGCATTACAGATATGGAGGACAAAAAGAACAAGAATCATATAATGTAAGTTTTTTTTTTCGAAAAGTTTCTATTGTAGATCTTTACCTACTTGAATGATAGTGATGTCTGGAAGTGACTCCCTTTGTATACCTACATACGCTAAAAAATATATATAATAAATTGTAAACAATACTTATAAGATTGCCGGATATTCTTATCTGTATCCGTATCCATGGATATTCGAGGAAGATAAAGATCCGTATTCATATCCGTTATTAATTTGCAAATTTGAAATGTATATTTTATATTCATTCCTTAAATGAAATTTGGAAGAAGAATAAAATCTATGGACACCTTAAATAGTTATAATAGAAAAACTTTACCCAAATACGCCTATATATAGATATATAAAAGTCATAATTGTGATTAAAATTGTTTTCGCTGAAAACACTTACCTATATACCCTACTATAAATAAATCGCGCGCGTAGTGCGAATTGAAACATGTCTCATAATTTCACTTGCGTAAGAGTTCGCTATCGGTCTAAGTCCACACGGCCTACCGCAAACAAACTAAGTACGAAAGTTGAGGTTCGTATCTGTACCCGCGAATCAAGACAGCAATAATCCGTATCCGTATCCGCGGATATCACTTCACACTACGTACGCGGTAAAAAAGTCACTTTAGTATGCGTCCCAAAATCTAATCATCTGTTTAGCGCTCCGTTAAATTGCCGCCTGGGTGGAACCCGGTTTACTTCCTCTCTTTTAGATCTTGAGTTGTTAGCTATTAGGTAAGTCCACCGCACCCGGCAGGAGCAGATTTATCGACGAACTGCCTAGAGGAAGATCAGGAGACAGCGATGATCAAAAGAAGTCATCACTATATTAAAAAGCATTTAGTTGGTGTCAATTGTCAATTTCCTTGTTTCGACACTTAAATCATCATCACTTGCTGAACGACAAGGGGAATTTAATTTATATTGTTAGGGGGCACGAAATTCTATAATCCGTCAAGCCCATCGCAGACGTTGAGCAGTAGATTGCGCAAGTACTTATCATTAGTAGATACTTGCGTCAGCTTTCAAACGTAATGTGTTACTCATTACTCGCGAGGTGTCTGTATAGTCATAGTACTCACTAGAGTGGTTCCCGATATCCCTATCTATATTAGTATCCGCAGATATTCGAGGAGGAAAAAAGATCCATATTTGTAAGAGTTAAATTTTTGCTAATCATTAACGATTATTTTATATAAGTTGCTTAAATTTTAATTTCCAAGTAGCAATGATACATTTTCAACTCCTGAAAATTTATTTTAGTTTAACTCAGAATAGCTATATACTTAATACAAAAACAACATAATTTTATTAAAACACGACTACAGTCAAACCGTTTATGGCGACATCGTTTAGAACAACATACCGGTTAAATTGACCAAAATCAAAGGTCCTGGCTGAATGTTATATGACCGCCTTATCGAAAACATTGGTTTTTACGATATTGTTTACTACGCATATACCGCATTAAGCGACCACATTTGGTTAACGTTTTCGGAGAATTATATCTGTAGAACGACCGGCTCAGCTGTATTGTAAACAATTTGAATAGGTAACTGTACCCACATCTGGCACAGTATAATAGTCAATGGCTATTATCGTAAAAGTACTTTTAAGCTTGATGCACTGGCACTCACATTAGGCAAAAAGTGTTAACAGATAAATTTCTTTGGAACTGGTGAAATACCTCCACCCTATAGAAGATGCAGCCAAATAATATGCCAAATTATGTTGTGTTCTTGTGTTGAGTATGGTTCCAGAGCTCCTTAGTGAAGGGGAGTTCAAGGTCAAAGTTCAAGGCAACGCGCTAGGGATACTTTGGTGTTACGTGCGTCCATAGTCTATGGTAGCCGCTTACCATCAGTCGGGCCGATCGTTTGTTAGCCACTTTAGTTGTATAAAAAAATACTTGCGCGAGTTATGCGCATTGTCTGCAACGAGCTTCAAAATCAGAAGGAGTACCGTCCATCGCATTTGTATGTGCAAGTTGACGACCCTGCCCTGATGTATGAAAAATATAAAAGAATGATAAGAACAATTTTGTATGAAATACCATAATATTTTTTTGTGTAACTGGAGTAGTTAATGAGTTTGGCCATTTTTAAAGAATAAGAATTTTCTATTCATATCAAGACACACTAACTAGTTTCACTTACATGTAACCAGCTGAAATTTAAAAAAGGAAATGTCGAAAGTAACATGGTAAGCCATTTTCACATGACTAAATTATGACCACTATATAAATGGTAAAAAAAAACAAACATAGTGATTGAATTCATGGTTTCCCTTTTTTGATATTAGCATGTGCCTAGTGTACAGCTAGTAAATTAGTAGTTTTTACTGTCATAGGCTTATAAATTGGTATACCAACAATAATTTTCCATAGGTTATCATCTCTCAGGTGTCATCACAGTAATTAGACCATAGGTCAAACTTACTTGGCCTGCTGTGCCATCCACTATATATCAAGACATCATGATTGTTCACTATAATTAATCTACCAGTACTTCCTTACACAGCCTTAATACCCCTCTTGATTTTCTTAGCGTTGTATCGCCCACTCCTCTCTAATAATTTCTAACACATACATTAGAGGCGTTATTGTGCTCTTTGAGAAAGATGGGATTAGACTGTAAATAAATTTTCAGTGAACACATTACCTTAGTTTAACATAGTATGTGTTGATATTTACATAAATATTACACATAAATGGTGTATGGATCATGCCAAATAAAGGTTGTGTGTTCACTGGGTTGCCATCAAGTGAAATAAAGTCATAATGTGAGGCTTGTGTAATTGCTAAGTTTCAGCTATGATGGGACTGACAAGTTGCTTTTGAACGCAAGTCTATAAATAAATAAAAAAGAGAAATATAACTTTATAGGGAATTAACCCTTTGACTCCCGGATGTCACAAAAATGTACATAAAATTTGCATATTGCATATTGCATTTGCATATTGCCCCAGAAGCCAAGTTATTTATTTAAATCTATATGAGGTAAATTACGATATTAAGGTTGCCCTCTATATAAACTTACCATGCAAGCATTCCCCCTATACCAAAGCCGATAACAACAGCTGGATTACTCTCCAACACTCCCAAAGCTTCCATAAGTGTTGTTAATTCCTCCACTGCCCTTGGTGGTGACAGTTCATTACGGCACCCACCTTCACTTCCCCCTGTGCCTCTTAGGTCCAAGGTGATCACATGATGACCAGTTTCAGCTAACCTCCGGACTGCACCTGACCAGTTCGGTCCCCACAAATTGTCAGTGTTTGGTGCATCCCCAAGAATTAATACTATTTTGCCACATTTTGGACCAGTCTCAACGTAATGGTATTTTACTCCCTGCAAAAATTAATGAAATGAATAAAATTCATTGATTTATAGTTTACTACAATATTTTAAAATATACTAAAATTTCGTAGGATTTGGGTATTTATATATATACACATTAATTCACATCCATGTTATTTATTGACTAGAAATTTTATATATTTATAGAAAGATATTATTAAAAAGAATATTATTGTTAATAGAACGATGTATCTACATAAAAGAGAAGTATTTTTAGTTTTATAGTGAGATTAACACCAACGGTCTTTTGTAACACAAAATATCAAAAATAAATAAATGTATAACTGAATTCAAAGCATCAATTAGCCTTTATTATAAAACATTTAAATTTTACAAAAATAATTTAATAAGTCATTTAGGTTTCTTAAAAAAGTATTAAAATTAAAATTTACTATTAATAATACTACCCTACATATTGTAAGTAACACAATATTTTTAAATATTTTGGATATTAAAAACAATAATTAAATAACTACAGGCAGAAACAAAGAAAAATCAGTATAAATATATATATTTACTCACCATCACTTTGATATAACAATGAGTGCCAATAGACGAATCGACCGTAAGTTCATAAGGAGGGTAGTTCTTTGAAAGTTTTCTACGATGTCCTTTCCAAAACCGCTTGACGACGAGCTGCATTATCTGCCATAGGCCGTAAACTATGCATAGCAACACTAATTCAACCGCTTTCCAACCAGACACAACTTGCAGGACTTTAGTTTTTGCGCTCATTTTATTAAAACATTAAACTTATTAAACGTGATGCAATACGCGCAATGCAACGCAGCGAACAGTACGATAAACTCAAAGGTCCTCGATAGAGTGATGCTTAGAACTCGTATGATGCATCGTTATCACTATTTATCAAAATATTATTCAACTTCAAACTGAATGGTTATCAACTTATGAAATTATGGGCATGTGGATAGCTGTCATTTGACAGTAAAATCATTTTGACAGTGCGTTTATTTTTAAGTAATGCAAAAACTACCTACCTATAGAAATGAAAAAGACAGGTAGGTAAGTACTAGTGGGCTAATGACCGATTATATGATAATGAATATTATAATATATATAAACGTCTACAAGTCTTCATCCTTCTTATCAAATTCATTTGCTTCGAACTTATTTATATATCTTTCTGTTGATATTGTTACAATTATTGTAGTAGGAACATCGACTGATTCGTACTTACGACGCGACACACTTTTTAATACCTATTAAAAAGTCACTGGATAATTGTATGAACCGTTAGTTTATAAACAATCTAGTTATTTTGTAAACTGTCGGTATGTAGGTTGTGAACTTAATAATAAGTTTATTGTAAAGTATTTTTAATCGGGATTAAATATAATTTACACCAAATAATAAATTGAGACCTTAAGATTTTCTAGCTGTTTCAGTAATGACTGCACTAGTAAATACCAAATGTAGTAAATGATCTTAACGAGTAAATTAATGCGCTAATATGATATTGGCCGGGTTATAACCTAACCTTGTGATAAGAAACAGCGGGAGGAGGCCGCGGCAGCGGACGGCGAGCGCCAAATACTATGTATATAATAATTTTGAAGAAGTATGGTACAAAAATATCATGTGCGTCGGTATAAATGTACTTACTTAAAATCTTGTCGGTCATTTACTATTTTTGGGTTAGTAATCATTAGCTTTAATAGGATAGCAAAATGTAAAATTTTTCTTTATAATTTCACATTAAAATTGGGTTTTAATTATAGTGATCATTTACTTTTTTTGGTAGTATAAAGTACATTTTTGAGGTTATATTTTACTATAATATATCTGGTGATCAGTTAATCAGAAGCCATTTTAATCACGTGTTACATTACTACATTAGGATTTAAAAAATCTGACGTAGGTGTACATAATAGTTGATAAAACGGATATGTCGAAGACACAAGAATTTATTTAAAAACAAATTAAGTGCAGTCCGAGACGGTTGCGGTCGTGGCAGGCAGTATGTAGGCACTCAAGTATCGTCCGAGTAGATAATGACTGCGACGACAAACGCAGAAACGTCTAGTCACCGCTACTAACGATGGGATGAAAGGGTATTCAGGTATTGTGGCGTTTAAATCTGCTTACGCAGAAACGACGTATGAAAGGATTTAAATGATTACGAGTTTATTCCATAACGCCTGTTGAATACATTCGAGCAACGGTTTCTTACGTTTTATCCATGGTGATTATTTTTATGTATTCTCGCCTTTTGTCTACGTATTTCATGATCCATGACATTGGAACTTTGAATAATGTTCTTGGAAATTTACAAGGAAAATAAATTAATGTAATAAACTTATTGAGAATTGAGTATTGACGAATGCTGATAATTTCAAATTGACATTCTAATATCAGCCAATCAAAAGTAAGGCATTCGTACGTGGCTATATTAGGTAAGTATATTTTAAATTATTATGTACATAGTCTATTTATTCATAAAGCTGTCGCAACATAAAACAGTGTTTTACACAAAGTCGCAGCTTCAATGTTATAAATAATATGTAAAATATAGGTGGGTTCGTAATAATTTAATGAGAGGAAGTATGTTAAAGGGGAAGTAGGCAAAATTTTTAGCAGACATAGCCACAGTTTTCACCGGAGTTGGGGTTTCCTAAAATACACAAAGGCAAATTAGCTTATGCCCGTGATCTTAAACCATAAAAAAGCAGAGCACAGACGCTAATAAAATGAAACTAAAAAAGCGTTTAAAAATTAAACCTCAATATCGGCACGAACAAAGAAGTTCGCTATTTAATATATTTTTGCCATACTGGAAAGCTGTGGAACTGTGCCCGAGCATGTGTTCCCTCCTTCCTATAAACAATGCGAAGAAATATTTAGCAGGCCCGCATGACAGCGACGATTGGCGATTTGCAGTTCTCTGTCGTCGCTTTTGTAGTTTTGGATTGCACTGAGCTCATCACGTGTAATGACGTCACTTTGTTGTGTCAAAATGAAAAGAAGGAATATGTTTAGTTCTATGGCCAAATGGCATGCAAAAAGTGGGTGGTAGGACACGACAACTGTGTCCGAGTGGATCGCGACCACCATACGCCAGTTGTTGAGTACGCGCTTAGGCGTGTCGCGTTCAAGTTTCAGCCAGTGTAGTATATCCAGTAAGCAATAAAGCAGAAGGATCTGCCGCCTTACTCTTGACGCTTTCGAGTTATGAATCGAATCAAATAAAATACGATTTGGTGCAATTTAGCATTCTTAAAATCAAACCTAGCGCACGATCGTGCTGTGGCTCGAGTCGGAACTAACTTCGATAGATTTTTTTCGTTAGGATCGAAAAATGCGTACTCTTGACACAATCTGACAGCTATGAATCGAGTTGCTAAGTCGAAAATAAACGTCAAAATACACAATAACAAAACAACAAAACTATATATTAATTTTCGATTCGACTTGGTTCAAGAGTGCCTACGCTTGTAGGATGGAGTTCGAATCAAAAGTGAAATCGAATCAGAATCAAAATCAAATTTGAATCAGTTTCAAGAGTAACCGCCCTGTACCTGGCTAGGTCACGGCAATCATGTACCTACATGGTGATAAATCTGTAACAGTGAATCTCTTTTGGATTGTCGTGTCGATGGACTGCCGGTCTCACGGTGAACTTGACGCTGGTAACGAGGGGGGAGGGTGAAAGAGGGATTCGGATCATCTAAGCACCCCTTTTTATACGTCCATGAGTCGTTGGTTTTATATTAAATGTATGTACAATAATACATATACCTATACATAATTATGTATAAAACATAGATGTAAGTATATCAGACATTGTGTACGTGACCCAACAATGTAGGGAACGCCGGCAATGAAGTGATCGGAGATAACTTTCTTGAGTAGTTTTAAGGGGTGACTACATGAGTTATTAAATATATCTTTTTTTATATTTTTTTTTATACTACATAAATGACGAGCTGAATGAATGAATGAAATGATATGAGCTATGACTTACTGTAAACACAGTAGATACAATTTTAAAATAGTGGCGACCACAGAGAGATCAATTATCCATCGGTGAATTACATTAAGAGTTTATTGCAGCTTATTTGCTAATAAAATTAATATGAAGTTTAGAAAAACTAAAAACATGCACTGATAATTATAAAACATGTTAGTCTTATAATAACATCTCGTTACTAAGCCCAATCTATTGGACTCCTCGAAATGAATCTTATGAACCTAAACGGTTTGCACTGAAAGGGGCACTGAAGAGTTTCACTATCCATCATCAGATCAGTTTCAAGATACCATATGGTGGTTCTGTCATCCGAACTACATAGGTATACATACAAAATTTCATTTCGATACGACAATTAGAAGTAGGTTAAAATTAACTTCTAAGATTTTATTACATTGTTTGTTAGTTAGTTAGTTACAAGTGAACCTAATAAAAGCTTGTTAAAATAGACCGAAGTGTACTTGAAACGAATTTTTTACTTGCCTTTTTTGAATTTTTGTCTGGAACACGATTGCCCATGTAATACACTAATTTCATGGATTTGTATTGTTCTGTACTACAATCTGCAAATTTAGCGACTTTATACGTCATGCAGATTGGTTAGTGTGTTTAAATGAGGTAAATTCCGAATACTGTGGCATGGAATATGAATTTCGAATTCTAGCAAAATTTCACAAGAAAGTTTTATCAACTATAACTTCACTGTAACGTAAATTGGACAAGTTAAATGTATTCGTACGATAGCTTTTTAATAGAAGACGTTAAAAACGATATCGATTTGGACTCAAATTATTATAAGCTGACCTTGGCAAATGTTTTGCGATACCAATAGTATTTTTTTATACAAATTATTTAAAATAACATTGGCGATATTATTTATTTGCTTTCTATTGGAATAATGGCTTTATTTCATTCTGAACAGGATTTGAGAAACGTTTATTGTATCTACGTATAGATCAACTAACGCTAGCAACTGACGACAGATCCACCACTATATTTTATATGCTATCTGGTTAAGAAAAGTTAATTTTCCGAGGTTGGATAAAAAAAATGATGACACGAAAATGGTTTAAACAGTGTGTAAGCATCTTTACGAGTCCCGGACAAAGGAGGTGACAGGCTTCGAATGCGTCGGCACGCTCCCGGCTCCCGGCGCGGATCTGCCCTACGCCAGAACACATAATATGAGATAAAATATTACATAGGGGTCCAGATTGGATTATACTTTTTTTATTATAGGCAAGACAATTTTATTCCTGAACTAGGTGTGTTCCCCGGTTTCACTGGTATTAATTTATTCAACAAATTCTCCAACGGGCCGCTGCCAAAGCACCCGTGTAACCAACCTATCTTTGTTCTTACTTCCAGTACTTGCCTACAGCTTTCCAGATTGCCTGACGTTCAAGATTAATACTTCTGCTCTTTAGAGTTCTAGTATGAAGTTATATAACCTACAACCTTCTACAATAAATGGGCAATAAAATATAACTTCTACAATAAAAGATATTTTTTTAATTTCCGAGTCCTTGTTCCAGAGATAGAGTAAGGAGGGGCAACTGTACGCATTTTTGAGCAAATTACTTCCAAAATTTAACTCTTTTATAATTTGAAATAAATCAGTCTTTATAATCGTTAATTATATATTTCTCAATAACAATAAAACATAAAATTTTCATTTTCTTTATAATTGTAATTTATAATTAATGTTTTCATCAACAAGGGAAATGCGGTCATTTACCCCAATCAACGGGAAAGTGTCCGCACGCTTTCTGTTAAGTGTACGCAACTTTGACTAAGTGTAAGCACGGCTGAAACTCAACCTACTACATAAAGATCACAAGTAAATACACCACTTTCATAATTGGTGCAATCTTCCTGCCACCAAGACGCATAAATTGCACTTAATCCACTCGTCTATAGGGGGATCTTCGTACTATTCTCAGCATAGCGGACACCTATAGATACAATATGATGGTGATGACTTGCAGTCTCTTGTGTTTCTACTGAATTAATAAAACCAGACGCAAATGGAATGAATACTTTAGGAACAGTTACAGTATTCTCAATCCGTGACTCTCAATCTCATGTATTTCTATTAAATCAGCTGAATCGGAATTGATTTAAAGTGGTTCTTCGTCAAAAGTCGTTACCGTTTGATGACATTCAATATCTCATATATCTACTAAATTAGCAGAACTGGAAACAGACAGATTTTAGCGGACTTCTTGAGGTCTGCTAAACATATCAGTAAAAGATGAAGGTGCAAAGTCTGCTTCTGTAAATAGGTTGTCGCCAAAAAGATATATCCCAGTGACCCTGAATGCCGACGATGCACATTACGTACAGTAGCAACTTTTTTGAAGGTACTATCAAAAATCGAAGTTATTTGTTATTGATTAATTGATCTACCAGGGTACTGTGCCGTCCATCTATTGTGTATTGGTTTTTAAGCGGACTGTAAATAACCCTATCCAAGGGTTGTATCTTGTGGCTACATTGTGGTGGCAATCTTCTTCCATCAATTTCTTGGCTGCATTAATCTGTCCTTGGGTACAGACTTTTCGATCGGGATATTTTCTTATATACTTGCGAGGCATTTTAGAC
Organism: Saturnia pavonia; assembly: GCA_947532125.1. Taxonomy (NCBI): domain Eukaryota; kingdom Metazoa; phylum Arthropoda; class Insecta; order Lepidoptera; family Saturniidae; genus Saturnia; species Saturnia pavonia. Next base: position 16,175,821 of record OX383904.1, read on the forward strand.
CTAGAAGACAATACAATAGTTAATTAATTAGGTTTAATTCGATGGGGTAAGTGTACGCAGGTTTAGTATAATGCGGACACTTACCCGCGTATACTTTCCCCAACCCGATAAAAACTAATAATTATAAGAAATTGCAAATATGACTTACCTGAGACAAGATCCGTAAATTTATACGAAATATTCATTAGTTTCTTTATTCAACAAAAATTGTATTGTTGTAGTCAGCCCTACAGTATATGTATACCACACTCATGTTATTGAACTAAAATAATAAGAAAATGGTTCAAAAACAAAATTCTCGTATAACTTTTTGCTACTCCGCACAGCAAGCGCGTTACGCGGCCCGCTAATTTGCATCTTAAATACGAACTAAATTCACTACAATCCGGCTAGCCAACGACATCGAGACTCGCATGAAGTTCATTGCGTATACTTACCCACTGCGGACTGTTACCCCACATTACTCTAAGTGCGTTCAAACAAATAAACAAAAAAAAAAAACAATCTTTCGAGGCTTACTTGCATGCCATGGCTATAAATCCGTCTCCGAGTACCTATAGACAACTATAGGTTAAAAATGCTAGAATCTGTAGAAGGTTTGATTGCAGAGAGTCACCGTCATATTTATTTCTGACGCAAGCTAACTACGTACACCGTTTGATCTCCAACGCGACACGCCAAATCGTGCCACTACGACACGTTGCACCTGTCGCAATCCATTCGGTCACATTAGTCGTAACCTCCACCAACACGCAGTAATTTCAATACCCAGATTAGAACTTAGAGTGACGGCAGACTACTTTACTATTACTTACCAAAACCGTAATCGTTCAAAGTTTGGCTGAATATTGTTTGAGAATGGCCGGAAGGTGACTCCACATTGTCATACTACCTACGGCAAACATAATAATTTGCCGACTTCTTTTTTGCTGACTGGGTGTTACTGTCTAGCTATAGGTTACTTAATAGTCCATGTACCAACATTGAATTACATAAATAAATAAATAATATTTCGCATCTTCTTCATTAATATATGAGATTTGAAGTGTTACTTGTTCGCCTAGTAAGTAGGTAGTTACGTTACGTTAGTAAATAATACATCAATGATTAATACGCAGGAGCCACGCAGCGTCTCCGCAGCGGGACATTACAAAATGGCCGCTAATGGTACTGGAGAGTGTCCATTAAAATTGAATATGTAAGGGCCGGGCTGCGTTGCGATTGTCATGTTAATGTCTCCGGCACCAGGGGACGCGGTGAGCAAGGGGGCGTCACATGACAGCGAGGCACCCTGTGGATCTATCCTGCTATGATTAATAATTTCACTTACTTTTGTCACATGAGAATTGATTAATCGCTTGTGTTTGGTATAATATATAACTGAAATGACTCTTTGAGGTCGGCTGGCATAATATATTTTTTAGTATCTCGGCAAAATGACGGCATTTTCAGTGATGGTAAGAACAGTAGAATTCAAACACAACAGTGATCCTCCGATATATCAATAATCCATTGGCTAACACATTGAGAGCTTTTTAGTTCGCGCTGAGATGTGGTTCTGTTGTGGAAACGAGACAAGGGAATTATATTGAACAACTCTTCAGAACACTCACCATGATACAGATGGTAGAACACGCTCAGCGAGGTTATGCTCCTTACGCAGCTATAGCGGCTCGATGTATTTAGTAACTTCTGCATCATTAACAATGCGGACAGCTCGTCTCAGCAACTTGTCCAGAGCATAAAGGAGGTATTTTGCGAATCCATCCTAAAGATGCGAACAGTGCTCCGGCAGCTGCATATGAGCGCCAGTTCCCCTACTAAGATTAGCGTTTTACCATTTAACATTGTCACTTATCATCAAGTGAGATCGTGAAAGTATGTAGATTATAAGCTTGAACAGAATCGCTCGCATAATTCCGGAGGTAAGAAATCTCCTAACCACATCTAATAAAATCTTACAAGGTTATAAAAGTTAATAATATTTCTGTGGTGTATATCGAATTATCATCTCACAATAGAACCCAGGTAGTTCTAAAAAAGACCTCTGTAAAATGAGTAGTAGGTACATAATACATGTTATTGTCAAAAGTAAATCACTTCTAAACGAATTTTATAGAAAGTTGTGTGCACGATTTTGTGTTTTAAGATATTTTTTGTACTTGAATATAATCTGTATTGTTTACGTTAGTGGTGTGACATTCATTTCAGACTTGTGGAATGGAAATGGTGTAAGTTTAATGTCATGATCCGGTTAGTTAAAAGCCTTCGAAGTGACCAAAATCAAAAATATTTTATTTAATTTAAGCTCAAAAAACATTCCAGTTGTCGAGAAGAACCGACAAGAAACTCGATCGGATTTATCTTTTTAATTGTTTTTACGGTATTTTACTGTTTACAATTATTATCATTTTTAATAGATGTATAGAGAGAATCACTTCCAGAAATCACCGTCATTCACGTAATGATCCATCCTATAAATATGTCATGCATTCACCAATAGCGAGGGCTCCTAAGTTCCCTGGAGTTACCTTTGAGAAGAAAAATTGGCTAAGTACGAGTCGAACTTGCGTATCGAGGGTTCCTGTCCATTACACAATATATTTGTGTTATGTACCTAAGTATTTAACCAAAAAAGCTTTTTGATGTTAAGAATGGGGACATCTAATGGGGAGTAACAGCGTTCTGATAGACCTACTACCTAATACTTGACCGGTTTTTATTGTTAATTATTTACCTCAATCTTTGTAAATACTATAATCGCATCAAATTTGACGTTTGTAGGTATGTATTACCGTTATAAAAATATTTATTAATATTTTAATTTAATTTTTTGGTGGTTAGGCTGTTCGGCATAGTAATAGGTAGATATTCTGTGAAAATTTCAACCTACTACTTATTGCGAATTAAAGATACAGCTCTTTAAAAATAGATCGGACGGAGTACGCTTAACAATAGGGTTTTTCTTTTCTGTGAACGGAGCCCTAAAAAACCATAATTTGTAACAAAACTTTTACTCGACATTTCCCGTCATAGTTCGAAAGTTGTAGCGACAGCCGAGTGGTTGGGATTTGTCGACAGCCACCGCCTCCATGTTGACTTGAGATATTACTTCGTTTTTTGCCAGCAGAATTACTCATACTGCACGCAGAAGAGGCTAGCTTGAAATCCTTCTTCTTTTTATTTAGTAGTGACTGTGTTCATCCACAATTCTGTCAAAGTCCAGAGAATATAGTATTTTTCTAAACATCAAATATAGCTAGCTCTAACAAGATGACATCTATATTGTTTAAACTGAACCAGGAACAAGAAGCATGATACTAGTTATTATGAGTCTGTTTTTAATGTCAAAATAACAGGTTTTTATTTACTAAATGCTACTTATAACAAAAAAACTAATTATTAAATTTTTTATTTGTCTGTTCGTTCCGGGTAATCTCGGAAATGATTGTACCGATTATATGAGACTTTCACTGGAATATAGCTGATGATATAAGGAGTAACTTAGGCTACTTTTATTTTAGAAAAATAATTAGGGTTGCGCGCAAATAAAATAATAAGCCGTTTTAGTAGTCCACGCGAGCGGAGCCGCGGGCAGAGATAGTAATTTATAATTCACTTCCCTTGTAAAATGCCGTCAAAAGAACATAATTTAGAGCCGAATAATATGAGTTTATAAATTAAAATAAAAACCGAATCCCATAATTAAAAATGGTTTAGATAAATGAATTCACTTCCACATATTTCGAGCGATCACACTCTCGTCCAGCCGAAGGCGACATTTGAACGTAAAACCGTTCTCAAATTATGATCACGTACGTGCAAATGTCGGGAAAAAGGGTTTTCGGTTTAGCACGAGCGGTGAAGCGACCACGCGACGCGGTGCGGGGGCTATTTTTATTTCTTATTGCAGTATTAACATGCGCCGAGCGCTCCGCCGAGCCCGGTAACTTCATCAGCCGATGAAAATCGACCATGAATACATAAAAGAGGAAGAACATGAGGATTTTTTCAAACTCACTCAGAGATATATTACACGATTGCACAGTAGGTATTCCCTCTAATTAGCTGTCACAATGAAATTGTAATACAGATGTGTACTGGTAGCTGAACTTGAGACAAAACAACAGTTTAGCGTGTTATCAACTTCTAAGTGGCAAGTGAGATTGTGGACCAAAACTTTATATAATTTATATATGCAGGTTAACTAATTTATTTAGAACTAGTTTAGGTAGGTAGTCTGGTAGTTATATGAAGAAAGCGACATTCGCTTGTAGTTATAAATTTGTAATATTTTTATGTAATCTTTTTTTTGTGTTCCGTATCTTATAATGGAAGAAATGAAACCCTTATAATATCACTTTGTTGGCCGTCTGTCTGTCTGTTGAAGGTTGGAATTAATATAACAGTTTCTGGGTCAATACATTAAAGAGATACAGTACAGTTAAAATACCGCTCACAGACTGATTGTAAAAATAAATAAGGTATTTCCCACAGACAGTCTTGAAATTTGGCATAAAGGGAGATCTTTTAACAAAGGTCAATGAATAAATCCAAAAATAAAGCATTTCTATTCTCGAAATTATAATGCAACAAAATTATATTAAGTTTTATTTTGCTCTCGAAAACAGCTTGGGGTATAATGTTATACTTAACTACGTAATGTAATCAGTACGGACCCTAAGGGCATGAGTTCTACTCCTTAATTTATAGGGTTAGCGTTTGCTACAATCTCACCTGATATTAAGTGACGATGTGGATATGTATTACTAGGTAGTAGGAAGGAAGGGAGCAATCTAAGAGAATAAATAAAATGAATCTAGGTATACTATTATAATAAAGCGGAAGAGTTTTTTGTTTGTTTGTTTAATTAAACTACCAGTCGGATTAAAAAATATATGATAGCCAGATTCATTAGGAATAGTATAAGCTATATAGCTTCACGCTACGATCCTAAGGAGCGGAGCAGTAACTATGAACGTCAATCAATCTGGCAAGCTGAAGGCACGTACAGAAAGTTGAACAAGGATAGGGCTACACGGACGCGTAGGCGGCGGCGCCGTGTAGAGTTTGCCGAATAAATTTAACGCGGGTGAAACCGTAGGGCACAGCTAGTAATGTAAATAATATTATTAAAATAACTACCTACCTAACTAAAGTTATTTTTTATAAATAAATAATAATTAAGTATTTTATTCATGCGTTGCCGCGGGAATAGCTAGTAATTTATAAAACATTCCACGTAGGGAACAGTTGAGGCAGCTGAGCACAAAGCGACCACTCGTCACACACTCGACTCTAACTTAATTTGTGAGAGTCAGCGGTTATATGACGCTATTATGTTACTACGAGGAAATCGAGAGTGGGGTAAGCAGCCCGGCGCCCGACACGATCGCGCTCATTAAACACAAATGCAATTATCTTTGAAAAATTACCTTGTGTTGTGTTCCTGCGATGAGTAGAGTTACCAGAGCATCTTAGGGAAGGGAGGTTCAAAGTCAGCAACGCGCTAATGATATCTCTGGTGCTACATGCATCCATGCCTTAGTTACCGCCTACCATCAGGCAAGCCGTATTCTTGTTTGTTTATATTAATAAGAAAACCGTCTCCGGACAAATGTGTTCCCTCCTTTTTACGATATCGAGTCTTCAAGAGAAACCAGAAGATATATTTATGTAAACCGGCGATTAATTGCCGATCTCTTGATGGCCGCTGTTTTACTGTCAGGAACACTGACGTCACTTCTTCGTACTACTATAAAACAAAAACACACTTACCTATAGTCAAAATCTCGTCACGGAGACTCGCTCGCATCGTGTCTCGATGTCAGCTGATGAGCTAACATACTAAAATCCAGACACTTTACCTACCTAAGAAGGATAGCAAAATAATTTAAAAAGTTGAATGATAATCAAATATATATTAAGTTAAATGCTTCGAAAATAAATAAAATAATAATTTATTTTAAATAATAATTTCAACGTCCTCACGACTCCTGTACCGAAATGAATCACGCCGACCGACGCGCGATGCGAGGGTGCGTCACTCGCTCGGAGAATTCCTAACACCTATTATGGCGCCCTCAGCTAAAAGATTTATTCAAAATGTTATTTTACACCGAGCGTCTATGTATAGGAGCGGCTATTGTGTTCAATCGCAATTCTACGTAATAACATTGCGTACTCATTGTAATTTAAAATGTTTCGTGTTGGAAATTCGACCTTATTGTAAATGGTAGTGGCAGTCGTGTCGCGTCGCCATTTTGTAACGCGTGGGGTGCATGTAACCGTCATTGACTTGAGTTATTGAGTTAGATTGAGTGGGTAATGGTTATTGTTATGTTGAAATGTAACTCCTATCGTTTTTTTAAACAAATATTTGATTATTTACTTTGTACATAGCATATTAATTTCTCCTTAGGTGTTTAGTGATTAATGTTAGTACCTAGATATTTATTAGGTGTTTAGTATTAATATAGTGTTTTTTTTTAATATCTATCATAAATTTTGTTTAATTTCTTATAAAAAATGTTTTTTTTTATTACAAAATACTGTGATATAATACTTACACAGTGTATGCATTAAATTTTGTGAAAAGGTAGATAAATAGGTACATACTAAATTTTAATTTGAATTGGTTTGATTCTTTTAAAGTAACTACTTACTTTCTATTCCATCTACAACCAATATTTCTCGTTACGTGTTTGGGATACCAGCACTGTACTCAATTAGTAGGTAGTTAAGTAACTTACATACTACTTACAGGTTGGTATGAAGGACACGAAACGTTTCTTCATCTATGAGTAAGTACATCGAAAATTTTCTATATTTAGAAAGGCACCCTGCAATACTCGATATCTTTGCCATTCATTCTTACATGGTACCTACGAAATAGTATCTTAAAAAGTACGATGAACTTTTGAAAAACTATAGACAAGACGTGTCACTACTTACCTGTAATACCTGCCTACTTAGGCAGGACTCGGTAAGAGCTTGTTTATTTCTAGAACTGTTCAAATCATTAGATATACCTGTCACTACATGAAGTGCTTGGCAACAAATTCTACAGATAGATAGTTGACATATTGTATTTGTAAACATTTTCTAAAAATCCTTGTAGAGTTATACTATTCGGCGTTTTGACCTGTGACGTTTGTCACCTAATGAATAAAACATTGTTACCGAATGTGTCCTTACCACTATATATTTGGAGAAAACGTTATAAAATTACACGCTGCAATTCATGCATCTACTAGGTACATATGCATAATAAAGCACTCGGTGCTTGTTAACGAAGCCAATTTGTCCGGCCGTCGAGTGTCCGGCTTCGATGGCGTCTCTCTCTGCCCTGTCCGCTCTGTCCTGTCTACCAAACTTTATAATTAATCTCTTTTTTTACTGATTGGCACTCTACTTGTTGAGGATGTCTGGAGGTCATTTCTTCCAGCCAAGGTTTCGTTGGCATCTATTAAGATATTTTGATTAGTATCTATTACAAGCGATAATTAGTTCCTAAGTACAGTACCTAAATGCATTTTTATTTTGGCGATTCTGAATAAGCAAATGTTTAGAATTTATAACAATTTCTGTTTCATGTATAGGTAGATATGGTCTTGAGTACATACTTTTGAGTTGCATAATAATTGTTTTATTCGGTTATAATAAATTAAACCGTAAGTATACTTCTAACCAATTAGTAAGTAGATAATGTTACAAATATTAGGTAGGTATCTATACCTACCAACAAGTTGGTATCGGTGATGTAAAACTGAGGTAACTTGTTCACTTGCCAGTATATTTGTAGCAGATATTAAAACAAAAATCAATTGCGATTTTTAATAATTGGAATTAAATTCTAATAATAATCTTCTTTACATTTATCAACGTTGACACTGGCAAATGCTTAAACAAAGCTGCCAACGCTAATACTAGGAGAAGAAAAAACTGACTTAATATCTACAGATATGCAACTGCGTAATAATCGTTGAGATAAAAAGTACAATAAGTGTAACAGGCAGCCGTCAGTCACCGGAGTGGCTTAGTTAACGGCGAGACGAGAGCGCAATCGTGTTCCAGCACAACTTCACGACAACTCTTACAGCCACTTCAATTATAACAATTATTCACAAACTCATACCTTACCACGTCTAGTTTTTATCCTCAGCATTATTTTCAGCATAGGCCTATAGTTAACGAGTTTAGTCTAGATAGGCAACTGGTAGATAAATGAAAACCGCCTGAATATATCTACAGATTAATTTTTAACTTCAAAGTAGTGAGTGATATGCCCATGAACTATAGAAAATACTTCATCTAGGTACCTACTCACGTGCTATCGACCATCGAGATGTTTCTTTTTCACCGAAAGCTAATCATAAGTATGCGATCTCGTATAGTTCGTTGCAGAATACTCACATACTACCACGAAGCCAAGATATCATTGAGTAGGTCCCTTCACATAAACAGTACCTAAATTATTTATATTTTACGCAAATATGATTTAAAAAATCCCACCAAAGTAGTTACTTAATAATGTTCAAATTTAAGATATATTATTGTAAATCCTGAAATAGTTTTAACGCAAGGTTAAGGGAGACAAATTGTTGTACCTAATGTGACAGTCGATTATAAGAATAAGTAAAGTACTTACCTAAAGAGACCGACACCGGTACCCATAAGTAGGTTATAACTCACGTAGGTACGCTATTGTAGAAATTTTGAAATGTAGTTTTATAATAGATACCTACTTTCGAATTCATTTTAGTGTGGTAACAGAAACTATGAATAGGTACAGTCTGGCAAAAAAAAGGTGAAAATTAATAAAATGGAACTAAACTATATCATATTCTAGCAACACTAACACAAGTGTATATTCTGTCGTTGTTGTCACCATGTACCTACTTGCACGTAAACAAGCGTCGGGTGCTTCAACGAAATTAGCTGGGTCGAAAGGATACCTAACAATATCAGATCTATACTATACAATATATATAGATACTACTCTATACTGTAATATAATATCAAACCTAGTAACAACCTAATAATCACACTAAAGAAAAAACAAGAAGAAGCTTGCAGGCATAACATACCTACTCTTTAACACATAGGTACTTTAGCATCATAGAATAGTAGGTATACATTGTTTGCAATTAGGTATTACTAATTATTGTTGTTCTAAAAACATTCATTTCTAATCTTCTCTGTCGTCCATTTTATGAATAAAATCACAAATATTCTTGTACACTTTTTAGCAGCTGTGAAACTGCTAAGAAGCTCTATTAATTAGTACCTACCTAGTACCTAGTACGAACGAGACATCGACTGGTGAAATGTGAATAAATTTTGTAGGTACCTATTAACTGTATCAATTAAAAAATTTGCAAGTATCATCGAATCAGATTTAGTCACAGTATACAGTAGGGATGTTACGAATATGAGATTTCGGACATGGATACGGATATCTTAAGAGTATTTAATCGGTTTCGGTTACGGATATGAATTTATCTCAGTTATCCGATTGTTTCGGATAATTTTGGCTATGATATTACATTTTTCAAAGAATTTTACAATATATAAAAAACCTGTCCGATTCGTAAAAGTGTTATTAGGTATCGAGATTCAGTTATATTTGTGTAATCATTTTAAGATTATAAGTTAAAAAGGTATCCCGAAAAGAAAAGTTCTGCCTATCATCGTCAAAATAATTTGATTACAGTCGTCCGAAACTGTGGTTGTGTACGTGTGTTGGTTTTTGACAATAGCTAAATTTGACTTTACCCTATCCGAAATTATGCAAAACATTTACATCGGATTTTTTTTATTTCGGATATCCGATAGTTTCGGTTTCGGATATCCATAACAACGGTGTAAATGACACTAGTGCCCTCATTTATTTTCAACTTTTATAATGCATTTATGCCATAATGTACTCACCTAATTATTTTACCTATTTTTGTGATGGTTGATTTTTTATTTTTGCGAAAACAAACCAGTTGTTACTTCTACTTTACCACATAATCACGTTTCAATAAGAACCTCGTTTGTTATCAACTAGTGAACGACATAAAACATATAAAGCGTTGTTATATCGGACAGTTATCATATTTACAACCGAAGCTTCCGCTGTAGACAGTTTTATCTATTCATAACTGTTTTTGGAATATGCATGCCATGATGATTGTCGACCTAACAAATGTTTTGCATGCACGCCATAACCGCTTCTATTGTCTGTGGTGAGTTATTATAGTTGTGGTTTTCAAGATACGGATTATTGATAGTTGAAGTTTTTGGTCTAGCTTATTTATTTATTTTTTGCTTTGTCAATCAATTCTTTTTTTTATAGATTATTACTGCTATTTTCAAATTGGGTATTTATCTATACCGGGTTCATCATAAGAAGACTTGCATGACACATGTCAAATATTTATTTTAGAGATATGTCATGACTTAAATTCCAAGTTGAGTTTACGATTATCGATTCTTTTTTAGAGGTAAATATAATCGATAATACTATTATGCTTTTAATCAATTGAGGGATGCGTAAGCTGTGTAAATTAAATAATAATCCGGAAGACTTGAATTATGAAATGCCTGACGCTAAAAACAAGATTAATTCTTTCAGTTTCGTTGCGTGTTGCTGCAGTAATAATGTAGAAATTAGGTTTTTTTTTCATTAGTAATTAAAATAAAATGAATGTACAACGGTGTTAGATTAATTCGATTAATTTAATTGGAATTAATGTTCCATATTATTATTTCCACAGTAATCAAGCTATTATTATGCAAAATGTTATCAATATTCCAGATATAGGGTCAAATAACGCAGGATTATGAATTAAAAATAAAAACCACTTGGTGCATAACAGAATAAGATCCCGCCAAAAACTCATCTAGCATATCTACCTATCTCACGTCAAAACACTTGAAATAGGTGTGTCATGTCCCTGTGGAATAGAGTTTAGCGGGTAGGTACAAACTCGTCAAGTATAAGTATTTATATATTTATTATGCACTAGGGAAGTAGGTATATATCATATAGATAGTAAGTAACATGGAACATTAATTGAGAGATGTCAAAAAACTCCCTAGAAAGATTTGTTAGAAGGCAACATTTTGTTCGAACACTAAAATCAACAGAAGAGACAAACTTTGAAAACTATTAAGGTACATAATTTTACCCACTTGATAATCGTAATACCATTCGTCCTTGCTATGCCAGCCTGCAAGTATTTTGACAGCTGAATATACAATGGCTGATCCTGAAAAGCGACAAACCAAAACAGAGTCACAATGACAGGTAAGTATATCGCCATATATTTGACGCCACGACCTATATTTGACCTCACTCTCACATCATATATGTAAAATTTATGTAAATATGACACATTTGATGTAAATGTGATGTCAAACTAAGGTAACGTGTTCACTGGATCCGCTTGATACTGCATGTACACCTAATCCCGGAACGAGACACACCTAAGCATGCCATTATAGAGGATGTTACACTTGTTGTATGGTGGTCGCGATCCACTCGGTCTCAATTGTTGTGTTATAGTCATAGATTAACTCCGATCTTGACATATAGCTGCGCCGCGTTCGCACATATGTCCAAACATAACTTTGCCCGCATGCAAAGAGTTCAAAATCGGTTTCTCCGTCGCTTGCTTGACCCTCCAGCCTTCGTTAGGAACATGGACCTGCACAGGGACATGAGACTTCCCTCGATAGAAGCCTATGTGAAATATCTCACCAGGAGATACTTCGATAGCGCTTCGAATCATCCCAACCCGCTCGTAAAATCCACCGTGAACTACGTCCCAGACAACTCGATCCCCGTTGCCAAACATTAGAAACACCGTCCGCGAAATCTCATTGTCGATCCCGATGACGACATCGAGAACGCTAACAATTTCTACGCGTCCGCTCCCGCAACATATGCATGCTCGCGCCCACGCCCGCGAAACCACCGTTCCCTCCGCAGGGGACGTACGATTAACTTCGCTCCCGCAGACCCGCCACGACCCGCCCTCCTCTGCGGCAACTCGAGCCTAGGTCCGATCCATCGGCATGGAGCCCTTGAGTCAAGCAGCCGTTCGCGCGATACAGTGACTCTACATTCACTAGCTTTCACAGCCATACATGACACTGCATTATACACACATGCACAACACACAGGTACATAGGTTCTGTAAGGGACCTTTTTTTTTTCTTTTTTTGCCTAGTTAGATTAGACAAAAATTTTCAGACCACTAAATACACATACACATGTTCCTTCCCTCCTCCCAGGGGGCAGAAACATGTATATATGTATAGTTAGTTTAGATCGAATGATAGGGATTTAGTCAGATCGCGACTTAATTGCATACGCGCAACAGTCCGAGCCGAGGTTCGGCCACTTTGGCACCCTCGGATGTTGTTGCTTAGCTTTCGTGGCTGAGTGCCCTAAGCGCTCGCCCCCAAGCCCGGTAAAGCTGTAAAAGCCGTAAAGGCTCCAGGGCTCCTAAGGCTAACAGTATAGTCAGTTCGAAAAAAAAAAATCATAGACTAACTAGGATTGGTTGCCATAGTAAGAAAAATAAGGAGAACAAGAAGCGTAAAACTTTTAACAGACATTTAAAATATTTAGTCCATGAATGCTGTTAATAATTTTAACAAGCTAATGAATAGTTTTATTTATTCATTCAAATTAGGCAGCTGACTAAACGCAACTGATACACTTCGGCGTCAGACACAATGACTACTCACGCTCAATGCATCCGAACGCATTGTCTCCGGTCACGTTCTGTCATTGTTGAGCGCGCCTCAACGAACGGAAGACGTAATAACTGACCAGTCATTAGAATATAAATTTACCGTCCGTCTCTATCTATTCAACGGTGTAGATAGAGACCGGTACAGTAATTGTCGAGGATAACCGTTGGGTTTGTTATTTTAATGGTACAGTTTACATGTAAACGGGATGATTGTAAAAACATTTCGGATGCTGTGTGTTTTTTCAACTGGACCGCGCGTGACTCCATTTGTATGACGTATTGAATATTTAATTTGGGTTATTAAGCTTTGATAAAGTTTGTTTTTATTTCTTGATTATTTTTGATACTTTGTAGAAAACATCTAAATCTTATTATACGGGAATTTAATTTTATTTGAACATTTATTAACGACATATGGCCCGCCTAATGGTAAGCGGCTATGTAATGGACGCTAATGGACGCTAGTATCACTAGCGCGTTGCCGACCTTGAACCCCTTACCTCAAAGAACTCCGGAAACCCTACACACCGCAGGAATACAACACAAGGTTATTTGGGTCCGATCTTCTGTAGAATGGATGTATTCCACCAGTCGGACTGCCCCAAGTAGAGAGAAATCTCCAAAGAAATTTCTCTGTGCCCTATCTCTTTTTTCTTTCTTGGGCTCAAGTTACGATTAGAATCCACGTCGTCCGACGTAGTATGTCTGCGTAAGTGATACAGATTTGTTGTACTCATTCGGTTTTATATAGCAATAATTGTATCCATATGTACCTACATACCTATATTTTTATTTTTTGGATAATCAAATTGAGACAAATTTAACTCTGAAAGTTTTTCGTATACATGTTGTTCTCGACGCGATATCTATGTATTTCGACATCGCTGATCATTATCAAAGTGATCCTAATATGTTCATCACACAATAATTGATCTTGTGATGGATTCGAAACCAAATCGCTCAACAGTAGGACTACTACTGATGTGGCCATAAAGCTTAAGTCACAGTTGTGAAGATGACATTGTAATTGTTTGTTACCAATTTTCTTACACGATAAAACTGACGTTTCTAAATTCACACCCGGTAACTAATCAAAGAGTAAATAAATTACAGACTTTCTAACACGAGTCAGGCGTTTCCCCAACGGAGCATTGTTCGATTGGCTATGTGCCACTTACTTGGTATCGATTACATGTCATTATGTGTTCTGTTACGCAGTGGGTGGAATTTAGGTGCGCGTGAAATGGATACTGCCCTACTGGGCGGGGTCGCTACCAGCCAATCCTGTAACTGATACCTTACTTCTTCTTCATGAAGTACAATTGAAATGTATCTCTGGTCCATTGTCATAACGTTTAAAATTGCGGTACGTTTCTTGTCAGTCTTGTAAGCGATATCCCTATTTCTGTTCATAAGCGGTTTTGTAAACTAGTTCTTATTTGGTAAACATACGATTGAAAATGGTTCTAACTAGTTATGTAATTGATATTGTCGTCCTAAAACTGATGTGAATGGTTTTATTTACTAGTATTAGATTATTTATATGAATCATAACGGTACACAAGTACAAATTTTGTGTATTGTACATTTTTATTTTGATGTCAATTCCAGGTTTTTTATTTTTATAAAACATACTGCCACGTAGGTAAGTGTCTCACTGCTGTCAAACCTCTCTTACCAAGGATAACAGACGGACTTAATGTCCAAACCAGCCCACGACGTAAGCGATTTCAAATGCCGATAATTCTTTATTGCTGTATTTTATTACCTATGCCATTACATCGTGGTTTCTTCATGATGATTTTCTTCACCACCATCTCGTCACTTAGTTATTGTATTTAAATTAAGTAGTAGGTACCTAATAGGTAATATCTATTAGATTCCGAAAAAATCCTTGGTGAATGCTAACGGTTTAATTTTCAAACATACCTACCTATAGGCAGGTTCTTAATGTCACACGATATTGAGTTTACATGATTACGATAGTTTAGAAATAGGATGTGAGGACTTTGGTAAAGACCGAGCTAGTAAATATAGTGGAATAAATCACGAGGACATGCAGAAAGCGTCGCGTCGTGGCAGCCGCGCTTTTCGCGACTGGTACTAGTGTTGGTAAATCAACTGATTTGTAGAAAAGAAAATCTATCGATAGAGTATGGATTGTTTCTTAGTAGGTACTTACAGAACGTGTGATAACCCATCGAGCGACGACAGTGAAGGATATTCGAGTTTTCCGCAGCTTGCGTACTTTGGTAATTTAACGAGCAAAATAAAGGTTGTTCGCGCATGTTTTTATTGCAATTATAAAATGCATATTAGTTACCTATGAACTTTTCTTTAGAAATAAATTACATTCTATAGTTTAATCGACCCCAACTATTGATTTTTCTTCAATTCTAATTTATATAAGTACCTACTTAATATATGCGAAAGTAGTAGGTACATACGCTTGTTTTTGGATGTTTGTCCATCAAATACGCTCAAACGGCTGGACTGACTCATTTTTTTTTTAATTGTGTTTTTTTATCTTAATAGGATTAGCGCTCTAGCCACAATCTCACCGGATCTTAAGTGACGATATGGCCCAAGATGGTAAGCACGCTAAGCCTGGTGGAAGAGTGGCTCTCCAGTGCAGTTGCCGGAACACACCTGTTGGTGCTTAACGACAGATTTTCAACTTGAGGGTGGTAGCTAGCCAGGAGGGTATTAGAAAAAATATCTACCGTCATGCTGTGGTTTCCTCACGATGTTTTCCTTCACCGAAAGCTCAGGCTCATTACAGGGATTCGAACTCACGTCTATCGACGCGATGTCGACGTTAATATAAAGAAATACGCTCAGCAAAGCAGACGGACAACACCTAGTTAACTATTAGATAGTTTGTAATTTTCAGGTTTCAATATCGCTGTTAAACAAAAACAACATCACCTACAAGTGACGCAGAATATTATGAAAATAAATTTTAATCCTATTTTTTTTTTCAGAATTCTAATACTTGTATCTAAACTTAACTCCTTATCAATGTTAGGTTAAGAGACCGTCAAATGAACTGACATTTTATCAGGACCATACTAAGTTAAAAAAAAAAAAATCAATAGGTTGTCCATTTTTATACCAAGCTTCTCTTTCATTTTAAAAACGTTAACAAAAAATATTTGTCATAAAATTTTATAGCATAAAATATTTAAAGGATCCTTATACATTAAATAGGTCACGAGAATTACCTAAACAAACGCATACAAAGGATATTTTTTTACATGAAGAAAAAATCATTAGAGTCGAGGAGGAAGGGGCGCACCTGACGGCGGAAGTCATTAGTAAATAGATGGACACGACGACTCCCGATAACGCCCTACTCACCCCAAAATTACACCTTACAAATTTATTCATGCATCTTCTCAAATATCCCGCTATTAAAAAAAAGACTTTATGAACTTCGCATAAGGTTTATTTAATTCTTATATTTCACTCATACGGGTAAAAAATTATAGTTGTTTTTTTATGGTAAAAAATGACATTGTGCTGGCAACACCCTAATGTCGAGTTACATCTATTGTTAAGATCTTTAGAGTCTTGAGGGTCCCCAAATAGATTCAGATAATGATTTTTTTTGCGGTTTAACGTTAGGCTTTTACGTTATTTCCGTATTATACTTAGTTTAATTTTAAAAAGGTATACTTAGTGATATGTATGTCTTTACGGACATTATTCACAAAAAAACAATATAATGAAGTTACAATATTATTATTGATAGTTATCTTAGTTAAGTCGTAGTTCCGTCACATGATGCGCGCGCAGCTCGCAATTTTATCCTCTTGTAAAGCGCCAAAGCCATAGATATGACTTCAATAAAAAAAAATTGCTGGACACTCTAACAACAATTGAAAATTCTTATAAATATCTACCGAAGTATAGTTAACCGTAAATCCGGCGCAGTGGTGTCAAGAAGACTTCTAGCTGTCGAATTGTATCGCTCAGCGCGAGAGAGTGAGCGAGTCTGCGAGTGAGCCGAGCGCCCCAACCCGTTCCCGGTTATTAACTTAACAAAACCAACAATCGTGATTAAATCGCGCGTGAACTAATAAAATAATAAGAGTCTTGCTCTCTAACGCTTGCTGACTGATATACGGGACGGTTTACATGGTGTCTATTTGAAATTACTTATTAAAGTATACTTGCTATTATAAAGAGGTAAAGTTTGTGAATATGTTGGTAGGAAGTAATCTCTTCTATAACTAATTTTTTATTAAATATTACATGTAATATTGTAATTATTGCGTACGAAATCACGGGGCGTTGCTAGTATTAGTATTCATATAAACCAGTGATAAAGAGTTGAAATTAAGAGAATACATACAATTTTTTTTTATTAACTATCGACGCCATTTTTGTTTGGAAGGTGACTTGATCGAGAGTGTTCTTAGTTATGGTTCAAGAAAATCTCTTTAGCTAGCTGAAGATTATTAGCTCTTATCTAGTTTATCAAATATGGGTGATATTTGATCATCTTCCACAGGTCCAATTGAGTCGAAATTAAATATCCTGTTATTTCAATGATTTAGGTTATTTGTATTGGGGGGGGGGGGGAGATGTTAAATTGTCAATTTACTTTGTTATTTTTTCAGCCTTTAAACTTATACGATATCACCAATAGAGAAAGACACTCCTCGTGTTGCAGTTGTCCGTAGGCAGCGGTGATTCACTATCTGATTGGCCGATTGCATGTCTGCTGCCATTTAACTTACTGTTCTACTGAAATCAGAGACTTTCGAATTTTTAATTTCATTAATTTTTTTACACATTTTTTTTATTTTTATAGTATATCGGCACGTTGACTGTACTGTCCCTGATGGCAAACACAGTACAATCTAAATACAACGGCGACCAACGAGAGATCGAAATCTATCGACGGTCGCCGTTGTCATGCCAGCCTATTAATTTGGTCTCCTTTGTTATACATGGTGAGAAAGCCATTACTGTAACTCTTGTTTGATTTGTAACGTTGCTGTTGATATGTCGGTGAGTGACGTGGTTTCTGGACTGTACCTACCTACTGCGCTTACCATCAATCAGGAACAGTACAATCAATTTGTCGTACCTTGTCCTAAAAAATCTTTCAAATAAGAAAACGTTATGTAAGCCCGTTCTATGAGCGGGTGGCGGTGTGCGGGAGCGGAACGTAAATTTCATTACAATTAGCCGTCGCAGCGAATGAATAATGCATATTCGGGGCCGAGGCCGGGCGGACCCGCGCGCAAACACCGAAGGGTTGATTGTCAGATGACGGTCAACTCTGTTTGCTGGAATTACTACCGACAGTAATTTGGGTTTCGCGCGTGTTCATTAACGCTTAGATTTGAATTGTTGCCTGACCGTGGTGGTTTTGAAACAATACATTGGACGCACCAATTTTCCTAATGATCGCACCTGGCATAACTTACACCTGGCACCGTAGCTTAGAAGAAGTATGTTTTGAAGCAGGTAAACCTTTTTTAGTTGCGAATTGCGAGACTAGACGTGAATAACTCAGATCTTTTCCGAACGGAAAATCTTAAAATCTATAGTTAAACGCATTTCTACTTATTTTTATATGCTTCAATAATTAATTTATCTATATAAATAAAATGATTGTGGTTTGCCGTTGTGCACGCATCACGCAGAAACTACTGGATAGATTTTGGTAATTTTTTGTTTGTTATACTCTTTGTAAAATATACATATACCGTATATAGTTATATATATACTACTATAAAAAATCACGATATCTTCATTCCATAAAAAGTTATTAAAGTTTTAAGAAATTACGGTTTCTTCTGTCGTCCACGCGAGTGACGCCGCAGTCACAGTAACATATAAAAATATTAATACCTAAATAAATAAATAAAATATTAATTGTTTAAAATAAAATTTTAATTAAACAATTAATAATTCTCCACTTTAATCAACAAAGAGATAATAATATTAGCCTTTAAGTATTCCACTGTTGAGAAAAGTCCTTTTTCCAAGGAAAGTTGCGGGCTTAATCAGCACGCCATCCCCACGACGTATTGGCGATGTCAAACACCGAGAAATTAACAATTCCATATTTTTCCAACATACAATGGGTACTCTACAAGACCATTTATCAAGCGTTCGTGTTTCCTCACGATGTTTTCCTTCACCGTCAGCCGATAGTGTTACCAATTTGAATGAGTAAATACAAGCAAATTCTGAAAAATTCGTCGGTACATGCCTGGGTTCGTATCTGCGAGCATCGTATTGAGACCGGCACCTCATCTCCTCATCCTCCATCCTCATCATCATACCTCATCCACTCGATCACCACGACAAAGAGATGTGGCAACAATGAACGCGGTTTTATTAAAAAAAAATGCTGTAAAACTCGTTCGTAAAAATAACTCCGTTGTAATGGATTCCTTACAATTACTACGTCTAATTTAAACTTCACAGTATTAAACAGCCCGGGAACGAATCTGTGACAATTATATTTGTAGTAGTTTAGCAGTGTTATAGTTGTGAAAACCGTTGTTATATGTTTGCTTGAATCTTTGTTTACCTTACTTACATTATGGATAATGCAAATTATATTTACTCCAGTAAATCTGTGTAAATGTTCCAGGAATAACTATAATTAAGACAGAAGTAATATGACACGGCACTTATTCAGATGCGAGTTATATTTAACCCTTAATTTGTGGTGTGAAGGGCTACCACGTTTCATTAATGAAATCCTCTTAAGTATGTGATATTCGAAAATGCACTACAATTTTTCACATTGAATATATTCGAGGTCAATGATCCTAATGCCTCTTACCCACAGGTGTTTTACAGCGCAAGTTAACGTCTCCTAAACGTACATAAAGCACTATGCATCTGTTTAAGCGGATGCACTTTTAACCGTGACGTTTTACCATTTATTCTATTAGGTACGTCGCAATGTTTTCTAACGCTCGTCTGAATGGGGAGCTTTTGATAATTTTGATAGTTCCACTAACTTTTTTTAAAGTGAAACTTCTTATAGCGACTTCCAAGCGTTAAACGTTAACCGTTAAACGTTTAACGCACATTATCGGTCTCTCCTCTTTATGTGAGCCAGAGCGAGAGAGCAATATATTATAGGTCTCTCCCCTTTGTGTGAGCCAGAGCGAGAGAGTAAATGTCGGTGTGTATGTATATTGCACACTGTTTAAATAAAATAGAAAATGTCTTTTAAAATGAAGTTTCACTTCTATCGTGTGTGAATCGCACACACACATCTTTTATATACTAGCTCGGCAAAATAACTGTATATCATTTGATGGTAAGTACGGTACAGTCCACAAAGAATGGCGACCGTCGGTGACACAAATATCATCGGTAGTCGTCGATTTCATGCCGGCCTGCTGAAATACTTCTACATGCCCCGTTTGAAGGATCCAATATTATAGGAAGGAGGGAACACGTCGGTTTGGAGTCTATTCCACATCTGCACGGTACGACAAAAGTAGGAATCAGCAAACTTCTTTGTTCGTACCATGATGGGCATTACCGTATACCAGACCGCGTAGTTTTGTAGTCGAAGGCAGGTGATGGGACAATGTCAAACAATTCTTCAGACCAGTCACCATGATACAGACGATAAAACACGCTCAGCGAGGCAATGTCTCTTTGCAGCGGATGGTGTTCTAAATACTTAGTGACGTCTTTCAAATACACCACGCTACAGTTAGGTGTGGTCCGGCAATTGTACTTGAGACTTAAGAGCCAGTCTTCCCATTAAACTTAGCGTGTAACTTAGGCTTTACTATCATTTAACATCAGGCGATATTGTAGTCAAACGGTAAATCTATAGAGTGCTTATATAACAGCCAAACATAGGCCTAAGTAAATTTTCCGTTAAGAATTTAATGTAAATATGTTATAACCGGTCAAAAATTTACATTAAATTATAGATTTAAATAATAGTCTGTATACTGGTTAGTTACTTAGCTTCATGCCGCCATACGTAACAACAAACATTATGTGTGAGCAGGACATTTCCCGATGAGTTGGCACCCCTGTATGTGATATGATGATACTGTATTTAGCAGTTCATTACAGCGACTGTCATTTGTGATGACAGTCATGTGATCACCTTCTGACCTCGCCGCGTCGAGTTTCAGGTGTTGTGGCTCAAAGTACAAGAAGTGGCGGAAATTAAGACGATGGTATATTATTTAGGTATTGGTATTGAATAAAAAGGCAAATTTTTACTTTTTTTAATTACATTATTACGAAAAAAAGAATTATTTTATATCCAAAAAAGATTTATACATAGCAGATTTTGCAGGCATTGCAGGCAGAAAATGTACTGTAAATATTTGACTGTTTTATTTATATCTAATAGGCCACAACTGAAAATCAGCACAGGGGTTACTTGTAACAATGGCAGCCAGTTTTAAATGCTGAGTTGTGGGTCATTTATAGTGGTAGGTAATGTGATATACGGGCCATTATATCAGTTATATAATTAGAATATTTAATTTTTTAATGTTTTAATCTTAGTAATGTAATTGTATGTACATGTTTGTAATGTAATTTTATGACATGTTCTATGAATATTTTCTTCCTTTCTTTCACAATGAAATAATGTAATTTTTGAATTGTAGTTTATTTAATACAATTATTTATATATTAATGTAAAAATATAATTGATTGATCGCTTCTGTTTATGTTTTACTCCTGTATATTCCAGCATACGTGCGCAACGACATAGTGCAGCTGGAAGGGAGTCAGCGCCGGCGCCTCTGCATCCGTCCTGACTTGTCATTCCTTGCAGACTAAGTTATAACAGTATACTATTACATAACTTGAGAATTAATGGACGTAACTTCTACATTTAAATATTCGTTATTTCTTTTAAGTCCGTTTATTTATTTTCATCGGAATAACAACACTTTATGAGACATACAGCTACGTTTAAATTTAAAAATCGTTTCTTATTTGCACCGAAGCGTGTGTGCTCTTGGAAACTCTTTTGTTCTGTATAAGGCTCAAGTTTGGCCGTGCATGGAATATAGCTCGTAACTAAGGCACGGTTCTACTAAATATCTTCTTGATATCATGTCCAGGTTGCAGAGACGAACTGTCCGTGTTGTGAATAATACAGACGTCACTAAAAACTTAGAACTGCTTCAGTTACGAAGGGAAATTGCGCCAATGAGCGTATTTTATCGTCTGTATCATGGTAAGTGTTATGCAGAGTTCTTTGATCTTATTTCATCATCTTTCTATCACTACAGAACTACGCGGGCGGGTATTCAAAGTTTGTTCTCAGTGTTCGCACCCGCCTATGATATCGAGTCCCTCAAAAGAGGCGTTAAGAGGCATTTATACAGGAGGTATAACGGCGACGATTACCGATGGAATTTGTCATGGGTAATCGTCATCATCGAAATTCATCGAAATGACGGCACTTACCTACCTCATGGTGAGCACAATACAATCCAAAAAAAAACGGTGACCACCGAGAGATCGGCATTTCATTCCATTCATTTCCATTTCATTCGGCTTCGTCATGCTGGCCTTTATAAACATCTCTTCACGTATGAACCTGATGACGTAAAGTAATAGAGAACACAGGCCAGGAAACGGTTCCACAATTTCACGGTACGTACGTAAAGATTGCAAACTTTTTAGTTCATGCCGAGGTGAAGGATACCGTAAAACTGTGACTCCGAATTTCAGCTCGTGTGGTTCTGTTATGGAAGGGAGAGAAACGAATTAGATTGAACAGCTAAATTACTATATATATATTGCTACATTCGCAGACGTTCTTCTGCCATTCCGGTAGTTAATGGCTCGACCACAACGCCACCTATCGGATCCTAACATATCTATACCTAAACCATCATCTCTATTATGTGAAAATGAACTCAATCGGTCAAGTCGTTCAGATTTTACACGATCACTAACAGATGCACATATTTTTTATATACAGACTAGCTGTAGTAGCGGATTTGCTCGCGTGGACTACAGAACGCTGTCGGTCGAGCGTACGCGCGAATTGTGCTGATCCAAAAATGCTTATTGTAAGTGATCTTTAGAAGATAGACTTATAATACCTATCACTAACTTTTTGTAGGTCTTTTTAAGATCTACAATACATCTATAACATTTATTACATAATAATCTATTACATTAATTTGTTATATCTCTTATGGTTTACACAGCGTAAGCGTAATCACCCCACCATTTACGAATTGATTCACCCTTAGCGTCACTGCTTATTTCGTATGAAAATATATCCTATAACCTGGCCAGATAACATATCTATGAATTAAAGGAAAAACCATGTAAATCGGATTAGTAGTTTTCGCGTGAAAATAACATAAACGGACAGACAGAGAGTTTCATGACATGTATAGAAGAAGATAGTTATAGATATAGAAGAAGATTATTGTATTATGACTATCACCAGATTATCAATATAAACAATTTAATTTAATTTAGCAAAAGATCAGAAGTGGATAGGTATTAGGGATGTAGTAATTTGAACAAAGAAGTTAAAGCCTTCAAAAGGGGTCTCAAAACATTGTAAATGTTTACAATGTAAATAAACCGAAAATTGTACTGTATTTTGCGAGTTCGTCTAAATATTATTCCCTATAACAGGCCACAGTCCTAAATAAACAGCGTGCACTTCCGATATGATATTAAACTTTGCAAAAACATGTATAAAAACAATATTAAAGTATTGAATTACGCTTGTCGTGTTTTGAAATATTCGGAAATTCTCACGTGCTTTGGCGCCAACTTTTTTTCCGTAATAGCTGATTAAGGACTGGATGCTCTATGTCAGTCTATGGGTCTGAGCATCACAAAAAGAACTCTTTAAATTGTAAAATATCTCTCATAAGGATAGTCTCTGTAAATAAACAACATTCGAATTTAGTTGCGGTTTCAGATTTAAGTTTCTTTAAATGTTTCGCTCTTAAGGTTCCAAAGTCAATAAGGAACACTTATAGTTTCGCCATGTCCGTTTGTTTGTCCGCTGCTTAGCTCAGAGATTCTTAGTACTAGAATGCTGTAATTGGCTACGGGTGTACATACCTATTAATCATACTGACAAAGTGGTAAAATAAAATATAGGAAAAATAATCAAATGGTTTTTTCTCATCAATGCCTTTGTGTCTATCCCATCGTAGGATAGGTCGTTAAAAAATATTGCGAATATGTGAAAACCACTTTTCGATTTAGCGATCCGTTTGCGAAATATTAAACTTTAGAGTGCTAATTTTTGTTAGAGTCAAGTGTGATATGTGATAAAACTCACGGCAGTAGTGTATACCTATAACGAAGTTATCTCTTATCACAGATAAGTAGGCTTTACAAGTTAACGAGTAATAGTCGATCAACTTATATAATGTGCTTGGAAAAGTAATTTCGTACAAATTCCATTGAAAATTACTTAAAGTTTGCATATTGCATACTGTGACGGGCAACTACGGACCCTTACACTGCGCGTGGTCCGACACGAACTTGGAAATCATTGTTATACAGATTCTCTTCTTCTTATTTAATGGTGACGTGTGCAATGCAATTCTGCCAGTGTCACGTCGTTACAATATTAAACAACGCACGTCATTAAACAATGCTCTAACAAGATGGTAGCCCCCATGTTATAACTTTCCAGGGAATTTTTGTGGTACCTTAAAAGGCATTTTTCCAGTTATTATTTATTATCCATTTCAATTGTCCACAATAAGCAAACTACATCATAGGATCAAAAACCACAACATGACAGATCCCGCTAAAAATAAAAATGGACAGAAATTGAACATAATTTGAACTAAGCTGAACAACACGGAATATACTTCTGATCCTGTCATGGAAGTTGGAACACTGTTGATCTTGGTCCGATTATTTTTATAATCTCATAACCTCACCGGATGTTAAGTGACGATGTGGTCGAAGTTAGCTTAAAGCCTGTAGGTGCTTTGCAACAAATTTTCAACTTAGTGTACTTATGAAATACCCTACCATCATGCTATGGTTTCATTAGGGTGTCTTTCTTAATAGTAAGCTCTTTTTCATTATATGATTCGAAGCACGTCGGTCCACCACGGAGTCACCTCAGGATATGGTATTATTATACAACTAGCTATGCCCAGGCTCCGCTCAGAAGAATGCGTAGTGCTTGTAAAAATCGTAGTTTTTTAAAACGTTAATAACTTTTTATTGAATGAAGATATATATCGTGATAACTTTTCTTTTGATAAGGACCAATTATCCAAAAAATTTAAACAAAAAAAAGGTCAGCTATCCAGTAGCTTTTGCGTGACGTACCACGGGAAACATCAATAATTTTATTTATACATAAAAGATGAAAGAGTAAGGCACTCGATCCAAAGCAGGTCGCCACATTCATTACCTGGACAGACATTGAATGAATCGAAAAATAAGTTATCAAATGTAAGTATAAAATATCTCAATTAAAACAGTTAGCCACTGACTCACCGTGGGTTAAAATTAAGTAATTATTGCCCGACTCTGCAGTCATTTCTTTAACTAATCGTAACTCATCATGACTGAACAGAAACTCAACCACTCAGTGATAAATCGCAAAACACAAAAAAACTCCATATTTTTTAATTAAAAAATACGAGATCATAAAGTCATCTAATGACGGTTTCGTCGAAATGTCGATGGGCGTTAACGTGCAGTTGGAATTACTTGATACCACTTAATCACGCTCTTCATCTGCTCGCTTATAAATATTATTAAGCTCTACACACAACCGATAGTGTATGTCAAAGAAAAAATTACCAGACACCTTTACAACTTTTTTTTAATAGTAGCACTGTAAAGTAAAGGCACTGTGCCTAATCGTAAGTATAGTAAAGTCCAAAAACAGTGGTGACCACCGAGAAATAAGCAATTAATCGGCGGTCGTCCCTGTCGTGTCAGCTTGCAAGCTTCTCGACACGCCTAAGCATGTGTACACCATACACATCCGCTATAGTGGTATAGCGGATGTGTATGGTGTACTTGTGTATGGTGATCTCCATCCATTCGGACACAATTGTTGCGTCCTACCACCCAGCAACTATATTATTATAGGTGCCATTATTATTCTTTAGAAACCGTTTCGTCCGTAAAATATACCATTTTTTTTCTTTACAAATAAATTTGGCTAGTCTTTATGAGGGAATTCAACAATTACAGCAAATTCTTTGATCTTATTCAAAATCAAAATATACTTTATTCAATTTAGATCCCAAGGAGGCACTTTTGAAAACATCGCAGTCATCGCGAAGAACCGGAAAGAATTTGTATTCCAACTGTACAATGTTTACTGTTAATAATCATATTAATAATTTAATGTATGCACAGAGAGGGAGTCGCTTCCAGACATAACTATCATTCACATAATGATCCACCCTATAATAATCTTTTAACAGTAAAATCTGCTTGACATGGTCCTTGAACTCATTGTCTCGGAAATCAATAATGTGCTTCGGAATCTTATTGTAGAACCTAACACTATTACCCAAAAAACTTTTATTAGTCTGCACTAAGTCTGCACGGTACGACTAATTTATGTCTATTACTAGTATTAAAACTGTGCTGGTCTTTGACAAAATCTAGCATGTCAGAGTTTTTACGAATATACATTATATTATCAAGAATATATTGGGAGGGTAAAGTTAAGATATTAAATTCCTGGAACTTGTTATTAATATACTTTATATATTTGTGTATTTGTAACGATACATATTAGAAAAGATAAAAAATTGCATTATTTAATTCTAGACTACATATTATGTTTATACATATAGTTTAGTGACTTTTGTTATTGTAGTTTATACTTTGGCTCCATCTCATCTTTCGGTTACTGCTTTGCAGGATGTTCGAAACACTGGGCTCATGTGGACCAAGTGGATACATCTTGAATCAAAACGTGCTAGCATTTTCGGTATACTTCCAAATAAGCCCGATATGTCATTCTTAGATTATTTTTTTATGGTCACATAAATAATATTACATGTAGTTACCATACAAGAAATAATGAGTCTCATATGTGTTAACGAGAACTAATACCACGATGCTTTCCACAGCAAAACACTAATAATATATCTAAAAGTTCTAGAATATTCTAGTCTCAATTTACTTTACATAAAACAATGTCAATTATAACATAAATGGCAAATGTAACCATTAATAGATATAACCGAAGACCTTATATCTTAACACCTTGTTTGTGTTTCAATGTTATTGGCAAAGATTAAATAAATAAATTTATAGAAAGGTTATATTACATAGTTACATTAGTTTAAAAGTTATTTTAAAATCTCTTTAAAGTCGCGATCTGACTGAATCCCTATCCATAGAAATTCGAGCTAACTAACTGTACAAATATACATGTTCCTGCCTTCTGGGAGGAAGCAAGGAACATGTGTATATGTATTTAGTGATTTGGTAATTTTTGTCTAAACTAACTAGCCAAAAAAAGAAAAAAAAGGTCCCTTACAGAACCTATGTACCTGAGTGGTGTACATGTGTGAAGTGCAGTGTTATGTGTGTGTGTCGATAGCTAGTGAATGCAGTGTCACTGTATCGCGCGAGCGGCTGCTGGCTCAAGGGCTCCATGCCGGAGGAACGGACCTAGGCTTGAGTTGCCGCTGGAGAGGGTGGTCGTGGCGCGTAAAAATGTCCTAAACCAGCAGGATTCGAACTATCGGCCACACTTGCGTACTGCGCATGAAGTCTGGTCGTTTCACACCACTAGGCCAATCCGACAATGTAGACTTCGCTATTATATGGTTACTATAATCATGTAACATTCATATTTAGTTTTTGGAATATATCTTTTTTTTATGCTTGTGTCGGGGTGGATTTCTTCTTATCTCTTTCTTATTTTTCTAACTTGGCAACCGGTCCTCTACATTGAAGGCCATTATTGAGTGAATATAGTTTCCAGTGTTATGACGATTTCAGGATCCTAACAAGATAGTGGCTCCCTTGTTAGAACTTCTCAGGGAGTTTTTGTGGCATCTCAGAATTCATGGTCCATGTTTTTATTTCCAATCCACTTGGTACTTTACAATGAAAATGCCACCCGTTTTACACAATTTAGGGTCAAATAACACAAAATGAATAAAAACCAAAAAACATTACATGATAGTTTGAGATACCGCCAAAAACTCCAGTGGATTGTCAGTTAAGACAACTAGTATTTGTTATCGTAGTTTGAAAGGTTTTTTTTATAGCAGCATGCCAAAGTAATTGCTGTGGCTGATGGCAAGCACTGAAGCACATTACAATCTAAAAATAACGGCTACCCTCGAAAGATCATCAATCCATCGGTTTCATAAATATTTCTTCGTGTTACGCTTAAAGATTATTCGATTTCGTAAGTAGGACTTTCACAGTTTCTTGGTAAGGTAAGACATTCTAATGTAATCGACATGCCATGGTAAGACATTGCAAAGTTTTTGGTTTGTGCCCACGGAAGGGAGAAGACAGAATTAGATGGGCATTAGTTTCGTAGTCACTATACATTTTTTCAACTTTGATTGATTTTAGTTGGTATCGTTCAGGGGTTTATGTCATTCTTGATATGTTTTGTTGTGATTTTGACTCGGTTTAAATCTGTCTTCTTTTCCACTACCACTCTTCTCTATCTGTTGTCATCTTAGTATTCACACCTTTTATACGAATTTCGGTTCATACCCTTTTTGGTCGTCCTTGTACCTAAAATATGAATAATATGTACTCACTGTATTTATATTTATTCTATGTGTACAAGCAATATAATTGCATTATTTGTCGATTAAACGCAGTTGCTTCTTATGTATCGTGGATTATGAACGACTATTACAGTATTGTCTTGTGGTTCCTTAGTGTTTGCTAATTAATTCTGATAACGAATGCAATAGAACTTTAAATGTTCGATAAATATAGTTTTGAATATTTTCTATTTATGTTATATAAGTTTTCATTGTAAATATATTATGCCACAGCATTGTTCAACCAGACAGGATCGCACCGGTATAGTCTTAGAATATATAATCCAAACTCAATCATTCTTTCTTAACCACTAACAGAAGAGAGAACACAAAAATGAATATTAAGATGAGCTACCAACAGAAGAGGCGAAACGTGAAAAACATACAGACAAACTGTCAATAGAAGCTTGAACACGAAATAAATGTTACGACAAACCGCCAACAACAGCGACAGCCTGAGAAATATACAAAAAAACCGTCGAAAGAATCGTGTAAACGCAAGGAATATACTGACTAATTTGACGAAACGATTTGCAGATCGCATTCTCGTAAGTTCACAGCATGGTGCGCCGCGATGCATGCATACAAACCGGCTCGCTTTGACGCATGCGTTTCCTCACTCCGGTACATTGGACAATACGTCTTTTATTTCATGCGTCGTCGTATTATTGTAATGCTCATTTTGTGCATTCACGATGGTACTGTGACACTCGGCGTTTCCGGCTTGATCAATTAGCTGTTCGCTTTGTGTGCTCCGACCGCGGTAGGCTATGACGGAGTGTGATTTCTTACAACGCGCAGGCAAATCAATTATATTTATTAAGGTAACGATTGACTACAATCTTGCCAGATTTTATGTGCTCTTAGTTGGTTTTACAGTAAATATAAGATTTATGATGAATATGTGAATTCCATAAAGATAGATTTTTAATTTGGGGGTGATGGCACGCCTGGGACTCAAATGCTATTGTTTCATATCTACGTTTTCGTTTACCAAAACGGTAACAGCCAAACCAGTAAACCAGCCCAAAATGGTAACACGCTAATTCTAGTTGGGAATTGACTTGTAAGTGCTATCAGAGCACACATATGCTAGGCGACAGATTTTCAACTTGAAGTTGGTAGTTAGCCAGACTGGTATTATAAGTTCATTGTAGGGATTCGAACTTCTGTCAATTGACTTGCTGTTCGTACACGCTACTACTGAGCCTTAATTAGATACTTAAAATTGTAGATTTCGAATCCAGTTCGAGCGATGCTGCCCCGTTATCGCTTTGTGTCATACTTTAATTTCAAGTTTCAACCTTTTATAGTTTCCTCGTTGAAAATTATCATCATACCTTCTTAATTTGTCTATGATCTCCACATTAAGGCTAGAAGACTGGCTTGTGAATATCTGTCTCAAGGAGTTTTGATCGTTGTAATTTAAACTCGGAGAAGGTACTTATAAAAATTCAAAAATGATCAATTACTTCATTAATTTTATATTAAATTTTATATGCAAATTACGTAACAATAACATTAATAATTTATGGACTTTATACTTAAAATATATGATAATTAATAATTTAAATATTATCGTATAAAAAAATACAACGAAAACCTGCGTAAAAACGTTCAACAAACGAAATTAACACAACGGGAGTTTATTTACAGCGTCAACTCCTCGCTTTGATCATGCTGAAGTTATTTCGCGTCGCGTAAAAGGATTTTTCCTTTCTCAGCTCCCGTATCGCGTATGATTGACGGCCGATTTGAGGCGCGAGATATTCTCCTGCAAACTTATCATCTCTTCACAATACAAAGGCAATTTACTCTTATTTTAAACGTAGTAAGATCGAGAATGATGAATTTGAACTTGCCATTAATTTTGTAGAAGTACAAAACTACCAACTTTATGAATACATTGAATTTAGAGCAAACGTACGAAATTCAACTTTACGAAGTGAGAAGTTAAAGGTTAAAGTTTTAGTATCAAAGTTCGACGGAAAACATTGTAACGCCGAACTAATAAGTGTGTTTACTCGGCATCGGAAAATGAGTTTTCTTACGCGGCCGGGGGAGGTACATAATTGTTGGAGGATCAAAGCGCGGCCTGTCCGCTCCGGCTGCGTGTCGCGTCGGGGCCTTTTGATCGTTTCACGCTGGCGGTTTAGGCGCGTTTTTGCATCAATCACCTGTACATTGGATTTTAAGTACCGATATAAGTACTGACTATTGATATAATGTTGCTCTTATTAACTCGTTCAACATTTTTGTTTTGTGTATTCCGTGGCTTATTACGACTGAGTCACTGTGACGAGTTTATTACCCATTGGACTCAATTGTTATGTGGATATACTTACACCAACTGATCTCGAAAGGCAACACGCCTAAGCGTGTCACACTTAGTGTTGGTGGTCGTGATCGAGTTGAAGACAATTGTTGTGTCCTAGCACGCAGCTGTCCGTTTATATAAAATGTGTAAAGGATACCTAAAGTTGTTAAATCAATATTGCGTGAATTCTTTATTTTTATTAGGTAGTTACAAATTTTCGTAGATACAGTTAAATGGTTACTTATAAACATATTCTACTTGCTTAGTCGTCAGCTCGCTGTGTTTGCCCGCAGGCGCCGCGCCACACCACGCCGCGCCGCGCCGCCCATCACGGTACATTGTTTTAAAATCGATCCCGTAACTCGAGACCGGTTCTATTTACACAGTTTTAAAGACACGTCAACAGTGATGAGATGGTTTCTAGGGTTGTCACTTATGAGATATTTTTTATTATTTTATTTTATATCATCATAATAGAAACGCCATACTATGGATGGATACGATGGAACACGAATTCTTGAGAAGAGTTCCCATAATATCATCGTATAATGGTTGGACAAATATCCACATTATCCATAGACTTCTTGACTTTGCAAATTGTGAATACTATATTGGCTGGCGCGACCGTTGTTTATATTCACGCCTTTATCTGGAGTACATATCTTCTAGCAGTGGAACATATTAACATATACAGGCTGGTATTATTATTGTTACCTACTTCATATTATTCAACCTGTATAAACTATATAGATATTATTATAAAGATTGCAATGAGAACATAAAAATAACAATTTTGGGATATTTGTGAAAAAATCCTTGTCCAATGTTTTCCCATCGAAATTTACAGTCTTTCCTGGATACTAAATTTAAAAGTAACCTACATATGTTGTCTACTGGACAATAAGTGGTCATTGCAGCCTATAACCATTCTTTCGTTAACCAGTAAGTTGAATGACAGAGAACTGAATAGGAAAAAACGTATGTAATGTTGCCAACTTCACCATACAGACTGGTCACCAGCAGCGCGAACATCAGTGCTTCAGGATAGAAATAAGCGTGTCGATAGTGCACCGTAATGGTGCCGAATGGTAGTCCGGCATTTTCAAAAATACGTCCGGTCATTATTTTTTATTATAAACTAAGGTGGTAAACAAACGTATAGCTCGCCTGATGGTAAGCGGTCACTGTAGCCTATGGATCTTGTAACGCCAGAGTTATCACTTGCTCGTTGCTGACCTTGACCTTCCTTTCCAAGGAACTCAAGAAACCATACACAACACAGGAATACAATACAAGGTTATTTAGCTGCGATCTGTAAGGTGGAAGTATGTCATCAGTAAAGCTGCCCCGAGCAGAGAAAAATCTCCAAAGAAAATTATCTTTGCCCCACCTCTTTCAAATTTAATATTTGCTATAAAAATACCTGCCAGCCCTGATATCGAGATATGTGAGCCGCGGTTAGTAATTGTGAGATGTTTAGAAACATCTACCGAAGTCGTTCAACGTGGAGCATTGATGCTGACAAACAGACGCGACGGGCTGTCGCTTCTCAAGTCATTACCCTCGGCACACAACGAATCATTTACGTTTTATGTTTCACGTTTTTAGATCCCAATATTGGGTCACTTCGTGAAAAACCAGTTGTCTAATATGCAATTCGCATTTATCAGCCCCATCGTAACAACGCTAGTCTCCTAACATCGTAATATAAACTTTATAATCTTTATAATACACTTACTAATAAGAAGCAATTGATTTTGAGCGGACTAACTGCTCATTAGTGGATGTATCACCTAAAATTTTATTATAGACGCTAACATCCAGTCGATTCCTACAAAATGAACTGATTAAGTTCTGTCTGGTTGACTCGAACCGGACACACTCCATCAGAACATGATAAACGTCATCGACTTTCTCACATACGTCACAAAGAGCTGATTATTGTCTCAACTTTACCATACATTTATACTTGTTTGATGGAGGATATCAACCAATGTGCGACAGATATCAACTTTCTACCTAACTTTGTCGCAGCAAACCAGGGTATACGAGGAGGCTCACACTGTAAGTTCTTATACCAGATTCCTTTCTCACATGATCTTTCGTCAAAATATGTTTTCCAATGAATGAAACGAATTTCTTTAAATCTTGGTAATAATTCTAACTTCAAAAACAACAACACGAGATCCCGATGACTCAGTACTACAAATATTCTCAAAGGACTGAGACGTTTTCGACCACTGAGTGTTTACGGACGATCGACATCCCCCTGTATATCACAACAAAAGCGCCTGATCACTCGCACGTGGCTCCAGCTCTTATATTATTCAGTTATCGGTCGACCCCCAACGTAACGGGCCATGATACATCACAGAGTGGCGAGTGCTCAAGTAGATTAACTACGAATCCTGGATTTGGGAGCGATAGTTGAAAATAATATAACTCATACAAAATGTAATGAATACATTGACTCGTGTCCGTGTGTGATCAGGATATACAGTTAGGAAGTACAATTTTCTCAAATTTAGAAGGGCTCTACTTCGTCGAGATTGTAAATAAATATTAAGACAGGTAGGGCATAGAGAAATCTCTTTGGAGGCCTCCAAACCTACACCTCCACCCTGATGAAGATAGCAGCCAAATAAACTTGTGTTGTATGGCTGTGGTGTCTAAACCCTACAGTTTTCAGAGCTCCTTCGGGTATAGAGTTCAATGTCGGCAATACCTATGATATTACAAGCTACCACCCTCAAGTTGAAAATCTGTCGCCAAGCACCAATAGGTGTCCGGTTCCGGCAGAATAATGATGCAATCGATTGCCAACTTTGGAAAAATACCCCGGTAGTGTCGTCGTCGTGATCCCAACTGAACAGACATTCAATATCTTCACCCGTCACCCCCCACCCCACGCCCCACGGGTTCGTCGCCGCGCCGCGCCGGTTCACTGCCGTGTAATTGTCAAATTAGCGAGTCGCTCAGATCAAAGGATTCGACGATTTGTCGCTTTTTGATAATGTGATAAGTTTCGCGCATGATTACGTTCGGGAGCAGCGACATTGTTAGCGTCGATGATGAAAATTTTTTTTTTTTAATTTGAATATTGTTGATGTTGTAAAATAAATACGTTTATAAATTAATTCATAGCATTTTTTTTTTACATTTTAAAATTAATGAAGTTTGTGTCAATAATAATAATGTAATGTCAATTACTAGAAAGTAATATTTTTTAATCCTTTCGGGGAATACCTAATTACTGTCCTTATGGTTGTCTGTATATTCGTGACGTATACTGAGTGTATATCGTATCTGATTGCTTATGAAATATACCTAATACTCCAATGGTCTTCTAACATCCGTGACTAACTATAACAACGAAGTTTTGAAAGTAAAATATCATGAGCCTGTACTCTCAGGTAAAGGTCAAAGGTCAAGTAGTTAAAGTAAAAACATGTAATATTCTGAATTTGTAAACTTTGAATTGTCAAGTAATACGAGTATTATTTATACGTCTTTAGCTCTTTAGTTAGGGCGTGGTAAATTAATTATTTGAGCGTTCGACGATTAGTAAATTACAAGAAAATTGTATCTATGCATTATCAAAGGTTACCCAGTGAGACAGTAACTAAATTAAAAAGCGGAAGAAGAGGAATATCAGTATTTTATTTGTAATTTATTTATGTATGTATGTGTATCTTATACCTTTAAACGTATATTTTAAATGTTCTGTATTTTTAAGATTACTTTTGGATACGATATATTTGAATGTTATAAATTTCGCTTTACTTACAAATTAGAATTTGAGAACGTTTATTAATTTCCAAAATAAATGTAACATAATATTGAATAAATCGCTTAAAGTGGAGTCATAGAGCAAAAGCAGCATCGACTGCGCGTAGTCACGGGGCGCGACGGCCGCGGCACCCCTCGCCTCGTGGAGGGTAATACTGAGGAAAGTATTACCAACAGGGTAATTTGTTCCTAGCACGGTAACGGATTACACGTTGAAATATAATACTGAGCTAAATAGATTACCTACTTGTGTTTCGTGAATAATTCATCTTCATAACATTTCTGCTTCTATTGTACTTACAGTCTAGTATTTTACCGCAATCTCATTTGATGTTACGTCATAGTTTATTCCTGAGTTTAGTTTTTGGTGTTTCGCTTGATTCAAAATTAGAGTCGGATTCGCATATTAAAACTTTGGCGGGAAGATTAAGTTATGCTGCATTCGCAGTACGTAAGATTCGCCAGTTAACAGATATTACCACTGCTAGGTTAGTCTACTTCGCTTACTACCATAGCATAATGTCTATAGATTGGTATCTACCTTAGCCTTTACCTTTAATATAGTTATTATAAAAGCGGACAGTTCCAGGAATATACAACATGAGACCTTGTGAATAGCTAAAGAACAAGTTCCAAGAATTTAATATCTTAACTTTGTCCTCTGTATCAATATTCTTGATAATTTAATAAACTATATTAGTAAAAACTTTGACAAGCTAAATTTTGTCAAAGACCAGCACAGTTTTAGTACCTACTAGAACTAGACATAAATTAGTCGTATCGTGTTTTAGACTTAGTTAGTAAGACTAATAAGTTTTTTAGGTAACAGTGTTAGCTTCTATAATAAGACCCCCAAGCACATTACTGATATGCCAAATGAGTTCAAGGATCAAGTCAAACAGATTTTACTGTCAAAAGGTTAGGTGAATTATGTGAATGATAATGATGTCTGGAAGTGACTCCCTCTCTGTGAATCCATTAAATTATTAATAATAAAAAAGGTAAGCCTGATCGAGTTTCTTGCCAGTTTTCTTCTCGATGACTGGGATGTTTTCCGAACCGGTAGTAAAGTTTGACATTCATAAGTGCCTTTTTGGGGCCTAAATTGAACCGTAGCATATGGACGCTTCTAATACCATAGGTATCACTCGCGTGTTGCCGACCTTGAACCCCCTACTATTAGGAACACTGGAAACCTTACTCCCGTAGGAATATAATTCACGGTTATGTGGCTGAGATCTTCTGTAGGGTGGAGGTATTCCACCAGTCGGACTGCTCCAAGTAGAGAGAAATCTCCAAAGAAACTTCTATGTGCCCTACCTCTTTTTGAACACACCCTTCCACAAGGGGCAAGGTGTTAAGGTTAGGAGAAGATGTTAAGTTGAAAATCTGTCGCCAAGCACCAATAGGTGTGTGCACTTGAGAGCCAGTCTTCCACTAGGTTTAGCGTGTTATCATCTTGGGCCACATCGTCACTTAACATAAAGGGATATTGTGGCCACTACGCAGGTATTCCACCAGTCGGGCTGCCCCATGTAGAGAGAAATTTCCAAAGAAACTTCTCTGAGCCCTACTTCTCTATCAAGATGGCGTCTCTCTTCTTATAACTGACCAGGGAGTTTTGTGGTAACTTAAATTGCATGATCTTAGTTATTATTTATAATCCACTTCAGTTAAGCACAATAACCAAAATGCCACGAATATTACATAATTACATAATATAGATAAAACAAAAACCGCTAATTGACCGATCACAATCCCGCCAAAAACTCCCTTATATTTGTCTATAATGTATTTATTAGTTTGTGCATGTAACTTTTTACTTATAAATCAATTAATATAAAAAAAGTGGTCAGTTGTCCGAAACGAACGTAGCAATTGATTCCAAATAATTTATCAAAACTATAATTTGGTTATTCATAAGATAAACACACCTGACGCGGCTGTCACTACGGAGGGGTTAAAACTGCTTCTCATGGCTGCCCCTTCCACGAGAAATAAAAATTAAATAAAATAATAATCAAAATAAGTGACTGACAAAGTTTCGGGTTCGGTTCATTTAAACTAAATGCCGAAAATATCGCCGAAACTGTTGTTCGAGTTTGATGTTTAATAAATATTGTGGAATAACGCAAAACAAATTCAAATAGATGTTGAACATATAAATATTTATTTTCTACTATACGATACAATTACATTTTTTACAAATAAATGTTATCCCTTAAAGGAAATCAAAATATGTAATAAATCAAAATCAAAATAGTTGTATACTTACATAGTAGGAAAGTTCTAAATATTGCTTTGCTAACATGAGGAAACTCATTACAAACCATATAATATTTTATAGAAACATTTAAAATAATTTGTGTAACAATCTTTGCGAAGCCAATGCTACTATTAATAGCTGAAACAAATTGACTTCAAATTTTCTTATCACATAAAACATTTTCGCATGAACAAAATTATACTCCGTTTTTTTAACCCCACTGTGTAAATTGACAATTACTAATCTAGGACTTGAAAATAATGTTGCAACATAATGTTTTCTACAACATTTTCTAGTGTTGTACATATTAACGTTTCTTTTACCTACCAATTATTTAAATAGTAAGATTTAAAATACTAAATTTAAGGTTTTATTTATTAATTAAAATTCAACATACTCGATAATTTATTATTATACTTTTTCATTATTTATTATCATCATCATTTAGGAAAATATTATTACATATTATAAAACTAAGGTCCCGCCACATCCGCCTGTGCGTCTGAACGCGATAAGCTCAAAAACTACCGAAATGATGTTCAAACAGTATTCATCAATGGACGGAGTAATTCATGAGGAAGGTTTAGATGTAAAATTCATTATTGTTTGAAAATTATTGAAGGTTGATTGTTGAAAATGTTATAAAAAATCGTGCCAACTGGATCTTTATTGGCGTACGCCGCGTAAACCAATAGACCTATATGTATTACTATGCTACCCGGGGCGGCTGTTAGTAAAATATAAATATTGCAAACTACGTACAAAAAAAAAATTAGGTTACTCCACGACAGACGTGATTTTGTCTACCTTACTCGACCTGCATCTTTGGCCGGTTTAATATTTTTACAGAAAAATTTAACAAAAGGAATAATCTCGGAAAGAAATATTGGTTTTGCGATTAGTAAGTATTCGATAACATCATTATTTTCATAATCCTAATAACTATAAAACACATGAAATGTCGTTTTAATCTACAGAATTTAAAAAAACAGACTTGATTAGCCGAAATTTTCGGCTTCGCTATTAAGAATTTATATTGCTTAGCACTAATCGAAATGCTGTCGGTAGCCGTTCGCGTCCGAGGCTGACGCGACGTAAGCAACAAACGCCTTTGTTGGCCCATCACCAGTGACTTTTCAAAACACTAACGATGGAGATGTTTTTAGAAAACAATTTAAGAAGCTTCCGTTTAGGGTCCCGGTTTATTTAGTCCATTGTGTGTAAGCGGATCGCTTCGTCCTCTAATTGTTGAAGTCTGGTCGTTTTTTCTTTCTATATTTATCAAATAAACATTTATAAAGTTTAACGTCATGGTGTTGAGACGTTACCATGGGTAGAATTGGGTCGATGACTTCTATGCTTCGGTGGTTATGGGAACTCTAATTGGAAGTTGTATGTACATATATTGATGTCATTAATATTAATATTTTAAAGAAAAAAGAGATGGATTAATACAAAAAAGAGAAAGGAGACGAGAAAACAAAAATGTTTGTAGAAGGTCACGTGAATGTAGAGCCTCACATAGTTGTATACAACATTGATTTCTCAAGTGGACCGGGTCTATTGCTGTCTCATTTATCCGTAGATTCTAATAATGCGTGATCTATACTCTGAAGTATCAGAAGTTTAACAGCGAGGTCGTATTATAATTACTAGTGGTTCGAAATTCGACCATAATTAATTAAAATTATAAGTTTGTACATTATTAAGGTATTATTGTCAAAGACTATATTCTATTATAATCACAGATTTCGTCAAGGCTACATTGTTAAATTGCCTATTTTTTTCAAACAAATTACATGAAATATAAAAAATGTAGGTGACCTAGTAATTGATCTTGAACGTCTTCACGATCCGACAAGCTCCAGCCAGAATGATCTTCTCTTCGGGTTCCGACTTAGTAGGTAGCGTTGAACAATCTTAGGATTCATATTTGGAGATCTTCACAATGCGAGGGCTCGAGCTAGAACTATCTCCTTCAAGCCCGTCGTTGGCTGCTTATATGGGTGACACAGAGCACAACTGTTTCTAGCGCGCGTCATCACTACTTTCTTTCCATTTATTTTATATACTACGCTGTATTTTGAATTCCTGTCATGATCTGTTATCTCGTTGCTATGAAACATGTTTTTTTTTTTAAATATTGGCATAGACACGATTTTCTGACATATATATTATAGTTATGTTTGACATTCAGTAAGACAATAGACAAATAATATTATCAATTTGACCATTTAGCCTTTAGCTATAAACAAAAGTGTACATGTGCGTGTGTGTCAAATACATGGTAGTGTGTGTAATGTTATCTTTATTGATTTTATGTATGTTTTATGAATAATTTAAAAAAATATTAGCATTCTGCACTCCTTCTCTATATAAACTATAAGTGTAGGAAATTTCATTCTCCTCCGTCCGCGCAATTTTCGTAAAAATGGGTACAAAGTTTTTGCTTCACGTACTAATATATAGATTATAATTATATAATACTACTATGACTCGAGACCACTATAGGTGAAACACCCGGTTAATAACGTTTCGAAATGTCACTCTCCAATATCAGTCAGTGTGTCCTAGTCAAAATATTTTTTCGTTTCTTCTCAGTAGCCGTTGCAGATACATTTGCCAGTGTCAAGGTAATTCGATTAAATTTTTAACTTCGGCATTGTCTGAGCTATTATCCATGTGTATTTAACGTGATCAATTCACGTTATAAGTAAAGTGGTATCTACGAGTATCTTATTAAAACTGTTTAAGAAAATTTTCATACAATTCCAAACTGGCACTAAAACTAATTAAAGGGTAAGATAAAGCTAATGTGTGCTTAATGTTTAGGTATACACAATTCTGCAAATATCACGTCATTTGAATATCTTCAAAGTTTAAGTAACACTAACAAGATGGCATGATGGCTTCCTAGTTAGTGTGCTAGTTTTTGTGGCAAGTCAAAAAGTATTATCCTAGTTATTACTTTAAATTAACTTTACTTGTGCACAATAACCACACTACATCACGTAAAATACTATAAATATTGTATAATATATGGTCAAAAAACACAAGTGTATGAATTAAAACAAAAACCAACTAATATTTGATATGAACCCACCAAAAACCCTAACCCAAGTGAACAATTTAAAAATAAAAACACTACAGGAGTAAACTTTCCGATAATAACTCCCTTAGTGACAGTTTAACGTTGAATAACTATGGAAATGCAACAATAAGGACATTATCTCATAGTATGTTGGCCAGTGGCGGCCGTGCAGACCGAATTGACTCCATCCTGTGGTGCTGCAATGAGGATGCTGCGATCACGTTGATTGGCGGATGCCCCTTCCTTGGGCTGTCACTGTCAATTATAATTATAATCTTTGTCTATATCTTCTAGTCCTGTGTTGTCAGAATAACCCTCTTTGAAAATCAATTTATACGATTACAACATTAGTACCTGATATACAGACATACTAACAAAATTATATTCTTTCTTATTTCTCTTTATCATTGTTTTTATTCTCTAACCTTGTATTTTAATGATACCATTTATTGGGTATAATAACCGTTGACAATTTGTAGCACATTTAATACTATAACTGTCGTTAACATAGTGATTAAAAATAAATACGTTATAATGTTATTCTTCTTTTTTAGGGTTCCGAAGTCAAAAGGAACTCTTATAGTTTCGGTATGTCTGTCTGTCTGTCCGCGGCTTAGCTGTGAGATTCATAGTAATACAAAACTGTAATTTGGTATGGGTATACATATTAATCACGCCGACAAAGTGGTAAAAAGCTATCTTTAAAAAAAAATGCTTTGGGTACATCCCCTACACGTAAAAAGGGAATGATTTTTGTTCTCGTCTATCACATCGTGTGGGTTGTCGTGGATAGGTCATTCAAAAATATTGCGGTTGTATGAAAACCATTTTTCGATTCAGGGATCCGTTTGCGAAATATTAATCTTTAAAGTGCTATTTTTTGTTAGAGTCAAGTACTGCCCACCCTGCCACCCCCTGCCAGCTGAATTGGTTGTTTTGGATATGTGAAAAAATCATGGTAGTAGTATATATAATGAAATTAAAAGGAAAACTATCAAAGCTAAGTAAGCTTTACAAGTTAACGAGTAATTATACTAATAATATAAAACTGGAGATTTTTTTGTTTGATTGTTTAAACACGCTAATCTCTAGAACTTTCACTTAAATACGAAAAAATAGTTTTATTAATGAGGAGTAGTATAGGCTATCTAGCATTAGACTACACCTCCAAGCCAGCCTTAAATATTGTTTTTTGTTAAGTATGTCGAAAGAAACAGCGCACCCGAACTGCTTTATCCGCGTGCGCTGGCGTATAGTTAGTGATACGTAAATACAATGGGCGCCGGTGGGACACGGTCAAATATCTATATTAAAGTTTTGTTTGAAGTAATTCATGGGTCCCAGTCCGGAGTAGCATGAATTACTTTATACAAAAGTATATTATAAATGTTTGACCGTGTCAAGACCGGCCTCCGGCCCGGCGTAACTGCGGCCAGATGTAACAAAAGCATCCTTAAGTCTGCATATTGTGACGGGCAACTACGAAACTTTACATTGTGCGTAACACGACACGCACTTGGTATTTTTTTAAATCCTTTATAGATTTAACGTTATGGCCTCAATCTCACCTGGTCTTAAGGGACGATGTGGCCCAAGATAGTAACACGCTAAACCAAGTGGAAGACGGCCTATATTCTATTCTATTAATTGGAGTTTATTTAATCGTCTACATTGTGAGTATAAACAGACCTGATGTCACTAGACGGTGCGGCTGAAGGTGTTAACTTTTAGCTAAAACAGAGGAGACTAGGTCAAAGGTGCGTCTGCCTAAATACACCGATAAATACTTAGTGATGTTACCAATAGATTATTAAGTCGAGAGATGTAGCGAGTCACGCTTACTTCGGTAACATTATTTACCAGTATCCTTTGGTTTCATAACGATATTTTCTGTGCAGAAAGATGTTAGAATTATTTTCTTATAATTTGAACTCACCTAATGTTAACTAACGATGTGGTGTAATAAGGTATCACGCGACACTTAGAGAAGGGCTGGCTCTCAAGTGCAGCTGCCGGAACACAACTACAGCTGCTTGAAGACAGATTTTAAGTTGAGAGTAGGCTAGGCGGGTATTAAGTCCAACCATCAAGGTATGGTTTCATCACTAAATTTTCTCTCATTGCAATCTCAGGCTCCTTAGATACGAATCTATGTTGATCAACGTGGTGTCCGAACTCGCTACCACTGTGGAATCATAGTTTTTTAACCCCCGACGCAAAAAATATGAATTCGTGGAAACTCGTACCGTGAAACTGTGGAACCATTTCCCGGCCAATGTATTCCCTCTTTCTTATGACATCGGGTCCTTCAGGGGTAATGGGAAGATATATTTATGCATAACAGCGGCGACCGCCGAGAGATTTCGATTTCGATTCGCCGTTGTATTTGGATTGTACTGTGCCTAACATCAGGGACAGTATAGTCAATGTGCCGAGCTATTATAAAAAAAGAGGGGTGGTATAAGTTTATCTGTGCCATCCATTTGAAGATTATCAGCTCTTTTCTAGTTAATAAATGGGTGTGAGCATCTTTCTCATGCCTGATCGAGTCGAAATGTAGTACTATTCTATTACTTCAATGATATTATAAGAACATGGCAACATTGATCTGATGCCTCAAGCCCGGTAAAGCTGTAAAAGCCGCAAAGGCTCCAGGGCCCCTAAGGCTAACAGTATATATAGTTCGAAAAAAAAAAAAGAATTGATGCTGCAACATCGTCTGGAATCTGCAGGATACCTAATTCTTCACCAACTTACAACAGAGATATCGTGTTTTGGCTGATTGGAACGATCTCAATAAATAGGTTACTTGTGTCGTGGGTTTATTTAATTCAATTCAAAAATTAATTTATCTTGTCAGATAGATTTTTCAAATGTCTAAGCAATCTAACTTATACGTTTGAATAACTTCATTGTATTATTTTCCCCTATAAATAAATACTGAATGTGTATTTATCTAACAAGCACAAGCCGGAGTTGAATTATTTAGAAAAAAAAGAAAAACAATTTAAACCTGACAGAAGCTCATTGAGCTACGAAACGTATTCAAATATCGAAAATTGTTGACAAATTAAGTTCCCTATCCGAGCTCGAACACCCTTACCACTTGAGAATGCGACTCGTCGAAATTTCACAGTGTAACCAGCGTAATTTGCTGTTGAAAATGTTTCAAAATGCATTATTTTCTATGAAAAACGGCTAAATTTAGTTCGGTAATATCATTTGACAACTGTATTCGTAACTTTGTAATGTTATACGAAGGGACGGGACAGCGCCGTTCGTTTTACTAGTTACTCAATTAGGCCCTTTGTATTTGTTTATCTGAGTTTGTATAGAGCGAGAAAAGGACAGGCTTACGGCTTTTATCTTGATAGAGGGAGACGAGCCATGCAAAGTAATTTGAGACAGTTCTTTTCACCGGCGCGCGCGTAATACGTTCCTATTTTGAATGGCAACACGAAACTGGCGGGAAATGCATTTGATTATTTTTTTCTAATTCGTGTAATGGAAGTCGTCGACTTATTTTCTTTGATACATTCTCGTTTTAGGTTAATGTGGTCCTTTTGATGATATTTGCGTTTTAATAATGGTTTTTATTTTGCAGGGAGGTGGTTTATTTTTTAATTTAAGATTGTAAAGTCTTCAGGCAAATGTGTGTACACAAAAAAAACCTCTTAAATTAAATTTTTGGAGTAATCTAACATAAAAACCATTTTAGTTTGCATTGATACGTTGATTTCTATCATTGGGGCACATTTCACAATACAACCAACTTTTCTTTTCTTTCTTGGACTACCAAAACTCATTGTTAAGGATTAATAAGTATTGCTTTTATAAAATGGATAATTGTTTAGTTTTAAGTTAGTGCTGGTGATACTATTAGTGCTCTAACGGAATGGTGGCTCCCATGTGTCAGAACTTTCCAGAGAGTTTTTGTCACATCTTATTACTCATGCTCCATGTATTAACACTTAAACCACTTGTGCTTTATAACTAAGGTACATAGTGTAAAATACCACCAATATTACAAAATATAGGATCAAATAACGCAACAAATTTGTGAATTAAAAATTAAAACTACTACATGACAAACAAAGATCCTGCCAAAATTTCCCACAACATAATTACAGTACCTATGCTTAAAATAAACTAAAGGAAATACTTACTGATCGGTAAACAATTACAGTCGTAATTTTTTTTTCTGAATAATTTACACGTGAAAAAAAACAATATTTATTATGTTAAGTTGTATTTAGTCATAAGCAGAGAAGTTTGAATCAAAGCACTTTTAACCTTTGAGAAAATATTCACAATCAATTTATTTCGAATAGGTGGGGGACGTGCGAGGATCTTTTAACGGGCTTCGACATCTCGTATTGACACTTGATCTTTTATTCCTGTCATAGACAAATAAAGCTGACTACACACTTCATTTATAGATTTATTATAACTTTAGATTTAAAAAAGGTTAGTTATTTTTTACGCTTATACTGAGTCTTTATCTTTATTTAATAATATCATATTTATCGTTTTCTTATTTTTATTTAAATGTTTTCGCAACTTTCGATGTTATAAATTTGTTAAAGAAATAATTCAAATACACAATTACATACACTTTCAATTTAGAAACGTTTTTCTCCCCGATGGTAAGTACCTAGAGATCAGCAATCTATCGGTAGTCACCGCTGTCTTGCCAGCCTGCATAAATATCTCTTCTCTTTACGCTTGAAGGACCCGATGTCGTAAGAAGGGGGTAAAACACTGGCCGGCGGTTATTTGCCGTAAAACTGTAACTCAGAAGCTCAATGCTTATGGTGCTGTGTTTTCCCGATGGAAGTTCCCATTGGCACGAATGGTGTGTTAAATATTTTTAAGTCCCATTTAA
This sequence comes from Saturnia pavonia, assembly GCA_947532125.1. Classification (NCBI taxonomy): domain Eukaryota; kingdom Metazoa; phylum Arthropoda; class Insecta; order Lepidoptera; family Saturniidae; genus Saturnia; species Saturnia pavonia. The sequence continues at coordinate 16,220,670 of OX383904.1, forward strand.
ACTCTTTTAGGGGAGGAACTTTCAAAAGTCCTGTTTTAGTGTTCATTTACGCATATACCAAATTGTCATGCAAAATTGCATACTTCTGGACTCATCGATTTCATTATATGTTTCAAATAAATTAGTTTTTAATATTTATTGAACATTTTAATTCTCACGTGTCGTTGCGACTAACCCGGAATTGCAGCATGATTGTCTGTTTTAATAAAATATTGTAATATACTTTTTGGAGATAAATGTAGGATATGCCGTGTCAGTGAAAGAGAAGGCGAAGCTTGGATAGTTTTTAAGAACCAGAAGAGACGAGAAGCTTTCTACATTAAGTAACTATTACTACTTAGAGTTAATTAGATCTTAATAATGTAAAAAATATAACATTGGTTATTGGGGTGATTTCCTCACAGCAAGAAGGGTACTGAGTTCATTATTATTAGAAGACTCAAGCTCCAATCTGAGTTAGAGTTAGGAACATAATAAACAAAATTTCAAGTAAATTGTCTATGGAAACATATTGTATTCGGTCTAAGAAGTGAATAGACGCCTTTAGAATTCGAAAAGACTTTCGAAATCACCCCTTGCGTGCTCCCGTGTGATTGAGCAAATATAGTAATATAGTAACAGCGCGTTCTCAGACGCGACCAGCGGTGCATAAAACATACTGCCATGGAGAAAAATTTTTTTTTTTACTTTATCAGGTGTTTGCCTCATCAGCTTTTATAGTGTGATCGTGACGTCATGAAGATATGTTTTGCATAGTACAAAAGAAAAATGGGAAGAAATTTTAGTAGAGCAAAATTTTGTGCTCATCTGAATAGTAGTTGAAAGTCTCTCGTCAAGTACATTTTCGGTGTATTCTGGCAACGAAAACCTAAAATTTGAAGAAAGTGCACAGGAATTGCACGGGCTAATTCCGTCCAACACTGAATGATAGGACATACAGGACAACTAGACGTCATGACAATTTCCACCCTTATGTGATGGACATTCGTGCAAGCGATTCGCTTCATGGTTCATTATGCGAACGGCTGAGGAGTGGATGTCACTCCTGGCATCTATCATCACGGCCATCCACGATCCATCGACGGCTTATCTTCACCTACAATCAGGTGATATTGAGGCAGAGAACGTACCTATAAAGCATTTAAAAAAACTGTTATGTCCATTTCTAAGTTTAGAATTTAACTTCGGCCATATCGTCCTTTATCATTAGGTTAAATCATGGCGAAATGCCAGTATGTAAGCATTAAAAAAAAGTGTTTTAATGTTCACGTGATAATAACGATTTAAATTCACACGAGAAGTAAATTCTTAATTCCACTCTTAATACATGAAACTGTTTATTATAAAATGACCACTTCAAATCAAGGGCTGTTTGCAAAATACGACTTAAATTATGTGTTAAAAGTCGGTCCTTTGTCTTTGGTACTTTGGGCCCTCCACCGAGCGCCCTTCATTACTCGAGGGTCATTGTTTGTTAACTTACTAGGGTTATAGCGATGCAGTTTTGACTTAAAATTTAACTTTTCAATTGACTCTGTTAAGTTCTTTTAAAGCGATTTAGTAATTTTTGTATTCAATTATATTGTTTTTTTTTCTTCATATTATAATTATTGTATTACAAATTTGAAGTATTCTCGATTTTAAGGTTATGGGTTGATTTGCTTCGAATAAATTGTTTAGATCGTGAGAAAACATTTTTTATATATTCCCATTAGACTTAAGGTGCCAAAATGGATTACATCTGATGGTAATGAGCTACTGTTAAAGAACAGCGTTGACCGAGGGATAAGAATCTATCGATAGTTGTTTCCGTCAAGTGAGCCTATAAAATTTATCTATCACGCTGATAACCGCCATGTCACAGTTACGGAGTTACTACCATGTAACGTTACTATTAGATGTAAGGCTATAAAGCTTATTATTTTCCAAAACAATTTTTTTCTTTTGTAAATAATACAACAGTTGAGATATGAAACATTGAACCTTCTCACTGAGAGTTGCTCGCTACAAGGCGAAATGAAAGCGGGCAACTTATTCAGGATTTGAAGCGTTTGAGGATCAAATAGGACTTGAAATAGATAATAAGCTTGAACAACTTAAAAACTCTTGACATGCATTCTACCGATAGACAAGAACGCATACTCCAGAATATAGTGGAGCTCCATAGTGGAGCAGCGGGCGTAGCTAGATGATGATGGCGCAGTGGTAGCGTGTACGACTTCGCGTCGATTGACGTGAGTTCGAATCCCTGCAATGAGCCTGAGCTTTCGGTGAAGGAAAACATCGTGAGGAAACCATAGCATGGTGGTAGGGCAAATTCTAATGCCCGCCTGGCTAGCTACCACCCTCAAGTTGAAAATCTGCCGCCAAGCACCAATAGGTGTGTTCCGGCAGCCGCACTTGAGAGCCAGTCTTCCACTAGGTTTAGCGTGTTACCATCTTGGGCCGCATCGTCACTTAACATCAGGTGAGATTGTGGCCACTATACGCCAAACCTACAACGATAAAAAAAAATACTTTTTAAGGAGAACTTGAATAATCTTATTTTAATACTTGGTAGAAATTAACCTGAAAATCATACTATCAACAAGTACCACTGAATTTAAAAATGACACCTTTTTTGCACAATCGTAATATCTGCTAAAAGACCAAACAAGTTTTACTTCAGACACGCATATATTTTTTTACGATTTCCTAAGAAACATATCTGCTGTCTATGCAGTAAAAATCTGATATGTAGTGTTTGTGAGATAAAATAAACGATTTTACCCAACGCTGGGTAATGCAAAAAGGACAAGCAATAGTTAGAAACAAGTGAAACTGTCAGAACTGCCAAATGATCTCGAAGAGAGCTGTCGGAGGTACTTCAAACATTTAACGATGCCAGGTCGAGCCTCGACGGTACATTCGTTTTTAAAACGGGTCACTTATGTAACATTCCCTTTCCCATGAGACCGTGGAAAATATTTAACCGGCTGAAAACGAGGAAAGTATTTGGCTTTTTAAAATTGGCACAATTTGATATGTGTATTTAATTTTTTTTAAATCGTTACTTAATACATACTATTATTATGATTATAGGCATATATCGGAGAAATATAAAAAGGACAGTTTTAAAAGTTTCTAAGAAGTTTAGTTAATAGTACGATCGTCCGGGAAATTGTACGATCGCTTGGTCAATAGTATGTAGTATATTTAATAACCACCTATCATTACGATTTAGGCATTGTGATGTGCTTAGAGAATTGCGATTGCTCGATGTTCGAAAGGCTTGGGGTCAGGACGGCATCCCAGCGGTAGTTCTATACCTATACGGATGTCTACATACGGAGCAAATAACTCCGTTGAGTTTAATGCCAAGAGAACTCAGGTGTTGGCGTTTTCTTGTACACATTGTATGCTCACCTTTATCAGTGGAGTACTCGAGAAGAGTTCCCACGGCGCGGCGTGCGACGTGGCGTGCTTCGTGGCGGTGAAAGCTACATGACATTTGAACCTCTTTAAGAACATTCATACTAAAATAATATATCAAATATGTTGTTAAGTATTTCGTATTTACTGATTACGCTGCTCTTTACGTTATGATGTGACTTTGAAGAATTGCATTTTAGTATTTTTTTATACTACTAAGGTGGCAAAAAAGCTTACGGCATGCCTGATGGTAAGCATATGAAGGCTTATAATACCCTAGGTATCAACTAGCGCGTTGCCGACCTTGAATCCCCCTACCCCAAAGAGCTCTGGAAACCCTAATCACCGCAGTAACACAACTTACATAACACAAGGCTGCGATCTTCTGTAGGTATCTCTCAGAGATATTCCACCAGTCAGGCTGTCCCAAGTAGAGAGAAATCTCCAAAGAAATTTAACTGCGTCCTATCTCTCTCTGAACCCACCCTTCTTCTAGGTGCTTAATATGCGAAAAAAATTCAGATGCACCACAGCATAAGGCCGCAGATAATTAATAATTTTTAAAGGTTAAGCGTTGATTTCAAATATACAGCATTACATTTATACCTATTTATATTTTAAGGAATTTAATTTATATACATAATTAATACTTTTCGTTCATCTTTACAGGTTCATTTTTTTATATCTCCCTAGTGAAAATCACAGGACTCATCCCTGTACTAAATATCATAATTCTAAGTCCACCGACTATTTTATTGTTTTTTTTTTATTGTTATAGGTTAGGCGTAGTGGCCACAAACTCACCTGATGTTAAGTAACTGTGGCCCATGATGATAACACGCTAAGCCTAGTGGAAGACTGGTTGTCAAGTGCAGCTGCCGGAACACACCTATTGGTGCTTGGCGGCAGATTTTCAACTTGAGGGTGGTAGCTAGCCTGGCGGGCATTAGAAAATGCCCTACCACCGTGCTATGGTTTCCTCGCGAAGTTTTCCTTCACCGAAAGCTCAGGCTCATTGCAGGGATTCGAACTCACGTCATTCGACGTGATAATAAGGATGTTATACAGTTGCAGACAAGGCATACTACTTTATAATCAATACGGTTGTGAAAATATTTATAAACCAAAGGCATGCACTTTTCAGGGTAGTTATCTTTTTGATTTAAGTAATATTTTAACTTTGTCTTTAAAATCTATTATATTTAATGTTAAATATACAGAATTTCTCCGAAATTACGTTAATTTCACGAGATGTCTCATAATATAAAGAGGATACTTAGACGAGGGGGAAAAATGTGTTCATAATATGTACGCACATTTAAAAAAATTATACTTATTTCTTTAGTGTAATAGAACAAAATTCTCAACTGCAAAAAAACCCCCGCTCGTCAACAAAATGAAGTTAACTATTACAAATATTGTAACGGTTATTTTTTATTAAATTAATTTGTGTTAATCAATTATTTTTTATACAAGGTTTAATTATTTTTATACGATGAAATGAATAATTGTAAAATGAATCCATGTTATTATGGCAATGTGGTTAGCAATGATGGTTCAGGGGTAGTGTGTAGGATTTCGCGTCGATTGACGTGAGTTCGAATCCCTGCAATGAGCCTAAGCTTTCGGTCAAATCGAGATCATAGTATTGCGTCATAATAATTATTTGACTGACACCTTCGATTTCAAAATTTGTCGCTAAGTATCTTGCTACTACGTGACTACGTTTGCGTTTTATCTTATTAAAAAAAAGCAGAAATTGTAACAATACTAATGAAGGAGCTATCAAAGTGTAAATATATTATTAAGAATGAATTCCGTTCGTCAAAAATATGACTAATTTTAATTGAAAACGCCGATAGTCCTGCATTATCACGTTAATTACGCTCCGTGCTCGCCCTTCTGCGTCACGGTGCTATGGACACGCTCCGCCATTTTTAATGCTCTCCTGATTTTTATGACAATTAAGTTTAGATATTTGTCCATATATTTAAAAGCGAGGCGATGCGAGCAATAAGCTATAAAATAACTAAATCCTTTTAATCAAGAAATATCTTCTGAGCGATCGAGCTCAACTCGGTGTCTTACTTAAAAAGTAAATACAAAACTAGATAAAAAGTATTAGTATGCGGGCTGGGACGAGTGAAACAACGTATAGTATAGCTGGTAGCTCACTGACTGTATGCGAGAAACGATTTCATAGGTGTGTACACATAGACAGCTCATACATAACACAAAGTTTCATTCGATTCGTTAGAGCCATTTTCGAGTAATCATTTACATATTATACACATATATAAGAGACAAGAGTAGATCACATAATAGTACTTTATAGATAATAATATGATTTACGGTCATACATTATTATTATTCGAGTTTGTTATTGCAAAATTTCTCTAACCAAAAAAATACAGTTATTTATTTAAGTAATTTTTTTTGTATTATATTAAAATTATGCCGATTACTCACAAGTTCAAGTTTATTTATGTTCCCCAGATGTAGATACTTTCTAATATTTCATATAGGAACATTTTTAAATATTTTTAATGAGGCCTGTGATACCACGAGACTAAAAAATACATAAGTAGATAACAGGCTTTTTGCCTTCATTGTTCGAAAAATCGATTTTGAAACGACACGGTATTTTAAATAGCATCGCATTGCATCGCATCGCTTCGTATTGTTTTCTATTGGTGCAAATGTTTTCTTTTATAATCTAGCATCGGGGGAGTTGAGTCCGGGGCATTGGGGCATTTTCCAAAAAGCGTGTAATCCTTTAATTTTTGAATTGAAAGCCTTTAGTCTTTCTTTTGTACTGTTAAAATGTTGATTCTTAAATTATATAAGTATTATTACATTTTTCATTATTGTTTAATGTAGGTATTTTATCAAATTTCTTGGCAGACATCCTATATGAAGGTCACCTGATCACGAGTATGAATTTTTTTTTGTCTTTCTGTATATTCGCATTTACACAGCATTACATTTATTATACACAGGAAGCTGATGTCATTGCTCAATTGCTAGGCTGTAAGAATTGTCAATAATACTTTAAGAAATCGTAAAAAGAATAATAATCTTAATTGACATTCATGAGATTTTGTACACGGAACGTATATTTCATTCCCCAATTGATAAGTTATATACATTTTCAATAATATGATTAAAAGTAAAATTACGGGATGAAAATAATTACTATGTAAAAATCGCATGCATCGCACCGCTACTGTATATAAAAGGTGTCCCTCTCTCTCGCACTCTCGCATATCTTCGAACCCGTTTATTAAGCAGTCATTATTTTCTCCTCATAAGTAATATTATTTTTTCTCGTATTTTATTATTTCTGAAAGTGCTATTGATAATTTTTATACTCTATCAATTTCGCAATTTACATTTGTACTAGCTGTGCCCGCGGCTCCGTTCGCGTGGTCTACAAAATGCCGTCGGTCGAGCGTACGTGCGAATCGTGCTGCGCCGCTCAAAAGACAGAAGACAAAAAAATGCTTATTGTGGATGATACTTAGAAGATAGATTTATGCTATTGTCGACTTTTTGTAGGTATTTTTAAGATCTACAATTATGTATCACATTAATTTGATATATCTCGTATGGTTTACTAAGCGTGAGCCATTTAAACGCCCCAAATACGTTTTTTTTTCGAATTGTTCACCATTATTCTCCCTACTTATTTTGTATGTTACTTTACAGAATCTATCTTATAACCTGGCCAAATAACTTAGCTCTGGATTAAAATAAAATAAAAACATGCAAATCGAATAAGTGGTCGTCGTATAAAAAGAATATAAACGGACAGACAGAAATAGAGACATTAAGTTTTATAATATTTATCGATAATTACTCCTTATAATATATATAATTACTCCTTGTATACAAAAATTTCATTAAAATCGGTTAAGAGATAATAAAAAAAGGTGTGTGTGCGATTCACACACGATAGAAGTGAAACTTCATTTTAAAAGACATTTTCTATTTTATTTAAACAGTGTGCAATATACATACACACCGACATTTACTCTCTTGCTCTGGCTCACACAAAGAGGAGAAACCGATAATGTGCGTTAAACGTTTAAAATTTAACGTTTAACGCTTGGAAGTCGCATAAGAAGTTTCACTTCAATAACATTACATTAGGTAAAATGATATTACCTATTATACCTTAAGATTTATAAAAGATTTATAAAAGACTAAAATTAATATAGACTATCATATCAGGAATGACATATATATAACTTCCTGTTTACAAAATTTTCAACAAAATCGATTGATAATTTAAAAAAAAATAAGGTGTTTTTTTACAACCCGTAAAAGTATTATTCACTATTCTTATAGCCTATTAATTAAGTAATAAGTTAATTTTCCCGTGTACATACCTTCATGAAATCGTCTAAGCTGTTTTTAAGTTAAATTCAGACAGACAGTTTTTTAATGTCGTATTTGTGATAATTGATTTTTTACTATAGAAAACTATTACAAAATTGGGATTAATATGTAAAAATAAAAATATATACAATTAGAACTAAATATTTTTTAATATAACAGATATACGTATGTTACTGTTCCTTGTTAACTATAGTACAAATTATTAATTTTATCTTAAAATCATAGCGTAGTTGGCAACCTTAGCCGTAAAAACCAACACGATACAGTTTAACAAGACATCTTATTTGTTTCGAAAAAATTGATAAAATATTTCGACGAGATAATACCATATGAAATCTATTCAATATAGAAGAGTTTATGAAATATGTCTCGGAATGTAGATTGAGAGCATCTCTCGTGAATTGCAAGGTGATTTGATTTTACTCGGCGAATGAATATCATGAGATCATCCATATACATATTATAAAACTCAATGTCTTTCTATCTGTCTGTCCGTTTATGTTTTTTCGCGCGAAAATAGTCCAGATTGTTATCTGGTCAGGTCATAGGATGTATTTTGTTAAATAAAATAACATACGAAATAAGCAGTTATGATAATGGCGAGTCAATTCGGAAAAAAGACGCTTTTAAGGCGCTTTAAAGACTTACGCTGATTAAGCCATAACAGATATATCAAATTAATTTACTGCATATTTGTACATCTTAAAAATATCTACGAAAAAGGTTACGATAGCATATGTCTATCTTCTAAGGATCATCCACAATAAGCATTTTTGTCTAAAAAATAACCAGCGGGCGACAGGCGAAAACGGGGGCAGCAGAATTCGCGCGTGCTTTCAACCGACGGTATTCTGTAATCCACGCGCACGAAGCCGCGGGCACAGTTGGTATTATAAAATACGCAAATTTCGAAACAGAGAAATTCTGTTAACATTTAGAACCAATGTAGGTACTTGTATATATTAAAGAAGCACCTATGCTATTTAATGTGTGCTTTAAAACCATATTCTAATATTTTAAAATTTCTAGACAGTCTGCTGTAAATTATGTTTTACATAAATAAACAAAGAACTAAAAAATATTGATAAACCCGAGTTGACTGGGATATTTTATGAACAAATTGTCGATTTTTGACATTAACAAGTGTCTTCTTAAATCTTACTTAAATCTAATATTTTGATTTTCTTGAATACAAACTTCACGAGGAAGTCGGAACGCTTTGAAAATTTTCTCGTAGTATCATCATTTTGTAGGAAAATAGAAAATCTTTAATTTTAGGGTGTGATGATTATAGCCATGCCCATCCTCCGACAGAGATCTTTGCCCAGTAGAAGGATATTTACAGACATTAAAATAGTTTTTACTTAGAACGACATTGCAATCGCATGTATGAAGCAATGATGGCTCAGCGGTAGTGTGTACGACTTCGGGTCGATTGACGCGAGTACGAATCCTTCCAATGAGCCTGAGCTTTCGGTGAAGGAAAACATGGTGAGGAAACCATAGCATGGCAAGCTATCAAGTTGAAAATCTGCCGCCAAGCACCAATGGTTTAGCGTGTTATCATCTTGGGCCACATTGTCACTTAACATCAGGTAAGATTGTGGCCACTATACGCCAAACATATAAAAATAAATATAAGTCAGGTAGGCTTGCTGAACTTTTCAGTTTTCAGTATTGTTGTAATGTGTCTGTCATCATTCTTAGGACCAAAATTGAATAAAGTATTTTTTTTCTATTGTGATCTGTACCCGTTCTTATATTAGATATTTGATAGAGTCAGTGACAAACCAACGAACTCCGTAATAACTTATTCTGTCTCCCTTGTAGCAAGCGAACCATGGAACATTCGGTTACATTCTCATTTAGATGATACGGAGCAACCGGCAACGTAATTGTCTCGGGATTAGGGTATTGGGTTACAGAGCGAAGGGGTTCGATGCTCGTTAAACATTTTTTTTTGTCATAGATCTCGAGAAATTATGTATATGACTAATATTTATATTGTGAAAAACGACATACTGACTCCATTATAGAGTAAGTCGCCGTTGACACGTTTTATGTATACTCATATCTCGGTAGTCATCACTTCTCACGTTTTACTAAGAGATGAAGTTATATTTTACTCACTTTTATGAAAATGAATTATAAATTAAACTTGTCATATTTTAAAATTTCAGAGTTATATATCTTTTACACGTGTGGCGTTAAATGCTTAAAATAGTGAAACCAACCTTCCTATAAAATTGTTTTCGGATAAAAATGTACACAAAATCGACAGCGAACAAATGAAATGACTGGGTCAGATTATTAAATGACGGGCAGATAGAAAATTACGCGCTAATTCTTATAAAATAAAAATATCAGCTAAGGTTTACGATAATACTTTACAAACGTTATATTTTTATTACTATACAATTTGTATATTTAGATGAATAATAAAATATTATAATTTAACATAATGCTGCATGCTGTATATAAGAATAACAGTGTTCCGCGACTCCGCACGAATCGCGCGACCCGTTATGCATAATTATTTTCGCCTTCTCCTTTTTTTCTACTTTTCTTTTTGCCAATTGATATAAATTGAGAAATTACCTTTTTCTTCCCGTGTGTAAAATTTCATGAAAATCGGTCGAGTCATATTTGTGATCAGTGTCCTTTATATAGACTTATAGTGTCTATCAGGAAATTTGAAAAATATAATTACATTTACAGACAGAACTCAGATTTATTAATATAGATAAAGAAAAATATATTCAGACTGTGTTATTACGCGATGCATTCAGGAATTCGTTGTAGGACCGAAAGCGCCTGCGGGCATGTCTCCAATATCGTGAGTCGACGGACCGAGAATTTACCTTGTTATACTGTCTCTGCTATTCAGCTTGTCTGGGGTTCAACATTCTCCATTACTTTGAACTATATTAGAGAAATTAACTTAGACCCTTTATTGATTACTGAAATATTTGCTGGTGGAGCACGGCGTCGATTAACACGAGTTCGAATCCCTACAATGAGTCTGAGCCTTCGGTGAAAGAAAATATCGTGATTAAATCACAACATGGTGGTAGGCATGGTGGTGGTATCCAATGGCTGGCTAGCTAAACCTTTGAGTTAACAAGCCTATAGGTGTGTTCCAGCAGCTGCACTTGCAAACCAGCTCCTCCACTAAGCTTAGCGTGTTACCATCTTAGGCTACATCGTCTTTGAATATCACATGAAATTGTGACTAAACGCTAAGGTTATAAATAATAAGAACCGTATGAGACAAAGGTCACTCAGCGGTCTATGGAAAGAGCTTTGTTGGGAATTTCCCTGAGGTATAAAATTCTATAAGTACGTCTACGTCAGAGAACCAAAGTAAACGAAATAGCTCAAACAGTAAGCAAGTTAATTAACTTGATAGATGTGGGCCGGTCACCACGTCTGAGACCACGTCTTGGCAAACATAGTGTAGTACACGCTCAAACCAGATGGAACATCAACTTGCTGAAGGTTGCTGGAAGGTTATGAAGTGTTGCGGAATGACGGAGATCGGATGCGATGGCAAACCTTGTGAGAGGCATATGACTGGCAGTGGACTGTTGAGGGCTGATGATGAGAAAAAGTTTATAGTCCAAATAAATATACCAAATATTTAACTTTCCGTTGCGGAGTTGGTGCCTGGCTTGATATCTACACGTCTTTTATGCCTAACTTCGTAGTATTCTTGTAAATAGTTCTAAGAAGATGGTGGTTCTGTTAGTAACGTTCTGGCATGTTGCCAACCACAAAATTCTGTCGGTTCTTAAGAGAATATAACAACAGTAAGAGTATTGTTACTTTGCAGAAAATCGGTGGACGTCTTGCTTCCGCAGCAGTAATAATATTTGCTCATTCAAAAATGTATTCATAAATAAAGTCATTAAAATTGACCTGCTCGTATGTTAAATCGCAAAACACAATCTGTCCTCAATTACGGTAGCGAGCGAGTCTCAGTCGAAACTCGGTTACAATGTTTATGTTCACAGGATGGAGTAGACACAGAGCACCTTTGTGACCATAATTGTACCCTGAAGCGGGGTTGTGTGGTGTTGCCAGCTATTAAAACGAGAACCCGGAATCATAGAATATTATTTGCCTATAAACGTGAGAAATATATATCACAGCGATTACTAAAGTGATTTCCGTGGAAAAGTCACCAGAGTTCTGCAAATCAGTTACCTAAATTTCACTTTTACGAATATTATTTTGCAATACGTGATAGTTATACTGTCTACAAATTGTACTGTCTTAGTATTCCGTAGCTTTAAAACATTACGATCCGCTGATGTAGCATATCCACTAAGACAGAATTGGCTTACGTAGTGGATTGTTCCCCCACTCTCTTAACAGTATATTTAGAATACCTACGATGATTGAGATGGAAAATAAATATGTAAGCATAAATAACAATATGTAAATGCTTCTATTTACAAAATTTTTAAGTAAGGTATTTCTGTTTTAGATCTAAGCAAATAGAAAACGTTATGATAGTTTGAACTAGAATCATTTAAAAACTATCAAATCGGCTCCCAAATAAACTACCTATATATTTCGGAAGAGCAAAGCAATAGTAAAAAAGGTGTGTGTGCACACGATAGAAGTGAAACTTCATTTTAAAAACATTTTCTATTTTATTTAAACAGTGTGCAATATACATACACACCGACATTTACTCTCTCGCTCTGGCTCACACAAAGAGGAGAGACCGATAATGTGCGTTAAACGTTAAACGTTTAACATTTAACGTTTAACGCTTGGAAGTCGCGTAAGAAGTTTCACTTCAAAAGATGTGTGTGCGATTCACACACGATAAAAGTGAAACTTTATTTTAAAAGACATTTTCTATTTTATTTAAACAGTGTGCAATATACATACACACCGACATTTACTCTCTCGCTCTGGCTCACACAAAGAGGAGAGACCGATAATGTGCGTTAAACGTTTAACGTTTAACGCTTGGAAGTCGCGTAAGAAGTTTCACTTCAAAAGATGTGTGTGCGATTCACACACGATAAAAGTGAAACTTTATTTTAAAAGATATTTTCTATTTTATTTAAACAGTGTGCAATATACATACACACCGACATTTACTCTCTCGCTCTGGCTCACACAAAGAGGAGAGACCGATAATGTGCGTTAAACGTTTAACGTTTAACGCTTGGAAGTCGCATAAGAAGTTTCACTTCAAAAAAACCTAGTAAAGTAAAAAGTATATAAAAAGTTTTCCATATTTAATGATTACGCGCTTTCTCTCGTCTGAGTCATCTTCACTGTATCTCAGGTACAACTTAAGATTAAGCTTGAACAACGTAATTTGACCTAATACGACGGCGACACATTTTCAAAAATTCGTTTGTGTTATTAAAAGCTTCCGTTTTCTGGCAACACAATGATACTCGATCTCATCTAGCAGTTAAGTGCTGCTTAAACGCTTCAAGATCTCATTCTGCGGTACAAAGGGATAGTCATTTACGTGATATTCGGGACTAAGATGAATTGTTACTAACTCCTCTTAATACGGTTAGTCGATGTTTCTAGTTTAAATTACAACGAGAGACAAGATGGGTAATTCTGATAAGCGAATGTGAAATTAAATTAAAGTAAAATGTATTATTATTAACTTAAATTAAATAAAATTATGTATACCAGAACAGCTAATGGAAGACGTTATATTTGTAGATATATAGAATATTATTTTGAATAGTAGCTCGGCAATTTGACGGTACTGTTCCTGATGGTAAGCACAGTACAATCCAAACACAACGGCGACCACCGAGTGATCGGTAATCCATTGGCGGTTACCGCTGTCATGCCGGCCTGCATAAATATCTCTTCACGTTACGTTTGAAGGACCCATAAGATAAGAAGAAGGCAACGCATTGGCCGGATGATAGTTCCACAGTTTCACGCTACGACAAAGATAAGATATAGAGAAGTTTTTAGTTTGTGCCGAGATAGAAGTTACCGTGAAACTGTGACCCCGAAACCCAGCGCATGTGGTTCTGTTGTGGAAAGGAGAGGAAGAAATAAGATTGAACAACTCTTCAGAGCATTCACCACAATACGCACGGTAGAGCACGCTCATCCAGACAATGTTCCTGTACAGCTGAAGCGGCTCGATGTATTTGATAGCGTCTGAATATATAAATAATTTTTTTTTTGATATATTTCAAAAACTTCAAGTAGTTAATAGCATCCACCTCGCTGCTAGAAGGAAACATATCTAGAAGGCTGATCGGTATTGCCACGTTGTATGGCAAGGCTTATTCGCTTACCGAGGTACTAGCCTACTAGCCGAACACATTCATTAAAAAATATATTTTTAAATTAAATAATTTTCAGATTTTGTTAACAGTTAAAGGCGATGATAGCGGCTGTTTAATATCCAACAAGGGGATCCCAAAGAGGGAAGACGTCAGGTGGATGACTAGTCATAAAACACTAAGCCGAATATCAGTTCACAACATGAAGGAAGATAGACCGACCCTACTTAAGTGACACAAAAACAAGAAGAAGATTCGATGGTGGATGCCTTATTGTTATTATTCAATGACAGTTGCTCGTGATTACATAACAATATTATAATAACTCCACGTAGCGACATTTGCTCTCATAACAGTAATGCCGTCGGGCATTAAACGGCGATCGCTTCCGTGACCCGCGGCGCGGCGGCGTATTATTAGCACGAGATATGCATTATGTAGAACCACCCATTCGTTTCCTATACCACTTGTATTAAAGTCTATACTTACTTTACTTTATTCTAGGGTACCGTTGTATATATCAACATCAAAAAGTATATTATTCAATTTAAGTCCTAATGAGGTAGGTACTTATGAATATCAAAACATTTATGCCACCATATTCGTAAGAAACCATTCAACGTGCACAAAGTATTTCGTTCACCCATCATATTTCACCTATTTATGCTGCAAAGCAGCAATGATCACGCTGCTTTGTTATTGACCGAAGCATGAGGTTGGCAACACACACTATCCCCCATCTGCTCCAACACAACCAACTTAAAATTCTCTAAAAGGATTTTACGCTTGAACAGAAATCAGTAACGAATGGTCACCGGAGTCCCTTAACAGGACACGATAACTATAACAAACATCTCTCTAATATAGGTATAGCAGATAGTCGCACATGCCGAGCGTGCATGGGGTGTGAAGAGACAGCCAAACATTTACCTACTCTTGGAGTGCGAAGAGTTGACCCAACACCGGGTTAAACACGTTAGTACACTGAGGACTCTTCCAGAGATCTTTAACAACATCAGGCTACTGGTAGACTTCGTAGAAGAATGGGGCTGGCACAGAAATAGTAAAATTTTATAATCCATTTAAGAAATGAAATTAACCATATACGGAACCATTAAAGACGGCGTTCGCTACGCGCTTTACTAATAAAAACATCTGCTCAGTTAAAATGTCTCTTGTAAATTACATTATTAACGAGAACCCATTAAAAGTATTAGTTTCGCAAATTGACAATCATGATAATACCGCGCACGCGCAATTATTGTGTTTGTTTTTAATAAGCTACATTTAATTTATAATAATGAGAACTTCACTTACTTTTAATAGATCCCATTCCTCGCAAGTCACCACAGGTGTATGCACCTATCAAATATCAAGTCCTGTGCCCTATACTTATCAAGTCCCGTGTTTTGTTCATTGAGCTTTAACTTAATCTTTGACATTAAGTGACGATGCGTGACGACGACAGGTAGGCCACAGAAATATTTGTTTGGAGATTTTTTTTACTTGGAGCAGTCCGACTGGTTGTGTTCCTGCGATGAGTAGGGTTACCAGAGCTACTTGGGGAAGTGAGGAGGGGGGGGGGTTACAAATAGAGGTAGAGTGCAGAGAAATTTAATTTAATTTAGCAATAAAACTTAAGGAAAGAGAAGGGAAACAAATCGTTGAATGTATTCATATATGTATATAGAGAATTGCCGCTTAAGTGGAACGTCAAGAGGCACAAGCCGGCATAACAGCAGCGACCGCGGCGCCTATGAATTTCAATCTCTCGGCGGTAGCCGTTGTATTTGGATTGTACTGTGCTTACCATCAGGGACAGTAAAGTCAATGTGCCGAACTACTATGAATAAAGGTAAAACCATATCTGCAGAAAAATCTTGGTCTTAAATCTTCTTCACGGAACAATGCTCCAGGGGGGTCTTGCTTACGCTAAAACAATAACGCTTATGAGCCGTCAATGTTGTTGAGTTAATATAATTGATCGTTTGAGAGCAAGGAGTGATTCAATCATATTGCACCATAAAAATATTGGGTAAACTTTTTGTAGGTCTAGACCTTAGGGCCCGCCTTAGATTATTACATTTCAACCGTAATGTCACGTCACGTAACGCAATTTTTTTCTTACCGTGCCTATAAAACTTTACTTCAAAGTAACGTAACAAAAACAAAAACACAACAAACGTAACAAAAACTAGTGACATATTAACAAATACAAAGGATGTTGAATTAACTTATTTAAACTGTTTAATTTAGTTATTAAATTAAATAAATTGTGATTAATTGACAACATTACGGTCGCAAACAAGTCCAATGTAAAGGTCAGCAGAGTGTTAATTGTTGAGAGAGTGTCGGGTAATTGACGCATCGCCTCTGAACCGACAAGCGCGTGTCGCAATCCTCTCTACCGGATATCAGCTGGTTTAAAGCTTAGTACATATGCTCAAACAGAGGTCTTGGTCTCGTAGAGCCGGCCTTGTGGCACTATATAGGCAATATTCTGAATAAACATACGTACCTATCAAATTGATAATGATTTACATACAGCTAACAGACTGGTTGGAAAATTAAAAACATAAGATATTATTTTTGAAGTGAAAACTTCTTTAGCACCGTTGTGATTTGAAACTCGATGAAACAAAAAAGCGGTAGTAAAAAAAGACAACCATATACATCTATAGGATTTAGCCAACGAGAGAATGAGATAGAATACATTTATATTATGCACGGATAATGCAAGCCCTGATTTTCATGATTATGATCGTCATTGGATTGACCTAGTGCTGTGAGACGATCAGAATTCATACGCAGTATACGGCTGATTTATGATATTTAAAGTAATTTTTAAAGTACATATTTTTAATTTTTTTGAAGGTTTCACTTCTTACATGTGTGAACTGCTGCGCACATGCTTTATGATAAAATATTGGCGACCAGCGATAGGTCAACAATTCATCGCCAGTCATCGCGATGCATATAAGCGAATCACAATTCACCATACCGACGCGACCTGGTTGCGCTGACTCCGTTATCGCCATTTTCTCGTTCTAACGAACACGCAGAGTACACCTGTTCCTATCACAGCCAGCCAATAGTGCGGGTCAATAATACGAATACTAAGTACGGATTACCTCCACCCTACAGTAGATCACAGCCAAATAACTTACTGTTGTGTTCCTGTGGTGAGTAGGGCTTTCCGAGCTCTTTGGGATAGCGGGGGGGGGGTTGAAGGTCGGCAACACGCAATGATACCTATGGTATTACAAGCGTCCATAGGTTACAGTAGCCGCTTTCCATCAGGCGAGCCGTGTGCTTGTTTGCTACCTTAGTAGCTACAAAAAATGCCTATAAAATACCTATAAAATTGCTATCAGTCTCTTCTTATTTAAATTTAAAATTTCTTTATAACTTTTTGTTTACGGATCACCTGATGGTAAGCGGTCATCGCAGCCTATGGGCGCTTGCAACACCAGAAGAATCACATATGTGTTGCCGACCCTTTAAAACCTAACTAATCAATTTTAAATCTAACGTATAAAGATATTATGAAGCGTTGAAAGAGAGATTAGTAATTGTAAGTGTGAACCTATCTTTACAGTCTGTTAGCGAGCATCTGCTTGGATGTACTCACATCCTAATTCGACGTTAACTGTCTAATGAAAACAATGAACGGGAATTGATCGACCATTATGATAATTTGCAGCCAGTTATTTTGACTGAAAGCTGACTGCTTCAGACTTATAATATGTAGTATAAAATAATCGTATTTCTGTTCATTTTGCTAGAATGTCACCTGATTTTAAATGATTATTCAACGAAACACGTGAAGCTTTGCTTAGAACTGCCTCTCCAAATACATAATGAGAAGCGATGATAACGATGAGAAACGTAGGGCACCGCGACACCGCGTCCGTTGACTTAGGTTCGAATCCCACAATGAGCCTGTGCTTTCGGTGAAGGAAAACATCGTGAAATAACTATAGCATGGCGGTAGGGACTTTTCTAATTGCCGCCTGGCTAGCTACCACCCACAAGTAGAAAATCCGACATCGTACACCTACAGGTGAGTTCCGGAGGCTCAGCTGTATTTGAGAGCCAATCTTATTCTCGGCTTAGCGTATTACATCTTAGGACACATCACCACTTAGCATCAGATGAGATTGTGGTCTAACGATGTTTTTCATACACGGAAAGCTTTACCTTCGAACCTACGTCGAACGATGTTGTATTCGGATCACATACCACTGAGCCATTATGGCTTCATATTATTTAATTCGAAATCTGCATTAAGTAATAAAAGTGTAGTTCATTCTGTGCATGTATTTTTTTTCCAAATTACCCGATAGACAGACTTTTATAAAGGACACTAATCATGAATATGTCCTTAAAAAATTGTCTGTGTGTCTGTCTGTTTGTATGTCCGGATTTAACTCAAAAACGACTTGACCGATTCTTATGAAATTTTGTACACGGGAAGATTATACCATGAAGTAGTCAATTTATAGGCTATAAGAATTTTTAATACTTTTAGAATGGTAAAAAGAAAAATGATATTTTTGGCTGCTTGAATTATTTTTATGTTCACTTGATTCGATAATACAGAAGTAGATCCAGTCCGACCATTAACACCTTGTGAAATTTTTAACTCGAGTGTATTGGAGTCTGAAGAAGTAACGGGTACAAGGAAGAAGTGGGCGAAAGGCGTACATAAGAAATGACAACGGCAGCGTAAACATTTTACGGCACATTATTAGCGCCAAAATTTAAACGAAGGTTGGCTTCGGTATGATTTTGAATCGAACATTCGGCCGAAGTTTGGCTTCGGTATAAACTTTATTCGGCCCACCTCTATATTCAACTAATTTTGATGAAGTTTTGTGAAGTACATGTCATTTGTCAATTGATATACTATATAAATTATTAATAATATGAATAAAATTAAAATATTGAGGAATGAAAATAATTACTGGGTAATAAACGCATGCGGAGCCGCGGGCGCACCGCTAGTCAATATATAAATATCAAAAGTAAAGCCGCTATCAAAACCGTTTATAAAGTTGTATCATACAATAACCCGTTCAATTTAAATCTCTGGCCCCGGTAGATTTATTCGACACCTCGAGACCGATCCTGCCCGCCCCCTTACGCCGGCGCGTGAACATGTATCATTGTAATCGGTAATCAGTAATCACCTATCCCGCTTTCGGTTTGATCACCGTGCAGATGTTTTGCAGCTGTAATGAATACATTGCGGGAGCGGGTATTATTTATTTTATTACAGTGAGATTAAAGTGTATAGATTTAATATAAATAGATTTCCATCTTCATGAAATTCTAGTCTAGAATATTGTAGGAAACTTTTTATTTGTATGACTATTTATTTGTTACACGAGACAGGCCCTCCAAAAAAGCTAAATCTGCTTGTAACTATTTTAGTTGGCAGATATTTGCTTTAACTTTACGTAAGTCGAGATATTGTTTTTATTATCAATTATACAGTGAAATAGTCTAATACAAGCTTTCGCTTTAACTTTACAAAGAGTTGACAATTGGCAACAACAGTGTTTATTGTAGTCGACATAAGTATTAACTGAGGTCTTCACTACCCAAAAGCTCTAGCGACAATGTGTTCAAAAATATATTTTTCGAACTGACTTACACTGTCAGTCTCAAGAGCCCTGAAGCTTCAAGAAGGCTTTGACAGTTTCACTGGGCTGTCAAGTGTATGGGTTTCACTGGTTTCTGGTAATTCCAGAAATTAGCACTTTCAAACAAACAATCTTTTGAACTTTATAATATTAGTTCCTATAGATTAAATAAGTTTTCAATCACAGGAGACGAAAGCAGAGTCGATACGAAGTACTAAAGCGATGAATGTAAGTCATTTAATTTGAAGTTAGTAGGTAGCATGAAAGTTTGTAATATCTCGATAAGAAATGGATAAAAAATTATATATATTTCATCATTATAGAGGATAAAAGGTATGAAATAGTAGGTATCTGAAATTTCGTCGTTTAAATATTTTGTCGTAGCAAAGTCGTCGTACAAACGAATATAAGTTTGAACAATATAAGAAATTATATTTGAAAGGAGTCGCGGGCAAATATATTTCTAACCACAATAAAAAATCCACCGCCATCACAGATATTGATCTCGAAATTATATCATCTGTATCTTTAAAGAGACAAATAACAAATTACAAATAATAAATATATGCGGTAACATCTAAATACTGGAACAGACATCCTCGGGGCGATATTCTTTCGGGTAACACTTCATTTGAGATAATTACAAGGGTTTATTCAAATTGATGGTATTTGAATCAAAATTGCCGGCGGGGTCGAAACTATCACTATTGTATCTATATTCACGCTTACCTTTGAAATTGAGTGCGGACAGTGTTAACAAATTCGTGAGTCTCTTTATAAATTTAATAAAGGCAGTACATAATAATTAAATTCAATATATCACGATGTAACTAAATTGTATAAAAAGTTTTAAGGTATACCTACATAAAGCAAAATACTTCCTCGAAGACATGGACAGGTTGCAGAGACGGGCTGCCCGCATTGTAACTGATGCAGACGTTACTAAGTTCATCGAGCCGCTTCATTTGCTCAGAGACATTGCCTCGCTGAGCGTGTTCTACTGTCTGTATCATGGCGAGAGTTCTGAAGAGCTGTTTAACACGTGCGTACGTTTTAAGATAACACGTAGCAAATTTCTTTGCTCGTGCCGAGATGGAGGTTACCGTAAAACTGTGGCTCCGGAGCTATGAAAGGGAGAAGAAGGAATTAGGTTTTTTTTATACTACAAAGGTGGCAAACGAGCATATGGCCGCCTGATAGTAATCGGCTACCATAGCCTATGGACACTTGTAATAACATAGATAGGTATCACTAACGCGCTGCCGACCTTGAACCCCACTGCCCTAAGGAGCTCTGGAAACCATACTCCACGCAGGAATACAACACAAGGTTATTTGACTGCAATCTTCTGTAAGATGGTGGTATTCCACCAGTCGATTTGCTCCACGTAGAGAGAAATCTCAAAAAAAAAAAAACTTTACCCTACCTCTCTTTGAACCCACCCTTCCCCAAGGAGCTATGGAAACCCTACTCATCGCAAGAACACAACACAAGGTTATTTGGCTGCCATATTCTGTAGGATGGAGGTATTCCACCAGTCGGTTTGACCCGGGTAGAGAGAAATTTCCAAAGAAATTTCTCTGTGACCTACCTGTGCAAATATGTCTAAATTATCTATTATTATATATTCTATGTGTTCAATCTTAAGTAACAAACAATAACTTGTTTGTTTATATAAGGCTGATATTGTATTTAACATATGTAATATATGATAACACATGAAAATAGACTTATTATTAATATTATTAGAGTTATTAGAATATTATTAATGATTACCTATTATTTATAGATAACTATTAAGCAGAAGGTTCAGCGTATTTATAAATCGTGCTATCAATACACATTTTTATACAATTATACAATTTTTATTTTAACATAAAATAATTTTAGAACAACATGGATATGAAAATCGGTGATATAAAATATCACAATAAATTTATTAAGTAAAAAAATATATTACATTAACCGTATTAAAAATTATAAGCTTGTTTCACAGTAGGAATGTGTTATTTAAAAAAATGTTGATGATTCATAAAGTTTTCTATTTAACAATTTCTACAATATATCAATATTATAATTAATTATCTTCTTTTTTTTAATAAATAAATCTATATATTAGGTACTAACTACACCATCGAAGCGTTTAAAGTGTATTTTGGTGTTACCCCCACTCACAATATTGTAAGGCGGACAATTAGAGGTTCATTAATTACTTCCTAGACACGCCCCGCGTCATGCGGTCAGTGTGGACACGTAGGTCACTCGGTCGACTCGCACTCAATACTCGGAACGTCTTGCGATAGATGTGTAGGGATATGGCTTTCCATCATAAACGTTTTAGTTATAATAAAATTGGTCTAAACTTCATGGTGCAGTGGTATTAAAACCACTGGTGAGCCAAGAGGTCATGGGGGTTGATACGCGCATAGGATGGACTTTGTGTGATGAAATCGTTATTATATTTTTTTTTCTTATCATATAAAAATATTGTGTGCGTCTATTAAGGTTAAATACACGATAACACTAATGTCGACATTTGTTTCGATGACGTCTACAAGAGAAGAATTTTTTTGTGTTGCATTTGGTAAATAATTTTCGGGTTCAAGTGTCAAAAACACTCAACACACAAAATCTGTCTCCAAGGTAGCGACAGTGACACTGAGCGACAGCAACACTTTATGTGCAACTGGATGTCACTGCGATGTACGCATGGTGTATATAGTACTGAGTGTTCAGTGTCAAATGTCACCGTGTACCTTTAGTGATGTTGCACAACTTCTGAACGACTTGACCGATTGGGCACATATTCACCTAATACATTTGTTTTATCGAGATTATGGTTCATGGTTATATTAGGATCTGATATCTAGGAGGCGCATTAATCGTTATTAAAAAAAGTCAGTTGTTTATAATAAAGTTGTAATAAGAATATAATATTAAAGGTGTATCAGTACT
Source organism: Saturnia pavonia (assembly GCA_947532125.1). Taxonomy (NCBI): domain Eukaryota; kingdom Metazoa; phylum Arthropoda; class Insecta; order Lepidoptera; family Saturniidae; genus Saturnia; species Saturnia pavonia. The sequence continues at coordinate 16,243,375 of OX383904.1, forward strand.
AATCGAACGAGCCGCACCGATTTGCTAATGAAGACATTTGGGGCAAAATGGTATCTCGCCGTCAATAAATATCTCTCAGCCGCCCTCGCCTGAGGCGGACTTTCTTCCGCTCCGGATCCTTCCTACACGCGTATTAGCCCCCTTTTGTTACAGAATTGATATACGATCACACCCCTTTAGCGGTTAAATTATGCACACTAATAATACTTTTAAACTGTATAAAATTTCTTTTCGTGTCGCAACCCGCCTTGCCAAAAGATTTTGTCTATGTTAAGACGGAAGTATGAGATTCAAACCTAAAATAAATTTAAGCTTTTGTTAAATAAAAATGATTTTATTTAACAAAAGATTTGTGAAATTTGAAGCGAATATTTTGGGAAATCTGCTATTGCTTTGCTCTTGAGTATTTCTTAATTTGGGGTCTATTTTACAAAGTTTTTTGAAGTGTAACTTCTTATGCGACTTCCAAGCGTTAAACGTTAAATGTTAAACGTTTAACGCACATTATCGGTCTCTCCTCTTTGTGTGAGCCAGAGCGAGAGAGTAAATGTCGGTGTGTATGTATATTGCACACTGTTTAAATAAAATAGAAAATGTCTTTTAAAATGAAGTTTCACTTCTATCGTGTGTGAATCGCGCACACACCTTTTTTTATATATTTCTTTTAAATACCTATATGTAGGTATTGTTTAAAGATATTGGTGATCATCTAGTGGTGAAACCATCTTGTCATACTTTTTACATATTATATAGGTTTATCGTTTTGACCACAATCTAACCTGATGTTAAATGACGTTATGGCCTTAGATGGTAACTCGCTAAGCCTAGAAGTACTGGCTCTCAAGTGCAGGGGCCGGAACACACCTCTAAGTGCTTGGCGACAGATTATCAACTTGAGGATTGCAAATAACTAGAAGGGTAGATATTTAGAAAAAGTCCTACCACGACGCTATGGTTTCATCACAATATGTCCTTCACCGAATGCTTATTATTGTAATATCCGCACCTACGTCAATCGACCCGATGTCCAGACACGCTACAACAAAAATTCATAGTGAGTAGTATAAAATTTAATAAAAATTAAGTAATTCAATTTACGAAATCTGCCAATTAATTTCTTCACAGTAATTACTTTATTAAACTAAGAAACTTTAATTAATACTTACTTATATACAATAAAAAAAACTCTTTCATTTCTAAATTAAAAAAAACTTTGTAATTCAAATCAAGCCGTGGTAATATTATTCTATGGTATGGTCCTAGACCAAGAGAATGGCCAAGGGGGCAGCCCCCCTGCAGGACAAGAGAGAAGAGTAAAGAGAAATTTCTTTGGAGATTTCTCTTTACTTGGGGCAGTCCGACTGGTGCAATATCTCCACTCAATAGAAGATCGCAGCCAAATAACCTAGTGTTGTGTGCTTACGGTGAGTAGGGTTTCCACAGCTCTTTGGGGTAACGGGTTCAAGGCCGGCAACGCTCTAGTGATCATAGGCTACGGTTAAGGTTGACAACTTTTCTATATCAAGTATAGTATTTACGAGGCCTGAAAAAATATAGTTAATGGCAAAAGTCAAAGAATACAAGGTATCAAATAAATATTTCATTTTATAAAAGAATATTTTTTATTGCTTGATAGACAGATATTGATGATAGTGACAAATAATCAAATTGACAATGACACACACAATTGTCGCTCAGAAAGACTAAAGCGTTCCGTTTTACGTTTAAACATTTTGGAATAAATAATGGTATCTAATTTTTTGTCCAATAAAAAAAAAAATGTAGTTTCGCCTACTATATTTTTTTTAAATACAGTAGTTGGACGCCTAATATAGTTACGATATTATATAGTATGGTTGGCAACCCTAGCTACGGTAGCCGCTGACATCAGGCGAGCCGTATGATTGTTTTCCACCTTTGTTGTATAAAAAACAAGACGTGGGTAAGCTGAGTTCTGGCTGACTTGACTCGTTTGCAACGCAAATACTAAATATATACATTACATATGTTAACATTATATATAATACTAGCTATGCCCGCGGCTCCGTTCGCATAGAGTAGTAAAAAAGAAGTTTTTATTTTTTGTACTGAACCCTAATTATTGTTCTCAAATAAAAGTAGCCCCAGTTATGCCTTACGGAGATTACCCAGAACAAACAGTCAGACAGAGAGACAAAAATAAAAAAAATGGGTTTTTTGTTATAGGTATCGTGTATACTTTCATATTTAAGTAAAAATAAGTAAGCATTTAGTAAAAACCTGTTATTTTCACATTACAAACAGACACTTCAAATTTCTTTTTTTGTATAAATATACATTGTCAATGGAGTTCTAAATATTATATTTCTAAACTAGCTGTGCTCGTGGCTCCACGCGCGTAGATTACAGAATCTAAAATAAAGGTAGCCTATGTTGCTCCTTATAACATCAGCAATCTGCTAGTGAAAGTCCCCTCAAAATCGGTCCAACCGTTGCGGAGATTAGGTAATAAACCGGAATAAACAGACAGACAGACAAAAATATAAAAAAATATTTTTAAGGTTTTAAGGATTTTTAAGGTATGCTTAATATTCCTTGCCACATCCCCCCTGAATAATATCCTGGCTACATCCTTGTACTTATGTCAGTAAACGCGAGAACTTAATTCGCTCGGCGGATTTTCGGCGCAAAAAGTAATGCTTCGTCAAATATGTGCGACAGACAGCTAAAAACTGAGACATTCAACGAAAACACGGATCATTTTCTTGCGACTCCGACTATTGATGTCGGTTTCATATTTAAAAAAGTTATCACAGACATTTGTCTGTTGATATAGATAACCAACACTATTCAGGTTGAAAAATTTGACCGCAAATTCTTATTCCAACGTAGGAGCGTATCAAAAGTGATTTTTTAAATCAAATCCACGATTATTTAATTGTGAACGATTCTGAATTTGTATATTGATGTTCCTTCACTCAATAGTAATAAATACCTACATAAATTGCCTGTTTATTATGTGTTCATATGTGTTTATTATGGCTATAATATGTTTGTTATGATTTTTAAAAGTATTTTGATGTCAATAAAGAAATTAAGGAGTATAAAAGCAAAGACGCCACTGTCCAAGATATGCGGGCAGATCAAGCAAGAAATCATTATTTATTTCTGTGAAATTTTAATAATAAAGCGTTTATAGTTACTGGTCATACAAAAGAAAAACACAAATACTCTTGAGATAAATCAGTTAATACACATCCTCACATGGCCTTTGAATGAATTAAAGGAATCAATGGCTTTTTTTTAAATGGGTCATTGACTTTTTTTCTTTTATAGGTAGCTCTTTAGAGGTACCTCTCAAATACTGTTGGGTTTATTCCCATTCAAAATGTATTTTAGACATTGATACTAAAATATTTACTAGTAGGTATAAGTCGTTTTATATAAAGTGAAGTATCAAGAATCATGTTTTTCGTTGGAACTTGGAAGGTTAAGTAGTTCTGGCAGAGATACGTACGTTCAATGTCTTTGTTGCTACCGACGCTTGATTGTAATGGTATTATTATCTCCATAATTCTCCATAATTAATGTTCGCATACAGAGTACAGAGCGATTACTTTCAATCACACTTCGTTAGCAACGAATCTGTTGCTATTATTGTTCCGCGGCCTTTTTATCTGCCAATCGCTCGCCGCAGCCGCCATTTTCTATAATTACGATGTATAAGATGGCTACGCGTTATGGCGTCCATTTGGCGTTTTTGCCGATAAAAATGCACATCGTTTGTTGTGAAGTATCAATTATTTATTGTATGTGTGGACTTTTATACACTTTTCATTGCGATGAGTAAATACATTTTTAATATTAGTACAATATTTAATAGAAAGAAGATTTATTAAACGTAAGTGTGATTTAAAAATATTTAATTGTAGGTATATGTAGGTATGTAGGTACCATTTATTTTGTAAGTACGTAGTATGTACTTTATAATAACGTAATTAAGTATATTATAATGTTTGCATAATTGCATAATTTCCAAATATGTTTGTGGGAGGATATCTCCAGAACTACTGAACCGATTATGAAAATTATTTCTCTAATAGAAACCTACACTATAGGTATTTCAACGTAATGTGTACAATGTTTAGGGTTTTTGATAGTGCTATATAAAAAAAGTGTCCAGAAGCAACACGAATGATTTGTTGATTTCATAATGTTTTCCTACACAACTAAATCCAAATCTGTACCTAATTACAAACTGCATCATATGATTAAGATGCGATTATGTACCTATAGGTTAAGAACATTTATGTAGACATGTTGTCTTGAATGTCTTTCAGATAGCTTTCATGTGAACGTGAAATAATGTTTAACCTATTCATACACTTTTTGTGGATGTAAAACAACATATAGGTATTCTTCGTAAAACAAAATAGCATCGGCATAGTTATTACTCATATAATACCGGTTCGGTTATCGTTAGCGGGAACTCTTTACTACACCGACAGCTGAGGATTTTCAGCAAAAATGAGTGCAAGCATCCGCGAGGTCTGCGATTATGTCATTATGACGGAGAAACAGTAAAAACTGAAAGGGCATTTTAGTATGCGATGATACAGTGCAATTAAATGTGTGAAGAAAAAAATCGGTTAGGAACCACGTAGGGGTGGCGATCATACCGGCTTTTCCATTACCTATATCTTGCCGGATAGTAAGATAGTATTTAGCGAAGATCAAAAAGTATTCCTTTGGTTTGCTAAAATTAACAATAGGACAAATGAACTTATTTGTGTATTATTAAATTTAATTTATGATCAGTTCCATAAAATCTCGATGATCGTAATTGTGGTACAATGCAACAATACTTACGGTCACGAACTGAGAATTCATTGACAATATAATGATACACCCCAAAAATTTGCTATTACATTATTCCACTTATCGTATTTTATTGTCTGTATCATAGTGAATATTCTGAAGAGTTGTTTGAACATATCTCATCACCTGCCTTCAACTACAGAAGTACGCGTGCTGGTATTCGAAGTCATAGCTACACAGCATTCATCTCGTCGAGAATTACAAAGATTTCAAATTCTTATGTTTGCCTTACTGTAAATATGCGGAATCGCCTCCTGATCAACGTGTTCTCTCTTTGCTACTACATCGGGTCCTTCAAGCAAGGTATGAAAAGACATTTCTGCAGAACGGCTTGATGGCGACGACTACCAATGAGATTTATCAACGACGGTCGCCGTTTGGACCGTACTCTTCATCAGGTACTCTACAGTCATTTTGTCGATAAAAAAACCTAAATTGTTAATTGTACTTTAAAATAGTTATCCGATATATTAATTTATCTTAACATTATTGCTAGTGGACGGATAAAAAAAACGTGAAAGCCCTAACAACAAACGGTGAACGCGCGATCGCATTGCCGAAATATCACATACTTTTGCGCGTGACCGCTGCGCCCGCGTCGTTCCGGCCGCGGTTGTTTGCGCAGCGATATCAATCGGCCCGTAACGAGATTTTTGTATCCAAAGATAATTCCACACAATCTTTTAATGAATACGTATATGGAGTGCATTTTTTAAAATATATACACAATTTATAGGTTTAGTATTTGAGCACAATCTCATCTGATTTTAATTGAAGTGTAGGCCTAAGATGGTTTAAGAATCGTCTGTCGAATATGTTTTATCAAATTACACTACGATAGGTGACTACCAAATAACAACTTGTCTAAAAGGTTTACAACGTTCTGTAATATTTGCCTTCTTCACTCGGTAGGGTTCAAAAGAACACTTTCTATCTAGCGGGATTCAAGGATGTAACCAGGATTCAGGAGGGGTAGGCTGGCAAGGGAAAACTAATGTAAGGTATTCAAAGCTCGCTATAGCATCACCTTCTCTAGAAATACTTGAAATTATATTAACAGTGTTTTCAAATATTTAATTAACAATAGCAACCCATATTTTCAGCTGTGTTCATAAGTGTAACACATAATGATGAAATATTTGCGTTCCATGATAGTCAAGCCAGCCTACCTACACTCTGCTGGAGGGGCGAAGGGGAGAGGCAGCTCCCTCCTTGCTTACGCCGTTGGTGGAAACATTTTGAGTAATTTCCATTTAGAAATTAATTATCATCGCCTGTGAATTTATATTTGCATGAAGCGATTCATCAACTTTTTACTCGGCTCTTCACCTGCTCTTTGCTTGTTACAATAGTCGGAGAGTATAATAATTCACTCTGTAAGCGATTTATTCTCCTATTTATGTCTGTTTAAGGAACGTTATGAATATATAAAACTTTTATTTGAATATTGTAGCTTTTAACAGCAAATATAAATAAACGTTTAATGCACGCGAAGGTGTGAAGTTTTTAATGATCATACACAAGTAAGTATTATGTATAGTCACAGTTAGACCATAGAAGGAATGCTAACGTTCAGTTGCCAATTGTCAACTGCTTACCTATACAGCGTACTTTATTGCATTGTCAATCTATTCTTCGGTCTGAGGCGTAAGCTTGTTCTTATAGTTTGTTGAATAAATTACAAAAAAACTTGCTGTGCCAGAGGGAGTACTTGTCTAATCTATGTTAATAATAATAAATCTGAGTTGTGTCTGTTAATGTATATATTTTTTTTTCAAATTTGCCGATTGACCTCTTTAAAAAGATACTGGTCACGAATATGATAATATTATTTTTTGTCCGTCTGTTTGTATGTCGGGTTTTAACTCGAAAACGGTATGGACATTTTTTTTACATGTGAAGCGTATGTTATAATTATCAATACGAGTAATAGAAATCGAAATCGTTAAAAGATATTATAAATAAAATTTTATTATATTCAATCTATTTTTATAAATTATTGCACAGATATTAAAATAATCGTACTAAGAATATGAGTGTAAAATTTAAAAATATTAATTTATTTAATCATTAATATAATGACTTCGTGTGAAATCCAGGAAGAGTTGATATAATAAAACTAGTTGCCCGTGACGCAGTGGATAACGGGGACCATCACCGCCATCCTTATACCTATAGTTAAATGATTTAATTATTAAAAAAGAAAACTATTACTTTTCAATGTTTAAAAGGGCAATATTTTTTGCATGGACCGCGCTGTGGCAAGCGAGCGCACCATTAACATTCTCCCAACACCTTGGAAAACAAATAAATCAATTAGAGAGCATCGTAAACGCGTTCGGTTACGACACGGTGGCTCGTAAATGACCATTCCATATATTGATTTTCGTTTAAACATTATTTTCTCTCTGTAAATATGTATATACTAGATAGTAAAAATGAAGTATACGTGTAGACGAGAAGCTCATAGACATTTTTGTGTTAACGAAATTTCAATGGTTAAGCTGACGCAGGCTTCCGCGTCATAATGCAGAGTAATTGATGGCATTTCTTTCTCTAACATAACTAATTTCTACTTAAGTATAAACGAGATAGATACACTATGATTTTGTTGTTCTTTTATTTACGATATATTTATTAATTATTATATATATTCGGAGATCAGACTTCGATGAGAGTAGCTCACTTGGATGAGTTGTGTAAACAAGTCTATGCTGGGTAGTAGGCGGTTACGGGCTAAAAATAATGAACGATGATGATTATATATTACTTACAGTGCCTCGCGGTTTCACCTGTATTATTCAATCATCTCTTCATCGCTCAGACGTATCGTGTAGACGTAGCGTATCATTCTTCTCACTTCACGAACTCGTCTAATGCAGCTTGCTAGATTGCTTGACGTTCATGATAACTACTCTGCTCCTTAGTGCCGTAGCGTGAAGTTTAACTTATAACCTAGATTCCCAGCAATCTGCGTATCCTGAATACTGTGACATTGTGGCCATATCGCAAGAGGAAAATAAAATAATCTGGAAAAGCAACTATTAAGAAGAAAAGACAAACAGTCGACAGGAAGATGCGCAAAACGGCGGTCGGACCAAGTCACCTGGAGCTGCTCGTCAGCACAGCTCTTCATTGAGCCGAAGATTGAAATCGATGGAACTCACTATGGAATCACGATCTTCAGCACTTAAGTTACAGACCAGGAGAGAGGGAAAAGAAACGAGTACAACTTATTGGTTGCTGCGTCGACATTGTTATAACCTCTCTTGTCGAGTGGTCGCAAATGATTATTTAAGAGTGAAGCGTATTTATCGCAATAGCTTAAAATACAAGATAGTTACAAGTAACCGTTTGTACCTGTTATCTGTAAACTGAAAAAGCTGTTCCTACGTACCTGCTCCACAGAGTAGTGTGAGACAAAAATAAATTGTTCCGTTTGGAACATGCTCTTCTCTATTCTCGCGTAAGAATGTTTACTTTGTTAGAAAGAGATACAAACAAATATGAGTCATCTCAATAATAGTAACAGAAAGTGATAGCATTGTGTAACAGGCTGTTATTTTGGAACAGGTTACGGTAACGGTTACTTCTCTGGATCAGAAACAGGTTTCTTATTTTACTTGTTAACTTGGACTACTTGCGCTTTTAGACAGTTATTAGACTTATTAGACATACTATTTAGATAGTTGTGTGTTACATGTACTTACCTATTTTTCCCCGACTTTTTCAGTACGAAATAGTGATTCTAGTCGTGAGTAACACTGAATTATTAATTTCATAATAATTATGTATGTAATATTTTTTTAATAGTAGCTGAGTATATTGACGGCATTTTACAACCCAAACACAACGGTGACCACCAAGAGGTCGGTAATTCATTGGCGATCCCCACTGTTATACCGTCCTGCACAAATAGCTCTTCGCGTTACGCTTGAAGGAACCGATGTAGTAAGAAGGAGGGAACATACTAGCCGGGAGATGGTTCCCCAGTTTCACGTGTATAATACGTGTATTGTTGGTACTAGTCTTAAACATTTACTTACAAAAAGAGAATTAAATAATGGTACAAATTAAACCTAATTTAATTTCAATACTAGTTGTAAATAAACAGTAAATTGTTATTTTTATGGTGTATCGATAACTGCTTGTTAGTTGGAAGGTGAAATAACAAGCAACGTGTACTAATGAGAATGGTGCCATTGTATACCTACTTATCATCTAATTAATGTCAGCAAACAAAAACGCTTGTTCCAAGACGTGGTCGCAGTGTAAGGGATATGTTAGCTTATATATAATAACTATATACTTTTCACACAGAACAGTAATTAGGTACGTATATCGGCAAAGCGCGGATACTTATGTCTGGTATTTGTCCGACTTGTCTTGAGACACTAACGAGTAATAATGGCGCACGCACACATAAACGTTTGTTTACAAGGAAATCAAGTAATGTGAAGTGAAATTCAGTCGCGAGTGTTCGCACTTTAGGAATCTATATGCTTATGTAATTATGGTTTTGTTTGCAAAAATTTAGGTTCCGAATTGACCATGAATATAAAGAATAAATAGATCTTATAAAAATGATTTTGAATTTGGTTGGTTACATGTTACGTTGAACCGAAATGAATTGACATTTTCAAATTACCCATTCAGTAAGATTACTAAGTTACCTAAGAATTATAATTATATCTTAAGTATTGCAGGTATTTAACTTAGGCTGTCGTTTCTATTTTATCGGTTATTATTAACAAGTGGTTTTTATCGTAAACAAAGATTAAATCTTATATCTTTAAACGAGCAATTCTTATATATATATATATTCGTGTTTTCAATAATCAACTGACCAGTTCATATTTTTTTATTATTCTGTCGGTAAGATCGAAAAATATTATTCATATTACATCATTTCATCAGTATGTAATTCCCATTTAAATATAATTTCTAAAAAAAAAAACAATTTACCAAAAAAAAAACCGTGCTTAAGGTTGTCAACCACTTGTAATTTATAATATGACAACTTATAACAGTGAATATAGCGACCTACAATATATAGTATGGTTTTTTATAATTTATTTATAAATAAATACAATTGGTTGGCTATTGAAATGACTCATGGGAAGTAATGATGGCTCATTGGTAGCGTGTACGAACACCGCCTCGATCGACGTGAGTTCGAAAACCTGCAATGATCCTGAGTTTTCGGTGAATGAAAACATAGTGATGAAACCATAACATAGTGTTAGGGCTCTTTCTAATGCTCGCCTGGCTAGCTACTACCCTCAAGTTAAAAATCTGTCGCCAAGCTCCTATAGGTGTGTTCCGGCAGCTGCACTTGAGAGCCAGTTTCCCCACTAGGCTTATTGTATCACCATATTGGCCCATATGGTCACTTATCTTTAGATGAGATTGTAGCCATAATGCTAAAACTATAAAGTTAAAAATAATAATCACAAATCGATATTCATAACAAATATTGTAGATATCATCCCAAGCGCTATAATTGAGCGCAGGTAACTAAATTGAAAGTCAGCCGGAGCCGCCTTCCTGTCTTTTATTCTGTACCCGAGAACGTCGTACGTATGATGCGTGTATGTTTCTTATGGAGCGATCATTCTGTACTTATCTATTTTGTGGCGTGTGCATCCCAGTTCTGTAATGAGCTTGAGCTTCCGATGAAGGAGAGTATTATGATGTGGTTATAGGCATCAGGCTATCAGAGAATCAGTATTAAATCTTGGTTTAGCGTGTTTAGTCATGTTGTCAATAACCTGACAGTAGGCAAACTCTGAACTATAAAGAAACTATATGATGTAGTGTGGTATATAATATGGCATTTAATATAAAATGTGGCACTGTGGTTAAACGGACAAAGACACGTGCACAGGTTAGTTAAACTGCACAAATGAATGGTGCACCGGTGTATACTTAGAAATTACGACTTTATCATCTAATTAAATGTTAATAAACAAAAAACTATAGCATTAGACCGGGGATGCGGTGCGAGCGATGAGCGGAAGCGTTTTAACTGTAAAATAATAGTAAAGAACATACTTTCCGGTCGCTGCGCGGCGGCTTTAGCTATTATATAATAGTTAGAAGAAGTACATGTTTATGAAATATAAACATTTTGCGAAAAGGTGTCCCGTTTTCGTTCCGGTATTAGATATCCCGTTATAGTGACTGGTTAGGCATTTCATGTTCTAAATATAGGTACATAATATCATAATGTTTTTGAAATGTAGCAAATGTTTGCCAAGATATTAGTTGATGATGATGATTGATGGTTTTTATGTCATCATGCGCAAGAGAGCGGCATCTATCCTAAGTAGACTTCGTAATAATCCCAACTCAATACCGAGGACCCTCGTGGGAATTTATGATGGTTCATTCATGAAGCACTGGATATCGGTAGTTGTACGATGATGTTTAGTCATCATTAAACAACTATTGATTTGTGTAATTTATGTTAGTCTAATTTTAATTCATTTTAGTTACATTCAATATTTACCATTTATTCATTACTATATAGTTTACACCCAATGTTATGGGCCGTTGTTCCCTTATAAATAAATAAATAACTACTATTCTTATAGTTCCTAGGCTTTTTATGTACGATAATAAAAGGGGGGCTAAAGTATGGAAAAACCACTAAAAAATGTTGTCCATCTAGAAACCAACACATATGTTATATTTTCGGCCCTAATCGCCACGGAAATGCAATTTGCTCCCCCAAATACTACCCTTGTTAGCTACGCCACTGCTGTGATAGTTTTACACCGCTCAAAGAATATTTACAAGTAATCCTCTCGCAACATAATCTATAGAGTCACTACCTATTACTGAGTGTTCGTTCTTTTATCTGTAACATACAATACATTTACTTTATATTCGTAAAAAAATAAAATTAAATAAACTTGTTATGTTTGCAAGTCACAAGCGGTAGCGACAGAGGGCGATTCGCTTGACAACAACGCAGGCGCCGTGCCGCACCGCGTAGCCGCGTGACAAAAACTGACCGGACCTGTTGTAACGGCCTGGGCTAGCGCATCGCCCTGCGCTCGAACCGCGTGTCACATCACTGGAATTTATAAAGAGTTGCTTGTTTTACTTTTTTTATGAAATCATAGATATAAAATATGTATAATTATAAACCATAGATTAAGCAGGTCCTTTTCTTTCTCTACCGTAACTCATTTCTAATATCTTTTAGTGTTGACCTTCCTAGTCATTATCTTCTAGTTCTGCTCTTATCTACTCTTGGCATTACTGTGTCATTTCCAGGTATAATACCATCATTCTAATTTCCCTTCTAACTTCTCTTCTAGATGGTTTGTAGTCTAAATCAACTGTTTTAGGGTCACTTATGTTAATAATGGATCTTGTTATATAGTCTACTCAACTATGGTCAATTACTACTAAGTGTTACTATTGGATAACAATGCATATTTCTCAGATGAATATGTTCCAGTACTCTTTTAATAACGGCCTTATTAGACCTTTGTTAATAAATCATTAGAATGTTTATTTCACTTTTAAGAAATCGATAAGTGCTCTAAAAGAACATTTACATTTGTATATAATTTATGATGTGGATAAATCTACGTAGGTTCATGCTACAATTATGTTGAATTATCCATAATATATTTATATATATGTTCATCTAGTGTAGTTATGGTTATGAGTAGTGCAGTATTGGTGCGGTTTCCAGTTGATTATGGTCTTTTAATGTACCGATGGAGTTTGCTGAATTTGCGTTTTTTTTTACAAGAGAATAGCATCGGGAATGTTGAATGCTAGGCAAAATTTTCTGTTTATAAGTTCTATAATAGACATATCGGCATGTAAAAAATATATATTTCTGCCCGTCCAAATTTCTAGCATGTCCTGGACTGGCGTATTGGCTTCCCTTTAGAACAAACCTTTTCTGTCACTGAAGAGGGCACAAAATGTAAACATTAGTGATATTAACATATTTTAAAACCCACCAGTGAAGAATTCAAGATTCTTTTTAGGTTGATGATTTGTTATCAGTGACTTTTTTCAATAGTTTAATATTTCTAGTATTTACTCTTGGTTTATGTTTATAGATAGATAGATAGATTTAGATTTTACCTTATAATATTTTATTTATCCATTCCATTGCTTTTTCCATTTTTAGTTGTTTTTACAACTATTTTTATCTTGATTCACTATCACTTGAAAATATTTGAACTTAAATTGTTATAATTAATCACTATTTTTGAAAAATAAGTTAAATATTAAAAGGCCATTGTCCATTACAAAGATAGCGTTTATTACATCCGATGCGGCCTTTTTTTATAATTAAAATTAGTGTTCTAAATTATTTCCAACTCTATACAAATCCACACGTATGTAATTGTAACGAAAATGTTGATTTTTATGAAGATCAGCCACAATTAGTTAAACAACCGGCCGGGCTTGCCTATTAATTACTGTGTTGTTGAGTTATGATGGGTAATTAGTAATCTTACCAGTGAACGCGTTCCGCTGTCGAGCGCTGATCACTGTTCTTCAATGACTACATAGTTGTTCATGTCCGACTACATCAACTAATTAATAAATTGCATTAGGCATCGGTATTATCAGTTTTATAGACATAACTTATAACTACCCGCGACTTCGAACAATGGCCCAGTAGTAGCGTATACGGCTACAGCGTCGATCAAAGTGATTTACTGATTTCTACAATGAGCCTGAGCTTTCGGTGAAAGAAAACATTGTGCTGAAACCATGGCATGGTGACAGGGGATATTTTTCAATGTTCTTCTTACCAGATACCACCCTCAAATTCAAAATGGAGGGGGCTACGCTTGGAGTTTCTCTGCGAGATCGTATCAGACATAAAGAGATCCACAGAACAACTAATAGACTTGGACAAAGTGGAAGTGGGTGGCGTACGTAGCTCGTAGAACGAATAGGCGGTGAGGCCAAAGAGTTCTCGAATGGCGACCGCGTATCGGATGACGCAGTGTGGGCAGATCCACCATAAGTTAGACCGACGACCTGGTAAAGGTTGCGCAAAGCCACTGGTTGCCGGCAGCACGGGACTGGTCGTGGCGATCCTTGGGGAGGCATATGTTCCAGCAGTGGACGTCTTTTGGGCGAAATGATGATGACGAATGAACTCGCGCGCCGCCTACTGTGAACGGGCTGTACTCATATAGAACATTCGCGGATGTATGGACAACAACACATCAAAGTTTCATCACAATCGGATGAATGGTTTAGGAACTCATAGGGGACAAAAGAAGCAATTTATATATGTATCTACATATATACCGGTATAATTGTTAGACAGAGTGTTAAAATTAACTAGGGATCGATTATCATTGCGGAACCCCTCATTATTTCACGCTATCGCAACCGCGTTCCAGGCGTCGGCAGATTCCATTTATAGAAAATTATCCACTTTAACTAACCGAAATAGGCAATTGGAATTTTATATGGAATTCACCTGAAATGTCTTTATTTGCTCTTTATAAGAATTATGTTTAATTAGTTGACTTGTTTATTGTAATTGGTTAGGGGGATAATTTACATAGAGTTTTTGCTATTTTTTAAACATTTTCAGCGATTATAATAAATTCACAACAGCCCACGAATTTGTATGTGTTAATATACACAATATAATCAATAACTTAATAACAATATGTACTACAAATAACAAGATTTCGATAAGTGAAATAAGTTTTTCGAATTGGATCAGTAGTTCCATAGATTAATTAATTAACATTTTACTTGCATATTCACAAAATTTATCTCTTAGGTATAATACGTAATATATGTGTAATATAGGTAAGTATTTTATTTGCGGTCTTGGTGACAATTCAATTTATCATTTTTTTTTACATTATTTTACGTAATGTTTTTTACATTTTATGTGGTATAGTTTGGTTATTATGAAAAAATAAATTCAATTCAATATAATTGTAGGTACATTTACAAAGTACCTACTTCAAAATCTCCTTAAGTATATATTTTTCGTACATAATGTATCCAAAAATTTGATTATAATTAAGGTGACATAACCACATTAGACACTAACTTAGTCATTAAAGAAGTCAAGAAAGATATTCGAATTATTAACACCATGAAAATAAAACATTGACACAGACAAATTTTTCTGCAAGCCAATGAACAAAAATTTTTTTGCGTAAAATTTCTGTATTAATTTATTTGGTATTTACTAAGTAACTTGGTTACATTTTTATGTATTTTATACTGGTTAAGTGGAATTAATATTAATGTACATGTTGAGCAAGTTGTATCGGGTAATAAATTTTAACACTATGATTAGTTAGTTCCTACGTCTTTCTGGCTCATTTAATATGATAAGAGAAAACAAGACACGTGATTTAGCAAGATATTTTTAAAATCAAAATAGCATTTAAAATACTTCAATCACAGTGATTTTTTGACGTGATGGTTTCTAACACTCTAATTTTCGTAAGAAATTAAGAACCAGAACTCGGTACGGACCTTCGGTGTCTAAACAAGTTAACATATTTCAGTGAACGCAATCGTATATTGCCTAATTCATAAAACACACTGCAGCGGTAATTATAATCGCGTTTTTTAACGTGCCATGTCACTATGTATCATGTACAGTGATGAAATTAACATACAAAGTCGCCTGTTCGGTATTCATTTATCCGTTTCTAAATATGTAATTAATATTTACATATGTAATTAGATGGAAATTACAACGAAATAGAAATCTAGATTTAATTATTGTTACCTGTTTGTTACAGCTTTACAAAACACTCATAATGATACAGACGGTAAAACACGCTCAGCGAGCCTATGTTTCTGCGATAGGTACTTTAATTGTTAACCGTATATAGAAATATCCTTCCCATATTCTGAGTCTCCATGCATTTTTTCACTTTTTATAGAAGCTATTATGCTTTCTCAATCGCACCTGGGTGTGGATATGATGGTGTCATCTCTTTGTTTTTGGCCTTTAGTCAACCTGTGCTGGTAGTTACCGAGCCGCTAATTTAGGCGTCCTTACTTTATTTATGTCTTCATACGAGCCGCCGATCGAGCATAATTACGCCGTTGATGCAAAAACGCTAATCGCGCATCGTATGGACTTAAACCGAGCTGTAATACGACATAAAAATCACAAGACGCTATTTCAAATGCGACTTTATTACTGCTCGATTAAAATCTGTTTTTATAAGTTTTACATTTTAGTTAATACTTTTTTCAACGTTCATACTTTTCTGTTCCTATTCTGCAGTGACTTAAGTAAATCAATTGATTTTATGGTGAAGTAAGAACAAAACTTTTCGATTTAAAATCCATTATCCAATGTCCATGACGGGACACGAAGTTCGACTTTTTCATTCGATGTTATTTCTATAGTGTTTATTAAATAAATTACGCTTTTGTTCAATTGACACTGAACTCATTTTAGCGTTGCGAGTTTAAGTGAAGATAGGGTGATTATAGACAAGATATAGAGTCGGTCGGGAGAAGCGTTAATGAGCGCCGGCTCCTTCGGATTCCTGTGGAGATGTTACTGTATGGGCTTTGTCGGCGAGATACGAGTTTTTGCGATGTCCAGTGATAACAATGACCGGTGTTAAGTGGGATGCGAAATTCAACGGGATAACAAGAAGCAAGATAATGCGCGAGTAATTAATTAAAGTATTCTGTTTATAGGCGAAGTTTTACGGCTTATTCTATATTCATTGTTCATTGCCATACTTATCTTTGTTGTTACATTACTAGTTGTGCCCGCGGCTTCGCTCCCGGGGATTACAGAATGCTGTCGGTGGAGCGCACGAATTATGCTACATCTAAAATGCTTATTGTGGGTGATCCTTCGAAGATAGATATATGGTATCCTTGATTGTTTGTAGGTCTTTTTAAGATCTACAATTATGTAGAATATTAAATTGATATATCTCGTATGGTTTACTCAGCGTAAGACATTTAAGCGCCATTTACTCGAATTTACCCACCATTATCGTCACTGCTTAGGGAACGTACCCATGTTACGTGACCCATTATTCTATAGTTTTTTATCAATCCCCCCCCCCTTGGTGACAATCCGTAGTATATGCCAACACTCCCTCTCCCCCTATACTTTTTATATAGTAATTCATAAATATGGATTTAGATCATTTTTCCAGACAGAAAGTTAAAAAAATTCATTTGGCTAATACTTGCCTTTACTAATACAGCGCTTGCCGCGTGACGCCAAAAGTGCGTACATACCTATAATAACAAGTGAAAAAAATATTATCAAGAAGAAAAAAACTTATGTAAAAACATCTTGTAACAAGAACTTAATACAAAAAAAACAAATGTCTTTTATTCACATTTATTTTTATCTTAATTATCTTCAACGAACAACGTTCCCAGCATCAATCTACTCGGATACATTACGGACAGACATGATTATTTACTCCTTATCGACGGCCTCGACGTCTATCCACTCCACGCTTTCCTCCACGACACACAAGACCTCCTGTGGTTTCCTGGAGAGAACCCGCAGTGGTCGTATGCGAGACACGTCAACTGCACCACCATGCAAGTTTTTTAGATGGTTGTTCATGGATCTTTTTGAGGCAAAATAAAGTCCACAAATTGAGCACATCCTTCCGATGATTTCATCTTTAATATATGGGCAGTATGTTTCGTAAGGTATTTCTATATACCCTGTGAGAGATTCGGGCGTAGTGTTATATACATTGCCGCACAAGCAATGATGGAAATAATTCTCATCCGACTTCATCTGGGTTTGGTATACGGAACGAGTCTTATGACATAGTAAAAGGTGCCGAGTAAAAAGCCTCGGTTCAGAGTATTCTTGAGTGTACTGCGGCGAGGAGCGCAGCAGGAATCATCAGCGCACTTCGTTGTTTGAAGAAAATATTGACTTTCACGCACGTGATTTCCATACCACGTATCAGAAAATTGTACGATTTCTGGAAGGACTTCCCCAGGAGGCACATATTCTGCTATAACGTTGTGGCCGTCAATAACCACCTGGGACCAAACCTCAACCAATGTTTCCCCTGTAAATAATCTATACATATAATAGAATTGAAGTGTCTGTTTGTAATGTCAAAATAACAGATTTTTACTGAATGCATATGAAACGATACCTATAGGTAACAAAAAACCCTTTTTTTTGCTGTCTTTCAGTCTGTTTGTTCCAGGTAATGTCAAAAACCGTTGGACCTAGTTAATAAATATGCTCCCTGGTTAGGTTTAAGTAAACATTTTGTTAAATTAGGTAACTTACTGAATGAGTAGGGCCGATTGTGCTGAATCAAGCTGAATAAAACTATACTGATAGCGAGCAATACGTTAGTAAGCGAGAAAAAAAGAAGGCTGCCCTAGTTTCTATTGATCACCACGATGATTAAATACATATTGGGAAAGAACATGCAGCCTGCACATTGTATTGTTTCTTCTACCGTGCTTTAAGATGCCTTACTTCAGAAGTGGGATATATAGGCTAGTATTTATATAAAACTTCGGGTTAACAATAATTTATATTAGTATTATTAATTCACCACAATCGACGGCGATATACAAATAGTTAATTGTAATGTTGTTTGCTCGCAAAAACTATTCACGACTGGTATGATTGCGTCAATAGGGTTGTCACTCAATATTAATATTATATAGCATAACATGGTGATAGTGTATTTTATAATACTCGCCTGGCTAGCTACTCAAGCCTGTATTGATAGTCAGTCCTTCTAGGGCCCTAGGCTTAGCGTGTTACAATTTATATGTAAAACCGATTATAGTGATTTGTGTCGCATTTCGGGGTCAACCGGTGCATTTACAGTTTATATCTATGCAAGTCGGCTTGATAGCCGTGACTGGCGATGGATAGACGAGACGATCTTTCATTGGTCACCACTGTTTTTGAATTTGCTGTGCTTACCATCAGGCACAATTCGATCACTTCGCCGTGTTACTATTAAAAAAAAATCCTTTATGTACTAATATTATGAAGAGAGAGTGTGAATTTTGTGAGTTTGTGTATATATAAACAGTAATTTCTGGAAACACCAACCAGATATGAAATATTCTTTTTGAATTCTGTAGCTTATATCTGTGCTCGCGGCTCCGCTCGCGTGAACAACTTAAAAGGTTTATTGTTATATTTGTGCAGAACCCTAATCACTTTCTAAAATTAAAGTAGCTTAAGTTACTCGTTAGGCACCAGCTGTTTGCCATAGAAAGTCCTGTCAAAAATGGTCTAGCCATTTTGGAGATTAGCCTGAGCAAACGCACAGAATTTAAAAAAATGTTTTTTAGTTATTTGTACCGTATATACTTTCATATTATCCATTTAGTAAAAGGTGTTATTATGACATTACAAAAAAAACTTCAATTTTAATATATATATATATATAGATTTATTGAGGAAGGTAACTTCACGCTACGACCCGAATGAGTGGAGTAGTAACTATGAACGTTAAGCAAACTAGCAAGCTGTAAGCAAGTGCGGGAAGTCATAAGAACAATTAACTACACGGGTGCTATGCCGGCGGCACGATAGAGAGTTGGTTCAATAAACTTAACACGGATAAAACCATTAGCATAGCTAGTAAATAATATTAATATATTTGATGATGGCAGCCCTATAAGTAAGGCTATCTATTGCTAGTTTAATATTTAAGGGTGTTCAGTCATGCAGAGAGAGACGCGACGCGGCGCGCATAACTTCTTACGTACGTTACGTAGACATTGCATGTGAACGTACCTATTTGTTCTTTACAATTTACTATTTGTGTATAGATATATCCGGCCCCGTGAAATAACCCACTTATTTTTCTATTTTTAACGGTTTAGAAAGCGTATTACAAGAAAGAAAGGAAAATCTATATCTATACCTACCTACTAATATTAGGATAATTCTTGAGAGATTGTATATGTGTAAACGCGCTCATCTCAGGAACTACCAGTCCTATTTGATAGCCCGTTTATTAAGACAGACTATGAAAATAAGTTGAAAACTACTTAATCAATGTCAATGTAATTTTTATTTAATATGGGATTGAATCCGAAGAAGAATCTTGTGTTTAAAATTAATGTTTAACTTGACTGCCATGGATGGTATTAATGCCAATTTTACGCGCATTTAACCTGACGTTGGGAGCCGAAAGGTTAAAAATGAAAATCTTTTCCACTGGAAATGTCATCCGTTGATTCTAATGAAAATATAATCAAAGCGCCATCTATTAACAATCTGTTCGACTAAAGTGACAGCTGCCAGATTTTTACATTTATGATCTATGAAATATTCACACTGGTCAGCTAGTATTTAATACCAAAAATAAAAGAAAATTCAAAAGTTTTCATATAATAAAAAATATTTATTTAAGATATAGAAATTATACTGTATAGATAAAATAATTATACCGTATTATCTGTAAATTCGCTGGGGATGTGTAACGCCCAAACACTTTTCGACTTTTAAATTGAACAAGTTGAACACATGTCGAACAGTATAAAGTTATCAATAATTGTGCCAATTCGCTGGTAAATAATTATCTCGATGTCGAAACGAAACGTTTATTGAGAACCGATCCAAATGGAGAGGCAGTTCTGCAAGCTTACTGTGAAATTATTGGTGATATCATCGTACAAAAATATTACATCTCTAAGAATCTCTCATCTCTTAGAATTAATTCAAAGCATTAAAACAACTGAGCTTTTGTAAACGATTATTTTGATTTTGTTCAGTGCTTGGTAATGACATCTAATAAATTATTCAGTAATATACATATATTTAATTAATATGGTGACGGATTATGGTCTCATCTAAGTAAGATAAATATTCAAAAATGATTCTATAAGGATATAAAATCAAAGCAATCATTTTTTGTAATTAAAGACTTTGCAAGAAAGTTTAGTAAGCCTTAGAAAGGGATGTGTTTTATTTTATCATGTACCTGTTTGACAGATACGTTTGTTGGACAGTATTTATTTCGTGTAGAAACTGGTTCGCAAGGATATCAAGACGGTAGGCTTTAATCATACGACATAATTCAGATGCCGCTAAACGCCCACTACCATTTGTTTATTTATTTCAATTTAATTACATGTCCAATAAAAGAAACATGTCTCATTGTGTGATTATCTGTAGAAAATGATGTATGCGTTAGACGGTGTCTCGGCAAATAATTATTCCGTTGTAGGTTTGCTTATCTTTCAGGGAAAGTGTCAAATGACGAGTCAAGTCTCGAACGAGAAGACGTTTTAATTAAATTGATAGGGAAAACATGTATACACTAAATTACCTGGCCCGGCAGATGTTGTTCCATAGCGCCACCTATCGGGTTCAGAATTCATGATTTTCTTTTATGGCACTAAACCAACATATATCGTGAATATAAATAAGTTTGGTCCATTGAGATCATCGATGCTCTATAATACATCGATAATTTTAGATTTTGAAATCCGAACATTCACTCTGTTCGAGTGAACTGCATGTCAAACCGTGCAGCTTACTTTAGTGTGCCTTCCAAATTTATGCAGTGTGGGCGCGTACGGAGCAGCGCTGCTAATCACTGTCACTACATAGTATAAAACAAAGTCGCTGTCGCTCTGTCCGTCCCTATGTATGCTTAAATCTTTAAAACTACACAACGGATTTTGAAGCGGTTTTTTATAATAGATAGAGTGATTCAAGAAGAAGGTTCGTATGTATAATACATGTATAATATTGTAGAGAAACACTGATAAATTTAGAGGTTTCTAATGTGATGTTGTAACTAAACACATTTTTTTACGCTTACATTGCAAACGCTGGCTGAACCCCACTAGATAAATCAAAATAATGTACTACAGTATTGTACAACTTAAAAAGGTCAACAAAAAAGTCTGTGATGGTATATGTCTATGCCTTAAGGATAACCCACAATAACAATTTTTTTCCTTTACATTTTACGGGAAGAAATGGCTTATTTACGAAGTGATATGAAGCAATACAGCATTAATCCTTATCCAATTAAGTTACTTAAATACATTTTCTTTTTAATATAGAACTGTATGACCCTTTACAGCATGTAATTTAAATGAATATTTCCGAAGATATTACAGATTTAAAATGCAGAGACATAGCGGTGCGGCGGTATCGGCCCTATATACCATGGTCAATTAAATATCGCTCTTTCAAGAGTAACCTCTAAACAAAACATGTTTGTATTGTCTAATGACAAAAAAGCTGTAAACGTTGTTTATAAGGACATTCTGTAGTAGGTAGGTATTAAGTACCAGTATTGCACCCGTGCGAAGCCGGGGCGAGTCGCTAGTAATACGATAATTCAGATAATTCTAAACAAAGCGTGAACCTGGACGTAAATACCAATTCAATAGTCAAGTAAGTAAAATTATTTGTTGTTCGAGTGAATAAATATAGGTAATAATATCGTAATAACCATAAATTCAATATATAATACATATATGGTAATAAGATTAGCATCACATTAAAAAATGTTTCCTTATTTAAATGCCACGCCATATACAATCATAGTATATGCGTGCAGATGTTCCATTACCAAACAACTTCTAGGTAAAAATAAAATGAACACAGAATTGACGTGGTATTTTTGAAAGTGTTTTAATTTGTTTAAGTATTTTATAACCAGATTGTGTTATTTCTTTGATGAACTAATATTTGACGAAATATTTGAAAATATGACGACATGCGTATTTGAGCTTAAATAAAAGCATAGCAATTTTTTTCTATTACTTTTTTTTATTTTTTTTACTATTAATAAATTTTGACATAGAGTAAGAATTCTAATGAAGCATTGTAGGTAAAAAAGCTGTCTCTTCTGCGATGTAAAATAGAGTATCTCTCTGTAGTATAGAGCTTGATTGTTGCTGATTCAATTCCTGTTAAATATAAATATATGTTGCCTAATATGCAAGTATATAACTTGTTTGATAGGCATAGTAAAAGCTATGTTTGTTTTGGAATCAAATGCCTGTCTAAGATTGTCCAATCATATTAATTCATTTTTTAATATTAATTTGCTGAGTGGAGTGTTGCTTTCCGGGATCAGCCGGTATATCAGCGGGTTGGTAGGGATCTGTACCCAGCGGGATTGCGACCACCATACACATGACGATAAATCCAAAACAGGGGTTCTTTCATAGTGTGTCACGTTCTGTGGTCAGCCAGTAACAATGACCCAGTGTACATATCGCACGTCACAAACAAAAGGTTATATATTATCTTCAAAACAGAGTTTCGCGTAATCGCGTTTTGAATATTTGAAAATTCATTGCTGCATAACTAAAGGTTCAAATGTCCTAATTTATACCTAGATTTGAAAATACATTCTCCTAGTTTATGTTGAGTAAGTTTAGTTAGTGTATCAGTAGTAATTTTAGTTTTATTACGACTTTTATAAGATTAGTTTGTTAAATGAAGTTACGCTCAAAGTTGTTATAGCTTGAAAAGGGCAAAGGGCTGATAAAAGATACTCAACATGAGCGTTGTTGCTAGTTAAATCTAAGTGGAATATTATCTTATCAATCAAATAAATACATTGATCATCAGATGATCAATAATTATCTTCATGTTTCCTTATCTATGCCTATTATAGAAAAAAAACTTACAAATGACAATGTTAATTACCTAAATTGACCTTTCACCACAAAATGTTATTCACTGAATCGATCATATTAATTCAAACTTGAATGACAATAATTATCTACCTGACCTGTTTTCGTAAAGAGTTAAGGAGAATGTCCTCACCTGGTCACTGATAGTATTTTTTTTGTACTTCAATACGATACATAAATCTCAAGCATGAAGTACATGTTTGATGAGATTTTGTAATTATAGTCCGTTTCCGTAACGATCACTAATTTCAACCAAACTTAAAAATAATGTGGACACATAAATTTTTCTATTGTTGTACTACCGTCTACTTTACGTTCCAAATACTTGAATCTATACATATAACAGTGTGTTTTTGTAATGTCAAAATAACAGATTTTTACTAAATGCATATGAAAGTATGAAGTACGGTAAATATTATATAACAAAAAACAATTTTAAATTTTTATGTCTGTCTGTATGTCTGTTTGTTCCGGCTAACCTCGGAAACGGTTGGATCGACTCACTGGAAGATATTGCTTTTATAAGGAGTCACTTAGGGTAATTTTATTTTAGAAAATTAATTAGGGTACCGCACAAATAAAATATATAATTAGGATTTTTTACCGGCGGGCGGAACTTATATAAAATAACCAAATGCTATATTTATATTTGTGTTTAATTTAATGTTATGTCTGTTTGTTCCGACTAATCTCCAAAACGGTTGGACCGATTTTGACGGGATTTTCACTTGCAGATAGCTGATGTCATAATGAGTAACTTATTTTAGTTTCTGTAATCCACATGAGCGAAGCACGGGCACATCTAGTTCGATATATAAATACCAGTGGCTATTTAATATACTAACTGCGTATAAAATTTACTCGTTCAAGGTGAATAATCACCTTAAGGCAGAACTTATTTTGCACAAAAAAGGATTATGGAGGCAATAGCCGAAGTGGTATAACGGTTAAAACACTGGAATGTTGATCCCAAGGCCTAGTTTCATGCTTCGGTATTTAAGGATGATTTTTTCAGAATTCGTATAGTAGGTAAATTTGCTAATATACATTTAATTAACCGCATTTTTAGCTAAAGAAAAAAGTCTCGAAGAAACTTAAATGATCGATAAATGTGTTACGAGTAATGTCGTTAAACGGGAGAAGTACAAGTGTAGACTGACATAGTTGCAGAGTCTAAATCTGAGTCTAAAACCAAAACGTATATATATACTAGGTGTGCCCGTGGCTCCGCGGATGTTGTTGCAAAGCTTTTGTGGCTGAGTGCCTTAAGCGCTCGCCCCCAAGCCCGGTGAAGCTGTACAAGCCGTTCGAGGCTCCTGAGCTCTTATGGCTAACAGTATAGTCAGATCGAAAAAAAAAACCGTGGCTCCGCTCGTATGAACAAAAAGCCGTCGGTCGAGCGCACGCGCGTATTGTGCTGCCTCAAAAATGCTTATTGTGTGTAAACCTTAGAAGATAGACATAATACAATATAGCTGATTTGTAGGTTTTCTTAAGATCTGCAATAACGTACTACATTCACTTGATATATCTCTTATGGTTTACTCAGCGTAAGCCAAATAATCAACCCAGATGCGTCTTATTTCCGAGTTGATTCACCATTATCGTCACTACTTATTTCGTATGTTACTTTATCTTACAAAATATGTCCTATAACCTGACCAGGCAACATAGCTATGAAGTAAAGGAAAAACGATGTGAATTGGATAAGTGGTTTTCGCGTGAACAAAACATAAACGGATAGACAGACAGAGACGTTGAGTCTTATAATATTTACCTATATATAGAAGAGAAAACATACAGACAGACAAAAGAAAATGCAAAGTACGGAGTAATGGGGCAACTGGGTCCCATAGATAGCGACCACTCAAAAGTTTATATGCTTTTAACGATGTAGCTAATAGTTTCAGTCCCAACACAACCTGTTATTAATTAAAAATTATTTTATTGTTTTCTAATACGATCAAAGCGCTTCTATTGGAAACGAGAGGAAACAGAAAATAAGAGTTTAGAAAAGTTTAAATGATGGAAAAGTGTTAAACACCAACTTGTAGGTAATAGGGTAAAAATATTAATTACGATTTACAACGGATACGCTCTAAATATTTTGTCTGTCTGACCGCCGCGGCATGACTGTTGATGACAAATGACTACATACACACACGCTAAACAATCCGGTGCGATTTTCATATACGTTTCTTTTAGCAAAAGAATAACAATTAATTGAGCCGAGTGCAACGCAGGTGTAGGGTTGTCATGTATTATAATATTATGTAAAAAAAAACAATTTTGTTAAGTTATATAAATAAATAACCGTCTGTAAAACTGTCCCTCCAAGAAATATTGAAGGGATTGTGTACCCGTATTCCAATTATATATTAATTTTATGTAATAATAGGTTTTCTTTAATCCACAATTAGGAATATAAGTAATATCTAACAGTACAGTCACTATATCGCCCCGTTAAAAAAGACCTAGTTATTATGAAATTTTACATATGGCGGTAAATCTGCAAAGTTTTTCCTCCCAATTTCACTCCTGTGGAGAGTTAATTGAATAAAATAACACACATTTCTTATAAGTATTAAGAGTATATTTTCAAAGATTTCATAAATAACATAACTCAAGAGCTTCGTATTCTTTCCATCTACTTATGAGTAGTGTGTTTGCCAGATATTCATGAAGGGAATTTGAACTGCACTGAATCAGACAAAAAAATTACGTGAAAATAAAAAATCTGAACGGGGAGGCGCGACAACCCTATAGAAGAATTGTGGTCTCGAGAAGCGTTAGTTCGGTGTCAAAAGAAATAATGAAAGGGAATGAATTCATTCAGAGTGATTCAGACAGTCTTTAGTGCAAGCATATAATAATAATAATACCAGTATTTGTATGTTTAATGCTGGGAAATGGTCTATCTCGGTGAGAAAACATAGGCTTAGTCATCACTCCGGATTACATTTTTTATAGTAATTTGGCATATGTTTACATATATATATATATTATTTTTATTTTAATCGACAAAGAGAAGCTTCCACTTTGACATGTTTAAAATAATAGATTGTCCGAACAGTTGACAATTGGCTTTAGCTTCTATTGAAAAGGGTTGCTGATTCAGGGGGTTCTCTATAAGTTTAAAAATAGACTTCAAATGTAGTTAATTTATTTTTGTATGTTGTTAATTTTAGTTTGACTAAATTCCCGCTCCTACTATACTGTACGATATAAAACGTAATCTTTTGGTCGTATTCAAAACCTATCAAAACTCTTACTAGACCCCTCTGAATAAAGTTTTACTATTTCCAAAGACTTTTCATCTTTTAGGATATATAGAGAACACAATTGTAATCTACGTCTTGTAGCCAATTGTCAGTTGCTTGTAAAATCTATTGATCAATAGACTCAATTTTTTGCATTAATTCGAAAGTTTCTTATAATTTGTTAACTAGGTTATTGTAATTAAAAAGATAACCTGAATGCATATTTTTTGTACTTATTTCCTTCCTAACTATATGTGAAACTATAATGAATAGATAGATTCCATCGGAATATTCTAGATGTAAGTGACACGATATCTTTTGTATGGCAATTTAAATAATTTCGTTCTATATAATTATTCGAATTTGGGTTTCTCTTAATTATTGTAATGTAGACCTTCGAAGAAAACATAAAAAAGCTGTAACCTTTTAAAGATAATTTACGTAACTAGATAAACCGAACAACAATGTATTTATGTTCTTAAGACAATCAATTCAGAATTTTTGACATGGTAAAAAGCACTGACACGGACCACGGCCGGCCGATATCCTGAGATATCATAATTAAGTCGTATGGCGGCGTGTTCAAATTAAATTATGTCGAAATTAAACGTAACTGTTACCATAAATCGGCGTGCGGTGGAGCGCGCGCGCAGGGCAGGCGCCGCCGTTACGCGCATGCGTGATGCATCGCCGCGATCGACTACGCTGTACTGGTTACGTGTTTTTTCTGTGGTCCAAGCTACTGATACATAGTTTAATATAGGTTTATTTTCCTTTTTTTTACTTTTATTGATGTGAAACAAGTGTCTATTAGCACGTTTGGGGTAACATCGATCGTACATTCCATCATCACACGTAACAATGTAACCTTCAGATTTGTTTTAACCGCTGTCTATCGCTCACTCTTCGTACTACATTGTGAGCTACGCATTGTCTTATATGATTGATATTTTTTAAGTTATCAGTAATATTTATTTATTTTCTTATTATTCAACATTTTTTTTTCCTCTAAGGAGGGTTTGATCTTACGACTTTTGCGCCTCGTCAGATCGTAAAACTAATTAGCAAACGTTACTAGGGAGGCACAAAATTGACGATTAATATGTTCGTAGTAGTTTTATTTGCATTAAAACATCAGCATTATTTTAATTTTATATTTATTCATTGTTCATTATAATTTTATTTGGTAAATCAATAAATTATTTTCTTCTTTTCAGTTACAATCAATTTCGATATTTAACATCTGTCAGGCGTCTCAGACGACTTAATTTTTTTTAATACTAATTAAAGTATAGTAATATTCGTTGATAAATCTATAAATAAAACTCTTAGTATAAACTCGGAAGAACTAAAATTAACGGTACGGTTAATGAAATATTTGGTCGTATTTTAAAATTCACAAATTTCGTACTAGACTTCATTTAGTGAAGATGGTTATATAATACGTTCAAATAGAGGGCAGGCTTTTTTTTTTTTTTTTTTTTTTCGAACTGACTACACTGTTAGCCTGAGGGGCCTTGGAGCCTTTACGGCTTTTACAGCTTTACCGGGCTTGGGGGCGAGCGCTTAGGGCACTCAGCCACGAAAGCTAAGCAACAACATCCGAGGGTGCCAAAGTGGCCGGACCTCGGCTCGGACTGTTGCGCGTATGCAATTAAGTCGCGATCTGACTGATTCCCTATCCGTAATTCGATCTAAACTAACTATACATATATACATGTTTCTGCCCCCTGGGAGGAGGGAAGGAACATGTGTATGTGTATTTAGTGGTCTGAAATTTTTGTCTACTCTAACTAGGCAAAAAAAGAAAAAAAAGGTCCCTTACAGAACCTATGTACCTATGTGTGTTGTGCATGTGTGTATAATGCAGTGTCATGTATGGCTGTGAAAGCTAGTGATTGTACAGTCACTTGTATCGCGCGAGCGGCTGCTTGGCTCAAGGGCTCCATGCCGATGGATCGGACCTAGGCTTGAGTTGCCGCAGAGGAGGGCGGTCGTGGCGGGTGTGCGGGAACGAAGTTAACCGTACGTCCCCTGCGGAGGGAACGGTGGTTTCGCGGGCGTGGGCGCGAGCACGCATATGTTGCGGGAGCGGACGCGTAGTAATTATTAGCTTTCTCGATGTCGTCGTCGGGATCGACAAAGAGATTTCGCGGACGGCGTTTATAACGTTTGGCAACGGGGATCGAGTTGTCTGGGACGTAGTTCACGGTGGATTTTACGAGCGGGTTGGAGTGATTCGAAGCGCTATCGAAGTATCTCCTGGTGAGATATTTCACATAGGCTTCTATCGAGGGTAGAGGGCAGGCTCTCAAATGCATCCGCCGGGGATACATTATCGCTAAATATTCTAAATTGTACCATATCTTAATGAATATATAACTTAATATGAACACATCTCAGCTTCCATTTAACCGTGGCTTTTGTTTTTATTTCTTTGAATCAATAAAACGAATGTATGTACTTATACAAGTCGGTATGAGAGCACTGGATGAATATCTCACCTCGGGCAATGAAACTGAGATCTTTGATACGATTACAATTTTGTTAATACATAATAATAATAAAAAACATATATTTTTTATAGTTTAAAAATATCATTGACGATATATGAATAATTAAGTATAATGGAAGGGACTTAAATAAGTGTTGTTAATTATTTAAAACTGTTACTACCTACAACGTTTCATACGTTATTCAACTAGAGTTTGTATAAAATTATGTACCTATTGATTGTTTTCCAAGTTCTACCGTAAGGAAACGATGTGGTTTCAGTATTAGCGATTTAAATATTTCAATTATAGCTTTAAATTGTATTTATACATAGGGACTAAGTTTTATTATATAAAATATTTTTGTATTATTACTAGCTATGCCCACGGCGCACGCGTTTATATCGCGGTAATTTATTAATTATGTATGTGTGTAGTAAGTTTTTAAGTTCATTTTTACTCACATTTTATGAATTTGTGAGGTTTCTTTAATAATTTTTATATCGTATAAATTTCAACGTGAGTTACACTTCCTGTGCACAACGATTTATCATTTTTTTGTTTCGCATTCTTATATAGCTTTTCTAAAATTATAAGGTACTTATTATTGATAATTTTATACTAATATCAACTAAAGTCACTAATGTACATTTGGTTCCTCTTTACTATTCGCAACCTATTGCTCTACTTAATATTTTCTAAAACCATGAGTTAAAATATGGGCCTAGCTAAATACCGGCCCTATATTTGCTGTAGCACATCTTAACTGGTGTCCATTTCGGTGTTAAATGCAGTATTTATTTGGCAATATTTAAATTTATTAATAACAGTAATAATCTAATCTATTGGTTGTGTAATATCCGCCGTGTTTTCAATATAAATAAATGTTGTTTCTTAAAACAAGACAAGAAAAATATAGCACGGCAATATGGTTATGTTTGTATGTTTGGATGTGGGTTTTGGATGCAATTTGACACACTGATAGTTTTTAACCTGGATTAACACATAGAATAAATATTATCATGTAAATTAAATATTTTTAATTTCTCTCTGGACCCAATTCTAAAGTCCACGCAGACCCTGTCGCGTCCAGAAGAAATTAAAATATATACAATCGTATTATTATAGGTTTAAAATGTCAACCCGCACTCGGTGTGACCCCACACGTTCGCAGAAGTGTATCGAGCAGAGCGCGCCGACATTAGATCTTTGCGAGTACCATATCGCCGACTGCTTTATGCATTCCCGCATTATATGCAAATAGACTGAAAGCAACACCGGGAATTGTGTTCTCTTACTTTTTAATCTCTATGAACCGTTCCGTTCAATTATCTATAACCATGATGACTTTGTTCATAATTACTAGCAAGGTTTTACACAAAAAACTCATCAAATTAGTCATTATAAACCATATGAAAAAATTAAATGAAATAAAATTAATGAGTTTTCAACTGTACATTTAAAAAAGAAGGTAGGCGCTTGCGAAATAAACTTTTTTGTATTATAAACATGCATTTACAATACATCTCAACAATCATCATTGAGAACCACATCTCAATATTTTGTAGAATATATTTTTTTTATACAATTTTCTACGAATGCATTTTCTTTCTGATTGGAAAAGATAAAAACACTAAAATTAAATTTATGACGAATTTTAGGATTAAAATTAAAAAACCAATAACATATATTAACTTTTTTTAAATTCATTCATGGTTTACATTTTGCTCATTTACATATTGAAAATCTTGTTCACGTTTAAAATGGACTTGAAGCCGGAAATATTGTATTGTTTTAGATTATCTATAGTTTTTTTAGTATCTAATGACTTCACGAAAGTTGAAACTTTACATAAAACAATTGAATGTCATTCAATTCAATAACAGTTAAAATTAACCTATTTATATTATCGCTTGTTTCTTACATTTGTTCAGGAACGTATTTAGATTTTGATGTGTGGAATAAAAACCAGGATTAAATCATGGCAGTTTAAAATTTGTTGTTTTACCTAATCATCTTATTAACACAAATTTTCAATTTCTTAGCAAACATTGTTTTTATTAACATTAACTTAAATCTGAAGTATTACCTGCTAATTAAAAATCTAGAGTAGTACACTTAAGTTTTAGAAACTGATAAAATAAAGCAAAGGTATGATAGGTATTGAATATGAAATAAAACATGACAATGTAAATTTATGCCAACAAATAATTGTAGGTAATACAATTGGTACCTAACATGTGAGTAACGACTGTAAGGTATATGAATGTCCGAAGACCTTTAACGGATAGAACACTGTTCCAGTTAATTAATTCTTGAGGGCCCTGTTGTTGTCATTTGACGCATGGGATACGGTGCCACAAATTCTTTTTGAGTACATGTAAAATGCACGTCGCGATGCAGCGTTGCAGCGTGGGACACGGTTTTTACGTAGTGACTAATTATAGTAAGATTGCTATCCGTCTGTATTTCTTACTTGATTCCGTTAAAACAGCATTCTTTGATCATATTGAACACAAATTTTTATCTCTTTCGTTTTACAAATTGTTCTAGTCTGTTGAAAATTGATTAATTTCGATTTATTTACGAAAAAGTCAAAGATGGTACTTAACAACTAGCCTTAAAATGAAGTCGCTCTCAAGTATAGCTGTGGGATCTTCTTTTTTTCATCTAGGTAGGGTCGACACAACATGTTTTCTTCTGACACTATCCTATATTAGCTGTCATCTCAGTATTCACATCTTTTATATACCTACGTCCTACATACATATCAATCCTCACACTGTCCATCCGTACCTTCTTCGGTCTTCCTCTCCTCCAACACGCTAACCTATAACTCCTCATCGTCTCATCTCATAGTATCTTATCTCATCCATCTCTTGCGTGGCCCAGCACTCAACTCCTTACATCAGAACAGGTCTTTTAATTGTTTTATACACTTTTCTCTTAAGTTTCCTTTGGAATACTCCAACTAAATGTATTTATTAACTTATTGTAACAGCTAGCCAAACAATTACATGAAAATGCCCTGCCAGTAAACTAAATTTCTTGTCTGAAAACTCAGGTTGATTGGGGTATTCACACCCGACCCTTTAAACGGTGCGTGAACGCGCTATCAATAAAACATTGTCGCTCCAAAGCGTATAAGATATCCTAAGTTGGTGGACTGGTACACACGCAAGAGTCCTTAAATACGCTCGTTTAATGAAGAGCCGCCGCCATATTCAAGTTTGCTTCGAATCTTTTCTGATATCGGACCATGCAAATGGTAATTGTTAGACCGCTACCTGCCAGAGAGATACGCTCTGGGGAGGGTACACAGGGTCATGCAGACTCGCCTGTATGTTGGGTTAAAATTAAATGAAACGTAGGGCATAGAGAATGCTCTTTGGAAATTCATATCTACTCGGGGCAGCTCGACTGACAACCAAATGAGCTTGTGTTGTTTTTCTGCGGTGAGTAGTGTTTCCAGAACCCCTCGAGGAAGGGGTTGGCAATGTGATACCTCCGGTGTTACAAGCGTCTGTAGGCTACGACACCTACTAACTTTTAGGGAGGCAAGGGCTTGTTTGTCAGCTTAGTTAAATAAAAAAAATGTTATTTATTTGATAATTTATTCATTATAAAGTCTTTGCACTTGTTATTTTAGCCTTACTTATAAGACTGAAATATCTTTATATTTGTTTATATACTTCTAATTATAATAGATAATTATTAAAAGTATATAACAAATTTGTTTACACCGTAGATCACTTTCTCCAAGGCTATGATGACACGGGCTTTTTAAATAGAGACTGAAATACGCTCTCCCAGGTTAGCAACATAACATAATATACCTCTGGTGTTTTAGTTGTGTCAGTAACCATTTACCTTCTGGTCGGCTGTCTGCCTGTTTGTTGTCCTTTCAGGTTAAAAATCTTATTGAGTTTACTTTTCCGCAACACATTGCTTTCTACCTCTTGGATTCCTCTGTCTCCTTAATATTTATTTTTTAGTATTTTCCACAAAATAATAGGCGTGAATATCTAATATCTATAAATAAAAGTAGAGATCGCCAACTTACATAAGTGAGCTTACCATATTATGATTCTTTTAGCAAGTCAGTAAGTGTCAATAACTATATTTGGAATATCTTTATAAACTGATCTACAATCATTACCTACACTAAAGCTTTGTAATTTTAACGTACTTCTGAACTTAATGAATTACTGATATACATTGGAATGTAGCATATATGCGCGTAATAAATCCTACTATAATAAGATTATAAATGACAAAATGTGTATGTTTGTTGACTCAATACGCAAAACGACTTAACAGATTTAGATGAAATTTGGAACAGAGATAGCTTATAACGTTGATTAACATTTAGGATATTTTTATGTCATTTAATTTCTCCCTATACCCGATT
Source organism: Saturnia pavonia (assembly GCA_947532125.1). NCBI lineage: Eukaryota > Metazoa > Arthropoda > Insecta > Lepidoptera > Saturniidae > Saturnia > Saturnia pavonia. Next base: position 16,277,034 of record OX383904.1, read on the forward strand.
CTGAAGAAGACGAAGTCGGGGACAGAGAATGGTATCTAATCTAAGAAAATGTTGTACGAACTAAACGCTGTATGTATCGAACCTAAATAAGTTTGTAAGCCGTGATCTTTACATGGAACGTTGTCCTATCTGATGTTTTACCTTTGTTAGTAGTTTGGCTTTAACTCTTATGGATTTGTGTTTCTACACATAGATATATCATTCTTGTCTAGAATTTGATCTCTGTATGTATATAGGTATATTCCATGTTCGCATAAACTTTAGATACTTTGTTGAATATTGATGATAGATTAGATTGCACATAAAGAAATAAAATTATAAATTTGGGATAAATAGAAAATCATTTTTTTATATGGTACGAAGTGATCGTATCGTATACAAACCGATGTACAGCTCATCTAGTTATATATAAACAATCTCAAATAGGACAGCAGTCTTAACTACAGTCCTGTCACAATAATGGTTGCTTTATCATAGGACTTAGTTAGAACGGTTCGTATGCGAGTACGTGTTATTCGTACTAATTTTTAAATAGTCTATCTTTCACCACCATATTGCGCTACTACAGTGAGCCAGAGCACCGACTAAGTTGGAACTGATCATATTCCAGTGTTACTACAATAACCATTTCTCAAAGCCGTCTCACGATGTCTTTCTTCGCCGTCTACCGATGATGTTTCTAATTATAATAAAATTAGTTAATCTAAGTGAATTCGCAAAAAATTGCTGGTCCATGCTGATCCCAGGCTTGATCTTGTGGACAATAAATCGATATTCCACTGGTCTGACCGTTCGATCACAACGAATGAATATCATAACCTCAATACACCTAAGTATTTCATAAGATTACCAATAGGAAAATGTTATATTATAGATTGCAATAAGTTTTAAATATGTTGTACGTATTGATAGACTATGTCCAAAATAAATCGAGCTCAAACATGCTCTATTCAATTTAGTCCCTTAAGACGACACCTATGAATATTAACTTATTAGCACCGTTTCGGTTCGGAAAACATCCCAGTCATTGAGAAGAGCCGGTAAGATACCCGATCGGGTTTATCTGTTTTTTTAACTGTACAAATAATATTTACAGTTAATAATTATATTAATTAAGTTAATGTTTCGGAAGACACTTCCACACATTATTATTGTTTACGTAAACTTACATCAGAGAGTTTAAGGCTTGTTGGTTTTAATCAGGTGTTGGTGGAATCAGGTTGCTTTCCGTAGTATATTATAAGAACTTGACAGTGCTAACGCCCTTTTATTATGGTACGTGGTTGCTAATTATTTCAAATAAAGGCCACGTAAGCAACTTCGCCGACGTAATTCCAAGAATTGAACGCCAAATACGTTTAAAAGGAAAAAAGACATATCTAAATGCATTATCGACGGAACGGATTTTCTTATAGAGTTGGATTAAGAACACAGTTTCTGTGGACTGTAATCGAATTGAAGTAATTTTGTACATGGATATTTAGTTCCAATAGGTTATTTTAGGGTTTCGTCAAACAGCGGAAGGGACAGGACGGCGACGCGACGTTGGCGCGACATCAGCAGTTGTAATGTGTCAGTTTATATAGAAGATGTCACACAGAGCTCAAAGTTTCTTTCTGCGATTTGTATTATCATTACTGCAAACCTGAGGGACAGAATTCGCTGCGCAAATTAATTTATATTCCACGTTGCATACAAGTGCAATTATTTATTTCTTACCAGTTCATCTCGAATGAATAGTCAGATATACGTCTGCCTTTATTCGGACGCTTTGTGTTTTTGTCCCTTAATTGCGTTTGTGTGTCGATCTTGTTGTCGAGATCGATATTGTTACAAAAAGATGTGCGTATTTCACGTCGCGTACAATAACATGATTAGGGTTAGCAGGGAGACTTAATTTTTGAATTATTAACTTCCAAAAATCAAAAATATTTTATTCAATTTAGGCCTAAAGAAGTTTTTACAGTTATTATCATTTTCAATAGACGTACAGAGAGGGAATTACTTCCAGACATCACCACCATTCACGTATCCACATCACGATCCACTCTATAATTACCCCTGCGATAATAAAACTTGCTTAACATGATTTTTTAACTTATTATCCGGCAAATCGGTAATGTAAAATTATAAACGTAATACTTTTGATTAGATTTAACGAACCGAATATTGCTACTTGTTCATTGCAAAAATTTAAACTCTTCAATAAAACGTGTCCAAACTGCAAATCAGTTTTTAAAACACCAAATCTGCGTACCGGTTATGACAAATCTTAAGAGCTCTAGAATTCGACCCTCGTCCACCCCATCAACCTGGAAATAACGTCGAGCATGAAAACTAGTTTCCAATAAATTTATTTAAAAATTGGAGATGAAAATGATTTGCTCGGACATCGAGGGGACGAGAATGAAAGGGGAGAGTAGTGATTTTATGGCATATTTCGGGGTGTAAAAATAGAGTTTTTTTGTCAACATTGCTTCTTTTGACTCGATTGAGTTATGAATCGGATATAGTTAAGTCACAATCGGTTCATGGTGCGCCCGACTTCATTATTGGACGTCATAACTCTCAAAAGTATGGAGTATCTACAATTATAGTTTTCTCGTAAAGGGAGGCAAAACACCTGTTCTACTATTATATGCAGTAGATTCTTATATTTCTAGGAAAAGTCCAGTTTGTTAATAGGAAATTTAAGAACTTAAGAATATGCGATGAAGAGAATGCATTTACAAATATTTAAACTTTTTAAAATGAAGAATTTTTGAGTAGGACGAGAGTAAAACTCCAAGGTTGAATTTCAATGGCCATGCGTAGGCTAAGGCGTGTGTTATCATTCCATCGTTAAGTTTACTTCTTGTTTTCGCTTAATTTATGTAAATGACACACAAGATTGAAACATTATTTATAGAAGTTTCACTTATGTGAAATTTACTGAGGTTCATTCCATCTTTTTATCCAAGCTCTACAAGACGATTCCACTTGGCCTAATGATAATAATAATATAATATGTGGACACAATTTCACACACGGCCATTTAATTCCATACTAAGCATAGCTTGTATCATGGTAATTAAACAGCTGATATACTATACATATATATATATATATATAACACCCAGACACACAACTGACAATCATGCTCATCAACAAAAGTCAGTCATGGGCGGGGATCGAACCCGCGACCTCTCGGCTCAACAGTAGGGCTTACTACAACTGCGCCACGAGGCCTGTCAATGAAGATGTATTTAAAGTGACCGTTGTATTACTATACTAGCCTACCATGGTGAAAACCATTAGGATATACAATATTGAACCTGAATTGCGGCGTAATGAAGTGAATGAGTGTGATGAATTATTTACCATATGTATGTTGATCTCGATTCAGTAAAATGCGGTATCTTATGCTTATTCTTTCGTAATTCCCTAATGACTGAGTCACCATGTTGTACCTAACGCTTGTAGCTGATGCAGTATTCGGCGTCTTGAAAAATTTATCAATACACCTAATTATCCTAAAACTTTCAAAACTTACAACGGTATTATCAAATATGGAACTCATACCGTCTTTCTTTTTATACCCGTGAAGGTTCACCTGCGGACGCATTAACGTCACATGAGATGATCGTATTTCTGACATTAAGCAGTATGGGACTTCCTTATACTTTGATGTATGATCTCGTAAGGCATATTGTGACCAATCTCAAAGCGTTCTACAGACATATACGTGTATATTGTATTAATTATTTTAGTGTATTATATATAAAGATAAGGTATATATTCAAAATGTGTGTGCTGTGTTCTGGTCGGAAGGGTGTGCTCCGGACACTACGCGTTCCAACTTAGACTCTTGTTTAGTGACACTCAAATGTGATAGTACATTCATAAAGTTAACTTCTCATCCTTAATTTTATGAAGGGTGGATTCAAAAATGATTGCATGTCACTCCCAAGGAGCGCGCTGAAATTTAATTTACTACAACTGACAAGAGGGTTTTGTAGGGCTTAAGTCCGGCGGAGTCTTTTATTACGTGTGAAATCGGTATCGTCACGCGATGTAAATATAATATTAATTAGTTATAGGAACATAGCGACTGGATAGTGGAGGCCATTTAAATTGTAAAAATATCCTACACAATACCATTTGTTTGTATTGTAGTTACTATGTTGAGCATTTTGATATAAATCAAAAATTATATCATCAAAAAACTAAATCAGAACATTTTTGCATTCATCCTCAGGGCCCAAAGAAATGAACATTATTTAAATTAAAAAAAAATATATACATACCATAAGTTTTTGTCATTATAAGGCTTGATCCTATTATTTTCTATCTTACTGAGAATGTACGTTTAGTTCGGTTCTGTTCATGCAATTTCCATGACTAGAATGTATTGTCAATATACACCATTTAGCTTTGAAGTTTTTTTTTTTCTATTTATCTTTGCTGGCAAGCTTGTCTCGAGATAGAACTCGATTTCCTTGCAGTATTCTCCACTTAATCTGGTCTTTATTATTCTTAAATATAAGACTCCCTACAGGCAGCACTTTCATTATGACCTCTGCAGTTTTGCTTTTAAAAATTCTGAAGCAACCGTTTCAAAGCATTTTTTATCATCAAGCTTCCACAAAATTGGAAATATATGTGTAAATTATATTTCAAATAAAAGAAATAAATCTTTATATACATAATAGGGTATCTATAGGAATAACGAGATACGTAATACAGCCTCTAGTGGATACTCTAAGTCCATCAGTAGGTAGTTGCTTTAACCGTGATTTTCACAACAACCCACTGAATATTCAATTTTATTCACAAACTCTCTACGACGTTATAAATACATCCAATTTTCATCCCTCGAAAACACCTGACATATCTTCCTACCCAGTCCCGCCAATGCTATTGTATATTACTGTGAGCAAGAGATAAAATAAATGATACCTCAAAGGAATCCTCATCTCTGGCTGGATATCAAACTGGACGTACTTTAATGCAATTTTGATGTGTTATTTTGATATTTTACGATTTTAGGTTCTTTGATATTGTAGTTGGGATGAGGAGTATATTTATTACATAGAATCGTTGGAATTACATTTAATACTTCGTAATTTGGTCCAAAGTAACTTTCTTTCTTAACATTTGGTCATTTTTAAAAGTAATCACTCAAAAATAACCATATTTTTTTCAATACAGATCAGTCTCTCAGCTTGGAATGTATAATATGAGAAGGCGAAACCTCCAGTACAAGAGGCAGAATAAAGCTTTTCTTTAACCAAGTAAAACAATAGAAAAGCAAACACTCAGCCCGCTGACATAGGTAATGTAAACAATGCGAAATGAAGGGCGTTTAGAACCGCAAACAGAGCCGCGAGGACACTTCATGCCTTTTGTCTTTACTGACGGCCCTCGTGTGTAATGTTAAATGTGGCTTTGCTTTATAACTGCGCACTTTATCTTCACGAGTAAACGAATGGGGGTTCCAATGTGTCCAGGGTATTCAACAAAATTTTGTAATTAAATTTTCTTATTACAATTAAGTTTCGGTTCTAGAATTTTATGTTTTAAATAATCATTGAAAACTATCATATCAGTGACAGTGAAAATTTTCAAAGAGAATGCGTTATAAAACTGTCAACGTTCTTCAAAACTTCGAACTCTAGCGCAGTGCGAGCAAATCACCAAAGTAAATCGAAAGGTATCCAGAACTTTGACCATAGTAACAGTGATATTCAAAGATGATAAAAGTGGCTTTGAGAATGTCATTTCTCGGTGGTCACCGTTTGGATTGTACTGTGCTTACTATCAGGGACAGTATCGTCAATTTGCGGAACTACTTTAAAAAAGCCTTTTAGAGGCATTGGTGTACGTTTGCGAAGACAAATGCATGCGGGCGGACAATGTTAAATTGTTAGTCACCACCTATTCGGGCTCATAAATTGGTAGCAAAATAAATTTTATTTTCTTTTGTACGTTTAAAATTGTAGATGATCACTTGTTCGGATACCGGCGCTGCGAACCGTTACTACCCGGAAACGCGGTACATCGTAATTTCAGTGGTGAGGTATTTGAGTTTTGGCGGTTGAAGGAAAGTGTCTTGGAACCGTAAGCCCTCCCAAATAGCTACGGTGGCAGTGTCGGCGACAAAAGATAAATGAGCCTTAATCACGACTACTTTATAAAATAATAATACTTGAAGCACAGGCATTTTAGCCAATATTAGGACACCTCGCTACTATGTTAATACAATATCATTTAGCGGTATGTAAAAACAATTTGTTTGGAATTGGTTCAACCTTTAGTAATTTGAATTAGTCTAATAATACTATCAATTGACCATGAAGAAGAAAATCGTGAGGAAACCTGAACGCTTTTAAAATCGCCAATATTTTGTTCTTTTCTTTGCAAAGAGATCTTTGTCCAACAGTGGAAGCCTTACAAGCTCATATTATTGGTATATTATTTTAAAGTTAGAAATATTAGAGTCGTAGTGTCAGTAAGGAATTCAAATAGTCTGAGTGATAAATGGGGAATACAAGTCCATAATATGTCGGTAGTTGGTCAACAGTCATTCGCACTAATCCATAATCCTTGACAAAGTGACGACGGATTTACTTCCTGCTCGACAAACAGAGGGGCGCCAAATAACCCCGTACCACGATACCTTGTTCTATACTTTGGAACGATAATCAAATATGAATAAACAATATATAGAAAGTTTAATATCTTTCTTACTTACCATAGTTTGGATAACTGGATGTGCCCACGGCTCCACTTGCGAGGAGTACAGAATGCCGTCGGACGTGCGCAAGCGCGAATCGTGCTGTTCCCGCTCAAAAAACGGAAGACAAAAATCATTTTTGTGTGTGATCCTTAAATGATAGATATATGTTATCGTTGACTTTTTTGTGTAGATCTTTTTAAAGTCTACAATTATGTAGAATTTGATATATTAATATGGTTTACTCAGCGTAAATCATTTAAGCGCTGCAAATGAGTCTTTTTTCCGAATTGATTCATCATTATCGTCACTGCTTATTTCGTATGTTACTTTATCTTACAAAATATATCCTATAACCTGGCAAGATAACACAGCTATGAATTTAAATAGAAAACATGTAAATCGGATAAGTGGTTTTTGCGTGAAAAGAACATAAACGGACAGACAGACATAGAGACATTGAGTTTTATAATGTGTATAAATGTTTTTTCGTGTTATTGTAGCAGCAAAATAATAACACCAAGCTTGATGGTAAACACTGTACAATCTAAAAACACCGGTAACCAAAGAGATATCGGCAATCCATCGCTGGTTGTCGTTGTCATACCGGCCTGCAAACCTCTCGGCACCAGCATGTATAACCTAGCTGATCCCAAAATGAGACAAACCAAAAGAGAGGCTGGTGTTACACTTAGTGTATGGTCGTCGCGATCCAGTCGGACACTATTGTCGTGTCTTCTGAAGAATAAAAAAGATTCTGTGAATGAATACCGTTCCGAAGTACCGACTAGATGGTAGGTTTATGGGTCGGATAATAAATATGTTTCCCTTACCAGAGTGAACTATTAAGTTTTGCATAGACTAAATGATTTAAAAAACCAACATTTCAAAAAACTACCTACACAATTTTCTATTTAGACCAAATTAATTTCTTGTCAAAAAAACCCTTATAATATTTTTAAAATATAATTTTTCGTACAAAATTGGTTACTAATTAAGTATTATTCTGATTCTGATTCGCCATATATAATATTTTCGCTAAAAAAAATATAATTGGAAGATTAAACATTGGATTTTGTCGGTGAGTTATCCTGGTAGGGGTCAGAGTGTGAGTCGGTGGAATTACACGGAACACATCCGATTAATCGATTTCTATACGCTCTCTCGATTGTAGCGAATGTCGGTTTTGCGTTGTTTTGATTTTGTCGGATTTTACTTGCAGTTATATTCTCGTTTCATCTATCAGTGATATTCGGTGGATGCGGTTTTAAAGTCAATTCGATACAGAACTATACATTTTTTTCTTACTACAGGTCTGAGCTAAAACTACTTTTATATATAAACGTCTAATCATAATGGATCGTATCTCAATAGATAGGAGAGAAAAAAAAATTTCAGGCCAAATACTCACCTGGTGTTTTTTTTTATCATTGTAGGTTTGGCGTAGTGGCCACAATCTCACCTGATGTTAAGTGACCATGTGGCCCAAGATGGATAACACGCTAAACCTAGTGGAAGATTGGCTCTCAAGTGCAGCTGCCGGAACACACCTATTGGTGCTTCGCGACAGATTTTCAACTTGAGGGTGGTAGCTAGCCAGGTGGGCACTAGAAAAAACCCTACCACCATGCTATGGTTTCCTCACGATGTTTTCCTTCACCGAAAGCTCAGGCTCATTGCAGGCATTCAAACTCACGTCAATCGACGCGAAGTCGTACACGCTACCACTGAGCCATCATCACTTCAGTAGTTATTTGCTGTTTAGTGACTAGGGCTATTTTGTTCGCGCTGATGTGTTCCGGTCCAAAGGATGTAACTGGCAACACGCACTGGCACACGAGGCGTTCCAATTCACTCCTCAGATGTATCCTCCTATTATGACTGGCCTCAGAACTGCGGTCTATTTTAGGTTTGTTAACATCAAGTAGATCTTATTCCTGTTTGCTACTTCATACATAGTTATGAGTAGGTATATTGAAGACGTGAAAGTACGTTTTTTTGAGTGTTCCATCAATCACGCTCAAACAGATGCACGATTGGAAAAAATCTAATAAAATTTAGCATAGAAGTCAATAATGTCACGGAATAGGACAAACAATACTCTATTATTTTCCATATCATTATCCAGCGAGCGTATTGTCGATCCTTCAGGGGTGCTCAGTGTTTTTTTATTGTACTGTGCTTACTATCAGTCATAGTCTAGGACGATACGTCCTAGACTACACTTTTTAGTTTTATTATTTAAAAAAAAATAGAAAAAATTAGGCAAAAAATCGATAATTACACAAGTCATTTTGACTTTCTGTGTGCACAAATTTACTGTTTGTTTGTATACGTTTGAACAATTTATTATTGAATACGGAGTCAGTTGTAAATCTTGATTCTTAGTCCACATATTCTAAAGCATGTACCTACTTATATTCAAGTCGAATAAATTTTAATATGAAGCAGTACTGGTGTCTTTACTATACGCGGGTAACTGTGAACATGGTTTGAACCTAATCAAAGGCGATAGCGATAAATGCCTATGTAATACAGATATTTACAAGAGATACTAAAAAAATGCACGAAAAACTCCTTTTCCTGGATCTAAATAAATTAATCATGTATTTCCCCATCATCATAGGCCTTCAAAATCTAAAAAGATTATTTAAACAACGTCCGTGGATATTAATTAGGTGGAATGCGGGCGCAACTTAGGCGCATGATTTTTAAATCCGATACGGGAGCAACATTTACTTACAAAACTACAAATAATCAGATTTTTAAAATTTAGTAATTAATGGTTTACATCACCAGCATTGTTTTCAATTTTTCACTTGGACCACGATGAAACTCAGCAATATTACTGTCATTGGCAAGAATCAGAAGCGTGATTAATCGAAGCGCTGACGACAGACAGGCGCAGGTGTGAACCTAAAGCTCGTTTGCACAGAAAAGTTATAGAACGGACGGTCTATTTCGTACAAGACTGTTTAGAATTGACATAGGTGCATTAAACTAGAGTTTACATTCGAATCAATAAGTACTTAGTAAATAGTACGTACATATCCAAACAAAAGTGAATCCGCGAAAATTTTTTATTGGTATTTTGATCCAGATACTTATACAGTGATCATAAATAGACTGACGTGGAGTGATTTTTACGTCATCAGCGAAAGTTTTTTGCAACCCGAGTCTATATTATTATAAAATTGGATACATTTTGAAAGATATGTGATGAAAGAGGTAGTGAAATGTTGCTGTTTCCAAAATATTTGAGTTATGTTTTTCCTCGTACACATTTTATTACCCATGTCTTAATTTCTAGAGCAGTATTTCTCAAACCGGGTGCCGCCAGTGCATGCCAGGGCTGTTATAGCAATATTTTAAAGTCTGCACGAGATCAGCGATGACGACAGTTTAAGACAGAAACGACGTGAAAGTAGCCAAAAAGAGCTTTAAATGAAGGTGTATTCAGTAAACAATGCTTTTGACACAGTTTCAGTTGAAAACGTATTCGTTTTACTAAAACTTCTACGAGTATCTATGAGTCTACATTTTCCACGTACACTTATATAAAAAAGATATAGCAGCAAACTTACTGAATCAAGTGATTTCAGTGAGAATTTAATTAAACTATCCTTGAAAACGTAAAGAAAATTATGGAAAACTCTTCAGAACACTCTCATCCATCGTATTAAAGACGACTGAACTCATTTTAAATCTGCATTGTATTTATTCTTTTTTACAGACAAGACAACTACTGTGATGTATTTTTTTTTAATCTAACAAGGGTGCCGTTATTGTATCGTTTAGGTACCGCTGTTTTAGAACACGGAGGCGGGTAAATGACCCCTTTATATAGCTTTTGCAGTGCTGTTGAAAATTGATGTAACTCTTACATAAGTAGGTACATATGTTACTCTTGTTCTTGTCGTGGTATTAATTTTAAGTTGCATTTTGTTGACCTGCTTGTTTTTTATATTTTGTGTATTTTGCGATTAAAACATATTATGTTGTGCATTTTGTATCTGAGTCTATTGTGATTACTGATTAAAGCTCTTTGTATGAGAAATTTACAGTGTGATTGTATACATACGTCACATACCTACACCTACCTACCATCTTTCGTTGAATTCGATACGAGTTCATTTGTCAAAATCATATCGGTCGTGATCAAAACTAATTTAGTTTATATTTTCTTAATGTTATTATTATATTGATTAATTATGGCGATTTTGCTATTAGCTTTTTTATCTATACAATAATATGCGGAAATCAATATGATTATTTCTTTATTCATCGCCGCATACGCAATTCAATATTAACCCAGTTTTTTCTAATCAACTGTGAAAGTATATATAAATCTAGCTGTGCCCGCGGCTCCGCTTGCGTGGAGTTGTAAACAAGGTTTTTTTATTGTTTGTGCGGAACCCTAATCATTTTTCTCAAATAAAAGTAGCCTAAGTTATACCTTATAACATCAGCTATCTGCCAGTGAAAGTCCCATCAAAACCGGTTCAACTGTTTATTACCCGGAACAAACAGACAGACAGACAAAAATTTAAAAATTAAATTAATTCACATTACAATAAAGTGCTGCCTTAATATAACTACTTTTCAAAAGGATTTCAAAGTAAATTAAAATTCTTTATCTGTGGTATTATATCAATTCCACTAATCACAAAATATACGATGACAATGCCATAAAAGTTACAAAATATAAATTCATAAATTAAATCTTAAAAACATTAAATGACCAATCAAGTTCTCGCCAAAACCTCACGAATTATGTTTTTAAACGATTATTATGACGTTAAAATTGAGAGTTGCATTGGCATTGAGTTATTAGGGCCGGTATGGCCTCCTTTGGCGATTTTCAGTCGATATCATTACGGAAGTGTAGGTAATCTATTGACTTAGAAACTAAATTATAATTCAAACTAATGTATTATTTGTAATCATTTTCAATATTTAACCCGAATATCGCTGGCTTATTGTTTTTTTTCCCCGAACTAATTAAATAGCCTTTTAGTCGTGGCGATTGTATTAACAAAAAGATAATTTAAATATTCGTTATATTCAAACGTATTACACATTATAATTACACCTGAAACCCTTCTTATCTAACTGGCCCGTATCAGATGCAAATGAATCTGAATTAAAAAACTATAAGCCTATTCAACTGTTAATGACATGAAAAGAGCATTTATAATGATTTGTTTTTATTCATACCGACAGTATAAAGCTGTTGAATGATATTTGATAGCCGCTATACGCCTTGTTAACGCTAAAGAAATACCATTCAAACATCGATTATTATAATATAATTTGGTACAAGTTACAAACTTTCAGTCAAGGTGTAAACCAATGATCTCAAGTGGCTTGTTATTTTATTCGTAAATACTTGATGAAAATTGTATTTACCGTTTGGCTGTATAACATTCCCTTTGCCTTTGTTAGGTGGCAACATTGATTGTCTCTATGACACTTTATTCTTTTTGTCTTTACTTTTGTATCAAGGCGTATACAAAGTATTATGTGTTCTAAATACTTAGTAATATATTATCCTAAAAAATCTCAGATATTTTATTATAAAAGAATCAAACCTGATAAACAGGAGAGTGTCAATGTCTTCTTCTTTTTTATCTTAACTTGGCAACTAGTCCTCTTTATTGAAGACCATTAATGCCATTATCGAGTAAATATAGTTTTCAGTCTTATGACAATTTCAAGATCCTAACAGGATGGTGGCTCCCTTGTTAGAACTTTCTAGGGAGTTTTTGTGGCATCTCAAAATTCATGGTCCATGTTGTTATTTCCAATCCACTTCACTTGTGCACAACAACCAAGTTTTATTATGCAAAATGCCACCGTATTGCACAATATAGGGACAAATAACACAAATTTATGAATAAAAAACAAAAACCACTACATGACAGTTTGAGATCCCGTCAAAAACTCGTAGTTGTGTCAGTTTAGTCAAGTAATCTAATCATAGTATTTTAATGCTAAGTCAAAAAGGAACATTAGACATCTTAGTTTCACATCTATTTTTAGTAAAGCTTTCAAAATTACACAGTGTAAAAAATAAAAACACGGTATCATTCGCTACCAACATTAGTGGTAGAACCTGTATAAGTTTCGACTTCGGAAGCAATACCATCGCACTAATTGTCACAAAGTAGCAGTAAGTACTCACGCTGCTATGTTCCAGTCTGAAGGGCACGATGGGCAATATGCAGAGACACTCACGCCATTCCATATCAATCCTTAGGTATAGCGAACAATTAACGACATACCTCGGTTATACTCCGGTCTTTAATAAGCGCATAATCAAGCAAAACATCTATTGACATGTTGAATTGATAATTGCAAGGTGTACATAAATATTGCAAATACTAGTGCAAGTTACTGACAAAGAAAATTTTATCAATTTTCTGAATAATTGCTCAATGTTAGGTTATTAGACGCTAGCAGCTAAGAAAACATAATGTATCGTTGGTATCTCTAGCTGTTATGAACTGTATCACAGAATTCACAGATGCCAAATGCTTTTAAGGTTCGTTACAAATTGCTCATTTAAATTGCAAATTAAGGACGTACCTGTCAACTACAAAATAAAGTGCCTAGCACAAAAGAGTGGTAAAAGTTAACGTTGTGTGAAGAAAAATATTAGTGTTATATAACTTGTAAATACCTCTACATTTAATTTCCAAAAATGTGGATGCTTGTACGACATACAACATGTTATACGCTCTATATATACGCTCGCTATAAATTATGCTTCTTTGAATAGGCACACTTTATGCTGTTTGACGCTTAAGATTGAGTGTGACTATTTTTACCACAATAAAACAAAAAGGTTTAACAAGTAAATTCATAGTGTAAACTTTATGTTACAACGTTCATTTTATAAATATAAAATAAGACGAAATTTCCATAGATTTCAAATATTATAGAAATCGCTATAACCTTATAACTTAAGCCAACGGTCGACATCAAATATAAATCCTATTCAAATATCAATTATTATGGGTAATGCTAAGTGATTCAACACTCGTACTAATTATTTTATTTATACTGCATGTTAACCTTTGTCTCTCTGCGAACGAGGTCGCAGTCGCGGCTAACCTGTCTCATTCATTCGCTCGTTCAATTCCATTCGCCGATTGAGTCGTCTCACGTGAAACGGAACGCGATACAGCCAGTAGAAGTGCGTATCATTATAATGTGAAATCCGAGATGTCGCTGATTGTTCATTAAGACTTCATTGTTGTCGTTTTCTTTCATTTGCAGGAGTTTAATGTGTTGTTGAATTTCGCGTGAAGCAACTTGGATTACATCCCAATTACAAATCCATGTACTATTTTATTCCTTGTTTGGAATTACACACATTTTGATTTATATAAACTTGGCGGACAAAAGGATAGCAATTTCCACAAAGTAAAATAAAAAAAAACTTTTTTAAGACCGATTTGAGAGTACCTAGGTACCTAACATAGATCTTTTTTAGAGCGGAAATAACGTTCAGTAAAATCGATGGTCAAATTTGATTATATTTATATAATTCTCTAATAATAATACCTAATGTTAATCATTTTATTAATATTTATTTTATTAATAAATAACCATAAGGGTTAAACTAAAGTTAAAGTTAAACTAAAATAATACAAAATTGTAGATCTTGAAAAGATATTCTGTAGATCATGCGAGCGGAGCCGCGGGCACAGCTAGTACTAAATAAGAATACCATACTAATTGGAAAGGATTAATTGTAAGATTCGAACCTACGTCGATCGATGCGTTATCAAAGACGATAAAGAAAGGAGATTGTTTCCGATCGGAAATCGAAGTGGAGTTATTTAATCCAGAATTGCTAATACGAGAAAAATGACACAACTGAAAGTTTTCTTACAAGTTTCCTGTCACGGCAAACAATGTTAGACAATCCATATAACAAACATCTTATCTATCCAATACCTCACCGGCACCTGGACGAACTAATTTCGTTTCAAAATATAATAATATTTATCACGAGTTGTCGCCATCAGTCACCAGCACAATACCGCTGTGGTCAGAAATACCCTGTGTTTGTCAAAAACACACGCCCGTTCACACGCAGCACGCTTAGAAGACCTTAATAAGCTCTCTTAATGTTATATCGCACGAAACGTCTTAACCCTGGCAAACCTTTTCAAGAGAACTTTAACCTTTTTCGATTGAGTTAGAGTTGAGTTTCGTTAAAATAATTTGTGTATGAATATTGGGATGTTATGGCAGACGTCACAGAGGAATAATGCGTCAATGTCGAGCATTGTTTTGTTGGTAATCGCCCGCTGTTTTTCTTAGTAATTGGACTAGAAATCAAAGTGATGTGAAAGGAAATTGTGGAAATGTGTTTTCGTGATTATTATTGATTTCATATTATTTTGTAACAGTTTATTATATTGTCCTTACACCAAGTGTTTATACCCTATGGCCGTAACATTGCAAAATATATTTTCTATTTATAAGGATCATTAAATTAAATATAAGTAGATATTTTTAATACAACGTCCTATAACTATCTATATTAATAAATCTGTAGTTTTTCTATAATTTTTTTTCCAAATTCCATGACAGGCGACTTTTATAAATGACAATGATCACGATTTTTAAATATTTTTTCTCCTTCTGTTTGTAAGTAAGTATGTTAGAATTTAACTTAAAAATGGCTTGACCGATTTTTATCAAATTTTGTACACGGGAAGTTCATATCATTTCTCAATTAATAGGCTATAAAATTAGTCAATAACATGAGTAAAAATAAAATTATGGCATGAAAATAATTACTTTGTAAAAAAAGCATTAAGTATGTAAAACTATACAAATTAATACACAGTCAGTTGACTGATATTCAACTTAATGGCATAAAGATATAAACGATATGATACCTTTACGCTATTATATATTATTTCATGTTAAATTAATAAACCACAGAGTTACGTTAAATGTAATACTTAAGAAATGACAAAAAAATGACACGATAGAAATTCTAAAACATTTTTCTCTTTACAAAACTGTGTAATTATATTTTATTCTTTACCTCTCCAAATTTATTTACTAATACACTGAATACTTAAAATACTCAAAGTAAATTATTTTTGTAGTAAATTCTCTACAAAACTATTATAATCATTATCCTTTCAGTCAGCCTTCTAGCCAACTTCGTATTTAATTTTTTACATTACAATTACGCTATAATAAATTACAACGGTTATTATCTTCGCGATAACCACTCGTCGTTAAAACTACTTACTTTTTATGTTATATAAAGTACAGTATACCACGATAAAGTTACATATTTGCTTAGCTCGCGCTCGGTACAGTCGTACAAGTGACCAGTACATGACATGTAGTGTGCCATTATTGAGGCCACTACATCATATAAGTGACTCATTTAGATGTCAATACGACCCGACAGTCATTTTCTGAGCGACATCAAATGACACCGCGCTTGACATGTAAGCGATAAGATACCAGCGATTCTGGCATTAACAATTTTAAACGTACTATTCAGGTACATAGGTTCTATAAGAGACTTTTTTACTAGTTATTTTTGAAATTTGACAGATTACTAAATACATATACGTATGTTTCTTCCTTCCTCCTAGAAAGCAGACACATATAATATATGTACGGGTATAGTTGGTTAGATCGAATTACCGAAAGATCGAAAGCCTTCTAAGACTTCAGGGCAATAAAGGCTAATTGTATAGTCAGATTTAAAAAAAAAACGGAGATTTTGCCGTGGTCTTCTTCTGTGAAGTAGTAGTTTTTTTTTTAATTCATAAACTTATGTTATTTGGCTCTTTATTATATAATTTTGGCGGTATTTTACGTGATGTATTTTGGTAATTGTGCAGAAGTGAAGTGGATTATAAATAATAACTAGGAACTAAATAATAACTTAAATTGCCACAAAACTCCCTGGGCATCTTTAATAAAGGAGCCGACATCTTGTTAGAGTTATGTTTGAAGAATACAAGAATAATTAGAAAAATATTTTATTTACGTAACGCTGTCAGAATTGTAGATGTAATTTTCCATTAAATAAAAAGATAAAGAAGAATTATTTTTACTGGTTTTAGTTCATTTATTTAAGTGCATAATTTTTTTCAAGACCTTTCTAAAAGTGATTAATTTTGATATTTAGACATTTTTGTATCCTTTTTGGTCCTCACCTTTGTATACTGAATAGCACTTCTAGTGTAACATAGAATTAATAGGCAGTAGGGCGTAAATACAATAAAATGTTACTGATTGATATTGTAGGTATCGTATGGAAAAATTAACCTGACCAAGTCGTACCAGACTGTCTCACTCTCGCCTATCATTCCAAATCATAGAACAACGGTAGTTTTACAGTTTACTCAATCACTACGAATATTTAATTACAAAATGAAGGTATTCATATTGAATTTGCAGATAAGCTTCGGCACAGAGTATCTTTTTAATTTTTTTTTATCGTATAGTTTGGGCGAAGTGGCCACAATCTCACCTGATGTTAAGTGACGATGTGACCCAAGATGATACGCTAATACGCTAAATACGCTAAACCCAATAGAAGACTGGCTCTCAAGTGCAGCTGCCGGAACACACCAATTGGTGCTTGGCGACAGATTTTCAACTTGAGGATGGTAGCTAGCCAGGCGGGCTTAGAAAAAGCCCTACCATCACGCTATGGTTTCCTCACGATGTTTTCCTTCATCGAAAGCTCAGGCTCATTGCAGGGATTCGGGGACTCACGTCACTTGACGCCTTGATCCATCATTACTTCAAAATTTTTTCATCTATTTTTAATGATTATTGGATGGCGCTTCGTAAATAATGTACATTTGATGTAAATAATTATGTAATGTTCCGCCTTTCCATTCGCAACCAACCGGCTACCCCCCTGTCTTATACCAGCACTTCAATAATAATCATTATCTTTACTATCTTCCTGGGCTAATTTAATCTAAGGCTATTAGTGAGTAGTATGGGCCCAGCTGGAAACCATTGCTATATGGTAATTTGCCATAACGCAAGCTGGGGTCCTTTTCGACGTTGAATGTGGCATTTGCTTTGCAACATTGCAATATTATACATTATATAAAACTTACTCCAAACTATTGTAATTTCGTGTTTGTAATAATTATATCCATGTTTTCAACATATAATAAATGTGCTTTCTTTCTTTCTTTCATATTAAATAAAGGAGGTAAAACGTTTGGCCGTCGAAGAAGTTCTGTTTAAAAAAAAAACTATCTTGCTTAAAACGTTGTGCACCAATGAAGTGTTAATAAATCATCCCGCGGAACACAGCCGACCGCCCCCTGATTTAATATTGTCATAAATAACAATAAAAACTCGCGTTAACGCCACCGGGGACTGGCAGAGAGTAAAAACGCAGAGGTGACAGTTTTATAAATAAAA
Organism: Saturnia pavonia; assembly: GCA_947532125.1. Lineage (NCBI taxonomy): Eukaryota > Metazoa > Arthropoda > Insecta > Lepidoptera > Saturniidae > Saturnia > Saturnia pavonia. Next base: position 16,295,191 of record OX383904.1, read on the forward strand.
ATTAAATATGATTAAAAAAAATCTGATGTCACCTAAATTAATTAAACTATAATGTCACTATCAAAAATTAATGGTCAATTTTCCCTAAATAATACAAATACTAAAATTTAACCATATTTAGTTAATAATTTAAAAATATAAAAATTATAGCAAATTCTACTATTAATGTTATTAAATGTGAAAGTTTGTATATTTTGATGTTTGATACTCAGTCACGCAAAAACGGCACAACGGATTTAGGTAATATTTGGCACACAAATAGTTTCTAGCCTGGATTAATAAATAAGACCCGATTCAGAAGTCCACGCAGACAAAGTCACGGGCAGAAGATAGTTTTAGATTAACATAAATTTTATTAACTGTAAAAATCAACAGAAAATAATTACAATATATTAAACGATAGTCATTGGGTTGTAACCAGTGACACCTCTGCAAGAAATTAATCTTAGGCCGCAATCGTCCGTTCACCGCACTCATTTTACAGCTGATGACCTTTTTTGCCCCACTTCGGCAAAGAAGGCGAAGCTTTTGACACCTGCCCCGACTACTTTAATATGCCCCGGGGTAATATGTGGTGGACACATCAATAACAGTTAGCGTCGCCTCGGTCCAGGCGTCCAGCGGCACTTTATACCGGCCAAACGTAATTACCAGACTAAATTGATATGTTAAAGGAATTCCTGATACAGACTTTCGCTGTGAAAGTGATTGTCTTACTCACTAAATTCTCTTTTTCTTTATTTTACTAGTTGTGCTCGCGTGGACTACAGAACGCTGTAAGGTACGCAAACGCGCGAATTTTGATGCTTAAAAATGTTTATTGTGGGTGATCCTTAGTAGATAGACATATGCTATCGCAAATTTTTTTGTAGGTATTTTTAAGATATACAATTATGTAGTTCATTAATATATATATATATCTCTTATAGTTTAATCAGTGTAAGCCATTTAAGCGCCTCAAGAGCGTCTTTTTTCCGAAATGATTTACCATTATAGTCACTGCTTATGTCGTATCTTACTTTATCTCACAAAATATATTCTATAACCGGGCCAGATAATATATGTGAATTAAGAAAAGCGAACTATGTAAATCGAAGGTTGTTTTCACGTGAAAAGAACATAAACGAACAGATAGACGGAGAGACGTTGAGTTTTATAATACCTATATGTAGATTAAAAACTAGATTTCTGCCCCCGGTTTCAATCACGTAGACTGCAACATTTGTATTGTTTTATGGCTTCATTTGAATGTACTTATATGTTGTTATGTCTATTGATAATATATAAATCAACAAATTGTCCAAACATTTTACCTAATATATGCGAAAATCTCATTCTCCCTATGTGTTTGTATCTTTTCAGTGTTGCATTTTCATTTCATCGAGTGTCAAATCACAAAGGTGCTAAAGAAGTTTTCACTTCAAAAACTCTTCAGCTTTATTATATCAATATTTCTATACTAAATGGATGATCATTGTGAGAAAAACTTCATAATGAAACCTTTACCTCTTCTATTGACCGCATGTTTATGAAAAAAAGTTATGTTCAAAATCTTTCACAAAGTCTCTAAAGTCGTATTGTGGCAGCTGCATAAATATACACCCACCTTTTAAAAAATTCACAGAGATATTTAACCTCTTAAAGCGCATTGATCTTCACCTTTAACTTTAATTCAAATTTTGGTGAAGAATAAATTATATAACGGAATTCAATGAGATAAAAAATACGTCATTAATTTATTTAGTGATTTACTATTATTAGGTTACAGCCATAAATTTATTAGTATATTTAATCTATGTTTAGAGCCATTAAAAAAAAGAAGTAAACGGTGACAATGGCAAATGCTTATGCAGCACTAGTTACTTTGTATTCGTTTTTACCGAGGAAAGGTTTTTGTAAATATAATCCCTAAAAACTGTACCTATATAGTGGTTTTACATATAAAGCCTATAGAGCACGTTTTCGTAAATCGTTAAATAGTTAGGAGGCACGGCTGCTGAACCACCTTGCAGAACTAACATCCATCATATTTGTATTGATTTCTTATTGCACGTTCTTCATTTTTGGTAGATGATATAAAAAAGAAATTAGGTCAGTTATCATTTGTCAAAATTAGTAACGGTTCATTTATACAGACATTCGGTCTCACGTCGGTATGCATTGGGAATGCACTGCGGTGGGACTCTGAGCCACATTTGACACTTCTCATATGTAAAAATAAAAATTTGACAGATTTTTGTGTATGGCACAATTAAGAATGCTGGCGGTTCTGGTGACCGTCTGATTAGCGAACATATTCTAGTTGAAAATATGCTGTCCAGCATTTATGAGTGTGCTATGATAAATGTATTTGGGATTAAGCTTTCTTTCTTAGGCTTAACATATTTTCCAAGAAAGTCGTCATTTAACATATCTGATGTTATGAAATTTTTGATGAAACGAATATCGTTATCTATATAAATCAGTAACCACAATATACTCTTTTAAATTATTTACTATTAGACTCTTAATAAATTTGTAGTTTTGTCTGTATATATATGGGTAATATTTTTTATTTCGTGGTATTTTTCCTATTAAACACGCTGTGATAACACGTATATAGGTACATTTAAATACAAATTTTATAAGCCACTGATCTTGAATTTTATATTGCTTAAGAATTTATTTCTATTCATCAAAACTTGTATTGCTCGCCTTATTCTGCCATCTTTAAGTTGACAATCAGTTGTCAAAAAACTATATAAGTTTTTGTATACTGCAGATTATTTACTTCATATATATTAAGTATCTTATGATAATGTTTATCCAAATGTAGACCCTGGACCTATCATCAGTATTTTTTGTTTATTCATGTCATTATTCTCAGGAGGAGAGAATCAATATAACGGACGTGAAGCCAGTGCTTTGTAGTCTGTCCATAGAAAAAATTATAATATATTTTCATATGACGCTAACGTTTATACTTTGTACCAAAAGTACCTCTTAATGACTGGCTAGAGACGTTAGTTAGGTGATAGTTGCAGTGTCGTTCGATATATAACGTACGGTGATGAAGACTTTGAAATAAATGTATTTTTAAACAAAATGTATTCAATAGCAATGTGATATATTTTAATTCTAGCAGTTAGCACCCTGAAGTTCAGAATATGACGAGAAGCTTCAATATATTCCCACAATTCTAGGTAGTTATGAGCTAATTACATGACTAAGCTTAGCGCGTTACTATCTTCGGATTTACTGTAAAGTAACATTAACCTGTGAATTGTGGTCAAACTCTAGGGAAATATAGCGAGGAATTCAAAATAATGAGCATATAGAAAAAATGTGAGTAAAATCGAAAGTAGTTGAAATGTAAGGCTGCAAAATATGTATGCTGATAGGATTTTTCATGTTTTGATTATCTGTATATTAAAAAAAAGATATTTTACGTGTACGTCCCTTCTTTATGAAGACCTCAAGACAAGAGACTGTAAATACTAGCAAGTCCGTCACTCGGGCCAAAAACGTATATTTAACTTCTGTGCGGACTACCTATAGAATTTTTTTACCGTTCGCAACTTTTGCGACCTAACCTGTTCATTCTAAATAATCTAAATATTAAACTCACCCAGTTTAAGATTAAATTAATTCACAAACTTAAACTAAATAAATAAGATATAAATTAACATAACCTGTAAGCAATAACTAGAGATGTGCAAAATAGTTCATTAAAGTATTTAAATACAATATGCAAATAGGTACTTATTTTCTGTTTCAAATGCAAATACAAAACGGTGTTAAATAAATGTATTTAAATACAAAATACTTATTTTAAAAAATATCTTTAATGTAATAAAATGAATCTAGTTACTCAACTTTTACATGCCCTTTATTTCACTGACTTTAACACTAGTAATTGTTCAAATATTTTATCTTACATATTCCGTCTATGTAGCCTCATTATCATTCCACCAAAGGAAAATAAATAGTTGTTCAACAGGAGCAGAACTTGGTAAACAAGTATTAAAAGATTAGATTTTTAACTATTGGAAATATCGATGTTTATGAATCGAAGTATTGAATATAATCTATGTACAATTTTTATCTTTTACATCGAATAAAAAAATCGATGGTTTTTCAAAGTGGGCATCTCTAGATACATATTCACTAGGCATGTATACCTTTTGTGCTTATTAATAGAATGAATCTGGATGAGGTTTTCGTGGATCATGTATTTTTATACAATATTATTTATACATTTGTGAATGTTTTGTGTCATTATATGTTTTGTTTTTAGGTTATTCTAAAATATTCACACAGAACATATATAGGCAATTAAACTCTAAAGCCGTATCTTCTGCACATATTTTGCGCTACACACTGCACAAAAACCATGCGATTCATGCGACGCTTTTTAGAGTTGTTGAGAAATGATTGTATTCCGCTTCACTTCACTCGCGCGGGGAAGAAATGTTTAGATGTTTTCCTTCCGGCACGAAAAGCAAACACATTGTTAACATCAACATAAAACAATGTTTGATTGACAGAAATGTGTAGTGAAACAATGTTTTACGTAGAGGTTTTCGTTTATTATGTAAACCAAACCACGCAGAATACACGGCTTAAAACTTATTTGCACACTTGACATTGGCGAAATTGCCTACTTAAATAGGCAGAAGCCGTAAAAAAATGAAAAATACAAAGTAAGAAATAAAAGTTAATGACATGTATTTTGTATTTGTAAAATATGAAATATGTATATTTTCATTATTTTAAATAGGGGAGAGGCGTACAAAATGGCATAGGCGGGTAAAATGGCACGTCTGCTTTTTTCCGAAACCACAGACATACTAGATATCACAATGGCCTGTAAAGGGCCGCTTATTAACAGATCGTATCCTGTGGCGGATCCAGTCGTGACCGTTGGGCCGTCTGGTGAGGACACGTGTTTGTTTGATTTTTGCAGTCACAAGTTTTACTCAGGTTGATTTTGTTTCTCGTAAAAGTAAGTATTTTTTTACGTTCATTTGTTTGTATTTAGCATTAATTTATTGTAAATTTACTAAATAACTTCGAGAATGTTTTGAGTTTTCTAATATTGATGGTTGTGAAGTGGACAAAATGGCATACATCTTGTTCGGGTAAAATACCATACTATGTCATTTGACCCACCTTTTTTTTAGATAATCAAACATCATACCTCGCAACTATTCTAGAATAACAGACCGTCAGGGTTGGGATAAAACCTCCATGGAAAAGGACGACGTAAGAAACCAACAGTATTGTTGTTAACTTCAACGCCAAATATAGAAGAAGCAAAAGCTAAATCCACTCCTTTACCTGTTCTAAAGAAACACACAAGAAAGGTTAAAAAAGCTTTGGACTTTAGTTCTAATAGTGAAGATGATTTATCTTCCTTACAAGTTTACACTGAAGCCGGGGATGATGATGAAGAATGTCCTTGCATTTATTGGAATGACCTCTACTCGAGGTCCAAGCCTAAAGAGGTCTGGCTAAAGTGCTTGAGCTGTAAGAGAAGGGCTCATGCATCATGTGCAGATTTTCCAAAAAAGACAAAGTGTATTACGTTTGAACTCTGCATGTAATTGATTGATTTTCGTTACAAATTTGGTATGCCATTTTGTGCACACCGTGTGTGTCATTTTACCCACCTAGGGCGGACAAAACGGTTTTTGTTCAAGTTTTGATAAATGTTTAATAATTCTATTGTTTTTGTATTGAATTGATTGATCTCTATAATTCTAAGTAGGTAATGAACCAAAGAATATATAGTTACTTAAAGGGTTCAATATTATTAGTAAATAAAGATTTGCTGACAGATTTTATAACTAATATGCCATTTTGTACGCCTCTCCCCTAAAATAGAAACGGTTTTATGAAAAAAGCTTTTTAAATGCAAAATAAAAATACGTATTTACATTTGGTATTTACATTTCAAATACACCTATTTCAAATAATTCACATTTTTAGCAATAACTATAATAATAATATAATAAAGTTTCATAAACCGTTAGGTGTTCAGGTAAATAAAAAAAGTGTCTAAAAGTCTAAAGACATATGCACGTAAGAAGTTATAGGTACTTCTTCGGCTTAACAGAACAAAAATAACTTCAAAAATTGTATCCCGCGTGCCAGCACACACACACACACATTTTAATCAAATTTAAAGAATGTTAAATTACTTTTACTTAATATAAAAAAAATTGTAAAGTTGATAACATGATGCGCAGCTCTAAATTTTACCCTCTACTAAACGCGACAAAGAAGTATTATAACCTCAATAAATTTTTTTCAAGCAGAGCCGCTAGTGAAGCTAGTTTTATTGTTCTTAATTATGATGATCATGGGTCGATGTCGGTCGACCTCCACTAATTCGTATGCAATGAATAACAGTTTAAGCTGAGGCATGGTAGCGTAATGGCTTCTAAATGTTCTCCGAGTGACTGATTGCCGGCAAGACTGTCTCACGGTTAGTTCCCACTGCAATTATCGCTTCCATTGCTTACGTCATGAACGTATATACCGTCCGGACCCTCCCTTAGTTTACGTTGAAACGCTAATATCGCCAAATATCGACTTTTTTAATTCATGCCACTTTAGGATAAACTAAACTATAATTTTCAATTGATACGAATTCAGTTGAACGATATTATCTATCATTTAGGGTTCTGCTTTTTTATGATATAAACGGCATTGTAATTCGTTCAGTAGTTTCTAAGTGATGTGTATTTTAACACGGAAAATGTACCTACTTGCAATTATTTTTTTATGTGTACTAAATGATGAAATACGTCATAGAGAAAACATTTTTCTTTTTTTATAGTTGCGCGGTAAAGTGATGCCTCTGGGTCTGAGGGTAAACACGATATATTCCAAAAACAACAGTCACCACTAAGATATCGACGGTCGTAGCTGTTGTGCCAATTGGCAGCTGAATAATATACACTGGCTGGTATATTCTGGCTTGACTGGCAAATCGAAAGAGAGTCATTGTGACTTGCGAGCGGTTTATCACTATGTGCATGGTGTTTGTGATCCAGTCGGGGAGATACCTAACACCCCGCTTAATTACATTACACGAAACACCAGGCTCATCACCGATGAATCGTTATTTTTTCCGGATCGTGATTTGATACGATACGTTTTTAAATTTTCAGTGGTAGATAGCCTTTTATTACTGTATTGAATATGAATTGTATATGAATCGCTAATGACGGATGTAGGATATGTGAACGGGCCGTAAGCTTGCCACTACGGCGTGTGTTACACGTAGTGTACGCTGGTCGCAATCTAGTTGGACACCTAGATGTCGTGTCCGACCACCCATCAAAAAGTTATATGATGAAGACTTTATATAGAGTTAATACATAGGTAGGTACATTGTCTTAAAAGTCTAAACCAAGCGGGGTAACCCGATATGTGGGTTTGTGTAAGCACTCGTTGTACACGCTGACCGCCGCGCGCGCCGACCAACACAGTGTGATGCGCTAGCGGACACATGAGAAGTTACTTTAATTAGTTTCGGCTTCTCGCTTGCTTACCCTTGGTCGTTACTTTCCAGATCTTGCAGAATTAATCCAGAAAACAAACTACAAAAGTTTAAAAATCTGTAACCCAACTTCGAAAAATAAACTATTATTAAAGGAAAAAAGTTTTCTCTTTTATTTTAAACTTTCTGTATAAATCTTTGTTACAAGATTGATATTCAGAACTACTGATAGATAGCGCTAGTAATATTCATAAACGGTGAAATATAGTAGGCTTGTCGTTGCGCAACGTAAACAGTTACTGTAACTATCGGTTATTGTTGTTGGTTATTGTATCGTAGCGTAACTGTCTATTTGTTAGTAGCAGTTCCTGTTGTTCCTAAACAATAAAATTTCTGTGCGACGAAAAAACGACGCTTTTTTCGCTATCGAGTCGAAGTTCATTACTGTATACGCGGTTATCGAAAGGAGAGATCATTTTAGTCTTGTTCCCATACATAAGAATTTAGACCGTTGACGGCGTTGACTCTTATCTGAACTAAACAACCGCACTTAAATTTTTGTAAAATATGGCGTATAAATTAAGGTGTTTGAATTCACGATGTTCTAAGATTTTATCTATGAATGTAAATATAAAAATGAACCTATTTAATAATGATTTTTAAATATTTCATGATATTTTAATTTGGTGTACATTTAAAATAATAACTATTAGCTAGTTGATAACTAGGTATAGTTTAGGTTATAAACAATTATGTTTTTTCAAGTGTGACGCGTGACGGTTACATCTTGACGGTTACCATCTCGATGGTCATTTATATCAGATTGGATATGGTCAGCAGCACTATTCTCAAAAAAAAATATAAGTGTGAAACAAAAATAACTTCAAAAGTAATATTATGTAATATTTTTGTGTAAATGGTAGCTTTGTAACGTATAAAATTATCCGACCAATCAGCAACTACAATACAGAGTTGTAAAAACTGAAAAACCAGCTACTAAAATACGTAGTTGTGGAAACCGTTATTAGTGTTCAGTAGATAGTTTCGTTTAGTTTCCAAAAAAGCCGCTATTACCCACCGCTAAAATATTGTATACATTTTTTTTCTGTCGCTTGATATATTTAATATTGTACTATATAATATATTTATGAACTCCGAGTATTTTCCTTTTTCATTTCATTTCATCATTCATCACAATCGCCAAATAACCGTCAAATTGGTTATGTTCGTATAAAATGTCACTCGGACCATAATAATAAATCGATTGAATTCAATGAGGTATTCATCAAAATCGGATGCGTAGTTTAACCGTTACGGTGGATCATACAGAAATATGTACAAACATAGATATATTGCTAAAAACATAACCCATCTTTTTAGCTTTACCGTAGTCGGCGATATTCGAATCAGAAATTATATATTAATCCGGGTTATAATCACCGATGTAAAACATAATTGTGTTTTCTTTACATAATTAGGACTTTATTTAAGTTAAGTGATTTATTTAAAAATAATATTAACCCTATTTAAATCAAAATAAAAAAAAAAAATTCAGGCCCTGAGACAGCACGAACATTACAATACTAATGGTCTGGAAAACATCCCAGCCATCGAGATGACCTGACATTTTTAATTGTTTACAAGAATTAATCTTTTTTTTGTGAATGTACAGAAGGAGTAATTTCCAATTTCTTCCTTTTGACAGTAAAACTTGCTTGAGATTTATTCTTGAAATTATTGTCCGACAAATCGGCAATGTGCAAATTATAGAATTTAACGCATTACCCAAAATTTTTTTATTGGTCTTACTATGTGTAAAATACGGTAAGACTAATTTGTGTTTATTTCTAGTATTTACAAAATCATTCACAAAATCTAGTTTATTTAAGTTTTATTACATACTAGCTGTGCTCGCGGCTCCGCTCGTGTTGACTACAGAATGCCGTCGGTCGAGTGCACGCGCGAATTGTGCTCTCCCAAAAATGCTTATTGTGAGTGACCCTAAGAAGATGGGCGTATGCTATCACAGACTTTTTTGTAGGTGTTTAAAATATCTACAATTATGTAGTAAGTTAATTTGACATATCTCTTATGGTTTACTTAGCGTAATCCTTTTAATCGCCCTAAAAGCGTCTTGTTCCGAATTGATTAATCATTATTGTCACTGTATAATAAAGTAACAAAATAGCCTGGTTAGATAACATGTCTATGAATTAAAGGTAAAATCATATAAATCGGATAAGTGGTTTTCGCGAGAAAAAATATAAACAGAAATACAGACAGAGAAACGTCGAGTTTTATAAAAACTCGACGAAAAAAGATAAAATACATTACATTGTCAAGGCAGTATTGTGAGACAGGAACAGGAACAGATTTAGGAGTTAGTCTCACATAGCAATGAGAGTCACCCATTTATTGCATGATGTCTATAAAAAATATAATATATTATATTAGAAAAAATCTGCTTATAACGCTTGAAACATATTACGTAAAACCAAACGCAACGCGGTTCACATCATTAAAAAGACATAAACGAGTTCGTATATTTCACAAGTAGATGTTTAATCTAAAGACATAAAAACCCCTACATTTGCAACTATCACTATTCGATCACATATATTGTATGTGGCAACCCCGCTTATATCACAATGATACAGCAAGGGAATGCCTTAATCAGAATGGTTCGTGAAATAAAAAAGGTTCATTTCTTTCCCCGAAACTTTTATGGAATGAGATCGGCCACGTTACAATTAAATCACTTTAACGAAGTAATTTTTAATTAATTCTTAACTGTCGCACTCACTCTTTCAAGCGTCTGTCTGGAACTCTCGGCTGTCAATCATAATGTCTCATTTATCTGCGAAAAAAGTTCACAATACGTTTAAAGAATATAAGAATTGATAATTTTAAGTTTTAAGTTCAAGTTGAATTTTAAGTTGCAATGACAAAAGTTAATTTCACATTTTCAGCTGAACGACGTTATAATACGTCAAACTTTATTAACACTAATTGATACAACGTGTCTTCACGTACGCAACATATGGTGTTTTCTATTAGCTACGTCACCGCGCCGTAACACTTTCAACTTTCAGATCGCTAGCGCCACTCCTCTTCAGTTTTTCTAGACATTATTTAGGAATCACTCACACACGTATATTTCGTAAAACTTAGGCTAATAACGTTAGGTCACGTCTACCGGTGGACCCCGCGCTATACCTCAGCCGTCCTATGCGCCGTGAACGGGGTGAGATGCGTCGTGGTCGTGCTGTTTAAAAATTACATCGATAATTTTCTGTCATAGTAAGTAATTTTATTGATGTTTTGAGTTAATATTATATTTAGAGTGAAGTTATATATAATTATTATTTTCGACTGCAAATTACATTATAACACAGTTTATTTATATATGTATATCGTTACTATAATCGTAACCTTTAGAATGTTTGGTATCTACTTGTTGTTTTAGATGGATGGAAAACAAAGTAACCAAAGGTCTATGACGGTTTTCGAAGAGTCTTCGGCGATACGGGAAACTACTCCAGACTATTTCAGTGATGATAGGGACTATGGGTTTGATCAAGATTACGACTACGAAGATACAAGTTCTATACATATACGTGGACGGTTTGTCGGTTGTGTTACATTGGGTATTACGGTTACTTACAAGACAAGCAGAATGTCACTAATCGTCATATAATTTCTATGGAAAAGTAGTGTGCCACACAACGACCTTTTAAATCTCCCAACGCTCATTTGAAAGTGTTAAACTATTTATAGGTTTACCGCAATCTCATCTGATGTTAAGTGATGATATGGCTCAGGCTAAGCCTGATGGGCAGCTGCCGGAATACACCTATAGATGCTTGACAGCTGCTTTTCATATAGAGGGTGGTAGCTAGCTAGGCGGTGATTAGAAAATACCCTAGCACCTTACTAGGGTTTCATAACGATGATTATCTTCACCGAAAGCCGAAAGAGAAAATTATAAAATTTTCTTCACGGAAATAGGAAATTGTAGAGATTCGATGCCACATCGATCGACGCGGTTCCATACAAGCTGCCACTCAGGCATCATTGTTTCAAAAGTTATTGAAATTAGCATATTATATGGTTTTATAAGTTTTTCTAAATCACATTATCTAAGGAGTTACTGAAATTATATCCTTCATCTACATCACGTTATACGATAGACGGCCTTCCCCAATGACCGGTCCTACGTTGTTTGCATCCAGCGGCTTCCCGCAACCATCACCAGGTTTTCAGTGTAATGGCTCCATCGGCTATCCGTTCTAAGAAAAATTTCAATTTATATAATACTAGATGGCTCCGTTTGCTTGGTTTTTTATTTTTCTAAAATTGAAGTAGCCTAAGTTATGCCTTAACAGATCAGCTATCTGCCAGTGAAAGTCCCGTCAAAATCGGTCCTATCGTTTCGGAGATTACCCGGAACAAATAGACAGATAGACAAAAATCTAAAAAATGATTTTTTTATCGGTGTCGTGTATACTTTCATATTCATTAAAGCCGTTATTTTAACAGTACAAACAGACACTTCAATTTTATTGTAGGTATAGATTACCTGGTAAGGAAATAAGTAACAGATCTACCACAACTAACTATCTATACCTACCTATAGCTATCTATAAACTAGTATTTTTTTATTGTTGTCCATCGACTTCAATAACAACGACAAATACGCAATGTCATCTCTAGTGCTTGTATAAAAAAGTACTTAACGATCTAGTTAGAAACAAATTAAGTTTTATTAATTATAATACATTACTTCTACAAAACGTTTTTTTGTACTGGGCTTATAATATTTAAATGACTATTCGAGATAAACAAAAGCTTTAGTATCAAAGTCCGAAATTCAATTATTTATCAGAGCAAAAATTTGTGAAAACAACTTGACTTCAAGCATGTAATACTCGCAAATACCTATATTTTTTCCTCAAAAATATACTTGTAGGTATATTATATATGTAACATAGAAGAAAAAATAGGTCTAATCCAATCCTATTGATAAAAATTGAGATAGTCACGTAGTAATGTGTTTCTAGAGGAATCCAAGCGAAACCTTCGATGTAGGCATAACATATTGGTTACAACCAGGTGGTCGGAGCTACGCGCTATAATGCGAAAGTGCAAAATATTATGTTTCACGGCTGCTCATACCTACCTGAGAACCGCCTCCCTGACACACTTTGTTAACGTATACCGGTTCGTAACTTACCGTATTATTTAAATGCGATTAAAACATATTTTTTGAGATTTTACTTTTTCCATTTTTTAATCCATTTACTGTAATGGCATATAAGATTTAAGACATCCAAGCCAACCTCACCTGCACGTCATGCACTCTGTTAAGTAACGAACGGGGAAATGTCGATAGCAGGGTAAGAGGGCTGTATATATGGCGAAAAGCCCGTCGTACTGATTCGCTTATGCGCATCGCATTTTAGGATCACCTGGTGCAGTTTCTAATTACGTAGGCCGGCATGACAGCCGCGACGTAGATTCTTGATCTCTCGGTTATCGCCGATGTTTTTTGATCGTACTGTGTTTACCATTTAACAGTTCCGTGACTTTGCCGCGCTATATAAAAAATACTCTAATTAAATTAAATCTAGAATTATGTCCGTTCCTCCGGTATGGAGCCCTTGAGCCTACAGCTCGCGCGAAACAGTGACACTGTATCACTAGCTACCAACATACAATCATTACACTGCATCTCTACATACATGCACACCACTCAGGTACATAGGTTCTGTAAAGGATCTTTTTTTTCTTTTGGCTTTTGGCACCCTTGGAGCTTGTTAGCCTTGCTTTCGCGGATGAGTGCTTTAAGGGCTCAACCCCAAGCCCGGTGAAGCTGTAAAAGCCGTCTGAGTGTTCAGGTCCCTTTCGACTAAAAGTGTAGTCTGATTGAATAAAAAAACATTAAATGTCGAGTGCCGATGCTAGAAGTTAGAATAGTAGATTTTCAACTTAAGGATGCCAGTTAAACAAAGTAACATTACCATCATGTCATGTTATCAGCACGATATGTTCTCTTAACGAAAGTAGGGGCTCGTTGCAGCATATAAATAAGATTTATTAATAAGTCAGTTGAAAATCATCCCCCGTGCGGGCGCACTGCTGTACAGAAATCCGCGTTAACAATGGTTGGATCGGGTTACTGAAAATCCGCAGGCCGCGGGTACAAAGCGCATGCCATTTCGCGGTAAAACGTGTTAATAATGTGGTCCGATGTCGTACGGATCGCGGCACGAGCGACAAGCGATTAAACGTTAAAAACTTTAACTTTGAAAGTTATACTTGTTTTGTCGCGTTTAGTGGAGGATAAAATTGTGAGATGCGCGCGTATCATGTGACGGAAGTGCGACATGATGAAGTGAACCATCAACGATAATAACGTGAATACCGTAAATAACGTGATATCCGACTTTCATTTTATTATGTAAAAATAATTTTACGTTTTAAACATATGTACTTTTAATCACCAAGCCAGTTTACAGCATGTGTAATTTTATTTTCAGAAATTATTTTTCGATAATCGCTATCGTTTCTGCTTATCATTTACACCCGCGTAACGTGATACTAGCTGTGATCGCCGCTTTAGGTACATCCCGACCCTAATTTTATGGCTCATTAAATAATTTCCATGTATTTTTTGCATCGCCCCGCGCCGCGTCTCTGGTATTGTCTTCCAGTATTTCGTGTTTACGAGTAATTTCATTATGTTTATCTGTACCGTAAACTCCAATATCGATTACAATAATTATTATATCGGATGAACTTTAAAATACCTTGTTATTGTCGGTTTTAATCTTTCAATATTTATACGATTCTATAGGTTCGGGGTCTTCGGTTAAAATATCTAATTTCGTTCATGTAGTAACGTATTAAAAAAAAAAACAATTTAAAAAAAAAGAAGAAAACAGATTAAGACAAATGCTCGTAGAAAATCTTTTTTAAATATTAATAATGTCAATATATACATTTTTAAGTAGGTGCTGTTTGTTTCTACACTGCTATTTAAGAGGAAACACAGCAAAATAATTGAAAAATCTAGATACACGGCAGTGTTCCATGCAAGTTGGAAAAAGAAAAGGGCGACCCACCGGCTAGTATGTATGTTTACACAAACTACTAATATCCCTACTATTTTTAATCTCTCTAAAAGTCAATAATTATTCCACCTACAACACTTGAAATTTTGTATGTTTAATATATATCTTATAGTTTTAGTTATTGAATTATTAGGGTCTGAAAAGTAGCGTTTTTATCACTGACTCACTTACTCATCAAAAACCAAGACCACTTCTAGGTAACTCATAAACTTGAAATTTGGCATCAAGTTATCATTAAGTAGTTGTTGTGCAGTTTTTCAAAGATCCCAACAAAAACTTAAATGTGAAAAAGGGGCTAAGTTCTATTAAAAACGACGTTTGTGGTAGTCGTTGTCACCGATAAAAGAGCTGAGATCTAACGGGTGCCAAGTTCTGACAATAAAAACTGGCAACTTAGTAATTCAATATCAAAGAAAGTACCCAAATATTTTAAAATGAATTGAAGAACGTATATCCCTACAGATATAGGTAATTAAAGGAACCCACTCAGGTACATAGGTTCGGTAAGTGACCTCCTTTTTTTTTTTTGTTATTTACACTTAGACCAAATTACCTTATTACTAAATGCATATACTAATGTTTCTTCCTTCCTCTCCCAGAAGTGTATCGTTAGTTGATTGATTTTTTTCGGCTAGGGAATTAGTCAGATCTTATTTGCATGTACAGCAACTTTGGCACTCTTGAGCTTGTTGCTATGCTTTCGCGGCCGAGTGGCTTCTGCGCTCGCCTCCAAGCCCAGTGAAGCTCTCAAAACCTCGGGAAAGCCTTTAATGGCTTGAGGGCTCTTAAAGCTAACAGTATAGTTTGTTTGAAAAATAAAATGCTAAATTAGTAATTGGCTTAAACATTAATGATAAATTTTTTGGCGGGATCTGTCATATAGTATTTCTATTTTTACTTATAAACTTATGTTATTTGACCCTATATTACGTAATATTGGTGGTGTTCTATTTGATATAAATAGTTTGCTTATTGTGCATTTATTTAGTGGGTTATAAATAATTACTATAATAATAACTGTTCTAACAATGGAACCGCCATCTTGTTAGAGCGTTGTTTGAAGATTAGAGAAATATCCTTTCCTCGTGACATTGGCAAAATTGTGTATAAACAAGCGTTGCCAGTAAATAGGAAGAACTAACACGATTTTCACAATTTCTGGCAAGTTGTGTGCCAATAATTTTATATTAAAAAAAATGAATTTTATGAATTGGATATCGGGAACTAAGGCGCATCACCACACACGCTCAGTCCGGCTGGATAGCATTCACGGTCCATTAGCGTGAAACATGATACAGAATGATGCCGCACGCTACGCGAGATACAGAGGGATTTGATGGGATTTGCAGAGTTTTTTCACTCGCTGTTTAATGTTTATTTCTATCACTCCGTACATTCGCGTGCAATTTAATTGATGAACATAACCACTGATACTTTTAAAATTTAAAAACGACAAGTAATCTAGATTCAGAAACATTTTTCTTATGTCAGGTATATATTTTTATGTTATCAAGTAACACGCAGGAAATCGACCTGATGTTAAGTGGTCACTGCAGCCAGTCATAATACGTTGTTACTTCTGAGAACTGAGTTTGTATAACTCGTGTGTTAGTGCGTATTGGCATAACATCCTTCGGCGCGGAGCGTAACAGCGCGACTATTGCTGCTTGGCGGCAGAAATAGGTGTGACGATGGTGCTCCCAGAGTCGAATCTTGCACAGACTCTCCTCCACTCTTATCATGTAGCTATTAGTGTCTAACGGGGAAATGATGATAACGCTTAAAACATTAATATATTAATTATTATAATATAAAATTATTATAATACATAATTATATATATAAGTGGACAATTTTTTGTAAAATTAATGTTAATTAGATTACAAATTGATACAATTTTCATTAAATATGTTGATGCCCGGAGTTTCTTCGCGTGGTTGAATCAGAAACGAGGAGATCCGACGACATAGTAAAGATTGAGAGGACTCGCTGAATGCGAGCAGGACTTTCAACTGAAAATGTTGATGATGATATCAATTTCTCAAGGCACATAAATTGATGTACCAATATTTTCAGGTGAGGGAAACGTTAAGGCACGACTCCCAGCAACGACGGTCGCTCGCCGGTTATTTTAAAGACGAAAGTGCTTATTGTAGGTAATTCTTGGAAGATATTCATATATTTTTTTCGCTTTTAACGCTAACGCAAATCTTCGTAAGCTCTTCAAATGTTTTTTTTTTCGAATTGATTCACCATTATCGTAACTGCTTAATTTGTATGTTATTTTATCCAATAAAATATACCCTATAACCTGGCCAGATAACATATCTATGAATTTTAGAAAACCCCTTGTAATTCGGATAAGTGGTTTTTAGTGTGGACAGACAAAGAGGCGGCGAGTTTTATAATATGTGTATATATTATTTTACCAGTTATGAAGTTTTTTTCATGTAAGATATAAATGAATACGTTTAAGGTATAAAAATAATCTAAAAACACGTGTAAATTATTCATATAGATGGAACAAAAATTCACAATTTGTCCCGCACTGCTCGACCAGTATCTGGTATCGGGTATCGGTGTCGGGTAATCATATCGGCATCAGTAGGTCGGTCACCGTGCCACCGCCACACACCTGGATACCATTTTTTAACCCTACCAGTTCAGCAAAATTTGCAAGTAACTGGAAACTATCATTGGAGAGAACTCGATTGAATTTTGTTTTAAAAACATAAACGTAAATTATTTCTTCACCCTACATTTTCAAACTATGGTGAAGAAATTAAGTGTTTTCGAAATAATAGAGTTTGAAATGAAAATTTCGATCGACTTAAACCTCATTATAAAGAAGTTTTAGTAGAGTAATGTGGGGTAACAGTCCGCAGTGGGTAAGTATACGCAATGAACTTCATGCGAGTCTCGATGTCGTTGGCTAGCCGAATTGTAGTGAATTTAGTTCGTATTTGAGACGCAAATTAGCGGGCCGCGTAACGAGCTTGCCGTGCGGAGCTGCAAAAAGTTATGCGAGAACTTAGTTTTTGAACCATTTCTTATTATTTTTGTTGTACCCCATCGAAGTATACCTAATTAATTAATTATTGTATTGTCTTCTAGGTCTAAAATGCCTCGCAAGTATATAAGAAAATATCCCGATCAAAAAGTCTGTTGTACCCAAGAACAGATTAATACAGCCAAGAAATTAATGGAAGAAGTTTGCCACCACACTGTAGCCACAAGATACACCTTTGGATAGGGTTATAGCTGATAGATGGATGGCACAGCACCAATTAATCAATACCAAATTACTTCGATTTTTGGTAGTGCCTTCAAAAAAGTTGCTACTGTAGGTAATGCAGCGCAGGCATTCAGGGTCACTGGGATATATCCTTTTGATGACAACCTATTTACAGAAGCAGACTTTGCGCCTTCATCTGTTATTGATATGTTTAGCAGACCTCAAGAAGTCCGCCAAAATTTGTCTGCTTCCAGTTCTGCTAATTTAGTAGAAATACGAGAGTATGTATGTCATTAAACGGTAACGGCTTTGACGAAGAACCAATTGAAATCAATTCCGAGTCAGCAGATTTAATAGAAACATATGAGATTAAGAGTCAGAATACTGTAACTGTTCCTGAAGTATTAATTCCATTTGCGTCTGGTTTTATTAATTCAGTAGAAACACAAGAGACTGCAAGTCATCACCATCATATTGTATCTATAGCTGTCCACTATGCCGATAAAAGTACGAAGATTTCCCTATAGAAGAGTGGATTGAGTGCAATATATGCAAGACTTGGTGGCATGAAGATTGAATCAATTATGAAAGTGGTGTATTTATTTGTGACCTTTGTGTAGTAGGTTGAGTTTCAGCCGTGCGTACACTTAGTTAACGTTGCGTACACTTAACCAAAAGCGTGCGGACACTTTCCCGTTGATTGGGGTAAGTGACCGCATTTCCCTTGTTGATGTAAAACATTAATTATAAATTACAATTATAAAGAAAATGAAAATGTTATGTTTTGTTATTATTGAGAAATATATAATTAAAGATCATAAAGACTGATTTATTTCAAATTATAAAAGAGTTCAATTTTGGAAGTAATTTGCTCAAAACTGCGCATGCAGTTGCCTCTCCTTACTCTAATGTATCCATCACGTTTGAATACGTTGAATTTACCTACTTACACAATCATATAGAAAATATAAAATAGAAAACCACAGGATAAAAATGAAGAGTATACTAAACAATTTTTCATGAAATGGAAAAACTGACACTGGCGAATATTACAGCAACGTCAAATGGAACAAAAAAACTATGATTGGAGTCAGTTTCTAACTCCTTGACCACTTCAATTACATTATACGACTGTTGTTCTGACTCGTGATTGCTTTTAACTAAATGATGAATAAAAATAAAGGCCACTACAAAACAAACTATGATCCTGCCAAAAACTCCCAGTCTCCTCTAGTCGTAATATGGTACCATCTTCGGCTACAACGACATTTCACAACAGGTGACATCAAACTCTAAACCTAGAAAAACTAAAAAAGGGAATTATTACCTACCTCAGTTGTAGCAGGTTCGGACACCGCGTCGATGCTCAATTACCTAAACAAATTTAGAAAACAGTTTTATATTTGTTCAATTTCTATTCGTTTTATTTGTTGTGTAATGTCGTACCGGTCAAACTAATTACGGCCAAAGCACCGGGAGCCGTAACCCCCAACAACTATGTTTACAGTGACAGATTGAGATGCGCTCACACTACGAACGCCCACAGATTGTGTTTTAATTTTTTAAACTGACAACACTTACTTAAGGCTAAGTTCATAGTGTAAAAGGCGTGTTTATATATAAGAACAGAAATTAATAATATAACATGACATAACATTTTAAATTATTACATAATTTTTCTTTGCTATAAAGCAAAGAAATAATAATATTTCTGAAATTTGAGGTTCCCCTCTTCTTTTTTAATTTAAGAGTTCATCTCTTGTCTATGGAGCAATTGCCACTATTCCCTATCCTTTGCATTTTTTAAAATAAAAATAATGAAAATTTTAAAAGTGATAATAAGTATTAAAACTTAACTATAACCAAAATTGCACATGCCTTGTAATAATATCTCTTATTATAAAATCTAATACATTTTTTTTAAAATGCATTCTATAATAAGTTTATCTAATAGGAAACCAATGAGTGGATAAATGGAAAATATCGTTCAAATATTTATACTGTTTGTATCTACACTGGCTAACATATCAGTATTTAAGTTCACAGTGTACTAAATACAACTTTGAAATAAGCGACATTCAAGGCTACGCAAAAGTGTGTTCTAATAGCACAAAATTAACAAACTATTATTACGTGTAATTTACTCTCTTAATTTTTAAAGCGCACATAAAGGCGTTCGTGCTATGAAGCCTAATAGTTTTTGTTTTTAGTCAATTATGTGCTGTAAAAATGCATCTGTAGCCTTTAAAATTTAGTCTAAATATAAATAACAAAAATATAATATAGACGCATAATCTGATGTAATTATCGATTTTGTCCTAAAATAGAGGTAATGGAGGCTTAGTGGTAGAGTAACGTGTAAGGACATCACGTCGATCGACGTAAGTTCGACTCCCCGTAATGAGCCCGAGCTTTCGGTGAAGGAAAACTGGATGATGAAACTATAGCATGGTTGCATGCATGGTGGCATTTCTTAATGCCCACCTGGCTAGCTACCACCCTCAAGATGAAAATCTTTCGCCAAGCACCTATAGGTGTGTTCCGGCAGCTGCAATTGAGAGCCTAGTCCCCCACTAGACTTGGGCCACATCGTCACTTAATATCAGGTTAGTTTGTGGTAAAACTCTAAAGTTATAAAGAATAAAAATAAATCTACTATTAATAATAAATACAAGTAAATTATAGTATAATTCTCGCTTAGCGGTAGTCACTAAGCGATCGGCCGAATGCGTCTGCGACTCGCCGTGATTGGTCGACGAGAGATAGCGCGTGTCATTTATTTTAATTCGTCCGCTTTGACGTAAGTTTGACGTACGACGTACAATCGCGCTCGACGCGACGCCCCCTCGTTCGATCTAATTGAACTTGGAGATTACTGAGAGCGAGCTACACAAGCTGTTTATTTGACATCGAGGGTCTCCAAACATACGTTGACAACAGGATGAGTTGATTGTACACTGATTTAACGTTTACTATCATTTAACTGTTAGGGTGAGATGTCTGGTTTTGGAAAATTTTATAAAAAAAAATAAGGTGTAGTTTGCACTAATAAATGCAAGATCAGTAGTTAGTTGGATATTTAAAGGTAAAAAGGAACTAAGGCAGGAGTGTAGGAGTGTAGTAGTTTGAGATTCAGTCCTAATCAAATTTAGTTAGGGCAAATATACCTCCTATACGGAGAATTTCCAATTATTTTTTTGCACGGAAAAGTGACGACACTGTTCCTGATGGTAACCACAGTACAATCCAAAAGCAATGGCGACCACAGAGAGATCGGCAATCTACCGACAGTTGCTGCCGTCATCTCGGCAACTGTATAAATATTCCGATCGCGAAACACGACAAACCACAACAGAGTTTTGGTAATAGATATTAATAGAGACAGAGGCGGATTTCCCTTAAGGCCAACTAGGCCCAGGCCTAAGGTGGCCAGATATTAAGGAACAAAAAATATACTACTTAATGCATAATATGGTGTTAAGACTCCAAACACGGAAATAATTCAGTTTGAATTACAATGTTGACATCATAAAACTGCAGTACCTTATTACCATCAAATTAGAAATGTTTTTAAAATTTAAGTAAGTTCATATTATATTTACGTCACAGTAAACTTTGAGCTGAAAAGGAGGCGGCTGGTACTACATGGCCTAGAGCGACCAAGACTGCTAGTCCGCCAAAAGTCAATCTATAATAAATATAATAAAATTGAAGTTTTTGGCGGGATCTTAAACTGTCATGTAGTGGTTTTTATTTTTTATTAATAAATTTGTGTTATTTGACCCTATATTGTATAATACAGGTGGCGTTATGCATAATAAAATTTGGTTATTGTGCACAAGTCAAGTGAATTTGAAAATAATAACATGGATCATGAATTCTGGGATGTCACAAAAACTCCCTAGAAAGTTCTAACAAGGGAGCCACCATATTGTTAGGATACACAAATCGTCATAACACTGAAAACTATATACACTCGATGATGGCAGTAATGGTCTTCAATAAGGACCGGTCGCAAAGTTAGAAAAACTAAAAAGAAAATTGATGTGTCTGTTTGTAAAGTCAAAATATAACAAAAAACAATTGTCTGTCTGTCTGTTTGAGGTTTGATGTCTGTCGGTTGGACCGATTTTGACGGGGCTTTCACTGGCAAATAGATGATGTTATAAGGAGTAACTTAGGCTACTTTTATTTTCGATTCTGTAATCCACGTGAACAGAGCAGCGGGCACAGCTTGTATTAAACATTATTTTAAATTAAATCTACATTTTCTTTTAATATTATATTTTTAGATATATGTATATCATAATAAAAACATATATTTACACCCAAAAAAATCGCTACTTTATTTTAAATTTAACAAATACATTTAAATATGACTGGCCACTTTATAAAATCCTCATCGTTAAAATATAAAACCGATCCATTCACAAAACAACAGCTCAGGCAAACCGTAACACGATATCTCAAAACTCAAAATCCCGTGAACGGATAATCTCTATGGAATCAAAGTAGCGTAAAAATCTCAATGGCGTCTGAATACGTTGTGTGGGTATAAATGGACTTCTTTTGCCCGTCGATGCGTGACGTAGAAAAGCACCCTATAGGAATCACTCGCACGTAAACCGTGGTTTTTAAGATTGCATATGTATTGACACGTAGAAGAATCATACCTGGGACTATTTAATTAGAGTATTTTTTATAGTAGTAGTACGGCAAAGTGAACAGCACTGCGTTGAGCAGAGTAAACACAATCATAAAACAATGGCGACCACTCGCAGCCGTGCTGTCATGCCAAAATGAAAACCAAAAATATTTTATTCAATGTAGGTCCTAAGATGGCACATATGAACTTCAACACACTGCTAATGGTTCGGAAAATATGCCAGTCATCGAGAAGACCAGCAAGAAACTCGATCGGGCTTATACATATTTAAAAATAAAAAACTGTTTTTTTTATTGTTTACAATTACTATCATTTTTTAATGGATGTACAGAGAGAGAATCACTTCCAGACATTCACGTATTAATCCACCCTATAATATCTTTTGAACAATAAAACTTGCTTAACATGATTCTTGAACTTGTTATATGACAAATCAGTAATGTGCTTAGAAAGTATATTTTAAAAACTAACACAATTACCTAAAAAATATTTATTAGTCTTACTAAATCTAAAAGATGTAATGAGTTTTTATATATTTACTTCTATAGTATTAAAATTGTGCCTGTCATTTAAAACTTAAGTATCTATACATTTTTGCCGACCTACACTGGCTGATTACGAAATGCGTCAAGCCAAAACAGAGCTTGACGGGCTTACAATGGTGCACATGTGATGACACGATGCCACCTCACTCAATTAATTATTTAAAAACTATACGTAAATCACACGTGAGGAAGAGAGATGGTCTTTTTACCACGTCTTACTAAATCTTACCAAGGAGGTGAGAGATAGGAAGACTCCAAATTAAGCAAAAAAACATCACGTAATTAATCGACGTCCCCTAACATACAAACGGAAACGGTTTATTCACTGCAAAGAATAAATAAATATTAGTTATATCTAAATATTATTTTCTTTGCGTAATTTATTTTTATCTGACATCAATTTCACGCTAGTTTAATTGACAATACAACTAAAGATTTAGATATTAAATGTAGAAAGGAAGCTGGTTCTCACGTACAAGCGTACAAATGTTTACACGTTAAGAGTTGTTGTACTTATTCGCCTTACAAATAATGCTACAAACGCTACAAAATATCCTACAACCAGAGTAAAAAATCTGACATGGTGATTTGACATTTTTTTTATAGTGATAGGATTTGGCGTAGTGGCCACAATATCACCTGATGTTAAGTGACGATGTGGCCCAAGATGGTAACACACTAAACCTAGTGGAAGTCTGGCTCTCAAGTGCAGCTGCCGGAACACACCTATTGGTGCTTGGCAACAGATTTTCAACTTGAGGGTGGTAGCTAGCCAGGCGGGCATTTGAAAAAGCCCTACCACCATGCTATGGTTTCCTCACGATGTTTCCTTTCACCGAAAGCTCAGGCTCATTGCAGGGATTCGAACTCACGTCACTCATGCGTATATGACATGGGTAAATGAGAGGTTAGTATGAGGACGGTGACAGTCATCTCTTGTCACTCGATGTTCACCACTGCTCTTCAACTATACACATCGAATGAGATCAGTCGGTTTTTCCGTGACATTATGAGAGATTTTCAAATATTAATAAGCGACTCAACCCTTCAATACTCATCAAAAGCAAAGATATCAAATTTTTTCAAATAAAAAAAAAACTAAATATTTATCGATAAAGATGTTTTGCACAAGGATCAGCTTTGTCCTTTTTTGATTCAATGTATTTAATGGCACACAAAGGGTTAGGTTTGTAATAAAAGATATCTCACAAAAAACATTCACAAAACACTCGTGCACAAAGTAACATTATAATTGCTTTTTAATAACAAATATTTCTCTTTAGTATTTTACTTTGAAGAGCACTTATAAAGGTTTCTTATTATTAAATATTAAGAATAGTAACCTCTAGTTAGACATAATATACTCGGGTACTAAAATTTAAACGTGAACGAATGTTACATAGACCATATATTATTCAGATACCCTATTAAGTTATCGCTATATTGCGAGGAATTGAAATATCGTCATTTTCATAAGTACCACTAGATTTACGTGACCCTTTTATTAATGCGGATTATTGATTGCACATTGTTGAGACACCAATATTGGTGCTAAGTAGAATCGACGTTGTAGTTACCATATACACTAAATTATTGTCAATTCATATAGCCTATCTAACTATGAATTAATAAATACTTCATGTCTACAAAATTTCAATGATACCTGTTGAGAATTAATAGCCTATCACTTGTGAGCAATGAGATAAGCTTCCTGTATACAAAATTTAATAAGAATCGGTCAAGCCGTTTGTGAGTTAAATCCGGACAAACAAACAAATACACAGACAGACAAAACTTGTTTTAATGACATATTCGTGAAAAGTGACCTTCATACAGGATATCTAAATTAAAAAAATGTACTGATTGAACTACACATTTATTAATACGGATATTACAGTAGTAGAACGTAATAGCTAAGTTTTTTTATCTTTATTTTATTTAAGAACTTCTTCACCAAGGACACAATAATCTTATTATAACTTAGGTACTTTAGGTATTACTACTTACCAACAAGAACTATACAACATCCGATGTCGATACTGTCAGAAGCTTTATAGGTAATCCCACATTCCAGATATGTATTAAGTACTTAAAATTATACAATTTTTTTAACGTGGAGAAACCCTTTCGGGGGCGTGTGGGTGGGTATGTGAGACTTCTAATAACTAAAACTCCACGGTATACCACCGGCCGTCTATAATGGGGCGAAACGGGATCGCGGTTGCATTCGCTGCTTCGCAAGTCGGGCCACCAGCGCTGAAGGGCAAAAAATATTCCTACCCCGTATGACCTAGGCCATCCTGCCCTACAATCTTTAAATATTCATGTAGGCGTTTGATTTTTGAAAAAAAGTTAATTTATTTATTCTTTTTTCTGGCTATCTTATACTATTATTTATTACAAAAGTAGCTTCAAATATTTGCTAAATTATTTAACTGCTTAATTTGTGTCGAGTGGAAACAGCGCTTGTGCACATAAAAATACATTGATCTACAAAAACGTGAAATAAAATGAATAAATTTATGCACTCATTTGCAAGTGTTGATCA
The DNA here is from genome assembly GCA_947532125.1 of Saturnia pavonia. Classification (NCBI taxonomy): domain Eukaryota; kingdom Metazoa; phylum Arthropoda; class Insecta; order Lepidoptera; family Saturniidae; genus Saturnia; species Saturnia pavonia. The sequence goes on from OX383904.1 coordinate 16,320,806, forward strand.
CATAAACCAAACGACTTTTTCCATGCATCAGCGCAAAGCAAAGACCATAAATATTCAAACACAGATAATAAATTGTATACAGTACGCAATTCATCTTGTTATAAACAACTGGTTCAAAACAGTGTTGTAGAATTTACGTATTAATAGCGTTAGGAATAACGAAGACTGTTTTTATAACACCTGATATATTTGGTTTTCTTTAATGATTTTTGTGAAAGTTGTTTGTAAATAATGTGTATATGTACGCACTTATTATTAGGCCGCTAACTGGACAATGGCGGATGGCGGCGCGGTGGCGACGGCAGCACGAGCGGCGGCATACGCGACTTAAAAAAGTACATAGATTTGTATGAATCTGTTCACGATGACATCAGCGCGGACAGCGATAAGGGTCGCTCTCCAGTTGAGTAGTGGATGCGCTCTAGAATAGTCAGTAACATCCCTTACCTACACTACACCTATTTTTTAATCGACAAAGTTAAGAGATGTCATTTGGGGTTAGAAAGATAGATCCGATACGGAACAGCAAACATAATAACCATAAAAACAGAAGGATAATTAAACAATTATGGGAGGAAATAAAACACGAAATGAACAAATAACTTATTCTCATATTGCAATTGATCTTCGTAATTGTATTAAAACTTGCTTTTTTATTTTCTTTGGTTGTAGTATGGCTTTACGTCTTCTTTTGCCCATAATAACTCATAAAGAATAAAAGAACTCATTACTATAAAAAAGGTCACGTCGTAGTATCGACATCGCGCACACTTTCGTCACGTCACGTCAACACCGCAAAACAACCTGTCTAGTCGCTGGCGCGTCGAGAACGGACTACCGCGTCACCTCCGCGCCCGCTATCTTCCAGTTCGCGGCCTTATAATGTTATTATAAAAAAGTAAAATTTGTGAAGAATATGTTTCTTTTTTATCGATTCACGGCAATGTGACTACAATGTACCTCGGATGGTGAGCACAGTGCAATCCAATAACATCGGCGACTACCGTGGGATTTACCATATCCATATCCATACTATCCATAGATAGTCATCGCTGTCATGCCGGCCCGCTCAAATGTCTCTTCACGTTATGTTTCAAAGACTCCATGTTGTAGTAAGGAGGAGGACACCGCCGGGAGACAGTTTCATAACCTCGCAGTACGGCATAAATACGACGTAGCAAATTTCTTTGTTCGAGCCGAGATGGAGGTTACTGTAAAGCTGTGGCACCGAAGCCCAGATCGTGTGGTTCTGCTATGAAAGGAAGAAGAGCGAATTAGGTTAAACAGCCTTTCAGAACACTCACCATGATACAGACACTAGAACGCGCTCAGCGAGGCAATGTCCCTGAGCATGTGAAGCGCCTCGATGAACTTAGTAACGTGTGCATCATTTACCACACGGACAGCCTGTCTCTGCAACTTGTCCAGGGCTTCGAGGAGGTATTTAGTGGATCCGTCTCAAAGGTGCGTACAGTATTCCATACAAGGCCGAACTTCTGCCTTTTAAAGCATATACAGCTGTTCGGACGTGAAAAACCATTGCACCTTGTTCAGAATTCTGAGTCTCTGAGATGTGGCGTCTCTGCGAATATCCATACCTAGGATTCTAAGGCTGTCACGCTTTGCTAGCGAGACGTTCTGAAGAGTGGGGAGAGGGAAAAACGAAGATTTTTTGGTAGAAAACGCGCGCACCTGAGTTTTCTTGGCATTGAGCTCAACCAGGTTATTTGCACCCCATGTAGATATGCGGTGCAAGGATGATTGAGTTCAATGACAAGCTCCTCCCGTCTCTTTTCTGTTTCTCCCCTACCCCAAGTGGGCTTGCTGTCATAACACCCATGAACAGTACTATCATCTGCATAGCAATGGATGTGACCCAAATGTACCGTAGCACCGTTGTGATTTGATACTCGATGAAACGAAAAAGCGACAGTAAAACAGACAACCATATACATCTATAGGCTTTAGCCTACCAGAGAATGAGATAGAATAAATTTACAATATGCACGGTTAATGCGAGTCCTGATTTTCATGTTTGTGATCGTCGTCAGATTGACCTAGTGGTGTGAGACGACTAGACTTCATAAGCTAGTACGCACGAGTGGTCAATAGTTGAAATCCCGATGATTTAGGATATTTAAAAAGAATATTGAAGAAGAATATTGATATTTTTTTCTGAATGTTCTACTTCTGGCACGTGAAAACTGCTGCACAATTATTTTTATTGATAAATTTGTGTTATTGGACCTTATATTTTGTAATACAGGTGGCATTTTGAATAATAAAGTTTGATTATTGTGCACAAGCGAAGTGTATTGGAAATAAAACTCCCTAGAAAGTTCTAACAAGGGAGCTACCATCTTGTTAGGATACTGAAATCTTCATAACACTGGAAACTATATTCACTCGATAATGGCAGTAATAATAGTATTTAATAAAGAAGACCGGTTGCCAAGTTACGAAGAAGAAGAAGAAGAACTACAAAAATAAAATGAGTATTTGGAGTTTCCAATTAAATTTCTATACTCAAAACCCATAATTCATAATTAAAAAGCAATGGATAAGTGTGGGTAATATTATGTTTGGGTTATTTTGACAGCCCTGCCTCACTGCCCACCCTTCGCATGTGAGTGCTTAGCGATATAGTCTCCCATCCACAACAAACTGTTTACCAACTTGTACTTATAGTAACATTTAACGGTTTTCCTCAATGTACCTTCACCTTAGTAAATATTTCTTGGTTAATATTAGGATAATTATACAATTATTATAAATAAAAAGTGTAGTAATTTCAAATCACTGACGCAATATAAAATGAATAACTATAGCATTTTTTAAAGTAAAGCTCCTTTAGGCGTGAATTCATTGTGACTGAGATTTTTTTTCGGATGGAAATAACATTTTTTTGAATAGAAATAACGTTCAGTAGAATTCATAGTCAAATTTGTTTCTATTTATTTTTATATAATTTAATGTTAATAATTATATATTTTTTTGTTTTCAATACTTGATCCTTATCAAAAAAAATCTTCATTCAATAAAACGTTTATTTAAGTTTTAAGAAACTACGATTTTTATAAGCACTATGCGTTCTTATGTCGTCCAACTGAACACAGCCTCGAGCTCAGCTAGTGTTTTATTAAAATTACAATAGAATATCAAATAAGCAAATGGCATTAAGGTTTGCCGGTTATTTATGAATATTTGCGTAGGTGTAACATGTTTTACTTTTTGTATATACACATACTACAATCACTCTTTATGCCTAAGTGTTTTGCCTTCATTAATCAAAAGCCTGTGCCTGGGACACTTGGATGTAAGGGAGGTATGGAAGGTGAGAGTGTGTAGATATGTTATAGGCATATGTGTCTATATATATTGAGAGAGATATAACTACCAATGTAAACTTATTACTCCGATACATATAGCATTTATATAAAACAATAGTATTACTTCTTATTCATGGAAAATTAAGTAAGGCTTAAGTTAATAAAGCTTAATAAAACTTGAAGTAAGATTTATGTAAAATAACATTACACATTAAACTTATTACAAAATAAAAATAAACAGTCGCAGTGGATGGTTAACTAACTAGGCGTTCGCTGCAAAATCCGCAAGTCACCGTCGACATGTGGCGACTACAAAATTGAAATTCAACCTCCGCGCGTGTATTTATTTTTTAATTCTTTTTTTTTACGAATCGAAGGAGTCATTAGTTTGTAATTCATAACGGTCGATGCGTTTTTTATCGCCGCTTCTCGTAGTTACACACCCGATGTCAGGTGCCTCGCTGTTAATATATTTTTCGATATAATTTGTAAAACAAAAAATTGCGAGGACATTAATATGTAGAAAACGGAACTCTCTTGCGTTTTACATAGACCGATGAACTTGTAATAGTTACGTTTTTATATTTTATAGCTAAACACATATTATATCTAATTTCGTTTTCTTTTTACGAAAATTAATACACAATTGGTTGTAATTATTTAATTGACCAAAGAGTTGAATCCATGGTTCAACCTCTTTACTGATCCAATGGAAATCTAGTTATTCCATGGTCCTAGGTCCATTTACTTCAATTAATAATTAACAGTCATTCGAGCGGATAAATTTAAAAGAAACATTTCTCTAAATATTTTTTTATAAAGCGAGGTAAGTAAATAGCATTTATGGCTCAGTGGTAGCGTGTACGACTTCGCGTCAATTGACGTGAGTTCGAATCTCTGCAATGAGCCTGAGCTTTCGGTGAAGGAAAACATCGTGAGGAAACCATAGCATGGTGGTAGGGCTTTTTCTAATGCCCGCCTGGCTAGCTACCACCCTCAAGTTGAAAATCTGTCGCCAAGCACCAATAGGTGTGTTCCGGCAGCTGCACTTGAGAGCCAGTCTTCCACTAGGTTTAGCGTGTTAGCATCTTGGGTCACATGTCACATCGTCACTTAATACCAGGTGAGATTGTGGCCACTACGCCAAAACCTATAACGATAAAAAAATGTAACTCTAAAATTATACATAACTGAAATTCTAGTATAGTCAATTTTGCACATAATACCTATAACCATAGTTTTTTGATATCGCCTATTTATAGGAGAACCGCGAATGAGCACCATATTGGTGCCTTTTTCCCCCAAACCCTGCCTCTCCCCTGCCTCAATTCCAACTGCCTCTTCTCTCGCACACGCACCTGCACGAACACCGTTACCGAAATAAATATCTTTAATATATTATGTTTAATATATCAAGACAATAAAAAAAACTGTGAATCTGATGGTGTCCAAGTGCCCTGACGCTGATCTCATTAAAACTGTTGATTAATTGTGATCTAACCATCGTGAATAATTTATCCGAAATTTCTTAGCTGCTTACGCCTGCAATATATTAATAGTAGTTTCGTCTTCCTACAAACATGAAACGTTTGAATAGTAAATAAATATGTTTATAAATAAATGTGTAAATGAACGTCTTAATTGTGATCTATCCAACACCATACCTATATATGTGAAAGTTTGTAAGTTTGGATGTTTGTTACTCAATCATGCAAAAACGGCTAAACGGAATTGGCACACATATAATTTGTAAATTGGATTAATACATAGAATACTTTTTATCCTGGTAAAGACCCAATTCTGAAGTCCACGCCTAAGAAGTCACGGGAAGCTAGTATGCTGTAAGATGAAATATCAATTGAAATTTCATGTGTACACTGGCAAAAGTATACACAACGAGAGATACTAATATAAAAAGCTGATGGAACTAATATTTCATAACAAATTACGGGACGTCTCAATCCGTGACATGGATTCGACGGCGGCCGCCGCGGGACCCGACCGCGTCCGGACACGAACAAAAACCTACATCATCTCACAATGAGCCAACAAAAAACTAGCCCGGTATATCGGTAACACAATCTATATAATATTAAACATAATACAAACAATGCTATGTTGATTGAAACGTCAAACAAACGACGTATCGATTGATTCGGATCGAAGCATCAGTCACAGATAAGAGGGTACAGATGGCCGACTCCATGCAAACGACGATGCTGATCCAACACAAAACAGCGCGGCTACTCTAGAAACTAACACCGACATTCACGCTTGTACTATATATTTACGATGAACGTGCACAAAAAATCTCCATAGATAAGACTAGCTTTGTCCTACGGTTTTACCGGTGTTAAAGTTATTCAACCAACTCTCGACCTCGCGCCGCCGCTAACGCACTCATGTAGCCTATAATTCTCACCTCCAGTACTTGCAAGACTGCCTGATGTTCATGGTTACTGCTCCGCTCCTTAGAGTCGTAGCGTAACGATATATATGTTTTAAAATGAATAGGCTAAAAAATGCTAAATTAATATACTGAATTACTGGTAGTTTCATAGATCAACGCGTTCAAACAAACAAATAATCTCTTGAGCTTTATAACATTAGTATAGACTGATAGTATGCCGATCAATAACCATTTGGTAGCAAATTGATAACAAACTGCACTGCAAATTCAAACTGCTATCGCAAATGGATGTCAAATTTACACCAAAAGTTGAAGAGCAACCGATGCAACCAAACTGTGTTCAAATTGGAGGCAGCAATTGCCGTTCAGTCTCGTAATAAATTAATAGAGATCTATAAAGGCTACTCATGGCTCGGCCGTTGGCCATGTCGTTGGGCTTGCCCGAAAAAACGTCAAAGCTGAAATGATGCTCGCGGCTTATTATCGCCGATTTCTGTGGCATATGCCGGCGGTGTACGCGCGCGACATAAACCCGCCAGTTTTGCCGCCTGTTAGTGTGTAGAAGCCCTAATGTTAAAAATTAACTATTAACATTTAGAAATGTGTATGTAATAATTACATTTTTGCCAACACAAAATATATAAAAATACTATATTTACAAATATAAATATTCTATCTCAATTTTTGGTTTTAATCTGGCGTTCATTTGCGATAGCAAATTGGTGTTAATTTGCTATGCAGTTTCGCGTCCAATTGGTAGCAAGTTTTGGAGTAACAAATGTTGAAAAATATATGAATAGCAAATATTACTCAGTAAATTATATAGTTATATGGGAAAATAATGCGGCTAACTGTAGTCTCAGCTGTTAACAAGAACTAATTTTATCTATTACTGAAGTCGTAATTAATATTAAGTAAATAATATTATAGTTAGTACAAATATTTTTCCTAATACTATTTATAAGAAATTTTGATGTTTATGCATACATAATATTGTAAATGATAAAATCTCGCTAAAAACTCAAAAGACTTGACCATCTGCGTTCACGAATCTGTGGAATGTAAAATCGGGTTTATTAACATCGTAATTACACCACGCTGAGATATAACTATTTATTTTGTGTCTAAATTTTATTATTAAGACGTAGCGTCTTTGCTAAAAAAATGTGCTATTATATAGCGGCAATGATTCGTGATTTTCACATTCGGTTCTCTCTATTGAGAGTTATCAATTTCTTGGAGATCTGTTAATAATTTATTTGTTTTTTGACGGGTTTGATTTCTGTTAACTTTTATAGCTCCCGCAGTTTTATGTTTGCAAATTATAACAAGGTGTTGTTTTAAATTAATAAATCGAAGTTTTATAAAAATGTTGACATTTTTTTATTACAAATCTTATACTATAACAATAGGTCATGTAATTACTAGTTTATTTCTTAATTTTTGCACCATAGATTATTTTTGTCGTATAATATCAAGATTAGGTAGAAGATAATTCTATTATTCTTTCTCCTCGTTAGACATATTGTACAATATTAAAAAGCTATAGTTATAGGTATTCACAAGCCCGGCAAAAAAGCTTCGCTTCCCGATAGCTATTGCCCGATCAGCCTTTTAAACACACTAGGAAAACTTTACGAGCGGCTCCTTCTGAACCGTCTCAAAACCGTTATAGATATTAAAAACCTATACCCTCCCGAACAGTTCGGCTTTCGCGCCCGACACTCGTGTACACATCAAGTGCACCGCCTCACGGAGCACATCACGAGCAACTTTGCCAAAAGTAGTATCGCCCCCGCCCGTACGCTTGCGGTCTTTTTCGACGTAGCTAAGGCCTTCGATAAGGTCTGGCATGCCGGACTAGTCCACAAGCTACATAAACTAGAAATCCCGGATAGGTTAGTTCACCTAGTTCATGATTTTCTACGCGACCGCACCTTTCACTACCGAGTGGAAGGAGTACTATCTACCGCCCACCCTATACGCTCAGGAGTCCCACAAGGTTCCATTCTGGCGCCTTGCCTTTTCAATCTGTACGTCAGCGACCTCCCGAAGCCCCCCGGGGTCGAGGTAGGGCTCTACGCTGACGACACAGTCATATACACGTCAAACAGACACAGAAAAAATCTCGCCTGCGCAGTCCAACGTGCCGTAACCTCTCTCGGGGAGTGGTTTCGAACGTGGCGAATAGCTATTAATCCGGTAAAGAGCGCCGCGATTATGTTCGAACCGCATACATGTAAACTACCACGCACGGTAGGACCCCTCTCATTATTCGGTAGGAATATCCCTTGGGCCACCAAGACTAAATATCTAGGTGTCACCCTCGACTCGAAGCTTAACTTCAACGCACACGTTACTATAGTCCGGAATAGGGCCGTCTGGATCCTTTCCCGCTTGCGACCCTTGCTCAGTTCGGTAAGCAAAATGTCCTTAAGACATAAGCTTACACTATACAAGATGTGCGTCCGTCCGATCTTGACATATAGCTGCGCAGCGTTCGCACATATGTCCAAACATAACTTTGTCCGCATGCAAAGAGTCCAAAATCGGTTTCTCCGTCGCCTGCTTGACCCTCCAGCCTTCGTTAGGAACATGGACCTCCACAGGGACATGAGGCTTCCCTCGATAGAAGCCTATGTGAAATATCTCACCAGGAGATACTTCGATAGCGCTTCGAATCACCCCAACCCACTCGTAAAATCCACCGTGAACTACGTCCCAGACAACTCGATCCCCGTTGCCAAACGTTATAAACGCCGTCCGCGAAATCTCTTTGTCGATCCCGACGACGACATCGAGAAAGCTAATAATTACTACGCGTCCGCTCCCGCAACATATGCGTGCTCGCGCCCACGCCCGCGAAACCACCGTTCCCTCCGCAGGGGACGTACGGTTAACTTCGCTCCCGCACACCCGCCACGACCGCCCTCCTCTGCGGCAACTCAAGCCTAGGTCCGATCCATCGGCATGGAGCCCTTGAGACAAGCAGCCGCTCGCGCGATACAAGTGACTCTACAATCACTAGCTTTCACAGCCATACATGACACTGCATTATACATACATGCACAACACACATAGGTACATAGGTTCTGTAAGGGACCTTTTTTTTTTTTTTTTTGCCTAGTTAGAGTAGACAAAAATTTCAGACCACTAAATACACATACATATGTTCCTTCCCTCCTCCCAGGGGGCAGAAACATGTATATATGTATAGTTAGTTTAGATCGAATTACGGATAGGGAATTAGTCAGATCGCGACTTAATTGCATACGCGCAACAGTCCGAGCCGAGGTCCGGCCACTTTGGCGCCCTCGGATGTTGTTGCTTAGCTTTCGTGGCTGAGTGCCCTAAGTGCTCGCCCCCAAGCCCGGTAAAGCTGTAAAAGCCGTAAAGGCTCCAGGGCCCCTCAGGCTAACAGTGTAGTCAGTTCGAAAAAAAAAAAAAAAAAAAAAAAAACAATATTATTAGGTACCGCTAAACAAGTTGGTGGCGCAATGATGGCTCAGTGGTAGCGTGTACGGACTCCGCGTCGATCAACTTGAGTCCGAATCCGTGCAATGAGCCTGAGCTTTCAGTGTAGGTAAATATCGCGATGAAATCAATATAAAAATGTGGCAGGACTTTTTCTAAAGCCGCCTGATGATTAGCGTTAGAAATCTGTTGCAAAGGTGTAATTCAGCAGCTGCAGTTGAGAGCCACTCCTTCGAGGCTTAGCGTATTGTCATCTTAGCCACATTTTCACTTAACATAAAGTGAAACAGCGGTCAAAGGATTTGTTTGTAAATTGTTTTCATTTTTTGTTGTCAAAGTTTGTATTAAAGAAATAGCCACTAAAATTCACTTGCTACATAATTTTCACCGAATACAAACCACTGCGAGTTGAAACGAAATGTTTTTCTGTGTGATAAAATAGTTTATTCTGGTTGAAATATTGGGATAAATCAAAAGCACAGTCTATTAAAATACTCAAGATAACTACAGCAGCGGTCATCAGACCATTTACATAATCGGCTTAAATGAAATCAAACTTTATAGAGATTAAGACGTCAGACGTCACACCGTCGCGTCGCGTCGTAGCCATCGTAGGTGCCAGTCGCCGTCCACGCCGTGCCACGACGCGCCGGACAGACCCCCAATCACAATACAGACGCAGGAACGATGACGTCGAATGTAAATACTGATCGAACGATACGTTATTAGAAATCAACCTCGCCCCGTGAGACACGTCGTACTTTTATATCGGGCCTAGTTCACACCGCACTGTAACAGCTATACGAAATAAAATACTTTGTTAATGCTCGTCTCGCTGTCGAAACTCAGATGGAAAATCTATCGTTAAGCATTTATTATCTCCCAGTTGTATTTAAAATCAGGGGTAGCAAATACATCTTTGAGCACATGATCGTATTTAAAATTAATCGGGAACGTGTGGAAAAGGTTGTCTTTAAAAACATGAGAAACCAATGGATAGGTTTTCTTTTTAATTTTGCTAAATTTCTTACGTATTCATTACATTAAAAAGAAATAGTTTATGTGAGCTAGTGAGTGTATAAAACGCGAGCGCACGCGCCTGTGTATCTCTCTATGTGTGCGCGTAGTAATTATGTTGATAAATGTTACATGTGCTAAGTGTTTGTAAAAGACTTTTGAATTATAATTATATGCTAAACGCTTTTCATTTTCTTTTATACGCACTTATTATATCATGTCTTATTTTATGTCTAGGAGTGTACTATGAGTACAGGTACATGTATGTGTACTACAGGTCAAATAAGAAACCACCTGTTCCATCTGTTCCTGCTCCAAATAACAGCCTGTTACATGATACTACTTCTTTTCATTACTATCTAATTATTTCTAAATCATATTTGTTTGTATCTCTCTCTAATGAAGTAAATATCCTTAAGCTTGAACAAACAAGAGAATGTTCCAAAATGAAACAATTTACTTTTACCTCGCACGCCAGTATGTGGAACAGGTACGTAGTTTTTAGTAACAGCTTTTTCATTTTACAGATAATAGTTCCAAACTATTACTTGTAAATTAATGTCCTTTTAAACTGTCATGATTAATAATACGCCTTACCCCTAATTATTTTCTTAATTACAGTTAGTTTATTTGTGTCGAAGGTATTTTAAAGCACTATGGAAAATTCATATGGTATATTCTTAACTATAGTATTATAAAAAAAACTAGAAATATATAGTCACACAGCGTTTAAATAAATAAAAGTCTATCAGTATGAAATGATGGTGTAAAAATCATCCGATACGTAATAAAACTATAAACAATATTGATATTACTATTCAAAAATATTATTTCTATTAAATTTGAACTTTATGTAATACAGATAGAGTTTAAAGAAGATTCTGTGACACGTTTTTGAAGTTATTATAAAAATGTTTATGTCAAATAAAAACTAGAATAGACGTAAGTCGTGGCGCCTTTCGACCCAGCGGATAATTGAAAAGTTGTTCACGTCTTGTAATGTGTCACGGTGATCCATGACTTGTGAGCTCTCAAAGTTTTACTTAATGGTAACATTAAGTCGTAAGAATTTATAGGAAAAAAGCGACTTAATTTTCGAGCACCTTGTTCAGACTGTTTTATTTATTAAATATCTTTATTAAATGTTGTTCATTTTTCCTTCACTTCTCCTTCATACTTTGGAACAATTTCAATTATCTTAAAGGTTTTGAAAGGAAATTTTTTATTTATTTATTTTACTTGATATATTTCGGCTAGTAGCTGTGCCCTAGAGTTTCACCCGTGTTAAATTTATTCAACTAATTCTCCACAGCATCGTACCGCGCTCATCTAGCTTATCATTATTCTGAAATTCTCGAGATCGATAAGATCGGCTTTTTTGATACAAAATCCGCCATTTACTACTTTGCACAAGATCTTCATTTTTGAAAGGCTGAGACGCTTCATTTACTTGTAGATATTTGTCATCCATGTGGTCTGCGACCTGCCTTGTCCTCATTGTCCTGTAGCCATGGAAAGGCACTTTCTCACTACGTGATCAGTTGGTCTACGTATTACATGTCCGTACCATATTAAACCTAAGCAAAAAAAAAGCTCTTAATTGCCATTGTATATTTAATATACCTACAAGTTCTTCATCGATATCGAGCTTATGTATTAGATTGCATTTAAACAACACTCAATAATTTTAGAGAGTAATAGATAAGCAGATAGATACACTTACTGATTACTTTGTAAACAGTTGTTGAAAGGAAAGGTAGAAGAACAAAACTTACAAATTTTACATCAATTCCACGTTGAGCGTTTGACATAGTGACGTGCTCGACGGGGCAGAAAAACGGCGACGTTATCGACAAATCAATCTTATCGATAATCGATCGTTTTTTAACCCTTTCGATAAATATTACATACATCAGACAGAATTTTTAAATCGGTCATACTTTCATTGCTTTGAAATCGATGATGTTATTTGTAAATTTGAATCGGTGCTGCTTTCCTAGCTTTGAAATCGCTGATGTAGGTATAATTGTTATTAAATCAACTAGTTTTACGTCTATTAGTACTTATATCCATACATGGAAGTATAGCATGGGGCATGGGTAGGGAATTTTATAATGCCCGCCTGGCTAGCTACCACCCTCAAGCTGAAAATCTATCAGCAGGCATCTTCAGGCGTATTCCTGAAGCTGCACTTGAGATCCAGTTCCTCCACTAGGCTTAGCGTGTTACCATCTTGGGCCACATCATCACTTAAAGTCAGTTGACATTGTAACCAAATTCTAAAACCTAAAAATAATTAAAAAAAAAGAAATATAGAGACTGAATAATTGGGATCAAATAGAAAAAGCTTTGAATGTACGTGTGAAGCATTCGGATTTTTAAAAATGTTCGAAAATATATAATAATAATTTCGTTTTGTAGAAGATTGTCATACCACAGTTGTGAGACAAACATTCATAGAGACATGTGGGAAACAACGATAATGTGTGTAAGTGGGTGAAGGTGGCAGACGGTGACTAGGCAGAATGCGCCGGCGCCGGTCCGAGCACCGCTCATTACCGCCGCACGCCGCACCAACTACCTAATAGCGACGGCAGGTAATACCGTCTAGGAATGTTAAAATAACATATTTTTTAGACTTTAACTTAGCAAGTTAGAGAAAATTGTGATAAAACTAAACTTACTATCATAAGCGTTACATACGAGTACCAACTACGTATTTTAATATAAATAAATGGGTTCGATGCAGTCTACCGAGTTCCAGGTTGATTATGAAGACACAACAAATATGTCATCAGAGGCAGTGCTAGTTTTGAAGTTCACGAGATTTAGTTTCTAATCGCTGTATAACTGGTAATCTGTTAAGCTAAGTAACTTGCCAACGGTAAATGAAAGAATTGATTTGGTGATAAGTACAATTACGAACGAAGAATGAATTAGCGAACGAGTTTATGTACGAAAATGGCTGGATTAATATAGGCATGAACGAATACTTTTTTGATTCGTACACTGACATCATAACACAAATCAAAAAATATTTTATTCAATTGGGTCTTATGTAGGCACTTATGAATGTCAATACACTATACCAGTAAACAGAGAACCACGTGATTTGAGCTTGGACAGTTTTCTGTTCCATTATTTTCTGTTCATTGGCCTGCCAAAAAAAGAGGTTTTCTGAAAAAAAGGAAGGCTTAAAACTATACTTTTTTTTATATTCTACTAGCAAACCCGGCAGTTGCTGTAGCTTACAAAAAAAATCCGTTCTCGCTTCCAAACTTTACATGGGTGATCATGAGCTGAGCTAATATGAAAGTCGCTCCAGCCGTTTTGGAGTCATCCATTTTTATATATAAGATTTATTTATTAACATACGTGTATCCTTTGAAACCAGGAAAACATCTGAATTGCTCTCAACGGTCTGCACGTCTGCAAGTCAAAATTCAAGAAGTATCACAATACGCGCAAAATTTATAAATGTTTCATTATATCGATCGGGGTGGACTTTTGTGAAAAAGTAGAACATTTGGGTACCATATGGTAAACCTAATCTAGTATAACATAGATATCATTCTTGCAAACTCTTCAAAACAAAAAACTTATCGAAAGGAAAAGATACTGAAGGACACTGATTACGTTGCTTATCTTGATATAAAAATGACATTACATAATATATTAATCGGCCACCTTGCGGCTAACATTAACACAAATGGATACACGACTCACAAGCCGACAGTAAAAATCGCATTTAAAGCACAACAAAAACAGCACAAAATAAAAAACGAATTGATTAATGAAGTTTGCAACGTTTGGTACACTGTCGACTGAGCGGTTTCGACACACTGCGGTATACACCAGCGATCCAGATGACTAGCATCCAGACGTTTAAATTTTCACTGTCGAATAACCTTGATGTTTATATTTCGCTGTATAAATAAGTACATATGTACCAACATTAACTATTAAAGCACTATAAAAAAACATATTTTTTAAATTCAATTTAAGTCCTAAGAAAGCTCCTATGAATGTGAACACACTATTGCTGGTTCGGGAAATATGTCAGTTATCGAAAAGAACTGGCAAGAAACTCGATCAGGTTGATCAACTTTTTTTTGAAATTGTCTTTAACTTTGTAATTTGTAAAGCAGTATTCCCACAATTGAAAACATTTAATAAATACAATACACATGCCTCTACATTTATTTAAATGTGACTAATATCCTTTAGGACCGATTTTTCAATCAGCAGATAACTTTATTTGAGGAATATTTTTAAATTTTGACAGGTTTTCCATACATATCTGTAAAAACCTCAAAATAATTTCTTGTATAAAATTACTAGCGACCCGCCCCGGCTTCGCACGGGTGCAATGCTGATACTAAATATACCTACCTACTACAGAATGTCCATAAACAACGTTTACAGCTTTTTTGTCATTAGACAATACAAAACATGTTTTGTTTAGAGGTTATTCTTGAAACAGCGTCATATAATTGACCATTTTATATAGGGCCGGTACCGCCGCAACGCTATGTCCCTGCATTTTAAATCTGTAATATCTTCGGAAATATTCATTTAAATTGCATGCTGTAAAGGGCCATATTGATCTATATTAAACGGATAATGTATTTAAGGTACTTAATTGGATAAGGATTAATGCTGTATTGCTTAAAATCACTTCGTAAATAAACCATTTTTTCCCGTAAAATGTAAAGGATAAAAAATGATTATTCTGGGATATCCTTAAGAGATAGACATATACCATCGCGGACTTTTCTGTTGAACTTTTTAAGGTGTACAGTACTGTAGTACATTATTTTGATTTATCTAGTGGGGTTCAGCCAGCGTTTGCAATGTAAGCGCAAAAAATGTGTTTATTTACGACATCACTTAGAAACCTCTAAATTTACCAGTGTTTGTCTACAATATTATGTATGTATTATACATATAAACCTTCCTCTTGAATCACTCTATCTACTACAAAAACCGCTTCAAAATCCGTTACGTAGTTTTAAAGATTTAAGCATACATAGGGACGGACAGATTATAGTGACTTTGTTTTATACTATGTAATGACACACGATTGAAAAATCTGCCCTTAGAATAGCGTCAAAATTAATGTGGCATATACATTTAGTCAAAAAAATATCGGGAACGGATGACTTGTTTATGGTTCCAATTTTTTTTTTTTTGTTGTTGATTGATTGACACAACTGTTTTTCATTTTAGGGCGGAGTTTGAGTTTCATCTGTCATTTAGATTAAATACAGTACTGTTTTTAGTTAGATCATATCTAGTTTGTATTGCGAATTTCATAATGGACAAAAACATCGAACAAAGAGTTTGTCTTAAATTTGCATCGCCAATGGAATTTCGTGTTCGGAGACACTGAAAGTGTTACAGAACGCTTACGGTGAATCAACTTTAGAGGAGATATGCTGGAAGATTTGCCTCGTCCTGGTAGGCCATCAACGTTTTTAACTGAAGTTAACATCGCAAAAATGAAGGAAATAGTGACTGAAAATCCTCATTCAAGTTTGAGAGATATAGCCGCCGAATTTTCTGTGTCACGAGTCGATCCGTATCATTTTAAATAATTAGTTAGGTATGAAACATGTTGCTGCTCAGCTAGTCCCATAAGACCTGAATTTTGTCCAAAAACTCAATCGCATAAGTGTCGCTGAAGACATGCTAGAACGAGTCAATTACGACCCAACATTCATAAAACGCATTGTTACTGGTGATGAAATGTGGGTTTACGAGTTTGACATGTAAACTAGTCAACAAGCTTCGGACGCCTTCCGGTTGAACCAAAACCAAAAAAACCACGCCAAAGTCGATCAAAAGTCAAAGTCATGTTGACTGTTTTCTTTGACTATCACGGTGTTGTGCACTCGGAATTCTTACCGGAAGGTCAAACGGTAAAAAAAGTATATTATTTGAGCGTTATGCAGCGTTTAAGAGAGAAAATTCGACGAGGAAGGCCAGATTTGTGAAAAGAAAATTCTTGGATTTTGCAACACGATAATGCGCCTTCGCACAAGGCCATCATTGTGAACGAATTTTTGACCAAAAACTCAAAAAACACCATCAAGTAGAAGACATAAAACAGAAATCGCGACGAGAACTAAACTCAATTCCGAAAAAAAGCGTTTAAAAATGTTTTGATGATTAGATTATTCGTTGGCGTAAGTGTATCGTTTCTGAAGGAGCGTAATTTGGAGACGATAAAAGTAAACTGGTTAACACTTTAAATCTAGTTAAAATAGGTTAATACATCCATCGGCAGACTAGTTCAGCAAACGCGCCCGCCGTGTGTTACGAGATAATCTGTCCAAATGAGCAATTCTAATATTCTCATTACATATAACTAGTTTCATGATGAAACCGTATCTTATTGTCACGTCCTCATACTACTCTTATATTTGCAACCTAAGAATTCGTTTATAAAAACTTACATAAAGTTGAGGTTAACGGTTCAGTGGAAACACCCTACTGCTAAGATTTTCACCTTGAGGTGCTAGCTAGCCAGGCGGACATTAGAAAATGCCCTAGTTACCACCATGCTATGGTTTCATCACGATGTTTTCCTTCACCGAAAGCTCAGGCTCATTGTAGGGATTCGTAATCACGTCAATCGACGCGAAGTCGTACACGCTACCACTAAGCCATCATTGCATCATTTAGTTGAATTTAGTAAAAACCTGTTATTTTGACATTACAAACTGACACTTCAAATTTATTACATGTATAATATATATAGATTTATGGTTTATTTTATAATAAAGTTAGCAATATTGTAGATTGATATACAAGTGGAGATGTGTAAATACATCTGCTATTACCTATTCAAAAGCCAAAGTACCAGAGAACTTGATAAGCAAGTAACCATCAATTCTCCTCCAATATAACACCAACGGTGAGTTCACTAAATCGAATCAATAAAACGTAGGGACGCGGTCGAACTGCGCGTAACAAGCGATACCGATCAATCTTTTTTCTCATTACTACTTTCATCGCGTAACCCTTTGGCTCTCGACACACAAAATGTATAATTGGTATTAATGCCATCCTTGGGAGAAAAGTTATTAACTGTAAATCTTTTAAGCATACCTCAGTCGGTTATATTTTTTAAGTTATACTTGTTTTATCGCGTTGAGTAGAGGGTAAATTTGAGCGTTGCGCGCGCATCATGTGACGGAAGTGCGACATGATGAAATTATCCTTCAGTGATATTAGTTGAAATAATGTGTATTTATACACAATTAAAAAAAAACAGTTAAGTGAATTTATATTGTTATCATTGACAACTTATTTCATCATCGTGTTGGCACAGGGAATATAAATTTTTTGGAGTTATTGGTGTTTTGTTACTCAAGTACACACAATTATTTTTGAAATGAAAACTTCTTTAGCACCGTTTTGATTTGAAACCCGATGAAACGATTAAGGGACAGTAAAAAGAGACAACCGTATACATATATAGGATTTAGCCTACGAGAAGATGAGATAGAATACATTTACATTATGCACGGTTAATGCAACCAAACAGCCGACACATGACTAAAAAATATTTTTGTCACATAATATATATATATCGAAGTGGTCTCATAATATTTTCGATATTTTTTAAACCCTTAGTTTATTGTTTAGTTTAGTTTATTGTTTGGTGAATTTAAGTACACCATGAAATCTTCTTATTGAAAGATCATCATTCCATGTCCCATAAATATTTAAAAGGGATCTAAAGCTCGTCTCTAGACCGAACGTTTTCATCCCAAGTTATCCAAGCCCGGTGAAGCTCTCAAAGCCGCAAAGGCTCCATGGCCCCTAAGGCTAACAATATAAACAGTTTGAAAAAAAAAGCCCTTGTTTTATCATTGTCCCTAACTTTCGCTTTTCCGATCATATTTTCTTTCATCGAGAATTAACCAGGTTTTGAATGAATGCCATTTTGTGTGTTTGGGTGTTAAATATCTATGTATGTATGGTATATTAGCTATTTATTTACTATAATTTAGTTTAATTTGGAATTAAATGACTGTTAGTGAAAATGTATCCCCATATTTATTTATTTGTTATTTCACTCCAGCCCGTGTGAATAAAGCAGTAAAAAGTAATATAATTTTATTATTGTCGCTACCAGTATAAACAACGCTTAAGACGTTGTGTCAAGGGGGTGGATAAGAGGCGAGAGGGGATGTCTTCAATCCCTCGGGATTTTACTTTTCAGCCCCTGTTATTGTTTCAATCTCTCGCCGCAAAACTTCGATACAGAGCGGGGGTGGATTGAAAAAGTTACTTCTCAGCAACGATTTACGTACATAGATTTCTTACTGAAAATAATAATCATACTATACGTTGTTCCCGGAACGATGTAAGTAGAGACAATAATAATATAAAAATACCAGCCTTAAGAGTCACATTGCTGAGTAGAGGCGTGTTCCCCAGGGAAGGCACCGGTTTTATTACCACGACGTATTGGCGATTTCAAGCGACGAGAAATGGACGGTTTTATATTATTCCCACATACCACAAGAACATTTTTCAATCGTTCAAGTTTCCTCATGATGTTTCTTTTACCGTCAGCCGATAGCGCTACCAATTTGAATTAGTACTTGTACGCGAATTCCGGACCTTCACAAGACGAACACTAGACCTTCGTCAAAGAGTCTACGCGTCAACGCTTCAGCTACCAATTAATAAAAAAAAAACTTTTTTTAAGCTTAAGGTGTGATCAGCCGTTGTATATTCAGTAATAAAGAGGGTATTAAGGTATCTGTACCAAATTGGATCGCAGTCACTATGCTCGTCACAGTGTATTTCTTTTGGTATGGCCCCATTTCAGCGACGACCATCAATTGATTGCCAATCTTTCGATGATCGCCGTTGTTTTTCATTGTAATGTACATACTATCAAGGACAGTGCTGTTTTTTTATTGTTATATGATAATGTGGCCCAAGATGGTAACACACAAAGCTTAGTGGAAGACATGCTACCAAGTACACCTAGCGGAACACACCAATAGGTGCTTGGAGACATATTTTTCCTTGAGGATAGCAGCTAGCCAGGCAGACATTATAGAAAATATTCTACCGCCATACTGTGATTTCATCACGAAGTTTTCATATATCAAAAGCTCAGGCTCACTGAAGGGATTCGAACTCACGTTAATAGACGTGGTGAATGTACATGCTACCACTGAGCCATCACTTCTACCTTACCTTATAAGGGGCAAATAATACTAAACGACATTAAAGAGATAATGACTCAGTAATCGCCTGCTCAGATACGGCCTCAATCGACTTGGTTTCGAATATTGCAACGAGCTTAAAATTTCGGTGGAGGAATTGTTATTCAATATAGTTAGGTGATGTGTTTTCTCTTATTCGTCTAGTTATCTACCACCTTCTAGTTAAAAATGTAACTCCGAGCACCAAGAGTTCCGGTCCAATGATGGCCGAATGTCTATGTCTATGTCCGAAGCAATGATGGCCCAGTGGTAGTGCGTACGACTTCACGTCGTTTGACGTGAGTTCGAATTCCTGCAGCGAGCCTAAGCTTTCGGTGAAGGAAAACATCGTGATCGTGTGGTTCCGCACAAAAAATAAAAATCCATTTTTAGTAGTCCACGCGAGCGGAGCCGCGGACACAGCTAGTTAAGTATAAAATGGAAAAATAAAGTTGCATATTAGACTGGTAGTTCCAGATATTAGCTAAGTAAAAACAGTCAATTTTGTGAGCCTTATGATATTACTATAGATATAAAATGGATATAAATACAAGAAGCGAATCACTACGACGCATTTTTCACTATATGCATGGTGATCGAAATATCATGGACATGGTACTGTCAGTACATCTGTAGAGAATTTTAATAGAGTCCGGACAACTAGCGAAATATAGTAGACGTCACATTTGAACAACAAACATGGAATATGAACGAATGTTTTTATTTGTATCCGAGAGCGGCAAGGCCGCGGCTGAACGGTAATCGCCTTATTAACGCGGCATTGAAGCTGGGACTTCAAATGTGCGGTAACACACTCAATCGCTGAGATTAGTTCGTCACGATTTATGGAATACATCATTAATATTGCTTCTGTGTAATATTATGACCTCAAAAATTCCTTTCAAAACGTTTATATTAACAAATCATTTCGGATAAAAATTATCCAATATCAGCTATAAGTATTCCATTTAATTATTAAATTAGCTAAGTTCTCGAAAAGTACTGTAGATTAGTGGTAAAACGGTGAGACGCCGCGTTGACCGACGTAAATTCTAAGTCTACAATAATTATAACCCAAGCTTTTAAATCCCTCCTGAATGTAAATGTGAAATGCATGTTTGAAATATATTTTTAGTATATATTAGCTGTGCCCGCGGCGCCGCTCGTTTGAATTACAGAATGCCGAATGTCGAGCGCCCTCTCTCTCACTTTTTAAAAACAATAAACGCTTTTTGTGAGCTGTCTGTAGAAGATAGATATATGATTTCTTTGACTTTTTTATAGATATTTTTAAGATATACAATTATGTAGAACAATAACTTGATATATCTCGTATGGTTTACTCAGCGTAAGCTATTTAAGCGCCCCAAAAGCGTCTTTTTCCGAATTAATTTACTTTTATCGTCACTGCTTATTTCGTATGTTGTTTTATCTTACAAAATATATTTTATAACCTGGCCAGATAACATAACCTAGAATTAAAATAAAAAAATATATTCGGATAAGTGTGTTTCGCGTGAAAAGAACATAAACGGTGTAATGATTGTTTTATCAATCATTTTTATCTTTTAATTATATATATATTTATTTCACCTTGTTTGATTCCTCATTAATTCAAGTATTGTGTTTTCGGTTGCTTTCCGAAGGCATCATATCTTTAGTTCATTTATTATATTTTAATATTGTAATACAAACTTCTTTTACGATATATATATCAAACAAGTAGTCCGTGTATACAAAGATTGTACTTTTGGTTGAAAGAATCTTTTAAGTTTAAAATATAGAAGGATGATAAAAATAATTGAATTCGGACAGATTCAAGATGACTTACCCCGCTGACTTACCATCCTTCTATATTTTAAACAAATATAATATCTAATCTTGAAATAAATATATATAATTAAAAGATAAAAATGATTGATAAAACAATCATTACAACGGACAGACAGACAGAGAAACGTTGAGCTTTATAATATGTATTTATATATATGACTGCAAATGTTGCAAACCACAATATTAAGGCTACGGGTGTGACAACACTTCTTTTTACCAGAAGCGCCTCACTAACAAAGTTCGTGTATTCCAATCAGAGCGATCGAGAGCTAGCGGCTCGGCGCGCGGCACCAATTTTTGTCCAATCTCATGGATTTCCGGTGCCGGCACTTCGCTTCCGGATCCGCGGAAACTAGATGAGACGGCGTGAACGAACGTACTATATATACACTCATAGATTGTGTTATAGTTATCTTTACTATTTGCAACTATTACACATCTACAAACCTACTTTCTAATGTCTACATAAATAAAATTATTGAAGTTTCCCGTTGTGAGCGCATCACGCAAAAGCTACTGCATAGATTTGGATCCATTTTTTTTTGTTTTACTCGTTAGTTACTTGGGCCTTATAAAAAAATCACGATATCTACATTCAATAAAAAGTTATTAAAGTTTTAGAAAACTACGATTTTTATAAGCATTACGCGTTCTTCTGTTGTCCACGTGGACGAAGCCGCGGGCGTAGCTAGTCTCATATACGTAATCTTAAATTCTTAGTACAAATCAGTTTATGCGAGGATAGTTTTTTTTTTTTGTAGTGACTCGGTTAATTGACTGTACAATCCAAACAAAACGGTGACCACCGATAGATTGAGATCCATTGACCTTCGCCGCTGTTATGCCGGCGTGCACAATGCACAAGTACGCAAAAGCGAGTCACTATGGCGGACTTTTCACCACATGCATGGTGGTCGCGACCCAGTCGGGCAAAACAATCCTAACAGTGGTAGAGTGTTCGAATACAACACCGATCGACGTATATTTGGACTTTAATTTATTTAATGAGTCTGAGCTGTCGATGAGAGAAAACGTCTATATTAAGGTATATCTACAGTAAAATCCTCAATAAATAAGAAAAGAAAAACAACCGGCAATTAAAAATGTATTGGGCAAAATGAAGCACCACTAAATTTAATAAAAATCAAAGATCTATGTAAAAGGTACTTTAAAATCATGAAAGCGAAATTTTGTCTTCATTGAGTAAAATATGAAATTTAAGTAAAATAAATAAAATTTTAAGAAATTTTAAAACTCGTTCAACACACGCGATTAAAAGTGAATTAAACTATTTATCGTACATTTTGTATAATAATGTATAACTTACCTACTAGATTTTTTATTCTACATATGTGGCAAACAAGCTTACGTCCCGCCTGATGGTATATAAGATTATTTGGCTTCTATAGGGAGGAGGTATTCCACCAGTCGGGCTGCCCCAAGTAGAAAGAAGTTTCCAAAGAAATTTGAGAAATTTCACCTGTGTTAAATTTATTCGTCAAACGGCGCCGCGCGTCGTAACCAACGCGCCTTCGTAGCCCAGCCGTATCTTTGTTCCTCTTACCGTACTTGCTTACATCTTGCCAGATTACTTGACGTTCATAGTTACTGCTCCGCTCCTTAGGATCGCAGCGTGAAGCTATCTAGCCTTATACTATTCCTCATGAACCTGGTTTTTATATACAAAAATAATGTTTGGAATCCGCCTGGTAGTTCCAGCGATTAGCGCGTTTAAACAAACAAACGAACAATCAAACAAAAATACTTTTCAGTTTTATTATATTAAGATATAGAGATAATATTATTTTAATATATTTCAGTCCAGATACCTTCTATTTTATACGTAAGCATATTATATTGTTCTTAGAAAAATTTATCAAATCCAGTTCCGAGATCCTTAAAGGAGAAACAAGTATTTCATGTATAGTTACAGCATGCATAGTACCATAACCGGTGAAGGAAAACATCGTGAGGAGACCTGAACGCTTGAGAAATATTCTTACAGTGCCATTGTATGTGTGAAAAATACTGAACTATTAATTTCTCGCCGTTTGAAATCGCCAATACGACGTGGGCTGGCGTAGTGTTTAAGCCTATGAAGAGAGACCGTAGTGCCCAATGGTGGGACACACACATGCTGGTATTATTATAATATATTAATATAAATAATGTCGAACAGAAAATTCTTAAATTAATACTCTATGATATACTTTAATCTCTTTGGTAAAGCCGTGTAACCACACGTCACGAATAATTAACTTGCAACAATACAATATTCATACATTTCAGCCTACTTCACGTATACTTATTGCTTTTATCAAACAACGATTATAATTCACGGTCTATTAATCGATTTATCTAATGTTCAATCAATACTTTCCTTAATTACTTTAAATAATTACTATTGCTTCTTATACTTGGTAGCTTGTATCGAAGCAATGACTTTGATCATTTGGGTGGAAACAATAAAAACGATTATTTTTCACATAATTATTAAATATTAAAAATTCTTCTTTATTTTTTACATGTTCTATCCTCTATTTAATAAAATTGTTAAGACTGACTGAGAAGCAATGCACAGCACAACCAGTAGGTCTAGAAGCAATACATTTTCTACTCCATGACAACCT
Source organism: Saturnia pavonia (assembly GCA_947532125.1). Classification (NCBI taxonomy): domain Eukaryota; kingdom Metazoa; phylum Arthropoda; class Insecta; order Lepidoptera; family Saturniidae; genus Saturnia; species Saturnia pavonia. Next base: position 16,344,732 of record OX383904.1, read on the forward strand.
AATAATTAGATTTCTGAGATGTAACCGATGAAAATGCCATCGACCACACGGCCTAGTATGGCTGCTATCAAAGAAAGAGGTAATGCTTAACTTTGATAATCATGGCTCGACAGCTACTGGTTTTGTCGGAGAACTTATTTACTACTGGTTGGTTGGTTGGTTAACCCAGCAGACGTCGATTTGCCATTTTCAATTGTAAATAAATCGACCACAGCGCCTATCCCGAATTTTTATTTATATTGATTAGATAAAGTATAATTATTTTGCTGATATAGGATATAAAAAACCACATGCGAATATTATTTAACATGGGAAATGAAGCGTCCCTGTGACCTAGAGCCGCGGGGTGCGCTCCGACCAGGATATTACAAGCTTAACCCACAGAATGCAAACAATTCTTGCTCATTGAATCTTTTGTATACAAATACTATATTTTTACACGTCTATACCTACACGTTAGGTATTGCCCAGGTTTTTTGTCATTATTTTTCTTTTGTTGCGCCTAGTACAGGATAAAACTGAGAGCTGTGCTCGCATCATGGGAAATGCATCATGATGAAGTTAGTCATTAATGATAATAATGTGAATTCATTTTACTGACTGACTTACTATCTATATTAAAAACTGCTTGCCCAATTTTTATGTAATTGTGTAAGCGAGATGTATTTATATATAGCTACTTGACACATTGCTCGATTGATAGGCTTAAATAATTATCAATTATGCATTTAGAAACTGTAAAATATAAGTAATTACAGCGTTATTTCTTCCCTGTCACACTCGAGTAGCCAAGAAACGAACAATCATCAGGCCTTATTCTATACATAACTTGTTACTCTACCTTCGGCCAAATCGTAACTCAAGATCAGATACGATTTTGTTGAAATACTGTCCTAAGACAAAAATGAAAAAAAAAATGTATTGGTAAAATGTTTGAAAAGCAAACAAATGAAGTTCTCCGAACGTCATGTCGGCCCTCGTTCGACGACGTATCGCATTGTCGTAAAGCAATTTGTCGAGGGCGGCTTTATGTCTCTAAACTCAATAAACTCGATTGCCGCGGCCAGCCGCGTCGCGGCGCGTCACCCTCGCTCAGGGTTGTCACTCACCACGGTACCGTAGAAACTCACTACCAACGGAAGTGGGAAAAAATTTAACAGATAGGTCTAAAAGAATAACACTTTCTACTTTCACTAAGGACATAAAAGTGTTCTGAAAAGTGGTTCAAGCTAATTCCCTCTCCCTTTCATAATAGACGCGCTGGTCTATAGTTTATTTCTTAACAATGACAACCCTGAACCAGCGAGAGGTCACTCAACGTCTACAAAGGACCCAAACATATTCAATATTCGATCTTCATCTCTTTTGTCAAAGATTTCGTATAGATTTTTAAATATACTCGTATTTGATAAACACAACAGTAGGTACCTATCATTTTAGAGATGATTAAGTTCATGTCTACAGGTTCGAATCTTGGCATGTACCAACGGTTTTTTCATTCCACGTACATTTTCTCATTTAAATTTCGAAATCCAAACACTTTATTCAGTTTAGACCCTTAGAAGGGAATATGTATGTCAAAACACTACCACCGGATTGCGAATATCCCAGTCAACGAGAAGAGACGGCAAGAAACTTGATAATATTTATCAATTATTTTAACTTAACTATCTAAGTATCGTTTGTTTTCATGTACAGAAAGGGAGTCACTTACAGACATCACTAGCATTCAAGTAAGAATCCACCCTGTAAAACTCTATTGACAATAAAACTTGCTTCACCTGATCCTTGAACTTCTTGTCCGGAAAATCAGTAATAGGTATGCTTAGGAATGATTAACAATATCGCCTGACAAGAAAACATCGCGAATAAACTTAGTTAAGCGGAAGCTTAAGCAATCTTTTTCTAGTGCCCATAATCTGCTACGAAAACACAGAATTGTCGAGTTCTCGCCGTTTGAAATTGCTAGTGGACTAGCATTCTCGTAGCAAAACAGAATATATTGACTTGATTAAAACTATGTTTTAATTCTCGTTCAACTTGAAATGAAAACGGATTAACTTTACCTCTTTTTTAATTACATGCTGCCATTAATCATCATCATCATCAATCAATTCAATCAAATCATTTAGATAACAAAATGTGTTGTATTGGTGTCTTTCTGGACTTAGCCAAGGCATTCGATACAGTTTCCACTCCGATTCTGCTGAAAAAGCTTGAATACATGGGGATAAGAGGAATTGCTCTGGATTGGTTTGCCAGCTACTTACTAGAGCGAAAGCAATGTGTAAAAGTTGGCCAATAATTTAGCAAACTCCAGGATGTTACATTTGGTATTCCACAGGGCAGTATCCTAGGACCTACACTTTTTACCATTTACATAAACGATCTCTTATTCTATTAAAATCTGCGGATGTGCTGTGCTATGCCGATCACACAGCCATCATCTTTCAAGGTTCTTGTTGTTCTGAGGTCAAATCTGTTACTGAAATTGGTGTGTTGAAAGTAAGTAAGTGGCTGCAACTGAACTTACTAACGCTAAACACCAAAAAAACAATGTAATTGTGCTTATTTTAACATTAGTATTATTTTAAATTTAACCAATAAAAAAATAATTAAAAGTAATCTCGTACGGCCACCTGAGGTGTTTTGTGTTAAAATGTTTTGTTAAATCATATTTTGGCTTCCAAGATACAGGCTCTGCCTAGTTTGGAAGTCACTGTATAATTTGTAATGTAAACCTGAAATGTGTAATAAATATATATTTTTTGTATTTGAACGAATTATATTTGAGTAGTATATCTGAGAGACATGGAAATTATTATATGGACCTTTTATTGTTAGCTAATCCATAAGTATATTTTTGTACGGCATATTTGTCGACTTTATATCCTAAAATCCAACGCGATTAGAACACAAAAACGAGAAAGTTTACCAAATTTTCAAGGTCATTAAAATACCAAATTTATCTTCCAAAGTGAAAGCGTGAACATACAATAAGCATGTAAACAGCTTTATAATATTAGTCTAATCATGAACAAGAGACACCGTGTAATACCCTCGGGAAATCCCATAGACACTTCAATAAACGGCGAAAATGCACTAAATGTCACTCTACTCGATGTTTTCCAACACTCGTGGACTCCTTTGACAAATAGCGGTTAATTGAAAATGGACTCTTCTGTTGTGGCACGATATATAAACTTATAGCGTTTAAATATAAATTTTGGTGTTTCTTAATGGATACAGAATTGTACCTACACACAGCCATTTTGTGCCTCCATCTCGGCACGAACTAAAAAGTTTTCCATGACTTATCTTTATCGTACCATGAAGCTGTGCAACCAACTCCCGGCTAATGTGTTCCCTCCTTCTTACGACATCGGGTCCTTTAAGCGTAACGTGAAGAGATATTTATGCAGGCCGGCATGACAGTGGCGACCACCGATGGATTCAGATTTCTTGGTGGTCGCCTTTGTGTTTGGATTGTACTGTGCTTACCATCAGGGACAGTACGATCAATGTGCCGAGCTAATATAAAAAAAAAACTAACTAAGTAAGGCTTGTATCATGGTAACTAAACAGCCGATATGCCATACATATATAGATATTTAACACCCAGACATAACTGATAAATATGCTTATTACACATTGCATATATGGGATCGAACCCGCTACCTCTCGGCAGAATACTATTCAGGCATTTGAAGGCATTTTGTTCTGCTTCCAGGGAAGAACACTTTTTTCGTGGAAGAAACTGTCCAAATCTCAGAAAAGTAGTAGTCAGTTGGGACAAGGTCCAGCGAGTATGGAGGATGACGGTTGGTTTCTAACTGCAGTTTTTGTAGTGTTAAAACTGTTTCTCGAGCAGTGTGAGGTCTGGCGTTCTTATGAAACAATAGACCAAGACCAACAACAATAGACAAACAAAGACCAACTGACGAGTCGGGGCTGTTGTGCTGCGATTTTCGTCATCATTGTTCGGAGTTCTGCACAGAAAACATCTGCTGCTATTGCTTGACTGGATCTGAACAATCTGTAGTGAATTACGCACTAAAGTGACACCAAACAGTTACCAACAGTCTTCCTGTGGTAAATGGATTACTACTATTACACTACGAGGTGTGTTACAATAGTAATTTGCTAAATCATCTCCACCAAAACGCCTTAACGTTGATACGGACTGTATAATATGTATATTTCAACTGCGCGGAATTCTCAACGTAATTCTGTAACATATCAAAACTGACAACAAGCGTGGGCATACTCGTAAAATTGATATTTACAGCCCGTGGTAAAGAATTCACATGATGAAAAATCCTTAATTGGGGTTAAAATTTAGAGTTACGTTTTTAATTTCTCTGGATATTTCAGACTTAATTAGAATCTCAGTTACACCCGATACAGCATATTTTAAAAACAAATGAAGAAATAAAGAGCTTAAGGCATAAAAACCGCCTTACAGATAGCGGCAAGGCCAATAAAGCAATTTCGTGAGCCCAGTTTATTATAATCCACTGATTCCTTCCAGCTATGAAGAGAAAACTGTCCATGGAATATCACCGTACTTACTATCAAATTTTCCCATTATTTGATCAAAACAGGGTTTCGAGATTTTCAAGGTATATATTTGAAAGCTAAATTTATAGGCTGTTTTTTTCTAAATTTAACATGCATGATCAACCTCATCACCTGTGAAAGAGACTAAGCTTGTTTCTTTTAAATACTTTTTTAAATACTCTTGAATGTCCCTCTCTGTTTCCGCTGGGTGGAGCTAATAGTAAATGTATGGATGAAAATACTTAATAGAAATTATTAAAATAAAAACACACCCAATGCGAGTTGATTTTTGCAAACCGCATAAGCTTACATCTTAAGCCATACGATCTAAGTATCAATAGGGGCTCGTGAAGTGTTGCCTTTAACAACAATCGCATTGAGCCGTTATCACCCTGAGTCCGCGAGAGTGGCAACCCTCCGACACCGAAGCAGAGTCGAACGCCCAGTCGCTCTCTAAATTTCTTTCAAATTATTAAATTAAATTGTTTACAGGCTCCACACACTTTGAAAGAAACAGGCTTACTTTCAAAAGTTACTTTTGAATAGTATTCCACATCTGTTAAATTACTTCTAAACTTTTTATGTGGTCAACGGTGAAGAAAAACTTGAAGAAACCAACAGCTTTCAATGTAAGTATAAATGTAGGTACCTAAGAATTCAAAAGTAAGGCCTCGATATATTCAACTTTTTTTATACAATCTCTTTTAATTTAGAGTTTTGGATCCAGAAATAACCTGCCAGTCTCATCGTATTATATATAAGCTTTATATTGTGTAGCTTTGTATTGCGTTATACTCGTAGTGGCGCGAACGAGCCGTATGAGTCGTGACGCATAACCCTGGCCGCCCGATAAAAAATGTTGTCTATACTAAATCTATAATATATCACCAATCAGCGATTTCTTTTAAATTATACGTGGGAGAAACCGCGGGGCACAGCTAGTCACTTTCTAAAACGTATTATAGTTAGACCTTCAAATTGCAAATCTATCTCAAAACGAGTAACGGTGTGTTCCGGTAGATGTATTTGAGAGCCAGCTTCATTTTCTAGGCATCTAGGCTAACGGAGATACTGTCTACAGTCTCATGTTCACAAAGGTAGCTTCAGGTGTGATTGTTATCAATCGTGACAGGATTAGCGATGATATGATAAACACTGAAGATGGTTACTGTTTATAGCAGTGCAGCATTGTGACTGAACTGTACCTGATAGTGAGCCTAATTCAATTCAAAAACAGCGGCGACTAGAGATTAATAATCCATTGCTGTGTAAATTGTGTAAATAGATTCTGAATATGCATCGGATGATCCCGTAACGTGACATATATGAGCTGACTGATTATGATGAGTTTTCACTATACCTGTATATGGTGAACGCAACCTGGTAAAGCTCCCCTACCACTACGCTTTCAGCTTTTTTCGTTCGTTACTCAGCACGGTGCACCACGTACTGGTGAGGTTGGCTTGGGTGTCAGTCTTAAAATGTTATTTGATTTCTATTCTTTTTTTTATACAAAAAAAGTGGCAACAAGCATACTGCCCGCCTAATGGTAAGCGACTACCGTAGCCCATGGACGCTTTTCTTATTGTTATAGGTTTTGACGTCGTGGCCACAATATCACCTGATGTTAAGTGACGATGTGGCCCAAGATGATAACACGCTAAACCTAGTGGAATAATGGCTCTCAAGTGCAGCTGCCGGAACACACCTATTGGTGCTTGGTTTCCTCACCATGTTTTCCTTCACCGAAAGCTCAGGCTCATTGCGGAGATTCGAACTCACGTCAATCGACGCGAAGTTGTACACACTACCACTGACCCATCATTACTTCAATACCATAGGTATCACAAGCGCTTTGTGTACCTATAATCCCCTACCCCAAAAAGCTCTGGAAAGCTTACTCACCACAGGAACACAACTCAAGGTTATTTGCTTATTTGGTGACTTCGTTTACAGCCTAAATTCCCCGGTTTCATTAGATTATTTTCTGTTGGGCAAAGCTTTACCTAAAATCTCTATAACTGGTCATCATTGCTTTAAAAGTATTACAAGAATAAAGTAAAAATTGTAGAACTTACCTTGTACACTTTTACCTAATTTAACATAATTTATAGACCTCAAACCGCATTACCTTAGAAGCGTACTCTTCCATGTCGAAATTCAAAGGCGCGTATTTTACCCAACGTAAATGGTTTCGCGGGTCACACACCGCAATTTATGACCCTCGAGCGTCGTGTGGTGCGGTCGACGGACCATCATGTTAGTGTAATACGTAAAGCCACGCTATGTCACTGTCGAGGTAAGCAGAAATTTAAGCGACAATAATATAAAAATCATTCAATTTTTTACGTGATTTTGCTAACTAAATTCGGCCACTGGTTTCGCTTGTGTTATTCTTTTTTCCCCTTTATTGAGGGTGGGAAAAATACGTATTAGTCCCGTCGTAACTAAAACTTGGCATATGCACAGGTAGCTTAGTGAACTAATAACAAGCTTCCATAAAATCATGATTTCTTCACTTGTAGTAGCAACCAAGATTTTATGGAAGATGCCTTGATCCACAACGTTAAGGTTAAACTACCTTTATAATATCATATTTCACCCGTAGGTTTCACTTAAATATTTCGCTGCTTAAATATAGGTAATTTCAATCACAATCACAGCTGCCTACCTTCCTCATCAGCTTTTATCTGTCCTCTGTTTGGACATTCTTGGGTTCCCCCAAGGATCACCTCTGGAACCAAACTTCGTTCCTCTTCATCAAGAAAAGTTCAGCCGGGTGGCCCTGCTCAGGTCGTTGCTCCATCTTATACCGCTTCACACCACTGCTCATTAATTATTCATGCTATTATTAAAATTATACTTTTCTGTGAACTTAATAAAATTTTAATTGGTGTATTTTAACATTTTTATTGACTTGCTTAACTTTGTCTGTTCGGTACAAATTTCGCAATCGATTATGCAAGTATTATTTATAATCGATTTATCAATTTATAATCGATTATAACTAACTTCTCGTTGAGCTAGAGACTTGAAACTTTAAACATAGCTCAGAACGGAACGATAATCTAACATTGATTAGAACTTTGGATGTTTGTCTCTTGTTTTATTTATTTCTCAGTTTGGTACAAATTTTGCAATTTTCACATGTCTCTGTCGTAATGTCATCAGGGTTTTTAAGATCAAAATGAAAAATTTCACATATACGATAGAAAGAAGGTATAATATATATATATAAATAATATACCACGTTTAAAAATAATCTATAACACAAAATAATTTCTCCTAGCCCCATACAGATTTATAGTTCCATAAATATTGTCCTGAAAATTTGTAATTGTGAATTTTATAATATAATATATGTAATGGCATGTAATATATTTATCTACATATAAATCACTATATACGTGTAGATACCACGTACATTTGAAACAAAAGTTCATCAAGTTTGACATTGTCATTACAAAGAGAATCTATCTTGTCGTGTATGTGCCAATGACGAAATAAAGTTAAGACAATTGTTTTTTACTTCATAACATTTTTTCAGTACGGAAGTTCAATTCTAGGGAAACGTTTAATTATTGCGTGTTATTTATTACCAGATGTTATGATGGATGGATGAAACTTCGCGAATTAATCATACGCGTAGCCTGCAGCGACTCGCTTCGCTATGGGGCGAGGTAATTACGTAATTAAACCTTTTTGTTAATTTACTTTTTTGTACACCTACATTATTGAAAGCTGTATATTCTGTATGCTTATGATTGCATTTTGAAGGTTTAAGATACTTATTATAATTACTATAATTTTTATATAATTTAACTTTTAGACCACATTGTTAACACAACCGCAATCTTTTGAGATATCATTCTAAGGACTAAGATGATAGTATTCCTTAAAATTTACCTTTTTAATATGATAAAACTTATTTTTAATATTATCTATCTATACTAATTTTATAAAGCACAACATGTTTTTTTGTTTGAACGCCCTAATCCCTGGAAGTACCTACCAGTCAAATTAATAAATTATATTTCCATTGTATACCTTATTTGTTCAAAAAGGTTATAGGAAATAAAACTTCACACTATGACCCTAACGAGCGGAGCAGTAACCATGGACGTCAAGTAATCTGGCAAGCTGTAGGTAATTACGAGAAGCGAGAACAATGACAACCTACACGAGTGTGTTGGCAGCGACGCGGTAAAAAATGGTCGAATAAACTTAACACAGGTGAAACTATTGGGCAAGGCTAGTTTTAATATAAACTATAAACACTTAAATGACATACATTAACATATCAAAACACGCTAATCCCTATCACATTCGCTATTACTTATAAATTTGCTTACAGACAGTTTAAAATAAAAATAAAAAAATATACAAGTGAATATCCTATTCCCTATCGCAGGTGTACTAAGACGCTATCTTCTTATCTATCTATGATGTCAGAATTAATAAATATGAAGAAACAATTTCACACACGGCCATTTAATTGCAAAGTTAGCATAGCTTGTATTTTAATAAATAAACAGCTGATATACTACACAAATATAGCAATTTAACACCTAGACACACAACTGACAATTATGCTTATAACTCAAAAGTTAATTACGTGCGGGGTTCGAAACCGCGACCTCTCAGCTCAGTAGCCGAGCTAACTAACTAAGCGCCACTAGGCCTGTTAAATAGACGCTATTACCTAAAATATATTAATTATAAACATAGCGAAAAATGTATTAAATGTAAAAATCGGCGGAATATCGATTCTATGTACACAGGTTCGAACCCATGGCTGATGGCAACGGCATGTACCAACGTATTTTTAAAAATTCGCATACATATAACAATTTAAATTGGTAGCACTATCGGCTGACGGTGAAGGAAAACATCGTGAGGAAACACGAACGCTTCAGAAATATATTCACGGGTTAAATACAAACTCCTTCTTGATTCGGGAATATCTATCTGGCTTTGTTCTGATATGATTTTTTTAAGTTGCTCTTGTATGTTTTATTTATAGAAAGATTAATATAATAATATATAATGTAATTCTGGTTTTTTTACGTCGCAAATCTCACGTTTTTATCTTTTTTTAGACCTTTTATGATAGTATGTTCTGTGACGTCACCGAACGGCCCCAACGGAAGACCAGCGCTGGTTGTTTACAACCAGCGCTGGTTGTTTACAACCAGCATTATACTAAGCTGGGGCCGTTTAGCGGCAGCTGGCATTAATTGACTTTTTTATTATTTATTATTATTATTAAATTTATAAATTATTTTAGCATCTTATAGCCAATTCATTGAATAAGGTTATTGGTTATCTAAATTCACGCTACGATTCTCAAGAGCGGAGCAGTAACCATGAATTTCAAGTAACCTGGCAAACTGTAGGCAAGTACGGGAAGTGAGAAGTGAGAGTGGAAAGAGAGGTAGGGAAGAGATAAATTTCTTTGGAGATTTCTCTCTACTTGGGGCACCCGACTGGTGTAATACCTTACTTAATATACTTACAGCCAAATAACCTTGTATTGTATTCCTGCGGTGAGTAGGGTTTCCAGAGCTTGGGGTAGAGAAGGGTTCAAGGTTGGCAACAGGCTAGTGATACTATCAGGCGAGCGTTATGCTTGTTTGTCACCTTAATAGAATAAAAAAATAATTACGATAGGCTACACGCGTGCGCTGGCGACTATGCGGTTAAGAGTTCGTCGAATTAATTTAAAACGGGTGACACCGTAGGGCACAGCTAGTACATTATAAATAGTTTAAACAACACAGCTATTTATTATAACAAGTTGAGACGCCATCACTTGCCTCACTGGACCTCATTAGCTGGTCGATATGACAGTTAATTTGTTTGAATTGCAATTAATATGTCGATCAGGACGCACAGACCACATTTTGTTAGCTAAATAAAAACCACTGCGGGCGTTTAGTTTTCACCGACTGTGGTTCCGTACATATAAATTATATTTATTTACCACAGGATCTAGTGAGAGATTTTATTGCTTCCAAATACTATAAAATGTTTATATCCCTTTAATACGTCTAATAGAAGCGCCACCAATATGAAGAAGGGAGAACTAAAATTGACAATACTGGAAACTATGATCGTTTGTTTTTGGCGGGATCTTAAACTGTTATGTGGTGGTTTTTATTTTAATTTATAAACGTATGTTATTTGGCCCTATATTATTTAATATTGGTATATTTTAATAATGAAATAATGTATTTTTTTACATAATATTACTTTCATGTAAAGAATAAAAATATATACCTACAAATATTTTCCATATTTTCCTGTAGCTTATAAATGAATAGACCTTGGGGCCATGTTCAACATGAATAAAATCATTTTCCAATATTTACAGATGGTTGAAATTTTTTTTACAAAATAAACGTACTACTTAGGACCATCGAGCACGTTTTATATGAAGTTAATACAATGTAAATATAAATTATAGACTTCGATTAAAAAAAAATTAAACATAAGTAACATATTATTTATTATGTATAAAAAACAAAGAGTTTGTAACGAAAAGAGACAATAGGTAATTCAAAACTAGACAATATATATAAAATGAAATTTAATTAAATATATAATCTAATTGGTTTATTGATACAAAAATCATTTATTTAGTTTTCTCTTGGGAAAATTCAGATTTTTTTTCTGGTCACATGATTAGAGACGCGAATCAGAAAACGTAACGTCATCGTACAATATTTATATAAACAGTTGAGTGTTTATAATTATAAGGTTATTCTTATTCAAATCATTTTTTTTTCAATTAGGCCCTAAGAAGACCCTCATGGACGTCAAACACTACTACCGGTTCCGGAACCGGCAAGAAACTCGATCGGGTTTAACAACAATTTTTTTTATTGATCTTAAATTGGTTATCTTGTGACAAGTGACATTAAATTATTACTTAGTGTAGAAATTGTGACTTTAGAATTATGTAGGTGCTGAAGACATTGCATGAGTTTAACTCAACTTTGCACATAATATATTTAATATTAGTTTTATTTATTGAATATACCGCGTTTTTGTGATATATTTTTTATTAATAAAAAATGTTTATATTAATACACGAATATTATTTTCAACTTGTAAAGTGCTTAAACCAATTTTTCAAAAGTTGCTTACTCCCTGATTATCATGGTACCCAAATCATTGAAAAAGCTTAAAACCTAGATTAAGGGACCCTAAAATAAATGAAAAAAACAGCGTTCTTTTATGACGACGCCCGCTTACCGATTTGTACTTGTACGAGATATTAGAGTACCTATATAGAGCCGCTATTAAACATATTTCAATATAAAAATGTATATATAACATTACAGTAGAATTTACCTATTATTATAAACTAAATACTTAGGTACTTAAAAACGACTCTTCTCACGATCATTTCAGTTAATCTTGATGTTTTTATTTCAATCAAGAAAAAAACATGCTTTCGTTCTGATACAATCAGTGAGACTGATAAACCACACATTCAGTACCTAGCGAGACCAAATACGAAATACATTAGAGTGTGTTTTTTTTTGTTTATTTCTATGTTATACGAGATACATCCAGTTACAGTACACGTGACCATAATTAAACACGTCTACTAAACATTAAATTACACTTTGAACTTTAGATTTTGCAAAAATAAACGGGATTTGTTTTGGTCATAATTTAATTAGGCCGATACAGGACGAAAGCATATAAGAAAATGGTCTCGTATCCTTATCTCATTCTAACACAGGCGTATACTCTTTCTCTTTCGAGTTGCCGACCATATATATTAAATAGAAGATACAAACAGTTGACAATTGGCTACTGTATATAAATTACGATTTTCTCGTATATGTTTCGTCTATAAATTTACTTGGTAGTAGTTTAATGTTGTTATTGTATAAGTATAGGTAACCAGTTTGCTTCGTTACATCAGAATAAATGCTATAATAATACCTGCCTTGCTAAGAAAAAATACACCAACTCTGAAAAAATAAGTATAACACTTCGAGAAAAACAAGGCTGGAATTTGCAAAACAAACTATTATCACGATATATCCCTACCGGGGGAAAGATTTGGCTCTATGTTTCTCGCCTCTTGAAAATCTCTTACGCTAAAAAGATGAAGAAAGTACAAAATATTCAATTGTAAGTAAATGTGTAATGTTAAATGATATCATTGGCGAACCCAAGGCACGCGTTACTGATGTCAAGAAAAAAATTGTGGTAATAAGGGGAAAAGTCTTAAATTGAAAAAATATTTTTAAAACGGGCTTTTATTGTTAAAACGATCTATCGTTATTAAATGCGCATACATAATTTCGTGTATGTGCTGCTCACTGTTGAGGAGTTCTCTCCAAACCCGAAACCTGCACCTTGGCTGTAGCTTCTAGGGTATAATGCAATTTAAAGCGAGCAATCAAAATTAAATGTATATATAAAATTTCGTGTCTAAGCTATTGACCATTAAGGAGTTCTTTTATATGGAGCCAATCCTGGCTGTGGAATCAGGTCACACTTACCATAAAAATCCATTGTCATCGGAATAGAATCAATGTGTAAAATTGCAACTCCGTAGGATAAGGGGAAGTGGGTCAAATTTAACTTGTATAAACTTATTTCTGAACAAAAATGTACTAAATAGAGCACATAGTACATTGTATACAGGATATAGAACCGTATGGGCCCCCGGTTGAAAAGAAAAATCTTATAAATAAAATGGCAAAATGTACCTATTGTTTACAATTATTAAAACTTAAGAGATTATTTGTTTGTTTGTTTGTTTGAAAGCACTAGTTTGATAACATTGTTTGTTACTTAGTACAAGTGAAGCTAATATAAGCGTGTGAATAAAAACATGAAAATTCGTTATGTGCGTATGTGCGTAATTAAAAATATTGGATGTAGTTATGTACGTACGTAAGAAGTTTATACAACTTTATTAAACCTAAAATAACTCCATAAAATTGTGTCCCGCGTCCCGACATTTTGATAAGATTAAAATATTGTTTATTTATACACCGTTAAATTAATTTTAAATAATAAAAAAGTCAGTTAATGACTTCACATTATTATCATTACTGACGTCATTATGTCGCACTTCCGTCACATGATGCGCGCGCATCTCTCAGTTTTACCCTCTACTACTCGTAAATGCGTCAAAAGAACAAAAAAAACAAGAACAATGAAACGGATAGAAAATCTTTGCATCTTATCAATTTAAAGGAAAAATGAGTTATATTGCAGCAGGATTCGAAAGCGTAAGCCAGTGTTTTGTAAACATAGATTAATAATTATTAATTATATATTATTATTATTATTTATATATATTAATTATATAAAATAGATTATTAATTAACATAAATTAAAGAAACAAAGTTTCTTTGTTTTGTAAACAGGGAAAATATATAAGTAATTCAACATCCAGGTACATTTATATGTTAATTGATGGTTAGATGTCATACAATGTGATAAAATAACTTTCCAATTCATTGAATAATTACATAACTATTTAGTGATAATTGTCAGTACAATTGAATAATTAAATACTACAAACTAATTAATATCAGCAGCTTCGTTCGCATAAAAATACTATTTCTGTAATCAATTTACCGCAAAAAAATTTATATATTTAGTTGCCGTATTCAAAATTTTATTTTATATTATATAGTAGCTGTACCCGCGGCTCCACTCGCGTGGAGTACAGAATGTCGTCGGTTGAGCACACACGCAATCCGTGCTGCCCCCGCTCATAAGACGCAAGTCAAAAATGCTTATTGCTGATGATCCTTAGAAGACAGATATATGCTATCGCTGATTTTTTATAGGTATTTTTAAGATCTACAATTATGTAATACATTAATTTGATATAAATATCTCGTATGGTTTACTTAGCGTAAGCCATTTAAGCGTCCCAAATGCGCCTTTTTCCAAATTGATGTACCATTATCGTCACTGCTTATTTCGTATGTTACTTTATCTTACAAAATACATCCTAAAACCTGGCCAGATAACATAGCTATGGCTTAAAATAAAAACCATGTAAATCGGATAAGTGGTTTCCTCGTGCAAACAACATGAACGTACAGACAGACGTTGAGTTTTATAATATGTATAGACTAGACCATGGTTTATTCAAATTTGTTTGACCAATTTTCCAGCGCCGCGCCGCCGCTAACGCAACCATTCTCTCTTCCCGTACGTGCCTTCAGCTTGCCATATTGCTTGAAGTTCGTATTTACTGCTCCGCTCGTTATGGTCGTAGCGTGAAGATATGTAACCTATAACCTTTCTCAATTAAAAAGCTATAAAAGCCAGAAAGAATTTTTCAAAACTAACTGGTAGTTCCAGTGGTTAGCACATTCAAACAAACAAAAAAACAAACAATCTCTTGAATTTTACAATATTATAGTATAAAAAAATAAGCCTAAACTAATCAACTCGTGTCTAATGTTATAAAATTAGAGAACTTTTATGTTTGAACGCACTTAACTCGGAAACTAATAGTCAGATATTAAAAATTGTGTTTGCATTGGATAGTTAGTTTACTGAGAAAAACTATGTGACATCACTCTATGACCTTAAGGAGCGGAGCAGACATTTAACGCGTTTGAAACTTTGCGGTACAGTTAGTGGAACAATAAATATGTTTAGACAGGATTTATTTTGTATCGTACCTATCCAGGTTTCGACTGTGAAATTAGGTACATCAATAATATATAACTACTAAGTATAATAATTAATCATCCATAAAAATAAATTGTTCGTAACACCTGTTCATCCGATGTCGTTCGCGCTTACATTCAATTAAACACAATTTATTTATAACTTCAACAATTAAAAAACGATAAACGTTAAAATAGACAAGCAGCGGTTAATTTTTATACGGTTTTAATTAAATAATTTGTCCTTTTTATATAAAAATACTGATATGAGTAAATACAAAAAAGGTAAGTGTATTCTACAGTTTGTTGACATCTTATTTGGCCGTTTGTGTTTTGAGTAGGTACTAGAAAAAATTGAAAGACATAATTTTTTTTTTGTAGGGTTAATGGATCAGTGGTAGCTTGTACAGACACCACGTCGATTAGGTTCGAACCCCACAATGAGCCTGAGCTTTAGGTGAAGGAAAACGTCGTAATGAAACCATAGCATGGTGGTAAGTAGGGCATTTTCTAATGTCCAGATTGAGATTGTGGTGAAAGGTCGAAGGGTAACGGGTTCGATTCCTCTATCACAGAATTGTAACTTTTAAATTAGTTACATGAATGTTAATTTTGTATGCTCATGCTTGTCATCTATATATTTAATACATATATGTATGTAAATATGTCAGCTGTTTGATTATATATTAGCTTGTAATAAAACGGTCGCCTGTAAAATTGTCTTCTTCATTTTCTAACTTGGCAAACTTTCTATGGAGTTTTTTTT
This sequence comes from Saturnia pavonia, assembly GCA_947532125.1. Lineage (NCBI taxonomy): Eukaryota > Metazoa > Arthropoda > Insecta > Lepidoptera > Saturniidae > Saturnia > Saturnia pavonia. The sequence goes on from OX383904.1 coordinate 16,360,725, forward strand.
ATAATAGCTCGGCACTGACTGTACTGTCCCTGATGGTAAGCACAGTACAATTCAAATACAACGGCGACCACCAAGAGATCGAAATCCATTAGCGGTCGCCGCTGTCATGCCGGCCTGCATAAATATCTCTTCACGATACGCTTGAAGGACCCGATGTCATAAGAAGGAGGGAACACATTGGCCGGGAGATCGTTCCACAGTTTCAAGGTATGAAAAAGACAAGACAAAGAGAACTTTTTAGTTCGTACCGAGATGGAAGTTACCGTAAAACTGTGATTACGAAGCCCAGCGCGTGTGGTTCTGTTGTGGTTTTTGTAGCATCTCAGAATTTATGGTCCAAGGTTATTATTTCCAATCAACTTCACTCCTGCACAAAAACCAAGCTTTATTACATAAAATACATGTATTACAACATAGGGTCAAATAACACAAATGTATGTATAAAAAATAAAAAGTACTACATGACAGTTTGAGATTCCGCCAAAAACTTTGAAGTTTTATCGTTATTTTCTTTTCTCTTTTTGTTTTTATAGAATTGAAGTCGCAGTTATATTTGCCAGTATCTAACAATGATTTATTTTCATGCTATTATTTAGAATTCACTTCTTAGGTGCACATTAACTAAACTGTAGGTACCTATATCACAAAACTATTAAAGTTACAGAGTATAAGTTAATATAAAGCAATTGTTTGTAGAGCAATCAAGTTACGGGCATAAAGTAACAAAATTCTTGTTATGTCATTATGATTGTTAATTTTTATACGCAAACCTTATGAATAAAAGTTAGTTCTCTTAAGACATCTATGTTCACGATCGTCCTAACGGTGTAAAATCGTTATTATGATCACCGTGAAATGTCAAGCCCGAGTGACATATCATTAAATTTTAATTCCCAACTTAGATATGTATAGTTTTGTTAACAATGACTTCTGTAATGTTTGATATGAATTAATTGTGCAAGGTGGTTGGTTGTATAGAAATGTCAGTGTTGCGGACTGACCAGTTTCTTGTCGGTCGATTGTTTTAATTTATTACAAGAATATTTTAAGTCCTCTTGGTGGCAATTTGCAAAACGATGTTTTGCTTTCTTTTAATAACGCACTTTTTTGTTTTGTGTTACTTCGCTAGTGTTTTATTCAACAGTAAATAATTAAGAACAAAGAAATTAAAGAAGATTTACAGACAGAGTATTAATTACATATTCATATGAAGCCCCCTGTTTATCGAATTTATTACAGTTTTTTTTATTTATCGTATAAAATTATTCAATTAAAAAACGCAATACTTACATAATAAAAAATGCTAAACGTTAATACACCAGTCGGCATATTTCAATTGGATTGGTTTGGAGGTGGTAGGACTGTATAGCCCGATTGGTGTACGACCGTCATGCATAGGTATGGTGCAAAGCTCATTGTAGTGACTCGCTTATGCACGTAGCGTTTCGGGATCAGTCGATGCATATCCAGTTTCTATTTATGCAGGCCGGCATGACAGCACCGACTGGCGATGGATTGATCTCTCGGTGGCCACCACTGTTTTTGCATTGTACTGTACATTATTATATATATATATATATATATAAGGTAAAACCACCAGTAATTGACACTGCACCAATAGTTGACACTCTGACGAAGAAAATTAAATATTAAGAAAAAAAAGGAAGCCAAAGATCGAGATGGCCAAAATCACTGATTACTGATATATTTTTAATGTTATAAATACATATAGGTACAGTCAGTTATAAAAGTCGGTTAACAAACTCAAGACTTCAAATCAATTTAGTATCAAATATTTAATTTTCTTCGTCAGAGTGTCAACTATTGGTGCAGTGTCAATTACTGGTGGTTTTACCTTATATATTATAAATTACAAATTTATACCTCATTTCGTTTCAACCTTGGTAAAAGGTGCCAGTGTCCGTTCCTAGCGTTAAATCGAGAAACGTCCATCCAAGTTTGAAGTTATGTTTTGTTATATAATCTATAGATATGTAACATGTTCTCTAGTAAAGTTTAATTGTAGATTTTGTCACGTTAAATAAGATAATTAGGTAATAAGCAGAGTTGATAATGATCAAGCCTGGAAAGATATCAGGCAGCGCCCTCACTTTACCTGAAACAACAACAACACGCAGGCAAAGCCACTGGTGAATCTAGTTTTTAACAAATAATACAAAATAAACATTTGTTTACGAATATAATTTTATTAACAATTTTTTAAAATTAATGACTGTAATGCAAGTCGTTATTATAACTATTTACAATTTTTATATTATTATTTATAATACATTTTTACAAACATTTCTTACGCCATTTAACGCCTCTCAGCGCGTCTCAGCGCTCCTCAGGGCCACTCTATTAATTACAAATATCCTTCTGACAATTCTAATAATGCACAATAAATTAATAAATGTTAAATTATACAAAAAACATAAATTCGTTCGTGTTAGTTTTGTATTTCAGAAATGCTGTATAGGTACAATGTTCAATGGATCGAGATTCATTTTTTATTTAAACAAGCTGACCCGTGCGAATTATTCGCATATTACCATCACCACCATCCACCATCGCCGCGTCACTCATCTGCACGTGATAAACTCAAAAACTAACAAAGATATATCATTTATTTGATTTTGTTTAAACTGGCTGAAATATGACAATGATTGTTGAAGATGACGGAAAAAATCATGCCGATTTGAGGAAGCTTTATAAATAGCGTGCGCTGTGTAAACCAATAGAGTTATATATATGTATTACGGTATTATTTCTCTAGGACAAAAAAAGGAAAAAAAAACACATTTGAGAAATAATATATGATGATCGATACGGTGAAATAATGTCATTCTATTTGGTGATAAGTAGGTACTGTCCAAGCGGAACAGCAGTTATTGATCCAGTGAATTGTTTGCAAATACCACGCTAAAAGTTGCTCTGACAAAACCAATTAATTTTGTTTCCACTGTAAACAAAATAAACATTTCGGATGTAATGATTATCTATAGGTAGTTACTTTTAGCTAGTCCTTGCGAAAAAAAAGCCGTGATAGACGAACGGTTAAGGCTTAACCCGTCCGGGATCTTATTCTTATTCGAGCCAAAATTATTTTTTATCACGTCATCATCCCAGACGAATTAAGACACATCTAATAAATACCTATAAATATAATGAAGTAATGATGGCTCAGTGGTAGCGAGCACGGACACCGCGTCGATCGACGTGAGTTCGAATCCCTACAAGGAACCTGAGCTTTAGGTGAAAGAAAAATCGTGATGAAACCATAACCATTGTAGAGCATTTTCTTATGCTCGCGTGGCTAGCTACCACCATCATGTCGAAAATCTCCCGTAGGTGAAATTGTGGCCAAAGGCTAAACTTATATATATGTATAGTATACATATAAGTAAATAATATAGGTACATACGTAAGTATAAAATTTCCAGTTTTTGGATATAACTCAATACACACCTAAATATACACATCAAATAGTTTCATTTGATATCTTTCTAATTTTGTGGTTTATAAATTCTTTAATATCTAACTAATCATGTATATATTATTATTTTTTGGTAATACGCGATGGTAACACGCCAAGCCAAGTGGGAGGACTGGCTCTCAAGTGCAGGTGCCGTAACACACCTATTGGTGCTTAGCGACAGATTTTCAACTTGAGGGCGGCAGGTAGCCAAGCGGGCATTAGAAGAAGCCCTACCATCATGCTATGGTTTCCTCACGATGTTTTCCTTCACCGAAAGCTTTATATTCATTTCATAGGTCGAATAGTTTACACCGGTGGAATTACATATCGATGATCGAAGGTTCGAAACATGGCATGTACCAACGAATTTTTCGGAATTTGCATTACTAATTTAAATTGGTAACACTATCGGCTGATGGTGAAGAAAACCATCGAGAAGAAATTTGAACGCATGATAAATGTGTAAAATATAGAACTATGGATTTCTCAGTCTTTGAAAACGTCAATACGTCTTTGGGCTCGAATAGTGATTAAGCCAGTACCTTCAGTTGGAAAGAATCCTTACTACCTAGCAGTGGGACATTTATGGACTGATATTATTATAACTTAGAAACACCCCGCTTCACAAAACGCACAAATGACTTTTTGAGTCATGGATATTTAAGTATCTTTTCTACTTACTTCGTACGTATACTTCTTCAGTACAAAACATCTATTATAAAAGTCTATTATAAATTGGAAATAATTCTTAAAACGGACATTATTTCATACGTATAGGCAGTGGAGGAGATTTAACCTTATCTTGTTAAGGAGATTTAACCTTAACGTTTTAAGTCAAATATAAGAAAGATTTCTTTATAATCATATTCTAATTAAATTTATATTAAATTAATATATTTGCGAAATTAAAATAAAAACACTAAATTAAAGGTAGGTTGTAAAATTGGTTCTAGTCTCACCTAACAAACAGATCTCAGACGATTACTGTCAAGGGATATGTTTCAAGAGTGTATCGTAGAATGCTTGAAGTAGCTCAGGGCTCTCACCTGGGACTCGTTTTCTTCGCTTTATTGATTAATGAGATAACGCATTATGCAATGTTCAGTACTCTGAGTTGACGCCAGACGCGTAAATCTGCCACTAAAATGACAGAACGGTTAGTGGTACCGGAGAATCGCGGTAAAGCACATCCCTATTATTAAAACCGGCCAAATGGTCAAACGGCCATTTTTCAAAATTCAATACGCTCTCGAGTGTACAGGTAAAAAGAGAAGTCAACATGCCGTGCGTGAGAACTAACGTTAAGTGCTTGAAGCTACTTTAAATCGTGATAAAACCCTTAATCCAGACCACAAACGAGTAACTGAAATTGGATTTATGTTATTAGTTGCAGACCTTTTACTAACTCGAGGTACACTAAACACTGAAAATAGGGGTGTAGTAGATCCTTATAGTTAATAGTTGATCATTCGATAAACCACAATACATGTCCAAAGTTGATAACATTATCAACACACTTGCTAGGTAGGTACCAATAAAAAAATTAACCAATAAATCTTTTTTTTTCTTTTTTGCAGGCAGCCTCAAACACTATAAAACATTCATTTCAGATGATGATATCGCAAAAGTAACTACAAGAAGATCTAGATAAGGCATTGGTTCAATTAACAACATGATGTTAGGTGTTAACCAGAGTTTTTGGAGGGATTCCTTTGCAATACTATATACTGATAGAAACTGTCAAATCGATTAGAGACTTTGGAATAGTTTTAGACAGCAGTCTCAAATTTACTGATGACATTGACAGCACAGTTAAAGGCAATAAAATTAAAGTAAAATAAAAATAAAGTATCTTTGCAAATCACAAACAAAGGTAGTGTGCTAATTAATGCGTTGGTTCAAAGTTACTTAGATAATCTATTCTCACGATTTGTTGAAAATATTATATCGTGGAGGGGTTTAAATTTAGAACCTTACACCTATAAATTGAGTCCTATTGGATCGTTAACTTTCAAAGACATTAAAATGCCTTTGTAGAGTAGTTAAAATTCATTCGAACTTAGAGGCAACTACTGGTTGTTCTCTATTGAATAAAAACATATTTTGTTAAATGGTAACACGAAAAGTTATATGGTTTTGTCCCTGATGGTAAGCACAATACAATCCAAAACAACGGCGATCACAAAGAGTTCAGAATCCATCGGCTATCGTCGTCCCAAGCCGGCCTCCATAAATATCTCTTCACGCTAAACTTTAAGGATTCGGTGTCGTAAGAGGGAGTGAACAGACTGTCCGGGAGACAAGATCAGAAAGACATCAGGGTCTTTTCAGTTTATGCCGAGATGTACGTAGTGAAAAAACCATCGTTTTACCAAGATTTACAATACTTAAGTATCTTAAATACGCAAGTTGGTAGAATATGCCGATATTTTTACAAGCTACAACAAGTCCTGTCTGTGAAACCAACAAATTAAAAAAACAAGCTTTGCGTCAAGCAAGCAATAGGCTGGACGATCAGTTCATAGTTGAAAACTGAAAATAAATTACGATTTCGTTATGTACTTATGTATCATTTATCAATATACATAGCAGCTCAATAATATCTTTGCTAAGAGAATGCAATTGGAGAAACATTCGCTATAACAACACGCTTCGACGAAACAAATCATCATATCGTATGTTACTACCATCTACGGCTTTATTGAAGTGAAACTTCTTATGCGACTTCCAAGCGTTAAACGTTAAATGTTAAACGTTTAACGCACATTATCGGTCTCTCCTCTTTGTGTGAGCCAGAGCGAGAGAGCAAGTGTCAGTGTGTATGTATATTGCACACTGTTTAAATAAAATAGAAAATGTCTTTTAAAATGAAGTTTCACTTCTATCGTGTGTGAATCGCACACACAACTTTTTTTTATTTACGTACGTTCTACCACAGTTCTTTACATTAGAACTACCTATGCGAATTATAAACTGCGTCATGTTCAACAATTCCTTACAAACACCGCACGCATATCTACTTCTTGTTACCTACGATAGTGTGATTAGTGATAGGCTTTCGTCGTGGTATATGCAAACCGAGATGACAAAGGTGGCCGTTTATGTAACGGTAACAATCATTGCCATTATAAACCAAGTAGGTAGGTACTGTACCATATATACGAGTATGTGCAGTCACTTTGCTGTGTCAACATTTAAACAATCAAAAATTATTTTTTTGTATTTTGAAACTTTTGTAACATAGGTATACCTAATTAATATATCTATGAATTTAGTTTTGATATATCTAAATTTATACAAAATTACTCATCTTTTCTCCCCTATATTGAAACGTATATGAAATCCAGTTTAAGACCGATAAGAAATAGGCCTAAAGTAAAAATCATTGAAAATTAATTTTCAGTTAACTATTTTAAATTATCTATAGTTAATAATGTTACTGGACCTTGCACAGCATTTCTAAATTTATAAAAAAACTAATAAGTATTTAAAGGAAAATAAATTACTATGATAATATACATAATAGTAATATTCAATTTTAGCTTCATATATATTTATATTCGTAGAATAAATCATAAATGGCCTTGACTGGTTTATCTAGGTAGGTACTCGTACCATTATTAATTTAGAATAGTTTGTCCAAAACCGATTTTGTATAAGTCATACTTTGACTTCGATTTATTATCTGTAATTCTTATAATATAATTATTTATTTTTGACATAACATGATCAACACTTCGGCCAATGTCAATTATCTATTTAACTGTTTACAAGCAATAATATTTAAAAAAAAACCTTAATATATTTTATAAATTAAAATACTTAGTCACATAGAATTATGTCAATAAGTTTTTCTTTTGATCGAAGTGTAGGTATATAATAATACCTAATATGAAAACTGACATTATTTTTAAATACTTAGGATCAATTATATTGTTCTTTATCCTACTTCAGTTTCTCCAACTTTCTGTTAAGAACGCTACCAGTAAAAGTTTGGATGCAAACTTTTTTGTTTTTGTTTTATTGAAGTAAAAGTTCTTTAAGCGCATTTTGTTAACTATTCGCTAAGGAGCAAATAAATGCATTAGATAAAACGGAAGCATAACAGCTAAGTTTAGTCCGTTAAGGCATTTCATTTCTATTCTATATATAGGTATTATCTTTAATTGATCACTAGATAATATTAATGAATAATTTATTAATAAACTACCTATATTATACCTGACCACGCGTTACTGTGGCTCAGTCTGTTTGTCTTTATTTGAGAAGTATATAAAACACGCACGTATTCGAATACAAAAGTTTGTAAAAAGTTTCCAGGCAATTAATAAACTTTCAGAATTTTATACTTTTGAACAAACGAACATTAACATTTTTTAATTTCATAGAATAAATAGGTGCATAATGTCATGTCCTTAAAGAAACTTTACTTCAACCGCATGTAAAAGTTACACGAACCATTTTTCCTTATATTTCCTTAAGTAGTGAATAACTGGGTAGTGGAACACTTGTACCTAAGTATCCTACTGGATGGCAACAACCAGACACGGTAAAGACCTCATCACTGACTCTCCGGAACTTTCCAGATTATTATACGATCAGTCAGTGTACATATACCTATATACTCGTACAACTCCCTAACATCATCCGCCGTGTAATAACCGTCGGCAGATCCTTAACTACCGTTCATTATCCATTATGTCACAATAAAAAAAAAAACTTTTTAAACGAACATTAGGTTACTTCGTATATTTCATGAATTCGAAAAATCAAAATACATTAATAGTAATCGTGAGAAGCATATGCAGAAAATTGGAATTTACAAATAGAATATTTTAATTAAAGGCAGAATACCTTTTGGGTGTAGTGAACCTATCTTGTATTTTAACGGTAATTTGCCATAATAATATGACTATTATTGAAGAACCCAGTAGGAGAATGTTCCTAAGTCCACTTAGAGATATTTTGAGCTGATAGCATTAACATGTAGATAATCTAAATGATGCACATATGTAACTTTTTATAGAAATATACCAAAAAAATTTTTGCAACTAGATCGGACTCTAATTAATGTTAGACAATTTTTTATCATAACCCTTTAGCAGCGGGTCGGTAGGTAAGTAAAGTTTCACTTCACAGATTTATTCTACAAATATAAATTAAATATATAACTTTCAAGTTTATAATAATCCACGTTTCCAGGCAGACACCACACTGACGTCATTAAAATAAAATCTACTTAACTAAATTCATTATAGTATTATTTACATCTTTACAATTATAAAATATTATTAGGTGAATTACTATTAAATAAATTCTATATTTTCTGGTAAATTAGGTATCATTCATAAATACACAAGTACCCAAATGATTCTTCCGTATTGATTAAGCAATAATTAATGAGAGATTGGGAACTTAAGATGCAATACAGTTTGAATACGCAATTTAAACTAGTAGTTATTTTTTTACAACATTTTAAAATAGTCTTAATGAAAGACGAACAGGCTAAATATAAAGCAAATTAAACACTAAATTTAATACTATACAAAGTATTAACTTGAAAATATTTAATAAATACAAAAACAACCCTGTCACTTCCATATATATTTATATAATTCTATGCGTCAAATAAATTTAGAATAAGTCATTCATTTGCCAGCGAAAAAGGATTTGCCGGCGAAAACGGCACAAAAAAAATGTAATGATCTCTCTGATTAAAAAAATGTAGAGCATTCTCAGATAACGTTCGAAAAATCGATTTGAATTTTATAACCTTGCATTCTTTTAAGAGGTTCCTAATGAATCGTGAGAATATTAGGTGGTACATGGTACATACCTGGGTACGCAGATATTCACTTACTCCGATCACTCCATACACTTCAACGAATAGAACGTTGTGCCTTAACAAACTGGCTTACAATTTTACCTACTGTATTCGAACATCACAATCACGGACTCTGCCTAACTAAATATTATAATATATAGCTTGCAGTCTACATTGCATCGTTCGTCACTGAGAACTTGTTCAGAGCACTATCAGTCTGCGCCTGCGGCCGCTACTCCTCGTCGACGTTGATCTCGGAGTCGGCCGAATCCTCATCGTAAGTGGAGGAGGAAGCGAATCCGCGACCGAGCAGCGCGGACCGGTTCTTGGCGGCTGCGGCGCGGTCTCGCTGCCGGCGGTTCTTGAACCAGTTCCCGACCTGCGTCGGCGTCAACCCCGTTGCCGCCGCCAGTTCCCTTTTCTTCGTAGGGTTCGGGTACGGATCCTGCAAATACCACTCCCTGAGTAGCGATCTCGTTCGTTCTTTAAAACAATGTGTCTTCTGCTCCCCGTCCCATATCGTTCTCGGCAGCGGGAACTTCTTGCGAACTCGGTACTTGTCGACCGGGCCGAGCGGACGGCCGCGCAGCCTCTCCGCCTCCTGGTAGTGCGCTTCCAGCCATAGTGCTTGCAGCTTTGCGTGGCTCGAGCGCTGGAAGCGATGTCTCTCGAGGATCGCGTAGAGTTCCCGGTGTCGGCCCGCGTGGAACGCGACGACAGCACGCGCTCTCAGCACGGCCTCGCAACGCTCTAGCTCGGCGACGTTGGGGTGCGCCACGGGCAGTGACCACAGGAACCTCGCGAGACGCTCGACGTCACCGCTCTCTTCGAGGGTCTCGCAGACGGTGGCGACCTGCGCCGCGCTGAACGAGAGCGTCGGCAAGGGCAGCAGCGGCGTCGGTGCCGCCAACTCTATGGCAGCGAGCGCGGCGGAGGGTGCAGGCTCAGTACAGGGTGCGGGCTCGGCGGCGCGCTCCGTGGCGGCCGGGCCGCGATGCACCTCCAGGATGCGCGCGTGCAGCGCCGCCGTCGCGGTCTCGTCCCAGGAGCCGCGCATCAGTACGAGTGTGCGCGCCGGCGGAGTCGCGCGCGGTCTGACCCGCAGCCGAGGCGCCGCCGGGGGCGTGCTCGCGATCCGCTACCGATTGGCTATCGGTTACGGAGCGCGGGGCGCACCGGCCAATCGCGCGCGCCGTTCGCCCGGGGGCCGGATAGCTTTCAACCGCGCCGCGGTGCACATCCGCCGGCCGCGTTTAACGAGGGCGAGAAGGCGGCCACCCGTCCCCTCCCCCCTGCCCCGAGCCGCCATGATCCGCGCGAGGCAGAGTAGAGCGGCACGGCGCGGCGCGGGCGGCGCCCCGATCGACTTGGTGTGATCCCGCGACGCCTACCTCTATCGATTACCTGCAAACGTGCAATTAATAGCGTCCATACAACCATCCGGGTGGATTACAGAGCGCTGTTTGTCCTGTGCGACATGGAATCACTGCTCATCGATAAGACATTTACTATATACGAGTATATAATTTGCATACAAACTGCTCTCTGCACACGCACTAGTACCACGCGTTAGAGACCGCAGGACAGCCGACTGGCGACCGACACACGATGCCACTATATGAACAATCACATTCCACAAAACAAACTATCCTATTGAGTAACTGGTTAACTATCTAGGTAAGTCAACTGTAGTTAGTTCAAATTATGGTTACCTATAGGTACTTGTCTCAACAAAATGAAACACAAACTTTTCTAAGCGATATAGCAAATAGCTTCACTATGATAGAATCAATCACTACACCGATCGTGTTTTGCTCTTATTTTCTATTTATAACTGGCATTATGTTACCCTGCGACCTGTGATAAGTCTCGCTGATTGGGTTTCACGTGGTAAAGCTTGCTTATGCGCAACTGATGTGAATTGCTTCCTCTAAAGTTTTAATAAAATATCCTTTCATTATTTTTCTTATAATGTGACATGACTTAAAAATTCGATAGGTATACATACCACCTCCTTACTTGCATAATAACTTAGACATTGAACGATACACAAGCGTACCAACTGAAAACGAAATATAACTTCTGCGGAGCGGAATACTTGCTTTGTGACGATGAGCCTTGAAACTGTACTTACTTATAAAAATATATACCTATAAATTAACAGAAATAGGTAGTTATGTACCTAATACAACACCTAGGTATATTTTTTTATATTGACTTAAAAAAGATAAATGTAAAAGTATCAAAATCGTGAGTCGCGCTCTACATCAGCGAGATTTCAGCGTGAAAACCTTTCGAGGGTATTAAGTTATTGAACGGCAAACCACACCCAGGCGACTGTAACGCTACACAGGTAGCCAGCCTCCCTGCTCACCCCCCAACAACCCCAGATCCTCCCAGGACTGTGGGTTGTGTTACTCGCCATGCCACTCGATTACGTGTTATAGTAATAGCATCATATTTTATTAAAGCAACTGTATTATTTTTTTATTTATTTGTCTACAATTACAACGGTTTACCATTTACCTATAAATAAAATAATTAGTAACCTACTTATATCAATATTCGAAGTCTAAATAGTAAAAGAAAAACTCATAGAGAATTACTAAATAAAAGTTGTGAAGTAATTATTGATTCGAAAAAGATTTTTAATAGTAGGTAGGTATGTAAAAACAATATGTCCGACTTGTGTAGGTTCTAATAAAATGATGTATCCTCGTTGAAACTTTCCTAGGAAATTCGGTGAAATCACAGAATTCATATTACATGCTATTATTTCTAAGTCACTTCACGTGAGCACAATAACTAAATTATAAGACGTAAAGTGACATCAAGATTACATAACGTTGTGTTAAATAACGCAATTTTATGTAGGTACAATAAAAGCCACTGCATAGAAGGTTTAAAAAACGTCAAAAATTCTAATGTTACGGTTATGTTTTTAATGTACTTAATCATTTTGTATATCTTGATGACATTTGAAAATCTGAATAGGTGTACCTAATTGAACTAAATTTGCAAGGGCGGCGATATCATGCCTTACTTATGCAATATGTAAGTATATTATGAGTAGAGGTACCTAACTATGTAGATACTTACATATTATAATCTAGATTTATATTTATAGGGATGCATATAATAAAATTGAAGTATCTATCTGTGATTTCAAGGTAACAGCTTTTTACTTCTTAAATGCATATTAAAGAATATATATGATAGTTATTACAAACCAATATTTGTATGTCTGTTTGTTCTGGCTTATTTCGGTAACGGTTGGACCGATTTTAACAGGACTTTCACTGGCAGATAGCTTATTTTATAAGAAGTACTCAACATAGGCTACTTTTATTTTAGAAAAAGTATTAGTGTTCCACACAAATAATATAATAAGCATTTTTAACCGGCGGGCAACGATCACCACAATACCGACGGTATTCTGTAGTCTAAGCGAGCGAGGTAAGCAAAATTGCGGACAAGTGTATTCAGATTACCGTAAACCAAAAGTATAAAGGTAAAAAGTATAACTAAATAATTATGATTTAAGATACTGCTGTAGGTACACCTTATTAACTGTAATTTGATTTAAAACAATATAAATCACTCAATTTGGTTACAGAAGTCTTGTTATCTATACCTACCTACTAATAATACGTATAATATAATATTTTAAATAATATTATAATACTTTATGTAATATAAATAAAATTTTCTGAAGAGGTTTTTTGTTTGTTTGTATGTTTAAACGCGCCAATCTCTGAAATTACCAGTCAGATTCGAAAAAATATTTTTGTATATGATAGCCAGATTCATGAAGAACCTGGCTATATAACTTTACGCCACAACTCTAAATAGCGGAACAGTAACAGTGAACGTCAAGCAATCTGGCAAGCTGGAGACAAGTACGGGTACGGCCACACGGGCGCGTTGGCGGCGACGGCGCCGTAGGGAGTTTGTTGAATAAATTTAACACGGGTGAAACCGTGGGGCACAGCTAGTAGACAAATATGAGTGAACAAAGGCTGAATGTGTTTGTAAACACGGAATAGTTCCCAGAAGCGCGCGCGGCGGCGCGGCGCGTCACGTCGTGACGCGGCGGCGGCGTGCAGAGCTGATTGTGTTGTTTCTAGAGATTTACTCACAATTTAAAATGTTCCGCTTTACAATATTATGCATAAGACTCATCGAGTTCATTAAGCTATAATATACATCCAGTGGTTTGTATGAGTTTTGATAATTCCTCAGGATTTTTTTTTCTTCGAGTAAGTATTCTTCCTCTTGCTATGTCAGATGCTACAAATTAGACGTGAAGAGGCATTTCTACAGACCTGCATGTCATCGGCGGCTGCCGTTGATTCTGGACTGCACCGTTAATTACATCAGGTACCTACTACTTCGCCGGATATAAGGGAGGGACAACTGCCCGGGTCTCAACAATGGAGAGCACTTGTACTTATTAAAAAAAAATTTGGTGACTCCAAATACGCTTGCCTTGAGTACTCATTTTATAATAAAAATATATTAGTTGAATAAATAGTTATTTGATATAAAAAATAATTAATCGATTTAGGGATATCTTTAATTTGTTCTGTCTCTCTATAAGTGTGATGTCATGTCATTTGTCAGGGATTTCTGATACGATTTAATGCGACGTTCGATTATATGAAAGCGCAGCATGCTAACTTGTCAACAAAAGGTAAAAAAATGTCAGGCTTCATCCTAGTGACCGATCATCTATGTGTTTCCTTTGCTGGAAGATAGCGTGTATATGATATGCTGTACGTTTTAAATTGGAATTTCTTAATCGCTTAGAGCAGAAGGACGCTGCAAATTTGTATCCTGCAACAGAAGAATTGGTAAAAGCTTACAAAGACGATTTAGAACTTAGTAATAGTATTTTATACAACAAGGACTATAAAAACCTATCTAAGGAGCTCTTAATTCTTGAAAATCAAAATTACTGAGCTACATTTCCAAACATTGAAATTACACTAAGAATGTACTTGGTTTTGAAGGTATAGAACTGCAATGGAAATTGCTCATTTAAAAAAATGAATATTATAAAAAATAGGCTACGCACTACGATGAGACTAAATCGCTTATCAAAGTTTTTTTCTTACTCAGCATTGAAAATTATTTACTCCAGGAGCTAGATTTCATCGAAATCATTTTTACCATTACCATTCGTGTGATGATAGGATATCATTTAAAGTTTATTACTTAGCAAATATGTTTGCTGAAAATATTTAATTTGTCTCGCAATAAATAATTGAAGCACCAAACACTTGTAAAAAAATATTATTTAACCTAATCGGAAAAAAATAGGGGCTTTTGTTGTCCCAGGGTCTCCACACCTCCAAATCCGGCACTGACCTACTTTGTAGTCATTTTGCCGAGCTTTTATAAAAATTCTATAAATAATAAATGCCTAAACACTTTCTAATAAAATTATAATTCATTTCCAGTAACCTCCATATATATTTTACTAAAAGTAAAAACCGTTTTTTTTTTTTCAAGTCCATAGAGTAAAATAAGATTTCATGTGTTGCTAATTAATTGGGTTTTAATAATAGTGATGTCCACCAATCCGAGTGAACCGTAAAACCATACGAGGATACGAGTTATTATTCATCTTGTTAAGTTATCCTGAAAAAAAAAAAAACATTGAACACACCAAAGGTACCTAAAGGCCGAATAAGGTAAACAAAATGCGACTGTCAAAGGGCCAACAGAGGCGGACGTTTGAAGGTTTTTTTGTAAAAAGATAGTTTCCCATATTTATCGACATTTTGTACTTTCGCAAATTATGTAATGATAATCATAAACTATCAGGTATATATAATTATACAAGATATTTCAATCAATAAATAAAAACCCTCAATTCAGTATTTAAAATGTGACAATCCAAATAGTTGGAACATAAACTAGACGGAAGTACAACACTAGAAAAATTCATATGGAAACATTATTTTCATGTTTGACATTATTATTATTATTTATTATTAAATATTACAGTAGGTACAGCTATGAGGGTTCATAGGATCCGGTTAAAAATAATTTTGTGACCCGGATTCTATTATTGTCATTAGTGATTGTCAATTAACTCCAAGGGATTAAAAAATGGAATACAAACGTACTAGGTAAGGTACTCTTCAAAAGCAGTTTGGAATAAAATCTCGACCAATTTTGATGGGATTTACTATGAAGCCTGTCGCAAGGGGACGCGACCTCATAATGTAGAAGAATTGTAAGTCATACTCGCACTAACATCATTCTAGTAAAGGGTAAACAGTGGCGGATTTCCCTTAAGTCCAACTAGGGAGGCAGATATTAGAGGCGGCTAATCGCGACAAAAAATAAACTACCTAATGCAAAACTTATGATAACAATAAATAACAGTACACTAAAGCATAATACGAAGTATATATGAAGACTCCAGACATGGATAAAAATCTAGTTTGAATAATACTAACGTCATAAAGCTATACTATACCATCAAATTTGAAATGTTTTATTAAATAATGAGCTGAGAAGGGGGCGGCTAGTGCTACACGGCCTAGGGCGGCCAAGAGTGCTAGTTCGCCTATGAGGGTAAACGAGATAGATATAATAAAATGTCTGTATATATTTCTTTAAAACGATAACTATTCTGTATCTATAATACTTACTCGAATGAAAATGAAAATTTAATTTAATAAAATAAATTTAAACTTAGCTGCAAGGCGCCCGCACTTGTTATATGGTGTGATAGCGTCGACCAAAGGGCGCGGATAGACAATCTCGTTATAATTTAAATTAGGGCTAGGACCGGTGCTGAGTGTTGTGATTATTGCCTAGTTTGTAGTAGAATAATTGTAATTAATTATAAATTGATCCAATTCAGACCCGAGCACTGTGCGAAATACAAGATAGGTATATGGCGGCGTTTCCTTGAGCCTCCAGTTTAATGGTTTGTTTCCTTGCTTGAAACACTTAATGGCTGTTAATAAAGCTATTAAAATGATTATAACGTCTTTATAACTTGATTATTAACACTGCAAAGTTCACATCGGCTAGGATTATGTACAAATTCATATCATTCGTAGGTACATCTATATTAATTAATCTCTCTGTAGATACCTACTCGTAATTTTTTTCCAAATTTTGTATAGGTATTTTATAGGTCACTGATGACGAAAATGTGTTTATTTTACATTTTTTTATTGTTTATCTGTTTTCAATTTGAGGGTAGCTAGCTAGGCGGGCATTAGAAAAAGCCCTACCACCATGCTATGGTTTCCTCACGATGTTTTCCTTCACCGAAAGCTCAAGCTCATTGCAGGGATTTGAACTCACGTCAATCGACGCGAAGTCGTACACGCTACCACTGACACATCATTGCTTAAAACTAATAAACTATGGTAACAACCGTTTACCATACGTTTGGATTTAACTCAAAAAAGTTTGAATTAAAGATTTTTAATAAAATTTTGTAAACATTGATGGTCTTATTACAAAAACAAAAATAAACTCGTGTTGAACATGAGTTTTACTAAACAGTGTCTAAGATTTAAAACCGTGTTGAACGTGAGTTTAAAATGCTTTATTACAAAAGCTTGTCTAACCGATGTCTAGCTAAACATCTGGTTTAAATTTTTTATGCAAGCAACTCTGAATAACATTCACTCAATACGATCTCGCCATTCAAAAGCGTTCCATTGTATTCAGATATTCTGCAAGTAGTTTGTTTTAACAATTATGTTTTTGTTTAGATCATCATCATAAAAAATAATGATATTGTAAAGAAGATATTAATTATTATTTTTTTGATATTTTCTGCTAAGCGAGTATAATTTTTAAAATACGAAAATTTAATATACGACAAAGTTCGTAAAGTGAAATCTGAGTTCGTGCGTACACCTACATCACATTATTGCATTATTATTTGTCGTCTACGTCCACGAGAACTACATGTAAGCTCATGTTTTTTTATTACACTCTCTTACCTGATGTTAAGTGACGATGTGAAGATGATAACACGCTAAACCTAGTGGAAAACTGGCTCTCCAGTGCAGATGACGGAACACACCTATTGGTGCTTAGCGACAGATTTTCAACTTGAGGTTGGTAGCCAGCCAGGTTTAACTAATTCTACTATTATTCAGGCAAAAGCTTGGCTAAACCTATATTTATTTTAAATACAAAGTCATTATAAGCTTAGAATGGCATAACAGGAACACGATTTACTTGTGAATAACATAAACTATTCAATTAATTGACATATTCGAAATCAAAAAATCCAGAAAATCTATGATATCCATAATTTATAAACAAATATATTGTACCGCCAACAAATACAACAAATATAAGAATTGTCAGTTTAGACAAGCGTTAGACAACGTTTCCTTTGTGTTTAAATTTTAGACGCGTTTAAAGCGTGGTTATCTTTAAACAACGCCAAAACACTCTTTTGTAATACAAAATTTTTTAAACATGTGTTCAACGCGTGGTTATCTTTTTTGTAATAAGACCGTGAGTATCTTACTATAAGTCTTTTATAGACTATAAAAATAATTAAAATAAATCTCATATACCATATGAGTAAAAATGTAAAATAAAATAAGTTTTATGGAACTACGTTTTTTATAAGCACTACGCGCTTTTCTGTCGTCTACGCAAGCGGAGCCGCGGGCACAACTAGTTATTCATAAACGATTTGTCTGGACAACCCGAACGATTATTACGTCATTCATGATGACGTCGTACTTTTCTAACTGACCCCGACTTATACTTACGAGGATAGAAAATGTGTTTAAAAAACGTTGATACATTTGTTTTGGTACTGTAGTTTATAGTTATTGAGGCTTTCAACCCTCTATCACAATGACAACTAATAAAAATAGACGGTTAATGACAGTCAAAGGATTGCTCTCAAGTTGAATGTCTGAACATATTTATTTTATAAACTAGCTCTGCTTGCGGTTCCCTCGCAAGGACTTGTAACTTTTTAATAAATGAAGATATCCTGATATTTTTCTTTTATAAAGACCAAGAATGTAAGGAGAAAAACAACTGATCAAAACCTATCCATTAGTTTTTGCTGATACGCGCACAACGGAAAACCTCAATAATTTTATTTATATAGAATAAACTTTTTCCCGAAACTTCGTTTCCGTTGTCTTCGAAATGAAACTACTCTCACGCCACCTATTGTAAACTAGTTTTACTAATACAGAATCTTTGCTGGTATGCGTATGCGCACAACAACTAAGTGGTTTAGGAACGCATAGAAAATAAGCATAAAACAAAGAAGTAAGAATACAAAAGTAACTCTGGACTGCGTATTTTCATAACTACCGACTATAGTGAAAAGCACAGAACTATCCTGGGCAAAGGACTTAGTATGAGAAAAGACGCAGACGAAGCGTAGATTTAAGCCCCGGCGTCAGAACATCGCATCAGTTAACGACCCGTGACTTAAAAGACAAGTAGCTGACAATCATAATCGTATCTCTTTTTCGCATATCATCAATTGTATATTTGATTTTACATCTCGCTTTCTCATAGGTACCTGGAGCGGTTAATATAATTGTTTTCGTGTAATAAATCAAGAAACAAGAGTCTAGTGGACGGATTGCCGATACCAGTCCCCGATCGATAGTGATGTTCCTTTGTTTGGACGATACAAAACCACTGGGTGCGGTCTGGATGGGAACTCATCTTCCGATTGCTAGCTCTTTGTCGTGTTCCATTACTTTGATTTAGGTACCTATTTATTTTATGTGGGTACCAAATGTGTTTTTTTTTTATTTCTATTGTCACTTTTTTATATACAACATCGTGGGACAAACATTTAAACGGTAACTTCGGCCACACAGTTCCACTATATAGAATTCATTATGAAGTAAGTTTTTAAAAAGCTAAATCCAAACATTTCCAAAGACCAAAATATGCCGGGCCAGCTAATACCAAACAAAAATACATATCGGAAACGATAAGGACAAAAAGCAAATACTACCTACATTACAAGCATTAGAAAGAGACAATGAAACAGATAATTTTTATTATGTTTTATTAATATAGGATGTTTTTAAAAGTAAATAGACACCATAATATCTATTTTGCTTATTCGTTAATAGAATTATATTATTTCGAGTAGTAGGTACTGCCAATTACTATACATTATAATTCATCGCCCGTTTCGAATTTATTTCGAACTAGTTGTGTTCCGCGGTGCTACTCGTGTTAAATTTATTCGATCAACCCCAACTGCGCCTGCGCCGCGCTCGCCGCGTCTCCTTCATACCCGTGTTGTTCTCACTTTGCACATTTCTTGACTTTCATGGTTACTGTTCCCGCTGCTTAAGGTGGTAATGTGAATTTAGTTAGTTGAAGATATTAGCACGTTCAAACAAAGAAAATCTTGAGCTTTATATCTATATCTTCTATATTATAAAACTCAACGTCTCTCTGTCTGTCTCCCCGTTTATGTTCTTTTCACGCGAAAACCACTTATCCGATTTACATGGTTCTTTTTTAATTCATAGCTATATTATCTGGCCAGGTTATAGGACATATTTTACTAGATGAAAATAACATACGAAATAAGTAGTGACGATAATGGTGAAACAATTCGGAAAAAAGGCGCTTAAACGTCTTAGGCTGAGTAAACCATAAGAGATATATCAAATTATTGTACTACATAACTGTAGATTTTAAAATGACACACAAAAAAGTCAGCGATGGTATATGTTTATCTTCTAGGGATCGCCCACAATAAGCATATGGTTTTAAAAAGTGGCAGCGAGGGCAGTACGATCCGCGCGTGCGTTCGACCGATGGCATTCTGTAGTCCACGCGAGCGGAGTCGCGGGCACAGCTAGTACCTAATATTAGGTAGTTTTTTTGTATTATCTCGCTCTGTGTTACCTTTTGCATAAACAAGATATTGGGAGACAGAAGTAGATACCTATAATAGATTGTTCGTCTAGATACCTATAAAGAGAGAACTCATTATATCCTATTTCTCGTTTATCCCGAACGGGTTGAACAGAACGGTCATCGACATCAAAGACTAAATAAAAACTAAAAATCTCGTTGCATAATATTCATTGCAAAAATGATTACTAAACCGGAAACATTTATATCGAAATCTTCTCTTTTACAGTCCATACAATATAGTGAGTGACCACCACAATGGTCTATTCCGGACGACACGAAATTTAACAACGACGATACTAAAACACGGTTTTAGATATTGCGAAATAATAAAACGTGAGATAAATCCGACGCGACACGACGGCCGCCGAGTGTGAACACAATATGCTATTTGGCGTTTGTAAATGTGAAAGTAAAATCTTCGACGCTACTGTGTCGCAACTATGTGTTTACCAATTTACCGTTTACAACCGAACGGTTAACGCGATTTCATCTTCATGTCGAAGGGTTAACTGTTCGTCCGACGCGAAGGGGTCGTTGAGGCCCGCAGTGTTAAATTTGTCCGTCGAACAATGCGTAATACGTCATGACGCGCAGTTTACGGTCGCAAGGTATCGCTAGCGGTCTGACACGACGCTTAGCGAATATGATTTGTGAAGGGTTAAAACCCTTGAATGAGAGAATTCATTCGGTTGTTATTTAGATGTCGTAAAACGGAAAGTTCCCATCAAATTAAGTGATCTATAGTTAGACCGCGGTCGCGTTGCTTTTCAACAACAATGATACATTTTACCCTTGTCTCTGATTTTACCTATAATACTTTCTCTTCCAAATATATTTTATTATTGCATTTCGTTTTGAAGAAATTAGTTTATTTACTCATTTGTTATGTTATCTTCTTCTATGTCTATTCTATACATATTATAAAACTCAACGTCTCTCTGTCAGTCCGTTTGTGTTCTGTTCACGCGAAAGCCATTATCTGATATACATAGTTTTTTTTTAATTAATAGCTATGTTATCTGGCCAGATTATATGATATATTTTGTAAGATAAAGTAACATATGAAATAAGCAGTGACGATAATGGTGAATCAATTCGGAAAAAAAACCTTTTTGGATGCTTAAAAAACTTAGGTGCACTGAGCATAACATAACAGGTATATCAAATTAATGTATACATAATTGTACACCATTAAATACCTACGAAAAAGGATAATAAGCATTTATTACACACACTAACAGCATTCTGCTGTACCAGGCGAGCAAAGCCGCAGGCAAATCAAGTTTTTTATAAGATTAAAGCAATACACTTAATATCTGTTATATTTTGGAACTTATATGTAGGTCTTTAGACGCGAGATGGAAAAATTGTACACATTTCACATTGTAACAAAAAGCCTACACTATGAAGTTAGCCTCTTGTTTTATCGTAGTGAAGGTAGTAACACTCGATGTCATTGTTTAAAGTGATGCATCAGTGTCATCTAGAAATAAATTACAAATGTTGAAATAAATTAGAATTATTTTTGTAGGATTTTTTTTAGTAATTAAATCTAAATCTTTACAAATGTAAAGGAAAATTAATCCGTGTTTCGTGATCTTAAAACTGGCAATAACAGACTTAAAGAAAACTCAAGAGCCAAATTTAAAACTTAATAACCAAATGGTATTCATAGATCACAAAACCACATCGACGGTCGGTTAACCAGAGTGAATACCAGAAATGAGACTATGATGACAGAGGGTAACCCTTCCAACACGAAGCACGGTTAGTTAGCCGCGGTCTCTGCGACCGGTCGCGTATGTTCCGCGTAATTGTACATGAAATTGGCCCCACAGTTAATCTCATTGCAATGAGTTAGGGACATCAAATTTTGTATTGTCGATAAACCTCATATTCTATCTATACTAGTAGTTGCCCAATGATTGAAATTCGATCAGAATTCGTTTCTTTTTTAAGTGTAACAACGTTGTCTTTTGTCTCACAAAATTCACAGCTCTAAACTCTAGTCAATCTGTAAGTAATTAGATATTTATTGGTAACATTTAGAATTCTTTAGCAACAATCTCTTCTTGTTTTGACGGCACAGAACCACTTGCGAGTGTCATTGTTTTCAATTTAAGCCTTCGTAGTATTTTCTAATCTTCAAACTAAGGTCTAAAAATATGGTTGCTCCCTGGTTAGAACTATCTACAAGGGAGCTTTTGTGGCAACTCAAAATGCATGATTTCAGTTTATATTTATAATCCACTTCACGTAAGCACAATAGCCAAACTATAGCACGCTAAATACCACTAATATTACATAATATAGGGTCAAAAAACATAAGTTGACGAATTAAAATAATTACCACAACATGGCATTCTCCCCCACAGGTTAAACCCTATAGACGTAAGTGTTTGTCTCAATCATGAAACTTTGAGATCCCGCGTGATATTCGAAACGAATCGGAGATGTATTTCATACTTTGCCTAAATAGCATTTGGCATTTTATAGAATGCTTAGGCAAAGTATGTAATATTTTTCTTTATTTCATACATTGCTGGGTACACTTAGGCATTCTATAGAATACCGGCATTTCGTACATTGCCTATAACTTATATAAATTCTAGCTTACTGCATTTCTTCTATACATTAACATCAACTATGCCAAATCTCAAAATCTTCCGTGCGCGCAATATACTTGTTAGAGTGACTTACTGTAAACGCGTCGTATTTGATCAAGAACTAGTTTATATGTACAGTTAATTACAATGAGATTTTGGACGAAATATTGACAGAATGACAACGCTGACTGTCAATGAACGGCTATTATCAAACGGTCCTTAAGCTAATTACCGTTGAATCGTAAATTCGTACTATTGAATACACTGCAATTATTTTAAACAGTATAAGAACAAAAATTCGACATCGACGATAAAAGTATTGAGATGACTTTGATATGTAAATTTCTATTAGGACAGGACACACGCGTGGAACAGGACGAGTCGGAGCGGCGCAGCGCTGTGGCGGAGCGCTACGTGCTCATTGTGAGAGGACACCCACAAAGGGGCATTCGAAGCTGTTCGACCGGCACCAGCCTTCCGTAGTTACACCGAGTTTTGTTATCGACTTGACTGTGTAGTAAACCACAAGGAGACGCGATTAATTCATTTTTATTTAATTAACATCATATATATATTATTTAAAGGTGTTTTTTTTTTTTCGGACAACGCCGTATCTCCGCTAATTCTTCATCCAAATTAATAATTCAATCATCATTTTAGCTTATTCTAAACATATTCAACTAAAATATACCAGAAACCATCTATTAACGTTAGTTACAAGTATATTGTTTGTTAACATAACAGCTTTTATTTGTAAATATTCGCAGGGGTCACTTAATTTTTATAAATTCTTTCTAACCGATTTCGAATACTACTACCAAACTCTATTTAGGGGTTAAAGTGTTTAGCCCTTAAATAACTAACATACTCAATTCTAACAGTGAATTTACAAACGCAAAGAGATTTGGGTATCTACTAGTGACAAACTTATTTATTATGTATATTTTTATGCAGTTTATTTTTAAGTAGTACACGCTGATTTTCCCGTTCAAATATCTTTGATCATCAAACGCGTTTACTCAATACTCTCTCCTGAACAAGTTGCCTCCATTCGTTTCGCATTTTTAGCGTCAACGCAGCCGAAGGCCTTTGAGAGATCACAGAACACAACGATTGCATCCTGCGAATCCTCCCATGACCTAGATATGTGACTTAGCAGCGTTGCACCAGTGTCCTTGGTTGATTTTAATTTCGTGAAACAATACTACTGACCTTCAAAATTCGCTTCACCTTTCTTCCATCAGACATTCGAATCAGATGCCTGCACCAACGCAGAACAGGTATGTCTCTATCGCCAAGAACATTATCTCTTCGCAGTGCATCAATAGCACAGTGCTGTCAATATATAAAAAAATATAGAAATATCTATTAGGAAATATAATAGCTAATTTGTATCGCCATCTTCCGTTACCTTGTACCAGACTGTAACAAAACAGTTCCTTTGTTCAAACGGCAGTTTAGCAAAAGCAATTTGATGTTTTATGCGCGCTGAACAGATATGAAGTCCACGCGTAGTGCCGTAAGAACGATACGAAATGTGAATACCTGAACATTCATTCCTCGACATACACATTTATCATAAACATAATATATATGTGAACACATATAAATACTTTAACAAGTCACTTCACTCATTTATGAAATAGTTTCCTCGGGATTGAAGTTAGTAGTACAGACAAACCTTTCTAACTAAGTGGGTAAATAAAACTGATACTTACATCATTTACTAGCTGAGCCCGGCAGACGTAGTTCTGCCCTTTCTGGTAGTTAATGGCTCGACTACAGCGCCACCTATCGGATCATAACATATATATCTCATATTATGATATGTATTTAAGCAATGATGGCTCAGTGGTAGCGTGTACGACTTCGTGTCGATTGACGTGAGTTCGAATCCCTGCAATTAGCCTGAGCTTTCGGTGCAGGAAAATATCGTGAGGAAACAATAGCACGGTGGTAGGTCATTTTCTAATGTACGCCTGGCTAGCTACCACCCTCAAGTTAAAAATCCATCGCCAAGCCCCAATAGGTATGTTCCGGCAGCTGCACTTGAGAGCCAGTATTCCACTAGGTTTAGCGTGTCATCATCTTGGGCCACATCGTCACTTAACATCAGTTGAGATTGTGACAACTACGTCAAACATATAACAATAAAAAATTGACATATATACATGATGACTTAGATATTAAAGAAATTTTAAACCACAAAATTAGAAAAATATCAAATGGAACTATTTTATTGAAAATAAAATGTAGACACTGGCAAATGCTTCTACTACACTATTTAAAGAAAACGAATAAAAACGTAACAAGGATAACTGTTTATTAAATATTTTTTTAAAATATGTGGACACAATTTCACATACGGCCATTTAATTCCATACTAAGCATAGCTTGTATTATGGTAATTAAACAGCTGATATATTATACATATATATATAACACCCAGACAAACAACTGAAAATTATGCTCATCACACAAAAGTCAGTCATGGGCGGGGATCGAACCCGCGACCTGTCGGCTCAATAGTACGGCTTACTACAACTGCGCCACGAGGCCTGTCAAAATTGTACGTCTTCTTTGTTGACACATACAGCTAGACTCTAGGGTCTCAGAGGGAGCGGCTGACGGAGGAGTCGTGCCTTACTAAGCATACCACTTTCTGTGCCCTATATTAAAACTGTATAAAACTGATATAAAACTGTCAGTTAATTATTTTACTTCAAAACTCAAAACACTGGTCTAACAATTATGGAGTGATAATACACCATAGCATTTACCAAACAAAAGGTGATTGCGGGTTCGCAAGCAGCTCTTATTAGAAACTGTCTCCATCTATCACAATGTGATCAGTTTATGTGACGGCGCTCGTATACGCTGCGGTTTGCGTCCGCCGCGCTGCGCCTGTGGGTGACGTATTCCGTGTCATCTTAGATACTAGGATCGCCATCAATTTTAACCTTTAGCCTAAACTTGCTTGAACCTTTAATGATCTACTAGTAATCGCAAGCAAATTCGTGAACGATAATATGTATATAATACTGACAATAAAATAAAACCTAAAATACTCGGACATATGCTTATTGAGAATATTAGCTTCCAATTTATGAAAATTTTATAGAATGGAGTCATTAGTTCTGAAGATTAGCTCCTATAGACTTACTTACAAACTTTAACTCTTTACTCCTCATATTATGGTTGATTGAAGTGTTATTCGACACGATCAAGATTACCAAACTTAAATCACATAATATTATCTCTCTCACAAATTCTTTGTCTTTCTTCCTTCACGGCCACTGAATCTGAAGTCTGACTTCGTACTATTTTCCAATCGTCAAACAGCGTTCTAAGAAAATGGTGCCCGCCTTGTTACAACTTTCTAGAGAGTTTTTTTGTGACATATCAGAAATCATGGTCCATGTTATTACTTCTAATGCACTTCACTTGTGCCCAATAACGATACTTTATTACCCAACCACCACGTGCCTAAGATCCTGTTAAAATCTGTTAAAACAGTTTAGTGAAGCCAACTCTTATTTTAGAGTTATCGTAGCCTTTTATAAAATTTACCACTGAATTTACCTCATTTTGCTCTACTACTCTAAGCTTATATTACCCCATCGCAATTTTTAAACGATTTTTAGGGAAGAAATTGTTACTTAATGCGTTTGCCTCCATACATTAACATACGTTCCATAATTATAGTGAAAACCCCACGCTGCCATGCTTTGGAAAT
Organism: Saturnia pavonia; assembly: GCA_947532125.1. Taxonomy (NCBI): domain Eukaryota; kingdom Metazoa; phylum Arthropoda; class Insecta; order Lepidoptera; family Saturniidae; genus Saturnia; species Saturnia pavonia. Next base: position 16,387,286 of record OX383904.1, read on the forward strand.
ACTGTTTTGGTGTTAGAGTTTATAATACCAGAAAGAAAAGGTACTTTCAATACGTAATAAGGGAATACTTAGAAGATATAACTACTTTCACTTCGTACATGAATCATCAATAACAGTGTGGTTGTCGACCCAGTATTAAAATATGCAAGTTTACTGCAACCAAAAAATGGCTCTCGTTTCCTGGCTACGTGACCCTTATGGTGGTGCGATTAATATTCTATATTCCTTTTCTACTTCGATCTGTAGATGGGAGACAGCCATTGCCGTAATTCGCCATCGCAATATGCAAACTTATAAGGAACCTTTAAGAAATTTTCAATTGGATTTGTATGAAATTACTTTTCCAGGTATATTTTATAAGTTGGTCAACTAACTAACTAGCAAGGGCTCTAACAAAAATTTGCACTTTAAAGCTTAATAATTCACAAACGGATCCCTGAATCGAAAATCCACACAACCACAACATTTTTAAACGACCTATCCAACGACACATCACACCATGGGATAGACAAGAAAAAAAACATCCCCACTTCACTTGTAGGGGAGGTACCGTAAAGATTTTATTTCATCATTTTGTCGGCGTGATTAATACCCATACTAAATTACAGCTTTCTAGTACTAATAATCTACTAATATTAAACACTAAAAATCTCTGAGCTAAGCTACGGACAGACAGACGGACATGGCAATATATAAGGGTTCCTTGTTGATTTCGGAACCCTAAAAAGGTAAACTTACCTTACTAAGGTACAATGTCGAACAATTCCTCAGAACACAACCCATTATTCAAGTAGAACACGCATAAGGAGGCAGTCTCTACTTAGACTTAAAGGTTCGATACCGCTTGTGAGATTGAGATCGTCAACAATTGTCGCAGCTCGTTTTTGAGCAGAGGCAAATGGGCCAAGCTGGTGTCCAGGTGCTCCCGCCCAAGATGACAGCATTTTGATTTTCCAAACACATACAAAAACTTTCTTCTTCGTAAGCTACTTTATTAAGGCGCGCGGCTAAATAACGTACGCATAACAAATTCACCAAAGTTTCATCGCATACGGACGTATGATTTAGGAAAGTATAAGAAGAGACATGAAATTTTCATTTATATATCCGAGATATATTATTTTCCTCGATATGGTCATTAGCAATCAGGTCTCGTGGGCGTTGCACATAGAAAATTATTTTCACACAGTCATCGAATAACTGTAGAGATGTGTACGGTCCAAGTAAAAATATCTTTTGGGGTTACCCGAATCTCCCCTAAAGCCATATAGAACGCCTAGAACGCTTGATTGAACTGGTTATCTCATTGCTACCCGCAAGCGGCCCGGTAACTGATCTTAGACATCCTCACGATCCGATAGCTTGAACGAGGCACTGACATAGTGGGAAGCCTCGAGCAATCTCAGAATACCATATTAACTGAAGTCTTTTCCATTGAGGTCTTCAAACCAGTAGGTACCTGCTTATATGGAGCGTGCAGACATAGTGCACACCTGTTACTAGCGCGTCCAGACAATAGTGCAGGTCAATAGTACAATCAATAGTACGATCACTACATCATTAGTACGGTTTCAATAATTAAACCAATACGATTCTCAGATATATAAATTAAAAAAAACAGGCTATCATTACAAAATGGACTACTCGCAGTTTTGTTTTATATTATTATTTTAAGTATAACATAGGTAGGAAATGTGTTTAGAGAGTATTGATGTAATTCTAATTCAGCCTAAAAAAATGTGTCTTTGGCTAATCTGAGTCTGACTGTCTCCTTCGAAGAGTTGAGATAATCCTCCGCTGTGGTAGTCATAGGTGTTGTGCCGCTCCAGTGCATTAGCTAAGTGCATTAATATGCCCAAATTAAACCGACGTACGCGCTATTTGATGCCGCTACCTAATCCTCGAGTGCAATTTCATTATAACGTACGTCACGAGATTCATTCTACAGTAATAAATAAAACGTATATGCAAAAGTTGCCCTAAAATGTTAACTTGCTCCGTCTAATTTCAGCCGAAAACTACTTTTGAACTTAGATTAAAAATTTATACCAATATCGTCAGAACAGTACAAAAATAATGACCATGTTAGTTCAATAAGGCCTTTTATTACAAAATTAGAGCTATTCTTCTTGCACTGGTTCGGTCGATATTGGTCTAAACTTTTAGTCTTAATTCAAGTTTTCGATTGAAAATTGGCTTAGTAGGTTCACTTATTATTAGGCTGACGCAATATGACAACACTTTACATTATATAGATAAATGTATCTAAAAAATTATGTGTCAGCAGTTCGCACGTTTTCGTTTCATCGAGTTTACATTCATAACGATGTAAAGAAGTTTTCACTACAAAGACGTGATAATAATCAACCTGTAGCTTTCTTGATTTGAATAACCCACTCGAATACTGCGTCCATTAACATTGGTTGAAATGTTACGATGGAGCTTGGGTTTTCACAATTGAAAACCGTCAATGTTGCATCTTTGCCAAACAAATAACTTATATCTTATCTACGGCCGCTGCTACGACGTGATCTTTTTGGACCAACAGGACGGGCTTAAAATCACGACATGCGTGGCTACATCGACACAGTAAGAAAATCAGCAAGCATGTAAAAATAGAATGCAATTTTAATTCAAAAGTATTAAATGCGTTTGCAACGAATAAACATTTTTAAATGATGTAGCATGCATTTTTAGTAGTCGGCTGGTTGCTTTTCAGTTTTTTTGCTTTATAGTTGAAAATAATTGCTAAACTAAGCTAAGTACCTACCGATGTGTACCGGCAGCGGTACTTGTGACCTCCCTTTCAGTCTTAGTGGGCTAGATCTTCACTTAACTCAAGTTTATGGCCAAACAATAACCAATTTATACCAATCGGTTATAAAATTCCGTTTTTGTTTTCACGAAAGTAATTTATTCGTACTCAGTAAAAGATATAAGGGGAAGTCGCAGTCGTAGTTCAGAGAAATCGCCTATACAGTGCTATGTGGCTCACTCCACTATCGTCGCACTTACAGTCTGTTTTGTTTACACTATTCTGTGGATTTCTTCCTTTTACCGCTTCTTATGTTCGCTTGGTTGTGCAAAACAGAACTGCTCTCCCTCGTTACGGCTGTTACCTGTTCACGACTCGCTTATATATACAACAAAAATGAGTGAACTAAATTTCTAGCGAGACTTTGATCTATTTTTAGCATACTCATATAGATTTAAGAAAGGGGAAGTGTGCTATTTTAAAAACTTTTTGTTTTCTTTCATAATAGGATTGATAGATTTTCAATGTGTACATATTCCGTGATGGGTTTTCTAACTTACGAATCTATACTCGATGTCTGTAGAGGATCCCAGACCTTTTAGATATTTCAATAACAAGTGATTTTACAGATCGTAACACTAATGAATATAATGTAGTACCTTTAAACGGCATATATACCGTAAATGAGATATTGGAAACAGCCGCCGGCAATAATTTTCCGGCGCGGCGCAAAGATTGCTCGAACCCCTTGTTTGGTTGAATTAACATTCAATAAGCCCTAATGCCTTGTAACAACAAGACTACGCAGGGATTTTCAACGCGAGCTAATCAATGCAGTGTGCTCATTACTCGAACAACATATATCTTCACGCTTCATAGCCCTGTTATGTCGCAAAATGTATTAATAATGGAAAACTCTTTTGACGGAAAAATTACGCGGGACGTCACGTCAATGATTGTGAGTTCGAATCCTTGCATTGATCCTGAGGGATCATAATATAGTGGTACGGCATTTTCTAATACCTGCCTGACTACCTACCACCCTCAAGTAAAAAATCTGTCGCCAAGCACCTATAGATTTGTTCCAGCAGCTGCACTTGAGAACCAGTCTTTCACTAGGCTTAGCGTGTTACCATCTTGGACCACATCGTCACTTAAGACTAAACTTACTAAGATTAGAAGAGATTATGGCAATAAAGTTAAAGCTTTAAAGATAAAAAAGGGGTAAGGCATTTTCTAATGTGCGCCTGACTAACTACCACCCTCAAGTTGAAAATCTGTCGCCAATAGGTATGTCCCGGTACTTGCACTTGAAAACTGTCCCCCCTAAAGACTTTAGCGAGTTACCGTCTAGCTTGACCGATTAAGCTCATATCCACATAATAATCTATATCTTTTTATACATATTATACAACTTAACGTCTCTTTGTCTGTTTGTCCGTTTGTGTTCTTTTCACGCGAACACCACTTATCCGATTTACATGGTTTTTATTTTAATTCATAGCTATGTTATCTCGCCAAGTTATAGGATATATTTTGTAAGATAAAGTAACGTACGCATTAAGCAGTGCTGATAGTGGTGAATTAATTGGAAAAAAAAACATTTGGGGCGCTTAAATGGCTGAAGCTGAGTAAACCATACGAGATGTGTTCCACATAATTGCTGATCTTAAAAAGATTTATAAAAAAGTTAGTGATAACATATGTCTACCTTCTAAGGATCACCCACAATAAGCATGCTTGTCTTCCGTCTTTTAAACGAGGGCAGGACGATACGCACGTGCGTGCGGCCGACGGCATTCTGTAGTCCACGCGAGCGGAGCCACGGACACAGCTAGTTAGATAGATATATTTGTTTTATCGAGACGATGGTTTATAGATATTTTAGTATCTGATAATGGTAATTAAAAAAATCTATATTTAAGGGTTTGTTTAAGGGTAATCTTGTATATTCACAATATATGTTGTTTTAGTCTCATAAAATCTGAACCCGATAGGTGGCGCGGTGGTCAAGCTCTTGACCATCGAATAGAGGAGAACAACGTCTGCAGGGCCATTTTGAAAAAGTTGGTAATCCTTTTGAGTTTAGTCTTAAATAGCTATACCCTGAAGTGATCACTTAATATCAAGTAAACTTAATGCGTGTATTCTATTTCATGCTCTAAAGAAGTTCAGATCCAAGATAGGCATTTTATTTGATGATCGTATTCGCTCGTATCTTAACCACTATGCAGTCAGCTCTGTCTACCCGCCACGACCACCCTCCTCTGCGGCAACTCAAGCCTAGGTCCGATCCATCGGCATGGAGCCCTTGAGTCAAGCAGCCGTTCGCGCGATACAGTGACTCTACATTCACTAGCTTTCACAGCCATACATGACACTGCATTATACACACATGCACAACACACAGGTACATAGGTTCTGTAAATGACCTTTTTTTTTCTTTTTTTGCCTAGTTAGATTAGACAAAAAATTTCAGACCACTAAATACACATACACATGTTCCTTCCCTCCTCCCAGGGGGCAGAAACATGTATATATGTATAGTTAGTTTAGATCGAATGATAGGGATTTTGTCAGATCGCGACTTAATTGCATACGCGCAACAGTCCGAGCCGAGGTTCGGCCACTTTGGCACCCTCGGATGTTGTTGCTTAGCTGTCGTGGCTGAATGCCCTAAGCGCTCGCCCCCAAGCCCGGTAAAGCTGTAAAAGCCGTAAAGGCTCCAAGGCCCCTAAGGCTAACAGTATAGTCAGTTCGAGAAAAAAAAAAAAAAAAAAGTCAGCTCTGTCGTTTACGAACATCATGGGGTATAGACTGACATTTCGACCACCGGTTTCTTGGACTGTTCTTACCGTTATGGTAAGTAAAGTCTCACAAGAACAGAAATATAATCCATGATTTGACTAAATTTACCTCTAGAGTCAACGCTTAGCGTGTAACCTACTAAGTGTTACTAACCGCTAAGTGTAATACTAGACCAAATCGTCACTTAACTGAGGTCAGATTGTGTTAAAACGCTATTATCTATAAAGTAGGTATTTAAAATCAAAATAAAACTCCGACAGTGGCAAAAGTTACTGCGACACCTATTGAAGAATAAAAAAGAAAAATCACAAATTGATTTATATGAGATAGGTATGTACGAAGTATAAAATATATTAAACAAAAAAGCTCTTTATATTACAAAGTTATAAGTTACGTAAAACAGTTCACTGTGGTTGCCCACACGGTCGACACCCTTGCAACTTTGCTGTCAACTGTCAATCACGAGAGTAAGCGGATTTGTGCCCCCGCCTACTTGCCCCTCGGTCCGAGTTATAAGCGATAGCGAGAAAAACAACACCACCGTGAAAAACTTTTAGACCTGTCAGCTTTAGCAATCATATTTATATTTTGGAAAGTGATTTTTTTACAACTAAGATAACACACAGGCGTAGAGCACACCTGATAGTAAACGGTCAACGTAGCCTCTTGTAACACCAGAGGTATAAATAGCGCGTTGCCGACCTTGACCTTCCTTCCTCAAGAAGCTCTGGAAACCAGAATCAACGCAGAAATACAACACAGAAGACAAGAATTGGGATGATGTCATACATCTTAACAAACTTAACATTAGTATTTACAAAATCCCGTCTACGCCCATGCCTGTTGCGTCATATAAAATATCATACATTATCACGTCAATTAACAAACCTAAGTAGTAAAAATATACAGCCGACACCTATATTAAAATCATTGGCGAACATGAAATCGCCTTCCGCTTACCGCTAGTAGAAAAACTTTGATAATGTAAAAAGTGAGTGAATACTCAGAAAGGTATTTTACCATTCGCTTGCTTCATGTTAGCTTTGTTTTTATTGAAGTAAAAATGATAAAACTTTTTTGAAACTCTTCACATAATATACCTACCATAAAAAGTTCATTTAAATTTTTTACTATCCAACAAAACTTATAGGTTATATATATACATTGGATTTCATTCAGTTATAGCGACGTAACACTTGAGTCATTTGAATTTAAAGTATACTTTTAAAGGAAAACAATTTGTCTATAGCGACTTCGTATATAACGCCGATTTCGGGTATAGCGACTAGTTCAATGAACTATTTGGAACAAGTTCCTAGAAATGCCTTGCAGATATTGCGACCGGTATTCTTCAATCTATAGCTTTCTTTTGTTTACATTCACAGATGGTCAGCAGTTGTAATAATACGTTTTTGTTTATAAATGTACAGATAGGTAAAGTTAAATCTAAGAATTTAGGTGATATATGTTCATTGCGCGGCTGTATTGTCTGGCAATAAATATTGTTTTCTTTCTTTCTTGCTTCTGTTTTTTTTCTACCTATGTTTATAGCGACTTCCGGATATAGCGCCGGAATTATAGTGGTCCCTTCATCGTCGTTATATCCGAAATCCAATAGAAAAGAGGTAACTACATTTAAATGACACAATATTTACATTCATCATGTAGACGAAATAATCATTATAACTAAAGCAAGGTTACGAAGTGAGTTTATGAAAAACATGTGTAGTTGAAAAACGAAAATATAAAAAAAAAATTAAGTCATATTACAGCAAAGGAAGCAACTCCTATTTTTTCGTTATATTTTTTTTTCCACAAATACAAAGCTGTACAAAGTCACGGGCGGAGGCTAAAATTATAAAAAATAACTAGCTGAGCCTGCGGCTTCGCTCGTGTGGACTACAGAATGCCGTCGGACGAGTGCACGCGTGAATCGTCCTGCCCCGCTCAAAAGACGGAAGACATAAATGCTTATTGTGGGTGTTCCTTAGAAGATAGATATATGCTGACTTGTTTGTAGGTCTTTTTAAGATTTATAATTATGTACAACATTAATTTTTTTTTTTATCGGTATAATAAATCCGTATAGTTTGGCGTAGTGGCCACAATCTCACCTGATGTTAAGTGACGATGAGGAAGACAGGCTCTCAAGTGCAGCTGCCGGAACACGCCTATAATATTAGTGCTTGACGACAGATTTTCAACTTGGGGTTGGTAGCTAGCCAGGCGGGCATTAGAAAAAGCCCTACCACCATGCTATGGTTTCGACACGATGTTTTCCTTCACCGAAAGCTCAGGCTCATTGCAGGGATTTGAACTCACGTCAATCGAATCTCGTATGGTTTACTCAGCGTTAGTATGTTAGCGTATGTTTAAACAACCTAAATGCGTCTTTTTTTTCCGAAATAATTCACCATTATCGTCACTGCTTATTTCGTATGTTACTTTATCTTACAAAATATATAATATAACCTGGCCAGATAACATAGCTATTAATTAAAATAAACACCACGTAATTCTTTTTAAGATATACAATTATGTAGAACATTAATCTGATATATCTCGAATGGTTACTCAGCGTAAGCCATTTAAGTGCCCCAAAAGCAATTTTTTTTTTCGAACTGATTTACTTTTATCGTCACTGCTTATTTCGTATGTTATTTTATCTTACAAAATATATTTTATAACCTGGCAAGATAATATAACTATGAATTAAAATAAAATAAAGTAATTTGGATAAATGGCTTTCGCTTGAATAGAACATAAACGGACAGACAGACAGAGAGACGTTGAGCTTTATAATATGTATAGATATAGTAAGCAAAAAAAGGAAAAACATTCAAATATTTTACTCTGCTACTTAAATTCTAAAAGTTTAAACGAATGCCTAGGGTTATGTAAAAAAAAGTTTTCATGACTATGACAGTCCAAACACCGACTCCATTAGATACTTAAAATTTTACAAATAATATATTAATTAATCATTTCCACTATACAGGCTACAGCCAACCCCTCAAATACGTTTCACCATAAAAGTTCAGTTTGTAAATTAAAACGCGAGGGCGCTAATCGCGTGTGGGAGATCTCACTAAGCTCATCGGGTTACTAAAATAATGTTTATGTTTAACTAAAGCTTATATTTGCTATGGGGTTGGTATAATACCACAAGCCCTATGCCCACGGAATACGGATAGAAAACCTCTCTTGTTTACAGAATTAAAATTACCTCTAATACAGATTAAAAACTATTTTTAAGCTGTATTTTTTTATATTGTTAAAAATTTTGAGAATTAGTCATTACTCGGAGTTGTGGCGAGATCTTTATATGTCATGTGATGGTTTTTATTTTGATTCCTAATTAAGTTATTTGGTCTTTATCTTATGTAATTACGTCGTCATTTTACGTGATGTAGTTTGATTATTGTGTTTAAGTGAAGTGGATTATAAATAATGACTAGGAACATGTATTTTAAATTGCCACAAAAACTCCTTGGACAGTTTTAACAAGGGCGCCGCCATCTTGTTAGAGCTACGTTTAAAGCTTATATAAATAATCACAAAAACATTATATTTACTTCACGCTGGCAGAATTAAGGATTAACACGATGCCATTTAGTAAAAGGTTCTTCCATTTAAGGAAGAAGATTACTAGTTATTCGTGCACAAGAAAAATATTGCTTAGTTTATGGTCCTCAATTAGCTGTCCATGTGTTTAATACGCAGTAATTATTTACCTCTTAATTTTATTTTCATTCGTATTTTATTATACGATATTTATAAAAATATTATTGATAACTAGCAGCGCTCGCTCCGCTCGCGTGGACGACAGAAGAACGCATAGTCGCTTATAAAAATAGTGGTTTCTTAAAACTTTAATAACTTAATTTAATGAAGATATCGTGATAATTTTTCTATTTGATAAAGACCAAGTATTGAAGGAGTAAAACTTAAAAAAAATGATCAGAATTTATCCAGTAGTTTTGCGTGATGCACGCACAACGGCAAGCCTCAATCATTTTATTTATGTAAATAGATAATAAATAGAAGATAGATAGATTAGTATAGGCTATCAATTTTGGAACTAAATGTAGGTACTTATTCTCTGTATGTATAACAAATTTCATTATAATCGTTTATTAATAAGTAATATATTATCGGTATGTTTTTTGAGATTACTAAAACTATTATTGATAATGCATATGGCCTATCAATTGCCCATCAGTTGTAACAATATACTTCCGTGTACACATTTCCATTAGAATCGGTTTAGCCGTTTTTGAGTTAATTCCAGTTATATATTTTTAATATAATACTTTGTAGGTTTTAATGTGTGGCCACAATCTCATCTGATATTCATTGTCGATTCGAAGATGGCTACTCGCTAAGCCTCGAGGAACTAGTTTTCAAATGTAGCTGTCAGTACACACCTATAGTGTAATACGTAGCGAGATGGGCAACGAGACGGCATTTAGGAACTGTGTTTATTGTGTTCGACTTGATTAACTGAGGTCTTTGCTATCCAACAGCTCGACCGAGAATGTACTCAAGCCGGTCGTTGCTTGATGGTTCGTGCTGTCACCTAGCACACATGCTGCTATCGCGCCCAGTCAATAGTGCGAGTCAATAGTACCTATACGAATACTAAATCATTAGTACAGATTCCATAATTACATCAACGCGATTATCCGACTTATATTAAATACTATCTTATTTAATATGACGTGTTAGTAGGGGAAGCCGCGGCCTGTCCTTATAACAATAGGTGTTTGGCGACGGATTTTTAACCTTTAGGATGGTAGCTAGACAGTCGGGCATTCGAAAAGCCACTACCACACCATGCTATGGTATCATCACAATGTTTTTTTCTTCACCGCAAGCTCAGGCTCATTGGACGATTCGAACCCATGTCAATCGACGCGTTGTCAGAAATCATCCACGGTATCATCGCTTCAAAAAATCACTTTCAAAACTTAACGAATCAAACTAGGTACTTAGTTAAAAACTATAGGCAGATGACAGGCCTGATGGCGCGGTGATAATAAGCCCTACTATTGAGCCTCAGGGTCGCAGGTTCGATCCTTGCACAGGACTGACTAAATAAAAGATAATAATTAATGTATGCTTGTATCAGATGTTTTGTTTCCATAGTAAAAACTATTCAGGTTGAAATCAAATGACTGTATATAATATGGTAAAAAATGGCTCCTCACATCTGAAGCGGATCACTATAAATAAGCTAAGAACATTTAAAAAAGAATCGAATTTTTAATGTATCATTGATTCTTGAAAATATTAACCCTCAACCGTCGACGAATACCTAAGTTATCCGCATAAACGGATTGTCGGATATCGGTCTATTGTCCATAGTTCGACGCGTTCATCCCATAATCCCGCCGTATGTCCGCCCACGCGCCAGGTAAGCAGACCAGACCAGCTGGTAAATAAACTCGATTTTTATTTGAAATTAAATAGTTTATTAAATATTATTGTTTTATGTAACACTAGCTGTGCCCGCGGCTCCGCTCGCGTGGACTACTAAAAAGGCATTTTTTTGCGCGAAACCCTAGTTATTATTCTAAAATAAAAGTATTCTAAGTTACTCCTTATAACATCAGCTATCTACCAGTGAAAGTCTCGTCAAAATCAGTCCAACTGTTTCGGAGATTAACCGTAACAAACAGACAGACAAAATAAAGGTTTTTTATGTACCGTGAACACTTTCATATGCATTTAGTAAAAAGCTGTTAATTTGACATTACAAACAGACACTTCAATCAATATTATCTATATATGTGTAGTTAACTAGCAATAGATATCAATCATCCAAGCCCGGTGAAGCTGTCAAAGCCTCCAATGGTTCCAGGGCCATTAAGGCTAACAGTACAGTCAGGTCGAAAAAGAAAAACAATCAGTTCAAACAATCATAAGAGATCACTATATGCTGGATGTTAAAAGACCACCATACACAAGGTGTAACGCTCTCTTTAGTCGTGTCGTGTTCCGGGATCAGCTGGTTGTAACTATACCCAGTAATCAAGCGGATTGGTATAGACTAGTACCGGATCGCGACCACCGTGCATATGTTGATAAATCCGCCACAGTGACTAGTATAATTTGTCACGATTCGGGATCAGCCTGCTAGGATCCAGCTGTCGCGAGGCATCCACACCGACATGACCACAACGACCGTCGATGGATTACCAACCTTTCGGTGGTGGCTGTTATTTTTGAATTGTACTGTGAGAAGAACAATCACTTTACTACGATACAATACAACTTTACCAAAAGGCCATCATTTAGAATTTAGACAATCCTAACAAATATCAATTAAAGATATTTGCCTCTGAAAACTGAGTTTACACAACTAGTAGGTACCTACCTACGCAAGTTCAAGTTACCAATTACGTAGGCAGAGAGTACTGTTGGTAAAACATCGGTTTTACGGACAGTCGATTGTTTCTCAGAACAGATACATGGCATGTAAGCCGGCCGTAATAACTTTACGAGCAAAAAAGGCCATCGCGTGTGTCCGAATGATACCTACTTTAGTAACTTGGCGGGCTAAAAGAAAAAGGTCGTTTGCGCAAATCTTTCTAGTAATAACAAAAATATCCTATTATGTATTGGATATCAACGATGGATTGTTCGATAGTCCTAAAAGTTATGAATTAATCGATTGCTAATCATTGTTTTACCAACACTAGCAGAGAGCAGTGGTGGGCTAAGGGGGGTGCAAGGTACCTCCAATTTTCGGAAGTTCTCTCGAATTTTCGAGAAAACATCGTCGACTTGGGAATACCACACCTATTTTACTTTCTATTCTCTCGTGTTCTCAGCTCGCCTACTGAAGTTTTTTTCTTTTCTTTGTATAGTAACTCGGCACAATGACTGTACTGTCCCTGATGGTAAGCAGAGTACAATCTAAATACAACGGCGACCACTGAGAGATCAAGATCCATCGGTGGCCGCCGCTGTCATGCCGGCCTGCGTAAATATATCTTCACGTTACGCTTGAAGGACCCGATGTCATAAGAAGGAGCGAACGCATTGACCGAGAAATAGTTCTACAGTTTCAAGTACCAAACATATGGAAAAAACAAGACATCTACCTGCCAAAAACGATGGGGGCCTCATTTAGTTTGGCGCCTCGGACCTCTGATGAACTTAGTCCGCCACTATCATAAAGTATTGTATATATAAAAGCTCCTTCTGCCTCAACTTTTAACTAACATAAAAACTGTTGTGTTTAATTGAATTACATTATTTAAAGTACCTTAATAACTCTATATTATCAAAATACATGTAATGTTCAATTAACAATACTCATTATCCATACAATTTATACGTAACACCGGTTTTAGGTTAATCAAAGCGCAGCGGCGAGTAACCCGAGCGCTGGATTAAACCGGTTTCAACCGGAATTATCCGCTAATGGCGGGTAATTGGTCCGAATAACCGCGTTAGCTCGTAACCCGAACCGCCCACAGCGCCATGTTTAGCTAACGATCGGGCATTGATTTACAATGTTTAAACAAATTAACCAATTACAACATAAGGGAACCCTTAGAAATATCTCATTTCACATCTAAATATAACTTAATTGAGTTTGATTAGATATCGCATTAAAACTATATTGTCCGACCCCAAAAATGTGATTTACTGTTCTTTAAGAAATCTGTATGAATATAAATAACTAGATGTGTCCCACGGTTTCACCCGTGTTAAATTTATTCGACAAATCTATTTATCTACAACTTGCCAGATTGCTTAACGTTCATAGTTACTGCTCCGCCCCTTAGGGTCGTAGCGTAATGTTGTTTTTCTCGTGAACCTGGCTATCATATACAAAAAGAATTTTTCGAATCCGACAAGTAGATAGTTTCAGAGATTAGCGTGTTTAAACAAACACAATCAAACAAAAAAACTCTTCAGTTTTATTATATTTTAGTATTATATAGTACTAGCTGTGCCCCGCGGTTTCACCTCCGTATAATTTAAAAGAATTAGTCGATATTTTTATCGGGCGGCCAGGGTTATGCGTCACAACTCATATAATCACAAAGTACCTTATTGTGGCTTATGTATAAAAGATAGGCATATAGTATTGCAGACTTTTTAGATGTATTAAGGAGCAATAATTTTGTAGAACATTGTATTTACGTATCACTAACCATTACGCCAGCGCACGCGGAAAAAGCAGTTCGGGTACGCGGTTTCATCCGACTTACTTAACAAAAATCAATATTTAAGGCTAGCTGAAAGGTGTAACCTAATTTTAGATAGCCTATACTATTCCACGTGAATTTGGCAATCATATACAAAAAGATTTTTTCGAATCTGACTGGTAGTTTCAGAGATTAGCTTGTTTAATGAAACAAACAAAAAAACATATTAGTATAGATAGATAGAGTGAAGACATTTCAGCGGGTCGGTATGACAACGATGACCACCGACGATTGTAGACCGATCCACTGCGCTTGCCATCAGGTACATTACCTACTTACCTTTTTTTCGACTTGGAAACTACTTACCGTAACATTGCCGCATGCCGCGCTACGATAAAAAACAACATAGATACCCGTAATATATAGTAACGATGATACTTCTAAAATCCTAGGCTATTACACAACACTCAAAATTTCTCAAACTCCTTCAAATTTGCTTTTAATATATTCTGTTTTTAAATTTTATTTTTAGTTACTATTAGCTTATTTGGTTATCTATTAAGAAATGAATATACGAGTATATATTTATTTCTAATCAAAATGTCCGAGATTATATCATTTTTTAATTTATTATCATTATTAATTGTTAAAACGTTTTTTTTTAATATTTTAATTGCTCGTAATGCAAACTCTCGGTGTGTATAATACACTTTTATGAAACAATATTTAATTACATTTTCAATAAAAAATAGAAATTCTTCTAAAACGTAGATCTAAATACTTAACATACATAATACATGTAGTAACAATAAAACTATCCATAAATATATCATCAGTTCAACTTTCACACCATGCTCATAATGGCGTCGCGTTGATCCCCCCTTCCTTCGATACCCTCCGGCGGCGCTCAGTATCCGCACGGTGCGGGGTAATATCCGTACATATGTACATAATTACGCGCGGCGACAATAGCGCGTGTACAATGCTGAATGTCACGCGGTGTTGCCACAGTGTTGCCGACACCCGCCGCGTTTTAGGGTTGAGTAGCGTATTGCAACTGTTAGCTTCTTTGTTGAAAATGGCGTTTGTTTCAATGCGTGTTCCTTCTATTATTTTCAGTCTCAACTAAACGAACTGATAACATATTTTTATATACTCATGTATAATGAAATTGTCATATTTACAGGAACGGTAGGGATAATCCGATTTGATAAAAAGTCAATTATTTTCTTCCTCATTTTGTACTCCATCTTTACTTTTTATATAGCATCATTCCATTAAAATGTTGCTCCCTATTTTTTTGCGAGCTACTAAAATTAGGAGTTATAAGCAGGACCTTCATCCTATATTATCTAACTTTGATGCTTAATATAATGTGATTACCGTTTAAAGGCAGTTCAAAATTCTACCTAAAAAGTTTCAATAATATAGTCAACCAATTTACCATAATGTAAAATGCCCATGTTGAATATCTTTGGACAATAGTTTACATGTTAAAGAAGGTAAGAACGATATCAAGTTGCAGACAAAATTATTTCTTCCATGGTGACAAAGCATTGACACTGGCAAAAAATACTACGACGACATTAAAAAAAAAGTATTATACATTCAAAAATTTAGCGCAAAATTGTGTAGGACATTTATTAAGACCATTTGATATCTGTTACAATATTAATTTTTACCGACATCTACCATTGTAGACAAATCAGCGTGGACCGCCGGCTCCGGTTTCGTGTAAGACGATGCGAGATTCGAAGATATAAGGAGCTTCAATTATATGTGGTAGAAGGGACCCCAGGACTCCGATTACATCTTATTGTATAGAAAAAATTGTATAGTTATAAAAAATACATTTATGGCGGAATTAAGATTCTTTGTTAACTAGTACTAACTTTCGAGTGGCGTTATCAGCGTTTTAAAAGTTCTTCATTTTTTTTAATCACTTTAGACGTACGTAATCTCTCCATTTTAGGATCATCATATTTGCTTATATAGTACCTATTTTTAGTATATCTTACAAACCTTTTTTATATTAGACATATACCTAGGTCTAGACATCTAGACACATAGAGAAATAAAATGTGTAAGTACCTACCTCATAATTATTAATATTCTATATCATATTAATTAATTGTAATATAAAAATTAATAAGAATAAAATTCGGGGATTATATATCTTTCTATTAGGGACTAGCTGTGCCCGCGGCTCCGCTCGCGTGTATTACTAAAAAGGCTTTTTTTTGCGCGGAACCCTAATTATTTTTTCTAAAATAAAAGTAGCCTAAGTTTTTCCTTATAACATCAGCTATCTGCCAGTGAGAGTCCAGTCTAAATCGGTCCAACTGTTTCGAAGATTACCCGGAATAAACCGACAGTCAAAAAATTTTATAATTTGTTTGTTGTTATTGTTTACTTGTGTACTTTCATATTCATTTATTAAAAACCTGTTATTTTTACAATAACAACAAACACTTCAATTTTATTGTATGTTCAGATAGAATTTCCAGAGTTGGTTAAGGTTCTTGACGTAACTTTATTCACGGACGTTCTCTGGCGAATTTACATAGTCTGTGATAACTCGAGGAATATAAAATATCGCATAATAATAGATGTAATCTTAAACACAAACAGAGTCACGCTACGTTGCTTTCTGTGTAAACCGAATGCCGGTATGATTTACTCATTATGTATTTCTTAACAATCGAAACATAAGTACAATATCTTACATTACTTTCTGATGTCAATATTTAAAGTTTTAATTAGGTACATATATGTCTTCTTCTTCTTCTTCTTTTCCTAACTTGGCAACCGATCTTCTTTATTGAAGACCATTACTGCCATTATCGAGTGTATATAGTTTCCAGTCTTATGACGATTTCAGGATCCTAACAAGATGGTGGCTCCCTTGTTAGAACTTTCTAGGGAGGTTTTGTGGCATCTCAAAATTCATGATCCATGTTATTATTTCCAATTCACTTGTGCACAATAACCAAGCTTTATTTATTATGCAAAACGTCACCTGTATTACACAATATAAGATCAAATAACACAAATTTATGAATAAAAATAAAAACTACTACATGACTACATATATGTCATTGGATACAATTTTGACACTATTTTGCGTTTTTTATTCCCACAGAGTAAATTAACAATCACTAATATCAAACTTGAAAATAATTATGCCACATTTATTTCTGTAGTGTTTTGTTACCGTACGTTAAAATTAACGGTTAAATTGACGGTTATTATTTATTAATTGAAATATTTTGTATCATTCAACATATATTTTACTATTAGCATTACATAATTCAGGACACTAAAAAATGTATATATGGCCAACAAACTACAATAAAATAAAACTAAAAAAGGTGCTTTAGTTGGTCCACGAGATTCGCGATTTTGTCTCCCTTATTAGGCCTTCACATTTTTTGCCTCTAACTTGCAAATAAGTATTTGTATCTATAGGTTGCGATTTAAATCTATGACTATTTGGATTTAAGACATTTGACTATGAACCTACTTAGTGCAATGTTTTTAAGAGTCACAGAGAGCTTCTATTTAAACAATTTGATGGCAACGTATGTTTTTTCCAGTCTTCAAAGTTGGGTCTAACGTATTAACTGGCCAGAGAATTTGTGCACAATAACCAAACTACATCACGTAAAATGCTGGCACAATGACATAATATAGGGCCAAATAAACTAAGTTTATGAATTAAAAATAAACACCACCACAAGAGAGGTTAAGATTCTGTGAAGAACTCTGACAAAAAAGTTATTGATATTCATTGTAATTTTGGAAAACAAATTGACATTGGCGAAATTCCTAATGAAATAAAAGTTACAATAAAAACATTATCTTTATCACATTCACAGGGACCGAATGTACAGATAAACATCGTATCTTCTCAGAAGTGTTGAATCGTTAAAACGTTACGCTCTGACAGTTCTCAAACACTAGTTAGACTCAAATGACCCTATTACAAGGAGATTAAAGCTCAGAATTCATTCGAAAGTAATGATTTTCGTAATCACACCTCAAGGCGTTTGAAAATCAAAACATCGTGAAGTAATCCCCTTTATGCTGGTTTCGGCCTGACAAATGGTGTAGACGACGCATTGGATAATGTCCTGCATCGCTAACGCATTGTCGACTGTCTAAAGATTGATATCTCGGAATAATCCCCCACCTTCCCGTGAATGTGGGCACTGCATTATTTGTGAAAGATTCTGGACATTTCTTAACCAAATACTTATCATTAATGAATGTATTTAATCTCATTATTAAGGGCATAGTGTTTGATCACAATTGAGGAAAAGGCAGCAACAGGGGGGAGATCCAAATTGTAACCATTACTCTTCTCGTTTACAATTTGAACAGAAAAGATTCTATCGTTTAATGCATAAACGAGGCTTTTCCGACGAAAAACAAACACGCTATTGCAAAATTAGGATCTCTCATCCACGTCAGCTTGATGAAAGTCGATGGCAGATGCAGACTTGCCCCCATCATGCATCAAGCGAAATAATTACTACTGATGTAGAAAAGACGCGATTAAAATTGTAACTGGCTAGGTCCGGTAAATAGATTGTGTTTCTATTGCTGGTGTTGAAACAATCGACAAATTTAAACGACCGATTTTAACTTTAATGTAACTGATGATAAGCCGGGCGAGTACTAGAAAATGTCCTGTTACATATATAGGATTTTATATAAAGGTTATCTTTCTCCGAGAACTTAGGCTCGTTCACTTGGTGTAGGATTCGCACTCACGAATTTCACAACCTAATACATAGTTAAATAATGCTTGCAAATATCTGTATAACACAATGTAAGAAGTAATGTACCTACATTTATAATAAACACGATAATGTTTAATTGCTTATTAGCTGTTGTTACAATGAAAACGGCTAACGTTAACTAATCATTCACTTCGTCTTGCATTACAAATGAACGTGAAATTTTAATGAAAGGAATTAATTTAGTTCCTTTAATTCTCACATACTTTGTCACACTATCGAACGGTGCGACGCCGTCAATTTTGACACCAACGGCTGCATTTAGAGAAAAAAAAGTAACACCGTTTATAATCTGTGTACGCGAAAAAAAAGTATACTATTTATTATCTGTGTATTATTCAGTGTAAATAAATAGAGAGCGGATCATTCTGAATGGTATTGTGGACGAGTATTGTCCCGCCATTATATCGGACACCATTATATGGGGTTTAGCATAATGTTTTTATGGCGCGATCTGTCTCAGTGTGTTGGGATTAGGCGTGAAAATGATTATTGCCGTTGACAAATATTTAGCGAACACTTTACTATCATGATATTGGGGTCCTATTTTTAGATTATTTTTTTATTTCTTAATATTAGGTAAGTAATTAATACAAGTACCCAATGATTTGAACCGAACTATGAATTGAAAATCAATAATTTACTACTTCTTTTTTCTAAAGTGATTATTAAAAAAAAACACACAAATGACAAAAGTATCTTTATTTTACAGATCTGATACAGTATAATTATCTTAATTATAAAATTATTTACAATTATTATTTGCGCAATACTTTGTCATATAATATTTTGCTATACCATCGTGTCATGCTTAAGGTAACGAAGTAGTATCATAAACATTTCAAACCTTTTTTACTTTCTTCAGATTTATTAAACTCCTGTTTGAAACCAAGCCGGTTTCGAGTATATTTTATTTTTAGCGATTGATATTTAGTAATATTTAAAATGGCGCAAATATTTTACCTCTTATAAAGAACTTATAATATATAACTAGGTACTTAGTGAGAACGGAAAAAGGAAATGATAAGCAGGAAATGGAATCACTGGATACAATACTCAGATTGAGAGAAAAATGTACCTATCCGTATTTTGCCATACATTTTAGACCTGGATGATTATTTCAGGTTTTACTCACTAAATTTCTCTTCACCGTCAGCTAACATTGCACCTAACAACTAAATGATAAACAAACAAAATACAACAAAACAATAACAATTTAAAAAAATATATTGATAACCCTATCGAGTTTTTTGCCGTTCTTCTCGATGACTCGGATATTTTCCGAACCGGTAACATATTTATAGTGTATTGAGTGCCGTCTAAGGGCCTAAAATAAATAAGATATTTTGAATTTCATTTAATAGAAGTAGATAAGTGAAAACTCACCGAGGCTTGAAGTCCCGAACTTCAGATCGATATTCCCCTGGTTTTTAACAATGTTATTCATACTACACTGAATCATCTGTTAATATCTGCTCTAGATATTATGTATTTATAGATATTCTACGTAGTTTTGATAAATGGAACCTAACCTCCCTTTATAATATTACTTGCTGTGCCCCACTGCTTCACCCGTGTTAAATTTAACCGACAAACTCCATGGAGGGCCGCGCCGCCGGGCGCCGCTAACGCGCCCGCATCGCTTTATCGTTGTACAACTTCCCGTTCTTACAGCTTGCCAAATTGCTTGACGTTAATTGTTACTGCTCCGCTCCTTAGGCGACCCGACGCTACGACTAGCGTAAAATTTTATAGTCTATACTATTCCTCGTGAATCTGGCTATCATATAGGGGAGAGGCGTACAAAATGGCATAGGCGGGTAAAATCTGCTTTTTTCCGAAACCACAGACATACTAGATATCACAATGGCCTGTAAAGGGCCGCTTAGTAACAGATCGTAACCTGTGGCGGATCCAGTCGTGTCCGTTGGGCCGTCTGGTGAGGATACGTGTTTGTTTGATTTTTGCAGTCACAAGTTTTACTCAGGTTGATTATGTTTGTCGTACAAGAAAGTATTTTTTTACGTTCATTTGTTTGTATTTAGCATTAATTTATTGTAAATTTACTAAATAATTTCGAGAATGTTTTGAAATCACAAAATTCTAGTTACAATTTTAGTTATTGTTTTCTAATGTTGAAGGTTATGAAGTGGACAAAATGGCATACATCTTGTTCGGGTAAAATAGCATACTATGTCATTTGACCTACCTTTTTTTTTCAGATAATCAAACATCATACCTCACAACTATTCTAGAATAACAGACCGTCAGGGTTGGGATAAAACCTCCATGTAAAAGGACGACGTAAGAAACCAACAGTATTGTTGTTAACTTCAACGCCAAATATAGAAGAAGCAAAAGCTAAATCCACTCCTTTACCTGTTCTAAAGAAACACACAAGAAAGGTTAAAAAAGCGTTGGACTTTAGTTCTGATAGTGAAGATGATTTATCTTCCTTACAAGTTCACACTGAAGCCAGGGATGATGATGGAGATTGTCCTTGCATTTATTGGAATGACCTCTACTCCAGGTCCAAGCCTAAAGAGGTCTGGCTAAATTGCTTGAGCTGTAAAAGAAGGGGTCATGCGTCATGTGCAGATTTTCTGAAAAAGACAAAGTGTTTTACGTTTGAACTCTGCATGTAATTGATTGATTTCCGTTACAAATTTGGTATGCCATTTTGTCCACACCGTGTGTATCATTTTACCCGCCTAGGGCCGACAAAACGGCGTTTGTTCAAGTTTTTATAAATGTTTAGTAATTTTATTGTTTTTGTATTGAATTGATTGATCTCTATAATTCTAAGTAGGTAATGAACCAAAGAATATATAGTTACTTAAAGTGTTCAATATTATTAATAAGTAAAGATTTGATGACAGATTTTATAACTAATATGTCATTTTGTACGCCTCTCCCCTACAAAAAGATTTTTTCGTATTCGACTGGTAGTTCCAAATATTAGCGTGTTTAAACAAACAATCAAACAAAAAAACTTTCCAGCTTTTCTATATATGTGTTATATAGTATACATACATACATAATTACTGCACCGCTCCTTAGGGTCGTAGCGTGAAGTTATATAAGCCTATATGATTCTGGCTATCATGTACAAAAATAATTTTTCGAATCCGACCAGCGGTTCCAGAGATTGGCGCGTTTAAACAAACAAACAAAAAACTTCAGCTTTGTTATAATATAAGTATAGATGTATTTCTACTAGAGATAAGGAAACAATTTTTTTTATCGAAAGACGCCTGGTGAGGCTTGCTTTCTCAGGTACTAGATAAGATCTAATTCGACTATTTATCTAATATCGAATTGTTTTTGCTTATTTTTGGAATGATAATTTTCCGGGCGAACGCTTGCAAGTAAAAAATAAATTAGTTGTCGTATCCACTTTAAACACAATACCAACTAATATAGTAGTTTGGATAATGATTAGTAACAGTAGAGCTAGTGTAATTACCTTTGTAACCAGACTCCGGTGTCCACTTAGTTCCAACACGAAAATTCGCCTGATGTTACCATCTACCTATGTACTTTTAAATAGTGTATTGAATCTTACAATATACTATCTCGTTTTGAGTATACAAAATGAAAATGAAGAATCGACATCGATTTCTTGCACTAAGTTTAGTACACGACACAACTGTAGATGTTACATTTTCATAAAACTAGTTTAGCCCGTGACTTCCTACCATAAAAAATCAGAATTCTGAACGCTAATAAAATTAATAAATTTATTCTACGCCATTTTTTTCTCGCTCTGACTATACTGTTAGCCATAAGGGTCTTGAAGCCTTAGACAGCTTTTACAGCTTCATCGGGCTTGGGGGCGGCGAGTGCTGAAGGCACTCAGCTGCGAAAGCGTTACAACAAGTTCTCAAGTGTTCCAAAGTGGCCGAACCTCGGCTTGGGCTGTTGTCGTAGTTGCAAATAAGTCGGAAACTGGAATTCTGTACCACAATTGTGGTCAGTACAAAAGGTGGATTTTCGGTGAATATCAGCTTAACTAAGCTTATTCAGCTTAAATTAGAGTGAAGGTCCGAACCCCCTTAAATCCCCCTTATATATCGTCCATGAAATAGCATCAATATTATTCTGTCAATAAACTTTGTCTCCAGAATGGAACTTGGAACTTCAACGTGAAATGATCGTAAACACTAACGACTCTACCAAAGAGCAAATCATAATTAACTATATGTTCATAGTAAAATAATACTGACTTAGCTAAAACATAAAAGTATACTTCACATAAGATTGGTTAATTAATCAATCCAAGAGGTCATTACGTAATTTATGCGAGAGTTGACATTTTCCTTCGTCTCTCGCGCGCCATCTTGAATGCGACTTTTATTATAGATCTTATATTTTAGTGAGTTAACTAGTTTACAATTAATTACGACCAAAAAAATTATAAAACAGTAGCATAAATAAGAATTGTTATTGTGAGAAAAGTGTTAACTTAACTTCCATTACAAAACAGATGTTATGCAAAGATAAGTTTGAACAAAACGAACTACGTACGAGTCATTAAAAACGTTATCTCACGTCACTAATCTACATAATCCTTCCGGATCGAACAAAACATTATTTTGACATAGATTTTTTTCCTGCAAAAAGTATTTTTTATAAGACAGTAATCGATGCCGGACGTTACAAG
This sequence comes from Saturnia pavonia, assembly GCA_947532125.1. NCBI lineage: Eukaryota > Metazoa > Arthropoda > Insecta > Lepidoptera > Saturniidae > Saturnia > Saturnia pavonia. The sequence continues at coordinate 16,410,479 of OX383904.1, forward strand.
GATTACCTACGTCCATTAAACTAGCATGACACAAAAAAAAGTTCCCGGTAACTCACTCTATGGTCAGACATTACCAACTCGCGTTTGACAATAAAAATAAATCATAGACAAGTATCTTTATATGTCATTCCGTTTCTTGAGCAGCAAAATTAAGTTTGCTAAACTAACAGCTTCTGTTTGTTCAAGAAAACCAAGATTCCATTCAGCGGGACCGGATTGTCGAGGGATTAAAGTATTATTGTCCCTTCTGTGGGGATTAGTATACTAATGAAGATAAAATATGCTTTATGACTTTTGCATAGGATATTTAGCTATATTTGAATACGTCGATTGTGAATCATTATAAAAAAAATTAATACCTAATATTTCATATGACATCATATTTACTAATCTATAGTATTTGCAACATTCCTAAGATGAGGTTTATGAGTTTATTTTTTTTAATATTTGGTCGGTTGAACACTTTATACGCTTATGTTGTACCTCACCTGATGTTAAGTGGGGACGTGACCCAAGATGGTAAGACGCTAAACCTAGTGGGAAACTGGCTCTCAAGTGCAGCTGCTGGAACACACCTATTGGTGCTTGGCGACAGATTTTCAACTTGAGGGTGGTAGCTAGCCAGGCTGGCATCAGAAAAAGCCCTACCACCATGTTATGGTTTCCTCACGATGTTTTCCTTCACCGAAAGCTCAGGCTCATTGCAGGGATTCGAACTCACGTCAATCGACGCGAAGCCATCATCTTAGGTATTTGGTGTCATGAAGCAAAATTCATGAACACCTACATAATAAAATAATTGCGGTTTACCGTTACCACGCAAAAACTACTGGATAGATTTATTTTACTCCTTAGATACTAGGTCCTTATCAAATAAAAAAAAATATCACAATATCTTGATTTAATAAAGTTATTAAAGTTTTAAGAAACTACGATTTTTATAAATACTACGCGTTCTTTTGTCACGCGAGCGGAGTCGCGGTCATTGCTAGTATTAAATTAATTTAATGATTTAAAAAGTAAGTATAAGGCAAATCTTATGAGATGGAGAGGGGACCTCACCACATCCTACAAACTCTCTAAAGGGAAGGGAGAACCAAACTAAAAATCATCTCAAGTAATTAAACGATGTCCCTTTATTAATTTGTAGAAAAACTAGTAATCGATTAGATAACACGGAATAACCACTTGCACGGACTTTACTTTTTGGAGTTATAGACCGTTTGTTTTATTTGTGTACCTAAATTTTTAGATAATAATTTACACACAATTTGATTAAAATAATGTTTACATTATTTCTGTAACTTAAATAATGAGTAAGTATTAGGAATAGATAATCACAAGTCTTTAGTAGTTATAATGCAACTAATGCAACTGCATACTGTCAAAATTGCAACGCTCATATCTTACAATGAGCCCGAGATTTAGGTAAAGTAAACCATGGTATTGTATTTTCTAATGCTCAAAATCAAAAATACTTTATTCAAATTAGTCCTAAGAGAGCACATATGAACGTAAAAACACTAGGTAACTTAGATACCACAAGTTCGGAAAACATTCCAGTCAACGAGAAGAGCTCGCAAAAAACTCCATTTTTATTGTTAACTGAGCAAGTAATGTTTATTGTTAACAATTACGCATTATACTGATTAAATCCCTGATAAGCATTATGCCGCAATGTTATAGGCAATATTTCATTATTATTAAGTTTTATATTGTAAATAAATGTGCCCGCGGCTCTGCTCTCGTGGAATACAGATAAAGAGTTTTTATTTTTGTGCGGAACCCTAATTATTTTTCAAAATAAAAGTTATTCCTTATAATGTCAGCTATCTGCCAGTGAAAGTCCTGTCAAAATCGGTTCAACCGTTTATGCATTTATTAAAAACATGGTATTTTGACATTACAAACAGACACTTCAATTTTATTATATGTAAAGAAGATTATTGCATACGAAGTCGTGAGCGGTTGCTAGTGTAAGGGCTATATAGTGTGAAAGAGACGTGTCAGCGGTTTTATGTTTGAGCGAGAAGTATGTGAGCGATAATCAGCAGTTACTACGCGCGTTGTCGAGCAGAGACACTGTCCAGTGTCCGATCAGATAGATGCTTATGATTTAGATTCGGGGATATAAGAAATAAACAAGTAGGTAAAACATACTAGTTAAAGTTTTATTTTACAAATATCGCACTGGCTCCCAAACCTGAACAACAGTAGGTATACCAGCTGGTGAAACTACCTAGGCACTAGGTACACTATTAAGTTAGTTATTCATTAGTTATTTATTTATTTGTTTGGGGGCTGTTCTCATTTATGAACCAGTCACTTTACTTATATTTTTTTAGCGATGAGCTTCGTTTAAATTATACAATTTATAACACCTGAAATACTTATTTTACTATACGAGTAGTAGAACATTCTCTGTGTCTCATGATTACTGGGAGATTTTTGTATGTATTCCCAAAAATAATAGTTCGCTAAGTTTTATTAAAAAGCATCAAGTGTCGACATCTATTGATCTACTTACTAAAAGTCTATTTTCCCCAAGTAGTTGTGATTGTCTAATCCATAGATGGCACTATCCAAATAATATTACGCAAAATTCCACCTTAATTATAAAATATGGCCTAGGACGGATTTAACCACAGAGTACATTGTATATATACTGAAATATTTAACCACTAAAATTGTGGTAAAATTAGCTCATGAATAAAAATAAATTTACGTTTTATTATAAGTTCATGGATAAAAATTAAATTTACTATGTACATGACAAACGAAGATCCGAAGACAATTATTACGCAGCACGCGGTTATTACGCAGTAATTATTTTCATCTCGTAATTTTATTTTTGTACGATTTATCGAAAATTCTTATAGCCTATCATTTGCCCAATGACATAAGTTTCCTGTGTACAAAATTTCATAAGAATCGGTCAAGCCATCCGCCAACCGTAGCACGTTTATACGTTCGTTTCGGAACGAAATTTACGTGTGAAGGGCGCTTTACAATATAATTATTAATCCTTATTATGGTAAACAAAAAGGAAACCATAATACGATACTTATCATTTTTAACAAACCAAAGTTGTTTTTACGACCTTACTATAACATCAGGTATAGAAAATGACAGAGAGGTATAGAGAAAGAGAATTGATTTCGCATATTTATTATTATAAACTGTTGTTGTTATTCTGATTTTAAGTATCGTATTATAATTTGTAAATGATAGGTTAATAAAGTAAAAAATGAAAATATAAAAATAAGAGTAAACTTTGTATCGTGCACTCAAGAATTAAAATCGTAAATTCGAAACATTCATTATTCGTGTCATAACTTGGAATGTGGGCAATGTGAAGTTCTCTCCCTTACATACCTATAGAAGGTTGCATAATACTTACTTATTCACTCGTTCTGATAAAACTGGCCCACCATTGTCATTGTCAACAATAATTTGGAAGCAGTGATGGCTCAGTGGTAGCGTGTATGGACATCGTGTCTATTGACGTGAGTTCGAATCCCTGCAATGAACCTGAGCTTTCGGTGAAGGAAAACATCATGAGAAAACCATAGCATGGTGGTTGGGCTCTAATACCTGCCTGGCTAGCTACCACCCTCAAGTTGAAAATCTGTCGTCAAGCACTGTCGTCAACAATAGGTGTGTTCCGGCAGCTACACTTGAGAGCCAGTTTAGCGAGTGATCATCTTGGGCCACATTGTCACATAAGATCAAGTGATATTCAGGCCACAATACTAAATCTACAACAATAAAAAAAATAACAACAGATAATCGACAGCAGAATAATTATGTCTTCAATAATTTGTTATTGGTAGCGTAATGCTTACATTATTCATTGTTGTAATAATGACCACGTCTAATTTGAAACGTAATTTTAGTAACGTAACGAAGTATCGTGAGTTTTTGAGTTTAGCGAGTTTTTGAGTAAAAAGTTAAAAAACTCAGTTCTTTACATATATTTGGATACATTCAACTAATTGGTGGTTAATCATTCTCAGATCGTCATTATAGGACATCCCTATCACGGTTGTCAGAATGTTGTCAAAGAGTAGACGTGGGTTATAACAGGACAAACATAATATCTGTTATTACTGTTACTGTTACGCAATAATAACAGGTACCAATTTCTGTTATTAGATAACAAGTGTTATTTTTTTCAACCACGGCCCATTAGAAAGTAAATAACATACAAATATGAGTTTAAGAGTACTAGAATACTAGTAGTTTATTGTCATTCTAAAATAACGTCTAAAGCCGGCAAACGAGCAGGCGGTTCACGTGCGGCTTTAGGTATATAAAAAAGATATTTACATATTTTGATGCAAAATTACTAACTGCTGGAGCTTTCTTACCCCTAGACGAGTTCTCCTCGTCGAGAATAATAGAATTATTCTATTGTAATTTTCCTTGGAAGCAATAGGTACTCGCAGTACTGAGATCACGTGATCAGTCAAAAATGAAAAACATATTCTTTTTAATGAAAAACTACTTACTTTTATTATATTACAAATTCAATTTACAATTAATATTAATTAAAATATTTTTAATTTGATAGTACTCTAACAACAGTTTTTTTTAATGAACTAGAAAACTTTAATACACTCATTTGAATGCTGCGTCAAAAAATGCGGCTGACAGTATACGGGATTGCGTTTCGTTTTAAATAGTAACCAGTATAACTGGCTATAAAGGAACGGCTTCACAGTATACTATATTGACGTCACATTGTACAGTGGTCGCAGTGCATATCGGAACATACCCTAAGACAATAAAATAATCATGCTAACATTAGTCCTGCAGTGTTTCCGAACACAAAATATGTAACAGATAACTCATAATACGACTAGAAATACTTTCCACTTTTGAAAGATGATAATATGTTCTTGTAAGATTACAATTTCTATTTTTACGGGTTATAATACTAGGTGCTTCTCATTTTAGCAACAGTCTATCAAATGGGTGTGAGCGAGCTAGTTTAATCAACGAAATAATAGATAACACGATCTAATTAAGGAGTGACATTTCAAGGATAATTATCTTTTCGTAAGATTATAATTTGTATTTTTCGTCTTATAATACTAGTTGCTTCTCGTTTTAGCAACAGTCTATCAAGTGGGTGGAGCGAGATAGAGTAATAACCGAAATAACAGATAACAGGATCTAATTAAAGAGTCACGTTTCAACAATGATATCTTCTTGTTAGATTACAATTTATATTTTTCGGGTTATAATACTAGGTGCTTCTCGTTTTAGCAACAGTATATACAATGGGTGTGAGCGAGATAAATTAATCAATGAACTACCAGGTAATACGAAATAATTAAGGAGTGACGTTTCGAGGATAATTATCTTCTTGTAAAAATACAATTTATATTTTTCGTGTTATAATACTAGGTGCTTCTCGTTTTAGCAAAAGTCTATCAAGTGGGTGTGAGTGAGATAGATTATAAGTCAAATAACAGGAACTAATTAAAGAGTCACGTTTCAAAAATGATATCTTCTTGTTAGGTTAAAATTTCTATTTTTCGGGTTATAATACTAGGTGCTTCGCGTTTTAACAACAGTCTATCAAATGGGTGTGAGCGACATAGATTAATCAACCAAATAACAGATAACACGATCTAATTAAGAATTCGCTTTTCAGAAAGGATTTCTTCTTATGAAACGACTTCCTATAATTTTGGTTTATTCCAAATAAATACTAGGTGTGTCTCGTTTTAGCAACAGTATATACAATGGGTGTGAGCGAGATAAATTAATCAACGAACTACCAGGTAACACGAAATAATTAAGGAGTGACGTTTCGAGGATAATTATCTTCTTGTAAGAATACAATTTCTATTTTTCGGGTTATAATACTAGGTGCTTCTCGTTTTAGCAAAAGTCTATCAAGTGGGTGTGAGTGAGATAGATTATAAGTCAAATAATAGGAACTAATTAAAGAGTCACGTTTCAAAAATGATATCTTCTTGTTAGGTTAAAATTTCTATTTTTCGGGTTATAATACTAGGTGCTTCTCGTTTTAACAACAGTCTATCAAATGGGTGTGAGCGACATAGATTAATCAACCAAATAACAGATAACACGATATAATTAAGAATTCGCTTTTCAAAAAGGATTTCTTCTTATTAAACGACTTCCTATAATTTTGGTTTATTTCAAATAAATACTAGGTGTGTCTCGTTTTAGCTTATGACAATATTATACAAAAGACAAAGACAAGAATAGTTGTTTTAGTGACCGGCCTGTTATCGAATACTGAATATGTTGATTGTTGATAGTGGTTGAATAATTTGAGTATGGGTGAATTATAAATGGTATTTTTTAACAGATATAATGAGATCGCAAGAACAACTGTTATCTGTTATCTTCGAATACTTGTGATTTATATCTGTTATGATAAATACGCCTCACTCCTATCAAAGAGTAATAGTTTTTATTTTTGTTTACTTGCAAACCGACAAACTCATACAATAAGTTCATTAAAGTTAACATGATTGGCGTCAAAATGAATACTTTTAATGACAATTCTGGTGAGCCAGAACAGGATGCAAATTCAGCTTTAACTGAATTAGATAAAGGTATAATTATTAACCTAAACTGTTAGACTCAATTTCCTCTATGAGTTGGTATTTATATTGAACTTCAATCATTACAGGGCTACGATCGGGAAAAGTGGGCGAACAATGCGAAGCGATAGTCCGTTTTCCTCGTCTCTTTGAAAAATATCCATTCCCGATATTAATAAACTCATCTTTTTTGAAATTAGCCGATGTGTTCCGCATGGGCAACAACTTTTTACGGCTATGGGTGTTGCGAGTCTGCCAGCAAAGCGAGAAACATCTAGATAAAATATTGAACATAGACGAGTTCCTAAGGAGGGTTTTCAGTGTGTTGCATTCAAATGACCCAGTCGCAAGAGCTCTGGCACTTAGAACTCTAGGTGCGGTAGCCGGTATAATTCCAGAGAGGCAGAATGTTCATCACGCAATCCGTAGAGGATTAGACAGCCACGATAATGTTGAAGTGGATGCTGCTATATATGCTACCACTAGATTTGCAGCACATTCTAAGTAAATTATTCATATTGTTTTTAATATTTAAATGTTATGTAAACTATATGTACGCTTAACTATTATTAATCTATTAAAATGAACTCATTTGAGTGCCTTACTCTTAATAGACTCCAACTGAATGTAATGATAGATATAGTGTAATTATAGATATAGTATTAGAATTAATTTCTTATTAGCATATAGAAGGCTATTGTAATAATTACTTTAAGAAAAATGTAATATGGCATAACTGCAGGCCCAGATCTATTTTTTTTTACTATTAGAAACTTATTCCTTAAAAATATATTTTAATAAAGGTAAACTACCAAAGAGCTATTAACATATTTTTTTTAATTATACTATGGCATTGGCATTCTCACTATAAGTCTCAGATTTATATAAATTATTTAAGAAGTTTATGTACCCAGTATCTCACTATGTGATAGATTGCTGAATGTGTATGTAAAGTGAAATCTTAGATTATACAGTTCTTGTTAATCCAGTAGATTCCGTGTTCAGTAGATGATTAAATTATTGTAGACACAGTAAATAATAATCATGCATAGTAATATAGTTTCTCTAATATTGTCAATTTTTTCTTATATTTCAGTACGTTTGCTCTTGCTATGTGCAATAAGCTGTCAGACATGGTGGAATGTGAGAGTACTGCTGCTGAAAGAAGAGCGAAGCTTGTACGAGCTTTGAGGACAGTCCATGGTGGAGGTAATCATTTCATACTTATATATATATAAACAGTTACAGTTAAATATTTTTGCAGAAGACAGTAAAGATGTATATATTTACAGAATTACATTTTATGCTAGGAAGTCGAGCTTTCATTGATAAAAAAAGGATTGGGATAAAGTGATAGTACGAACAGTAAAATCCAAGAACAGAAGGAAATACTGAAAGACAAGCAATTCATCGTCAGTTGCCACAGTTGGCCTGCAAAGCTCTCAGCTGCTGGTTATACATTGGCTGATCCTAAAACGCAACATGCCCAAGTGTGCCACGATGACAGGTGTTTCACCTGGTGTATAGTGGTTATGATCCAGTCGGTCAAAATTCTCAAAACCCAACAAAACCATGTGCCATACAACCAGCCAATAGCAGCTACCATATTTAAGTTGAAAATCTGTCACACAACTACCTGCCAACATATTCCGACAACTGCTCTTGAAAGCCAGCTCCCTCCCTTACTAGGCCCTAACAAGTTATCATCTTGGCCTACATCATCAGTTAACATTAGGTGTAAAGGTCATCAAACAATACAAATAGATTTAATATATAGATTGGCAACTCGAAAGAGAAAGAGCATATTATGCACTTGACCTAGAAGAAGATAGGGATATGAGACCATTGTTTATATGTACTTGATAATCTAATGTTTTACAGTGTAATTTTTGTGTTTAGTAGATGTGTTTCATTGTGGTTACGTATACTATGCCTGGATGTAACTCGAATAACAAAGAAAATCAACAAAGTAATATGCACACAAGTGTATTCTGTTTCGGTCTCACTTTATTCAACATATTGCAAATCCATACTATACTAAATCTATGATTATAACATTGCAGTACTAATACAGCTTTAATATTGTGACAGCTGTTCGAGCTCAGGGGGTACTGAAGCTGCTCAGATCATTGCTGGAGAAGTTCCCGTCGTCAAGCTCGGTGCGCGCGGCCATCACTGCGCTCACTCACATAGCAGCCGACACTGTTGTCCACGTGCCGGATCAGGTACTTCCTTTCATGTGACAGTGTGTACTGTGCAGAAACAGCCGTCACCGTAACGTGAGCTTATTAAGAATAAATGTCCAGGTGGAGCTACTTCTCAACATAGCGATGAATGACGCTCGTTCCGCCGTCAGACGCGCTGCGCTGTTCGGTCTCCGCAAGCTGGCCGAGCACGCGGCGCTCTGGCCTGCCGACTGCATACAGAACCTGGTCCGAGCTGCCACCAACACCCAGGACACGGAGCACACAATGTTGTGCCTACAAGTCATGCTGGTAATCTCTAAATACTAGGCTAAGTGACATTTGATTTTAAATTTATGATAACACTTCATTAAATTCAACATTTTCTACTTAACCATAATGAACCACTTACACGGGGCAATTTGATTAGCTATTCCATTAAGGCAAATTGAATGAAAGTTGGTCTAATTTAGTGGCTTGAATAAAGGTATTTAATTATAATGTACTGTCTCTATTTATGCAATTCTAATAATAGATTGGTTTAATGGAATGATTCACCAAATGGCTTAGTTATGATTAATAATAATATAGTAAAAAAAAAACAATAAATTCTAAGTGCACTTGGTCAGGTGGTAATCCAAAAGATATCAACACACACATACGCGCTAATTACAAGACAGTACGTGTCATGTCACACGAAAACATATAGATTAGTTCTGCTTTTCCGAAGGGCTATCGGTAAACTTGGCCGTCATAGTGATTCCCCTATGCGCATTGCGTTTTGGAATCAGCCGGCACCGGTGGGATAACCTCTTAGAGAGTCTCAAGGCGTCCCATCTGGCTTACTGGAACCTCGCCCGCTCTCAAGTTAGAAGCTACCGCCCTGATGCCGCCCCTCGAAAGAGGCCCCGATCTCCCACCCGCGTTCGATAGCGACGATAAGGCAGAATGCCTTGCCGCAAGCTTGGAGAGCCAGTGCTCCCCAAACTGCGACAACGTAGACACTGCCCACATCGAAACTATCGAGACCGCCGCTCAGGAACTAACGTCGATTCCCCCCGCGGAAACGTTAAACCCGGTCACGCATGACGAGATTTGTTCTGTTATTAAAGGCCTTAAGCCTAGAAAGTCCCCCGGCCCCGACGGTATCAGGAATGAAGTACTTAAACTTCTTCCCGATCACCTCATAGCTCTTTTGGTCTGCATCTTCAATGTAGCCATAGCCCACTGCTATTTTCCAGCCGTCTGGAAAAAGCTATAGTCATAGGTATTCACAAGCCCGGCAAAAAAGCTTCGCTTCCCGATAGCTATCGCCCGATCAGCCTTTTAAACACACTAGGAAAACTTTACGAGCGGCTCCTTCTGAACCGTCTCAAAACCGTTATAGATATTAAAAACCTATACCCTCCCGAACAGTTCGGTTTTCGCGCCCGACATTCGTGTACACATCAAGTGCACCGCCTCACGGAGCACATCACGAGCAACTTTGCCAAAAGTAGTATCGCCCCCGCCCGTACGCTTGCGGTCTTTTTCGACGTAGCTAAGGTCTGGCATGCCGGACTAGTCCACAAGCTACATCAACTAGAAATCCCGGATAGGTTAGTTCACCTAGTTCATGATTTTCTACGCGACCGCACCTTTCACTACCGAGTGGAAGGAGTACTATCTACCGGCTACCCTATACGCTCAGGCGTCCCGCAAGGTTCCATTCTGGCGCCTTGCCTTTTCAATCAGTACGTCAGCGACCTCCCGAAGCCCCCCGGGGTCGAGGTAGGGCTCTACGCTGACGACACAGTCATATACGCGTCAAACAGACACAGAAAAAATCTCGCCTGCGCAGTCCAACGTGCCGTAACCACTCTCGGGGAGTGGTTTCGAACGTGGCGAATAGCTATTAATCCGGTAAAGAGCGCTGCGATTATGTTCGAACCGCATACATGTAAACTACCACGCACGGTAGGACCCCTCTCATTATTCGGTAGGAATATCCCTTGGGCCACCAAGACTAAATATCTGGGTGTCACCCTCGACTCGAAGCTTAACTTCAACGCACACGTTACTATAGTCCGGAATAGGGCCGTCTGGATCCTTTCCCGCTTACGACCCTTGCTCAGTTCGGTAAGCAAAATGTCCTTAAGACATAAGCTTACACTATACAAGATGTGCGTCCGTCCGATCTTGACATATAGCTGCGCAGCGTTCGCACATATGTCCAAACATAACTTTGTCCGCATGCAAAGAGTCCAAAATCGGTTTCTCCGTCGCCTGCTTGACCGTCCAGCCTTCGTTAGGAACATGGACCTCCACAGGGACATGAGGCTTCCCTCGATAGAAGCCTATGTGAAATATCTCACCAGGAGATACTTCGATAGCGCTTCGAATCATCCCAACCCGCTCGTAAAATCCACCGTGAACTACGTCCCAGACAACTCGATCCCCGTTGCCAAACGTTATAAACGCCGTCCGCGAAATCTCTTTGTCGATCCTGATGACGACATCGAGAAAGCTAACAATTTCTACGCGTCCGCTCCCGCAACATATGCGTGCTCGCGCCCACGCCCGCGAAACCACCGTTCCCTCCGCAGGGGACGTACGGTTAACTTCGCTCCCGCACACCCGCCACGACCGCCCTCCTCTGCGGCAACTCAAGCCTAGGTCCGATCCATCGGCATGGAGCCCTTGAGACAAGCAGCCGCTCGCGCGATACAAGTGACTCTACAATCACTAGCTTTCACAGCCATACATGACACTACATTATACACACATGCACAACACACATAGGTACATAGGTTCTGTAAGGGACCTTTTTTTTTCTTTTTTTGCCTACTTAGAGTAGACAAAAATTTCAGACCACTAAATACACATACACATGTTCCTTCCCTCCTCCCAGGGGGCAGAAACATGTATATATGTATAGTTAGTTTAGATCGAATTACGGATAGGGAATTAGTCAGATCGCGACTTAATTGCATACGCGCAACAGTCCGAGCCGAGGTCCGGCCACTTTGGCACCCTCGGATGTTGTTGCTTAGCTTTCGTGGCTGAGTGCCCTAAGCGCTCGCCCCCAAGCCCGGTAAAGCTGTAAAAGCCGTAAAGGCTCCAGGGCCCCTCAGGCTAACAGTGTAGTCAGTTCGAAAAAAAAAAAAGAATCAGCCGGCGGATATCCACTTTCTAATATTTCTGTTTACAAAGGCCGAAGGCACTGTTGAACATAAGCCTACCCCAAAGATCGCCACAACGACCGATCATGTCCATCTTTGAGAACTCTTTAATCCTTAGGGCTGTGTTGGTGACTTTGATTCTTTTGTGAATCACTCCATTACTAATTCGAGCATATTCCTCCATCAACACCATACGTAATCACTGGCAACACACACTGGTCAAATACTTTCCTCTTGAGACATTGCAGTATCTTGGACGTAGATTCCCATCTGCTGCCCGACCGAGTTGGATTCCACGTTTGACCCCTTTCTCGAAGTTGGATCTACCTATCTGGATAGTTTGTCGCAGTTATACATAATCAACAACATCTTTAAGCGTAGTCTCTGATCATTATGGGAGTTTCGTCTTGTCCATTTTCAATATAATACCAACTCGTTCAAAGGCTTTACTGAGGTCATTGAGCATTGCACTGAGATCCTCCTTTGTCTTAGCTAAAACTAATAAATTATAATAATAATAAGCCTTTTATTTAATGCAAAGAGGATAACATACATAGTTTGATAAAAAAAAGAAGTTATTTACACGTATTTAAACTAAGTGTAGTTTAAGAGATATGTTTAAATCTAGATAGTTACATATATAATAGTTTGATAGGATGAACCCCTCCTCAATTGAAGGTGAAGGCCTTCTCTAAAGAACCCCATCTGTCTCTATCTTGAGCTATTTGCGGCCAGCAGGTACCAGCTATTTTTATCAACTTGTCTGCCCATCTCATGTAGGGTCTACCTTTGAGACGTTTGCCAATTGGACCCTTCCACGTTGTTACCCTGTTGGTCCATCTCTCGTCCTTTAGCCTCGCTACGTGCCCAGCCCACTTCTACTAAAACACTAAAACTAATATGTCGTCGGAATGCGGTGACTGACGATGGATTATTGATCACTCGGTGGTTGCTAATGTTCGGGTTGCTTACTATCAGGCAGGGTTCCGTCACTTAGCCATGTTGAACCATACAAAAAGTAAGAAAAAGGGAATTGTATTTAAGTGGTTTAGTTGTGAGTAATGACTGTTAGATACTGGTGAAGTGCCCGGCGGTGTGCGCCGCCGCCGGCTGCTCGGTGCTGCGCCAGTACTGCAGCGAGGCGGCGCTCAGCGCGGACCTGCGCCAGGCCGCCACGGCAGCCGACGTGCTCACGCGCATCCTCGTCCACTGGTAACGCCACATTCCACTCATTCTACCAGTATATACAGTCTCCGTGCCAACACTACAAACCTACTATGACTTCAACTCTTTTTGTGTATTAATTCTTTTAATGGTCTAGAGAAGAAAACTAAGAAAATAAGTATTAACCTTTGAAGGCAGTATTTTTAAATTTCTTAACTTAAAATTTGTTGTAATAAGAATACAAATGATAGGTTTTCTTCTCATAACAGGGAAACCATTCCTTACATGTAATAAAAACAATATATTCTGTCGATATGTCAACGGCAATAACCTTCTCATTAAATCTATCCTAATAATAAAGCGGAAAAGGTTTTTGTTTGTTTGAACACGCTAATCTCTGGAATTACCAGTCGGATTCGAAAGATTCTTTTTGTATATGATTGCCTGATTCATGAGGAATAGTATAGGTTATCTAGAATTAAGCTACACATCTAAGCTAGCCTTAAATATTAATTTTTGTTAAGTAAATCGGAAGAAACAGCGCACCCGATCTGCCGTATGCCGTGTGCTGGCGTAATGGTTAGTGATACATAAATACAAATTCTACAAAAATATCCTTCCTTAGAACATCTTCAAAAAAAAGATCCCGACACTATCTATATGCCTATCTTGTATACATAAGCCATAATAAGGTATTTTGGGACAAAGTTTTATTGAAAATTGATTTATGAGCATCATTATTAGCGATGGCATATTAATCCTTACGAACGAAAGTTACTTTATAATCGAGATAATTTTATGAAGATAAACTTTGCCTTTTATAGCATGTTATTTAGACTAATCGTTTGGCAGATAATGGAAAATTAAAATAATTCAACACTCGGCTCGGGGCTATGACTATAGGTGTAGTGGTGCGAACGAGCCATGTGAGTTGTGACGCTTAAACCTGGCCGTCTGATAAAATATTATATATTCTGAAGTATTATAAACCATCAATCAACGATTTTTTTAAATTATACACGGGTGAATCCGCAGGGCATAGCTAGTTTTAAATATATACGAAACTGCACATAGTTGAGAAGCGAACAGAAACAATTAATGAAATTTCGTACAGTTATAATTTTTAACTACATCGTTGTATTTGCTTGTGTGGAATATCAATTTTACAAAAGAATTGCCATTTCTTAAAATGATTATGTTGCCATTGATAAAAATTAGAATGTTCTTAATATTTTAAACAGATGTAGAAATATCCAGAAATAATTTGAAACAATGGTGTTTTATAATATACTTTAAATAGCAGTGTGGTTTGTTCCAGTTATGAAGAGGAACTTCCAGTGGAAGGTTCAGATCTGATGATGGCTCTGGAATCCCTGGTGATAGCAACCGGCGCCGACAACGCATTGAATAATATTAAACCCTTGCGAGTTGCTCTGCGGTGTTTGGTAAATTCAATATTATACTAATGTCTCAGTATTTCTACTTTTCAATGATTGCATTTATTGATTCGTATCGATAATTCTTTTTCATTCTACAACAATGTACATTTGTGTAATATTTTCATATGCAAACATTACTATAATCCTTGAGCATTAAAAAGTAAGTATATAGAACAACTTGAAAATGCTGTCAATGGGTTTTAAATTATAAAAAAAGGTGTGTGTGCGATTCACACACGATAGAAGTGAAACTTCATTTTAAAGGACATTTTATATTTTATTTAAACAGTATGCGATATACATACACACCGACATTTACTCTCTCGCTCTGGCTCACACAAAGAGGAGAGACCGATAATATATTGCTCTCTCGCTTTGGCTCACACAAAGAGGAGAGGCCGATGTGCGTTAAACGTTTAACGCTTGGAAGTCGCATAAGAAGTTTCACTTCAAAAAAACAATGATGCAGCAAGGCGTGCGGCCTATGTATGTGTCACTTGAGCCGAGACACTTGTCCGTACACATCTATCTGGGTTCTGTAGGTACAGCTGAGCCAGGCGGCGGCGGAGCAGTACGCGGCGCGGTGCGCGCGCGCAGTCGGGGGGCAGCTGCTGAGCGGGCCGGTGCGGGGCGCGCGCGCCGCCGCCCTGCTCGAGGCGCTGGGGGCGCTGGCGGGCGCGGCGCACGCGCCCCCCGCGCTCCGCCCCGCCCTCCGCCCCGTTCATCACGCGCTCGCTCTACTGCACAGGTACTCCTAATGCGTTATTCTCGGATGTCTTAAAGCAGCTTACCCAGTCATCTGACTACGGGACGCGCAACTCCTCTTTTTTTTTTCGAACTGACTATTCTGTTAGCCACAAGGGCCCTGAAGCCTCAAACGGCTTGTACAGCTTCACCCGGGCTTGGGGGCGATCGCTTAAGGCACTCAGCCACGAAGCGCAACTGCTCTGCTGGCGACCGGTTATATTGAGGATTGGAGGCAGGCATCCTAGTTGGCCTGCTCCTCCAGCTTAGCATCATCTTGGACCATGAATCCGTGTGCAATGATTTCTCTATAGGTACCAGTCTCATGCAAGTCCATCCCACTTAGTAAAATCTCTTTCATGACTGTATTGATTACTAATGCATTGTGGTAGGGCATTTTGTAACGCCCGCCTGATTAGCTACCACCCTCATGTTGACCACCCTCAAAACAATAGTATAAGTCAGCCTCGGTTGTCCACGGCTTCACTTCTAAGCACAATTGGATTGTTTGAGATAGTTTTTTTTTACTATTTTTGATTGAAACTCCGGTTCGAAGGACCACATTTATTTAAGGGGCCCTTTTAGTTAGTACGTTCGCAGTTTATTGGTACTTAAAATACATTCATTTAAGTGTAAACAATTACAAGTTACGAAGTGACGTAATACAAACGTAGCAAAGAACAATGCCATTAAACAGGCGGTGGTAATGAGCATGAGAGAAACGTTTCGGTTCCAGCGAAAATGCGATCGAGAACCCCTCGGACGACGGCACCGTCGCCGTGCTCGTGTGCACCGTGCTCATGCAGGAGCGAGCGAGCCGAGCGCTCGCCTGCAGGGTCTCGGGCGGCTGGGAGCAGGGCATCCTGGCCGCTGTCGGCCGCGCCGACGGCTGGCTGCGTTACAGGGTCGCTAGAGCTGCTTTACGGTCAGTCGGTTCAATTCAATTACGCTTTCTACTTACAGGCCGAGTTTTAGGACCCAGCAGTAAGCCACGATAATTTGCTACGAATCGTATGGAAAAGTTTTTGTGATGTATTATATTTCTAGTACTTTAACCCCGTGAGTTTATTAATCCTTATATTGTTATAAGAAGAAAGTTATTGAGACAATTTTTTTTTTCTAACTGTACATTTTGTTTAGAAACTGGAATGTCGTTCAAAATACAATTATATTATAAAGGCATCAGTTTAATTTTTCTTTGATGTTCCATGTGACATCTGGTTGTTATATATTATAACTAGGTGTGCCCGCGGCTCCGCTCGCGTGGACTATAGAATGCCGTCGGTCGAGCGCACGCGCGAATCATGTTGCTCCGTTCAAAAGGCGATAAACAAAAGTGCTTATTGTGGGTGATCCTTAGAAGATAGATATATGCTATCACTGACTTTTTAAGATCTACAATTGTGTACAACATTAATTTGATATACTTCTTATCGTTTACTTAGTGTAAGTCATTCAAGCGCCCCAATTGTGTCCTTTTTTCTCGAATTGATTCACCATTATCGTCACTGCTTATTTCGTATGTTACTTCATCTTACAAAATATGTCCTTTAATCTGGTGAGAAAATATAGCTATGAATTAAAATAAAAACCACGTAAATCGGATAAGTGGTTTTCGCGTGAAAAGAACAAACGGACAGGCAGAAAGACGTTGAATATAAATGAAAACCGGTTCATACGGGCTGATGTTGTTTCATATGTACGTTAACTTATACAGGCTGATGTTGTTTCATAGGTACGTTCATTAATACAGGTTTTGGTTGTTTCATAGGTACGTTCATTAATATAGGTTTATGTTGTTTCATATGTACGCTAACTTATACAGACTGATGTTGTTTCATATGTACGTTAATTTATACAGGCTGATGTTGTTTCATAGGTACGTTCATTAATACAGGTTTTGGTTGTTTCATAGGTTCGTTCATTAATACAAGTTTATGTTGTTTCATAGGTACGTTTATTTATACAGGCTGATGTTGTTTCATAGGTACGTTCATTAATACAGGTTTTGGTTGTTTCATAGGTTCGTTCATTAATACAAGTTTATGTTGTTTCATAGGTACGTTAATTTATACAGGCTGATGTTGTTTCATAGGTACGTTCATTAATACAGGTTTTGGTTGTTTCATACGTACGTTAATTTATACAGGCTGATGTTGTTTCATATGTACGTTAACTTATACAGGCTGATGTTGTTTCATATGTACGTTAATTTATACAAGCTGATGTTGTCTTATATGTATGTTAATTTATACAAGCTGATGTTGTTTCATAGGTATGTTATTTTATACAGGCTGATGTTGTTTCATAGGTACGTTAATTTATACATTCTAATATTGTGTCATAGCTATGTTAATTTATACAGAGTGATGTTGCTTATAGGTACGGTCACCATAGATTAGCTTCGGAGATATTGAAGCGGTTGGCGGATGAGGCACCGAGCGAGTCCGCGCAGCGCTGGCTGACCGCGTTGCACCGCGCCGCTGCGGCGGACGCCAAGCTCATTGAAGAAGGTCAGTTATTATTAATACTTTTCAAAATTATCTGTGTATTTCAATATCTATGCAGCGTAATAACAATATTCCGAGCTGATGGTAATTTCGATTTTTGAAGCAGTTATGGTTAATTGATAGCATGCTCGGATGCCGTGTAGATCGTTGAGTTTTAATATAACTTCCATGTTGTCCCACAACGGGCCTAAGCTTCTGGTGAAGAAGAACAGTGCGATGCGGCTGTAGTAAGGGGGTGTGGTATTTACTGGTGCTTGTCTGGTCAGCTATCAAACTAGCTGGAAATCTGTCACAAGCAGCTTGTGCTGAACTAGGAGGAATTTGTATGTTGAGGTATAACGGGTCTGGAAGAGTGCAGCGCGGGGTGGGAGGTGAGCAGCGGCGCGGGCGGTGCGGGGGGCGCGAGCGCGGGCCAGTGCGCCGCGGGGTGCGCGGGGTGCGCGTGGTGCGCGCCGCTGCCGCCCGCGTGGATGCGTGCGCGTGCGCAGGCGCTCGCGGCGCTCGCCCGCACGGCGCAGGCGGCGCGCGCGCTCTGCTCGCAGCCGCCGCCGGCTATCGCACAAGCTTACGCTCAGGTAGGCTCAGAACACTTCACCTACCATTGATTATATCACTTCTGTTTCTTATCCTTATCTCATATAGTTAGGGTCAGCATAACATTCTCCCCCAACCTTTTCCACTCTTCGCTATCAAATGTCAACTTTTTATACACATAATATCTATCCTCTATCTACTTTTATTTCGGTCCACCTTTGTCTAATCATATTATAAAATATGTTTGTAAATTACATATTGAGTAACTAGATGGCGCTGCTCTAAAAGTTTAAGTTGCAGTTGTTAAGGCTGCATTGCGATATGGTTTAGTTAAACGCATGTGTATATAAGTTAAATTTATTAAGAATTAAATGAATTTGACATAGTTGTACAAATGTCAGTCACCGCGTTTTATTTAGTTCCTAGTAGTTCTCCCGGGGACCAGATCGAAGTGTAAACAACCTTCATAATTAACAAACTTCCTTTGATATATTCATTCCTTTAGTTGTTACACGCATCGAAAATAATTGTTACATATCGCGCGAACGTTATTTAAATTCATACCGCTCAAGCTACATTAAAATTTTCTAAATACCATCGTATTACGTAAAAACTACGCGTGTCAAATATTGTCCGATTCTCAAAATAAATCACTAAAACTTTGATGTACTTGAAGTTTATAATCTTGAAATAACTTTGTGAATGTGAATAATTGCAGTTTATTTATCGTCGCTGTACCTCACCGCGTCTCGATATTATTGTTAATTTCTGCATATCAGATATACCATGTCGTGAATTATCATCTGTGATATAACAGATACCAAAAATAACTTGATAACATTGTAGTTATATAAAGGTAGCAATACCTTTATACTTCGTTATTATTTTCAAAGAGTCACATATCACAGGACAATACTATGAATTAGATATACTAGAGTTTATGACGGAATCTTAATCTGTTATGTAGTGGTTTTTATTTTAAATCTTATACGTACGTTATTTGACCTTATATTATGTAATATTGGTTGCACAAGTGAAGTACAAAAATAACTAGAAAAGTTGCCACAAAAACTGCGATGTTTAAACGTAAAAAAAAGTGTAAGTTTTTTTGTCGTTACGTAAAAATTCACGCTCATAATTTTTCCATAACTACGGTTTCTGGTCGAGACTTCTCGGAGCGGGAAGCCCCGTGAAATCTGGCCTCACTTGAGTCGAGAAAATAATGTCGAAAAATCGAGAAATTCTCGTTTGAGAATAGAGACGAATAGCTTAACGATTTCCCATTTAGAGCTCAATGTATTTATTACATGTTTTTGAGGCGAATAAATTAAATGAATTTGAAGATTATCATAGCTTTTATTATGTCTTTAGTTGATTGTGAAGTTAGTTTCTGTTCTTTTAGTTGATTATATAATTTTTATTTAAATAAACTGTGTAACTATTATTTTTCTTTATTTCAGCATATTCCAAGTACTTACTAAAAAGAGAAATTAAAAGTTTTATAGAATGAAATTCAAATTTAAATGTACTTAGTTAGTTTAGCTACAAATATGTAAGTTAAAAAAAATTATACAAAACTTAATAATTTTTGTTATACCCGTGGGTAGTAAAATGCCGGTTTACGTAAACAATATATTCGTGCTCAAAAAATACAAATTAAAGAAAAACAATCAAATCAAACTCCGAAATCATTCTCGTATGTGCTTGCAGAATAGTCCTATATGTTCCTCTTGTAGTTCTTCTTCAATTTCGCTTGTTGTTTCCACTTCGCTTTCGAAATTAGAACTGTAGTGGCTCGCGATACGGCTCACTTATATACCCACATGAGACGATTACGAAATCTCTAGAAGTTGCTCGAACCCCTTACATATTGTAAACAAATCACGTCATCGTGTTTGAAAGGAGGGGAACGTTTGATTTGTAGCCCATGTTTGTTGACAGTTGAAGCGATAAGGTTTTGTATGTGTGCTTCGTCGAACCTATGACTACACGATACACGACTACACTATGATAAATACACAATATTTCGGGTAAAAAAGTACACAAGTGATGGGATTGGTCTTCGCAGGCAAGCCGCGACCCGGCGCTGAGCGCGGGCGCGTGTGCGTGGGCTCTGCGGGCGGCGAGTCGCGCGACGGCCGCCGTCGCTAACCGCTACGCCGCCATCGCGCGCACCGCCTTCCACGCTGACCGCTCCACACTTCGCCACCTGCACATGTATCCTTTATATCAAACTTCTTGGTATTATTATAAACTTTCAACGAATACAGAAATTGGAAGGAGGGGAAGTAGGTTTATGAACCGGCTATGATGCAACTTCAATGCATCTTCACATCTTAAGTTACAAAGCTAAGTGAAGGCAACTTGCCTGATAATAAATTTTTCGGTGGTTGCCGTTGTTTTTGGATGTAGTGTTCTTACCACAGCAGGCAAAGTGTCGTCACTCTGCCAAGGTACAATAACAAACATAGATTAATTAATTCGCTTTCACAATTACGTTTTTGGCTAATACACCGTATTGACTAACCTGTACGATGAGTAAATTCTTTACACTAAGATCACCAGCTCCCAGCACACGTACGCCCAACTGACTCAGCTGCTCGAGAGGATCACTTCGAACCAGCAGGAGAAGCCTCCGGAGATGGTGAACGAGCTGAGAGCTACCAACCTTGAAGAGATGATAGCGCTGGCGCCGAGCGTCGCGCTCACGGAGATATCCAGGAAGCTGTTCGACAACCCCACCACTAACTCGGGGATCACGCATAGAGTGAGTTCTGTATTTCCTTACACGATCGTTACAGGACTAACTATCAAATGGTAAGTAAATGTTTCAGAGGTAGGGCACAGAGAAATTTCTTTGGAGATTTCTTTTTACTTGGAGCAATCCTACTGGTGGAATATTCCTGCGGTGAGTAGGGTTTTCAGAGCTTCTGGGCAGGGGGGGTTCTAGGTCAGCAACGCGCTTGTGATACCTATGGCATTACAAGCGCCCTTAGGCTACGGTAGCCGCTTGCCATAAGGTTGGCCGTATGCTTGCTTGCCACCTTTGTAGTATAAACAATAAATGTTTTAAACTTTCAAGTATGTTGTGACCAATCGTAAAATTTCAGAGGAGTAGTTTAAACATGCTTAATATATGTATTATTCAGTTGCTGTAAAATGATGATTTAGATAGAGTACATTATTGCTTGTGGGCAATAAAATGCCCTTTGTTTTCACAAAAATAATTTATTTGTAATCAGCAAGACAACAAGTGGAATAAGGCACGCTCTCTTGTCGTAATCGTATTTAAAAAAAAATCGTATTTACAATGTTCTCTGTGGTTAACACTACACTGTGGTTGTCCAAAACAGAGTTGTCCTCCGTTGGAATATGCGACTATGGTTTCTTTATATTGCCGACAAAAAAATAGTGTCGAAATTTCTATACCGATATCGTTTAAAGATTGTGGGAAGTGTGGTATTTATAGAAATGATTTATTTGTGTACGTAATCGGACTTTAAGTCTTCAATGTGTTTCGTGATACGTTTTTTTACCTATCAAATTTATATCTATTTGATATCTGTAGAAGATTCTAGATTTTCCAGAAAATTCAAAATAGTCTACTTTTTTATACAGGTTTTAATATTATATCCGTGAGACACAATAATATAGACTATACATAAAACCTTAAAAGAGTAGGGAGAACCAAATGTATAGTGCCTTTCAGAGCATACGATTTTACTATTAAGATCGATTTTGTTTAACACTAGTATTTGCACCTGAATTCTTTGTAATGATTTATGTTTTTTAAGTTTGTTACAAAAATCCGCTGCAATTAAAAGGTCACATGAATATAAAGAATTCGTATCTTAATATATATAATTGTTCTGTAAGAGTGTATGTGAAATTCTTGGGCAGCTAATACCTATACAGGGTGTTAGGAGACCGCTTTTGAAAACGAAGACAGATGATAGCACTAAAGACAACTTTGATGATGGCACAGAAAAAAAAAATCGATCTTGATTAAAAAAAAACACATTTTTAAAACGTTTTATTAGCTTTATTTACGCTCCATCATGTTAGTACAGCTAAATGAAACGATAGTTTCATAAAAAAAACACATTACAAAAAAAAAACCAGCAATGGAAACATAAATTCAAAAAAAAATTTGTGCCATCATAAAAGGTGTCATTAGTGCTATCGTTTGTCTTCGTTTTCGGGAGCGGTCTCCTAACACCCTGTATGGGCAGCGTAGTGAGTATGCGTGTGTGACACTGGTAGCACGCGGAGGCGGTGGTGGCGGGCGTGCGCGCGCTGTGCGCAGGCGCGGTGTGGCCGCGCGGCGTGTGCGCGGGGCGCGCGGGGGGCGCGCTGTGCCGCGTCTCGCTGACGCCGGCGTGGCGCGCGCCGCCCGCCGACCACGCGGCCACGCTGCCGCTCTCGCACAAGCTCGCGCTCAAGCTCGAAGGCGTCATCCTACCGGCCGTACCGCTCAGGTAATCTGACATTTTATGCTTTTCTTTTTAACTATATGATGTGATATTGGATATTATGATTGATGATTAGATTTCAAATAATAAATAAAAACATTTATGTTGGCTTTAACGTAATATTATGTTTATGATGCAGTAAACGACAGCCGCAGCGGCAAGTGAAGGGAGTACAGATAACTGTGACGGCGACTCCGCACCCGCGCACCAATGAAAAGGTAACACATCTCCACACACACCAACTTCAATTTTCGATGAAAATTTTATTCATACGTTATAGATAATGCCACTTCTGAATTTAACGATTACCGTTTCAATTATACAAAAAATCAGTCAGACAACTGGGAACACTATTTGTAGTTTATACGTTTGATTGCAAGTGAGATTGTGCCCGAAGATGGTAGCACGTTAAGCCTAGAGGGAGGCTGCTTCTCAAAGCGTGTTCAATTCTCGACTAATGATGCATGAAAAAGCTTGCATGACACATCCACAGAACGTTAATTCTTACGTCGCGCAAATTATGAGATAACCTAAAAAGACGAAATTCGACTATCAGTTATCATTAAAAAAAAATGATACTGATAAACGTATAAAAATATTTTGCACGATAAAATCCTAAATAGCTTCCTCTATACAATGATTTTTGTGAATATTCCTTTTTTTTTTTGTTACTACGTGCAACGTTACTTTCTGTGTTACGTAACACTAGATTAGACCAAAATAATATACCTAGAGGATCGCAAATGAATCGTACGAAACGAAAATTAATCAAATTGATCGTTTAGTATGTACCGTTTCCGGAAAAAAGCGCACATTAAATAACCGCACGTGAAATATTGCGCACAAAGATTTAATCAGTAATCACATGTATAAATGCACACATAGAAAAAAACGCAATCTTATATATTAACCCGAAAGGTAGTTGCTTTATTTTTTGGGTATTAGTAATTGTCTTTTCTATACTAAATGACTGCAACCAAATAGGTAACGAGGAGCGACGAGGATGTTTGGTTTCTTGCGATCAGTACAAGCATGAACCGAGTGACGTTCCGCGGCAGCGGCCGGTGAATTCCTACACCAAATTTCGTCACTTATTAAAGTTATATAGCCCATATTATTCCTTATGAATCTGGCTATCGTAATCATATACAAAAATATTTTTTTGCATCCGACTGATAGTTGCAGAATTTAGCTGGTTTAAGCAAAAATTACGTTATTTTTCTATATATGTACTTATACATGTGAGGTTTTTTTCCGTGTGCGATTGTACGCAACTTTCCACATGCGGATATTTCTTGTGGACTCATGAAACATTGCTATTTTTTCTGTGCGATTATTTCTTGTGCGCTTTTGCCGAAAATCGGGTTTACATATTAATCACGCCGACAAAGTGATAAATAAAATCTTGAATACATTTTTTAGGGTACCTCGCCTACACGTAAAGTGGGGATTAATTTATTTTTTCTCATCTACGACACAATGTGGGGTAGGGGAGAGGCGTACAAAATGGCATAGGCGGGTAAAATGGCACATCTGCTTTTTTCCGAAACCACAGACATACTAGATATCACAATGGCCTGTAAAGGGCCGCTTAGTAACAGATCGTAACCTGTGGCGGATCTAGTCGTGTCCGTTGGGCTGTCTGGTGAGGACACGTGTTTGTTTGATTTTTGCAGTCACAAGTTTTACTCAGGTTGATTTTGTTTCTCGTAAAAGTAAGTATTTTTTTTACGTTCATTAGTTTGTATTTAGCATTAATTTATTAAATAACTTCGAGAATGTTTGGAAATCACAAAATTCTAGTTACAAATTTAGTTATCGTTTTCTAATGTTGAAGGTTATGAAGTGGACAAAATGGCATACATCTTGTTCGGGTAAAATAGCATACTATGTCATTTGACCCACCTTTTTTAGATAATCAAACATCATACCTCGCAACTATTCTAGAATAACACAGACCGTCAGGGTTGGGATAAAACCTCCATGGAAAAGGACGACGTAAGAAACCAACAGTATTGTTGTTAACTTCAACGCCAAATATGGAAGAAGTAAAAGCTAAATCCACTCCTCTACCTGTTCTAAAGAAACACACAAGAAAGGTTAAAAAAGCTTTGGACTTTAGTTCTGATAGTGAAGATGATTTATCTTCCTTACAAGTTTACACTGAAGCCGGGGATGATGATGGAGAATGTCCTTGCATTTATTGGAATGACCTCTACATCAGGTCCAAGCCTAAAGAGGTCTGGCTAAAGTGCTTGAGCTGTAAGAGAAAGGCTCATGCATCATGTTATTGATATGCAGATTTTCCGAAAAAGACAAAGTGTTTTACGTTTGAACTCTGCATGTAATTGATTGATTTTCGCTACAAATTTGGTATGCCATTTTGTCCACACCGTGTGTGTCATTTTACCCGCCTAGGGCGGACAAAACGGTTTTTGTTCAAGTTTTTATAAATGTTTAATAATTCTATTGTTTTTGTATTGAATTGATTGATCTCTATAATTATAAGTAGGTAATGAACCAAAGAATATGTAGTCACTTAAAGTGTTCAATATTATTAGTAAATAAAGATTTGCTGACAAATTTTATAACTAATATGTCATTTTGTACGCCTCTCCCCTAACGTTGGATGGTCGATCGAAATATTGCGGTTGTATGAAAACCATTTTTCGATTCAGGGATCCGTTTGCGAAATATTAAGCTTCAATGTGCAAATTTTTGTTAGAGTCAAGTGTAAAACCAACTTCTAATTTAAATTATGTCATTCAAGCCTTCTTAAGATGAACCAATAATAGTGAATAATACTTGTTTACAGCTATGCTACATTTAGATATAAACAGATAGATATTTAAAATGAATAAGGTTCCTAATTAAAGATAGTTTAACGTTAATAGCTTGCGGACAAATTTAAATGCGTTAACGGGCCACTTTCGGCCCGCGGGACAGGGTTAGGCACAGCCGTGTCTTAACTGGATTTAATAAACGGTTAGGTTAGTGGCGCCGAAGAAAAAGTGTGTTTTATTGATTTCGCCCTTCTTACATTTTGCAGTAAAAGTTCCTTAAACCTGTTTAAAACTTAAAACGCACGTAAACGTTACAGGCACAATTTTTTTCAAGTAAAACTATACATACGATAAATCCACTGGTTATATTTTCCATGAGTCTAACCTGTTATATATTATCACGTGTTTTATTTACCATCCTCAGTTTGAAGACATTATTACGATAATATTTAGTTATGTATATTTTTTGTTATTTTCACAGACAGTAGAGTTGACGAACATCCCTCCAATACTGACGGCGGTGCAGACAGTGACTCCGATTCACGACTTCTTCTCGGCTCAGCAGTTGGTGAGCGTCAACACTGCCGGACTCTACACAGTGGCCGTGGAATCGGCTTTTGTTGATGAAAAAGGGGAACTGTGGAATACTGGACCAAGGACATCCATCGTTATTAAGGTATGAGATGGCATATTGCAAGGCTGTTATGAATTCAGTTTAATTATAAGAGTGAATAAACCCCGATTAACCAATTAAACCTAGATTTATCAAACAACCTCAGATTTATCAAACAACCCTAGATTTATCAAGCAACCCCAAATTTATCATACAACCCTAGATTTATCAAACAAAATCTGATCAGCATTTAGAATTCACATTTCAGACCACAGCTCAGGAACGTTTGTATATTATTAGCACGATAATTAATTGAAATATATTTTTCAAATTAGTCTAATCTAGTATTAATCTATTTAATTTTCAATGCTTCTGTCAGACTTGTTTATCATTTTTTAAACTTTTCCCTTACAGCAAGAACTTCGGATGATTCAAACGTAATAAATTCGGTACAAGATGTGTACTTGTAAATAGATTTTGTATTTACAGGCCCACGAGGAGCCCACTGTGAAAGGGAACGTACAGCCTTCGCGTGGAAGATTCTAGCGTTTTTAGAACATTTTTGTTTGATTACTTTATGTATTGTTGGGCTCTTATGTAGGAATTTATCAATCTGTATAGAAATTATTCACTATGTTAATATCGGTTCTTATGTTAAGCAGTTGCGTAGTTTGAATCAATTTTTGATTAATAAACACTAACATTAATTGATATTCAATAATAAAGCTGTGAATATATATTTCTTGTATTTTTAATTTTACTATCAAAGTTTTTTATACTACTGGGCTTCCAGTAGCTTTGAATATGATGTTTTTTAAATAAATCAAAATTCTATATGCAATAAGAAAGGGCCTTTAGTGAGAGATATTTCTAGAACATTTGTCGGGTTTGCCTTTTCGGCGCTAGCGGTACACAAAATCGCAAATAGCTCGTTATTTCTCTATGGTATCGACTAGGGTTGCCAGACGTTTCGCTGAGCGTCTTGTTCCAATGGCCACATAACTGGCGTCCCACAGGTGTATATAAGTTCAAAAAGAAATACAAAAATATGTTGATAAGCTCGATCGAGTCTCTTACTGTTCTTTCTCGATGACTGGAATGTTTTACGGACCGGTGGTAGTGTTTTGAAGTTCGCGAGTGCATTCTTAGGGCCTAAATTGAATAAAATATTTTGAATTTTTGCTAAGTTCTTTTCCCCTACAAGAGAAGAATCTAGCTAGAGAAGAAGCTAGCAACCCTACCTACGTATCTGAGGTTGAGGCTATCATTGTGAAATGAAGTGGCCAATTGGAAATGTAAGCAGATGACAAGATGTAGATCGAACCAATGCTTTATCAGGGCCGGTTTAACTTATAGCAGAATTAGCAAACGTTACGGTCTCCCATGTGAGCCTCTCCCAGGTACGCACGACCTATTTTTTACTGTATATTTGTGCCTTAACATACAAAAGTTAGAGCTTATGTCTACAAGTCCCGTGCTGTCTCTGGGTCCAAATATTCTTCCTAGAAGGACATTTTTCAATCGTTCAGATTTTCTCGCGATGTTTTTTCTTCATCATCATACCAACTAGCCTTACAAAAATACTATTATACATAAAAATACTAAATGTACGCGGATTCCGAAAAATTAATTTCTTGTCTTAGCTCGAACCTGCGCTGGAATCGATATTTCGGCGGTCAAAAACATTCGAACACCACGATATTCTAAATAAAATATTCTAGTAAATTCCATATTTAAAATATCACAGAATTTTCTGGTCTTCAACTGTAGTTGAGAGTTGTCAATAGATGTGTCAATTCGTGTTGCGAATAAAATCTTGTATTTAAATAATTTTTACTTATGGATAAACATAAAAAATGCGTTCTAAAAAGAAATAGAGTTACAAGGACAAAGATAAATACCATATGGTACTACGCATACGACTATGATTATTGAGTCAGTAGTATTCGAACAATAGAACATCGGCAAGTAATAATAATGGTTAAATCCTAGGTGAGTCAATATCTGTTTAATATTAATACTTTGAAAGTAAAAGATAACTGCTATCAATTTTTTTTTTATTTGGCATATCCATTGCTATTTAGAAAATAAAAAATATGTAACACCGCGGAGACATATGTTACAAATATTTTGTTTTATCAACAAAGGCCACTTAGTTCCAATACATTGTAATTCTTCTTAATGACTTCGTACTACCGTATTCCACTTAAGTAGGATCGGCATTATGCGTTTTCCCCTTACTCTCTCCCTATCACCTGAGATGATATTCAAACCTTTTATACACATACTAGCTGTGCCCCTCGGTTTCACCCGCGTATAATTAATAAGAAATTGCTGATTAATTATTGATACAGTATAGACAATACTTTTATTGGGCGTCCAGGGTGATGCGTCACAACTCACGGCTCGTTCTCGCTACTACACCTATAGTCATAGACCTGACCCAAGTGTTGAATTATTTTAATTTTACATTATCTTCCAAACTATGCCTCCAAATAACATGCTATATATGGCAAAGTATATCTTCATGAATTTGTCTTGATGATTAAGTATTAATTATTGTGGCTTATGTATAAGAGATGGCATATGGTATCGCTGACATTTTTTTTTATGTATCTACTAAGTAGCAATATTTCTTTAAGAACATTGTATTTACGTATCACTAACTATTACGCTAGGCCACGTGGATAAAGCAGTTCGGGAACGCTGTTCCTTAAGAATTACTTCACAAACATCACTATGTAAGGCTATCATATACAAAAAGAATTTTTCGAATCCGACTGATAGTTAAACTCTTCAGCTTTATAAAATGAATATATAGTATAGATTCCTCAAAGAATCCATCTATCTCTATACCTTCTTCGGTCTTCCTCTACTCCTAAACTCATCTTTCTACCTTTATACTATCTAGCTTTATAATTACCTAACATTCTTGTAGTTATATGACCTTTATCTCTCCTCATAACAATGTCCATACTACGCTAACCTATTACTCCTCAAGTTCTCTGGTAATGGTGCTATTTTAAGTCTTCCTCTGATATTCTTACTATTTTATTAGTATTATTTACACCACACATCCATGTTAATAATTTGCCTTAATCTTTTTGTTTTTCCTTCGTCACTACGATTACCTACTTATTTTGTTGTTTTAGCACAAGGACATTGATCTTGTATAAGGTTGAATAAACTTACTTTGTTTCTAAACAAAGAAAATTTGTTATAAATAGTACCTTATTTTTATGTAAAATCATTGCACATAGGTACAAACAATCTCTTCAGACAAAGTGAAATGACCAACAATCAAACATCGATAACAATGTATTATCTTGCGTTCGCTGATAACAGTTCTGGTCACACGCAGCACTAACGCAGTGATCGCGCTATCGTGAACATTATGTTTCTCATTTTATTATTATACCTAATATTACAAGTGAAAAGTGATAGTATATGTGAAAGTTTATGTATCTGTGGATATGACAACAAATTTAAAGGAGATTACCGCGGAGATAACATAGATTGTTCCTACGGCGATGAGAATATTCTCAAAATGAATAACACGCTACCACCGATAGTTCATTCATTAGATTTATCATTAACAAATCTATCGTGCATCACTCCGTCGAGTTTACTTCGATCCGAGACAATGGTAGAGTTATTTTTAAACAACAATCAAATATACGATATCGCACCAGATTCGTTTTTATTGCCAGCTTTAGAAAGGCTAGATTTAAGCCACAATCTACTCGAATTCATAAACAAGGATACGTTCAAATATATAAAGAACTTGGAGTATTTAAATATAGCTAATAACAAATTTATAACATTTAAGAAATTAACATTTCACCATTTGAGCAATTTACATGAAATTATATTAGACGGTAATAACATAGGTCCGAGTTTACAAAACACCAATTTGTTCGACAGAAGCGGATTTGGTCTGACACAAAAAATTAAACAGCTGAGTATACGTAATATTAATCTTAATGTGGTCCAAGATAATTTTTTCGTCGACGCGTACGACATCCGCAAACTGGTAATCTCAAATAATAATATTTCTGATGTATTTGAGATACCATTCACTTTAGAATACTTGGATTTGTCCGACAATCCTATAAATGAAATATCCAGTGAAGATTTCTCAGACCTACCAGCATTAAAAGTTTTGAAGCTAAATAATTTGCAAATTGAAGAAGTTCTCGAGTATACATTCGCACCACTACACTCATTAAAAGAATTAGAATTAGAAAGAAACAAGAATTTAACTAGATTCAATAGATTAGCATTCGGAAAAGACGTGTTGCAAGACGCCGATGATTTCACGTTGGAAAAGTTTTCGATAAAGGGCTCTAGAATTTCCGAATTACATAATGATTTAATGGAACCCTTCGGGCAACTGATCTCTCTGGACCTACAAGGAAACCCTTGGAAATGCGACTGTAATATAGTTTGGTTAAAACAGTTACAGATTACTGAGAAGTATTACGACCACTTAAGGTAAATTAACAAAAAAATATTACTGTCAATATAAACTATTAAGGGTCGTGACGTAAAGTTAGACACATATCTTATTAAAAGGCCATTTCCCAGCTTCTTGACATATGCCTTGGAAGCATGTCCATTTTTCTTAGTTAGCATTATTCGAGTAGGTACCACCAACGTGTTAACCATCTTCGGCCACATCATCATATACTACCAGATGAGATTGTGTTAAATTGACTGATAGAAAACTTTATTTAGGCAGATGGTTATTCTGTTGGTTTATTATTATTAGCACGTACAAGGTCGCGGGAGGTTGCTAATGTTTTATATAATGGAAAACTCATCAGACTCATGTCTTTCCAGCCATCGAAATTTTAGATGACATAAAATAATATAAGCCACGAGAGTCTACACCATGACATTGTCTGCGACTAAATAAATAAACTATACCTAGTGGCCTTGTTTCGTTAACCAATTAACACATCTGATCTCAGATTATAAACAATGTTTAGATCATACTAAATCTACGATGACGCGATCGGTAAATGATTTAAAAAAAAAACCTACCCAGGGCACGGAGAAATTTCTTTGGAGATTTCTCTCTACTTGGGGCAGTCAGACTGGTGGAATATCTCCACCCTATAGAAGATCGCAGCCAAATAACCTTGTGTTGTGTTGCTGCCGTGAGCAGAGTTTCCATCGCTCCTGGGGAAGGGCGGGTTCAAGGTCAACAACGCGCTAGATGATACCTATGGTATTATAAGCGTCCAAAAGCTACTACAACCGCTTATTATACCATCAGGCAGGCCATATGATTGTTAGCCACCATAACGGTATTAAAAAAAAGTGGGTCTAGTGTCAATCCTTGGAATAGTCCTATGTACGCAACCCTTCTTATCGAAATATGTATCGTTGTTAATTATTCTTTCTAATCACACATTTTTATTGTCTTCCAGATGTTTTAGTCCTAAACCGCTGTACAACGCTCGTATATTCGAGCTCGATTCAAAATATTTCACTTGTCCGACCAACAAGCATCACGTCGGCGCCGTCATCGCTACCGTTACGTTCTGTGTGCTCATGACAATCGTAGCGCTCTGGATCTTTGTCTTCGTACCAAAATACCAGACTCGAGGGACATTTATAACACATATGTACGAGCCTTCCACGGCCTACACTATGTTACCTATGGCAACACACAACCCAATAAACATGTAATTAGTAGAATACACATTCTTTACTGTTGAAAAAGTCTACAAAGTTAGTTACAAAGTGGCGATTAAAACATTGAAAGGCAAGTGTTTCCTACCATCATACATTGGGAACTTTATTCGGACGTTTAATGGTTCGAAGGACCGAAAACTCAGTGAAGTAACCATACGAGCTGTAACACCAAAAATTATCATTTTACAATGAGCTTTTTTAAAAATTACTTTTGTAATTTAAAAAATATAAGTTCCTTCAAGACTCGTCAATTTTTTTATAATTCTATTAAGGAATTAATTTATCGTATCCGCCAGTGTATAATAAGCATACACTTATTAACAATATAGATAAAGTTTAAGTTGAAATAAATAGGCACGTATATACATATGTATAATTAATATTTTGAAGCACTGTTGGCTCAGTGATAGCCGACGGAAGTGACATCGATCGACGTGAGTTCTAATCCTTGCAATGAACCTGAGCATTCCATGAAACCATAGCATATTGGTAGCTAGGGCTTTATCTAATGCAGGCTGGCTAACTACCATCCTCAAATTCAAAATCTGTGGCCAAGCACCTATGTGTTTTGGCACTTGAGAGCCAGTTCCCCATATAGGCTTACTGTATTACCGTCTTGGGCCATATTGAGGAAACACTAGAATCTATAATTTTTTATACATAAATTTTATTCAGGCAATCGAACGCACTACCAACTTGAATTTAAAAAATGCGTAACATGTATAAAAATATGCGTTCATAGTGTTGTTTTAGTCGAATTATCGACTAATAACAAGAGATATTAATTCACATTCAGTATTCTAAATATACGATATAAAATAAAGGTAATGATAATAATATTAAATGATATGTGATATTAATTTTAATTATATACGTAAATAAGAATCTTATAAATAATAGCTGAGAATTGGGATCGATATATAGGAAAAATGTTTTTGGAAGAATCTTAATTCTATGTAAATAAAATAACGTGTACTTTTATCTTAATATATATTTTTAAATACATAAGTGTACAATTTTTTTACACTGATTATAAATTAATTGTGCGATTTATTGACTAATACGCTTTTGTGCTTCCGATGAATCAGTTTCATATATTTGTTCATTACAAATTATCAGTGTTAACGATGAATCTAATCAATAGAGACTTATTTCTAGAACAGTCGAGGAGAAAATTTAGATCCTTTCACAGCACAATAAAATGAAATATTTTAAATGATTCGGTTAAATCGACACAAACATCGACAACGAAATACATCCCTATTAGCATTTCTTTTAATTCTTATAAACTTGCAAAAGGAATGGAACTAATAGTAATATTTTCGTACCTCACCCTTTGTTTAATTATTAATATATATTTATTAACTGGATGATGAATACTATTCCAAAACAAACTCTGACAAGTTTAGGGTCTCTTTTAAAACGTCGTTAAGACGCCAGTAAATACCCCAGCGAATATTAACTAAGTCGTCTTTACACTTAATGTCCCCAAAACGCAAAATGTCCCCGGCTATCCCCAGTGTATATGAGGGTCACGTTGCCTCTAATTCGAAAGTAAATCACGTTAGTTTTTTACGTTTAAACGCTACTAATAATATTTTATAAAATTCGCTGTTCTTTTTTTAAACCTTAATACTAGACAATTATTAATAATCTCAATATTCCATAGAAAAACTTCACAAGTACAAATCCAACTTAAATCTAAACAGGCACAAGCGTTTTACAATCTTTGAGCACTTATTTTTTATCAGGGTCATAATCAGTTCATATATATAATTGTTGAACCTTATTAATAATAACTCCTTAAAATCTGTGAAATGATATGGAATTTCCTCTATACCTATTGATAGTATATATTAAACCTGTAAATTATGAAAAAGTCATCACTATAATGAAAAATTTATATTCCTGTTTAAAATTACAGTTTTTACATATTGAACTACATGTTTGGACTTTCGATGGAATGTTTAATACATTCGTTTTTTTTTTAAGATTACAATACAATGGTACGTGTCGTCTTTCTCTGATGATAATATTTCTTTTAAATAACCATTGTTACTGTTTTTTTATAATTACCATCATTCTAAATTTATGCGATAGAATTATTGGTAATTTCATACATATGGTCGGGACAATTTAATAGTTGACATTTGATTAGCTTGCATTTCTCGATGCATTATCTTTGATCGCTAGTTTGTACACGACGTGAAACAACCAATCGCAACATGTGACAAAATTTGTACGTTATTGATATATGTACTGCAGTCATATTATATAAAATCATATATCGGTTTCCATTAGTAAATTAATACCAAAACACGAATTATTTCAGCACTGATATTTCGATTTGACGTTCGTACAAAGTTACGTCTTGAAATTGTTGCCGCTGTTTCCATAGAGTTTTTATAACCACTTCAAAACCGAATGCAATTTATGTTATCGTTTTGAATGAATGTTATTTTTATTCTCATTTCATGTAATATTATATACTTAACCTTTGATCAATTTAATCCTAATACATGGCAACCCTTTATAAAATCGGAGTTAGTTTCAATTTTACGTTTTACTCATTAATAGCAAACCAGGCCAAGCGTTACTGTGCCTCAGATTTTTTTTGTCAGTTCTCTAATAAGTTTTAAAGGATCAAATAGCTGGCTGGCTGGCTGGCTTTAGCTGGGCTAAATGAAGACTGTCTGAAATTCCATCAAAATCACTAGAGCCATTTTGGAGTCCATAGGAAAAATACATACAAACATCCATTTTTACTATTATACTAAATTATACATTTACGACAGACGTTGTCCAGCCGGAAAGTTGGCTTGCCTAAAAAAAACTTGACCACAGAGCTATCTACCAGGTCCAATTGTGAATCAATACCATCCAGAGAACCACTCAAACACACACAAAATTTCATGAAAATCAATCCAGCTGTTTAGGAAGGAGGTCAGTCACATACTTCATCCGACGCTCAGTGAAGCCGCACAGCAGAGGCTGATCGATGCGTACGTGGACATGAGGTGAGACCACTTCAATACTTTAACAACGATACTTACTTCTTACTTGGTAAGGTACTGTGTAATTAAGGCTGTCAACCATACCGTGCCTTATAATGTTGTACTGTATTTCAGACACAGATGAATTAAATATATAAAGATATAATTAAATACAATAAAACCATAACTTAAAGTAAAATACTTCAAATTTGTAGTAATTCTATATCAATATACACACCTCTTTAATCAGTTCACATGGAAACCATTTTTTTAGCACATTCCTATGTATCTAGTGTTCTGAGAGGTGTCAAATACGACCTGTTAAATTATCCCGATTATAGGTGATTTAAAACGATAAAGAACACAAGAGGTCTGCACAAACGAATTTCTTAAAATTTGTAAAAATAATCTCGTATTATCACATGTAGCAGATAAATCAGAAACATAAATTTCTCGGCCTTTTAACCTTTTCCCACCAGTGGGAACTTATTAAACCACCATCGGAATGTTGTAAGGAATGAAGTCCAAGTTAGTTTTATTATCTAATTAATTATCAAACTACGGTCCTTTAATTTACAAAATATGTATACAGGCTGAAATTAAAGTCGGTCGCATAAATTAAATGGATTATTAATTAATTGTATTGATACTCAGGAGTATGTTTTTTGTAAATTTAGCTTCAAAAAATACCAATTAAGTAAGGACAAAACAAGCCAAGACAAGACAAGCATCCTTAGTATTGTAGTTGTCAATCATACATTCATCTCTTTTTTTCCTCGTACGCTCGAATGTGTTGTCTCTATTTTTGTGACAGCTCACTAAATAAAACAAGTAACAATCAAGATAAATGGTTAATTTAACTGTCCCCGAATATTCCGTCTGTTATCATAAACTAAAAATATTAAATGACATCCCTGAATATATATACAATTAATCAATTATTAATATACATTCACCCCTGTATAGGTTCACAAGACATATTAATTTTCAAAACGTTTAGGTTTAATATATATAGATCGGCAACTCGAAAGAGAAAAAGCATAGTATTCGCTTGTGTTAGAACGAGATAGGGATACGAGACCATTGTCATATATGCTATTGGCCTGTATCAGCCTACGTAAACCGTCACCAAAACAAAACCCGCTTATTTTTTCAAAATCTAAGTTATTAAAATGTAATTTAACGTTTAGTGGGTTAATTGTGATTACGTGTACTGTAATTGAATGTAACTCGTATAACAAAGAAATCAACAAATAATACGCACAGGTCTTATTCAATCTATTGTCGATCTATATTATACTAAATTTATGGTTTATATATATGAAGTACTTAAAGAGGATTAATATTCCGACCTTATTTATGATATGTTAAAACTATTATTTTTTCAAGCAGTCTTTGGTCAAATTAGCAAAATCTATAGAATAAATTTCAATAATTGTTAATAAATTGCAGATTCTTCTAAGCACAACCTCTTTACTTTCTCTTGTAGTGTAAGCCACATTTTTTTTTTCATCTATAAGCAGTCTTATTTTTACTAGCTTAACTATATCAAGGTTTTTTACATAAAATTATATTGTTTTTTTTTATTACTAGTACGGCAAAGTGGCAGGTCAATGCCTGATGGTAAGCACAGTACCATCCAAGATCAACGATGACCATTGACAAATGGGTAATCTATTGCCGGTCGCCGCTGTCATGCCGACCTGCTAGCCTCTCGGATGTACAATGGCTGATCTCAAAATGCGACCACCCAAAAGAGAGTCAATGGGACGGGTTTGTCACTATATAGATACCCTATAGATATTGGTCGTATCTCAATAGGGTACAGATACCCTACACTTACGACAGTACGATATTAGAAAAATCATAAAAAAGGTCGTACAAGGTGAAGACGAAATTTTGTTCACACCGACGAGCTAAGAAAAAGTGTTCCGGAGCAAAAGTCGATAAAGTATGATAGTTCTGGTCCAATACACAATAATTCGACGTTGTTGGTGCGAGAGATGTCGTCATGTACAACAGCTGACCCCGGAACGCGACACGCGAAATATCTTATCATGGCTGATGTTACCTTGTGTATGGTGGTCGCAATCAACTCTGAGATAATAACTGTCGAAACATTATTCTTTCAAAATTGTATCTATTAATAACGAAAACATATAACCCAAAATCTATATAAGTAACAAACTACTTCTAAATAATAAAATTTAAAAAAGAGTATTTTTTAATAAATTAAATTCAACTCCGTAGGCTCTATTTCAGATCTCTTCATGATATCAAAATTGATTACAATGATTTCTACTTAAACCTATACAATTAAAATAAAATACATAATATTATGGTATATATGACACATAATTTACATGAATTAATCTAATAATACGTTGAAATACTAAATACAATATTTTCTTTCGAAAAAAATAATATTCGAAATTAAGATTCGATTAAATGCAACAATCCTCTGCAAGATAATCTAATATATTTGGACGTCAAGGGAATATGCTTTCATACCTCGTAATAAAACCACAGAATACTGTAAAACTATCAAACATCAATCAAACCTAATAAATTAATTAGAGTTTTCATTGCCTTACCTCTCATTTTCACGATGAATAATGATTCAACATAATTTCTGTATCCATTTCTGTATCGCCTTAAATTATATATTAATTGCCGTGCACTTAAATTCACTGGGCAAATTTACAAATGTTTGGTACAATAATATTGGTAAATAAAAATGTTTACCAAACCTGTATGTAATACTAATATTATAATATAATATAGCTACTTTTTGGATACACGACATTTCCATATTACGATTAAATAGAACACATTTTTTTAAGCTTTAGAGAACGCGCGCGTAAGGAGGAACGTCCGTGGACGCTGATTGGCCGAAACGCGTGACGTTGACTAGCGTATACCGCTCTCCGCCAATCACGAGCGAGCCGTAAACGTCACATTAACTTTGACTGCACGTACTGACCAATAAGTTACGATAAATAGTTACATTTAAAAATTCGGCATTTTAAATACACTTTAATTGCATATTTGTAATGTAAGACCAATGTAAGTTATAGCTATATATTTTATATGACAAAATATTTTATGTTTATCCTAAGATATGATGTTATATAAAAGATCATCAAAAAGGTTATTATTTAATCGAAACCTCAGAGACAAAGGCCCAAAATCTTTAAAAGTAATCCAGATGTCATACAAGTCTATGTTCATCCTTGGTCAGAAACTCGTCCTGTCAGACAGACGTCTCCGAGTTAAGCCTGAGGACGAACCTGTTACTCTTGGGATCGACCACTTCCTCGGACAGGCTGAACTTGGGTAACTGTTTTATTGAACATATCAAGGAGATGTCACCTTGGCGAAGTTGGAATTCGATGTTATCGGCCAAAGGTCTCGCCAGCAGTTCGTCGGATATGAGAGACCACCGTTGGAGCGGCCTGGTCTCCTGATCGGCCGATAGAACGGGTCCCTCCACTAGGAACGGTTCTAGAAAAGCTCGCGGCGACGCATCTTGTGATAGGCAGCGAGCTAGATGTGCCAGCACCTGAAATATATTCACAATTATAATGTAACAATGTTAACATTTTACGTATTATACATACATAAAATGCTCAGAACAATGTCTAAGTTCCATTCAGGGCTATTCATTTTAAGGTCAGCAACGCGTATGTGATGCTTCTGGTGTTGCTAGCATCCATAGGCTGTGGTTACCGGTTACCATCAGGCGGAACGCACGCTTGTTTACAACCATCGTGGTAAAAAATATTCAAGTGTGATTCTGGACGCCACACCTTACAGGACTTAATTTTACCAAGACAGACCCAAGGAATGTTTTTAATTTAAACTTGGAAACTGGTAAAAACGATGTCGTCCACTAAGATACCCTAGCCCGATCCCCTAGGGGGTTCTCGTGAACTCATTAATTGATCAGGATTCCTTTTAAAAAAAGTAATGAAAGACAATATCACACTGGGTATTTCCAACGGATGATTATTTGTGTCTAGCTTTATGAACCTAAACTAACCAATTTTATCGCCACATCGGAAAAATTAAAATGTCTCACTCAAAACGGCACAAAATGTTGAAGTAGGTTGAAGTAATAGTATTTAACTTAAACTAAAATATAATAATACAAAAGTAAAAATAATAATTATAGAATTGCACTAGTCAGTTCAAATAAGGTTCCTTTTTTAGATCAAAATGTATCTATTTTTAACAAGTATAAATCGGACTCAGTGTGCTAGAACTTTTCACGGGCTTGGGGGCGAGCGCTTAGGGCACTCAGCCACGAAAGCTAAGCAACAACATCCGAGGGTGCCAAAGTGGCCGGACCTCGGCTCGGACTGTTGCGCGTATGCAATTAAGTCGCGATCTGACTAATTCCCTATCCGTAATTCGATCTAAACTAACTATACATATATACATGTTTCTGCCCCCTGGGAGGAGGGAAGGAACATGTGTATGTGTATTTAGTGGTCTGAAATTTTTGTCTACTCTAACTAGGCAAAAAAAGAAAAAAAAAGGTCCCTTACAGAACCTATGTACCTATGTGTGTTGTGCATGTGTGTATAATGCAGTGTCATGTATGGCTGTGAAAGCTAGTGATTGTACAGTCACTTGTATCGCGCGAGCGGCTGCTTGGCTCAAGGGCTCCATGCCGATGGATCGGACCTAGGCTTGAGTTGCCGCAGAGGAGGGCGGTCGTGGCGGGTGTGCGGGAACGAAGTTAACCGTACGTCCCCTGCGGAGGGAACGGTGGTTTCGCGGGCGTGGGCGCGAGCACGCATATGTTGCGGGAGCGGACGCGTAGTAATTATTAGCTTTCTCGATGTCGTCGTCGGGATCGACAAAGAGATTTCGCGGACGGCGTTTATAACGTTTGGCAACGGGGATCGAGTTGTCTGGGACGTAGTTCACGGTGGATTTTACGAGCGGGTTGGGGTGATTCGAAGCGCTATCGAAGTATCTCCTGGTGAGATATTTCACATAGGCTTCTATCGAGGGACGCCTCATGTCCCTGTGGAGGTCCATGTTCCTAACGAAGGCTGGAGGGTCAAGCAGGCGACGGAGAAACCGATTTTGGACTCTTTGCATGCGGACAAAGTTATGTTTGGACATATGTGCGAACGCTGCGCAGCTATATGTCAAGACCGGACGGACGCACATCTTGTATAGTGTAAGCTTATGTCTTAAGGACATTTTGCTTACCGAACTGAGCAGGGGCCGCAAGCGGGAAAGGATCCAGACGGCCCTATTCCGGACTATAGTAACGTGTGCGTTGAAGTTAAGCTTCGAGTCGAGGGTGACACCCAGATATTTAGTCTTGGTGGCCCAAGGGATATTCCTACCGAATAATGAGAGGGGTCCTACCGTGCGTGGTAGTTTACATGTATGCGGTTCGAACATAATCGCGGCGCTCTTTACCGGATTAATAGCTATTCGCCACGTTCGAAACCACTCCCCGAGAGTGGTTACGGCACGTTGGACTGCGCAGGCGAGATTTTTTCTATGTCTGTTTGACGCGTATATGACTGTGTCGTCAGCGTAGAGCCCTACCTCGACCCCGGGGGGCTTCGGGAGGTCGCTGACGTACAGATTGAAAAGGCAAGGCGCCAGAATGGAACCTTGCGGGACGCCTAAGCGTATAGGGTGGGCGGTAGATAGTACTCCTTCCACTCGGTAGTGGAAGGTGCGGTCGCGTAGAAAATCGTGAACTAGATGAACTAACCTATCCGGGACTTCTAATTGATGTAGCTTGTGGACCAGTCCGGCGTGCCAGACCTTATCAAAGGCCTTGGCTACGTCGAAAAAGACCGCAAGCGTGCGGGCGGGAGCAATATTGCTCTTGGCGAAGTTACTCGTGATGTGCTCCGTGAGGCGGTGCACTTGATGTGTACACGAGTGACGGGCGCGAAAACCGAATTGTTCGGGCGGGTATAAATTCTTGTCGTCTATAACGACCTTGAGACGGTTCAGAAGGATCCGCTCATAGAGTTTCCCTAGGGTGTTTAGGAGACTGATCGGGCGATAGCTTTCGGGAAGCGAAGCTTTTTTGCCGGGCTTGCGAATACCTATAACTATAGCTTTTTTCCAGACGGCTGGAAAATAGCAGTGGGCTATGGCTGCATTGAAGATGCAGACCAAAAGAGCTATGAGGTGATCAGGAAGAAGTTTGAGTACTTCATTCCTGATACCATCAGGACCGGGAGATTTCCTAGACTTAAGGCCTTTGATGATAGAACAGACCTCATCTGGCGTGACCAGGGTTAACGTTTCCGCGGGGGGAATCAACGTGAGTTCCTGAACGGCGGTCTCGATAGTTTCGATGTGGGCAGTGTCTACGTTGTCGCAGTTTGGGGAGCACTGACTCTCCAAGCTTGCGGCAAGGCATTCTGCCTTATCGTCGCTATCGAACGCGAGTGGGAGATCGGGGCCCCTTTCGAGGGGCGGCATCTGGGCGGAAGCTTCTAACTTCAGAGAGCGGGCGAGGTTCCAGTAAGCCAGATGGGACGGCTTGAGACCCTCTAAGAGGTTATCCCACCGGTGGCCTCTGAACTCGCCGATGCGAGTTCTGACCTCTCTCTGAAGTCGTCGTAACCTACGGGTGTTATCCCTCGTTGGATAAGAATCGTGTGCACGTGTCGCGGCGTTCTTTTCCGTGATTAACGCTCGTAAGCCGGGGGGGAGTATAAAGCGGCGATCGGTCGCCGCTTGCACCTCTCTCGAGGCCTCCCTTACACCGGTTTGGAGGTAGTCGACCAGGGAATCGATCGCTAAGTCGGCGTCTGCTGTTGACTCTAATACGTCGGGGATCCTAGCTAAGCTGGACGGGGTCGCGTTATCCGTTAGGTAGCGATTTAAGATCGCGTAGTCAACTACTTTGACTTTTGGCGGACTGGGGTCGAACGGTTGCCCGAGTTGTAAAATAACCGGGCGGTGATCGGAGTCTAGTTCG
This sequence comes from Saturnia pavonia, assembly GCA_947532125.1. Lineage (NCBI taxonomy): Eukaryota > Metazoa > Arthropoda > Insecta > Lepidoptera > Saturniidae > Saturnia > Saturnia pavonia. The sequence continues at coordinate 16,452,338 of OX383904.1, forward strand.
TGTACGACTTCTATAAGTCGTAACCGAAGCGAGACACCTTTGAGGAGGGCTATGTCAAGTACTGTCGGGTGACAGTTATCTTGAAAGTGCGTGGGTTCTAGCGGGGCTATAACGTCAAAGCCGAGCACATCGCATAGCAGATCAAGTATAACCCCGTTAGGGGTGTTACGCGAGTTGTTGAAGTGAGTGTGACCGCTATTGAGGTCGCCTGCTATTATGACGGATTGTCCGAGTGAGAGGAGCGCCTCCAGGTCGGACTGAAGGAGTCTTTTACTCGGGGAGAGATATGCAGAGACAAGCGTGATTGACGGATGGCCAGTCATGCCTATTCTACAAACTGACACTTCCATATTGGTAAGTGCGGGAGGGTCTATTGGCATGCAATAGAGGGAACGCTTGTAGTAGATGAGCGTGCCGCCGCCTCGGGTGGCACGGTCATTTCTGACTATATTGTAATTTGCTATCTTAGGGTCGCGCCTACTGGGTTTTAGAAGTGTTTCTTGTACTAGAAACACGTCTATCTCCCGTTCCCTAAGAAAGGTGGATACTAAGTCCCGTTGTGGAAAGAGGTTTCTCGCGTTAAAAAAAGATATGTTTAGGCTTCTAGGCTTAATGCGTGCCATTGATAACCGATATCTATTTCCCGGCACGGGCCAGGCGCATTAGCGTCGCTGTCATCAGGGGGAAACGCCTGATGGATTCGCCGGGGCCGTACTCAGCGACGCACTGTTCGTACGCCAGTACTTCCTGAGGGTCATGCTCGCGGAAGAGCATGACCATGTAGTCAACGCCGCGGCGCGTGTTGACGGGCGGGGGGGCCTGAGCCTTAGGAGGCTGAGGGCGGGGAGTGGAGACCCATGCTGCTTGAGGGGCTCGCATGGTCAGAGGGGGTGCGCGGGGCGCGGGGGCGGCTGCCACCGGGGCGCTGGAGGCGCCCGGCAGGCTGGGGAAAGCCTCTGGCGTGAGCAGGGGCTTTGGCTGTCCTACGGCGGGACGTGTCCTCTGAGGAGGGCTGTGTCGCGTAGGGCGCATGGGTCGCGTAGGGCGCGTGGGGCGCGGGGCACGGGGACAGCCGCGATAGTTCGCGGGGTGACCTTCGTTGCCGCATAGCACGCAGCTCGGAGGGGTAGCCGACTCACGAGTGCGCGAGCACTCGCTCGTCGCGTGGTCCCCGAGGCACTTAACGCACCTGGGACGGAGATGGCAGTTGCGTGCCGAATGACCGTACAGCTGGCAGTTGTGACACTGCGGAGGACTGCGGTTCTTGTGTGGGGGCTCTACGGCTATTCCGGAGAGCTCACACACTTTCCTAACGTTAAAAATGGCTCTGCCCTCGGGGGTCAGTTCCAAGATGACTAAGACCATGTCGAGAGGTCTGTTTTTGGATTGTCCGCCGTGCATTCTGTGCACTTCGCGGACAGGGAAGGCCTTGGCTAAGAGGTCAGTTTTGACCTCCTCGGGTGTGATTTCCTCCGGGATGCGGCGGATTACAACCCGGAGTTGACGTTCTTCCTCCAGGGAGTACGTGAAATATTCGAGGTTGCTGTCTCGGAGCAACCTGGTAAATTGACGGTGTTCGTCCGAGGTGGAAACTTGGACGCGGATACCGTTGGCCGTGTTACTGGCCTGGGTGTAGTGGATACGGAGTTCTCTCAGTTTCTCTGAGAGTTTTGTCCAGACCGATTTGTTCTGGACCGTGACGGGGGGCGGGCGACGCGCCTTTCTGCCGGCAAAGGTACCGGCAGGCGCTGAGGGCGCTGCGGAGCGGGGGGCGTGGCTGTTGAGCCCGGTTTTTTGCGCCTTTTGTGGGCGGGATTGAGTCTCCGGAGACTCGGGACGCGAACGCGGTGCCCGTTTGGCGGGCTTATTTTTTTGAACGAGGGTGAAGCCCTCGTTGTCTGTTCGTATTGCCGTGTCCATTTCGATGGACTCGGGTTCGGGGTCCGGACTGGCGAGCGAGTAGCTAACGTTTGTAGCTACTGGCGTCGGCGTGTCCGCTTCGGGAACTAGCGACGCAAACGAATTGTTTATTGGTAGCGCAGAGGGCGCTGGGGTCGGGGCTTGAATGCCCGGGGAACGTGAGCGCGACGATGGCCGTTTGTACGGCGTCTGACGGTGAGCGCGGGGTGCCGTTGAGCGGGAGCGCGGGGCGGGCTTCTTTTTCGTCGCGTGGGTCGCGGCGGAGTCGCTGGTGGCCTCGGTGGCCTGTGCGACAGCAATGGCGGGTTGCGCGGCCGCGATGGCCCTATTGAAATCCGTCCATATTGACGGGTGTAGGCTTGTTGCGAACGCAACGAAGCTTTCTAAGTCTGGCGAGTTTGCCATTCCGGCGGCGGCGGTTGGGCGGGCGGGGGTGAAGTTAAACCTCCCTGCCGGAGAGGCAGGGGGGTGTGCCGAGTGAATTTAAACGGCTATCCCGAGCCGTGCAAAGGGACCTGCGGGTCACGGTGTAATGACTCGCAGGAAAAGAACCCACCGGGCCCTACGTGGAGGTCCCTATCAAGCCCGAGGCAGAGAACGCAGCCGGTATAAATACCTAGCTACGCCCAAACAGACACTCGGGGATGGATGTGTAGCAGGATCGGAAGGGTGGGAAGGAGACACTCAGGGCTTGACTATGACTCTATCAAGGGCCAAGGTTCCTGAGCCCGACCAAGTACTATCGTTTGCCTCTGAAGGAGGCAACCGAGGGGCGCTTGGGTCACGCACCCACTTGCTTTAGTTGGCACCGTCAGGTATCAGGCAAGTGACCACTAAAGTGTGGATTTCGTCGAATAGAAACAAATTGCTCTTAAAAGAGCAGTTTATGTTTGTGTAGCGTACTAAAAGTACGCGACACAATGGGTGCGAGCGAGACGGCGATACGCAGGTGCGGCGCAGGTGCGATGCAGGTGCGATGCAGGTGTGCAGCAAAGCCGGTCGGTCGTAAAACTACACAAAGGCGGCAGAGAGCGGTCGTAAACACGTCCGTTCCCGCCGGCGGTCGTGATCGGTCTCCTTGTGAGCAAACACTAACATTGGTGTCTCTAGGCTTATTTGCTAGGGAAGACCTGACTATTGACAGCCGAATCTCAATCCTAATTTGATAACCCAATATCTTGGGATTACCACGGCACACTTCACGACCTCCCCACCTTCTATACGGCAATGAAAGCTAACCTTATATAGTATAAACCAAAAAAAAAATTGGCGGAAAACGTTTTTGTATCATGACTTGTACATTTCCTTATTATTCCTTTATTGAGACAACTTAATTTTTTTGCTAGTAGGAAAATGCTTTAAAAAGCTCACCGAGTCAGCTGAATGTCTGGGCTGCTGCCTGGTGGCTCGAAGATACTTCTGAAGCGCGCGGGCCAACGATGGGAACACAGCCTGAGCCGCCTCTCGAGGACCAAGAGCTCCACCTATAGCAGAAACATATATAAATGTCCAACTAACAATTTAATTTTAATTCCTAACATCTATTAAAGTACATCTAATATTATTATTTTAGCAAAATAGCTTCTCATAACTATCGTAAGTAAATGACAAGAACAGTGGCGACAGTAGTTATATGAGGATCAAACGACAGTCGCCGCCATCAGGCGAGCCTATCAATTCACCATGAAGAAGCTTCTAGGTGACTGAATATATACTTTATCACACTGCGACCCATCGCAGCAAGTAACTATGACAACATTTTTACCATTTTTGTGATATTCAATTCATACTGACGGCAATACCCTGGCATTCTTACATAATGTGGAACTACTCTATTTCACATATTTTGATTTTTCCACGATTCACTTTACGTTAGTCATTAAAAAATCAAAAAGGTTGATTAATAACTAAAAATTAAAAGAAAAACCTACTTACCCTCCTATCTTCACTAATATCTTACGACACACTTTGTTTTGATAGAATATATTTTTTCCCAACTTTAACAAACAATACACTTTATTTGCTCAACTGAAGTTGGCAACCCTAGCCAGCAATTATAGAGGTTCACATAGAACTGACCGTTGGCTGCAGAGACTCTGACCCTGCGCACGTGTGCGAAGGCATCCTCGGCAGCGGTGAGTAACCTAGCGCGCCTCTTGCGCACGCGCCGGTCTCGCTCCGCCTCCTCGTAATAGCGCTCGTTGTGAGCGGATCCCGAGTCTCTGCGACGACCGCTGCCACTGCCCGTGCAGGATCCTGTTGTTGACCTGGAAATTATGGAAATTATTAATACTTTATTAATTGTAGTAGAACACCACGACAGCACTTAAGGGTTACAATAAAAAAATAGGAAACCATTAGATAAAAAAATTATAAGCCTAGTTGAGTTCCTTGCTAGCTTTCCTCAATGTCTGATGTGTTTTCCGATCCAATATTTTTAATTGCTATCCAGCAAAGCTTTGTTGGCAAATTGCGCAAAATTTAGCCAAATGTAGAGTACACTAAACAAACAGGCAGTAGAAAAGACATTGATTTTGAAAAAATATTAGAAAAAGATATAGTAGTGTGAAAGGGAAATTCTTGATTTTGTTGCAAAAAATCTTATTGACACTCATATTAACAAGTGTAGAGGCGGGTGCTATCTCATCAGCGACTCTCTTGATGTGATGTTATAAAGGATGGGGTACAATGGGACTGATATATTCGGATATATTACTGATGTTTGGCATAAGAGTTTCAACTTGAGGAGGGTAGCTGGCCAGGCGGGCGTTACAAAAAGCCTTACCAAGATGTAAACATAATTCATCCACCACCACCCTATAGCCCTTACTCCTATCTATACATATAATAAAAATTGAAGTGTCTGCTTGTAATGTCAAAATAATCACAGCTAATCTCCGCAACGGTTGGACCGATTGTGTCGGGACTTTCACTGGCAAATAGCTGATGCTGCAATGATCATCTTAGGCTACTCTAATTTTAGAAAAATAATTAGGATTCCGCGCATATAAGATAATAAGCTTTTTTAACTGTCACCCAAGTGGAGTCACAGGCACAACTAGTATATTATAATACCCTATCGACAATTATACTTGCTTAACGTGATTCTTGAACTTATCGTCCGGCATTTCAAATATCTTAGCAATGTGCCTAGGAAGTTCATTGTAAAACCTAACATTACCTAAAAATATTTTATTTGTTTTACTATGCCTAAAAGATGGGATTATTATTTTATATTTATTTTTAATATATATTGAAATAATCCAGACTATGATATGGATATTAAAAACATAAATTAAAAAATATATAAACTCACCTAGCCTGTCCCGGAGGACCATTTGTGTTGTCCACCTCATAAAACTTAATACTGGATTGAGCTTTCCTCTGACTCTTTGATATAGGAATTTTCTCTAAATATGGATTGTATATTGGAAACTCAGTATAATATTTCTGCAGGGCCCACACTGCAGCCCTCTGTATACTTAACTGCCCTATAGAATAAGATCGGCTTTCTCCATCAGGGCTTCTCACAATTTTCATATAATACACAGGTTCTAAATGTCTAATTTCCATCAAAATGACAGCTATATAGTGTATAAATAGTAAGGTATCAGAAAAACTTGACACATAAGAGACCATTGACTTATAATCTGTTGCTTCTTCTCCAACCGCTAAGGCTTTGGTAGCCTCTGTTATTTGCACTATATAAAAAAGCCAATATGAAAACGTACAAACAGCTATAATGACTAAAGTCATTGCTCTAAACACAAATATTCTTGGCAGGATTGCATTACGCGGTCTAAGAAACACCGCCCACACTCCTATTGCGAGTAGAACTAATTTAAAAGCAATTGAGAGTAATATTCCTTTGCATTCCGCAGTGCAAGCTAACAATTGCATCCTCTGACTAGGTTGTATTGCTATATTGTCAGAAAGTCCTGGAAAAAATCCTATTTTTGGCAACACCACCATTGCTAGGGGACTTACAAAGGTCACAAATGACAACCCCAAAGCTATTGTTGTCCCAAAATATCTTGAACAGACTAATCCAAGGCCGTTATCAGATTCCAGAGGCCAATTACTAACATCCTCCATTGATTGGGAGCCTTCTGAAGTGTTACCAGTCACGGCTGTTGTATTTTCACCCCAATTTTCATCCTGGGGTAGGATTTGTACTTCAATGACCTCTTGACCATCTCTACCCATTTCTGGATTAATATTCACACTAGTCTGGAATGGGGCCATAGTGTTTTCAGTGATCTCCTTTCTTTGAGATTTTGTACTCCTGGAAATAAAATAAAAACAAAGTGTGTGAGACTATAACTAATTATAGTGTCTGTGCAGTGGGTATAAAATTATGAATGTACAATAAATTAACACTTAAAGCCTTGTACATGTACAATAAATATAAAATACGAAAATATAGATTTAACACGATATCCATTATATATTTAAATTATATTTCATCTGTCTAGTTTTAAGATAAATAATTTTCAAGGTGCTATAAAGGAAGAAAACATTTACCTTAATAAATCATAAGATTTGAATATGTACCTTTTTGGTTTCAATAAATAATATGTTTTTGATATAAAGTTTATAACCAAAAACATTAAACGCATTAGCAACAGTCTTTAGACGGCAGTTAAAAACGGGCAATGAACGCATAAAGTAAACATACCGGGTACTTCTATGAGTGTGTTGCCGATGTCTAGAGCTCCGCCGTGACCGACTGCTCAACTCTGATCGAACCGACTCGGTCTCCATTATCACAATAAAACACCACAGTTTCCAGGTCACCCATCAGCGAATTCCGGCGTCCTGCAACATTCCATTGAATGTAATCAGGATATATTATGACAGCCGACTAAATTCACGGAACTATTGAACACGAGCACTGTTGTCTGTTTCGTCATTCGTAAACTAAATATTTAAGATTACTACAAAAAAAATAATTCATATCACTATACAATACTTTGTGTTATTGCTATCAATAGGTACCTTTTCTTCATTGAGAAAAATGCGAAAATTCCAATTAGAGAATTAGTGCCCTATGTTAGTGCCTATTGTATGTCGATAGTCAACGAATTTATGTCGATTGTTGAATTATCCGACGTAACTTAAGATGTTCGTAAATACCATTATCTTTCTCTTTCGAAACAGTCAAATCTTCTATTCCTTTCTCTTTTTAGTCACCGGTTACACAGCATCTTATTTTGTCTAGTTTATGTTTATTGAGAACGTTCGAATACATGTATAACACAGTTGTATAGTACGAAATAAAATAAATATTTTGTAAATATTTTCGTATGATACATATGGGTAGGTATTTAAATTAATATTAGATTTATATAAACACTAGGCAACGGTCATTTTAATTTATATCTCTTACATGTCTCATACGTTTTTATTACTAAGAAACAACAATAACTTGGCGGTGTTTTTAAAAATATAGCACAAATGATTACGCTAAATGATAAATGATAAGATAACACACCCATACAGATAAGTCATTGACTACTCGCCGTGCACGAACATGAAGTTATTGTTTTATTAAAAATATGGAAAACCAAATAATTCCAAACGAAATTCGACCTGCTAGGAACGATAGAAGGGTAGAAGATTTGCACCTGGACAGAGTGGTCGCTTCACAGCCAGAAATCGGTCCAACGCCCCCTGACGGCGGTTACGGTTGGCTAATAGTAGTTTCTGCTGTAATATATCACATCACAGTTCCAGCGGTTTTGACTTTATACGGACTGGTAATATTAAAAGCGATCCGTGAAGAGGATCATGAAGTGAAAGAGTTGATGCAGATATGGGACGTCGACATAGCGCTCGTTCCGGTTTTGATGGTAGTTATACGATTACTCTTGGAATCATGGTGCCGTGCTGTTGTGAAAATATTCAATATGCCAAGGTTTATGGCACTCGCTGGGTTATGTATGACGGTGGCCGGTGTTCTGCTTTCGAGTTACTCCACAGACCCTGACAGTAATGATCACATCATCAATATATTCGCCGGTATTTTCGCAGGTGTGTTGATTTATTATTTTTATGTGAAAACCTAAGCTCCATATTATTATGTGTTTGTTGTTATACGCTAGGACTCTGTGATACACTGTCAAGAAACAGGACCGTCTCTAGCTAACTAGACTACAATGGGTGTGGTACTCCCGGGCTCAAGGTAGATATTAGGAGGCGCCGTAGGGCAAACACAACTGACTCAGTCAGAGGCAGATTAAGCCAGCGCTGTGCCTTTAGTAAATATTATTAGGAGGTCCTATGTTTGGTATAATAATAAAATTAGTAAGTACATTTACAGAAAACAACACACCATCCGAACATCCAACACACTTGGTTCGAAAAAACACTTAAAAAAGGTGGTCTACCTTAAGAGACCAGCGCATATTTTGTGCTCTAGAAGCGATGCACGTAGGCTACTTCTGCAATATGGCTAATCAGACCATATTTACTATTTGTTCATACTTATAGACGTATATAATATAATCAAAGATTGACAACTTGCTATGGAAGGCAGGTCCCCCCTCCCCTGCACGTACCTGGCTACGCCTATGCGACCATAATACAAAGTTACATGAGAGATTCCACTTGTATTTCATTCGATGTAAATATAGCCGTGGGCCGAAACAATAGACATAAAAATAAACTACATCTCTGTGAATGGAACATTTTTCCAAATGTATAGTAGGTTTAACATCGCATGCCAGTAATATATGCTAAGTATATATTCTATATATATTATATACTATCGATACATATAATAAAATTGAAATGTCTGTTTGTAATGTCAAAATGGTTTGGATTTTACTAAATGCGTATAAAAGTATACCTACACGATACCTATAACAAAAAACCATTTTTTTTTTGTCTATCTGTCTGTCTGTTTATTCCGGGTAATCTCCGAAACGGTTGGACCGCTTTTGATGGGACTTTCACTGGCAGATAGTTCCGCACAAAATAAAAATCCTTTTTTTTAGTAGTCCACGCGAGCGGAGCCGCGGGCACAGCAAGTAATATAACAAAGCGAAAGATTTTTTATTTGTTTGTGAAAATTTATCGAAAATTAAAAAGTGATTCATGAGCAATATTATTAGGCATGGCATATTAATCCTTACGAACGAAAGTTACTTCATCATCAAGACAATTTTATGAAGATATATTTTGCCCTAAAGGACAAAGCAAGTTATTAGGAGGCATAGTTTGGGAGATAATGGAAAATGAAAATAATTCAACACTCAGCTTGGGGCTATGACTATAGGTGTAGTGTCGCGAACGAGCCGTGTGACGTGTGACGCATTACCTTGGCTGCCCGGTAATAATATTGTCTATATTAAGGTATTATAAATCATCAAACAGCGATTTCTTTTCAATTATACGCGGGTGAAACCGCAGTACACAGCTAGTGTAACATAAACAAAATAATACAAATGACAAGCGATCATAACTTTCTCGTTTACACAGGTGCTCGAGTATGTCCGATGCTCAAGTTTATTTATGTACATCTACATAGAGTTATTACGCTATAGATAATAAGTTGAAAACAACACGCCGCAGAATGTTGTAGCCATTCCATAAACATATTTTATAGTCAATTGATTAAGTATCTACCTAGATGCAAAACTAATATAATGTAATGTTTTCATATCAATTTAACTTACAACGAATAATGGGCGTAGCCAGGTACAGGAAAGGGCCGCAGCAGCACCCGCATGGTGTTGGTAACCGTGTGGACTCGAAACAGTCTTCGAACGTTTTCGCTGCTTCCTATGATATTGAATCCATTCAAACGAGGCGTCAAAAGTCATTTTAGCAGGCCGACATAGCGACGACGATTGTTGCCGTTGTTTTCGGACTACACCGAACTTACCATTAGGCGCTGCAGAGTCATATTATTAAGTTTAGTAAACTTAAACATTGCTTGCCTCTCCCAGCCCGCCAAAAATCCTGGCAACGTAAACACAACGTAACTCACTACCTAAGCTAGCTTTAAAGAGCTTGCATTTTAGAAATTATTTAGATCTAATTTTACCCTTTTACGATTACCATTACTGATAGGTAATTTTTGCTTCAATGAAGGGATATTTAATGCAGTCACCCAAAAAACAGCAATGAACTCTAGCTTGTCTCTGCAGGCACACGATTCAAACGCAAGTTAGATGTGTACAGGTGAGCAGAGCTGATGAATGTCCACATTGTGTGAAAGCAATTTTGAAGCAATGATGGCTCAGTGGTAGCGTGTACGACTTCGCGTCGATTGTCGTGAGTTCGAATCCCTGCAATGAACCTGAGCTTTCTCGTATATGAATAGAATTACATGGTAGTAGAGCTGTTTCTAATGCGCGCCTGGCTAGCTACCACCTTCAAGTTGAAAATCTGTCGCCAAGCACCAATAGGTGTGTTCCGGCAGCTGCACTTGAGAGCCAGTCTTCCACTATGTTTAGCGTGTTATCATATTGGGCCACATCGTCACTTAACATCAGGTGAGATTGTGGTCACTACGCCAAACCTATAAATATATATAAAAAAAAGAAAGCAATACAGCTATGACAAAACGACGTTGTGGTCATATATACAGGTGCCTGGCGTCAGATTGTCTGGTTGTTGTTGAGCTATATGATATATAAAAACTCGCCCCATTATCCTATAGAATTAGGATACCTTTTTTAACCTATATACCTATGACTTTAGCTCATTTCCTCCAAATCCGACACGTCACTCGACAATGTCGTAACTGAACTAACATCTCTTCTAGCAATAACTTAATCTTCTTATGTATAATAATTCATATTTGTATGTATGTTCCCTATAGACTCAAAAACGGCTGGAGCGATTTTGATGAAATTTTCAGTCTTCAGTCAATCTTTACATTAGATCAACGGGGATCCTGTAAACTTTGTTAGCGATCGAATAAAAAAATCTGAGCCACAGCAACGCGCGGCTGCTGTTTGCTAGTTTGTACTAAAATTAGAATAGAAGCTTGATATTGAGATGCCTATGTATGAGAATGTTTGTATGAAAATCAAGGGTAATCTTATGTAATGCACATTCATTTCCCCAATTTCCACGTAGCAATGCACTTCGTCCTCCATTATGCAAACATCATGTGTGTCATATTTACATAAATTTTACACATATTATGTGAGAATGATGTCAAATATAGGTCGTGTGTTCACTGGATACTATCTTATACTTTGTATTTCAGGTGCGGGCTGCGCCTTAACTGGACAGCAAACAGAAGTCATAATCACACACTTTTTCCGAGAAAAATTAACTATGGCCCAGAGATTAGTCCGCATGGCTCCCTCTGTAGGAAACTGCTTGATTCCTATACTGATAGGATACTTATGTACCATTTACACAGGCGACGTTGTAGTTATGGTGTACGGGGCTATCATCATGCAAAACTGTGTTTTCTTAGCATCTTATACACGTCCTGTTTATATAGAAAGAGTTATCAGACATACATACAACATGCTAAGGGACGCCGTGGAGGATGACGACGAAGTAATATTTTCAAATCAAAATCGTGAACGTCAAGAGACTGTTCCACATAATTCTGAACAAGCTGAAGCAACTAATACTACAGCAGTCGACGAAGACGGTACTGACGTCGTTGTTTTCAATTCTAACAGAAATGCTAAGGAAATAATCGATCCATCTATTCAATATCGAGAAAATAATACTGGAAATCGATCAAGATTCTCTTCGGATTTTAGTTCAATGTACGATGAAACGAACACGAATAGATTCTCATCAGATTTTGGAAGTTCCACAAATAGATTCTCAACTGATTTTGGAAGTGCTTCGAACAGATTCTCATCTGATTTTGGATCTCTTGACATTAATAATTATAACAGAATCAGCGGCTACCAAGAACTGGAAAGCATAGACAGAAGTGGTCAAAATCCCCAACCGCTGTATAGAGAAACAACGATTAACGCACCACAAAATCCCATAGTTTTTGCTGCTGAAATTACACCCGGAACGGCAAGACGAACAGCGTCTTTGAAGAAGAACTTTATAACGGTCACGAATATGCTAATTGATATCAATTTTTATCTTTACGCCTTATTACATTTGTGTACGACGTTCTCGGTGCTCATACTTGGTGTAATTTTTCCTCCGTTGATTTGGGAGCAGAATCCATCAATGAACATATGGTCGGTAAGTTTAAAACATCAATTATAAAAATTTCTTAAACTCTTGTCTTTGTTTTCGTTAGTCTAGACTCTGGAAATAACTCATAAAGTGGTATTTTGCTGGGATCGACTGCGAAAGCTGTTATTGTGTTTAGGTCTAATTGACGAAATTGGCAAAAGAAGCGTTCTGATTAGATTAGCTACCTATATGAACATGGATATAGGCCTGCAAACCTATTTAGTTACATAGATTTGCGTTTGACACCTTAGAATAGAATGGACCACATAATATATATCTACACTTTCTCATTCTTTCATGGATACTTTTACGTCCATTATATAAAAATTATGCCAGAATTTTATAAATAACTTGATCAACTAGTAACTTTATCTGTATTACATGTTTATAGGTGCCTGTTAAATTTAAAACTGTTCATAGCAGAGATTATCGTTCTATGCAATTAATACTTAACAATATTAAAAGATAACAAAATCAAACATTATTTTTAGGTGTGCACCTTGATGGCAGTCGCTCATGGTTCAGCTTTGTGCTTCATAATGCTGTGCGTTGTATTACCAAAATCCATTAATGAAAAAGAAAGGCTATGTGCTGCTTTCTGCGTTGCCGGAGCTATCGGATTTTATGGTATGTTTGCTTTAAAGTTCATAATATGAAACAACTGCTGTTTGAGACAGCTATACTTCTTTAAATTCATTGCTTAAATTTTTAAATTGTTGGCCTAATTTGTTTTGGTCGTCAATAATGACTCCGTGTTAGTGTGCACTGAAACAGCGTCGATGGACGTGAGATTGAACCCTTTGCAAAGAGCCGCTAATCTCTGGAACTACCACTCGGATTCGAAATATTCTTTTTGTTTATGATAGCTAGATTCACATGGAATCTATCTATTTAGAATTAGATAGCCTCTCAGATAGCCTTAAATATTGATTTTTGTTAAGTAAGTCGGAAGTAACATCACACCCGAACTGCTTTATCCGCGTGCGCTGACATAATGGTTAGTAATGCGTAAATAAAACGTTTAAAAAAAAATTGCTCCTTAAATAATATCCGCGATACCATATGCCAATCTCTTATACATAAGCCACAATAAGGTATTTTGTGACAAAAATTTATTGAAAATTAAAGAATGATTTATGAGCATTATTATTGGGCATGGAACATTAATCCTTACGAACGAAAGTTACTTCATCATCAAGATAATTTTATAAAAATAAACTTTGCCCTTTATAGCATGTTATTAGGAGGCATAGTTCGGGAGATAATGGAACTAATGAAATGATTGAATGAAAATAATTCAATGACTAAAGGTGTAATAGCGCGAACGAGCCGTGTGACGCATAACCCTGGCTGCCCGATAAAAATATGGTCTCTACTGTAGTATTATAAATCAATCGGCGATTTGTTTTTAAATTAACGCGGGTGAAACCACGGGACACAGCTAGTGTTAATATATCGAGTAACCGAGCGAGGTATGTATCCGACTGGGGCGCGACCCCACGTGCATGGTGATAATCCCGTAACAGCCACTCTTTTAGTTTATCGCGTTTCGGGATCAGCCGGTGTATATCCAGCTCCCGGGAGGCTTGCAGGCCAGTATGACGACGAGGCATTACCAATCGCTCGATCGTCACCATTTTTTTTTTAGATTGTACTGTGCTTATTATCAGGCAGGGCTACTATTTAATAATGCCACCTCTATTTGCAACTGATTTTCTAGTCTGCAACATTTGTTTTCCAGGTATAACACTGTCCAGCAGTAAAAGCCTGTTAGTGGTGTGGTGCATGTTGGCCAGCTTCGCGACAGCTGCATCGGGCATCCTGCAGCAACCTCTATACAACAGCACTCTCAACGAATTCGACACCACCGCCACGATGACGGCGTCCAACGCGATCGTTGCCATATTCATTATGATATGGTCCCTAACTCACAACTACGAGTATAAGACTTGCTTCCTGACGGCAAGCGTTCTGCAGACAATCACTGCTTGCATGTTCTTTGCGCTTTCCTTTAGACGACGGAGGTAAGCGATTACAAACGTAAGCGGTTAGACACCACAGAAAAGTTTAAATAAAAAATTAAAAAAAAAATCGACATAAAAACCACAAATTTTAATTGTCACGGCTTAATGGTATATTAAAATATGCAGCGCGCTGTTGACTTAAGTTTCAAAATATTATTAGATATTAAGTATATTTAAAAATAGTATGTAGGTAAGACTAGGCGGTTTTTTTTCGACTATTTTTTTTTGGTCCACACTCGAAATTTTGGTGTAGTATATGTTGGAAAAAAAAACCTGATAGTTACAGCCCTTAATATTAATTTTAAATACTTTCCCTGATCTTGGAAAAGATTTTATGGTTTATCGAATGAAAAGTTTGAAATTATTGATTTTCCGTATTATATTACTATATTTTGGGTGTAATAAACTTCAGTGACCTGTACCAACTTACCAGCATAAGGTAAACTTTAGCCGCAATGGACACTATTGTAAATTGTTTAATTCTGAGTAAATTGCGACCAAACTCGATTCGATCGCATAAAATGCGGCAAAGTTAGAGAAATAAAATAAATCTTGATTTACGTGTATTTTAAATGGAAAATCTTTTCACGTTCAGGGAAAGTACTTAATTTTAAGGGCTGTAACTTTAAGGGAATTTTTTTCCGACATAACACTCTAATAATTCAGCGGGGACCGAAAAAAAAAATAGAAAAAAAATTAGGCTAGTATAAGACTTTTATTATAAATAAATATTTTTTAATGGTAATCGTTTTTTTTCTGTTTTATAATAGTTCCTTCCGTTTCTGAAAAGTAGCATTTTTCTTTATAAAATTGTTTTTCTTCATATTACAGGAAAACAATGTCAGTGGTAAATTAAAACTAACGTTCTTATTACTTAACATTTTTATTATGGAGATCAGTTCCTAAATTAGTCTTATGAAAATGTATCTACTTAATATGATAAATTGTTATCAAATATTACCAATATTTTCCGACATTCTGTACTGACGAAATAAATAGCAAATTACCTCGTTCCTATACGCTTATTCCGTTCACATATATCTATAAATATAGTATAATTGAAGTGTCTCTTTGTAATGTAGAAAATAACAGCTTTTTACTTTAAGCATATATATGAAAGAATAAAGCATAAAAAAACTATTTTAAAAAATCTGTCCGTTTGTTGCGAGTAATCTCCGAAACGGTTGAACCGATTTTGAAAGGGCTGTCATTTGCAGATAGCTGAAGTTATAAGGATTAACTTAGACTACAACTATTAAGAAGATTTTGATATTTTGGATTCGATGAGTTTTCGGTGAGAAAACATCGTGAGGAAACCAGAGCATGGTGGGAGGGCATTTTCTAATGCTCGCCTGGCTAGCTACCACCCTTAAGTTCAAAATCTGTCTCCAAGCACCAATAGGTGTGTTCCGGCAGCTGTACTTGAGAGCCACTCTTCCACTAAGTTTAACGTGTTATCATCTTGGGCCACATCGTCACTTAAAATCAGGTAAATTGTGGCCACTACGTCAAACGTTCACCGAATAAAAATGCATGCCAGCGAAGCCGCGGGCTAAGCTAGTATGTTCTAAAATAAATTCATCGGTTGTTCTATAATATTTGCACTCTTTGAGATAGGGAAAGGCTAAAGCAAACGGAATGTCAATACAAACTTCGATAATAACGAAAATAATACGATTGACCTAACAACAAATATAACTGAATATTTAATAAAACGGTTGACTTTGCTTATTATTGGTAAATATATTAAATTGGCAAATTTAAGATATCTAGTTTAAAACTGACAGAATTAAAATCAAATCATATACTAATTAAAATAAGCCAGGCCGAGGGAAAACGTTAAGTAGGTACATAATTATTATAAGAATCTTATCGGAATACCGTTGTTTATTTGTCACTGCTAATTCTTCATGTTTCGTGTAATTTCTTATAAAAATAAATCTCAATTTTATATAAATTAATTGTCAAAATTTGTTTCTCTATATAATAAGTGTGTAGTAAGCAGCGTAATAAATTTACTGTAGATTTTTTAAATTAACCATAAAGTACTTAATTATTAAATATAATAAGTATAAAAAGATTTATAAATAAAAATGAAATGCATGAAGCTTATATTGATAGGCACATTAAATTAATTATTCTGAATTAACGCCTTGCAAGTTCAACCAATTTATAGTAGGAGAACAATGGCTTCAATATTGTAGATTAGAAGTTCAGAAGAAACATCGATTTGAATTTGTAGACTCGCACTAACCTATATAATTCTACCGAAGAGTGAGCGAGATAGGTATATCTATAGTTACATCTATAGATATCCCAATAGTTTACAATTTTTGAAGTTAATACTTAGTTAAATTATTTATGTCAATTTTTTATTCCTCCTCGATTATACAGAGTTAAAATAAATTTAGTATATGTCTTTGTCTTAATAATGACCAAGACATTGTTATAACACGGAGAACTTTTGTTATTATGTACATGGCGGTGACTATTTTATAATGATACAATTATCTGTTAAACTGAGATCACTTTCCAGCACGGAGTGAGGTACGATTACATATTCCATAACAAAACGGGTATCTGTTATTCAATGACTAATTTTTCAACATGGAATTAAATTTTTTCTATTCCAAAATAAAAGGATTGTCTGTTGTTCGGTGGCCAATTTTAGGGTTCCCTACCTCGTAATGCAAAATCGGAACCCTTGTAGAATCTTTTTGTTCAGTACGGAATTACGAATCACTGCTCCAAAATCAAACGGTTATATTTTATACGGTGACCAATTTTTTAATCCGGAATTACTATTTAAAAATAAAACTATTGTCTGTTAAACAGTACCCAATTTCTCAGTATGAAATTACAGTTATAGTGTAACATTGAATTCATTGAATCAGAATATTTAACGTAAAAATTACCTGTTGCATACATTATCTGAAATACTCTAGGTATAACACAGTTTTTTTAAATAACACGCCTATCTATTGATTAACATCTTTACTTAAGATCGGGTGTAAGTATGTTTAAATTCTAAACCTGTAGGCTTTATCATAATAAAAAATTGTAATCGGTTGATTGGACTTGGAAATACTTATAGCTTCAAGAAAACGTGCTATTTAAAAATATTTATAAATAGTTTAAAATAACTCATTGGAAATACAATTTCGCTTAAACTTCTAAGATTAAATTAAGACTCCTCATCTTTTGCAATCTATCAAACAAATTAAACGATCACAAGTTTAAATATCGACAGGTTATATTTTCCTTTTTCTTGAAAGAATAAATACTTCATACCCTATTTTTTTCATTTATAGTCAACTCTAACAGCATTTCTACATCAAAAATATTTGTTTAACCCTACCCTATATTGGATATGTAGAGCTCAACATACATTAAATAATAATAATTCGAAAAAAAAAAAACACTTTTTAGTGTGTACCCTCAACTGCTATTAGTAAATAAACTTAGCATCACATTATTACAATAAATATATTTAATAGGAATGTAATATAAAATTAAATTCTGATGTTTTTCAAACACCAAATTTTAAAAGCGTTTGGTGAAGATCACTTCAATAAAGATTTGCATGGTGGTGAGGCAGTTTTCAACACTCCACTAACTTTGAAAATACGTTCGCAAATACCAATAGGTGTTCTCATCCAGCTGCCATCGAGAACCAGTCCTCTGAATGCATCGTCAGATAATATCAGGTAAGATTTTGGCCATAAAGAAGAAAGGAAAATTTTGAAAAAAGCAAAGTTAAATAACGAATCTTGAAAACCGAAAGATCTTCCTACCAAGCTTTAAGATCCTAACTGAAAATCCCCACTAGGACACCTGTAATGATTGTATTATCAATCATTTTTTAGTTTTTAATTATTTATATTTATTTTACCATATTTGATTCCTCATTAATTCATTTATTGTGTTTATGCTCCTTTCCGAAGGCATCTCATCTATAGGTAATTTATTCTTTACGGACTACTTATTTGATATAAATATCGTAAAGAATAAATTACCTATAGATGAGATGCCTTCGGAAAGGAGCATAAACACAATAAATGAATTAATGAGGAATCAAATAAGGTAAAATAAATATAAGTAATTAAAAAATAATTGATAATATAATCATTATACACCTGACCATATCCACAAGCGTCATTAACTTAACAGATCCATCATTTCGTTCTCGGACACCTTCTTAACATCAGTCGTGTTGTTATTCTGGTTCGGTAAGAGGGATTCGAACGCGGACCAGTCCTGCTTCATACCCGTCTGATTGTTTTGTTTATTCGCCCATTTGTTATTAAAATTCGCATTTGTCGTGTTTGTATTGGACCATGCCGTCGACGGCAGTGCCAGTTGATTCTCGAACCCCATGGAACTGTTTTGATATCCCCCATAATTTGCCACGTTCTGAGTGGTGTGTGGCTGTGAGTTCTGATAGCCCGGAAAACCTGAATAATTCGACGTTAAGGAGTTACTTGTATGAGTCTGTCTGGGAGTTGTGTTTGAGAGTTGGAGCTGTGAAAGGTTAGATTGTAGTAACGAAGTGGTGAGGTCGAGTGGTTTGTGAAGTGGTTTTGGTGGCGCTGCGATGGGCTGTGGCGGTGGCTGATGAGAGAATTTACGGACAGTCTCCTGCTGTTTCGCTATCCTGGAATTGAATTAGACTATTTAAAACCCCTGTTTTTGTTTTTACAGCAATAATGAGTGAACGGTAATGTGCAGTCTAAGTCATAGAATTAGATTCAAATCTTACAATGAGCCTGAGCTTTTTAGTGATACAATCATTAAATGGTGATAAAGCTTTGTCTATGATGCAAATGTACGGTCAATCATCTATCTGGAGGGCCCAGAACCAATTGAACATGTATTTTTGTAATCATAAAAGAGTATAATTGAAATTATCAAATTAAATGTAGAATCCAATATTGAAGACTATTCGAAGTTACCTCTGTTTCTCCTCGATGCTCATAGAACCGGCACTCTCCCCGATGGGCGGCACGACACGCTCCGGTTTATCCGGTTTCGGGTTGTTGAACGAGAATGGATCAATCCCTAACCCAGTAAACATCTTGTCTATGTCGGTCTGTGCGGGAGGCGCCGACACGAGTGTGTCGGATGACGGCGTCAGGTTGTGCTCCATCACCCTATTAGTTGAATATAAGCAAATTTTTTATCCTAATAAAGAACTCATGAAAAGCATATTTTGTTCTTTTATACTTATTCCTATATTTTCAATTTCATCTGAAATTATAGTAGAAAATATCATGCGACTGAAATAATAATTAGACAAGAAAATATGTAACTTAAAACCTGATCTCAAAGACTTAACAAAATACCATAACTACTCCATACAAATACCATAACTCACTTCGACTCATTTTGTATTGAATTAAGCTGCTCCAACTTGGCCCTGTGTTCTGTCTCCACTTTAGAAACCATCTGTTTCACTAAGGTCACCAGGGCGTTGAACTGGTTGAGGGTCAGCCCGTTTTCAACACACAACGGTATTAGAAAAGGCAGCACCTTCGTCGCCAACACTTCCTTTGTTATCCCTAACTTTTTGTGACTGAGCGCCAATTTGTATATACCTATTAGGATTACAAATTTACAATTATTATCAATATTAAAAACTAACTAAAAGGTGTACAATACACATGAAGCTGAAAGACTTGTTTCGTAAAGCAAAAAACCAATACTGTAAGATTTCGATAATTTGCCGTAGTATCTGAGAATCTAAACAATGAAAACGTGTCGCTCAGCAAACTTTCTATCTCATCATTATTAATCCTCATAACTATTTTTTCTAAGCACAAGCCCATTAAAAAATACGATATTAATTATCAATTACCTAAAATCCCCATTAAAACAGCTGGCTCTCGCGAAGGTATCTGCGGCAGGAACGGTATGATCTCGTCCAGTACCAACCATTTGTCTAAATGTTCCAAAAGTTTGCCCAAACACAGCAAACAATTCACACGCACTGAAATGTAGTTCGTGCTCATGCACAACTTTTTTATTCTTGGTAGGAGAGCATTTTTCATAGCCGGATAATCAATCAGGGAAGCAAATGTTGGTAGTACAGATAGACAAAGTTCCTGAATTTGCTGTGCGTCAGACTCCAAAGCACGGTAGAGCATAGGTAGTATATCCGTCTTCACCTCATCCCCGGGAGTCAATTTTAAAAGCAACTCCATTTTTTGCATGAAAATTAACAGTATCTGTATGGGATCCTGAATTAACATGACAGGTTTCAGAACTGGCAGGATATATTTAATATATTCTTCTTTAGAAGAGTTCTCAGCAATAAGAAGAACGTTTGGTAAGACGAAAGGAACCATTGGCGCATTGATGAATTCCTTCGTGAGGCATGGTAAGATGCGATAGATGCATATACGGTGAGGCATTTTCTGTATGATCTGTGGAAGGCCTTTATAAAATTGCGATTTTTGTAAATTGTCCCATTGAAATAAGGAGTCCAAGTAATTGAGAGTTTTTACTCCTACATCTTCAAAGTATGGTATCTGTTAAAAAAACCATAAATAGCTATTATGTTTCTTATTTATGTTAAATAATGACGATATAGCAAATGAGTAAAGTTAACAAAAGTAAGTGTTATCTTCCAAGCCAGATATCGGAAATCAAATACAAGAACCAAGAAATCAATAGAGATTGATCAAAATTTTATCTAAAAATCTATCAATTGATGAAAATAAAAACAATAAATTAATTATAATATTAATATGTAAATTAATTTAAAACATAAATTTAAGCTCAGTACATTTTTATACTAAAAATCAAATATTGAAACTAACCTTTCTTAGTAATATAGCAGTCGTTCTGAGAATGTACCATCATTAACTTTGAAAAATCAATTTAAAAATATCATTAAAATTACCTTTAAGAACTGGTGAGGATCAGGCCTTAGCTCCGGCGTCACATTCAACATTAATTTTACGTACTCTCTCAAGCCATCCACCACACATGACAGCTTTGACGGCGACAAGCTCTTCAACTCATTGACAAACCTCTTAAACTTCATATAATCATTGCCGACATTGCCCAAAGTCATATAACCTGTATTATGTAAAGCATATACAACCATTCCTAAAGAATAAATGTCACTGGCTGGGGAATGTGATGCAGAAAGTACATATTCAGGGGCTAAGTAATCGAGAGAAGGCTGAGTTAAGGAATGCATCGCTTGACAGTACTCATTGAACGGCCAAAACGGTGTTGATCCGGATGAACTCTGATTGGCAACACAGAAATCGAAGCCGAAAATTTTCCAGGCGCCCTGCTGGTTAACTATAATCGATTCAGGACACATATTACGGTGAAGAAGTTTTACGTCATTGTGTAAAAATGCCAAACCTTCAGCTATTTGCATAAGACCGTATTTTATTTCGAGCTCATAGAGTTTGTAATTCACTAAATGCTTTGGTGTTGGTTGCGGCATATTTTCCGTGTTCCCTAGTATGTTGGCTAAGCTGGCGAACACTGGTTCTGTGGCGAATGCTATACTTTCCCTGCTCTCCTCAAGGCTGTGTTGAACAGTCAATATTTGCGGATGACGTAATTTTGTCAGTTGAATAATCCCACGTTTCAAAATATCTAGCATGATATCACGATCAGCTTTTTGCCATCGGTCAAGATGTTTCTTCTCGAAAACGAATATTGAAGCTTCCTGTTTTGTTGATTTTTTGTAGCCTTTGTAGATTTTCCATAATAGACCTGTTTAAAACCAAAGAGTTCTCATTATTTTGTTTAGTATTTTACTGCCAAACACACTTACGTAAATCTGTAAATCATCAAATTCATTTGAATAATCCAATTTAGTGAAAGGTATTAAGAGTTACATAGAAAAGTTTACCAGTATTACTACTACTATTTTAACTAATATTATAAATGTGAAAGTGAGTTTGTATGTTTGTGACTCAATCACATAAAAACGGCTAAACGGATTTGGATGAAATAAGGCACCCGAATTAAGACATAGGATACTTCTTATCCTGGTAAAGACCCAATTCTGAAGTGCAACCAGACGAAGGCAAAAGCTAGTGTATAAATAAATTATGAATTACTAAAGTTGAAATATAAACTATAAATATAACTAGGGAAGTTTTTTTTTTCAACTAAATTTAGAGTAACTCGCATATCAAAATAAATGAATAGGGATCAATGTACACCACTTTGGTATTCATTGATAAACAAATTAGGCAGTTCAAAAATTTCATAAAAAATTAAAACCGTTTTTGAATAAATATTTGCTTATTTATCAATTACATGTAAGGGACAAAAATATATACATATATATTATAGGCAATGTATGAATGCCCACTAAATAAAGGAAATTATTAAATACTTTGTCTAGGCATTCTATAGAATGCCAAATGCTATTTATGAATTTATAACAAAAACCATCACGTGACATTTTGAGATCACGTCAAAAACTCTCATGTGATATTCGAAACGAATCAAAGATTTATACTTTGCTGGTTTCTCATTTGGTATTCTATAAAATGGCAATTTATGCAATATGATTTCTTTCATACATTGCCAGCTAGCTTCAGGCATTCTGCATTCTGAAATATACATAATTATAGATATACACCATAAAAAAAAAGATATTTATTGTATAAATATAATATTCTTTAACTAATATTATTTGAGCTTAATGTGGATTTGACATTTAACTTTTCACTCACCCGTGCGTGATAATTATCTCATTACTACAATGCTTATTTATATGATTGATTACTTAATATTAGAACAAAGTACAGAAATGAGATTCAACTCATTATTTTAAAAAAAAAACTACATAATAATAACTACCAGTTGCATATAAGTATATATAATTATTTTAATTGGACTAGCAACTGCAATACATTATTATTTTATTACAGTTAATAATTGTAAAGCCAATTTTATTATGCTAACCAATTCATGATATGAAATTGTGCCATTCTGCACATTAGTACATACTTGTATTAGAAGATTAAATATAAACAATCTATTATATTTTAAGTCAGTGTAAGATTGTATCTGGAAATAATTAGATGTATCACACAATTTGCACTCATCATTCACAAACTCCTTGTAGGCAGAAAATTATTGTACCAGCAATCACCCTAAACTTAATTTAGAGATTTATTACAATATTTTATTTGAATATAAATAATAAATTGCGTATATCAGTCTGTGATAATGTAAATTCCTATTAATAAAAATTACAATTGCATCAGTAGTTCTAGTGATTACCTCCTACCAATTTATTCACAAAGTTTACCTCTTTATAATATTATACCTCTTTATATAGATGTATTTCTAAACATGTTCTATTGATATAGTCTCACAATCATGCTATCTATTAATATTTATTTAGGTATGTTTCCATTATTTTATCTCTAGCCCATATTATCCACTTCCTGCAATATTTTAGTTTGATGTTGGTTTAGTGAACATAGCAATAATTATGTTTAAGTCTAGTTTGTAAACTTTGATTTATTTAGGATACAAAAAGTGTTAAAACTTTAGCCTCCTTTCAATCAGTCTATTGTATACTTAAATACTTATACATATAACAAAATGTATTTTTTTTGTTTGTAATGACAAATTAACAGGTTTTTTACTAAATGCATATGTAAGTACACAAAGTACCAATAACAAAAAACCCATTATTAAAATTTTTGTCTGTTTGTATGTTCCAGGTAATCTCCAAAACGGTTGGACCAATTTTGATGGGACTTTCACTAGCAGATAACTGATGTTATAAGGAATAACATCCGTACATAATATCAAAAAGGTTTTTAATACTCCATGCAAGCACTGCTGCTGAGCCACTGGTACAGCTAGTTACAATTTATAATCAGTCTATAGTCTAGTCTCCTTATTCAGTTTAAGTCCTGCAAAAATACTTATGAAAGATAGGTATGCCAGTATAAAATTCCCTGTTATCAAGAAAAGCTGAAGAAATTGGAGACATCTTGTTTCAATTGTAAATATATGATTTTTTTCTATAAACATATTAAAAAACAACAAATTGGTTTTGTTTAAATTTATTTAGTAATTCAGATTGTGTTTATAGATTTAGGGCATTCTGAAATTAAATTAAGCAATGGTTTATGAATATTAGCTAGAAAAAACTGAATGCGTATACTCTGGTATATTGAAATACCGGGAAAGGCCTATCATGAATGGTTAACAAATAATGTAAATTAATGAATAAACCTAAACTTACCTCTATAATATTTTTTTTAAATATTACAGAAACAATAATATAATATATTGATAAAGGTAAATATTCATTTCCTAATCAAGCGCGAAATTCGTAAACGCTGAGTTGTTTTAGGTTTTACCTAATACTTATAACAAGACGGTTACAGCGTGAAGATTATTAATGCAGAATTAAACTATATTATATACATATCTTTGTTTTACCTGGTCCGGCGCTCGCGATGTATTGTGTAGCTTCAAACTCCCTGGTTACCGGATTACCAGGCAAAACGCCAGACAACTGAGACACAGTATTACTCACTGACGAATAAAACTTATTAAATACCTCCATACTAACTTTTATTTTAAACTTTCATAAAAGAAAATGCTACATACTAATTACATATATAGAATGAATTGAGAATCGAGTGTCAAACGTCATTGTCAAGTTTCAATTCAAAAGTCAATTTAGTCAGTGTGTCAATTCAATAGAGATTTTTTTTACTATAGTTCTTTCATTTCTTCGTGAAAGAAAAAGGCAAAAGTATCTAAAACTATGCAGCCTAGCTGGCCTTTTTCCTTCAACCTTCAAACATACATTTAACAATATGGCGGCCCCTTGGTAAAATATTCAGGGAGTTTTTGTGGCAACCTAAACTGTATATTCCCAGTTATTATTTATAATTAATTTCATTTGTATACGATAACCAAACTACATCACGTAAATATAGGGGAAAACAGCATAAGTTTATGAATTAAAACAAAGACCACCACATAACACTTCAAGATCCCGCCAAAAATTCCGAAACAATAGTTTTTTTTTTTGTATAGTAATAAGAACAGAGAGCGACAACAGATTTATTGCAAGCAGTGTCCTAAGAAACCGCACTTCGACTTCTACTGAAGTACAAAACAAGCTGTAGGAAGTTCGACATGTGACAATTAGAATAAAAAGGATTAGAAGAAGAATTAAGGCGGCTTGTATAGACCCTTTGCTCGCCGCAGGCCATCGAGTAAGAATGGAACCTAATGCCACAAAGTTTCATTAACAATTTAATAAAAACTATGCTCAGACGAATGCAGGCATGTTGACAGCGACAGGAGGCTATACTAAATACTGATTGTATAACCCATTATGAAAAAAAAACCGTCTTTAGAACAATGTTCAATTTTCATTATATTAGGTCAAAATTCTTTAAAATTTACTGCCTCATTTAATACTGCCTCAATTTTTTTTATTTACGTTTAGTTTATTATTTTATGTTCATAAATAGTAATTTAATTAATTGATTATTTCAACGAATTTTAAAAACTGATATTGAATTAATAAATTGGTTTTCACTTTAATTTTCCTATTTTTATTGCATTCCACTAAATATGTCCATGAGTGTATAAATGACTTGGCTGCATGGTTTTAGATACCTTTGCCTTTCAGGAAAGAGAAGAAATATACCGAAAACAGAAATTACATCGTAAATGTCAAAACTGTCGTCAAACTACTACTAACGAAAACGAACCCTATAAAGTTTCTTATTTCTCTTTGACCTTTGTAATAATTACACTATGTTATGGTATAATTTTAGAAAATGATTTTAACAAAGGCTATAATTGCAGTGCTATCAATCATATTTACTATATTACCCAGCAGTACGACAGAAAGCGATCCTTATTCCAAAGAACCATACCGACCTCTCGGTCCATTAGTGAAATGTAGTTTTCTACCGTTGGAATTTCTTGAATGCGACGAACCGATAGATCATAAAGGAAACTCGTCAGCTAAAGACGCCATAGGTCACGGCTGCGTTAAATTCGGTGGTGTAAAGTACGATCAAGTGGAAAAAACTAAAGTACAATGCAAAGCTTTGGATGGAATCGAGTGCTATGGTAGCAGAAGCTTTCCACGAGACGGTTTCCCTTGCGTACGGTACTCGGGACACTACTTTACGACTACACTTATATATAGCATACTCCTGGGCTTCTTAGGCATGGACAGATTTTGTTTAGGACAAACAGGAACTGCTGTGGGAAAATTACTTACTCTGGGAGGGTTAGGTATATGGTGGATTGTTGATGTGGTTTTATTGATTACAAATAGTCTTCATCCAGAAGATGGTAGTAATTGGAATCCATATGTATGAATCTGATGCATGTTAAATAACAATTATTTTCTGCATTGTAGCTTCACTATTTACAGTTTTAATGTAAATAAGATAAATCAGGATATATTATAATATTATCTCAGCAAAATTACTGTACATTACCTGATTGGAAATGCTGTGCAATCTAGAAACAATGGTGACCACTGGTGATGAATTCTATTAGCAGTTATTGCCACCATGTTGTTTTTCAGAAATGTCTCTTCATGCCTTGTTTGAAGGACCTGATTTTGTAGGAGAAAGTGAACACACTGCCTGGGAGGTGATTAAACATCTTTGTCAATAAACAATAATTTGTAAACTTTTGTTGTTGCCAAAATGGATGCTACCATATGCCGTGGCATCATGAACCAGCCCATGTGGTTTTGTAGTAAAAAAGAGAAGAGATTTTGTTTTATATAGAATTATATCTGCGTAAAGCTGTGGAATAAAGGTTAAGTGATTGATAATGTTTATTGCCCCACAGTAGAAAATCTGTCTTTAGTAATTTGATATGAAAAGTGTATAGCCATTAAAAAGCACTAGGATCACATTACAATCTTTTGCTGAAATTTAATTAAAACATGAATGCTACTGATAAATTCTTATTTGCCTAAATATTGCCTTTACAGATTGTAGGCAGTGATTGTTAATATAAAACTATAATAATCACTGAAGTATTTTACAGACTATCTATTTACATGGCATAACTAAATGAAAACTATTTGTGAGTTCATGGTTGTATGAAAATAATCACAATAGTTTGCCTTCAAATATATTAATAAGAAATATATATAAACATTCAATTATGTGAAATTACTACATATAAAGGGCTTATAAAGGATATAGCTACATAACTGCAAATTACATACTGAGATCAGTTTTTTATTCAGACTAGTATTAGTAATAGTGAAGGAATGATGGCTCAGTTGTAGTGTGTTACACCACATCAACGGACGTGAGTTCGAATTCCTGCAAAGAGCCTGAGCTTTTTGTGAAGGATAACATTGTGAGGAAACCATAGTATGGTGGTAGGGCTTTTTTAATGCAGACCTGGCTAGCTACCACCCTCAAGTTGAAAATCTGTTGCCAAGCACCAATAGGTGTGTTCTGGCAGCAACAATTGAGAGCCAGGCCTCCCACTAGGCTTAGTATGTTACCATCTTGGGCCACATGGTCACTTAAGATAAGGTGAGCTTGTGCCCACAATGCTAAACCCATAATGATAAAAAAAAGTTGAAAAAGCTGATAAGTTAATCTTAGTAGACAATAATTACAAAATGTAATTTTTCAGATACTTATAAGCCTTATTAAATAATTATAATATTGATTAGTGTTTATTATATAGAAATCTAAAATATGTTATATTCGAGAGAGGTAAAATATTTGTTTTAAATTTCCTTTCAAATGTTATTAACATTTTCATAAAATATTTGTGCATTCTGTAAATACTTGAAATTAATAAAATATTGATGGACATATTTTGTTGTTGTTTTTTAAATATATTTATACTTTTTATGCGGCTTCGCACGGGTTAAATGCTGATACTAAATATACCTACCTACTACAGAATGTTGTTAAACATCGTATACAGCTTTTTTGTCATTAGACAATACAAACATGTTTTGTTTAGAGGTTACTCTTGAAAGAGCGATATATAATTAACCATGGTATATAGAGGGCCGGTACCGCCGCACTTCCCTACATTTTAAATCTGTAATATCTTCCGAAATATTCATTTAAATTACAGGCTGTAAAGGGCTATATTGATCTATATTAAATGGACAATGTATTTAAGGTACTTAATTGGATAAGGATTAATGCTGTATTGCTTAAAATCACTTCGTAAATAAGCCATTTTTTTTCCGTAAAATGTAAAGGATAAAAAATGGTTATTGTGGGTTATCCTTAAGAGATAGACATATACCATCGCGGACTTTTTTGTTGACCTTTTTAAGGTGTACAATACTGTAGTACATTATTTTTATTTATCTCGTGGGGTTCAGCCAGCGTTTGCAATGTTAGCGCAAAAAATGTATTTATTTACGACATGACATTAGAAACCTTAACCTAAATTTATCAGTGTCTCTCTACAATATTATGCATGTATTATACATATAAACCTTCCTCTTGAATCACTCTATCAATTAAAAAAAACCGCTTCAAAATCCGTTGCTTAGTTTTAAAGATTTAAGCATACATAGGGACGGACAGAGCGATGCGACTTTGATTTATACTATGTAATGATATCACCGCATTGCAATTTGTGTACATGATTCTCCAAACATGTTATGTTAGCTGTTTTATATTTATATCTGATCGGTCACTAATGTTATGTAGCGTGCAATGTTGGGCACAATGTAACTAATTATTACAATTACTTTTATTTAGTGATTTGAGGTATTTTCAAATAAAACAATTAATGTGTGTTATTATTATTAATTACTTTTCGCTAAATAAGTAGCTGTAGTTTTTGTTTGAACATGCTAATGCCAGGAACTACCTGTTTGACATCAAATATCTTTGTGCTTATTTCATAGTTTATTTACGAAGGTTCTACGCTATATAACTTCACTCTACGACCCTAAGGAGTGAAACTGAAATTTATTATGGGTGAAACCAAAGAACATTAAGCCACTATTACTCAAATATATAAAAGCCCTTTAGATTACTGGTTCGCAATTTCAAACCGTTACTTTTACTGATAAAGATTCACTTCATTATTAATACTGTTTTTTGCTTGTATATTATTAACCTGTTGATGATTTTATTACACCTCTTTAACATGTCCGTTATAGAAAAGAAATTTTCATGGAGCTTGTATCAGTTTGTTTTTAAAATAATAAGGTATAGCTTACTCAGCAAATAATATGTTTATTGATTATATTGTTCCTTATGTATAATGAAATCAATAACTTGTGTAGACTTTCTAAAATAATTAGTGAAAACTGTATGAATTTGATTAGAGGATTTGGAATAAAATAATCTAATTGTGGAAAAGAAACAACAAGCTAAGATTTGAACTCATTTGAACACAAATTGACTATAGTGAAACAACTTTCAGATATCTTATAAGACTGACACAGATTCAGGACCACTGCTGCCACTAACCACATCATTAGTAGCTTCAAACCATAATTAATTTCCAGATAATTAGAATGTAAGCACATTGCAGAAGTAGCTTAACAAAAACAATTATCAAATCACTTATCACTCTCTTATTTAATATATCACATTTCTAGTAATTGTTCCTTTAATTCCTATTCAAAGAGATACTATGTTCTTTTAAGAATAAGCTTTTTTTAAATATAGACAATTGTTACAAACTTCAAAATTTCTATTGCTTATGTCATTATTTTTTAAATTAAATCATTGCTTAGTTTTACAAATTTATAAAAATTTTGTATAGCATTAAAATCTAAGCAGAGAGCCCTTATATCAGTATAACTTACCAAAAATTTAAATGAGCCCGGAATGGATAAATTTCTGTTTACAAAATTTTTATTTGAAAGCACAACTACATTCCATAGATTAACAACTTACACATAATAAGAAAAATACCATAATTACTTAATTTTTTTATTTTAACTTAAGCCACGAGAGCAGACGCTGTGCTGGATTCATATTTCCAGTTAGGAGGAAGCACACTCTTAGTCTTGTAATAACGGGCTAGCCTGTGAATCCTTGATTCAACAAGAATCAGCCTGAACTTGCTGTCCTTGTCCTTCCTATTACGTTCCAAATGCTTTCTCATGGCAACAGCTTTCTTGATCAGATAATAGAGATCTTCAGGTAGATCGGGAGCAAGACCCATAGCTTTCATGATACGCAGGATCTTTTTACCAGTAACAAATCTGACTTGTGCAACACCATGAGAGTCCCTGAGCATGACACCTGTAATTTAATATACAAGAAGGATTAATCTATTACCATAAACAAAATATTAACTTTTATCTTATTATTTTTGATCTGAGAATTTTATTTGTTAATTTATCTGCAATTTTACTTTTGCAAATAATCCCTACTGGTTAAAATTTAGAATCCTTTGGTATGGGAGGGGGCGGGGCAGTGGGAAGGTGTATTCCTAACCCTTTGACACTACTCAAAGTTTCAAGGTCAAATTAGAAATTTCAATATTTTCTAACCTCTGGTAAATTTAGAGGCAAAAAATGGATCAGGGATGATGAAGGGGGCAACCATCTACCCTCTGACACTCTTGCCATGAATAAATAAACTTCCTGACCAGATATATATGAGGTTAAAGATTCAAAGTTAAATTTAAGGTTTTGATGGGACTTTACATAGAATAATAATGATTAGATAATTGATGTCCAGAATACAATAATTGAAGTCCAAAGTGTGTATATCAGTTGTCACGGTTAATCGGTGCAAACAAAACCAAGTCCGAGTGGCCAACTAACATACGATTATATTGAGTTGCCAACTCATGGAAATTATAGAAATGTAGTAAAAATTTCTAAGAGTTACCAAAATATAATAACAAAATTAATTGTTATATTAGTGTATTGTTTAATTACTGTTTTTATTTTTATGTATTTATATATTTTTTTACTTACAAACTATTATGAACTTCTTTAATATGTGCAATTAGTAATTTATTAAACTAAAAAAGGTACCACTTTGTCAGTTTGTGAACTATTATAGTATTTGTTCATCTGACATCACTAAAATTACATGTAATTTCCGAGTTTTGTTAAGTTTTGAGGTTAAGATAGTTTTTATTAACTTTCTCGAAAACACCTAATTACCTTGTAATGGGAATAGTTCCGTTATAATAATATAATTCTCTATCAACTTCAACCCTGAATTCGTACCAAATTATTCTAAATCCAACCCTCCCTACTAACCAATTTTAATGGTATTATTTATCAGTATTCTGTAACCTCTAAACCTACAGTTACATAGCAAGCACTTTTAGCTCTGAACATGAATCGTGGTATGTAATTAGTACATCTTATAGAGCAGGAATAGGAGGGATCTCACTAAGCATCAAGTGAGATTGTGGCCAATTCAAGTTTAATCACCCATGGCCTAGATTAAGGCCATAACAATAGTAGATACACACAATATTTACTCTCTTAGGTCTATATTTGCGGGAAAAAAAATAATGTTACGATATACTTAATTGTAAATGTATATTCTACTTAAGTTGTAGTATGATAAACGTAATAAATTTATAGTATGATATAAAATTAGAGTTCAATAATTATGAATCAAAAATGTTACACTTTACTCACCGATTTGGGAAGGAGTAAGTCCTTTCTTGCCAAGCTTGAAGATCTGTTCCTTAACATCATCAGCGGTCAGTTTCAGCCAGGTAGGGACACTGCGGCGATACGGTAGCGCCGACTGGGATATACCCTTGCTGAAAACATAAATTCACATTTCAAAACCAAGCCATGTGGTAGTCCCAGTGTAGGTTATGCTTTCGTCACTACATGAAATCTACTCTAGCAATAATGCAATGCATAATCGAAAGAAACCACTGTCACAATAAATTTACACAAGAAATTACCCAGGTGCGTGCATACGACCCATATTGGCAGATTTTTAGTAAATCGCCGATCTGACAACGACAACAGGGAAATCGAAAAGATGGCAGCCGGAAGAACTTATAGGGTTTTTCATTCGTTCTTGGCGGTGTGACCATCTGTTAATAAGCAATCCTGTCATGCTTTAAACAGACGACGGAAGAAAATAATAAAATAATGCAAATCGAATGAATACAGCAAAAGAGTATTTTAACTATAGATTTATTTTATTTATCATATTAATATTTAAATAGATACAATAATTAAAGTTATACACAAATAAATGTACATTTACTATTATTTAAAATTTATGTTACATGTATAATTAATAAAACTGATATCTAATACAATTCAGGAAGAAAACATTTTCCATAAAAAAATATGAATTATATTACTACATCCCGACGCAGCTACGCACCATATGGGCAGATTTTTCACCTAAACTTTAACTTAAGAGATTAAAATGACGCGATGACGATTCAAAATAATGGCAGATTTCAAGGAAATCTGCATTATTTTTTAAATACATTTGTATATATTGGTATTTCTACTTAGAGTACTTATAATTTTTTAAGTCTTATTATTTACTTTATTTTTATTTTTTAGGAAATTATTTACAGAGCTGGCAACATTTATCCCTTGCCAGATACTACGGGGATATATGTCACTTTTTCTTATAGTTTTATGTAGGGACGCCAAATGATTATGAACGGTAATTCAACAGGAATAAGGTTTATTTTCTGATCGAGGTTCAAATCAATCAATGTTTGTTGTCTTACCTATAAGCCACCTTATTTCGCTTATGGTATTTAATCTATGCAGTTGTGTCTTACATGCGTGATGAAGAGAAAATACGAGCGTTCATACCGACCTGAGTGGGAACAACATTCTTTGCTTTCTTCCTGGATTTCCAGACCTAAATTATGTAGGATTAAGGAGGATCCTGATGTTGAATTTTTCAAAGTCTGCCAATGTAAAATAGTTACAAGATTGTCTTCATTAAAAGAACATATGTCATACCAAAAACATAAGAAACATATGATTGGATATAGCGGCCAATCATCGGTAAGTACTTTACAATAAATGTTTTTTACAAGGTTTTTTTTACTTGGTTTTTTGGTATGGAACAATCTTGCAAGTTAAATTTGACTTACTTCCAGTGGACGGAATGACTTGAAATTTGGTATACATATTATGTAGCTTTGACGACAATGCAAGTGCAGTCAACAAAAAGTACAGTTAGCAAAAAATGCTGTATTAAAAATTTAATTTTTAACAAATACTTATTTTATTATTTTAATACTATTTTATTGGACATTTAAGTTGTAACATTGTAAGTTTAGAAAAACTAATATCATAATATCATTAATGAATGAATGAATAAAAAGTCAATTCATTTTCCTGAAAAGCTCTCTTAAGCTTGCCAATGTCAAATGCCTCATACGTGAGAATATTCTCCCAAGTGAATAAAACAAAATTAAGGAACAGGTTACTAAACAAACATGTGTCCGCTATAATCACAACAAAAGAAGGTATAAAGTAACACGGAAAATGTATCTTCTTTACACCAACGATAAAAATAAATAAAAAGATTTCTTTAATATCAATGTGTAATGAAAATGAACAAAATGATCAGTTTGTAGCAAATGTTGATACATAATAAGTAGTATAAACATTGTGAAATATTTCAGGTAAAATAAAGAAATTGATTTCAATACGTAGTATTTTATTTATTCATACTAGTTTCCATGGATGCAATAATATGATGGAATATTTTTGTCATTTTCTGCAGTCGGGCTTTGCAGATTTATTGCCAATGTCGAGCAGATTCACCATTTTTGAGATGGTCACCCTGTAGCAGAGTAATACATATAAATTTACTGGTTTTAGCGGCACCCGCCAGTAAAGCTACAGTAAATGTTTATTTTTTCCACATTTTCAACAATAATTGTCATATTTCAGCCAATTTACACGAAAACCTTTAATCAACTATACACTTAAGTTTGGTTCACACTATTTTTATAATTTTTTATTTTACTTTAGAGTTTGATTTATAAACACAGTTTTTGAATACTGTAAACAACACTGTTTTACGACCACTCTAAACAACACTGTTTTATGACAGAGAAAAAAGAACATGTTTCTTGTATGAACTTTTTACTATTTTTATAATACATAGGCACGATAAAACTATTTACATATTAACTTTACTGGCCGTTTTAATATACATATATATTACTTCTGCATATGTTGGCAATTTTACCAATATGAAATATTACTAATACACGTTTCAGGGTGTAATAGCAAATTATCGGTGCTGTTAGAGTAGGTGCAATGTGGTATCACTATTAGAGTTGTCTATAATCTGCTATATATAATAGTCTATGGTAAGTTCGGTTAAGCCATGTACTTTGTGTGTGTGTTGTGTTGTGTGTTGTGTGAGTACATAATAAATGGTTTCGGAATAAATAAACACTTCTTTCTTACTTTCTTTTTCTTCTCACATCTTTCTCTGGTTTCCCACAAATAATCTAATAAGTGCACTGTAGAATAACCTTTATACAAAAATATTTCTACAGCAAATTTTCAAAATCATCAACGGACTCTGCCAGAGTTCGAATTAGAGCAATATACTAATAATTTGGCTACTAAACTGTAAAAGCTGTATTTGTCACATTTAACATTGGCGAAATTGGTTACACAGACACAAAATCAATAAAAAAGGAGCCCAGTCCTACTCATATGGCAAGAACCCGTCACGTACGGCCACACTGTTCATAGGTTGTCTATGCTCAAAGACTAGTAATTTTTATTTGTCTCTGCTGTCAGTCCTGTCACCAAAAAAAGAGACAAGGTATAACAAGATTATCTTGTCAAGATAGATATCCAAATATATTATGTATCTATATTTATGAACGATTTTTTAAGTCAAAAACATCTGACAAGCGACAACTGACAATTGCAAAAGCATTTGGGTTTTGGATGAAAACAAGAAATTGGCTTTAAAATGGCTAATAATTATGGTATATCCGAGTCCGACTTGAAGCTTATAAAAATGCAGGCCGCTAGGCGTGCTGAGCTTAGGCGAGAATTCCTGAAACAAAAGACAAATCCATGGAAACATGCATCTGAAGCTGGCTATGTAGTAAGTAAAATTACGTAATTTTATTTAAAACTTCGTAAACACCGCTATATACTTGTTTTTAAATACAAAAAAGTATAATTAAACAATTTATTTTTATAAATTATGATTAGGGAAACAAAAATACGGTTTACAGATAAAAATAGTTTTGTGTTTTACAAAGACAGGACAATCGAACAATGTTTGTAACAAAATGATTTTTTTTTTTTAATATTATAAGTTTCATATTTTTATTAAACTAAAATTTCCTAAATATTTGTGTTTAAATAAAATAAAGATATCAAATTTGAGATTGAAAATAATATACCTTGTCTTATTTCTATTAATTTCATAAAATCTTGAATTGTAGAAACCAAACCCTTCAAATCCGATAATAACTAAGGTTGGACTTTTCCAATCGCTACTGGTGAATTTGATTATGTGAAGGGGCAGGAAAGGTGGGGGAGGGTAAAAGGGAAAAAGTGTGGGAATGATTTGGTTTTGAGATATATTTTTTTATTTTTTGAGGTTATGTTTATCTAGGATTTGTATAATTTTTAACAGATTATTATTTGTTTCTGGCACTCCCCGGCCGCTATAGCGGCTTTGTTTGCTTGGCTTGTATATTATGATCACAGTTCAAATGTAAACCAATCAATGACCCTCCAAATAATAACAAAAAACTGTATAGAAAAAAAAAACAATTTTCGAAAATCTTACCTATTTCGCAAAAGTGAACTTTATGACAACTGTTTAGAAATTATTTTTGTACTGACAAATTTACAAAAAAACCTATTTTCAAAAATTAATTTCACAAGAACTATTTATTTCTGCAGTTCAGTGCATTTCTTATTATAGAGTTAACTGTAATAAAAATTTGGAGTCTGAACTCGACGGTAGCAATTATAAAGTTGAGACAACTAAATTTACTAATACTAACAATAAAAATTTAATTCAAATTCCAGTTTGATTCTGCAATTCAAAAGTTCCTGTCCATGAAGGTGACACAACTAGAACACTTCCAGGCCAACAAAAGGACCAGTTTATTTGGAATTTGTGCTATTGTTATACCTATGGTTTCATACGGTTATCTATTGTGGTATGACCGTACAAAACGTGAAGACAAAATAAGGTCTGGAGAGCTCCGCTACAGAGACAGAATGTTCAAATTTGCGTAGTTATGTATTTTATTAAATGTACCTCTGTAGGAAATATAGTAATTTAATTTTTGGTCTTTCAGTGAAGTATTTATTTCCTAAAGTATAATGGTTTTAAAACATGGATTTGTCTCCTTCTTTTTAATATAGTGTTTTTACTGAAATTATTTATTGATTAGATTTCCTTATCAAAATACCTACTCCTTGCACCTGATTCTGTGCCATATGTATAGCTATCAATGAAAGAATTTGTACAGACAAGATCCTGTGGCAAAGTATTTGATCACAAACCTTTCCAGGCGTAGAGCACAGCAGTGTGACAGTATTCCTGGAATTTCTTAAAAATTATTGTGTAAATCCGAATGCACATGCGGATAATTCAAAATAATACCTCTTATCTTTATACAACACTAGCAACCCGCTCCGGCTTAGCACGGATAGTAGAGTAATACATATAACCCTATTGCTTAACGCCACGTCAGTAAATCTCTCAGTCGGCGTGATTTTTTCGAAATCTTCAACAATCATAGTCATAAATTCAGCTACTTTTCACAAAACAATAATTAATTATACACCTAAATCTTTGTCATGAATCAGTCCGTCCATTGATGAAAATCTGTGCGTTAGTTTTTTAGTTTATCGCATTCATACAGAGACGCGGCGAGGAACTTTTTTCTATAATTAGCTGTGCCCCGTATCCGCTCGCGTGAACTACAAAAAAAGCTTATATTTTTTTTTGCGTAATCCTGATTATTTTTCTAAAATAAAAGTTTTCGTCAAGCTAGCTCAGTCAGATAAATAATTTTACTCGACATATAAAGATAATCGTTTATTAAACAGAACACTGTTACACATTTCAAAAGTTACGATTAGTTGTGAAATAATTAGAAACAACGACAGACATTTATAAAAATAGTACAAGCGACCCGATAGCTAGAGCTCTTCCTATTTTCTTATATCTGTCAAAATTAAGAAAAGAACATCAAAACACGCTTATACCACCAGATTCAAATATTAGCTGTATACAACCTACATCGCGTATTCGCATTAACGAGGCGGGAGACGTATTTCACGACGTCCGGAAATACTAGGCCAGGGTTGTCTTGCTATATACTCCCCCTCTGGTCTAGGAGTACGCCCTCGTTCCTGGACCAGTTCATGACCCGTACGCTTCGGACATCCGCGTCGTCGCTTAGGTATAACAGGTTTGGGTGGTAGGTCATTTCCTGTACTACTACTATCAATGAAGGGCGTCAGATCCTGGGAATGGTATTTCCCTAAGCTTTCCTCAGGACTTCGCATTGATGATATCAGAAAAGTAGTCGGACTAACTTTCTTGGTTATTATATATGGTCCGTCGCGTTTAGGAACAAATTTGGCGGTGATACTTTTGCTTCCTTGACTTAGTACTTGAGATCGAACGAGGACTTTATCTCCTACTTCGTAAGATTGACTATGTTGGCGAGATTGATCGGCAATCTTTTTGGATTGATCTTGCTGTTTCTCAGGAGTCAGACAATACGGAGGTACAAAAATAGGAGAATGGTCACCCGTACCAATACGATGCTCCGCAAAAGGGGTTGGCTCTCCCCCTAGCTGGAAAATGTCCGTATTGTCAACCAAGACTTGCGCCAGCCGGTTCCGGTCAGGTGGGTTTAACAATGTGCCTTCGTCATCTCTGAGTACATCAGTAGAGGAGCAAGAAAACTCTGTGGATATAGAGGGTTCAAAACGCATTTTGTATTGAATGCGGTGATTATTTGCAAAATACCAATATTTGCGAGAAAAATCCATAACTACTTCGGCGGCAAACAAGAAATCCATGCCGAGCAGTGTTTCATTGTTACGTGCTTCAGGAAGGATAAGAAAAGGAGTCCTAATGACCTTCTTCTCTAAATGCACGTCGAGAGTTGTCACGAGAACGTCTATGTCGCGAGCGAAACCATCTGCGAACTTAATGCGTCTTCGTGCCGGAACGAGAGGGTGTCCCTTTCGACTGAGGAGGGTGTATAGTGTGTGACCCGCCACACAATGCTTAGCCCCGGTGTCAATCATCGCAGTTCCCGACGAACCTAAAATTTCTATATCAAAAATCGGCCGTAAAATTTCAGTAAGTTTTCGATCGGAGCTCTCACCGGCGCGCGCGTTATCTACACAATATATGTCACTACACACCTTATTACTTAAAACATCCTCAGAAATATTATTATAATAAAATAAATCATCTTGTGAAAAATTGTAAAAATTATCTTTATACCCTTTTACATCCGGGTCATATTTAAGAACAAAAGGAATATCATGAAAACAGTTCGCAAGCTCCCTTGCATCATGGATGTTTTTATAACAAAACTCATTAGAATTAGAAAAATTATAACATCCAACCTTACCTTCTTTTTCATTTCGAATGACATCGATACAAACATTGTCATTATTTGAAATATGATTACTAAAAGTGACATTGTCTTCTTCTGACAAATTATTGCTGGTTGTGTGTTCGCTCGACAATTTGATGACACGAGAACTATTATTATGAAATATTTTACTATCTTTATTATTAAATTGTAAAATAGCCTCTATTGTCGAACTATCACGCGACCAGATATTATTTTGTTCACAAGAAACATTTTTATGAACATTTTTATAGTAAGTAGGCAAAGTAACAGACACATAATCATCACGGATATTATTATTACCAGAGTCTATACTATTAAAACTTTGTTCATTGTTACATTTTGGACAATTTTCCCTAGTTACGTTCTTTGAACCACATTTGTAACACGAAACAGCCTGATTATAAGTATTTAACTCACCCTTGTTCGCACACTTACGGCACTGATCACGCTGATGTCCATAGCGCTTGCAATACACACAGAAAGGCCGTTGTCTCGTCGATGGCGTACGCTCATCTCGTGATGACGAGACGAATACACGCGCGTGCGTTACGCGCGACGTATGTTGTACGTCGGACGATCGCGGAGGCGTGACGTGCGGAGCGCTGCCACGACACGCACTAGTGGCGTGTTAGAAGGGCTCGACTCTTCGCCACGAAGATATCGGTTCGTTCATTTTCACCTTGCTCGACCCTGAATAATTCTCTATAGATTTTGTATTCAGGTCGGCGATCGCCGTAGGCATCACAAAGGAACTGTATCACGTCTTTCCAAGAAGTGACCTCAGCGCGTATACTCTGCCACCAGATTGCGGCTTCAGAGGTAAGCAATATAGAAAGGCCCTTGATGGCAAGTTCATCGCCAATATTTGAGCATTCTTTATAGGCTTCTATTGCATCAATGAACTCTTCAACGTTTTCTTCTGCCGCTCCCGAGAATCTAGATGAACATTGTGCAAAATTTCCAGTCTTTTCTGCCGTACTCGGTGTTGGCACCGGTGATTGAACGGTCAGAGGAGACGAAATCGTCGACAAGCGTTGCAACATTCGTTCGCAGACCTCAGCATTTGATTGCTGTATAGTCGTCAGCAAGGCAGCGAAGTTCTCTTGAGACAGCGTGATGCTGCTGCCATTAAGATCATCGTCGCTAAGAGACTGTCGTTTCCGTGTTTTCGGCATTGTTTTCTAATTACACTTACAATGTGGTAACGAGGTACGCACAGAGTAGATTCCACTAATTTTCAGTAACTTTGTTGTGGTATTCTGCCCTCAAGTTGGGACGCCATATTTCGTCAAGCTAGCTCAGTCAGATAAATAATTTTACTCGACATATAAAGATAATCGTTTATTAAACAGAACACTGTTACACATTTCAAAAGTTACGATTAGTTGTGAAATAATTAGAAACAACGACAGACATTTATAAAAATAGTACAAGCGACCCGATAGCTAGAGCTCTTCCTATTTTCTTATATCTGTCAAAATTAAGAAAAGAACATCAACACACGCTTATACCACCAGATTCAAATATTAGCTGTATACAACCTACATCGCGTATTCGCATTAACGAGGCGGGAGACGTATTTCACGACGTCCGGAAATACTAGGCCAGGGTTGTCTTGCTATAAAGTAGCTTAAGTTATTCCCTACAACATTAGCTATCTGCCAGTGAGTCCCGTCAAAAATAGTCCAGTCGTTTCGGAGATTACCCGGAACAAACAGACAGACAGACAAAAATTTCAAAATTTTGTTTCTTGTTATAGATAACGTGTATACTTTCATATGCATTTAGTAAAAACGTGTTATTTTGAAATACAAACAGCCACTTGAATTTTATTATATGTAGGTATAGATATGCATCTATAGATTATAGAGTAATTATAATTTTTTTGATTAATTGTAATGTTGTGAGTTTCATATCATTTTGCTTTAAAAATTAATCTAGGTAATTGTCAGAGGTCAATATTTTTTATCATTTCAGTACATCTAAAGTTGTAGTACGTTTGTAATTGATGTATTTCCCAAAGAGGTACCAAACATGTTAAGTTACCTACCTACTTAATTGAGTCTCCCAAAAACGAATATTTTTAACTGTCACTTCATATATATTCAAATAATTATTTATTTTAAAATGTCGGACTATGGCTTTTCGGAAGTCGAATGTAAGATAATATTAAACCAGATTGAGAGACGTGCTAAATTAAGGAAAGAATTCCAAAGATTGAGATCTGATCCATGTAAACATTCTTTAGAATCTGGATTTGTTGTAAGTAACATTTTGTACTTTGGTTTTGTTGAACATTGAGGTATTATGTACTACGTACTAGAGCAGAACAAATATTGTGCAACAGTTCCCCGCGAGGAAAGCTCAAATTAGTTATGTGAACCGATTACAAAAAAAAGGTTTGATTTTCTTATTATTTAAAAATGAAATAAAGTGCAATTTTATTCAAGGGGATTAGGAGCTGGTGATTAGTTCATCGCAAGCTTGAAGCAGTTCCATAGAACGAGGTAGTTTATGTCAATTGTGACCATATTTTACTAGGATAAAGGATTCTAACAATAACGTAAACATAACTACCTAACATAATTCGCACCGGTTCACACCTCTAGCGTAAATGTTTACGGTTGCCCTGGTGGCCCGCCGGAAAACGAAGGCATGCACTCGAACGCGCGTTTCAAACAATCTGGTTGAGGCGTCATCTCTATGTATGTTGTTCCAAGTAATTTTTCACTTTAGTAGGTTTAATAACACAAAAAAACCGCCACTGTTATGTGGGTACGGTGTGTACTAGATATCTTCGGTTTGGTATTTATTGCATGATACGACAGCTGCGATGATTTGTTGTCGTGGCAGTTGTCCTTGCTGTGATATGTATAGATAAATCAGCTTGGAGACGTTATTACGATTATAGTAGTGTTATTAATACACACAGAGACTAAAACCGCAATAAACCAGACTGCGCTAGCTACCTCGCGCCTCGCACTCATGCATCAGTCGCTTATAAGTAGCGTTAGAAGTGTCATGTCATTTTGTATGTTATTCTTTTCTTAATACCTAATTCATTGATTTTATTTGTTGTTCATTGTTATTATTTGTTGCTAATTGTTATTAATTCATATTAAAATTGTTAATTTTAAAATGGCTCCACAATGGTCACAATGAATATAAATGCTAGGATGACATTAGTTGAGGAAAAATTTAATTTAACACCTGTAGAGGAATAGAGAAATGTTTTTCTATATGTTATTGAGAAAGAAAAGAAATTTCAGGGTAGAAATAAGGCTTTAGATCATTAACATAAAAGATTTATCGGATGAAAGCGAGGATGAGGATGACTACGAAATGTCTGGATTTGAATGAAATTCATGATTAACGATTAAGTTTAATTTGTATAATATGAAGTACCTACCCACAAAAATAAAATAAAAAGTATTTGTTTATTTAGTTATCTGCTGACCGTACACTACTACATACGCAAAAACGTCTCTT
Source organism: Saturnia pavonia (assembly GCA_947532125.1). NCBI lineage: Eukaryota > Metazoa > Arthropoda > Insecta > Lepidoptera > Saturniidae > Saturnia > Saturnia pavonia. The sequence goes on from OX383904.1 coordinate 16,494,526, forward strand.
AACTGATTTTCCTGTAAGCCTGTATGTAGAAAAAGCTGGTCATGATATTTTTTTCAGTTCGATCCGGCTATACAGCGGTATTTGTCGATGAAGGCATGCCAGTTAGATAATTTCCAAGCAAACCCGAAGACCATACGGAGAGGTTTGCTGACGATCTTGCCTATGTTCGCATTCGGTTACTTGGTATGGTCGACACGGCAGCAGTTTGAGAGGGATTGCCGCTGCGGCGCACTCAGATATCGAGATAGACTGTTCAAGTTTCAGTAGTGTTAATTAATTTGTGTTAATGATTACCTATTATATTTTATATAAAACAATTAGCTATTGTTTTAAACTTTTCTTATATATATTTGAATTCCTCTATGGTACAGTGTGCTTTGTTAAACTTTTATTTAATTAGCATAACATTTGATGATCATGATCGATGATGGTAGCTGGTTAGCGATGACTCGTCAAGTTGAAAATCTGTTGCTAAGTACAATCTTCGGGCAGCTGTGCTCGATAACCAGTCCCTGGGCCAACAGTTCCCAAAGTTTTAAAGCAATAACGGAATCCAGACTCGGTAATTAAATCCCTTTAATTTTAAGGAAATCTTTCATTAAACGATAACAAATTAAAGACGGTGCAATATGAATTTAGATTTTAAAATAGGTGGTAGGTCACCAGGATCCCCTAGGCCGATCCACCAGGGGATCCTCGTGAACTCATTAGTTCATCAGGATCCCCTTATAAAAAAATAAATATAAAAAGACGCTAGAAAAATGAGTTCGATTGTTACTTTATTAAAAACACATACATTTTGTGCTATAAAAGAACCTTATTCGAACCAACTAGTGCAATTTTCTATACGGGTTTTCTATACGATCGGGTTAGAGGATCCTGGTGGACTACATCAAAAATAATTGGTAACAGTAGAGATACTTAAGAGCCAAAATAATTGATACCAATGACAATGTATATGATTCGCGAAAGCCTGTTGACTTTTCCACGCAATCTACATTCAGGACTTAGCCAGGATTTTACGGTACGGTACAGGCCAAAAACAACCGCGAACGTCGGTGACAGATTCCATCGGCAGTCGATACAGCCGGCCTGCTTAAATGCTTCTTGACGCCTCTTCTGAAGCAGCCAGTGTCATAAGAAGCATTGAAAATGCTGGAAGGCTGTTTCTCATCCGCACGGTTACCACACGTTTAGCAACACCTTACTGGTGCTGTAGGGGATTTCTGCCTACACCCATGCCTATTTTAAGGATTGTTGTTTTACGCTTAACGTGTTTCTATCTTAGATCTCATCATCACTTAATTTAAACCTATAAAATACTGAAAGAAAAACTCATATTTATAACTCATTTGATATTTGGAGAATTGCAATAGGTACACTTGCACGTAAAATCGCGAACAAGCAGTGGCGAATGCCAAAAAAGACATGTTTCAAAATTTGTAATTGAGGGTTTTAATTGACATTAGAGTTTGAGCAATAAATAATGTTTGCCATCCACTTACCTACACAAATTCAGACGTTTTTCATGGTTATTAACGTCTACCTATACTTTTCAAGACGGCCCTAAGACTTACAATATACTAAATTCGAATAGGAAAATTATTGAAATGGAAGTCATTTAGACTGATTAGAAGCTGCTCAGAGCCAAGGCGCGCTATTTTGTAAGAATGTATGTTATATCACCACAATCTGTTGTGCTATGTTTATCAAGGTTTTTTATAGAATTAAGGTGGCAAGCATGCCTACGGCCCGTCTTATGGTAAACAGTTACTGTGGCCTATGAACGCTTGAATAATCGGAGGTATCACTAAACGTTGCCGACATTGAATCTCCTTTCCTCGAGGAGCTTTGGAAATCACCTGTCACACTGCCTCAAGTAGAGAATTTTTTTCCTAGTGATTTCTCTGTTACCTACCTCCCTGTAGGTAATTCATATTCATATCAGTTGTCTATAATCATACCTATAGCATTTCACATATTATATCAAGTATTGAAAAGTGTGTGCTTATTTAATAAAAAAGAAACTCATATATGGAAAGTTTTATTATTTTTAAATAACCTTTTTTACAATTTTTTTCAATAATTAATTATTTCACTAGGAAGTTTTACCTTATTAACGGTCATCCAAAGATTTATCTCTGGTTATTACAAAGTCTTCAAATTTGACCATGTACGTGGTTCCCTTGTGCCAATGAGCTGTCACCTTTGCAGACTGAAATGTTAAGATTTAACAGTTATTACTTACTATTTAAAATATTTGAGTTTCGGCTGGTAGAACTTGTGGAACCCATAACACTATAATGCTTTGGCATTATACTGGCTTTTAAGTGCAGCTGCCGGAACACAACTATAGATGCTTGATGACAGATTTTGCACTTGAGGGTGCTAGATAACCTGGTAGGCATTAGAAAATGGTCTACCATTATGCTACAGTTTTATCGGGATGTTTGCCTTCACTGAAACCTCAGGCTCATTGTAGGAATTCAAACTCACATCAATCAATCATCACAGTGTCCGTACACACTACGCTGAGCCATCATTGCATTGTATATACTATCAACAATCTTTATTATTTTGCCAAAAAATTAAACTTTACATGAAAGTGACACATTAATATAGCATCATTAATTAATGAACCCTTTATATGTGATAATTAACCCAGATAAGCCTGAAACTAAAATTTTCTGAAAATTTTGAAAAAAGTTACATTATTTAGTTTATTAGATCTTATGCAACATAAAAAAAATTATGAAAAAAAAATTAAGTGTAAGGCTTTCAGGGAAACAGCCGTCCTATATGTAGGACAGTAGGATAATAAGAGGAAATAAAAGACCATTTATGACAAAACAGAATGTAATCAAAAAGTGTAGTTTATTAGATAACTATTGATTATATTACCCATTGTTATATGTAATTTACTAGATTAACACTATTTATGAATGATATGTTTCAAAACACTTGACACACACTCCAACATCACATTTCTTGCAACGTGTCAAACATTTTTTGTGACATTGACGACAGTGTGTTTGCTTCGATTGAGGAATAACCAGATGATTCATTTGGTCTTTACGACTATCAGCATGTTCATGATGGGAGGGTCGGCTAGGCCCTCTTTTGGCATTTTTTCTATTTGATTCAATCAAAGCAATTGCTACCCTTCTGCGAAAGCCAAGATGATCCAGTTTTCCATGATTTATTTTATATAACTGCCATGCATTATGTTCGGCAAGATCAATCATGTGTGTGAGCAACGGCATGTACCATTTCTTACCTCGTATACCAATTCGGTAATGTGAAATATTTTCATCAGACCGATCCACTCCTCCCATATATTTGTTATAGATGGACACCATATGTGGTTCTTCTATGACAATGTTTCTCTTTTCACTTTGTGAGAAGCGTTTGGCAGATTGTTTAGGATTTATTCCTACAGCATTAGAAGCAATACTGAATATATTATTGTCATGCCATTTAGCAATAATGAACGTGTTGTCATGTGTCGTTCTGTAATCGACAGCACCACATTCCTTTTTTTTCAGTAACTTCGATGTAATCAGAGGACAACTAGATGTCCTGTTTTCTCGAACTGTCCCAGTGCAACGAAGGCCTTTCTTTGTTATCTCTTCCAGCAAGGGCGTCCCAGTAAAAAAATTATCAAAAACTACGTGGTAAGGAAGGTCGAAGCCACGTGAAATCAGCACATCGCAAAAAGTGAGAACAACGCTTGCACCCAGCCCCAATTCTTTATATATTGGATTGCACATAGTTGTAGCACCTTGGTATGGTTCCATCCATAAAACATACCCTAACCGTGTAGCACCAACTCAAGCTTTGAACCCGTACCTAATAGGTTTACCTTTTATGTACTGTTTGCAGCCATGTCTACCATAGTAGGGGATCATGGCCTCATCTACACTGTAATGCTCTTCAAGAGGAGAAAACTCTAAGAACTTTTTATTTAGAAGTGTAACTAGGGGGCGTACTTTTGTGTATTTGTCTTGCAAATCCAGATTATCATTGACATGAAGGTGGCGAAAAATAAAGTCAAATCTATCCCTAGTCATAGCCGAGCTGATCAATTCATTCTTTGTATCAGGGGAGTTTTCCCAATACATTCTTCTACGGGGGAGCCATGAATAACCACTAACCAACAATTTGCCGATGAAACATTTCATATCTTCAGTGGTTATGTCTCCAGGCAAATTCTTTTTGACAGCATATTTATTGCTCTCTGACACCAACAACGAAATAACATCTTCATCTAAGAAGTTTTCAAACCACTCAATTGGGCGCTTATCTTGGCAAGCGCCTTGAACATCTGGCCAATTCACGGGATTTTTTGCCAAGTCCCGTTTTCTCCATGCGTAGGTACGCCTACGTTTAGTTCGACCTGTAGAATCAGAAGGTTCTTCTTCTGTATCACTCACCATAATCTGCCCTTGAATCATTACTTCAGCCGGTTGAAGCAGAATGTTTCGTGGCAAATTATTCAAAGTTACATTATCTTCTTCACCCGAATCTTCGTCAGTGAGACAGTCAGGATCAACAGGAGGAGGTAGAATACATATCAGTCGTTCTCTATAATCTTCTTCATTATCAGAAACATTTTCTAAAGCATCTAAAATTTCATGCGCAGCTAACGGTCTGTAAAGAAAAAGTTGTATTATTGTACTAAAATCATGTATATTATCCTACTGTCCTATATATAGTACGCTAGTATTTGTAACAAGTTATACGTAATTTATTTATATTATTTTGCTAGAATATTTATTTAGTACAAAAGTTAAGGTTATCAAGTAGATATTAACACAGAAAAAACAACTCACGAGTAAAATATAACTTTTTATACATACCTGTCATTAGCCATGTCTGCAACGCACTTTTATTACACACTTATAAGGTAAAAACTGTTAAAATAACTGTCTTTTTATTTTTTCTAATAAAGCTGACACGTTTCTTACTGCAAATCATAAGACTAAATAATCTTAGATAAAGAGGGTATTCTGATATTTTTTTTTATTTCTACTGTCCTAAATATAGGACAGTAGGCTTATCTGGGTTAAACCCTTTATAATCAGAAGACATTTATATTGACCAAAAATCCTAAAAAAAGATAAAAGAAATAGTTTATTAATAACTAAGTTCAGGGGGATGGCATATACGCCAATTCGTCCTCCCGCTAAAGGGTTAAAAATATTACAAAATCAAATCAAGTACTTACAAATCCACTTTTTGTTAATACTGCTTCTATAATTCCAGCATTAAAAGTGGCACAATTTAGAGATCCTTTATCTTTAGGTACACTTATGAATTTGTTCACCTGAAAAATATAATACACTTTGTTTGTTTTACAAAAATTGTGCAGGGTACAAGCTCCAAGCCAACAGTTCTTTTTTCTAATGTAGGTATTCTGGGACACCTTTTAGTTAAGCTTGGCTGAATTGAATATACACTAAAGCAGACTTGTATGAGTCGGTAGTAACATTTAGAATACTTTTTTTTACATGAATGTATGTCAAAGTGATTTTTATATATATATATATAAGTAATATATTTCAATTTAATACTGTAATATCTTTTAAAAAGATAGTGGAATGAAGTGAAATTAATCAGAATTCTCCATGTAATTTTCAATGGAAATAAACACAAACGTAAAGTACATATATTTTTCACATTTATTCATAGATATTGATATACAATAGTAGTAGTTTTAAATGTTCTGAGACATTACCAGGAAGAATGTTGATAATAAAACTACATAATTAGGAAGAAAAATATGTTAGGTTTATTCGAAATTAAATATCTCAGTTATTTATTAATTTAACAGTTTGGTCTATTTCGTTCTAAATTTGAATATTGATAGATTTATTTGTTTGGTGCTTATTTCACTACTGGGAGTTTCTTTAAATTCACTATAAATCAAATAAAATGATTAAATAATGTTAGCTTTTCCTAAATCTAAAGGATTACAAAGCCTTCAATTTTTGTATTAAACTACTCAGTTCTTATTTCTTTTGGATGATATTGGTTAATATCTAAAATGATTTCACTTGGGTATTCTCGAAAATTCCTTGATTCATTGTTACAATTTGGTTTTCAATAATATTCTGCTATTGTTCTACTGATATTAACTTTCGGATTGTATTGCATTATAAGTAGCAATTGTGTAAAATATCTGGTAGACAGTGGACAGGATTTTCTTAGTATTGGAATGCTCTAAAAAAATATTGAGATCTGTTTGTTCACAGGAAACAGGGAAATACTGTTACGTTCGTGGGTAATAAGATGCCGTAGTGTCACTCAAAAGTAATTTATTCGTACTCAGCTAGTACAAATAAAAAAATAAAAAAAAAACAATAACAAAACAAAACACATAAATCGTTCGCCGAATATTCTCTCAGAATAACCCTGTGTAGGTACTTGCAGAATAACACTGTTTGTTTCTCTCTTATTTCGCTTCTTGTTATCGCTTCGCTTTCGAATTATTAACTGCCGCGTCTCGCAACTCGGCTCCCTTATATATCTAAATGACTCGATCCCGAAATCTCTGGAAGGTCCAGGAACTCCTAACATCTTGTAAACAACTTACGTCATCGCTTTTTAAAACGAGGTGAACGTTTAATTTATGGCCCATTGTTTGCTGACAGTTTTAGCGATAAGACTTTCTATGTGTGTGTCGTTGAACCTAAGATTATTCGTCACAGGACTGCACTATGATACATTCACGATTTTTACGGATGCTCCTAGAAATTTCGAGAAAGATGATTCTATTTTCTTTCTGTTCTAGTCGTAACAATACCATCAAGTGAGACTTCCTGCTGATTAAAAGGAAAAAATTCATGTGCCCCAGAAATTTGTAGGGAACGAAATATTAGATTAAATTCACAGCATAGACATATGGCAGAATATTGAAGAGAGTCAGGCACGGTTAACTGCTAACCATGAGTACAACTCTGTGTTTCACGAATCTGAGACATTCACAAAGCATGAAACACATTTAAATCCCAGATGTTAATTTCAATACACCTACATATCTGTTCTACTTATCTTGTTTTTCATACACAAAATTTCAAGACACAGGCACAGCCAGTATACATTAAAGAACCAGACTTGTATGAATAGAGTAAAAATTTAACAAGAATAAAAACTAAAATAGAAAATCTTTCATAGTTCTTTTTCCTCTGGACCTTAAGTTACCCTAATCAGATTTTTCTCGAAGCTATGATACAATGATATTTATTTTAAGGTTTACTAAGATGACATGTTGCTTTTTCAACCTCATAACTAAAATCCTCTGCATTTCAAAATATCGTATTTAGGTCTCCACATAGAGAACTTAGGAATCATTGCTACGGAACTTAAGATTTTTCAAAACAGAATAAAGATTGGAAGATGAGATGAATTTTTAAGAAGTACTAGTATGAGTAAAAAAATTGTATCATTCTGAGATATGAAAGAGAAAACATAATAAAAAAAAACTCTCACTTACTAGAGCATCTTTTTCAATAATATAGTATGTCCTTTCATCGTCATTAGCGTGTTCTAATTTATCAGCTTCCTTTCCAAATAGAACCTAAAATAGATACAAAATATATGTGGAAACAAAAGTATTCGATATCTTTACATAGTATAAATTGAAGTCACTTCCGCTGTCTGTTTGCTTAGATCTTTTAAACTATTCAACGGATTTTAATGCAGTTTTCAGCAATAGATAGAGTGATTCAAGAGGAAGGTTTATATGTATAATAAATCCGTATTATAGTACAGAAAGACCAAAAAATTTCAAAGATTTGTAATATGATGTCATAAGAAACATATTTTTGTGTGATTAAGTCACAAACAGGCTACACCTAACAAGATAGATCAAATGAATGCTCTACGGAATTATATATCTTGAAAAGATTGATAAAATAGTTCACGATGGTATATATTTATGTCACACTGCCCCTATTAGTATCTACATTGCACCCATGCGAAGCCAGGGCGGGTTGCTTAGTAAATAATTATAAAAAAGGATAGTAATCTTTCTGCTACTTTTTTTAACTGTGGTACTACCATTGTGGAAATTCTCAAATGGCTGTTTTTGTCTGAAGAATATTGTTGGCAATTTACACTGAAATGAGGCATTCTAACTCATCTTCCAAAATCTAATTGACTCCAGTTAGAAATTATATGTTTATTGGTAGCCAATAGGTTAACATCAAGATGACTGCATATCCATTAGCGAAATATGTTGAATTAGCTGTGCTCTCAGCAATGTTTAAGGCTAGCTGAGAGGTGTAGCCTAATACTATTCCTCGTGAATCTGCCTGGTAGTTCCAGAGATTAGTGTGTTTAAACAAACAAACAAAAAAACTCTTCTGCTTTATTATCTTATTATGTATTATATATGTATAGTATATATTACTGGTATGCAATACTTAGCTATATAGTTGGAAAAATGTTCCATTCACAGAAATGTAGTTTATTTTTATATTTCATTGTTTTGGCCCAGGGCTATATTTGCTTCAAATGAAATAGAAGTGGAATCTCTCATGTAACTTAGTATTATGGTTGCATAGCCAGCCATAGCTGGTAGTTTCAGAGATTGACGTGTTTAAACAAACAAACAAAAAAACCTTCCACTTTATTATATTAGTATAGATACAAAAAACATGCAAATTACAAAGTTCTCTAAAAATTACCTTCCAAAGTGTAGATTTAACAAACAGTAACATATTCAACAGCTTTATTTCGCGTTTACTATTTCTTTCTCGAACGAAATATAAATCTAGTAATCTAGTTCCTACATCTTGACCGATTTCAGACAATCTGTAAACAACAGCATGTTATTGATGATATTTAATTCCATATAAAAACATTAATATTATATAGTACTTACTTATTTTGTAGTTCCTGTATAGAATGTGATCTATTTTGACAATACTGAACTATCTCTGAGAATAAAAGTGCATAAAGGGCAAGAGAAACTTCACCTTTACCTTTACTTAGTGGTTTGTCTAAAACCGACGTCTTAGACCGACTGGATGACATAATGACTTACGTAGTTTTAAATATTTGTTAGCTTAGAAATGTCTTCTTATTAAGGTATGTATTGACTTCTTATTTTTTTTATAAAATCCATACTAAGTATCCAACGCCCATACAAAAGTACCGCATAACTGAAGATTTCAATATATTTTTTATTGTTTAAAAAACCTGGTTTTCTGTGCTTAACTCGTTATTAGAATTCTTTCGTAAAATTTAATGTTATTTGATATTTTTCTTATGATTTTTTACTTATAAAACTAGATAGCCATTCGCCATTGACCATCACAAAATAATTGTCTAAAGCACTAAAGTGTCAAAACAAACGTCAATTATGACATTTAATTTTTTTTCTTTGTTTGTAGCGATGGTTATAATATTAAAGAGCCTACATATATACATAAATAATCTATTTCTTTTCTAAAAAATAATCCGTTTAAGTTTATTATAATTATTCAAAGATCCGAAAATTAATAATGTAAGTATAGTTTTAATCATGGGAAATAAATTTCAGTTATGAAGTTTTACTTATCTGTGCCGCGAAATTTAAATGCTTTCGTCTTGAATATAAAGAGATCTTAAAATATCGCCTTGTTATTTCATGAGAATAATAAAATGTTATGGCGGGCATAAGAGTACTAAAACATAGCCTCCAAAACATTTTGAAGTGAAACTTCTTATGCGACTTCCAACACGTTAAACGTTTAACGCACATTATCGGTCTCTCCTCTTTGTGTGAGCCAGAGCGAGAGAGCAAATGACGGTGTATAAGTCGCATAAGGAGTTTCACTTCAAAAAATATCTATTAAAATGAAGTTTCACTTCTATCGTGTGTGAATCGCACACACACCATTTTTTAATATTATTATATTTTTTACATGCGTATAGTGTCATAATGACTATCAAATCCAGACAGTAAAACGTATGAGTGACCTGCCTTTATTAAAAACTTTTAAATCATCTTAGGCATATTTCAAATTATGCCACTATCTGAAAACTTGAAAGAATAAAGCATTGATGGAAAAAATGTTTTATATCAAATTGTTACTAATTTTTTTCCAATCTCCGTTTTCATAAATGGTGACATCAAACCTGAAATAATTGACCTTAAATTTTTTGAAGTGAAACTTCTTATGCGACTTCCAAGCGTTAAACGTTAAAGTCTCCCCTGCTGGAAAAAATTCATAGAATATCATAGGAAAAAAATATATTATATAAGATTTTATGATTTTTTTACATACGTATGAGCCAGAGAAAATTTTCTCTTAAATATTTTATGATATTTTATCAGTAGTTCTCCGACTCATAAATTCGCATCAAATAACTCATCTTTGTAGTTATGAGATTTTATGAGTAATTTCATTAATTAGTAATATTTATTAGATTTTATGAGGACTTCGAGATTAAACTCCAAGTAGCATTTTTATGCGATTTTATGTAAGAGAGAAAGAGCAATATATTATCGGTCTCTCCTCTTTGTGTGAGCCAGAGCGAGACAGTAAATGTCGGTGTGTATGTACATTGCACACTGTTTAAATAAAATAGAAAATGCCTATTAAAATGAAGTTTCACTTCTATCGTGTGTGAATCGCACACACACCTTTTTTGCTTAGAGCTTTCGTGGAGCTATACTATAATATAATAAAGCGGGAGTTTTTTTTTCTTTGTTTAAACACACTAATCTCTAGAACTACCAGCTGTGGAAGGCAGGTATCTTCTACGATAACATAGCCTGCCCCTCCACAAAAAAATTGTTTTTGAATGTGTTAGTGAAAGTATTTACATACCTTTTACGTATCTACCTTGCACGTACCTGGCTACGCCCATGCAATTAGGTCCGATCCATCGGTATGGAGCCCTTGAGCCAAGCAGCCGCTCGCGCGATGCAGTGACTCTACATTCACTAGCTTTCACAGCCACACATGACACTGCATTATACACACATGCATAACACATAGGTTCTGTAAGGGACCTTTTTTTTCTAGTCAATTTTCAGACCACTAAATACACATACACATGTTCCTGCCCTCCGTCCAGGGGGAAGAAACATGTATATATGTATAGTTAGTTTAGATCGAATGATAGGGAATTAATCAGATCGCGACTTAATTGCATACGCGCAACAGTCCGAGCCAAGATTCGGCCACTTTGGCACCCTCGGATGTTGTTGCAAAGCTTTCGTGGCTGAGTTCCTTAAGCTCGCCCCCAAGTCCGGTAAAGCTGTAAAAGCCGTAAAGGCTCCTGGGCCCCTAAGGCTAACAGTATAGTCAGTTGGAAAAAAAGCCCATGCAACCATAATACAACGTTACACTTGTATTCCACTGTATTTCATTCGGTGTAAATATAGCCCTGGGCCAAAACAACTAAACATAAAAATAAACTACATTCCTGTGAATGGAACATTTTTTCAAATATATAGATCGCATACCAGTAACCTATACCATATATACTATAAATATATAATAATATAATAAAGCTGAAGAATTTTTTTGTTTGTTTGTTTAAACAAGCTAATCTCTGGAACTACCAGGCAGATTAGAAAAAAATATATATGTGTTTATGATAGTCGGATTCACGAGGAATAGTATATATAGGCTATCTAGCACTAGGCTACACCTCTCAGCTAGCCTAAATTTATGAGAAGGAAAAAACATCAATAGCATACAAAGTTACAAATAGGTTTATTATTATGGCCGAAATCTATTGAAATGCATGTACTAGCAAACGGCAACAAAGGTATCAAGGAAAAATTATATTCATTTGAATTTGCACAAATAATGTTAAATTCATTGACTTCTATATAGCAATAATTAAATTGTACGCTGTACCTACTATGTTCGACATAAGTATACGAATTTGTGCAGATATCTAAATGAAATCCAGACTGGCCATGTGTTACGTCATTATTGTTAATTAAAACTAATTTGCTTGGTATCTTATAATTAATTATTACCATTTGTCACTGATAATAATATAACAATGCACTGCTTATCTGAGTGCAACCAGTTATTACACTTCATAGTTATTGTGGCTTTACTTAGTACGCCAAAACTGATAATATTATGACTAATTCGATCTATTTTATTAAATCGAATATTCATAAAGCAATCATAATTATTTTAATAGACTGAAATAGACTCCGAACTATCACGCAAGGCTTAACACGGTTACCAAATAACATTACGTAAACGTAACGTGATATACGCAAGGATTTTTTTAAGTATATTTAGCAAAGCGTTTGACCACAATCTTATCTGATGTTAAGTGATGATGAGGCCTAACTAAGAAGGTAACTCGGTAAGCCTATAATGGGGCTGTTTCTAAGTGCAGCTGCCGAAACTCACCTTTAATTTCATTGTAGGATTCGAAATCACGTCGCTCGATCCGGGAGGCTACCTTTCAAACTGATTCGAATTTGATATTTGTTTCCGATTCGATTTCACTTTTGATTTGAATTCGATCCTGCAAGCTTACTTTTGAACCCAACCGAATCGAAAATCAAGATTGATTTATGATCCATCATCCAATCATATAAACGTCGTTATCTGTATCTGGTTACAGTACCACACAAGTCACCGTAAAGTATTATAAATCTTTGCTTGGATTCTTTTTATTCGTAACATTTTTTACATACAAATGCTACATCAGAAATAGAAAATCAAAATCGAAAAAAAAAAACGAATTTTATTCGATTCGATTCAGAACTCGAACGCGTCAAGAGTAAGGCGTTCGACACCCTAGCACTGAACCATCATCGCTTCCAAGTGAACACACGACCTATATTTCATCTATATACCACCTATATTTTCCTCACATCATATGAGTAACATTTACATAAATATGACACAAGTATATCAAAATAAGGTAACGTGTTCAATACAATGATAACGATATCTGCAGTCACAAGTCAACTTTGCAACCCGTCGTATTGCGAGGAGACGATAACTGACTCATAATAGTCATAACGTATATTCAAATATTGTTAATTATCATTTATGAGGCAGTTTTTTTATGTCCATTTGTATTATTTTCTTTGATTATTCTTTTTTTTGACATAAACGTATCGTTACATACAATCACGGTGAGGCTGTTAAGGCCTCTCATGCCAACGGTATTAGTTAGTGTCTCAAAGTATTTTGGTCAGTACAAAAAAAAGTTAATAGATATACCGTTGCACTTTGTAATTAACGTTAGGTACTTACCACCGTTTGACAGCAATGCATGTAATAATTTTCCCACAGTTCAAGCCGTATAGCAGTATCACACATGTATATTTAGAAACTATTAAAATAAAAGTAGCAAATACATTGTATTTCAAAGTTATAGCAGTAAAATCAATAATAATTGATTAAAAATTAATATTTTATTTCTTGAAATTACGCAATGCGTACCTTGCCAGCTGCACGAAGTTCAGTGTAGCCAACATATTAAGGCCAATTAATAATACAAATTATTAACTTAAATATATACCATACCTATTGATACCACTATAGATTAATAAAGCTTTTTGGCAGTATTTGTACTAACCATTTAAAGATTTGAGGAAATACACAAATTATGATTACAAAGAAAACTGACGAGTTTCGACAGTGTGCTCTCCATAAATGGACGGTTTTCCAGCACAAATACTAAGGATTACAAATAATTGTTTCCAATAAATCATATTGAACATAAATTCATGCAATAAATGCTTAAAACAACTTATTAGGTACATCACTATTAGAAGTTATTATATTCATACAAATAGTATTAATAAAATATATTATCATTAAAAACATTAAATCCCTTAAGTCACTCTTACTGAACTGCTACCAAACATTATATGGTCACTGCATAAAAATAATCAAGGCCGTAAACTTATCATCCTTGGAAAATAATTATATATTTTAATCATATTTTCGAGACTATACCATATAAATAAAGAAGTTGATAAAATAAACAGGTATTCTCATAAAAGTACTGGAGTATAGTTAAATTTGGTACAGTACTGCATAGTGTGCCAATCAATAGGCGAGGGTGGGGAAAGAGGTTGAACAGGGAACTGTAAAGAAAAGAAAGCAGACGAACACAAACCACCACTAGGTTTTTGAAATGTAGCACATGTTTGCAAGCCTAGGCGGTCTTAGGTTTTTACGATAATAAGTGAGTAAATGTAGAAAAAATACACAAAAAAAAGGTCATTCGCTTGGAACAGATACAAAGTCGCCTCCTAAAAGCGTGATTTTCCGCCATACACCTCCGAGTATATTTTAACTATAAAGATAGTTCATGGACTTCACTATTGCAGCACTAGCAATGATGAAAGACAAAATATTTTGTTAGCTTTGTCTTTAAAACTTAATTATTATAGGTACTTTGTAATAAAACTATAATATAATAAATGTTATTTCGTAATGTACAAATAATATTTGACAAAAAAATAAAAAAAATGTATATTTTTTTGTAAAATTAACAATATCGGTGTTTGGATTTCCAATTCTTTGGCTTAAATTATAGACCAAACGCTGAGTTATGTTATTCAAATGATATTGATGTCATGAATAGAATTAAACATTTAATCTAGATTATAATTTTAACTGAATATTATAAACAAAGGAAATGCAAGTCATCTGAATGTATCATTGCTGTGACATACATAAAGGTAAACAAAGTTGTTCATTTATCCACAAATATAGATTTATTTAGGAAACTAGCAATGTTTCTTATTTTATTGCATAACAGCATCACAATCTTTTGAATAACATATTTAAACAAAAATAAAATATTAAAGTATTTACAAATAATTTATCAACATACACAAAAGAAGAAAAAATAAATCTAAGGTCAAACATAAAATATATAGAAATTATCTAAAATTATTTTATTCAAACTGAATATGTATTAAAATACAAAAGTTAAGTTATTACAATTTTATAAAATTGTTAATTTTGTTGGTTTTGTAAAAACTAAATCATTTTATAGTATATAATATATTTTTAATAATTTGTGATAAAGAAAATGTGTGATGCTGATGAAATGTTATGTATATATATATATATACATAACAAATTAAACAATCAATTTCAAAAATTCAAAGTATGATATTTATCCGAATTCAATTTATAATTTACAATGGAACTGGAGAAACTCTTAAACAATGTTTAGTGACAATATCTAAAAAAATCATGTTTACACAATGTGCCAAAAAATGTGACACATATAAAACAACAATCTAATGTCTGTGACAAACTTGGTATAAATTCAATTTCTTTCACTTAATTTGCTTCCAAAGAAGCATGCATATTAAGTGATTGCAATGTTTTGTAATCTGTATTAAAAAGTGTATATTAGTGTATGTATATATAGGTACTGTAGTGCTAAAAGTTTGTATAAGTAACTAGTACATAGGGAAATTCTTTAGAAAATAATATTATATTACACAGACATAGACCATTAAGAATGCATATACAACTATTCATGCATAATTTAGTTGCAGTTGAACCCAGAAAATAACACAGTACTGTATTTTAATTATATTTCATTTTTCATTACAATTTGCATCATGACATATTTTCAATACCATATCAAAATGTCCAACAATATAAAATTATACTTATATATTATATAGTCTCTATAATGAGTCAACTATATACATAATTATTTATAATATACTTTTAACAGCATGTAGACTGAACAGTTTCAGCTTCGAGCAAATTGAAATCCATACCATTTGGCCGATTGAAGCCAGTTTTTATACCATCCCATCCATCTTCCACCTTATACTCTCCAGTTTGAATTCTATTATACACTTCTTGAGCTACCAACACAAAAGCCTGCTCCACATTCAATCCTGTTTTAGCTGAAGTTTCTACATGGTGCAGTCCTAAAAATGAACATTATTTACACAAAAACATATTATAAGTATAGCCTAAATATAGTGGCAACTAAACATAACTTTGTACTTAATGTTTTGAAGGAAAAAATAATATAAAATTCATAACTATAACTCATAAAAATCTAAATGGAATATGCTTCACCAATAGTACATGATATTAATTTCACTGTAAATATGTCACATTCTCCTAAAATGATTCTAGGAAATCAACATTGATTGTTAGATATTCTAAGTGCCTTAGCTATCACTATTCAGTTAAAAATATTCAATCACTCAGTTATTGGTGAGACTATGTTTAATCTTACCATTCTCTTCAGCAAATAATCTAGCTTCCTCACATGATACTTCTCTCCTCGCTCCATTTTTGTTATCAGTACCTACAAGGTCCACTTTGCAGCCAACCAAAGCAAACACAGGTCTATGGGGTTCAATGTGTCTTTTAGCCTCCATCATCCACAGCGGTATGTGTTCGAAGCTTGACCTATTACAGACGTCGTACACCAATAACGCACCGACAGAGTTTCTGTAGTAAGACTTTGTTATGGATCGGAATCTCTCCTGACCAGCTGTGTCCCATAATTGTAATTTGATTCTAGTACCATCTTGTACTTCAATTATCCTCGCAAAAAAATCCACGCCAACCGTTGGGTCTGATAACTAAAAATTAATGCGCAATATATCGTTAAGAGCTCCGAAAATAACACAAAAACAAACGATAACACTCACCTCAGCAAATTTCCCGTCTGTAAAATATTTTAGTAAAGAACTCTTCCCAACCGTGCTATCACCGATTAGGATAAGCCTGAACTGATAATCAAATATCGGATCGACCATTTTTTAATTGCACTTTCAATAACATTAAATTGTAGTAACAAAGGTCTCGTCGAAAATTACGTATTATAACAAGTGACAGAATCACAGAAACATCAACCCATCAAAAAGTCCACAGCAGTATACAAATACACAGAGTACGTAGACGTGATACAAATATGACAAATTAGTGCTTTGCTCCGGTGACGAATACAACTGAGAAAAACCGGAGATTGGCATAATCGGTAAGAACAGGATTTTTATAATCACCGGAGATTTTTTGTTTTTTACCTATTCAGTTTTACGGTTTCGTTATATAAAATAAAATTTCTTCCTCCCCTTTTGTACTTGATGGTAACTTTAAGGTTGCAACAAATAATTGCATTGTTTTTACTCGGTTTACCCTGGAATCTTTTTTGTAGTGGCCTTTAGCATTAACTACCTAACTGTCATATATTTTCGTTGTTTTATAGTAAAACTTGACGATCGTTATTAATTTGATAAACATAACATCACTTTATTATTACGACATTGGCAGCTATGTATAAGCTAGTTTTTTATATTGTAAAGATAAAGTTGAACCCATACTAAACTTATATCAAACTTTTATTCTATCGCCCCAAAATTTTCGTTCATCTATCGTATGTCGCATAACAGCTGGCCGTGGAGTAGGCATAAAGTGAAAGGCGCATGGCAGATGAATAGATTATATATATCATAATATATATATATTAATCACTGAAGTTGACAACGATTCAATGATATAAATAAATATTGGTCTTAGTTTTTAATATGCGTCTATCATCTAAATGATTGTATGAATTATAAATTTCGTTCTCTAATACGCAAATTGAAATTAAATTTTATAATTCAATATTTTGGCTACTATTGATTTCTCATTATCATTCCCATTTTTCAATAATTAAGTTAAGATTAAAAACGCAATATTAATACACTAAATCAAATACTTTTCCAAATTTTTTTACTGAAATGTCTACAAACCGAAAAAAAGTTTCACTTGTATCGTGGTTTCACAAAACTACACAATAGTTATTGAAGTGATAACTTCTTATGGGAGGGTAAACCACTTCGTAACGTAACACATAGCAGCGCCAGTCTGTCTGGCTTCCCTTTCTCTCACACATATGGCAGCGTTAGGTAGGCTCTTCCTCTCTCACTCCAACCCACAGCGCTAGTCGTCTCTCTACCCAGTGTATAGAATGCGATAGATATATACTGTAAACAGTGAGCATGTAACCTAAAACTATTACAGTTTCAAAAGTGATTATAAAAAATATCATGAAACAGGCAGAAGATGATTCTCGGAACATTAAAGAATCTCCTAACGAAAGGTAAGTTTACTAATATAATATAATACGATTATATTGTAAACAAAATATGTATATTCAAAACAGCATTACTTTTTACAACAAATTTACTTTCAAAACAAAAACACGCAACGGCTCTATGGGCGCGCGTATATATATAGTTTTTATGATTATTATCAAAAACTAACCAGCAAGAACCTTTCTTTATCTCTCTCTCACGTATTTAAACGTTCAATATTTATTTACAAATCATTAGTTTAGCGCTATTCAAACGGAAGCCATTGCAGATGTTTATAACCTTTCCTTACATTGTCATATTAATAAACGTAAAATTTAAGTAATAACCTAAGCTTTTCTCAAGTTACACAATTTCAATATTAAATGGTTTAACTTAGATTAGTTTAAGTTATCACTTCTGTCGGGCGTCCCTAGACGCACAGCCTGGTACAATCTACTTTAAAATTATATAAAAAGACCATAACTATATTAACGTTCTCGAGAAGAGGCTTGCTTTAATGCTGGCAATAATTTATCACATGTTTTCTATGTTGGAAGATATAGGTTTTAATTTTTTTATGGTAGCTCTGTGTGGAGAATACTTTTGTCTACTGATACATTTATAAAAATACGAGTAATGTTATTTGTAATGTTTAAATCTTTAAGTACAATTGTTTTCGATAATGTTAGTAAATATTTAAAAACATGGCTATTTTAATTTTATTCTATACAAAAATGATTCAAACTTACCACAATCTCAAGAGAATCTCCGGTTATTCAAAACGACCGGAGAAAAACACCGGATATTTTTTCCTCCGGCGCAAAACTCTTTTACTATTGTATTCTGTGAATCTCTGTGGCCTGTAATCCACAACAGAGAAATATAAAAAAATTCATCCACAATCTCCGCTAGGAGTCTCTGGCTAGGAGCATTACTTTTCTGTGTCCATAAGATTTTATTTGACTCTGGTCTACAGAATTCACAGACTAATTTTTACTTCTCTCTGCCACAGACCACAAGACATCTGTCACATGAGTCACATTATATCTGTGCATTGTATCTGAGTCACATCGCGTATCACATTTTTCATGTCTATGGTCCGTGTTTTTGGCCAGACCTCAAACATTTTTATTCATAAATTTGTGTTATTTAACCCTATTTTGTGTAACACAGGTTGCATTTTATATAATAATGTTTGATTATTGTGCACAAGTGAAGTGGATTGGAAATAACATCATGAACCATGAATTCTGATATGCCAAAAAAACTCCCTAGGAAGTTCTAACAAGGGAGCCGCCGCGGCCGCGCCATCTTGTTATAATAGGATATCGAAGTGTGAAATCATCATATACATCTGAGTTGTCTGCATGTTCTTAGATACCTTTGCCTTTTCCTTTCGTGAAATTAAAGGGAAGAACAATCGGAGTTTTTGGCGGATCTCTTCTTCTTCTTAATTATGGCTTGGCACTATTCGTGCATTGGGCCAGTGTCAAGTATTTTATATTTTGTTAACAAAGCGAGAGAAATGTAATATCTTCCAGTCTTATGTCGAATTCAGGGTCCTAACAAGATGGCGGCTCACTTGTTAGAACCATCCAGGGAGTTTTTGTGGCATATCAGAATTCATGTTCCATGTTATTATTTTCAATTCATTTCACCTGTGCACAACAACCAAGCTTTATTATGCAAAATGCCACCTGTTTTACAGAGTATAGGGCCCAAAAACACAAATTTATGAATAAAAACAATAACCACGACATGACAGTCTGAGATCCCGCCAAAAAACTCCGGCGGGATCTCAAACTGTCATGTAGTGGTTTTTATTCATAAATTTGTGTTATTTGACTCTATATTGTGTATTGTAGGTGGCGTTACACATAATAAAGTATGATTATTGTGCACAAATGAAGTGAATTGGAAATAATAACATGGATCATGAATTCTGAGATGCCACAAAACCTCCCTTCATAGTTCTAACAAGGGAGCCACCATCTTGTTAGGATACACAAATCGTCATAACACTGGAAACTATATAAACTCGATAATGGCAGTAATGGACTTCAAAAAGAAGGACCGGTTGCCAAGTTAGGAAAAAGAAGAAGAAGAAGAACTAGACCACATACTACATAGAGTCTAAGACAATTTTGTTATATATCGCTGGTTATAACTTTATGAATAATAAAATGTCTTTGGTCCGTAATTTATTTGGACTTTATAATCATAGACTTATAATATAAATCTAACCTAGTACATATAACCCTAGCAGGGTTGCTTTATTAGGGTTGTTTTATATAAAATGTAGTATTTTTCAGGCTATTACCTGAAGCAATATAGTAGGTGCAAAAAAGACAAACAATATAGAAAGTTTCAAATAAATATTTCTTGTTTTAAAGGAATATTTGTTACTGCTTGATAAACACATAATGATGATTATGACAAATAATCAAATTCAAAATGACACAGCAAGTGTCGTTCAGAAAGAGATAAAATTTGCGGCGTAAATTAATCTAAAATTTATCTAAAAATGAGGTGGCTTGTGCTGAGATGGATGGATTAATTTTATTATGTGTTTACATACATCCAGCACATGTACTTTTAGAAGTAACAAAAAATATAATATCATCACCCCATGCAAAATCTGAATAAACCTATAGTTCAAAATTTGATTTTACATCCATTAGTGCAGGTGATATAATAAGTACTTTTAAACAGTTAAATTTAAAGCACACTGAAGACATTTGGAAAAATTTCAGTAATAGTAGTTCAGTAATTAATTGACAATATTTCACACTATCTGGCTAATATGTTTAATCAGTGCACAGAAACAGGAACCTAATCTAATCTAAAATCTAATGAAAATTAGTAAAGTAGTTCTTCTGTTTAAATTAGATTGTAGAAGAAATCTTAGAAATTATAAACCAATTTCAGTACTTCCTTCGTTTAGTAAGGTTTTCGAGAAATTTATGCTTAAGTAGCTAGTAGAATATTTCAATACACAAGAGCTTTTGGATCGTCGGTTTTATAGTTTCACGAAATCATAATCAACCACTGACGCAAGCGCAATGCTGCTAAGTCATATATTTACGGCCTGGGAGGAGTCGCAGGATGCAATCGGTGTATTTTGTGATATCTCAAAGGCCTTCGACAGCGTTGATCACATCACAGCTTATATTTAAGCTGAAACACTATGGTGTTTGTGGAACTTCTTTCAACCTGCTAAGCTCTTACTGAACAGAACGCTGTCAGAAGAGAATTGAGCAACCTCCTCAGGATCATTAACCAGAATCGGCGTTCCACAAGGATCGATTTTGTGATCGTTTCTGTTTCTCGTATATATAAATGATCCACCGCTAGTAGTTGAGAACAGTGCTGACATGGTTCTTTTTGCAGTTGACACTTCACTTATATTCTAAATGAAAATAATAGATTTAGAGGTTAGGCAGTTAAATTAAAATTTCTGAATGGTTTGCTTTAAATTATTTATTACTAAATGCAAACAAAACCAAATGTATGAGAATTGCCTTGCCCAATGATCGGAGTGTTGATGGTAGTACCAAGATAGAAGGGAATTTAGTAGGCTTCTTTGATAATACTGTCTGCTTGGGTATTACGTTTGATTGAAAATTATAGTGGGGTTCGCACATTACAACTTGGGCGGGAAGATTAAGTTCTGCTGCATTCGCAGTGCATAAGATTCGCCAGTTAACAGATATTGCCACAGCTCGGTTAGTCTACTTCGCTTACTATCATTGCATAATGTGTTACGGTATTTTGCTGTGGGATTCATCAGCTGAGGTAGACACCATATTCATATTACAAAAGCGGGCAATTTGAGCAATTACAACATGAGACCTCGCGAATCACTAAAGACCAAGTTTCAACTTCCCAATATATTCTAGATAGTTTAATGTTACGTTCGTGGGTAAAATAAGATGCCGTAGTATCACTCAAAAGTAATTTATTCGTACTCAGGTTGAACAAATTAAAATTAAAAAAAAAAACAATAACACAACAAAACACATAAATCGTTCACCGAATATTCTCTCAGAATAACCCTGTGTAGATACTTGCAGAATAACACTGTTTGTTTCTCTCTTATTTCGCTTGTTGTCGCTTCGCTGTCGAATTTATAACTGACGCGTCTCGTTTTTTTCGATCTGACTATACTGTTAGCCATAAGGGCCCAGGAGCCTCGAACGGCTTTTACAGCTTCACCGGACTTGGGGGCGAGCGCTTAAGGCACTCAGCCATGAAAAACGCGTCTCGCAACTCAGCTCCCTTATATATCTAAATGACTCGATCCCGAAATCTCTGGAAGGTCCAGGAACTCCTAACATCTTGTAAACAAGTTAAGTCATCGCTTTTTAAAACGAGGGGAACGTTTAATTTATGGCCCATTGTTTGCTGACAGTTTTAGCGATAAGACTTTCTATGTGTGTGTCATTGAACCTAAGATTATACGTCACACGACTGCACTATGATAAATTCACGATTTTTACGGATGCTCCTAGAAATTTCGAGAAAGATGATTTTTTTTTCTATTTTCTTTTTGTGCTAGTCGTAACATTAATATATACATATACGTAAAAACTTTGACAAGCTTGGTTTTGTCAAAGACCAGCGTAGTTTTAATACTAGAAATAAACATAAATTAGTTGTACCGTGTTTTAGACTTAGTAGACTAATAAAAGTTTTTTATGTACTAATAGTGTTAGGTTCTACAATAAGATCCCGACGCATATTACTGATTTGCCGGACAATGAGTTCAAAGACCATGTTAAGCAGGTTTTACTGTCAAAAGGTTATTATAGGGTGGATCATTGCGTGAATTATAGTGATGTCTGGAAGTGAATCCCTCTCTGTGCATCCTCTAAATTATTAACTGATTATTATTAACTGTAAATATTAAATAAACAATTTAAATTGTTAAAAAGATAAGCCTGATCGAGTTTCTTGCCAGTTCTTCTCGATGACTGGGATGTTTACCAAACCGTTAGTAGTGTTAACAGTCATAAGTGCCTTCTTAAGGCCTAAATTGAATAAAGTATATTTTATTTTTCCTGCTTTCTGTTTTACGTTTACACATTTTGGAATAAATAATTTTGCCTATTTTTTTATCTAATAAAAATATAGTAGTGTCGCCTACTATATATTTTTTTAGAAATATAGTAGTTGGACGCCTAATATTATATTATATAACAGGGTTAGTAACCTTAAACTGTAATAATATTATAAAGCGGAAGAATTTGTGTGTTTGTTTGATTAAAGACGCTAATCTCTGAAACTACCAGTCGAGTTCGAAAAATTCGTTTTGTATATGATAACCATTTTTTTTTTTTTTTTCGAACTGACTACACTGTTAGCCTGAGGGGCCCTGGAGCCTTTACGGCTTTTACAGCTTTACCGGGCTTGGGGGCGAGCGCTTAGGGCACTCAGCCACGAAAGCTAAGCAACAACATCCGAGGGTGCCAAAGTGGCCGAACCTCGGCTCGGACTGTTGCGCGTATGCAATTAAGTCGCGATCTGACTAATTCCCTATCCGTAATTCGATCTAAACTAACTATACATATAAACATGTTTCTACCCCCTGGGAGGAGGGAAGGAACATGTGTATGTGTATTTAGTGGTCTGAAATTTTTGTCTACTCTAACTAGGCAAAAAAAAAGAAAAAAAAAAGGTCCCTTACAGAACCTATGTACCTATGTGTGTTGTGCATGTGTGTATAATGCAGTGTCATGTATGGCTGTGAAAGCTAGTGATTGTACAGTCACTTGTATCGCGCGAGCGGCTGCTTGGCTCAAGGGTTCCATGCCGATGGATCGGACCTAGTCTTGAGTTGCCGCAGAGGAGGGTGGTCGTGGCGGGTGTGCGGGCGCGAAGTTAACCGTTCGTCCCCTGCGGAGGGAACGGTGGTTTCGCGGGCGTGGGCGATATGATAGCCAGATTCACGAAGAATAGTATAGGCATTAGGCTATACCTCTCAGCTAGCCTTAAATATGGATTTTTGTTAAATAAGTCGGAATAGGAAGTCTGACGTAACATCACATCCGAACTGCTTCATCCGCGTGCGTTGGCGTAATGGTTATGGAGTAAATACTAATAATGTACTTTGTGACATAATTTTATTAAAAGCTAAAAACTGATTTATGAGTATTATTATTAGGCATGGCATCATTATATTATCATTACTAATCATTGCGAACGAAAGTTACTTCATCATCAAGAAAATTTCATGTTGATAGACTTAGCCCTTTATAGTGTGTTATTTGGACATATAGTTTGGGAGATAATGTTAATTTAAAATAATTCAACACTCAGCTCCGGTCTATGACTATAGGTGTAGTGGCGTGAACGAGCCGTGTGAGTTGTGATGCACAACCCTGGAGGCCCGTTAAAAATATTGTCTGAAACTGAAGTATTATGTAATATATATATCACCAATCATCGATTTCTTTTAAATTATACGCGCGTGAAACCGCAGTGCTCAGCTAGTTTATAATATAGTCTGTTTATGTATATTATTCATTCCACGCTAATTTCCTTTTCGTTTTTCATATGTTAGTATTAGAAAACAATGATGTTTTGGACAATAGATTGTAATCGTTGTTTTTACTACAGAATACATGTCAGCCCGTCGAGCGACGACAGCGTAAAAAAGGTGATTCGCCAAAATCTTCCTTGTAATTACAAAAATTTTCCTTATTATATATTGCATTTTAACTATTGATTGTTTTATTTCTACAATTAATTGTTTGATAATGCTAATGACAATCGATTAATTGACAGTAGTTTAAGCATCGTGTGATTATTGTTTATTGATGTGTTTTTATTGTCCGACATTGTCATGCCAAGTTATAAGTTTTATTCTTTTATTAGATTCATTAAAAATGTAATACCTACTTGAAAATATAATTAACTCAAGACATAGCTTTCTCTTCTTAGTGATCCCATTAAAACAAATTTATACAACAGTTACATGATTTTTTTCCAATACTTCTATATGAATTATAAATTATTAAAAAAACTAATAACTATTATTAACTATTAAAAAGTTTCCTAGTACTTTCATAGAAAGTTCCGGTATCGCACCAAAAACAATATCAACGTTCAAATCTCAATTTTATTTTTCACTAAAATAAAGGAATAATTATTTAAATATAGACACATATTTTGTAGAATAAATTTAAAAAGTTTTTAAGAAACAAATGATGTTTTTATCAAAAGTAGATAATTTAGGGATTAGTGATTAAGTTCATAGATAATTAGGTACTTAAAAATTGGTGTTATCGGCATTAATTTCCGTTTCCGTGCTAGTACATATTATTAGCTTTGATTATGTATTTGAATGAACATAAAATTTGTAAAAGTTTAGTTTTGTTTACATCATTCAATCATTCATTGTGCTCATTCGATATATAATTGACCAATAGTTGGGTTATTTTTTAATTTGTTGAAGTATTTTTCATAGATAAATATAGGGTTTTGGAGAGTATTTTCACACCCATCAATTATTTTAAAGTTATTTTACTGCTGCAAATTATAATGACATTTTTTTATATTTGTGATTCGATTGTGTACCTATAACCGTTCGTGTATGAAGGGTTTGCGGTTCTTTTTTGTCGAGGCTTAGCCGTGTCAGTAAGTGAACATAAAGAATATTTTGATATTTAAACTTATGTTTGACCGGGCCGACTTATCTTCGGGTCCTCCACTTAATGTCGCGCCTCGAAAAATTTAAGAAATTTTTCAACATAATATCACTTCTAGCTAGATATAACCACTTGTGTAACGTATTTGTAGTCTTTATTACTAAAACAATTCAAAATTTGTGATTAGAAATCCGCTGAGGTTATCTAGCTTTAATAAATTACCTTCATGATGCACGATTTTATAAAGATTGTACCAAAATCCTCGACATTTTAAGATATAGACCTCACTCTTCTCAGTATGAAACAGTCTGTCCAAGAAGAAAATGGTTAATATATAAAATCTCGTGAATATCTGAAAACCATAAGTACTAGTTTTATTGTCTGCTTTATAGAGTATTTTTTTTAAATATTTGTATTTATTTACATTTCAGTTTAGTAAGCATTACAATGAACTGTAATCAGGTATACAAGATGAAGGATAATGTAGAACATTGTGATAATAAAGCAAAATCAACTCCAATAGGTGAGTAAAACTAAAGATTAAAGAAAATAAGTAATGAACAAGAGTTACTGGGTAAATGAAATGTGAAAAGATTTTTTGGTAAATTGTTTGTAGCAATTTTTAAATTAGTATTTAAAATAAATCTCACCTAGAGTTATACAATGTTTTAGTTGAGAATAGTTGAGATTGATCTAAGTGCAGTTGCTGAAACACATCCATATGTCTTAGGTGACAGACTTTTAACTTGAAAGTTGCCAGGCAAGTTCTAAAAAAAGCTCACGTAACCATAATATTTTTCTTCACCAAAAGCTCAGACACATTGTAAGATTTAAATCTAGGTTGACCATAGTTCACAAATGCTACCCACTGTGGCATAAAATTATCTTGTAATAATAATCTTCAAATCATTATTTCAATTAGTTCGATTGTGTTCTAGAGTTAAATCTTTTCCAGCAATGGTTGCTCCAGAGTTGAAACAAAATTCAGAAGCGGATACAGAGATAACCAAAACTTGCGCTGTTCTGGGTTGTGAGGATTTTAAGAATTTGGAGTGTGAATCATTCTTTAGGTACCATTTATTTGTTAATTTAAAGTTTGAAATTAAAGTTATTGCAAAATTTAGTACTATACAAAGAAAACAAAGAAAATACATATTTTCGTATGACCAGTTTGTTGCTACAGAGTTCACTGCCTACCCAACCATAATTAATTAGGTAAATGAATTCCAAATTAGTCAATTAATTTAATGTACTTATTTTTTTCAATGACTATAATTTTTGTTTTTTATACCATGTTTATTTTCTGTTAAGTCCATTTGAAATAAGATTTAAATACTCTACAGTTCGATAAGTAATCAGCCATCTTCAGGTTTCCGGAAGATTCAAGCTTAAGACAGATATGGACAGATCTCACAGGACGCAACAACTGGACACCTACAGACTACTCATACATCTGTATACAGCATTTCGCAGTTGACTGCTTCATGATGAATGACCAGGATAAGATGGTGCTGGTGGATAAAGCAGTCCCCTCTCTTAAGCTTCCTAGGCATGTTTTAGAAGTAAGTGTTATACAAGTTATGATGACTGAATGGTTAAGTTGGTAAGCCCCAAGCCCGGTGAAGCTGTAAAAGCCATCTAATGGTTCAGGGCTCTTTCAGCTAACAGTGTAGTCAGATCGAAAAAAAAAAACAAAAAAATCTAAATCATTAACAAATTCTATCATTGCAGAAAGACTAGAACAAATTTTTTTCCTTGTCTTTGATATACACTTATTTTCCACTGTATGGTACATACTATTACTACTATTCTAATTATTTTATCGTTTTCAAAGATTTAAACAGCGGTGTTGGAAAATAGATGTTAGCTTCTATTTTCAGTTAATATGAAATAAGGGTTTATAATTCAAATGTAATATCTATTTTCTTCAATAAATTGTTATTTCTTGTTTCCTTAATAGGTAGAATACATAGATGAAGAAACTTTAGACAATGAAGATGATGATGATGAATACATGGATACAGATGGTGATGAGGAACAAGAAAGGCAGGTTAATGGTAACACATATTTAGACAGAAACAATATACCGCTCAGCAAAGAAAATGATAATATAGAACTACTGAAGCTTTTTAGCGACATTCAGAGGATGCAGAGGCAAACCATCGCCCTGAAAGAGAAGTTAAAGTACAACATGAGGGTTCACAACAGACAGAACAGGTTTCTCTTAAGAATAAGAGAAATAATAGAGATGAAAAAGAAAGTACTCAATCAAAAAAGAAAGAAGAAATGTAGGATTCTTCTATCAATGCAGGATAAAATAAAAGAGGACACAACAGGACTGGTTCTAGCAATGCCTATGAGGCAGACAGAGGATTTGAAGAATTTTGCACTTAGTATTTACAAATATTCACCCCAGGCATATATTTACATAAGGAATACATTAAGAACCATGTTGCCAAGTACAGAAGTTTTAGACTCGTGGGTCACAGCAGGTTACCAACCTAAAAATGTAGCATCCAATTTAATTAAAGTGGTTGCTGAGCAAACAGAGACTTCGTTGACGTGTAAAGTGACTTTAGGTTAATTAATTAATAAAAAATATTGAGGAATTTTTGTGTAAATAATTGTATATCACATCAAATGGAATGGACTAGCACAGGAAGAAAAAGATGTGTGCAAATTTTTCTTTCTAGCAATGATTTTTTATTACAACGTTAGGACTTTAGAAAAGCAAACAGGTTTTAAACACTTTATTTTTTTAAGTGATAACTTCTTTAGTATCTTTCTGATTTGAAACTCGATGAAACGAAACAGCGACACTAAAAAGAGACAAACACACGCATCCATAGGGTTTAGCCTGTGAGAGAATGAGATAGTAGAATACATTATATAATGTTCCCCCATATTATAATGTATATAATGTTGTTATATAGTTTAGCTTTCTGAAGGTTTCACTTCTACAGTGTGTGAACTGCACACATGTTTTTTAATTCTTAGGTTTGCATTTGGTCACAATTTCAACTCGTGTTAAGTGATGATGTGGCCAAAGATCTAGGTCACGCTAGGTCTAGTAGGCGATCACGTGTAGTTCCCAGAACATGCCTATAGGCATGGTTTTTGGTGTTTGGCGATAGATTTTCAAAGGTGTTAGCTATCTAGGTGAGCATTAGAAAACTTACCACCATGCCATTGTTTCATCAAGATGTTTTCTTTTACCGAAAGTTCAGGCTCATTGTAGGGATTCAAACCTATCGATCGTTGCAGTGTCCGTACACTCTACAACAAATTGCAGATTTACTCATCTCTAAATTGGATATAAAATTTAAATTAATAGCATCTTTCTATTTTGTTTTCGTGACAATGCTTTTTTCCTGTGCACTTCATTTTATACATTATGGTTCTTTTGGATTTTACCAAATTACATTGTTATTGTACTTTTTGTCTATCTTTAGCAATTTAAAAATTTCCAACAATAAAACCTAATTAAATTTTGAACCAACAAAAATATCGTTAAAATGAATTGCTTGGATTTTTGGAACAAAAGGAGTATTTTTTCTTCGGGGAATTGTGTTCTTCTGCGATTCTATACTGATCGCTTCGTAAATCATTATCTTGTAAAAATGATCGTTTATTTTGTTCCTCAGAAGGCTCGCCGGAATTCATGAAATTATGAACAGCGTTTATTTATTAGAAATATCGGTAAATAATTATTTGTCTTGTATGTGACAAATTAAATGTTTATTAGGTTAATTGAAAAAATTGGTGATATGCATGTCCTTGAGAAATTTCGCAAAATTTAATAACAAACAGTAACTTGTATTTAACTTTGATACGACTGAAATAAAGTATGTATGTATTATGATTTACAATTATTACTTAATAATTATGATTAGGGTAAAAAAGTCTGAAATAATAATTACGAATAGAAATGGGATTTTAATTGATTTTATTGATTGATTTTAGTCGTAATTTATTAAAAATACACCAGAAAACTAATTAACTTTTTTTGCGGATATTTTAGCCTTCTTTCTTTATGAAGTAAAAGCCATTGTTTTGAACTATGCAACGTCGTATCTTTATAATGCGTAAACCGGTGAGTCGATTAAATTATTTCAGAGCTTCAAGAGATTAGCGCGATCAAACGAAACGGCTGTAACGATTTGGATGACATGTTGTGTTTAGGATATGTTTTACTTTCCAAGTTTACTTACATAGGTTTTTTTTACAAGACTCAGTGAAGGTCGCCGAACACCAAGATATTATATATACAGTGTAATCTCACTAATCCGGCACTATTAAAAACCGGAGGGTGCCGGATTATTGGAATGTTCGGATTACTGGGTTATACTGAAAAAGTCATCGGTAATAAATAAAATAAAGCATTTCATAGAGAGAATAAATGTATGTAATGTATTATGGAACAATTGAATTAACATGTAGGCACATATGTAATTAACTAGTTTTGAAATAATCCTTTATTGATGTCTGCTTTTGTGCAACACTAGTCCTTGCTTAAAAACCTTTTCTCGCATATTGCGAAGAATTATAATATCTTTGGCAGACATGCCGTTTTCTTCTGCCCATGTTATGCAGGTATTGAAACAAATCAACGCATCATCTGGTTTAACCCTTACAGCAGTTGTAGTAGTTGGTGGTTCCAATATTTCTACAGAGCTTTCTTCTTGTACTGCTTCACATACAATTTCTTCATCAGTCATAATTTCCTCTGTTTCTTCGATTCCTTCAAACCAAGAATTCAAATTTTCTTCACTTGTCTCCAACCCTTTTTCTGATAGAATTTGGAACCAATCGGCAATAGGCACATTATCCTCAGGATCCCATTCATCTGTTTCTTCTGTTTCTGAAACATCATTTATTGTAGGCCACAACTTTTTCCATGAAGATTGGATTAGGTTAGGAGAAACAGACCTCCAAGCATGAGCGAGAGTGAATACAACATCCTTCAAATTCAATCCTTTAAGGCTCTGCGTTATATCACCATCCTGAGATATAATATGGATCAGTAATTTATTTTTATACAAAGACTTTATTTTTTGAATAACATTTTGATCCATTGGCTGTAGTAAAGGTGTGCAGTTTGGTGGTAGGAAGATGGTTTGGATATTCCCATCACTTGATTTAAGGTCTTGTTCATTTGGGTGGCCTGGAGCATTGTCAAGTACGAGTAAAGCTTTTATGGGCAAGTTTGATCTTTTCATAAACTTCTTGACTTCTGGGACAAAGTCTTTATGAAACCATTCACTAAATACCTCTCTCGTGACCCAACTTTTCATTTGATTCTTGTAGCAGACTGGCAGACAAATGTTCTTGAAAGCTCTGGGGTTTTTCGCTTTGCCAATCACTAACAAATCCAATTTGTGGGTTCCAGTAGCATTTGAACACGGCATGAATGTGATCCTATCTTTACTCACTTTACGACCTGGTGCACTTGCTTCTTCAGAAGAGACAAATGTTTTATTGGGCAACAGTCTCCAGAACAGACCACTCTTGTCTGCGTTATAGATTTGGCCAGGAAGAAGACCCAGTTCTTCTACTTTGTTTTTAAAAAGCTTGATAAATGGCTTCACTGCAGATTCGTTGCTTGATAATTTCTCACCCGATATGGTTAATAGACGGATACCAAATCGTTTTTTAAATTTATCTAGCCATCCATCGCTGGCACGAAAATCATCTTTGTGGGTAATTTTTTTATAAAATTCAATTGCTTTGGCTTTCAGAATTTCTCCAGATATAGGAGTGTGTTTAGAACGCCGCTGTATGAACCACAAGTAAAGAGCGTTTTCCATCTTTGGACAATTGCCAACTTTTAGTGTTTTACGCTTTCCTGGCCCTGACTCCATTGTCTTGACGTGGTCTACTATCTTTTGCCTTTTCTTCTTAAGATCGTGTATAGTAGCACGCCCAACACCATATTCTTTTGCCAATTTACACATGTTTTGTCCGCTATCTAACTTTTTTAAAATCTCCATTTTATTATTTAAATCTAGTGTTTTGTGTTTGCGTTTATTTGACATTTTTAACTATAAACTAGTCTCACTTGAAAGAAACAATACGTTAGCACGTGCACGTGATAAGTTTTGAGGTTAGACTGCTAGTCGATTTCGCAGCGACCAAAGCGCACAGGTATAGAGGGGAAAGGGAGGCGTGGGCGGAGGGTGCCGGATTATTGGACGTGCCGATCTATCGAAGTGCCGGATTAGTGAGATTATACTGTACAAGAATTGCTTCCTTAATACTATGTATTAGATATTTGAAAACTGCAAGGTTCATGTACGACGCGACGTTTCCAAACATCACGCTATAATTATTAAAGAAGTTTCCAAGTTTCCAAAATCAGTTTTTTGTTCTATAATAAATTAACTATAATTTTTTTATATAGCTTTTCTTAAAGTGTTTATTTTATTCAGCTGTACAATAAAATATTTCAAATTGCATTTATCTTTATATGGTAAATAAAGTGAGCTATTCAAAATAAAAACTGATAAATATAATATGTATGGAATAATTAAACAAGAAGACTGCCAATAGCCATACAAAAAATTGTAAAACCAAAAAGCTCAAAAATTCTGATCTTTCCCAGATGGCGTGATGGTATTATATAAAGGAGAGACATATAGACAAGCCCGGTGAAGCTGTTAAGACCTCCTAGCCAACAGTATAGTCAGTTAAAAAAAAGAGTGTAAAGTATCGCATTGTTGTATTAAGAGATGGCGCTTAAAACAATAGTTAATTGTAATTTTATTTTAGTGGTGTTTGAGGAAACAGCAATCCATATTAATATCAGCAGAGAATAGGCTATCAGAGAACAGTGAATATATAACATATCTTCAATCGTATAGATTTTCATTTTAGAAGGGTCGCACTAACGGCGGTCAAGCTATAGCTCATTCTTTATTAGGCTCAATCCTATAGATGTATATGGTTGTCTCTTTTTACTGTCGCTTCATCGAGTTTCAAAACAAAATGGTGCTAAACAAGTTTTCACTTCAAAAAATATCACGATGTTTTCATTCTATTATAAGTTATTAAAGTTTTAAGAAACTACGATTTTTTTATAAAAATACTGTTATAATAAATAAGCCTATGCACTACGCGTTCTCCTGTCGTAAACGCGAGCAGAGCCGCTGGTACAGAAATAAAAAAAATGAAATAAATATAATAAATAAATACTTTAATGAAATTTAAGTATTTATTGTTTACTAGCTAGTGCCCATACGCTTCGATTAAGTTTCGTCAAAAAATATATTTTTAATGAAATCTATATGTTCTAGCAACACTTATGTTGTCGAAGACGAAGAGAGTGGCAATAGCGTCGCACGAGCACGAGTACGAGTACAAGCTGATAGCACCGCAATTATTAAATACATATTTTTTTAGCACAATTGGAAATAGCGCCATCTAACTATTTTTATAGTACCGTAAAAATAAGTGACGTCTTATAGACAAATTTATAATCGATTTGAAACATTAACGACATCTCACGTCCTAAAAGGTAATGAATTTTTGTGTTACATTTTTTGTATGGCTATTGGCAGTCTTATTTTATTAGTCTCTGCTGATACTAAAAGGTTTAAAATTTCGGTAATTTAATAAATATTTAGTTGTTAGCTAGCTCTCTAAGAATTCTATTTAGTTCGTAACCGTTTAACCAGATGGAGTAAAAATATGTTTGTAGCGTGTTAGAAAGGGAAGGCGGAGCACGTCCAGCGAATAACAAATGAACAAACGTTTTGGCTCAGTGTCGTGATTCTCTTCTCGAGGAACGTTTGTCGTAAGTGTTGTCTCGATCTTACGTCGCGCGTGAACAAAAATAAATATCCCATCTGTTCAAATATTGTGCAAGTTTTTTTTATTGTTTCCCCAAAACATCCGTGTACGATGTGTGTGTTGTACGCTCCGACGTTTGTTCGACCTTAAAACAAGTTTTGCCCTTTATTTTTGTATCCACAAGTGCCTTGAGTGATTTTTTTTTGTTATATGTGCACTGTGGATTTTGAAATGAACGCTTCTTAGGTAAGTAATGTAAAGCATTAATATCTCTTAATCGTTTCTTATTAGAATAAAATAATTGCGAATTATTCGCAATGTCACTAACGCCTCGCGTTAGTTGCCTGTCCAGTGAGTGGACTTCGCAATCGTTATTCTATGCGTGTTTACCGGCCTTAAATGTAAGCAACAGTTCCATAAACGGCACACCTCGAGCCATCGATATGATTTTGAAATACGTTTATTATGTCTACCATTGTAAGGCAGTAAACAATTATTATAATACATATAAAATGGTTACATTCAAATCATGCGTATATAAATAATTTCTCTCGACTATTTATGGCAAGGAAATAAGTTTTCCATTTGTTACGTGTTCGGTTCCTGATTTCTTTTACGTTCACAGGTTGTGATTGTTATGCAGCTGACTCTCACAATGAAGTACTTGATTGTTAATGAATTGATAAACCGTGATTGATTTGACGAATACTGTTCATAAATACATTTAATTATAACCTACTTGAATAATAATACATTTTTCTTGAAACTTTCAATACCAGATAAACGAATCAGATAATTCTGAGAAAGCGCAGTTGGACTTCTAATTTGTTATCCGACCGAGAAACAAACCCTTGTCATTTGACATAACAAATTTTAGGACAGTTGTGATTAGCTACTTGAACTCAAATACCTAGGAGAGGTCCAGCAAAGTCTTACGTCAACTTTTTAACTTAAAGAATATAGGTATATTATACTATCTATGCCCGCGGCTCCGCTCGCGTGGATTACTAAAAACCTTTTAATTTTTCGTGCGGAACCCTAATTATTTTTTTGAAATAAAATTTGCCTAAGTTATTCCTTATAAAATAAGCTATTTGTCCCGTCAAAATCGGTCCTATCGTTTCGGAGATTTCCCGTATCAACAAACAAACAAAAATTAACAAAATGGGTTTAATATTGTAGGTATACCGTGTATACTTTCATATGCATTTAGTAAAAAGCGGTTATATTGACATTAAAAACAGACACTTCAATTTAATTTTTTTAATTCACTTCAGATACTTCAATATAATTTAATTTTTTTATGATCTCAAGATGGAACTCTAATTCGAACAACGAATGTACGTAATTTTTGCTTTCCTTTTTTTTCGTTATGGTTCTGCAAAGGTTTTCAGGTAAAGAAATTCGGGATAGGTGCCGAGTTATACTACCGAAAATGACAGGGTAACTTCTGATAGGGTAGGGCTGGGCTTATTTAATAACTATTGGTAGATGTCACGTGAGAGACTAAAGAGAGAGAGAGAGAGAGGATTTGTTATGTCAATTAAAAATAAAAACACCTAACGGCGTCTCTTTACCGATTTTAATAAATTTTAATAAATAAAAAAAATGATGCAATTATTTTATGAATAAAATTAATTAAAATAAGCAGAAAATACCTTAACATTATAATTATGAATGCATTACGATGTTACAATTTACTTAAGCTTTAAAGTTGTAAACTATATTATATCTTGACAGTAAAGTAGGACGTAATGCTTAAATTTACCTAAATATGGCGACTGCTTCATTCATAATGTTCAGTCGATTCATAGTTTTTCTTCTTACCAAAGTTATATTGAGTAAAATATCACTGATCAATGAGTAAACATAAAACCAATCGAAAATACGAACGAATTCAGGGCTATCATGATGATGGCTCACTGGTGACGTGGACGGAGAGCGGACATCGCGTCCATCGACGTGAGTTCGAATCTCGCCAACGAGCCTGAGTTTTCGGTGAAAAAAAAAACGTCGTGACGAAACCTTAGCATGATGATAGGGCATTTTCTAATGCCCGCTTGACTAGCTACTAGAGCTACTCATAGGTTGAAAACTTGTTGCCAAGCTCCTATAGGTGTGTCAGAGCGAATGCCCCACTAGGCTTAGCGTAATGCTATCTTAGGCCACATTGTCACTTATCAGGTGAAGTTGGGTCCAAACGATATACATAAAAAGAATTAACAAAAAATATTTAATATAACTGTCTGTATTATCACACTTCTGAATAATCAGTTCTTTGAGATTGAAGGCTAGTACTTATCCACCACTTATCGGCGAATTCAAACTCCTAGAAATCTATAGTTCTACATTATTACCAGGTGTGATCCATGTCAAATTAGGAAATGTTCAAGAGTTCGTGTATATTTCTACGTGGCTCGAACCCGCGGACTTGTCTTTGCGAACCACGACTAATATTTGGAAAACAGATTTCAAATGGATTCTCATACTCTTAAGAGTGAAGGCTTGAAGGAAACACCTTTATGTAGAAATCGCTCTTCATTTCACAACATCCACCCGGCTATACCAATAGACGGTCGAACGTGACCGTATGTCACACCGTTCCGTAACGAAACGTTAGATACCTATTACTTTCACTTTGTGAAAGGTAATGTTTCAGGTTAATTGATGAATTGTTTGTAACTACAAAGTTTTCTTTTTCCGTTGTCATTGCGCCGCCGACATGCAAATTTCGCTAAGGTTGTCAACGGTAAACGTTAACTATTTTTATAATTATTAATTAATAGCAATATAAAAAATGTGAAATAAAATTAATCATAATATATGGATATTAAATTTAATGAATAATACATAAACAATAGGTAAGTATGTTTTATGTACTTTTCATTA
The DNA here is from genome assembly GCA_947532125.1 of Saturnia pavonia. Lineage (NCBI taxonomy): Eukaryota > Metazoa > Arthropoda > Insecta > Lepidoptera > Saturniidae > Saturnia > Saturnia pavonia. The sequence continues at coordinate 16,530,895 of OX383904.1, forward strand.
AAAAAAAAATAATTTTTAACTTTTTACCACAATCTCTTAATGTTAAGCGACGATGTGGCGGCACAAGATGGTGGTTACATGCTAAGTCTAGTGGGACCACTCTTCTTCACGTTCTTTATAAGTCTTAACTCTGTTGTTTTCGAGAAGAACTACTTGCCTCTCACCTTCTTTTCTAGCTTGTGGGCCTTTTATTTCAATGTGCTGCCATCTGCTGCTTATGAGTACTATCAACCAAAAATTTATTTTTTAATCAACATGGAAAACATAAGAAACGAAAACTTTATAAGTAATAAAACTAATAAAAGAGGATTTTGTTTATTATTTACCATTTCAGTATATAAATAGTATATTATAAATTATTTATCCAGTTTTTATGAAACTCAATCAGTTTACAACAGACGCCGTGCAAGTGGTATAATTTTTAAAACGACAAGAACGAAATCCCGAGCAAAAGCTAGTATAAAAAATTTATCTGTGTTATACCATTTTTATAGAAGTAAATAATATCCAAAATATATTCGCTGACTTCAGAGGTTATTGTGACGGGCAGCCGTACAAGCACGTTCAGGTAGCCTCCGGTTTAGACCGCTCTGATAATCGCTAGGCCACACCCGTGTTCTGTTAATTACATTAATTAAATATGTAATTTTGTTGAGCGATACCTTCCGCTAAAGTAATGTTTTGATTTTCTAAGTTGTGTTATTATATTCCGTTCGAACAATGTGAAACAAATATTTAGTTTATGTACTTACTTAAATAATATATTCTATAGTCTTTAGAAAATAAGGCTTATAAATGTTTCATAAGCTGGTAAAGCTGTTTTAGTACGATATCAGCTCAGAATATGTATACCACATGAACATGAAATTAGACGTTGGTGCCATTTTTGAGAAATCCACCTACCAAATATAAAAAGAAATCTTTAAAAAAATTGAGTTAATCTTTTCTGAAGTCTATTAACTTTTTTAAATTACTTTTTTATTTCGTAATTTTTCGTTTGAGTTTTCTTATATGCACTAGAATTTGACCAAGTTGTTAGATGTTTTCCCTCTGGTTAGCTCATAGCAATAAGTCAGGCCGTCACACTTACACTTATTAATCCATATCTTGAAAACTACTTAACTGATTTTGATGAAACTTACACTGTTCCCTAATTTGAAGTAAATCTAACTAATAATTTTGGAGAAATGCGTGGGCAAACATACACATACACCTATAACATTTTGTATATTTGTTTGGAAACCCTAATAGATTATCATATGTGAATATATTGCAGATCCCATAATATTACATACATACGTATCGAGTTGATAACCTCTTTTTTTGAAAACTGTAAACAAACACCAACAAAGTAATAGTGCTCTATATTATCGCGTACTAATTACTTTTGAAAGTGCAATTACATTACACGGATTCATCGTTCGCGAGGAGTGTAACATTTTCGTCACTGAAATCAAATAAAATAGCTACTTTTTTATACTAATTAATATGTTAGTCTACGCTGTTTACAATATTCTTATACAACCGTTCTTATACGTCATATTATATACACATTCTCGAACATTCTACATAGGCGTTCGTATACACAAGCTTTATAAAACGTATATTATTTTCTGTCCTTAGGTCCTTGCCACCTAAAGGAAGGATCTTATTTTCAAATCACGACAGACTTGGCTCATTGGTTATATTCATGACTAGCCGCGGCTCTGTTCGCGTGGTACTAAATAAAAAGTTTTTATTTTTTGTGCGGAACCCTAATTATTTTTCTAAAATAAATGTAGCCTAAGTTATAACATCATCTAACTGCCAGTGAAAGTCCCGTCAAAATGGGTCCAACCGTTTCGGAGATAACCCGGAACAAACAGACAAAAAGTTATAAAATGGGTTTTTTGTTATAGGTATCGTGTATATTTTCCTATGCATTTAGTAAAAACCTATTATTTTGACAATACGAACAGACACTTCAATTTTATTATATGTATAGATTATGTGCACTAAACATTGAGTTGACTTGGACTTCGAGTCTGCTCCAAAATGTCTAACCTAAAAGCGTAACAAAACAACAAAATTAGTTACCAAGTCACTGTCATGTAACAAATCCTCAGCTAACATAATAATATTGTTCCATCTGCAGTGACGCAAATCGTTTCCAGTTTTCGGGTACAACTAGCTGTGCCTACGATTTCCATTACGTTAATATAAAAAATTATACCATAAAAAATCCATGAAAAAAAAAACAAGTTGAATAATGAACTTTCATTGTGATTGGTCACCGCTTTGAAGTCTATCAATCTCATATAAGTATACCAACATCCATTTTTATATAATTATGTATGTTATAATTATTTTTTTCCATGGTAGCTGTTCCCCATGCTTTCACCTGTGTTAAATTTACTCGATCGATGTAGCTTATCGTTATCCTCGATTCTAGTACTTGTACAACAGCTTTCCAGATTGCTTAACGTTGGTTACTGCTCTGCTCCTAAGGGTCATAGCGTGAAGTTATGTAGCCTTTAACCTTACTCAATAAAGAGGCTATAAATGCTAAAAGAATTTTTGAGATCTGACTGTGTAGTTTCATAGATTAGCGCGTTCCAACAAACAAACAATCTCTTCAGCTTTATAATAATTATTAGTATAGATTTTTCATTTCTGTATGCAAAAAAATTTCAACCCTGACACGTACCACTTTGTGATTTTTGCTGTAAGCGCCATATCCATATGTAGATTAATCGGCCGTAATAAACAGTTATCGTCATCATGTTAAATAGATCAACTAGCAGGATGTAATTAATGATAATTAAAATTATATATTCTTATCATATCCATAAATTTGATGTTTAGCGCGGTCCTGACCACCCACACACGTCGTGAAAATCTGCCTTGATATGGGTACGCTTGCGGGTCACGTTTTAGGATTCGCTAATGGATGATCGTGTAACTACAGAATTTCGCTGTGGTAAGCCCCATCTCATCAACTGTGTCGATATTTAATTTTTACAAGCCACTGTTGGATTATTGAATAAAAGCAGGCGCGGCATTGGGTGTGGCACGGCTACTTTCGCAGGTACTGGTTATCGGTATACCAGTTTCATATTACACCAGTGTCCATAGGGATAGGCAGAATAAATGGAAAGCTATTTCTACCTGTCTCTGTAAAACTTTTGTACCTACTTCCTTTACTTTTAATAATATTAGGTTCGCAAAATATCGCTATCGCCAATATAATAATACCAGATTGTACATGCCCCATGTTTACTAACTTACAAGTTCTGTATTTATTCCTTTGTATAATAAATAGTAATGTTACAAGAACCGGTTCCCCCTACCAACACGTTATATTAAATACTAGCTGTGCCCGCGGCTCCGCTTGCGTCGACTACAGAATGCTGTCGGTCCAGCGCACGTGCAGAGTTGTATTGCCTCAAAAATGCTTATTGTGGGTGATCCTTAGAAGACAGATATATGCTATTGCTGACTTTTTTAAGTTTTTGAAAGACCTACAATTATGTAGTACTTTAATTTGATATATCTCGTATTGTTTACTCGGCCTAAACCGTTTAAGCGCCTCAAATGCGTATGTTTTCCGAATTAATTCACCATCACTGCTTATTTCGTGTGTTACTTTATGTAACAAAATATATCCTATAACCTGACCAGATAACATATCTATGAATTAAGGGGTTATATACAGTTAGAATCAACTTTTATTTTCTTAATGTAAATATATTTAAAAATACACACAGAAAATTTCATATCGTTCCTGTGAATATTTTCGAAGTTACACGCAAATTTGAGGCGTTTCAGAGGCTTGAAAGTACAAGGCCGGTTTTTTTTTTTTTTTTTTTTTGAACTGACTACACTGTTAGCCTGAGGGGCCCTGGAGCCTTTACGGCTTTTACAGCTTTACCGGGCTTGGGGGCGAGCGCTTAGGGCACTCAGCCACGAAAGCTAAGCAACAACATCCGAGGGTGCCAAAGTGGCCGGACCTCGGCTCGGACTGTTGCGCGTTGCATACGTCGCGATCTGACTAATTCCCTATCCGTAATTCGATCTAAACTAACTATACATATATACATGTTTCTGCCCCCTGGGAGGAGGGAAGGAACATGTGTATGTGTATTTAGTGGTCTGAAATTTTTTGTCTAATCTAACTAGGCAAAAAAAGAAAAAAAAAAGGTCCCTTACAGAACCTATGTACCTATGTGTGTTGTGCATGTGTGTATAATGCAGTGTCATGTATGGCTGTGAAAGCTAGTGATTGTAGAGTCACTTGTATCGCGCGAGCGGCTGCTTGGCTCAAGGGCTCCCTGCCGATGGATCGGACCTAGGCTTGAGTTGCCGCAGAGGAGGGCGGTCGTGGCGGGTGTGCGGGAGCGAAGTTAACCGTACGTCCCCTGCGGAGGGAACGGTGGTTTCGCGGGCGTGGGCGCGAGCACGCATATGTTGCGGGAGCGGACGTGTAGAAATTGTTAGCGTTCTCGATGTCGTCATCGGGATCGACAAAGAGATTTCGCGGACGGCGTTTATAACGTTTGGCAACGGGGATCGAGTTGTCTGGGACGTAGTTCACGGTGGATTTTACGAGCGGGTTGGGATGATTCGAAGCGCTATCGAAGTATCTCCTGGTGAGAAATTTCACATAAGCTTCTATTGAGGGAAGCCTCATGTCCCTGTGCAGGTCCATGTTCCTAACGAAGGCTGGAGGGTCAAGCAGGCGACGGAGAAACCGATTTTGGACTCTTTGCATGCGGGCAAAGTTATGTTTGGACATATGTGCGAACGCGGCGCAGCTATATGTCAAGATCGGACGGACGCACATCTTGTACAGTGTGAGCTTATGTCTTAAGGACATTTTGCTTACCGAACTGAGCAAGGGTCGCAAGCGGGAAATGATCCAGACGGCCCTATTCCTGACTATAGTAACGTGTGCGTTGAAGTTAAGCTTCGAGTCGAGGGTGACACCCAGATATTTAGTCTTGGTGGCCCAAGGGATATTCGTACCGAATAATGAGAGGGGTCCTACCGTGCGTGGTAGTTTGCATGTATGCGGTTCGAACATTATCGCGGCACTCTTTACCGGATTAATAGCTATTCGCCACGTTCGAAACCACTCCCCGAGAGTGGTTACGGCACGTTGGACTGCGCAGGCGAGATTTTTTCTGTGTCTGTTTGACGCATATATGACTGTGTCGTCAGCGTAGAGCCCTACCTCGACCCCGGGGGGCTTCGGGAGGTCGCTGACGTACAGATTGAAAAGGCAAGGCGCCAGAATGGAACCTTGCGGGACGCCTGAGCGTATAGGGTGGGCGGTAGATAGTACTCCTTCCACTCGGTAGTGGAAGGTGCGGTCGCGTAGAAAATCGTGAACTAGATGAACTAACCTATCCGGGACTTCTAATTGATGTAGCTTGTGGACTAGTCCGGCATGCCAGACCTTATCGAAGGCCTTAGCTACGTCGAAAAAGACCGCAAGCGTACGGGCGGGGGCGATACTATTTTTGGCAAAGTTGCTCGTGATGTGCTCCGTGAGGCGGTGCACTTGATGTGTACACGAGTGTCGGGCGCGAAAACCGAACTGTTCGGGAGGGTATAGATTTTTAATATCTATAACGGTTTTGAGACGGTTCAGAAGGAGCCGCTCGTAAAGTTTCCCTAGTGTGTTTAAAAGGCTGATCGGGCGATAGCTATCGGGAAGCGAAGCTTTTTTGCCGGGCTTGTGAATACCTATAACTATAGCTTTTTTCCAGACGGCTGGAAAATAGCAGTGGGCTATGGCTACATTGAAGATGCAGACCAAAAGAGCTATGAGGTGATCGGGAAGAAGTTTAAGTACTTCATTCCTGATACCGTCGGGGCCTGGGGACTTTCTAGGCTTAAGGCCTTTAATAACAGAACAAATCTCGTCATGCGTGACCGGGTTTAACGTTTCCGCGGGGGGAATCGTCGTTAGTTCCTGAACGGCGGTCTCGATAGTTTCGATGTGGGCAGTGTCTACGTTGTCGCAGTTTGGAGAGCACTGGCTCTCCAAGCTTGCGGCAAGGCATTCTGCCTTATCGTCGCTATCGAACGCGGGTGGGAGATCGGGGCCCCTTTCGAGGGGCGGCATCAGGGCGGTAGCTTCTAACTTCAGAGAGCGGGCGAGGTTCCAGTAAGCGAGATGGGACGGCTTGAGACCCTCTAAGAGGTTATCCCACCGGTGACCTCTGTACTCGCCGATGCGAGTTCTAACCTCTCTCTGAAGTCGCCGTAACCTACGGGTGTTATCCCTCGTCGGATAAGAATGCACGTGCACGTGTCGCGGCGTTCTTTTCCGTGATTAACGCTCGTAAGCCGGGGGGGAGTATAAAACGGCGTTCGTTCGCCGCTTGCACCTCTCTCGAGGCCTCCCTTACGCCGGTTTGGAGGTAGTCGACCAGGGAATCGATTGCTAAGTCGGCGTCTGCTGTTGACTCTAATACGTCGGGGATCCTAGATAGGCTGGACGGGGTCGCGTTATCGGATAGGTATACAAGGCCGGAGCGGCAGCGCTTACTTGGAACGTTGTCCCTTTTATGCACATGCCTATTGTAAATGTTCCCTTTTAATGTATTTAGATGCGTAAAGCAACAGTGTGTTATTGTTTTTTATTATATGGTCCTGGAATAGACGACTCCATGTAAGTAAAAAATAATAATTATTATCCTATGTAAAGTGCTTATCAAACTTTAAACGCGTTTTTCTCAAAATGGTGTTTTCAAAAGTCGGTGACCAACATTACTTACTCGAAAACGGCTAAACCAATTAGTCTCAAATTTTAACACGAGCTTCTTAAATATTATATCTTTTAGTAATTAATCGAAGATTTTTTTCTCACCGATTTTTTTTATAAACATTTTAAGGCCGAAATTTTGGTCAAAAATCGATTTTATTTTTTGAAAACCGCTATTATGTCAAAAAAAAATATTGCTTATTCCTTCGTTTAATTACTAGATTTAACATTACTTTAACGAAATCTGTTTGGTTTTTTAATTTCAGAGGATCTAGTTCAGAGATATAGTGGTCACCACAAAACGTCTTTTTTGAAAGGAGCTCCCGGAGATCAGCTGTAGCTTCTTTCTAAATAAATATTTTTACTAATACTAAGTCTTAAAATACAGTTAAAAGATACCATAATATGTGTACAAATTTTTAGATCAATAAATTTAAAAGTTTTCTCAGAAAAAAATCTGGAAAATGGCTCTCTAACTGTA